>CM040424.1:104666249-106131249 GCA_022702705.1 Papilionanthe hookeriana x Papilionanthe teres | reverse complement strand
AATTTAATATATATGGATTTTTTTAAAAATAATACTTTTTTTAATTTGAAAAAATACGAAATCAAATTTATCTTATATAACGATAGTTTAATTAATCGAACACTTCACTGTGAGACATATATCTATCCCTAAGAATAGATACATGACTTGGTAGTGAGGCATGATCAAATAAACAAAAAAATTCATGACATCCATTTGGTCTGCAAACAATTCATGCTGACCGACAATTTCCCATATCTAATATGAAGGAATCAGATAGAGTTTATATTAATATGAGGTTTTTAAGTTTCCTGTAAGGGTAAGCCCCTATAGTTAATTACATCTTAGATAACCGAAGTCACCTAAAAAACTCTTGATATAGATCATGAAATATTGTACTCATGACTTCCAAAGGATAGGGTTCTTCAAGAAAGAGTGGTAATAAAAGATCCAAAAGATGAGTGACTCAAATTCCGGAACAAAATTTTTTGTCGGAATCCAAAGAAAAGAGAGACTATGGGAAAGACATAGATCCAAGAGAGATCTTGGTATTTTTCCCGAACTATCATATCGTTTGGCTTTAATTTGAGGTAGTTATTTTGTTTCATCTAGCTAATTTTATTATTTAGGGCTTACATTCACTTGCTACTTATCATGTGAATGACCTTGAAGATAGGAGGGTTTATGTCATACCGATGAAGACCTTGGAATCCTAAGACGAGTTAGGGCTTATATTGCACAATAGGGTCATGTAAAGGCCTAAAGAGAAAAGGTCATGGTTTATGCTACACTATCAAGCTACCTCGAAGTCTCATGGCTTATTGTTTTAAATTCTAAGGAGTTTTGCTGTTGAAGATGGTTGTGTTGCCCATTGCATATGCTTCAAGCTTCTCGTCGCAGCAGGTTTAGTTTAAAGAAGTGTCAAATGGAGAGAGAAGAGAAGTGTCATGTTTTGGAAGTATTGAAATCGAGGTGTCTTAATATCTTATTATGGGACAATGTTTAAGTTGATTAAACGAAACAGGTTAAGATCCTAAGGTTCCATCATCCCGACACCACAATTTTTTTTCGAATTCACTAGTCCAGATGAATTTACTAAAATCATCTTAATGAGTTTCATAATTTCATTCAAACCGTGGGAAATACCGTTAACAACCATAGATTGTATCCTATGAGGTATTCCTGATCATCCGATAGAGACGTTTTAATTTAGTTACAATTATGATCTTATTTTGTATGTGATTATATTTTGAGTTGTTTTATATTTTGACTGTTGTGTCGGTAATTTTTATCTTATTTTGAATTTTAATTTTGATCTTGGTTTTGGTTTTATGGATATCCTAAAAGTTTTAGTTTTCATGCAGGATGACATTGTTGTTTAACATGCAAGCTTATAAGCAAGAAAAAGTAAGGAAAGTGCAGGAAAAGAAAGCGTTGTAAACTATAAAAGTGAACCTGGGGAGTCTTCTATTTCATCCGCCTGAAACTTTAGTATCTTTTTGCAATAAACATTTATAATTTTGCAGGAAAGTAAAAGCCTATAGATAGGTTCGTCACAGGCCTACCAAACCCTATGTCATAACTTGGTGGGTCATATTTATCCATTTAAGAAATCTCTTCATTTAATAAATATGATAGCTTCAGTTATCCTACAAGGTGTCCAAAAGATTTGTGAGAAGAGCTTAGGAGATACCTAGACATTTCACAATCCTTTTGAGCTTCCTTGAGGTCATTTTGGACTTGTCATAATTATTAAATGATTCATCTGTTTCATATCCTTATGCTCAGTGAGCCATTGTTTTAATTATCCCGAAAGGTGGGGTAGTTATCATTTGATATTTCACTTACAAATTATGTAAGTGGGGTCTTTAGTGGCAAACTTAATTTATGAAAGAATTAATCAATTTTGACGGGCTTGTAGTGTTCAAAAGTGGTTTAAGATCAATTGCATTTCCTTTTCTAATCTTCCTTAGTTAATTTTTAAACTAAGTTCAGCTTACTACTGAGCCCTTATGGTTTCAGTGGGTATATTTTGTGATGTTTAGAAAGGTTTAGCTGTATGAACATGATTCTTATCAAATCAATGAGCTATTAATTAAACATCAAATAAAGGGGTGTTGGATTAGCGAGTTATCATCTTCCAAAACCAACCCCTAAACTTAAGGATCATTTAAATTAATTTTCCTCCAAGTTATAACGATTAATTAAATCATAAACTTTATCCTTTTATTGTGACAAAAATGAGATGGGTTTCTACCATGTATCTCTTTATGTTTCAGTCATTCAAACTTAATAATTAAGATCATTCATTGCTCATTTCCCATTTTAATTAAGCCTAAATATTGATTAAGGCCGAATTCTTCAAATTTACACTTTTGCCCCTAAATGCCATATCACTTCATAATTCCTTAAATTTAACTCAAATGACTTTGAAATTTTAATGTTACCCTACTTATGGGTCAATTAAAATATCAGACGTGAAAAATGTGAATTTTCAAATTTTAAATTAATTTATATAATTATTTTAATGTAAAAATAGGGATTTTTAATGAAAATTCAATAACTTGCCAAAACAAGACCTTTGGCTTTGAGAATTTTATTGGAGGTAGACCTAAAGCAGATGACCACTCGGATTAAATTTCATTGTTTTTTTAGCTTAAATACAATTATTAGAATTTTTTTAAATTTTGGAGTATTAATTAATTATAACATATTTTGGAGGTTCAAAATTAAGTTTTATATTTTTCTTGGATCTCTTTAAGGTCAGGGAACCCAGAAAAACAAATTTAATTTTTTTCTGATTTTTTAAAATTTTTAGAATTATTTTGGTGGAAAGTTAAGAAAATTAATATCTTAATTTAAAGGCTTGAGAAAATTATTTGGATGGTTCCTAAATGATTAGGAGACCAAAAGTGACAATTTAGTGAATTTTAATATTTTAGTGTTTTGTTATCATTTTTAATTATTTTTAAATTCACTTTTAGGCTTAAAAATAAAATGTTTGTTTTAATTAAAATTTTATTTTTATAAAATTCCACTGGTCACGAGCAACTCTCAAAACCATTTTTATAAATTTTTGGCTTCTATTTTAATTACTCAAAAGTCATTTTAGTGGTAAAAATGTCTTTTAACATAGAAAATTCAATTAGGTGGTTAAATGAATTCCAAATGACTTCAAAATTTTTAGGGGAGTCCCTCTGACCCTAAACCACCGTCGAGAATGATTTTTGAACCATTTATATATTTAGTTTGTTCAAATTAATTTCACTTTAGTTTTAGGTTAAAATAACAATTAGGTGCATTCTTAAAGATTTAGCTCAATTCAAATTTTTCCTAGGGTCCTCTGGTCACAGGTAATCTGCCAAGATTTATCTTGCATTTTTCTGAGTACTATTTTAATTATTATAATTATTTTACAAAAATAGATAATATTTTGAAAAATAGGGATCTCCTCATAGAGATCTCCCTTGGTCTTTGAAAAATCAGGAAAGATACCTCATGATAGAGAAATCAAGACCCCTAAGTTTCATGGCATGATGAAATGTTTAAGTCAATGGAGAATTAAAATACTCCAAACAGTATTTAATTAATTAAAAATAAAACATGAATCAAATAAACTTCAGACCATTTCCATATTGTTCTCCTTTGTTCACTGAGCATTAGTGTATTTTTTCTTTTATTTTTATGAGTTTTCTACACCAAGTTATGGATTTTTAAACTTGGACTGATTTAAATAAATCAAAAATCCCTAATATTTGATTTAAACCACAGGGCACTGACTGTATCCTCGGCAACTCTGAAAGACCACATGGCGCTCCCTGATTCGACGCCGCCATCTGACTCCCCTCCGAGCTTTATGTCTCAATGTTCTGTCAAGTGCAATCCAGCCATCTGTCCATTACACACTTGATCCAACGACGCTCCTTCATCATCTTTGACTTGTTAAAACTTCCAATTCCTTAAAACTTCACATATTCCCACATACATAACATCTCGGGGTCGATGCAAGGATTTCAATTCTCAGATGCATGACATTTCGGGGTCCATGTAAGTATTTTGATTCCCACATACATAACATTCGGGGATGGTGCAAGGATTCCAACTCCCACAAAGTTTCATACATTTCCACATATTTCACTACAAAATTTCCCACAAATCACAAAATTCTCAAGGATCGGTGTGAGACCACCTTAAATGGATGTTAAGGTTTTCGACTCCTTCTTGCCTGTTAGGTTGGATGTAAAGCTCCCTAAATGATGTTTAGGTTTTCCTTCCTAATGTGGCCTTCCCACATACATTCAAAATTTCGAGGATCGGTTTGAGGTCCCCTTAAATGAAAGTTAAGGCTTTTGATTCCTAAAAATTCAAAAGGCAAAACAAATTTCAAGAATATGAGTAAAACCCCCTTAAATGGATGTTAAGGCTTCTGATTCGTTCAAATTCAAATTTCAGGGCCGGTGCAGGGATTTTGATTCCCTAAAATTCCACACATTTTCCATAACTCTCAAATTGCTTTATTTAAATAATTGAACACATCGTAAAGTGATATTTATATATTTCAAGACTGTATATTACATCATGTTGACTGTAATTAAAGCTTTAAGATATATTTTGCCCTTTATTTTAACTATTTGTAACATTTTATAAGAGTTTTATAAAATTAGGAAGTGAAGCTGACGAAGAATTTAAAAGCAAATGAAAATTTCAAATCTAGCATAACCATAGAATTGAGCATTTGGAACACTAAAAATTGATGTAATCTGTTCAAGAATCATAAATAACGTGACAAACAGTAATTTCTTAGTAAAAATGATGTATATAAAAGTAAGAAAAAGTATATTTCGTAATTTCCAAAAATTATAAATATACCTAAACCCACTAAATTGAACATTTGAATATTCAAATTCCTGGAATCTGATTTGAAATGATTGTTAATTAAAAAAAAAAGAAGTAAGACTTCAGTAAGATTTGATTGTTTAAAGGTCATTAAAGGGATATTTATAATTTTTTCAAATTTATAAATATACCTTGCTTGTTTTTAAACTATTAAAATAGGTCTTTTAAACTTAAAGCTTGCAAAATTTGATTTGAAATCATCATTAAAAGATTAAATAGTAGAAATTATGTGTTTAGAAGTGAAGATGAGAACATGTGTAACATTTTAATATTATAAATATACACTTCTCACTATTAAACTTAACAAATAGAACAATTAAGATTGATAATTTCAACGAACTACTTTGAATTACTCATTATAGAATAGAAACATGTATTAACTCACATTCACTTTAAAATAAAGTAGTTTAGGTAAAATACCAAAATTATGAATATACCCTTGCAAATTAAAATCTCTATGACCATCTTCAATCAAAATCCAATTAAATCAAAATTTCACCAATAAATTAAATAAATACAAAAAAAACAAAATATTAAAAAATATTTTTCATTAAATAATTTTTAATAATTTTTTAACGAACCGAATAATAAAAGAAAAAATTCATAGAAATTCCAAATGAAATTATAATAACTTGTAATTTTATTGATTGTTTAGAATTTTATTCAAAGCATCTCTATAAAATTTTAAGGACTTTAGATGACATTTAAGTTTATTAAAAATTTTCAACCAAAAATATCTTTAAAATTCAAATTATTGTAATAATTCAATAAAAAATTTTAAAAAACATGAAATACTTACATAGCAGTTTTGAACTCAATAACAGCTTTCATAAACAATTTCAAAGTCAAAATATAGAAAATATTAAAATTTGTAAAAAAAAATGAACTATAATTAAAGTTTTTAAATTCATTAATATTCAAAATTTCTAAAATTTTGTATATTTTGTTTTATGAGATCGATAATCACTTTAACTAGTGGTTTATGGAATCTTATAAGCATTAATAATTCTGAAATGCATATGTAAGGCAATTTAACTAAATAATAAAATAAATTCACATAAAATTCCATAAAAATTCTTTAAAATTCAGAAACTATAAAAAATTCAAATGTATACTTTCTTTAATAAAATTGAACAAAAATAATAAAAATTATAAGTTGAGCAAGAAGACCTAATTTGGCTCCTCTCACTTTGTGCACTCACTATTATTAGACTTCTTTTAGAACACTAACTCTAGTTTTAAGATTAGAATTAGTTGAGGTCATCCCATTTTGTTGTGTTTTGATTTGTGTTTGATTTATTTCCTTGTTAGAAATATCAAGTTAAGGAAGATTTTCCTACTAGGCTGGTTTTTAAGAACGAGTAAATAGTATTTCATTATGCACTGTAAGTTTTCTTTACATGCTATTATTGACTGACTTTATTTTGCAAGAGTTATAGTGAACTTACTATGTGTTAATCTTATTTTGCATAAGCTATAATAATCTTAGTATGTGCTAACTCTATTTTGTAGAGAACCACAGTAAACATAAGTTGTTGTAGTAAAAGTAGGTTTACTTTTCCGCAGAAGTTTTTCTTTTTAAAGTTAGATTGTTTCTCATAGTTGGACAACTATAGAGATCTAAACTATCCAAAGGAGGACAAACACTTCAAAGGATGAACTACAACTATCAAAAGAACAATCAACAATATTCAGCTGACATAGTTGACCAACTAGTCCGTCATAAGTCTAAGGTTGGTTACTCACTTGTTGTCTCATGTGTTGTTTGTTATTTTGTTGTGTTTGTGCTTGTTAGGCCTGCCCATATCTTAGGTCATTGCTTTGTTTGTTTGTTCTTTGATTATCGACAGACTCATTTAGAACTAAATTTTCTTCCCAAATTAAATAATTTCAACCTACTTTTTCAAAATTAATAAGTTCATAACAAAAACCAAAAGTAAAATAAAGCTCTAAATTCACACCTTAGGATATCATGCTTTTAAAATAAGAAAATTAAAATTAAATAAATATGAGTAGAAACCTCTTTTTCAAATTATGAATTGACCCTAAAACGTTATTTTAGGCATATGTATATTTATTGGTTTTACCCTTCGCTTTAGGCGCTCAACAATTGCACAAAAGGAGTGATTTATCCTTTGATGACCACCGCCTTATGAAATGATTTTGCCTCTACTGACCGATTGATCTTCCAAATTGATATTCTAAACATTCATCATCAAAGAAATGCATACATATAAATAACTTGATTTATCACTCAACACTAAGAGTTAGCAAAAATTTTAAAATATTAGACGTGGTTGGGCATAAAAATTTTAAATTTTAAAAATAAATTAGCATTGGTCTTAGGACATTTTACATATCATTCATACTTAAGCATCTTAATTTTTATAATCAAATAGTAAGACCCGCTTCTAATAAATAACAGTTTATCATATTCTGCACTTCATGAGACATGTTATGCATATTTTATTGTGATTAGGCAGGTTTATATGATAATTGTTTTTCAAGCAGGGTTGTAAGTCCAGTCATATTGGGCTTATTTAATCCATTATAGGGTGGAACTATAAGTCCTTCATTTGATGTATTTTATCTCTCTTTAGATTAAGCTGTGAGATTCTACTTCTTTTTGTAAACCTCATTATAATTTTTGGATTCTAAGGTTATTTGTATAGTTACGATATAAATCCTCACCTTTGGCTTTCATACGATCATATATCATTTGGTATAATTCCTATCATTCTAATAAAATGTTAACTTAAACATCACATAAATCTCTCTCAAAGTCAAAAAGCGAATAATAAGATAGTTGAGATGTCACTAGATTTCTTAGTATCTTCAACATCTCTTATTTGGGTTCCGTGAATAGCTATTCAGCTTTTGAGCTTTACCATTTAATGTTCCTACAGTCAATCATAGAAAATTAAACTTATAAATTCTTTGAAGACAAAACCATAGCCTTAATAGAGAGTTTTCTTAAGGGACTTCATTTTTAAGATGTATTTAAATATAGGGGTTTACCCTTAAAAAAAGTTTGCAACTCAAATTAAGATAAAACCTATCTAATTTTTAGATTAGGAGGAAAGATCTATTAGTTCAAGCATTGAGCATGAAAATATCCATTTTTTTATTTAAATAATTGGACCAATTATAAAATGATATTTCTATCTTTCGAGATGGTATACTTTGATGTCATGTTTGATTATTTAAAAAATTCAATATTCATGATACATTTCATCCATTTTTTCATATAACAAAAAATAAAAGAAACACCTAGCTTCTCTTTGCATGTGAGATGGGCGCTCGATATCAACTTGTGAAGTCCCACTCAAAACTAGTGGTGAATCAAGCGAACGAAGAATTCAAAGTCAAAGACTACATGATAGCTAGATATCTAAGCAAAGCAATGACGAAGATCAAAAAATTTGAATGTTCCAAAAACAAGCAGGTTACCAGAGAAAAATCAAGTAGTCAACCTCCTATCCAAGTGCATCTGCTTGGGGGAGGAGATGCCTTCAAAACCAGCTTGGCTGACTATTATAAAAATTGAGACAATTTAAGTTGAGATCGAAGGACTGAAGAGCAGGGTAAATCCCTACTTATAAAATCTTGATACCAGGAAGATATCGAAGGATGTTACCAGCCGAAGGAGGTACAAAATTAAAACCACACATTATCTATTGATAAAAGATAAGCTTTTATGGAGGTCAATCACATCATTGTACTTAGATGCATAAATGAGAACAAGAGGAAAGATATTCTCCTAGAGATGTACTACAGGGAGTCCATAAGCCATTTTGAAGGAAAAAACCCTAGCATAATGAGTGCAATAACAAGGCTACTTCTGGCTAGCACTTTAGAAAGATACCAAAGAATTCTCATGGAGATGTGAGTAGTTCCAGATGTATGTACTAAAACAACAGCGCAAGCACAAACTATGGACGATCATCAGCCCTTGGCCCTTTTTCATGTGGGAGCTCGATATCCTCGGACCATTTTCCCTAGTCATGAAGCCAACATATGTTTCTTCTAGTGGCAATACTCTTTTTCAAAATAGATTAATACGAAGGCACTCACTAGAATTATTGTAGATGTCATCCAAAATGTCATCTGGACCAACATGATTTGTCACTATGTGTTCGACTAGTTATCATCATAGATAATAAAACACAGAGCATCAACCAAGGTAAAAGACTTATGTCAAAATCAAGGGATCAACTTAAAGTTTGCATCTGTGCATTATCCTCAGATGAATGGACAAGCCAAAGATGCCAACAATATTATCCTGAACTTGATAAGGAAGAAAGACAGAAGCAATGTGAAAATGGGTTGCCATCTTTCCTTCTATTTTTTGGGCAATCAAAACAACACTGCCCATGACAACAGAGAAAATTTTGTTCATGTTGTCACACAAAATAGAAGCAATATTTTTGTTTGAATACAATCACCAAAGCCAAAGGTTCCTGTCAACCTCGACATTTGATGAAGAAAATATGGTCAAGTTGCAAGAAGCTAATGACGAGGGTGTGACACTTGCGCTCGACCTTGTAGAGGAGAAACGAGATGACTCATCTCTTCGACAAGAAGAAATAAAGATGAGAATGACTTGATGTTATAGCAGGCACGCCCGAGATAATAATTTTGCCCCTAAAAACCTAATATTGAAGTTGGCTAGTCCAACCAACCAGACATGAACCAGCCCATTCAAGTCGACCAATGTGTTGTTGCCCCTGGAGCGTACAAACGAAGGCCTTCACAAGAAAAGGAGTCCCTCGGACATGGAGCAAAGGTGACTTATTCTAAGAAAAATTCTTTGTATCTCCATGAGTAAAAACAAAGGCATTTTCATTCCAAATCTTGTACTTTTATTCATTACAAAAAAATTACTAAAGACATAGCTCGACTAACTATGCGCACAATCCCATGTTTGAATGACACTCAGGGAACTCTAGGTTTTCACCCAAAAGATTGTCAATATCTAGCTAACTCTCAGGGAATTTGAACTAGAGTGGTAGAAACTACAATGATGCATGATGACCGCTTAGTAAAATGTAAAAACCTGACAATGACCTAGGACATCCGGTCACTAAAACCCATCTAACAATAACTGAAAAACATGATAAACGTCCGATCAACATATTCTCAAAAATCGATCATCAACACTCAAGCATTAAGAAAAACATGTCCCCTAACTCGACATAGGTCAAGCTCTGGATGTGATTCCCTACTCAGTAGCGACAAGATCCGAGGTGAGCAGCGTGCAAATCACTCAAATAGTAAGCTTCAACAGTTACCCTCATGAAGGTTGTGATAAGATTAGTTTAATATGTCTGGCAAAAGGTGCAGGCCGTCTAAGGCGACAACCCGAACGATTAACTGAGACATGAAATATAGGACTTAAGTTGGGCAGTAGCGCGTCAACACTGACTAAAGACACTCTTTAGGGGTCAAACCATCCCTAATAAAAAAAAATAATAAAGCTAAAAAGTATAAGACAAAGGTAAAAGCCAATTGAAAACATGGTTTCATTTCATGAATTAAAGATTTACAAAAATTTCTTTTAAAGTCTTGTATGATTTTCAAACAAATAAAGAAGAAATCCTAAGTATAAATGAATCATAACCATGTTTAGCTTTAGAGAATCCCCCGTCATCCTTAATGCTCTCATCCTCTCACTCGTCCTCCTCATCTTCTTCGACTAAAGAGCAAGAGACGAGCTTAACAAATTCTTCTAAGTCCGACCACTTAGGATCGAAAAGCTTCGTTTGCACAAACTGATTGATCATCTAATGGGTCCTGAGCTTGAGGTGCGTAGCCTCCAAAAAAATTCTCTTTTGTCTTCATTGTTGTCATATTGTCGTTCAAATTTTTATTCTCCTCTTAAGTGACTGACTGCGAATCTAACACGCTATGCAACTCCACCTTCGCTTCCTCCAGCCTCCTCTCGGCGGCCTTTGCCCATTTTTAAATATTCCTCGCTCGTTCCTTAGTGAGCTTTGCGTTCGTTTAAGCTTTATATGATCTCCACTCTAATGCCAAGAGGAGTGTTGATTGGAAGTACAAGACCTCGAATCTCATTAGTGGATACTGATCAACAGACTGACCTAGACTTAAATGACTGTCCTCATGGAGATACTCATCAAAGTTGGGCAAAATATTACATCCGGACTCTGCACATATTTCTACGTGTGAAATTCAATGGGTGATTGCCACGTGGATTCGTCGGGCCCGCCATTGCCACGTCGATTCACCGCGAGAAAACACCGAAATGAATGGGATTTTAAGCGCGGCCCAGCCAGAATCCAACCCGCGACATTTTGAAAAATTAATTTCGAAAGTTTTGGGAAAATAAATTATAAAATTTATATCATTTCAATCCCTCTTCCTCACCGGAACCCATCTTCCTCGCCGAAACAAGTCTAGGGCAAAATATTACATTCCTGGATTGGTGAAAGCAGCTAAAAACCCACAGCCCTGAAAGATTTCTTCGCCGCGCTCGGATAATGGCATCCAGCAGTTCGATAAAATCCAGGTACCTTTAGCTTTTTCTTTGCTAAGATGAAACTTACAATTCAAATAAATGTAGGCCTTGTCTGCACAACAAGAAAATCTTAAAATATTCATCTTTAAGCATGAATAATAAGTAATAACACATGAGTAATACATAAATAACTCAACTAACAGTAAGCAATAACACACTTAAAACACGTGAATAACACAAGAGTAACCTTATAGTTGTCAGTGGTATGTCCACTGCTATTTTTTTGATGTTATCTATGTATTATAGATGTCTTATTCATATTATGTGCAGTGTTTTTGTTATTTCTGTGTTATTCAGGTGTTATGAGTGTTATTCATGTGTTACTCATGTGTTATTCATGTGTTATTTGTGATATTTAGTTGTTATCAATGTGTTATTCATGTGTTACTTATGTGTTACTCATGTGTTACTAATGTATTACTTATGTATTATTCATGTGTTATTTATGTTATTTAGGTGTTATCAATGTGTTATTATTATGGCGATTAATGTGTTATTCACGTATTACTAATGTGTTACTCATGTGTTATTTCTGCTATTTTGGTGTTATCAATGTGACATTAATGTGTTATTCATGTGTTTCTAATATATTACTCATGTGTTATTTCTGTGTTATTGTTATATTATTGGTTTGTTACTGTTGTTAGAGTACTCCAATGACACACAAACATTATTCATGTGTTATTAATTTGTTTCTCTATTTACAGGATTATGAGTGCAAGGACTTTCAATTGTAGATGTCGTCCATCTGCAGTAAGAGGTGCTTTGGATACAGTCTGAGATTTCCTTTCGGATGAGACAGTTAATAATCTAAAACAGATGGAGGTGTTTACTTTCTTTGATATGCCGGCATACCCACATGACAATGTCTTGACACTGCACATTCTGAGATGCTAGGACCGTCAGAGGAGACTCTTCTGAATCGGTGGAAAAGAGGTTAAATTGCATGCTGACCATGTGGCTGTAATAGTAGGCATGCCAAACAGAGGAGAGCCTGTTACATAGAAGAATGGCCCATCGTCAAACATGGATGCTAGAAAATTGAAGGACCAACTGACTAACTTTTTTGCAGAACGATCTACAACCCCTTGCTTCGAGGAGTTATATCTGAAGTTTATACTAACTAATTTATTCTTTCCTTCAAGTAATTTTCATGTGCATGCAGATCTTGTTGCTTTTGCTATGAATGTAGAAACTTTCTCCTCATTTAATTGGTCTGCTGCCATATGTGAGATGATCCTCAATCAAGTGAACACGACTGCAGAAAAATTAAGACAAAATAAGTCATTAGGGTACATTCAAAGATTTATATTTCTGTTATCGGTAAGTCATTCATGGTGACTATTAAACTTATCTCCCTTTGATCCTTTTATTTTCTTGTATTAACCTTATAATTATTGTTTGTCTTCTTTGAAATCCACAAATATGGTTTTACGAGCACACGTCTGTTATAGCGCCTGATGTTCCTAAGGCTAGACCTCGCTTGCTGAGGTGGCCAACAAAGCATGGGTTGTCTGCTCAACAAATTTACGAAGCCTTTAAGAGGCTTGATCATGTATGATCACAGAAAAATTCATTAATAAATTCATATCTATTTTTGATGAAATTGCACTTTAAAGAAAAGTATTTTCTTTATTTTATTGCAGGAATGAAGATTTATAAGTGATGGAAGCAAAAAGCATGAAATGGAGCGAATTAGGATCAAAAAGGAAGAAATTCATGCAAATTGAACTAAGTCGCCGACTGCGAGATCGAGACCGCCGATGGTGATATTACTAAGGAGAATTTCTGAAGGATTAATAACTAACTCACCGACAGCGAGCCCTAGCCCGCCGACAGCGAGATCGCTCGGTTTGAAGACCTTCTAGAAGCCCCGCCGACGACGAGATCATTTCCCGCTGACGGCAAGATAGTTCAAAATGCAAATACTTTGAACCTCGACACTTTTTGAAGAGGTGTTTAAGCACCCATTGCTCCTTTGCCTACCTCTATAAATAGAGGCCGAATTCTAGTGTCTTAATGTGTCTCTTGAGTCTTTTGTGTGTCTATTTTAGTGAGTCTGAGTGTGTTTGTTTATCATTAGTGAATTTCTTTAGTTTACTGGAGTGTTATTTAGTTTGTTGTACTAGAAGGAAAAGTCAAAGGAACTTCAAGGAGTCTGCTTGGGAAGGAAATTAAGATAAGTATCTTTGTTTATTGTTGTTGTTAACTTTAAATGAAATCCATGCTTTGTTTTATTCCCATGCATTCCGAGTAGTTTTCTTAGTCTTTCTCCTCGTTTATGAAAATTATGTGAATTGATGAAATTAAATGAAGTGCCTAATATATTAAAATAAATTGTGATAATTTTTACTTAAAACTTAATTTACTTTTAATCCGACCAATCGAGTAGTTAAAATATGTTGAATTATCAACTATAGTAAAAATTACATCCAATATTCGAGGAAGTCAAAACCTTGGAGGGAGGGTGAAAATAAATAGAAAAATATTAATTATCGGACGTAGAATTGGACATTTTAATGTGACGAACTAAAATATTCAATTTGGTCCTATTAGTATGAGAGCTGAAGTGTAGATGTTAGCTCTCGAGTGAGGGGAACGTGGGAGCTCAAGTGGCAACAAGTATCCTCTCAGCTACCTAGCAGATTCGCAATCAAACATAGGATTAGTCAATGTTCTTTGCACCTAGACCAAAGGGTAAAGAATAGGAATGCTCCTATTTGTCACAAAACAATTTAAGAATTCTATTTAAAATCACCATTCACTTAATTTTCTAATAAACAAGGAGAAGGATGCTTTTTCTAAATTATTTAAATCAACTTTATTTCAAGCATTAGTTTACTTTAGTTTGCTTTAGTTACCGTAAATTTCCATCTACTATATTAGTAAATAATTCCTTTAAAATTAGCTGATAACAATTCTGTTAAAAACTTCCCTGTGGGATCGATAACCAGGACTCCACTAGAGCCCTGTATTACTTGATACGATACATATACTTGCGTAGAATCCACATTAAACATTCAATCATTATATATATATATATATATTAAAGTGGAATCAAGTTATTGGTGCCATTGCTATAAACATAAATTGCAAACATATTAAAAAGTGGGTCAAGTTTTTGGCGCCGTTGCCGGGGAAGTAAAGAAATTATTTACTAGAGTAACGGACTATTTTTAATTTATTTTATAAAATTGTATGCGAAAATTTGGAAACGAAAACTTAATACCTTACGATTCAAAATTAGAGCGTACAATTAAAAGAATTAGAAAACAAAAAAGAGAAATTATAAATTTAACACAAATGACAAATATTCCTGAAAATGAAAATATCAATCAACCAAGACCATTACGAGATTATGCCAACCCTACATTAGATGAAATTCATTTAACTATTCAAAACCCCGATGTAGATTGCTAATTCATTCGAACTTAAACCCGCAATTATCCAAATGGTACAAAATAATCAATTTAGTGGTTCACCTACCGAAGATCCTAATTTACATCTTGCTAGTTTTTAGAACTATGTGCTACTTTCAAATCTGAAGGAGTATCTAACTATGTTATTAGACTTAGACTTTTTCTTTTTTCTTTAAGGGATAAGGCTAAAATGTGGTTAAATTCGTTAGCACCTGGATCTATTAAAACTTGGGGAGAATTATCATAAAAATTTCTATCCAAATATTTTCCACCATCTAAAACTGCTAAGCTTAGAAATGATATAACTTCTTTTAGTCGGCTTGATGGAGAGTCAATATATGAAGCTTCGGGAGAGATTTAAAGAACTTCTTAGGAAATGCCCACATCATGCGTTACCGTATCGATTAATTATCCAAACTTTCTATAATGGATTAGTATGATCTTTAAGATTAATCATCGATGTCATTCATCGGAGGATCATTAATGTCAAAACCATTTGATGACGTGTATGCACTAATTGAAGAAATGACAACCAATAATTTTCAATGGCCTGCTGATAGAATGAATCTGAAAAAAACTAGTATTCATGAAAATGATGCAATATCTATGTTAGCTTCGCAAATCGCTGCTCTATCTAAAAAATTAGATCATTTTGGAATGAATTACTCTACAAATATATCAGAAGAAAATTCATTCGGACAAATTATAGAATCCCAATCTCAATATGAAACTATTAATGCAATTAACAACAGACCCAATAATCCTTATGCAAATTATTATAATCCTGGATGGAAAAATCATCCTAATTTTAATTGGAATAGTAATATAACTAATCATCCATGGATGAATAATATGACACAACCAATCAAGGAAATCCTAATTATAAACCTAATTATCCACCTGGATTTAATAATAATAACCTAAAATTTAAAGACAAGAAATTATCGATAGAAGAATTAATATTAAATATGGGTCAACATTTACAAAATCAAGGAAATCAATTACAAATACAAGGAAACCAATTACAAAATCAAGGAACAGCTATCAAAAATATTGAAACTCAACTTGGACATATCGCTACTGCACTTAATAATAGAATACCTGGAACATTTCCTATTAATGGGGAAATAAATCCCAAAGACAAGGGAAATGAACAAATTAAAGCGATACAATTACGAAGTGGAAAAGAATTAGAACCTCAAATTCAGAAAGAACTTGAAAGTCAAAAAGACGAAGTGGAAATTGAAAAGGAAAAGAATCAACAAGATCCAAACTTAGAAAATCCTTTAATACCTATGAAAATTTCTATTGAAAAACCTCCCCACCATTTCCTCAACGACTAATTCAACATAAAAAAGATAAACAATTTGCTAAATTCCTTGAAATTTTGAAAAATTAACAATAAATATTCCTTTCGTAGAAGCTTTAGAACAGATGCCAAACTATGTAAAATTTATGAAAGATATTCTAAATAAAAAAGAAAATTTACCGATAATGAAATGGTCGCACTTAGTGAAGAGTCTAGTGCTATTATTCAGAAAAAACTTCCTGAAAAATTAAAAGATTCTACTGGCCTACTCTATTAGAGATGTATATAGATATATTAAAACTTGCGATAAATGCCAAAGAGTAGGATACATATCAAGAAAAAATGAAATGCCTCTGAATTTTATATTAGAAGTTGAAATTTTTGATGTTTGGGGATTAGATTTTATGAGAACTTTTATTCCTTCATTTGTAAACTCATATATACTAGTAGATGTTGATTATGTTTCCAAATGGATATAAGCATAAGCTTTACCTAGCTGTGACGCTAAAAGTGTTTCAAAATTTTTAATGAAAAATATTTTTACTAGATTTGGAATGCCGAGAGTGATAATCACTGACGGAGGAACTCATTTTAGAAATAAATATATTCACAAACTACTAGAAAAATATAATATTATGCATATGATATCAACTGCTTATCATCCACAAACTAGTGGATTAACTGAAGTTTCTAATCGCGAGATTAAGCTGTATATTAGAAAAATCAGAAACCCTAATAGATTAGATCGGTCTATAAGACTAGATATCGCATTATGGGCATACAGGATCGCTTATAAAACTCCGATTGGAATGACTCCTTACGAGCTTATATATGGAAAAACTTGCCACTTACGAGTCGAATTAGAACATAAAGCATATTGGGCGATTAAAGAATTTAATTATAATTTGAAAAATGCTGGTGAGAAGAGAATGTTGCAATTAAATGAATTGGAAGAATTAAGAAACGAATCATATGATAATGATAGGATTTATAAAAAAAGAATGAAATTATGGCATGATCAGAAGATTAATCAGAGAAATTTAGAACCAAGACAAGAAGTTTTGTTTTATAATACTAGATTGAAATTATTTCCTGGGAAATTGAAATCTCGATGGTTAGGACCTTTCACCATAACTCAAATATTTTCATATGGAACTATAGAAATTGAAGATCCAAAAACAGGACATAGATTTTAGGTAAACGGACATAGATTAAAACCATATTTCGACGGTAGAAGACCAAATTTTAAAGAGGTTTTAATGCTTAATCAACCTGATTACTAATTGAATTAGGTCGGGCTGACGACGTTAAAACAAGCGCTTTATGGGAGGCAACCCATAGTAGTCTTTTATTTTAATTATCTGCAAATTAGTGAGTCTATATTATTAAAACAAATCTTACTACTCAAATTTTTTATAAGAATCATCACAAAGTTGAACCTATATGATAAGATCAGAAAATATTCGGACCAGAGCGAAATTGGACAATTTTACGAAATCTCGCTGACGGCGAGGTCGATTCTCGCCGACAGCGAGATCTCGTGCAAAATTTAAGTCAGTTCTATAACTAGCTCGCCGACAGCGAGAAACTTCCTGCCGACGGCGAGGTTGTTGAAAATTTGATTTCTTAAAGATTTTTCGTGCGATTTTGGACGAATCTAAGCCATTTCTTCGTAGGAAACTATCCCAAATCCAAATTTTTATTGTTTTCTTCCTTAGAAACGACTAGAGACCAATCCTTTCGATCCGAAATGGCCACCAAACTCTTAGAAACCACAAAAACTGAAGTTTTTAACCGAAGAAAATTCGTCAGTTGGGAGGCGCAGCGTATCTTCAACAAAGGCTTGATGAAGAAAAGACTTATTAAAGAAAGAGGATTTGTCAACAGAGGAGTAGAGAATTCCACTACAAAAATAGAAGAAATGATCGCACAGCGACATTGGGAGGTATTTTATTGTACGACATCCGCTGTAGTTATTTCAGTAATTAAAGAGTTTTACTCTAATTTACACGCGATCAACAATGGAAATGTCCATGTCAGAGGAAGATGGGTAACATTTACTCCTTCAAGGGTAAATGAATTATTTTCTATAGAAAATACCTCTGTTTGTCATTATTCCAACTTTGTGCCTTCAAGATGCAATATGAACAAGATCTAGAGATATCTGACCGACGAACCCGATGATCGGGAGTTACGCGAAGACGGGTATGTTAGTTTTTCTCGCATCACTTCTTAACCCCGTCTCGAAGCATCGACATTTCTTTATATCATCAAAATTATTACCTACTATGAGGGTAAATAAAGTTTCAAAGGAATGCACTATTTTAAACTATTGTATTCAAATTGAATTACCTATCGATGTTGGATCAATAATAGTAAAGTCTGCATTGGGATTGATTGTGCATGGGTCAGTGCATGGATTTGGACACCCATCTACTATATTTGCTTTATGCAGTTAGTACCAAGTTTCTTATGAGGCTTGGGAAAAAGTACTTGTACCATGAAAACCACTGGATCCTACTGATATGTTTCCAACTTTGCATAACAATGATGAGATTACCATTATTTCTGACAGAGCATCACAGAACAATCCTTTAGCAAGGCCCTTTACTGATAAAACTGATTTCATTCTGAAGACGATTAAAGGATTGGAGAAAGAATTGCAAAATGTGATGAATTCCATAGACAATATCTCTGATATGTTTGATCACATCAATCGGAGAATGAATGAGCACTTTGATCATACTTGGACATCCGGAGGCCGCTTTATTCATCTACAAAGACGAAAGGATGGATTAATGAAGAATCTACTGCAGAATTCCCTTTCAGGCCTTTCTACAATTTATTTGTGCACCTGCGTCGCATCGGAAATATAAGAGAAGTTGTTAGTTCAGACACTGAAGAGTAGGAAAGATTTCTATGTTTATGTCATATATTTGTGTATATATGTGTTGATTTGGATTTAGGTTTTATTATGAGTCGAACTTTGATTTGATCATCTCAGAATTGATGAGATTTATGTAATTGTTATGTCTCAGCATTTAGAGTGTTGTGGTGTGGATTGTGATGCTGAGTATTATGGATTTGAACATTTAAGTTAAGTATGTGTTAAGTTTTTAGTGTGAAGTTTGTAAGTTTCATGGATTTCATATATAAAGTTATATTGTTTGTGTTGTGTGAACTTTTTGTGAGTTTAAGTATCTAATCTTCATACTATTATTAAATTAAGTGATCGGAAGATTGATTAAAGGCAAATCGAGGTTAAAAATGATTGATGAATTTCAAAAATTTAAAAATTTTGGGATCACGCCGACAGTGAGAAAACCCGCTGATAGCGAAACCGATCTCGCCGAAGGCAGATTTTTCCCGAAACTTTTGCCTTATCAAATTAATTAGCTCGCCGACGGCGAGAAAAATCTCGCCGACAGCGAGATCGCGAAAAGACCTATATTTGACCGGTCAACCGACACTATTCATCATCCCTTTCCTCAAATTTTCGAAAAAACTAACCTAGGGCTTGAGAGATCTCGGATTTAAAGTGATTTCAAGACTTTTTGACACCGCATTTCATCTTCTCTCGGTAAGAGCTTCACTCTCTATGCAAAAATTTTTTATTTTCACCATAGATTTCTTCTACATTGGGAAATTTTGGAAAAATTCGAAATGTGGAGAAATTACTTGGAAGAAATCCATGGAGATTGATTTAAATCGATTTTAGATGTTGTAGGAAGCCATCTTATTAATATTTGGAAGTTTAGTTAGAATTTTTTGTGATTTTTATAGGTCGAACGAATTGCTCCTCGACAAAAACGAAGAGTGGATTACGACACTGACCGATTCATCAATGCACGAGCGCAAAATCGATATTTTGAAAATATTCAAGGAAGGAAGTGCATTGCGGATCGAGTTTTCAAGAATCCAGGAGGAGAAGTGGAGCGAGTTATAAAGGAACGAGGATGGGAAAACTTCTGTTATGTTTCATATAGAGCAGCTGTGGAAATAGTAAAAGAATTCTATGCAAATTTGACGGCAATCGAGGATGCACTCGGTAAAGGTACGGGGATTTATGGTTGAATTCAGCGCTGCAAGAATAAACTTGTTCTAT
Organism: Papilionanthe hookeriana x Papilionanthe teres; assembly: GCA_022702705.1. NCBI lineage: Eukaryota > Viridiplantae > Streptophyta > Magnoliopsida > Asparagales > Orchidaceae > Papilionanthe > Papilionanthe hookeriana x Papilionanthe teres. The sequence goes on along the minus strand of CM040424.1, from coordinate 106,111,003 downwards.
GAAGTTCGTGATCTGCATACTAGCGAGTATGATACTTTCGGTACTGCGAAAGGACCTCTGGAAGAAGTTATAGACTTTCTCACTGACGGGAAAAGAGTTTGGAAGATTAAGCAGCGAGATAGGGTAAATTTCCCTCTTTCTATGTTAAATGCAATCTCTAAAGCCTGGCATTATTTTATTTGTTCTACATTGTTACCCACTTATCACTATAGTGAGGTAACAAGAGATAGAGCAATTCTAAACTTCTGCATTCAGAACAATAGGAGCATCAACATAGGTAACATTATTTATTGAAATATCTTAGCCACTGCTCGAAGTGAGAGTGGAGGAGGATTGGGAAATCTGGGTTTGATTTTTGCACTCTGCCAACTCTCTGCAGTTGAGGCCAGAGAAGATGAGGAATGAATAGAGCCCATGAAACCTATCACTCCCACCAATATTAAGACTTATGAATCCCATGAGGGATGGAGATCAGGAACGAGGAGTTACATGCCTTCATCAAGTAGAGATATCCCCTATACCGAGTTATGATCCTCCTCGACCTACCACCCCCGCCCTTCAAGATCCGATGAATGAGTTAACCTCGAGTAGAAGAAGTTTTGAGCGAGCTTGGAGAAACTATGGAGAGAAGATTCGATCCTGTGGATCACGTAATCGATGGATTGGAAAGAAGACATGATTACGATAGTGAATATCTCCAGCGTCATTCAGAATATGAAATTGCATACTATGAGGCAGAACGTCGCTATAGGAGTGGTGATTTAGATGTTGTCTTTCCTGAGTGCCCCCGCTATTCACAGTACCAGCCTTCTCAGCCTGGAGATCAGGGAGATGACATAGCTTGGGATTTTAATGCAGAAGATTAGAGCTTTTGTTTAGTTTACTTAGTTTGTTTAAATTTGTTGTTTTGAAAACTTTATTATTCTGTGTGTAATATTTCAGTACTTTCTGTGGATTATGGACTTGGTATGTTTGTTTGTTTGCTTGAGCCGTGATATTAGAATTCTTATGTGTTAAATTAGTTTGCAATTTTTTTTATAGGATGTTAGTTTAAAGTTTTTATAAGTTATGAATGTTAAACATTGTTTAGGATGTTTTAATATGTTTTAAAGTAGATTAGTTGATTGTATATGTAGTAATAGATTAAGTTTTCAATTGTTATGTTTGATACTTATTTTAAAAAATTTTCATCCCTGCACTTTCTTTTAAATATTATATATGTGTGAAAGAATACTAACAGTACATGTTCTGTAAGTAATAAAAAAGCCTGCAAAAATTTCAAAGAAAAGAAATACCTAAAGCTCAAAGGTGTGATGAATTTTACTATATACTTTCCCTTTTTCATTATTTAGTATAGATAGAAAAATTTAAGTTTGGGGGAAGGTAAAAATACAAATTTAATTATTAAAATTGTTCTCAATTTCTATTTTCAAAAATTAGTATTAAATGATTTTCTATAAGTAGTTTTTCAATTCAATAAACATGAATTACTTTATTTAATTATTATATAAAGTTAAATAAAATGTTTCTAATAATTCAGTTAATTAATGGAATAAGATATTTGGTTCAAAAGGAATAAGAATATAATAAACTATTTAAAGTAAGGAAACTATATTCTAAAAATTGAAAATTCTTAAGTATTTAAGTGAAAAAGAAATAATAGAAACTCAATAAAGTAAAGGCTATGAAATTTATATAAGCAAGGAAATAATTTTAAGTTTCAAAATTTAGGAAGAGAATTTGAAGTTCAAAATTATTAACAGGCTATCCAGATACAGTAATTCTCACTTGAAAAAGAAAAAAAGAAGAAAAAGGAATGAAAATCAATCCAAAAAGAAAAAAAAGAAGAAAAAGAAAAAAAAGAAAGAAAAGAAAAATATAAGTGAGGAGAAGCTTCGAGGAGATGCCTTATCAAAATCGGCTTAATTCGATTCAACCTAAAAGGTAGTAACTTAATTATATTTCTAAACTTATATATATATATTAGTATTTTACTAAATAGTGTTTTCTTGAACTTCCTATCATCTAAATATCTTAAGTAATTTACTATTTTAAATATAGTCATTCCTGAAATAAATAGAAAACTAGAAATCTTAAACCTGATAACTAGATAATCTTATATCTATAAAGTTAATTTAATTACTTAGAAATATTTCTATTCAACTTTACTATAATATTATTTAAATTTAATTCATAGTATATCCGAATTGAAAAATTCTATTATGGAAATCATTATTTTTATTTAGTATTAAAATTACTTCGAGGACAAGTAATAATTAAGTCTGAGGGATTTTGATCACGTAAAAATTCATTAATAAATTCATATCTATTTTCGATGAAATCGCACTTTAAAGAAAAATATTTTCTTTATTTTATCTACAGAATGAAGATTTATAAGTGATGGAAGCAAAAAGCATTAAATGGAGCGAATTTGGATCAAAAAGGAAGAAATTCATGCAAATTGAACTAAGTCACCGACGGCGAGATCGAGGCCGCCGATGGCGAGATTACTAAGGAGAATTTCTGAAGGATTTATAACTACCTCGCCGACAGCGAGCCTGAGCCCGCCGACAGCAAGATCGCGCGGTTTGAAGGCCTTCTAGAAGCCCCGCCGAAGGCGAGATCGTTTCTCGCAGACGGCGAGATAGTTCAAAATGCAAATACTTTGAACCTGGACACTTTTTGAAGAGGTGTTTAAGCACCCCTTAGACCTTCGTCTACCTCTATAAATAGAGGCCGAATTCTAGTGTCTTAGTGTGTCTCTTGAGTCTTTTGTGTGTCTATTTTAGTGAGTCTGAGTTTGTTTGTTTATCATTAGTGAGTTTCTTTAGTTTATTGGAGTGCTATTTAGTTTGTTGTACTAGAAGGAAAAGTCAAAGGAACTTCAAGGAGTCTACTTGGGGAGGAAATTAAGATAAGTATCTTTGTTTATTGTTGTTGTTAATTTTAAATGAAATCCATGCTTTGTTTTATTCCCATGCATTCTGAGTAGTTTTCTTAGTCTTTCTTCTTATTTATGAAAATTATGCGAATCGATGAAATTAAATAGTAAGTACCTAATATATTAAAATAAATTGTGATAATTTTTACTTAAAACTTAATTTACTTTTAATCCGGCCAATTGAGTAGTTAAAATATGTTGAATTATCAACTATAGTAAAAATTACATCCAATATTCAGTGGAAGTCAAAAACCTCGAAGGAGGGTGCAAATAAATAGTGGAAATATTAATTATCGTACGTAAAATCGGACATTTTAGTGTGACAGTACTAAAATATTCAATTTGGTCCTATTGTTTCGAGAGCTGAAGTGTAGATGTTAGCCCTCGGTGAGGGGAACGTGGGAGCTCGAAGTGGCAGCCAAGATCCTCCCGCCTAGCCGCAAATTCGCAATCAAACATGGGATTACCAATGTTCTTCGCACTCGAATTAAAGGGTAAAGAATAGGAATGCTCCTATTTGTCACAATACATTTTAAGAATTTATTTAAAATCATCATTCACTTAATTTTCTAACAAACAAGGAGAAGGATGTTTTTTCTGAATTATTTAAATTAACTTTATTTCAAGCATTAGTTTACTTTAGTTTGCTTTAGTTACTTTAAATTTCCGTCTACTATATTAATAAGTAATTCCTTTAAATTTAGTCGATAACAATTTCGTTAAAAACTTCCCGTGGGATCGATGATCGTGACTCCACTAGTAGCCTCGTATTACTTCGATACGATACGTATACTTGCGTAGAATCCACATTAAACATTCTATCATTAAATATATATATATATATATTAAAGCGGAATCAAGTTATTGGTGTCGTTGCTATAAACATAAATTGCAAACATATTAAAAAGTGAGTCAATGTACATGTAAGAGAATTACTTAATTATGACAATTCACGTGTTGTCATATTATTATTACTATATGTCTCACCTACTATTTGTTTCTGGCATTGTATTGTAGGTTCATGACAGTTTTTAGATTTAAGAGATGACGAGCTTCGAACTCGTCGTCGGATCCGCATCGTGGACAACCCGCTCCCGACGAGCCAATCCCCTAGCACGAAACTCTGGCCGGTCCATCTTCGCCACGATCATATGGGAGAGGCACAATTGTTTCAAGTGATGCTACTCCAGTAGTTGCTTACACAGGAGGGAAAGATGACAACAGAGTGCTAGAGATGTTGCGAGCTCAGCAAGAAGAACTTACAGATATAAAAAAATGGCGACTGGATTGAGTCAATAAATGCCAGTTGTAGTCGACACATTGGCTAACCTCTCAAGGATGATTCAGAGGTTAGTTGAAGATAAAACTGACAAAGTGGTTCAGCAAACATGTGCGAGTACCAGCCATTCCCCTCTCCCAATGGAGAAGTCCAACAACGGTGGATTGAAGAGGACTGCCCCTGTTTTAAAGTACCAATTCCAGAGAAGGAAGAGAGTTCGTGATGTTGTCGTTCAGCATCCTACAGATGCTCTACATGAACCTGCTATACAGGAACCCGCTATACAGGAAACTCTGGTACAGGAACCTGCTATGCAGGAACCTGTTATACAGGAACATGCTACACAGGAACCTGTTAAATAGGAACCTGTTATATAGGAACCTGCAATACAGGAACCTGATATACAGGAGTCTGCTATACAGGAGTCTGCTATACAAGATGCTGATATACAGGAACCTCCTACACAGGATAAAGTATACAATAATGAAGACATAGTCGGGGATGAGATAGTGAATGAAGATCCCGAGAAAGTAGAACGAGCAATCAAGGGTGTTCTTGAGTCTCTGTCCCATTCGGTGAGTATATTATTCTATTTTGTATCCATTCTATAACTTCATATTATGTCTCATTAAAATTTTTCTTTTTTTAGATGCGTCTTCTGACATCCGCTGTACAAAGTGATGCACAAGAAGGCGAGACCCAAGAGGGCCAACCTGTAGATGAAAATGTAGGTTTAGATGAAGAAATAATGGAGCTAGGTGGTACATAAACAATATCTAACTAGAGCGATAGCGATGATGGAGACCAATATTCTATAGTTGTAATAAAAAAAATGATCTCCCTAAAATGATCTCAATGTTTTTTAATATCATCACAGTGATTAACACATATTCTTTTATTTTGTAGGTTCGTACTGGGCTGCTCCATTTCTTGATTATCCTGGTAGATCACAGATACCAGTAGAAATACGAGATGAAATTGATCGCTGCATTACGAAATACACCGAACCGTAAGTAAATGTTCACCACACTTAAAATGTTATGCAGCAGGTTTTGTTTTCAATTAACATTAACTCTCCTACTGCACGATGCAGAAGTGATATTGTAATTAGCATGCCCGGGATTCTGATTGACCGTATTAGCCTTGAAGATATACTAATGAATAAGTGGTTTGAAAACGAGCACGTTGACATGTTCGCCTCTTTACTTCGCCAGAGAACATTAATGAGACCTGATTTGTACCGCTCTTACTTATATGTTTCGTTGCAATATTGGGTAATTGATGAATCTAAATTAACTCGCACATTTTAAAATCATATTGGGTAATTACCGTATACTCACAATATAAACTTTTGCAGGTAAATAAGAAGTACAACAGGGCACCCTTTCTGGACCATATTACGAAGGCAAGTGTTGAAGATTCAAAAATGATATTGATTCTTCTCATTCATAATCAGCATTGGATTTTATTGGTGCTTGATTTACTTTTGAAAAAATGGAGAATATATGACTATTTGCCAAACACAATTCATAAGTACTACGGTATACTACTTGTAAGTGCCTAAACAACACATCAACCCCCTTTAATAACATGGCAGTAATATTAAGAACAGCATATTACACCTAAATAACACTTAATTGCTTCACCAATTATGCAGGTCGACCTATTTGCTACAGATGTCGCGTAGATATTCAGGGCTAAAATAGCGAAATGGGGACTAGCTATAGTTCGTAAAATGTCAGCTGAATGTAATAGTGTTGACTGTGGCATGTTCGTCTGCAAGTACATGGAAACATTGGTTGAGGCCAAAGAGGTGGACTAGACTGTGCACAAAAACTGGCAGGACGACATGGAACACTTTAGGGTTGAGTTTGCATATGATATTTGTGCGTTGACAAGGGAACAACATTAACTAGTATATTTTTATATTGTATATTTGTATATATCTGTGAAGGTTATTGGGCTATATTTGCAGGTTTAGGGCTTTATATTTGTTATTGGGCTGTATATTTGTAATTGGTTTGTATGTGAAGGTTTAGGGCTGTATATTTGTTATTGGGCTGTAAATTTTTTTGTTTCTGCAATTTATACTGTTTCTTGAGGTCGCTGCTATAATTTTAGGGTCGTATTTTGAGTCCAGTTAATTCATACAAAGCTTTTGGAAGTCACAATACTTTCCTTTTTTTCTATTAGTGGGATGTGTTTTCTACAAACTGAAAACACATGAATAACACAGGGAATAACGCGTAATAACACGGAATAACACAGGGAAAAACACATGAATAACACAAGCGAATAACACAGAATAACACGTCGTAACACAGGGAATAACGCGTAATAACACGAAATAACACAGGGAATAACACGTAATAACACGGAATAACACAGGGAATAACACAGGGAAAAACATATGAATAACACAAGCGAATAACACAATAACACATCGTAACACATCATACCACGGAATAATACATAGTAACACGGGGAATAACACGTAAACTTCAACATATTTGCACATATTAATTCTATTAATATTAATTTAATGAGTGGGTTGTGTTTTCTTCCAAGCACGTGAATAATACGGTGAATAACACGGAAAGACACCCCAATGACGTTGACTAACACATCCCAACAAGCGAATAACATAGAATAACACATAGTAACACATCATAACTCGGAATAATGCATAATAACACCAGGATAACACGTAAACACACACCAATGACGTTGAATAACACGTTCCAACAAGTGAATAACATAGAATAACACATAGTAACACATAATAACGCAGAATAATGCAGAATAACACGGGGATAACACACAGTAACAGAATACCACAAAATAACGCTGAATAACGCAGAATAACACGGGGAATCGATGATTAATCGGTGGAATAACACGGAAGTCAGCGATTAAACCGATTAATCGGCACAGTAACGCGTGATAACAGAGTAACACAGGGAATATTCCCTAAAATACTGCTTGTGTTCGCCGCGGAGTAACACAGGGAATATTCCCTTACATAGAAGCGCGGTAGCGCAGTAACACAGGGAATATTTCCTAAATACTATGTGAAGCGCGTGCCATGTAGGTAAGCGTGTTACTTGTGTGTTACTCGCGTGTTACTGATGCGTTATTCATCTGTTTTTTACGTGTTATTCACGTAGCCTTAAAGTTATGGCGCAATGATCTAGACAAATAACCCAATATGGGCACTAATTTAAATTTTTTATTAAGGGGAAAAGTAAGAGATCGTATAAAGTACAATGCACACGTTGCCAGTCATGTGTTATTGGCGTATTACTAGCGTGTTATTGATAAGTTATTCATATTTTCTAAAATGGTTATTATGGATTATAATTATATTGAGATATTATTAAAGCATATGCTCCCAAAATAAGAGAAATAACCTAGTATAGACACCAACTTTAACTTGCGTGTTATTCACATATTATTTGTGTCTTATTTGTGTGTTATTCTCTTATTTTCACGCGTTATTAATGTCAGAAATGCTAACTACTGATATAGTAAAAACAATGTATTCATATCCTGTTTTCACGCATTACAATTACTACAATATAACCAACATTACAATGTCAAAGTAAAAACAATGTATTCATATCTCATCTAAAGAGTTCATCAACAATCCAGTATATGTGTGTGTTTGCTGTGCTGCATTGTATTCCTGTCACAGAGAAAGAGTAACAAGTGTTAAAATACGAAGTAATAAGTGCTACATAAATAATTTAAATTTGGTGATCATACTTGGGTCAGACAGTCAGCCAAAGTTTCATTGAGTGGAAGAATATCATTGCTAGTTAATACTTGTTTTTTTCCTGAATATAAATGTGAAAGTAAGGAATATGTTATATACAACAAAATCCATTGGTGCTTGACAATGTTAATGTAAATGTTAGCTGAATGAACAAAAACTTACTTTTGGCTTTCATATTCTTCTCCCAATAACCTTTTAACCTGGATGTAGATATACCTTTAGGCCTCATTTTTGCGGGGTCGTTTACATTGCACTCTGAATTTGAAAGTTTGCTCTTCTTGTTTTTCTTCTTAACTTGGGGCACTCTCCCTGTTAGAACTTTATCAAGGTCTATAGATAGTTTTTTAAACGTTTCCCACAGACATTCCTCGGCAATATCATTTCCTTGTGCTTTATTGATGAGTTGGTATGCAAATTTCTGAGAGCATGAAAGAAATATGAGGCCACTTGAAGTAACATTATTCACCCTGGAATCCTTTAGATCTCTGCTTCCAAACATGTTATATATGTCTCTTTTAGCATGAATGGACCACCGCAATAAGAAATATTTTTCTGAAATCAACTTAATTTTTGCTACGTTGAGAACAAAAAGTGCATGGGAGCACAAGAGTCTCATCATTTCAAATTTTTTGCAAGAACATGTGACCTCACAATTAACCTTGTCAACTATCACGGTCCAAGGCTGCTGAGTCCCCTCACCGTTTAGGCGCATTACGTAATATTTATCCTGACTCCCTGCAGCTAATTCAATTGTAAGCCCACATAAGCCATTCAATAGCTCATGTTCGAACATTGAGTAAAGCTTCATTGTATAAAATATGGCAGCTTGTCTCAACACTGGATTGATTTTATTCATCGGTGTTGCGACGGACTGGCCGCATTTGAAATCTTCATCCTTCTTATTCCGACGCCACGTTTTCATTATGTTTTTTACCATGCATTTATTGGTGCACTCACTCTTCCGAAAAAACAATCTGTCAGAGAACTTGTGGGATTTGCAATGCCGTGACAGACATTATTGGTGCACTCACTCTTCTGCGTTGATAAGATTCTCATTCTAAATATATCTTTATTAAATGTTGTTGACTATTTGTGTTGTATATGGTACATTTCGTCTAACCAGATATTGCTCTGTAGTTCTCCCACCTCTATCATTAAAGATCATGTTTCATTAAACTCCTCAGAATCACACTGAGCCATGCATTTATAGAAAAGACCACATACGCTTTTAGTACGAACACCGCAATGCACTTTTTGAGATAGTTTCTTGTAGATATGCCATTGACACAATCTGTGACGTGTCGGTGGGAGGCATTCTGCTATGGTTTTTGTCATCGCTTGATCTTGGTTGGTGAAAATTGTTATTGGATGTTTGTCTCCTATTATTCGAATGAACGATTTGAATAGTCATATGAATGACTCAGTAGTCTCATCAGACAAAAATCCAACTCCAAAGAGAACGTTCTGCTAGTGGTTGTTAACCCCCACAAAAAGAGCACAGCATAGGTTATATTTATTTAATCTGTAGCTTGTATCAAATATGATCACATCACCGAAACAGTCATAATCCAGTCTGGATAACCCATCACTCCAGAAAATGCTTGTTAATCTACCAGACTCATCTGTTTGGAAATCCCATGCAAACATCGTATCCCTAGCTTGCCTATCCATGAATAATTGTATTAGAACATTAACATCTCCATGTTCAATTCTTTCTCTTCTTTCTCTTTGAATGAAATTGAATGCAACCCTCTTAGTGCATTCTAAATTCTCCACACACCCAACCTCCGTAGCAATGAATTGGTATGTATCTCTTGCTCTGATCCCTGATCCTCTCATCGATCTTAAGACATCTGCATTTAACTCACTGATCCTTCTGTTGGAACGAAGAAGATGCTTATCACCATTTTCGACGAAAAGGATGATTGTGATTTTCAAGGAATTTCAACACTTTCCAATTGCCTTCAAGATCAATAGCATATCGAACTATAGCCTTACAACCAGTCCTTGTTTCTGATTTTTTGAACTTCACTGTATCCATGCTACTAGACTCTTTCTTGTAGCCAGCTTTCCCGCAAAAATAATCTTTGTTCTTCAATTTCCTGGAGTTCGGCCAGTAGCTACTATGGTCCTTTCGAACAGTGAATCCTACATGATGTGCATATGCACGATAGCTTTCGTATGCTTCTTGTTCATTGTGGACAGTGCTGCTCAGAAAATTATCCGCAATTGGTTTGTAACAAACATCTGTAGGCTCACAAGACTGCAAATTTGAACATAACTAACACAAAGTCAGAAAAGGCAAAAGCTCTGAACAACACCCATGAATTACACAACGTAAACATCCACAGTGATACAATCATAATATCATGATAACACCAGCATAACACAATAATAACACGAAAATAAAACCACGGTAACACCCACGTAGTACCATTGCACAACACCTAATGTCCCAAATTCATGAACCAACATTAACATCAGACAGAGACAACTATTATAACACAGTAAAAGAACTATATCAAAGGTGGAAACCTACATAACATCGGAGTAACGAAATAGTTTCACCAGAATAATCACAATATGGCCAGAATAACATTAGAGTAATACAAAGATAACACGATCTTAACATTTTAGTAACATCGATTAAAAACCAAAAATTATAACATAATATCAAAATGTTTTTTCCCTAACAAAAAGTACACATGTAAGCAAAATATTGATATCAGCAGAACCCTTTGATAACAAATCGATAACACTATAATAACACCAGGTTAACACCCGTGTACAACACCACCCAGAAAAAATAGTCTCAGCGCAAACCTTTACATCTGACTAAGCAACCACTATATTACCTAAAAATTAGTAAACGAATGGTATAAACCAAGATAACAACCGAGTAACACGAAAATAACAACAAAAAAACATAACTCTTACTGGAATAACACAATAGTAACACAGAAGTAACACAAGTTTGACACAATAATAACACAAGAATTACAACAGTAAAACACGAAAATTTACATCAAAATAACAGAGAGATTGTTGCCGTGGATGAACTCTGCCAGTACACTATGTTGATAAAACTAACACCCCAAACGATAACACAAAAAAACATAACCATTGCCCTAACATAATAAAAAATACACTCACTTCATCTTCAAAGTTCAGGGAGAAGGACGGCTAAATATCCGCCAACATTTCAGCATCATTAAGCGAGTTCCCCATGGATGCCCTACAGAGAAACCCTAGCTGCAAATGAAGGTGACGATGCTTTCTTCAACTGTGATCGATAAAACAGTGACTGAGGTGATGGGTTTTTTTTATTTTAACACTGGCGGGAAACGGGAAAATCGTTGCGGGTTGGATTCGGGCCGGGCCACTCTTAAAATCCCATTCATTTCGTTGTTTTCTCGCGATGAATCCACGTGGCAATGGCGGGCCCGGCAAATCCACGTGGCAATCACCCATTGGACTCCACACGTAGAAATAGGTGTGGAGTCCGGATGTAATATTTTGCCTCAAAGTTGTGGGACCATAGGCATCTAGGGCTCCGGTCGGAGAGTCCGAGTACAAGCCCCCTTTCATATTGGTAAGAGTGAACCACTCATCCTTCCTCGTGTATACCTTTGCCCTCTCCCTCTATTTAGGGAACTAAAAGAGAGGGGACCTCTTTTGTTTTTTTTTTTTTTCTCATAAGGGAGAGGCTACGTACTTGAGAGCCAATCCTGGGAGCCTTTTCCTTCATCAGCGGATTTCTTCCTCACGAGTGGCAGGTTAAGATTGTGGCTTGGGTTTAGAAGGAGCCACCGGAGGTCGCCTAGCTTCTCCTCTTTCTGACAACACAATAAAACTTATAACAACCGACCAAGGGGTCGCTGATTGTGCTTTCGACCTCTCTTCTGAAGCCTCATCCTTAACTTCACTTTCTTCCATAAAGCTTGTTGTTCATTTAGTATTCTGGCATTGTGTTTCGGAAGGAGTGTACCTACCAAAGAACTCCTAGGTCTCTTTGAATGAGAAACAACTCGCCAGTAGAGATTCTCTAAGACATAACTGAAGAATCAGAGACGAAAAATATAAAAATCCGCACCTTCGGTGTTCTCCCCAGGGTGGGCCACTACTTGTGCCTTATCGCTCTTACTGCAGTCTCTGAGTGGACAAACTTCGCCCTGGATTTCTTCCGGGCAACTTGAGCAGCAACCTACTTCCCTTGCTCGGTCTCCTCAGCATTAGAGGCAACCGAGAGCACCGTAGTCATTTGATTGAACTTCTCTGGCTGAAGGACCATTTGACAATCAACGTATCGCTGCACTTTTGAACCGACAGCTACCTCCCATAAATCATAACCTTCTCATCCTGGAAATGGGTCGTCGGATTCTTTTTCTACTTGTAAACACATCCTATTGAGATGATCTGGATTCCTCAGCCCTTGAGAGGTGAGCCGACGAGAAAGCACAGTTTTCAATCCTTCGTCTTTTTTTCTAAGCCAAGCAACTAGAATTTGTTGGCCGAACAAAATTGCACATGACCATCCGGATTGAGCCAAAATGAAAATATATAATCAAAAAAGTCGTATCAATCAGGGAACTCTGATCCGACAACAGTAGATGATGTAAGTCATTATAGCGGCAATAGAGTTACGCTTAATCTATGCCAATATAACTCCATGATGATTGAAAATCGATCGCAGTTCGTAGTATAAGGGTAGCCTCATGCCAAACTTGAGCTAGTCTCAGTAGACGATGAAGTCGTCCCAAACCTCTAAGTTACATGAGCACTCCCTCCAAAGGATTGAAGCTCTATGGGGAGGTCAAAGATTTAAAAGTCATACAATCAAGCCACCTCCCCTGATGACAACCGATCTCAGTCGTTGCGACCAGTTCGAAGATTTGAGAAGAGTATTTTAGAGCCGTTCAAACGAAAGAAAGGGTAGCAAAAAATTAAGCAAAGGTTAGTGAAAGAAAGTTAGAAAGCACAATGCCTGAGGGAACTAGCCTGTAGGACAGGGAAAGCAGAAGTCTCTGAAGCGGTCAAGGATTAGTAGAGCTACTTTGTTCCTTTCCTTTCAGTCGAGTCGGCATATAACCGCCTCGCCTTCCAGTCGAGCCATTACATAAGTTCTCTTCTCGCCTTGCTTGAGTAAAGACAAGCTTCTCCAAATTAGAAGAAGAACAGTTAAGACTTGCATATATGATATAAAACACAGACTCATGGAGACAATAATCTAATACCTATATTTCATCCCAAACAAGCTTATGAGTTCGCATTAATCAAAATTGAATTCCCTTCAATCTTAACAAAAAAGGAAAATTATGCAAAAATTGTAAGGATTAAGGATTAAAAACTGCATTACAGGACCTAAGAAAGATGAATATGATCTACACAAGCCCCTACTTTCAGCCACGGAAGTTGAAGGATTTGAAATGGTATTGCTCCTAATAACTACTCTTTTACTGGAGATTAAAGATCAAGCAGGTTAATCTATTCAATTGATTAAGTCCAATTTAACCAATATTAAAACATTTCAATTCATAACCAAATGGATGATACAATAGAGCATTGCTACTGCAAGCCCATAAGCACTAAGCTAGAGCAGTTTCATTATTTGGCTTTAAAGAAGAGAAAATATTCAAGATGTCCACATGGTTACGAACACAGCCTGGAGATTTCGAAAGTATATCATGTGCAACTTCGTGTCTCCCTGCTTCCAGTAAAGCTCTGAAAAGACGAAGAAAGACTGCAACGGATGGGAATTGTTTAACAGTCATTGCCTTCAAAAAACCCATAGCGTCAGAAACAGAGCCCGACTTGGACATATGAACCATAAATGGTTCCACAAATGGTGGAAATCCTTGTCCTTTCATCAACTCAAGGAGGCTCATGGCTTCTTTCAAGGAACCCTGATTTACCAACTTTTCAATAAGAAGCTTATAAGTGCTGTGCTGTGGTCGATATTTCTTCTTCATGCACATCTCTTTAAGAATCCTGAAAGCATCCATATTTCGATTTTTCTTCAAAAGCCTGCTGACCAATATTTCAAATGCACTGCCATCATCATGGCTACAACCATTGGTTTCAACCATTTCATGAAAATAAGAAACTGCCTTGTCAAGTTCACCAGCTAGAGCATGGTACTGAACCAAAAATGCCCAGGCCTTCACATTTGGAAAAAGGCCTAATTTTTCCAGGCTCCTCACATGCTCACAAGCCGCATCAAGTTTTCCAGCTCCACACAAGCCTGCCACTACCTGGTTATGTATTGAGCTATCTGCTACAAACCCCCCTTCCTCCATGGCCTTCAAGACGTTGCCACACTCTCCCAGTCTGCCAACACTCCTAAGTGATTTCAGTACACTTGCAAAAGTTGATGCATTTATGGTGTTTCCAGAATTTACAAAAATGGTAACAATCCTTGATATCAAAGTCAAGTCCAGATCTTTGCTTACAACAATCTTTTTTAAAAGGTGCAAGAAATCACCAGCTGGTGGCTTTCCAGGACCAGCCATGGCGAACTCATACAAATCTATAGCTGCAGTAACCATTTTTCTCTTGTGGAACCTATCTAAAACTGTAAAATATACATCATTCTCCAATTTATATCCAGCGTTTCTCATCTTATGAAGAACGTCCCAGAATTCCTTGATGCAATCTTCTCGACCCAAAACCTTAGCAAATGCATTGTACACAGTGCCATCTATTTTAAAATGCTGTATGTCTCTGACCCATTCCAAAAAGACCAGAGCTTTTTGTGGATTGGAGCCTACGCTTTCCAGCACAGAAACAATCAACTCAGAGGACAAACAAATGTCTAATTGCAGTAAATTCTTCTGTATTTCTTCTGGATCTGCTTTTTCGTTGATTATCCTGCAAATCTTTGGGCACATTCTCGCAACTAAATGTTGATCAGTATTTTGGAGATACACTTCTTTCAAATGTGTTCCAAAATCATCCCCCTTCCCATCATTTACAAGACTTTCATGGATCTTCAAATATGTATCCTTGGAGATCCCAAAGCCTTTCTTTTTCATGGTCTCGACTAAGTCCCAGAACTCCCCTGACTCTCCATTGCTTCCTATAAGTCTGAGCATCAAATTGTAAGATTTTGACCTCAAAATCTGGCTATCTCTATCGGATACCCAATGGAAGAACCTCCGAGCGGTTTCCAAATTCCCTTCGAGGTTCTGAAGTGCCAAATACACGGTCTCCCGATCCAGAACAACATTGCGGGATTCAAACTCGGCCTCGATCTCATGGGAATCGAAGCGCTTTGAGAAGATATCTGCCACAAAAGCGAGATCGCGATCCTCGCGCTCGACAGCAGCCTCCGACGAGAAATAACGCCGTTCAAGGTTTCTAGCTGCACTAATGGTGACTATAGGGTGAACGAATTTAGAGACTTGTTGTTCCAAAGGCCTCACCTGGGGTAAACCATTCCTTAACAGCTGCGTAGAGATCCGCGGGTAGAGCGATTTCCAAGCGTGCTTCATCATTCGAAGCCGTGGGGGCGGCAGTGAGAGAGGGTTATGATCAAACGACTGCGTAGAAGAATGAAGAGCAGAGACAATATGAGGACGTTGGGGTTAGTGGGTTAGGGTTTAATTCGATAAGCTCTTCCGGAAGAAGATAACCAATGGGCTGAGTTAAATCATGTAAATTGGGAATCGTGGCATTTTCATGCTCTAAATAGAAAAAATTATTGGCTCAGAAGTCTTTGATGTAATTTTAAATAGGACTTATCATATATACAAATAAATTTGTGATGTATTAAATTAATTTTTTTTTAATAAGAAAGGTCTGTCTGAACATATGACTGATTCTAATTAAAGGCTTCGTTTGGCGATTTATTTTCACGCGGCGCGGCCCCGGAGCTCGAAAAGCAGGGGTTTGGCGCGCGACTTGCGATGGCGAAAAGCGGACCGCGGGATCAACCCCCGCGGCCTCAACTTTCGCCTCTGGTAAATACCAAAATGCCCCGCGCGCTTCCCACTCCTTCTACCTTCGGCGCCTTTTTTTCCATCCAACTTTTGCAGCCAGTCTGCTGCTCAACATCGAGATTCCTGCTCCCGTCGGCCAAATCGGCGGTTCTTAACAGTCCGCAGCGAGCTTGCAGGGCGGCAGCGAGTCCGATACGGAAGCCGCATCTGAACTCTTAATGTAATAATTTTTCACGTACCCGGTACCTGCATCTCAAACACCAAAATTTTAATTTTTAGATTTATACCATCCAAAATTTTCATACCACATCAAAAATATTATTATTTTAATTTTTAATAAATGAATATAATTTTTATACAAAAACAAAAGCAATATATAATACATATATAAAAATAGAAGATTTGACATTAAACATATAAATACATAAAAATTAAGTAGTAGGCAAGTAATTCTTTCTAAGAATTAATAAATTGATTAAGTTTTAAATTTATTATAAAATTGAGAAAATTTTGAACTGAATTTTGAATCATTCTCAAATCACATTTAAATCATGTAAGTCCAATATGTTATAATCCAATGATGAAAATTAATGTATTATTATGTAATATTTATAACAGTATTGCGTTAATTATTATATTTACATCAAATCACTTATAAGATGAGTACAGTCACAGCAGTTATAATACAACATAGAAAAATATTGATACAGCCAAATACAATCACATCTATAATAGGAAATAGTTAAATTGTCCCTCTATATCTTGAAAAAAAAATTTAGTTCAGACTTTGGACGTAACTCAACGTGTGGACTTCCAGTAATATATTATCATGTGTGTTATATTGAGCCCGCCCAAAAAAATATTAAAGTGGAAATGCAGACTCCGCAATAACCCGAAATAATCTTGGAATAACTTCTGTGGTGTTGTTTCGGTGTGATTGAAGTGGTATATATGAATTTATTTTCAATAACCCCGAAATAACACTGCGGGGATTATTTCATGACTATTGAAGTGGAACCACGGAGATTATTACGATGTTATTTCGGGGTTATTAAAGTTAAATATATGGGTTTCTCTTCGATAACCCCGAAATAATCTCGCGATGTAGCACACAAGACAACATATTATTGGAGTCCGCATGTAGAGCTACGTTCGGAGTCCGAACAGAGAAATTTTCTCTATATCTTAGGTAAGAGTCATTGCACTTAATATTGATGAAGCCAATCGCTTTTCACATTTGACTGTATATATCTCTCTATAAAATACCAAAATATGCAGTTAATGGGCATGATGAAATATTGCATCAGGACTTCGTAGGTGCGGAGGCCAGTGGTGGGGCGTCATGTGGCAAGTGGGCCCCGCTACCATACTTTGCCATTGGTCAATGTATGGGGTGGCGGGGCCCACTGGCCACGTGACGCCTCACCATTAGCCTCCGCATACATACAGAGTCCTGATGCAATATTTTTTATAACGGGCATGCCTGAAATTTTCTCTTGAAGACCATCAAAATTCAAACGATTTCCACCAGGGTTTAAATAATTTCAAAATTGGAAGCATCTATATCACTAAGATATGTGTATTTTTAATTTATAATTATGAGTTTAGACCACCAAGCTAAAAGGTGAAGGAGTGATCAAATTAATTTAAAATTTTACCTAATCAAATGTCTCATTTTTGCATTGATATTTTCAGTGCCACATTTTAACATTGATCGACACGAGTTTTAAAAATAACACGTGTCATCGCTTTTAACATTCAATATAATATTGTAATCAGCCTCAAGTTTTTTTATTGAGTTTTTTCATCAAACTCCCAGACATCTACATGCATAGAAAAATAAAATAAATGAGCAAAATTTAAAAGTGATATTGAGTGCAAAATAATGAATTTCAATTATAGTTGCATAATGTTTGATTAATAATCACACCAAGAGTTAATTTTGCTTATAACTTGATGAAATATTGGTCAATGTTGACAGAACTCATTTGTTTATTTTTCGAATCAAACTCAAAACTTCTTCTATCATTACTCAAATCATAATCAATTTTTTTTTCATTATTATTAAAATCCTCACCAAAACTTTTTGACATTATTTAAACTCTATTAAACTAAGCTTTAAATGTTTAATTATGACATAGCGGCTTATTATTAACCCATTTATTTTAGTTATAAGCTTAGAATTGAATCTTATAAGGGATTTATACTAAGTATTTAAGCAAAAAATAAGATTAGATAATTTCTTTATAATTGATAGAGCATGGAATGTCTATATGCACATATTATTTGGAAAAGAGCTATGTGAGGATGAAAGAGTTATAAATAGAGAAAGATAAAGAAAAATTATTGGGACGTATTGCTATGAAAGGAGTGGTCCCTCGAGAATGTTGAATCCTAAAATACTTCTTAGTACATATCACCAAAGAAAAAGTTATGCAAAGAGAGAAGAACTAGGGTTGTCATACAAACTTTGTGTTAGTGAGACTCTCCCCTCTGATATTTTCTTCCTTAGCTAGCTTTAGGGTTTAGTTGTGGTAGGCGTGTGGGTTCCACGTGCCTATATGACGGATTGTTAATCTTCCTAGAGTGAGCCTTTAGGTTAGGGTTTCCATGTGTGGTTGCAATCCCCTACGAAGCCGAGTGATCTCTTTGTTGAGAACCCTAGCACAATTCCGAATAGGTTGGAGTCCCTTCCTCCCCTTGCTTTGGATTCCATAATTTTCTTTGGAGAAATTGGTAGATTGGAGTTTGCAAGGCGAGAAAAGCTTTGTAGCTGACTCACTTGCAAAGTCTTGAGAAGTTTGCAAAATGGGAAAAACTTTGAAAAACTTTTGTAGCTATCCCATTTCACAACGTCGTGGAGAGTTTCTCATTTAGAAATCTGAGGGAGAAACTCCCCCCACACCTCACAAAAGTAGGAGGTGGTGATGCCTCATATCCAAGCGCCAAACCCAAGGTTTACAAGCAAGGACGTTAACACGAGCATGGTTTACTATCAAATACATTTGCTTGCCTTTAATTGTTTCATGTGTTACTTGCATGGAGCACCTTGCACGTTGCATCTTGAACTTGCATTTGCACTTGTGCCTCAATCGGTCATCACAGATTGATCAACTTCACTTACACCTTGAACGGTCATCCCAAGCTAGTCGGCATCACTTGTGCCTCGATCAATCATCTAGGATCGATCAGCATCACTTGTGCCCAATCAGTCATTCCAGACTGATCGACACTACTTGAGCCTCGATTAGTTATCCCATATCGATCGAAACCACTTATGCTTTGACACTATCTGATTCCATCAATTTCATCTCTATATATACTTACATTTCTAACAGCCATATACATACTCACTATGCATTCCACCTGCATGTTATTTAACTAAATAAGATGAATCCGACTTAAAATTTTGTGTGTTTATGCATAAAAATAGTTGCCTGAGCACAAGGGATTTGCCCGATAAATCAAAATGGATTGGAACACAAAGGGTGGGCCAACCAACATGTAAGTGCTCCCAGCACCATGTTTGTTGCAAATGCTAACACCCAACAATTGTGAAATGACCAGGCTTAATTGAGAAATTCAATTCTCTATAAAGGTGTGTAAGCACTGCAACACTCAAAGAATGAGGGATGGAAATATAAGAGAGCGAAGTGCTTAAAAAAATAAGATTAGTTATTTTCTTTATAATTGATAGAGCCTGGAATTTCTATATGCATGTATCATCTGGAAAAGAGTTGTGTGAGCATGAAAGAGTTAGAAATAGAGAAAGATAAAGAAAAATTCTTGGGATGTATTGCTATGAAAGGAGTAGTCCCTTGAGAATGTTGAATCCGAAAATACTTCTTAGTACATATCACCAAAGAAAAAGTTATGAAAAGAGAGAAGAACTAGGGTTGTCATATAAACTTTACGTTGGTGAGACTCTCCCCTCTGATATTTCCTTCCTTAGCTAGCCCTAGGGTTTAGTTGTGGTAGGCGTGTGGGTTCGATCGCCCACACGGAGTGCGTGCGTTGGCCGGCGTTAGCTGGCACGGCTACGTGCCTATGTGATGGATCGTTGTTCTTCATAGAGTGAGCCTTTAGGTTAGGGTTTTGCATGTGTGGTTGCAATCCCCTACGAATTTGAGTGATCTCTTTGTTGAGAACCCTAGCACAAGTCCTAATGGGTTGGAGTCCCTTTCTCCCCCTGCTTTGGATTCCCCAATTTTCTTTGAAGAAATTGGGGGGTTAGAGTTGAAAAAGCGAGAAAAACTTTGTAGCTAGCTTACTTACAAAGTCTTGAAAAGTTTGCAAAATGGGAAAAGCTTTGTAGCCATCCCATTTTAAAATGACGTGAAGAGTTTCTCGTTTAGAAATCTGGGGGAGAAACTCCCCACACACCTCACGAAAGTAGGTGGCGATGCCTCATACCCAAGCGCCAAACCCAAGGTTTCCAAGCAAGGACGTTAACACAAGGATGGTTTACTATCAAATACATTTGTTTGCCTTTAATTGTTTCATGTGTGCCTTGCATGGAGAACCTTGCACCTTGCACGTTGCATCTTGAACTTTCAGTTGCACTTGTGCCTCAATCGGTCATCACAGATTGATCAGCTTCACTTGCACCTTGATCGGTCATCCCAAACTGGTCGGCATCACTTGTGCCTCAATCAATCATCCATGACAGATCAGCATCACTTGTGCCCAATGAGTCATTTCAGACTGATCTACACTACTTGAGCCTCGATTAGTCATCCTAGATCGATCGAAACCACTTGTGCTTTGACACTATCTGAGTCTATCAATTTCATTTTTATATATATTTACATTTCTAACAATCATATACGTACTCACTATGCATTCCACTTGCATGTTCTTTAACTAAATAAGATGAATCTGACTTAAAATTTTGTGATGTATAAAAATAGTTGATTTGGTACTTGAGCGTGAGGGATTTGCCTGATAAATCAAAAGGGATTGGAACACAAAGAGTGGGCCTACCAACATGTAAGTGCTCCCAGCACCATATTTGTTGCAAATGCTAACACCCAACAGTTGTGAAATGACCATGTTTAATTGACAAATTCAATTATCTATAAAGGTGTGCAAGCACTGCAGCACCCAAAGAATGAGGGATGGAAGTACTAGAAAGCGAAGTACTTAAAAAAATAGGTTTGCAAAATTTTTAATGAATCGTTATATGTAGGGCTGTCAAAAAAGCTCGTTGTTCGCGAACAGTTCGTGTTTGGTTCGCTAAGAAGTTCGTGTTCGATTCGTTCGATAAACAAACGAGACGAACAAGAACACTTTTTTCATTCGGTTTGTTAAACGAACTATGCGTTCGTTCGTGTTATGGTCGTTATTATTCGAAATATAAAATAATTTAATATATATATATATATATATATATATATATATAATTTATAATATTTTAAAAATAATTATATACTCAAATAATTTGACATATTTTAAAAAATTAAATTCTGTAAATAATAATATACAATAAATTATTAATAATAATATATTTATATACTATATTTATATATTACTACTCTAATAGTAATATATAGTTATATAATATAAAGTAAATAATTAATATAATATACTATACATATTATTTATTTATATTAATATAAACAACTGTAAAGCCCTAATCCCCGATTCACTTTTCTGTTCGCCACTTTGCCCTTTTCCCTTTCCCCTCTTGCAGTCGCATGCCGCTGTATGGTTTCGGCTGCTCCTCCTTCGCTCAAAAATGCGAAAGCTCATCTCGGTGAGAACCCTCCTTCTCTTAAAAATGCGAAAGTTGCTCTTGGCGAGAACCCTCCTTCTTCTTGTCTCAAAATCGTGAAAAGTTTTCTCTCAATGAGAGCTTAGGGTTGATTGTTTGTGTTTGTTCTCTAATCTCTACTTCTTTTTGTCCTTAATAAAGTGTATTTGTCCTTGGCGAATCAGAGTTTTAGTCGAAGTCTCGGTATTCTGGATTCGGTGCTTGGTTGCTCGGTATTCTTACTTGGTTGCTTGTAAGGCCACCGAGTCTGTCTTCTTTGAGCATATTTTTGTTAATATTTCATATTTATTTTCAGGTATGCATATTAGCTTAAATTTTCAGAAATTTTTTTAGGTTTATTTAATTTTTTTGAGTGAAACCTAGATTTTTAAGTATTTGGGAGTGAAATTTTCTCTTTAAGGCTGATAAGATGCTAGCCATGGATTAGGAGAAAGAAAATGGTTTTAATGTTTTTGTGGCTTATGTTACATTTATGATAAGAAGCTAGCCATGGATTCTTATGTATTTACATATATGATATCAAATTTTTATCTACTTATGACCTTGGGCTATTATGCACTTGTGTTGTGATGCATACAGGCTTAACAATATATATAAGAAGAAGTTCCTTAATCATCTTTGTTCTCAGTGCATTTCTCATCTCTGATTATTGTCATTTGTAAGTAATGATTCTGTGGCCAAATTTCAAAGCAGCATTTTTGTTTCGATCTGGAAGATTGTTCAAGACTAGTGGTATTATACTTTTGATTCTCTAGATTTGATTTTTCATTTGCACTTTGAACACTAAAGCTGAAAAGGTATTAAACACTATATCATCAGCTTCAAATATTGATCAAAATTTGTTCTAGTTTTGATCAAAATATGCTTAGGTCAATTATTATTTAAATATTGTTCATGTTTATGAATAAGGTTGGAAGAATGACCATGGTTCACAAAACATTTTGGTCATGATCGAATAATATTTAATTGATATTGGAGGCTTGTTCAAATAAGCTCTAGCAAGGTTGGTTGATTCGATCAAGGTGCGATCAAAGTTTGAGCAAGATCAAAGTCTTTCTTAGCCATATGAAATTTTCTACACTTCATGGCTTTATGGGAGATTCAGGGTGCCTCTAAGTATGAGTTATGTTTTGCTTTGTTTGGAGTTTAAGAAGCAAAGCAAATTGTGCAGCGTTCTATTTTCCTATCTTGTCTTATATTTTCCTATATGGATGCTTGTCTTTTGAATGTAAATATTGAACTTTAGGGGTTAGATATGCAAATTGGAGGCTCCAAATTGAAGCTGTTGCATCTATTTTCATTTGACATTTTAATGGTTTTATTTTTTCAGTAAAAAATTGTTGATGAGATTACATAGTCTGATTGAACATGCTTCACACATCTAAATATTTTTTCCTCTTTAAGGCTACAATTTCGAAACTTGGAATATATAATTACAATGAGTGGAGTGTGTATTCTGCTGTATCATCAAAAAAATTAAAGTAAGAATTTCATGGATACCACTGGATTCTTATGTATTTACATATCTTATATCAAATTTTTATCTAATATCATATGTTATTGATGAGGATGCAGCAACTTTCACTCATAGAGATAAATTTTAGAAATATATGCCTTATTTTAAAAATTATGTATGAGCCCAAGAATTCATTCTTAAGGAATAAGAAATCAGATATTTTGAAGCACTTTTCAATATGTTAATATCAACTTCTCATGCAAAATTATCTTACACATTTTTTTCTTTTAATTTTCTATTATATTTTTTGTATAGATATTTACAATGTCAAATGTTGAACATTCTCAATCTGTATCAAATGATGAAGAATTGTCACTTGCAACACAAGAAGGAATTGATATTCTCAACCTGTTGAACTTACTATTGGAAGCATTAGTACTGAAATGCAACCTACGAAAGGCAGTAAGAGAAAATCAGCTATGTGGGAGTACTTTAGAGATACTAAATCAAATTCTAAGGGGGTTGAAGTATCATATGTTTAATGCATTTACTGTGAGGTGAAAATTATCAAACCAAAGTTAGGTACAACATCACAACTTATTAGGCATGTGAAGGATTGTGCTAAGATAAAAGCAAAGAGTTAACAACAAGCTGACTTGTCAGAAAAGAGACAAAAGTTATTGAACTTAATCTTGGAAGTTCAGGGTGAATCAGAGATTCCTATTTTTTATGATCATAAAAATTACGATCAACAAATCATTAGAGAGGTGATTGCAAAAATGATAATTGTACATGAGTATTTGTTCATGATGGTTGAATATACTTGGTTCAATATATTATTAAAATGATGAATCCTAACTTTCAAATTGTTTTAAAAAACACAATAAAAAATGATTGCATGAAAGTTTACGAGTGCGAGAAAGAAAAGCTTAAATCTTGCCTTAAAGATGTTCACAAGGTGTCATTAACTGCAGATTGTTGGACCTCCAATCATACCATCGGTTATATGTGCTTGACTGCCCATTATATCGATCCAACATGGAAGGTAAATAAGGTTATTATCAACTTTATTGAGTTAGAGCATCCACATACATACACGTATATTTGTGATGTTATTTCTGAGTGTTTGTTGGAGTGAAAGCTTCAAGATAAGATATCTACAATTATTTTAGATAATGCTAGTAATAATGATGTGGCAGCTAGTTCCTTAAAAGCGAATTTCCAATCCTGCGGAAAGCTACATTTTCATGGTTATTTCTTTCATGTTAGATGTTGTGCACATACCATCAATATAATGGTCCAAGTTGGGCTAAAGAAGGTCATGAAATCATCCATAATATTAGAGAGTCAGTTAAGTATCTGAAAAAATCTCCTATATGATTACATAAATTTGAAGAAGTGGCAAAACAAATTGGAGTTGCAACTACAAGGTCACTGTCTATTGATGTTTCCATTAGATGGAACTCAACCTTCAACATGTTGGAGTTTGCATTTATTTATAAAAATGTTTTTTTATCACTACTCAATTAGAGTTGACAATTATAAATGGTTGTTTGTTGATTCAGAATGAGTGAAATATGAGAAAATCAGGAAATTCCTTTCAGTTTTTAATAATGTTACAAAGATGATATCTGACACTCTATATCCTACCTCTAATATATTTTTAGCTGCAGTTTTACATGTTAAAAAGATTTTGAATAAGGAGTCATTGTCAGAAGATGATTACATGAGGAATATGACTATGAGTATGCAAATAAAATTCAACAAATATTAGGGGGAATGTAATCTTCTTATGTCTATTGCAACAATTTTGGATCATAGATTAAAACTAAAATTTATTAGCTACACATTCCTTAAGATATACTCACATGGCGAGGTTGAGCAAAATCTCAAAACAGTTGAAGATGTCTTGTGGGAAATATATGCAGATTATGTTATTGATTGCAATGTTTCTAATGAGGGATCTTCATCTGTTGTTGATCCTATGAGTTCCTTAAGTCCTTTTGATGCAATGTTTTGGTTTCAAGATTTTGTTGTAGCTTTTGATTCTGTGGAACCATCGAAACCTAATTTACAAGTATACCTTGAGGAGGGATTATTTGTGTGCTCTAGTGAAAATTTTGATGTACTCGATTGGTGGAATATGAATACATTAAAGTATCCCCATCTTTCAATTATGGCTCAAGATATTCTATCAATACCTATAACCACAGTTGCCTCAGAATCAACTTTTAGTGCAGGCAATAGGGTGTTTGATGATTGCAGAAGTAGTTTATCTACCAAAACTGTTAATGGATTGATTTGTGCATCTAGTTGTATTCGATTTACTCAACAAGATGCAAAGACATTAACTGTAATCCTTTTATTAAGTATATCATTTTCTACTTTCTAATGTATTTTATTTGTTCGCAATACTAGATATTAATATTTAATTTCATTATTTTTTTTTTCAGCAAGAGATCATTGATGACGAAAAGCTTAATATTCACCTTCCAAACATATGATCTTCAGCCGAGTCATTCTTCTGTATCATTGGAGCAATTAACATTTTTACCATTTTGCTGTATCATGGAGCTGCCTAGTTTATAAATAGAGCTGTATTAGAGAAATTAAATATCATGAAGTTGTCTAGTTTAACAATTAACATTTTTACCATTAACATTTAACATTTTTACCATTTTGATGTATTATCATTGAGCTGCATTTCAGAAATTTGGCTTATAAAAACTTCACTACTTGACTTTTTCTATCTGGTTTCACTCCATTGCTTGATTATGATCTGTTATAGGATTTGCCCTACAGTTAGTAGCTTCTTTGATTATAAATTCTTTAGGTCTCTGTAGATATGGCTTCTGGAATCAAAAGGAATGACAATTTTTCTCCTGACATTTGTAAATTGTTGGAAGGTTTGTGATTATAAATGAGGGTGCATTAAGGAAACAAATTTATGGTTGAATGCAATTCTTTCTGGCTTTCTAAAACTTGAGGAAGCTATATTTAACTTGCAAACTTGAAGCTTAGATATTCTATTTGGTATTTTCGTATTCTTTGATCTTTAGAGGTTTAGGATTATCATGCAGGAAAAGGTGCAACAAGTTCTTACACTTTATCATTTATTCTGCACTTAACTTTTGTGTGGGGAAGATTAACAAGCAGGGAAACATGTTATTCCCAATTCCCTTTAGGTAGTAGAATTTGCTGATGCTTTATTATATGTATGTCTTTATTTGAAAATCTTGTTTATGAAATCTATATATAGCAACTTTGCAAACTTTAAGTTGAGATAGGGAGATGTTTGATTGTACATTTTTATGGTGAGAGGGTTGTTTCCCAAAATTGCTTTATCATTTCTTCTGCACTTGACATTTTTGTGGCGAGAGGGCTGTTTATGATTGTACATTTTTATGGTGAAATCTATATAGAGCAACTCTGCAAACATTTTTATGTACAATCAAGCATAAATGATGGAACATGGTTTGCATCATCTTATAACATATCAAGGCTTGGGAGAGGTGCAACAACTCCCAAAATTGGTGAGAGGGTTGTTTCCCTCTCTCCCATCTCTGGTTTCAGATGCAGTGACTCAAAATTGGTGAGATGGTTGTTTCCCTCTCTCCCATCCATGGTTTCAAATGCAACAACTCTCAAAATTGGTGAGAGGGCTGTTTCCCTCTCTCCCATCCCTGGTTTTAGATGCAGCAACTCCCAAAATTGGTGAGAGAGCTATTTATCCCTGTTTATTTAAATGTATTACTGTTTGTGTATCTTGGAAGTAGATTTCAATTTATGGATGCTTTATTTTAAAATGACAACAAAGTTACCTCATTTGACATATATGTCATATGTATCATTTTCTTTAAATTTAGTGAACAAGCAGACTTTGGCTGATTGCTTTGATTTGGTGCAGCCTTGCAGGAAGGGCAGATCTATGGTGGTGCAGCCTTGCAGGAAGGGCATATGTATCATTTTTAAGGTTTATATATTTATTATTTATTTTTTTATTGCAGATATGTAAATTTTTTAATTTTCTACAACTGAATTATGGGAGGAAAACAAGGCTTATTCCTTTCCAATAAGAGACACAAAAATTAGCTTTTAATCTAGAGGTGAATCAAGTCTTTTGTTTTCTCTTCCTAAAAGTTTATGGGATAATGGGAGGCATGAATTACATATTTTTAAAGTTTGCATTGATGGCTTCTTGGTAGATTGTAGACCTCTGATTGGTTTAGAGGCATTTGACTTGCAATTTCATTAGGTGGTGATAACAATTTATTCAATCTAGCATTCGGTTGCAGAATCTGAGTAGAAAGAAATTTTTGGTTTTTAGTGGAAAGAACTTTGAGTAGAAATATATTTTTGTATTTTGTATCGACACATAACAAGTTGGATTTAAGAAGTGGATGATTTCTAGTTTTATTTTATTGAACAATTTATATTTCTGTCCAAATAAATTAGAAATTCTTGACCTTTAGGTTTAGGACTTGAAAGAACTTTTGCATTGCTTAACTGGTTGGATTACAGTTTTTAAGTGCTTTTATCCTGCAAAAGATATATTAATTTGCCATCATTCATTTCTATGTCTGAGCTGATGGGCTTTTCTTCTTTTAGCTTTTATATTTGAAGTTGTTCCAAAGTTATAACATATAAGTTTTATGATTTGTTATTATCACAATTTTAAGTTTAAAATTTTATAAGAATTATTAGGACGTGAAGTAAATGTAAAATCAAGGTTTTGGGATTATATATGTAAATATATAAGAATTGGGTGGTATGTATGTAAATGCCACTTAATTTTAGATTCATATGCTTTTTGAGGAGTGATGTTTAGTTCCATTTACATTGGTAATATAGGACTCTGATTTACTTGCTGGATCAGATTGCAAAAATCTCGACGCAGCTCATGTATAGCGTGATAATGATTGATTATATGTTCAGAAATGCACAATCTTGTCTAGAGTTGCAGCAAAGTGTAGAAAAATTACACTCCGGATGTAATAGAGGTAACCGGTATCGAATTATCATTCTATTCTCAAATAGCAACAGAAGATGTATAAATTTACATACATGCCACTCAATTCTTACGTGTATTTACATATCTAACACCTAAAATTTTCTTTTTACACTTAAACCACTCTAGTATCTTATTTCCCATAAAGAATATTGCCATTTTAACTATTAAAAGGTGAATACACCTTTTCAAGCCTATGTATGATGGTATGTTCTTAAAATCTGAAATTTTAGTGTTAGATATCTGACTACATAGAAATTGACTGTGGTTCGTATATAAAGCTTCTTTTTATTTAAATACGTTTATTTTTCTCTTAATATACCTAATGTTGTTTTATCTTTCATGTACAGGAGAGGTTATTTGCGTCCGACATTGAATTAAAGTTGGTCAAACGAAAATGTGAACCCCACATACGAATGTCTAATTGTTAAGATTCCAATTGGTTTCATTTGTTTTCTCTAGGGTTGAGAAATCGGTCTTAGTTTTGTACTTCAAATTAGGACTTTCTTTTATGTTAAATTATTTTGTTGATATCTTGGTTGTATTTTTATAGTACCTTTTGGGAAATCAACACTAGAGTTGAAATATAGAAACCGATCTTGATTGTATTCTCTAAAATGGTTGCGGGATTTAGTTAATGATTTAATAACTATCCTTATGATGACATTTTCTCTTCATTTTTCTCCGTGTTAATTCATATGATTATCTTAAGATAAATGCATATTTTTCTATTGCATTAGGGTTTGTTTGGCGCAGCTGCAGATTATCCAGATTATCAGGATAAACAGCTTATCCTGATAATCTGCTGATCAGCAGCTGATCCGGATAAACTGTTTATCTGTTTGGTTTGAACGTTTGGAAAACAGCTGATTTGCAGCTATTTGTGGACAAAAGACTATTATGCCTCCTGAAATAATAAACTATAGTGTTGTTTGGTTTATGTGGTTTGAAAACAGCTTATTTGCAGCTGTTTGTAGTAAAATAAAAATATCAGCTCCTCTTTATTGATAAAATTTTATTAAGATACAAAATCTTATTCCAAAATTAAACATGAATATTTAAAAATTATAAAACTTAATATTTACTCAAATTTCTATTACTTAATAATAAAATATTTACACATAATATTTACCAATTACAAAGCCAAAATCTTATTTATTAATTATTAAACTTTTTTAAAATTTATACATAAATACCTTTAAGCCAAAATCTTAATATTTACTCAAAATCTTATTTAAACTTTATTAAACTAATTAAATCTTAATATATACTCAAATTTCTATTACTTAATAATAAAATATTTACACATAAATACCTTTAATTATAATTAGTGTGTTACTATATTTATTAATTATTAATTATTAACCAATTACATTAGTTAAAATTAACAAATTAAAATATATATTTAAATCGCAAAGCCAAAACCATCCCTTGCCTTCCTCCTCTTGCTCCTGAAACCCTCGTGTTACAGTCGCTATTGGACCTTAGCTCGGAAGGCGATGACGGGATCACGACAGGTATGCAGAAGAGGAGCAGGGAGACTGAAAGGAGGATTAGGATGCGAGGGCAGAACGAGGATATTAGGGCTTGGCGGATGAAGCTGGAGGAGTTCGCCGGCATTTTGGAGTTCCGCCCGTTCTCTGACCGTGCGAGAGGAGGAGGAATGCTCCGCCCGTTCTCTGACCGTGCGAGAGGAGGAGGAGAGCGATTCCGTCGAACGCTTAAGGCAGATAGCGAGGGCGTGAGCGAGGGCAGCGAATGTCTTTCGCTCGACCGAAACGCGGATCGCGGGTAGGACCTTGCGATCCGCGTCTAATACAAATTACAGAACACCTTTTTCAAATACGCCGTAAAACGCAGTGTCCAAACAGGCGGTGGCGCCACCGCTGTAAATAAGACCTCCCAAACGCACCCTTAATGTGCCAATCAATCTACTAGAAATATTTACTTTATTTCAAGATGAAATTACAAAAAATTCATAAAAAATATAAACAATTTCGAACAAGTCAAACGATTCGAACATTTCGAACATTTCAAACAACTCAAACAATACGAACATTTCAAACATTTCGAACTAATTTCGAAAAAATCGAACTGAACATGAACAATAATTTCACGAACAATTTTGAACACGAACCGAACACAAACATATAAAATTTCAAATGAACCGAACACGAACAATAGTTCTGTTCGTTCGTGTTCGGTTCGCTTACACCCCTAGTTATATGTTGACTGAATAAGTGATTTTATTTAAATCTTTAAAAATGTTAAAAATAATTGTATATGATATATACGTTCCGTTGTTACACCATACATGCGATCTATTATTTCAACTTTCTTTGGATAGTAGTCCTGCACTGTCGGATTTACGGACCGTATACAGATCAATATTAATTACATAAATAATAAATTAACTATCAATTTTTAATATAATTATATTATATAATTTCATAACATAATTAAATTAAGAAAAGAATACGAACAACATTTTAACATGTCGTAGATAATTTAGAAAAATGATGACCAACATTTTAACATGTCGTAGATAATTTAGCAAGACGACGAACAATATTTCAACATAGCATTAATAATTTAAGAAAAAAATATAAAAAAAGGCTAGCAAAAAATGATGTACATTTTTTCATGTATAAGTAATATAGCATATATATATATATATATATATATATATATATATATATATATATATATATATATATATATATATATATATTTGAATATATATATATATATATATTCAAATTAAAGTTTAAGTACGAGATATGTAGGAATATAAAAATTAAGTGGTATATATGTAAATTTTCCTTAAATTAAAGCCAAAGACTTATCTTTGCTCCATCTTTGCTCTTATCCTCCCTTGCCTATCTCCAATTAATTGAAAACTAAAATTTTAGGTTTCAAGTAATTTTAGTTGAAATTCTGTTAAATATATTAAACCTTGATTGAATCTTATATAATTGGCTGACAATTTATTTTAAAATTTAAGTCTGTTAGTTGAAATATGAATTTAATATTACATATTAATAATATAATTATCAAATTTAATTGAAATCAATTTAATTTTTTTTACTAATTTAGTACTTAATTAATTAATATTTATTAAAATATATTAAATTAATTATTTGTCAAACAAAATTCTTTATTTATTAAAGAATCAGTTATTAATTATCTGTTAGAATAATTTATTAGTAATTAAGTTTAATTTATAATTTTATTTTATAAATTAATTATAAAATAATTAAATAAAAATTATAATTATAATTAATTTGGTAATATATTTATCCATTGTTAATTATATTAAATCTCGAAACCTATCTTCTCTGGCCTCTGCTTCCTCCAGCCCGCAAACCTCGCCTACCTCGCTTCCCCCTCACCCGGTTTCTACCCAAGCCATCGCGTACCTTCCCCTTCATCCTCCTCTCGTGTCAGAAACCTTCGCGGTACAGTCGCGACTACAGCTATCTGGGAAGGCAACGACGGGGTCGCGGTGTACAAAGATCTCTGAAACTCT
Source organism: Papilionanthe hookeriana x Papilionanthe teres (assembly GCA_022702705.1). Lineage (NCBI taxonomy): Eukaryota > Viridiplantae > Streptophyta > Magnoliopsida > Asparagales > Orchidaceae > Papilionanthe > Papilionanthe hookeriana x Papilionanthe teres. The sequence continues at coordinate 106,079,305 of CM040424.1, read as the reverse complement.
CGTATAACTCCCTTTCCCTCGTCTTTCTCTTCCTTCCTCCCACTGAATGTTCTTTGCATAACCTGCACGGTTCGAATCTTCCTATATCTCGTTTTCTTTTTTAAACTTCACGAGTCCTACGCTGAGTCCCGGCGCACGCACAGCATTGCGTTCCTTGGAGGAACCGAGGTGGATAGCTTGTTGAAGCAGGTTACTACCAATCCTTTCAATTCCTTGCTCTGTTCTTTTTTCTTGTTCTTAGAGCCTTATTGGGGTTCCGTTGATTAGTAAAATAAGAAAATTACTCGTCGTTCTTTGATTTGTTTTGGTTGACTATAGCAATTCGCTTGCAATTTTTAAAGCATATTTATATATAGTTTTTTTTCTATAATTGTGCCCTTTCACAATTATTTTGGACTAGTGTCTTAATGTATGGTTGCGTTTGTAGCAAGAAAGGGAAGGTTTTGTTTTCTTTGATATGAAATAGCCTAAGGTCTTATTGATTCCAGTAATAAAAACTTATTAAATGGAATTTTTTATGTTTGCTGTAGGTAATTTTACTAGTTCAGGCTGCTTACTTAGTATGAGTAATGCTATTGTTTCCATAAGAGAGGTCAGAAGGCTGTGTGATAAAAACTCATCATCTTTACTCATCAAATAAATATAGGGATTTATCTTGGGCTCTGATAAGCTCTTCGAAAGCGGTGGGCGTAGTAAGTGGATTGATATTTGAAAATAAAAAGATTTATGTTGACAATTATTTGATTGACCTTGGGATTTGATTTTTGATTTAGAGCTATGATGTTAATGGTAAGATATAATTAGATTACATAATTGTGAAGAGAACATTACTATCTTTCCTAAATAAGGATGGGTAATATTGTACAAAGGTTTTACTCAAGATATTTTTATGAATATCCAAAACGATTGGACTGTAACAAACATAAAATGCTGCATTTTATTTATATTGCTACTTCTTTAAGCCATATGAGCAAATTATGATAACTTAAGGTGTTGGAGACTCATTTGTTATTGAAGAATTTGAAAATTAAAAGATATATTCTTGCACATGTTAGAGAATATAATTGTGCTCATAATAAAATAGGATAAAAATTAATGTGCTTAGTAATCCCTCAAGATCATTAATCTTAGTATTTATATTGTGGTTGAATAAGAATATCATGAAGAAAGAAAATATTAGTTCTTATTGAATGTAGTTATTGATAGTGTTTGATTCTTTTTGCATTAACGATTATTATTTTGTGGCCATAATGAGCTAGTTGAATCCGATAACTAAGGGGCCGTTCGGGATCACTTTTTGTTTTTTTTTTTGTTTTGTTTTGTTGTGACATGTTTTTACTTGAAATAAAACATGTTTGGTTTGTTATAATATATTTAATTATTTTAAAAAATATTCAAAATAACTTTTAGTTATTTTGATTGTTTTTAAAAACAAACTAATTTATTTTTTAAAATAAAAAATTAGAGCATGCAAAAAATATATTAAACAAACAAGCCCTAAGAAAATTACTCACATCTATTTCATTTTTTTATACTAATCATAATGAAGAAATAAAAATTTTACATTTTCAAATGCTAATTTTAAGCTAAAGCTGAATTTCTTCAAATGTTCAAAAAGAAAATTATTATGCTATTGCTACTGAGACTTTTATTTTCATTCTGAATGATATTGATGATTCTTGCTTTTCTTGTTCTAAAAAATAAGTTTTTTGATGTGTTAATAAGAAAATAAATGACCGTTGTTCATAAAATGGGACAATTTATTGAGATATTCATTTTTAAACTTATTTTCTTAACCATTAGGTTTCACTTAAGGTAGCCATTGAATTTATATTAGCCAAACATTTATTGACCTAATGTAGGACACTGGATCAATATTATAATGAAAAGCACAAGGAGAGTTGCACCAATTGAAGGCACACTTTTTAATAATAATTTTTATACGTTTTATGTTCATTGCTTTGTTCATGAACTGTATTTGGTGGCTATCTCAAATAGCATTGAGAAGTGAAACATCCTTTTGAGACTACTTCAAGAATTATGAATATTATTGGAGCATTTTGTAAGTGATATTTCTAAATTTTTAACATGACAAAATTCTTAATCATCTTAAAAATTCAGTGTTAATTACTAGCAGAAGATTGAATTTAGGTACCAGCTTGCAATGAGTTGGTAGCACTCGTTGGAGTTTGCATTTTTATATATTAATTAGTTTCATAAAAATATATGTTTTTGTACTTAAAATTCTAAGATTGACAAAGAGGGTCTGATATATGTTTGACTGTCATATGAAGTTGTCGTGGTTATGAAATCTAATGAAAATGTTTTGACTTTGTATTAACAATGCTATTTTGGCATTACAAATAAGTCATTGCAGTTCTTACTAAGAAAAGACTAGACGTCAAGTTTGCGATGAAATTTGTCCAAGTACTCAGGCTATGACTATTGATCAGTAGGGAGGATGTATTGATGTCTTTAATGAATAGAAATGCCATTTTTTTGTTATGTATTTGAAATTGATGTTTTAATTATAAATTCTACATTCAAGGTTTATTGGCTTGTAATATAGAGAGATGAAGATGTATGAAACTTATATCGTTATGTCAAAATGTTTTACATTCCTGTTTTTAGACAATTTGAAGAGCCAAAATACTGTTTCTTTAAGGCTAATATTGAACTACTTTGTGTGATGTGTTTAAACCTAAGTGAATCATTCTTTGTTTTTGACAAGGGAAACTAATTTACCTTGTGGAATTATGTATAAGTGATTTTCTATAGTTGAGTTTGTGCTTTTTGAGAATCTGTTTTCCACTTAATGATTGATATGTATAGTTGTGATGAATCCACAATTTGGCTTATCTTGCAAAAGAAATTGTTAAGATAGAAAAAGATGGTGTATATTCTCTAGTTTACAAGCTAATTACTTTGGCATTAGCTTATTAATTTCATTACTTGCTATTGCAACTGTAGAGAGAACATTTTTTACTATGAGAATTGTCAAGCATCAATTGCATGACAAAATAGGCGGTGAACGGCTTAATGAGTACCTAATAACTTATATCAAGATAGAAATATTTGACTTGGAATTCAATTGTAGCTGCTATGCTACATTATCGAAGGATCTAAAATAGGTTGCGAAACTTTTAGTCAATTTTCAATTCTTCAACCGTCATAGAATTTATGAAATATAAGACTTTGCTTTGAATTATATATTTTTTACTTTTTAATATTAATTTTTTATCTAATAAGTTTCTCCACTGTCAAAAGAAAGTCTGGGCTCACTCCTGTTTTTCTTACACTTTTGTGAACTTGAATTATTGAAGTCTACATTAGAATATAAAGGCCTTCGTTTGAGTAGATCTAAAATTTAACGCATGAAATGTAATTTTAGGATTATTAAATCCGGTGGCAGAGTTGTAACTATGGGCGATCAAATCATTAAAATGTTTGAAAGTTTTAGATATCTCAGATCTATTGTGTAAAGTGATGGTGATATAGATTGGAATGTTATTAGTAGAATTCAAGTTGGTTGAAGTGGAGGAAAACATTGGGTCTACTGTGTGATAGAAATTACTGCTTAGAAGGAAAATTTTATAAGATGGTGGTGAGCTTGCAATGCTTTATGGCGTAGAATGCTGGCCATTAAAAGAGAAGCATAAAACTAAGTGCTGTTGAGATGAGATTACTTAGGTGGATGAGTAGCTTGATACTTTGAGACAAAATGCGAAACAATTGTGTTCGTAAAAGTGTTGGTGTAGTCCAGTGGCATACATGATTAGAGTGAGTTATTTTAGATGGTTTGGTCACGTTAACCATCGACCATCTGATGATCCGGTTAAGATAATAGATGTTTTAAATTCGACTTATGTTAAGAAGGGTAGAGGTAGAACTAGAAAGTCTTGGGCATATCGCATAAAAATGATCTTAATTTCTTAGAAGTAAATGAAAATACAATGGAGGAAAAAGATTCATTTAGCTGACCCCATTTAGTGGGATAAAGGCTTGTTGTTGAACTTAATTTTTTTCTTCCAATTGGTATATACAATGATAGATTACTAGAATGCCATGAATCACTATTTGCATCATTTTGAAAGCCTATTTCAATAAATTTTACAAAATTATGGTCATTTTATGCTTATTTCTGCTCCTTTTTATCAGAAGCTGCTGAAAATTTCTGTTCTTCCTGCATTTTAGCTGTTTGAGTTTTTATCCTAGTCCTTTTAGTAACTTTTGTTTTGTTTTGGGGCCACATCGATGTGTCATTGTATTGACTTTGTGCCTATTATTATAAGTATCACTTTTTAGTTTTTATTCCTCAAATTCACGGTTTACCGATTGCTGTGAATTTCATTAATCTTGTCATTATGTGAAGAAAAGAAATTTTGAATTATCTCGCTTTTCATGATTAATTATCAGTCTTATTACATGATAGTGATGCTCTAAGTTCAACTGATTTTTGGTAGTCTGAAAAAGGGTGATGGTGGGAAAGGAAAAATATACCTATGTTCTGTCCTCAAAATACTGCTTATTTTCTGCTCTTCTAGAAATGGTGCTATGGCATTATTATAGTGGTTGATGTTCTTAGCCTCTATTATAAAAATACTTCTCTATTAAAAACGATTTAAACTTGGTTTGTAAGTGCAATTCTTTTTGATGGAAAATATCTCATTTTTTTATTCTTGTTTTAATATTATCTGCAGGATGGCTTTGCTAAATGCAACTTCCTCTGGCTCTATTTTGATAAGAACAAATGGTATGCTTGCAGCTTAATTGTATCCCTGGTTTCATCTAGATGTTCTTTCTTTTGTTTGGTTAGATTTCACGTATATGATTGAATTTTTAATATTTTACTTTTTCTAGAAATTCCAAGAATTATAATTAAAACCTAATGACGCCTCTTTAATGTTTAACAAGTTTAGTTAATTCTTTGTTGGACAGAACTACTAACTGTTGTTTAGGAATATATTTTCACCTGTTTGTCTTGTTCATCGCGGTATGAAGATATTTGGCTGCATTAACTTGCATGCAATTTAGTTAGAATATGGGACTTTCAGAATTCAAATGGTATGAATTTTATTGCTTGCTCTGACAATACTGAAATGCTTAAAAAAGTGGATTGCAGCAGATCAAGTTGTTGATAGAACAAAAATACTCAAAATATTGGTAGTTAGGTAGATTATTTGGCATCAGTTTGCAAATATTCAGCTATTGAATGGTGAATGTGATACACTTAACAAATGAACTTAAAATGATAAGTATTTGGTAAAAAGTATGTAAGGAGAATTCAACTTTGGAATGAAAATCATGGCAGGCTTCGCCACTCACTATTAACCATTCAGAAGTGACATCTTCTTCTCTAATAGGACTTGGATCCTATTGAAGAACCTTCTTCCCTATCAAGCTCCTAAGATAATTTTTCAAAGTTTTGGTTCATTCCTCGTGTCTGACCATTTGTTCGTGGGTACACTGCTGAACTTAATGTCGGCCGCTGAAATGTGCGTCTTTGAGATTTTGTTTAATTTTGAAAATTAGTTTTGTTGTTGTTGGTTTGGGATTTAAGATTTAATTTAATATATATATGTATATTAGTTTTGAAAGTAAAAGTTTAAATTTTAAAATATGAGAATAAGAATAAACGGATCTTATTCGTTTAGCAGTTTGAATGAACGAGCATCATATTGCAAGTAACGCATCTATTCCGAAGAATAGAAACCCTACTTGACAATATCGCTCGATCAAATAAACCACAAAATTCATGACATCCGTTCCTGCCTCGCGAACCTTTATGCGAACCGATAAATTCCCTATTTAATAAAAAAAGAATTAAATAGGCTTTGTATTACCTAGGTTCATAAAGCTCCTATATAATGCAGTTCCCTATAGTCAATTACCCTCGGATGATCGATTCACTCGATGTAACTCTCGATTTAGATCAGGGGTTACTATCTTCATGAATTCAAAGAGTAGGGTTTTCAATGAAGTGTGGTAGTAAGAAATCCAATAGGTGAAAGTCGCAATGTAGAATATTTATTTTCCAGAGTCAATGAAAAGAGATGTATGGGACGTCACAGATCTCGAGGAGAACTTCGATGACTTCCCAGACTATCCTAATGTTGAGTTTTAAATTTTGAAAATGAATTTATTTAAGTTTCAATCTTGTCAATTAATTATAGGAATTACATTTACATAATCACCTGAATATGCAAATAACCTGAAAGATATTGATGATTTACGTCAGTATCTGACGACGACCTCTGAATCCTAAAGCTGAGTTAGGGCCTATATCGCATAGCTAGGCTATGCAAGCGCCTAAAAGACATAAGTGAGGATTTATGTCGCGACTGGACGGACTACCTCGAAATCCTATGACATGTTATCTGCATTCAGTAATAGTCTACTTGATGTTGACACAAGTTTTATCATTGAAGATGATCAGTACTGCATCACATCTCCAAGCTTTACGTCAGTAGAAGGTCGCAGCTTTAAGCTTTAAAGCTTAAGTTAAAGTGAATACGCAACCGCTTTATTTCATTTATTATTATTATTATCATTTTTATCATAACGTGAGTGTACTACTACAGCTGATAAGAAGCGAAGATGAAAGAAAGTGAGAAAACCGTAGTTATGAATACGCTTATAAAGAAATAACAGAGACAAGTATTACTAACAGTGTCGTGCTAAATAAGTATGCTACAAAGAACACGCCTACTACTAAGCGAAAGTACATGCTACAGGAAGAAAACACGCTATGCTAGCAGAATACGTGTCCGTAGAAAGTAAAATACGCTATACTAACGTGAGCACGTACTAGAAAGAAAGCATGTAAAACAAGAAAAGAAAGAAGTAAAAAATCGTCGCAAGTGTACCGTAGCGGCATTGACACCATGCAGTATATTACATCCGTTTATTATTGTCATCTTATTGTTTTCCTGCAGAAAAGACGTCAGTACAAGAAAAGAATAAGAGTGAACATAATAAGGAAAACCTGACTAAGTAGGGGTACTACCGTACGTGCAGGAAAAACGAAGTGCGAAATCCATGAATAAATCGAAAAGAAAGACAACAGGAGAACGAAGAAAATCGCGAAAGAAAACAAAGAAAATCGAGAGAAAATAAAGAACCTCCGTGAAAAATCTCGAAGAAAATCATGAACAAACACGAAAAAGTCGTAGTGAAAACCGTAAAGGTACCAAAAGAAGAAACTCACAGATGTCCCGCTAAACTCACGGTGAACCGTAAGAAAGCCATGGGGCACTCGAAAAGGACCATAAGCATGATGGCGGGAGGACTCGGAATGGATCATGTGCTTCCAATCTTGACAAGAAGCTACTGCGACCGACACCCTACAGAGGCGAATCCTAACCTCGACTCGAGTAATTAGCCGTGGACCTTTACTAATTTTCATTCATTTTAGTTTGCATGCATATAAATTTATAGGTGAAAAGTAATTTTGTAGGAGAAATTTTTTCGCTAGAGTATATATATATTTTTTAAAGTAGTACAGTCCACAGACTAACCACCCTAATCGAACTAGGACTATTAACAACTTAAGGGTGTTGGTGGCAACAGTCTTGCCAAGAATTGGCGAATATTATCGTCGGTCCCATGCCGCGACTCCAACGGAGATTTTACGCATTGGCAAAAGGGATATTATTTTAAACCCTCTTTTTTTAAACACACATAAGCATTATTATCATTGTCTTAACCCCAATCACCCTGCTTACAGCCTTGCTTGATGGTCCCGCATATAGCCTAAAGGGCTATATGTGCACACCTACACGTCCACTGTAGGTGCGAATATTGAATCAAGAAGCAAGGAGAAAATCAAGGGACGAGGGGACAAGGAAAGGAAAGGAAAGAGGGGAAATCAGTTCACCTAACGCAATTCTCGTAAAAGAGGTGAACTGGTTTCCAATAACAGTCAAAACAAGTCAATCACCCTGGACTCCCGACCGTCCTTACACGACCTACAAAATCCTAAATAAACGTCGGCACTCTCGGATAGAATGAAGACTAGACTCCTAGGGCAAAACACTCCCTTTTCCCAAGTAACGGCAATAAAGAACGAAAGCAGACATAAAGCCATCGACAAAGCCCCTAGGCTCTAGACCACTGCTAGAGAAACTAGACTCAAAGCTTATAGTTATAGGGTAAGAATCACGATAAATGCAAACCGACGAAAGCGTAGAGGACAAATCCAGCATACATTTGAGTACGAGAAATATTCAAACCTCAAACTCACACTTCTCAAAACATAACCTAATGAATAACACAATGTGGCTCTACCAAACATCATAAAATGAGCCAAGAAAAAAAAATTCGAGAGACAGCATGGCTCAAACCAGCCTCAAAATCGAGAAACAGTAGGGTTCAAACCAGCCCCAAAACCGAGAAACAACAGTGTTCGAACCAGCCCCAAAACTGAGAAACAGCAGGGTTCAAACCAGACCCAAAACCGATCAGCGCAACAGTGCCAAAACCGGCCCCAACTCCTTCATATAAGCATTAATTAAACAATGTGCTTTTCAAAATATGTTTTCAATGCTCAAGTCCTCAATAGATGAATCTAATAATATATGTATGTCCCTCATAAGCCACAAATCTCAACTTGCATAGATAGTATTTAAACCAAATTATCACATTGAATGCTTGAATAAAAGAAACGCTTTCTAAAACATGTCTCTGTCTTTTTTTTTTAGAATAACCAATCACAATAGAACTAATAATATGAATCGGAGAGGGAGTACACCCCTCCAAACATCACAAAATAAGTTACCCCACCTTCATGTATTAAAAAGAAATATCTCATTTCATCCTCAAGCACCTAAAGACCTCCAAATCTCATGAAAGTCACCCTTGTCTTTAAATTTTTGAAAAGAAAACTTTTTTTTTTTTATGCTAAACATGGCCACAAATTTATAAGACTAAACAATGTGCAAGACCAGCTAGAAGAGCCAACGTATTACAGAAGAAGTTCACAATGGCTCTCAAACACGCTATCCACAAGAAATAACATGTATAAGCCCTAAAAAATGGAACACATTATTATGTAGGAGTAAAATGAGAGGTGCAAAGCATGCTATTCCAAACTATGAAGTGTAAAACATGCTATCTCCAACTATAAATCCATGTCCAATCCAAAAGTAAAACATATATGATACTATATATAAATACCTTTCTCTTTCTTCTTTTTTTTTATTAGAAAGGAATAGACAAGAGATTAAAGAAATTTGCAAGATAAAGCATTAGCTAAGCACATTTTCCTTCCTTCTCCTCTCCCCCCCTTTTTTTTAAATAGCCAACAAATCAGCCCTTTTCAAAGAAAATTGAGCATTTCAAAACCTTAGAACATTTATTATACTCCAATATCAACGAGTGCTCAGAGACTTAAATGAAATGTGAAATCATTCCCAGGTTATCCAGCAAAAATGGATGAAAAGAAATGTTCATCCAGCCATTTCGAGCTAAACAAAAAATGACTTCCTCGGGCAAATATACTCTCATGCGTTGAAAAGAATATTAAGAAGGAGATTACCTTCTGCTGCACCCCAAAGAAGTCTCAAGAACAAACCTAGCAAAATTCCAACGGCAACTCCCTTCCACCAAAATTTTGGCCAACCCTCAACCCTAATCCTAAGAGAAGCCTTTATAGCCAGAAGAGGAGAAGAGGCCCTCAAACTTATTTGGACAGTGAACCGAGCCACAAAAGAGACGGGAGAAGGCGACAAGCGACGCACAGAGGCGTGGAGACGAGTGCTGCAGAAGGCGTGGAAGCTTTACCAGAGGCGTACAAGGAGGGAACCGCGAGGCCGAAGCTTCGCGAGGAGAAGGGAGCGGCTCGGTGAGGAGTTCGATAGGGCTAGGGCGAAGCCAGGCTCGCGAACGGGAGGGAGAGGGCGAAAGGCACGTGAGAGTGAGGCGTGAGTTAGATTTAGGGATTGTGTAGGGAGAAATATATGAATAAGCATATATTAATAATAATAATATAAATATTATTATTGTTAATAAGATAATTAAAAACCATTTCATAAGTTTCGTCCTCGGTGGGCTGACGTCGCAAATTAAATATCAATTTCTTGTGAAAACGATGCTCCGGACGCGTCGGCGAAGTCAATTTCGTCATCTGAGGTCGTTCGGACAACCTCGTTGTCGGCCGCGTCGAAAGTACGTCAAATCCGGCGTTTTCTGAAATTCTGACCTTGACGTCGATTGTCCTGGCGTCCTGACTTCGGTCTTGATCCGTCGCGGAGTGATTGAAGCCGTCGGCGCCGCGGCTCGGGGACCTGTGCTCGGCGATGCGAAGAACGTGTACGATAGTCGTCCTAAGGTCCGTTGGTCCCATAGGAACTCAATTGGATTCCTAACGTCAATTCCAACCTCGCTATGAGCTGTAGAGTACGAAATTTCGTCCGGATTCTAAAAGAGTGACGAAGTGGCTTCGAGCATTCTAATACGAGGTAGGCCCACTGCTAGGAGTCTAAGATCGTCGGGGAAGCTCCTAAAGCTAGAACTCTAAATCCTAGGAGGAAAACTAAACCTCGACAAAAGTGAGGTCAACACTTAATTTACTATTCGAACTATTACTTATAATCTTCCACAAGTAACTCAAAATCTTCTCATGTATGACGAGTTTGATCTCCCCTAATACGGACAATTTAGGAGTTGGGCTATATATCTAAGAAGTATGAAATCTTCTTTTCTGAAGTTGTCCCCTGTCTAGTATCGGCTCCTCAAACTCATAGCCCTCTCGGATATCCTATGTTTTTCATGCTGGTGCTTATCCGAATGCCTGCAAAATGTAGTTCGAGGAACTATAACCTCACGCTTTACATGAACGCCCATTACCTCTATTTCATTCCTTCTACAACAGGTGCTGTCAACTGAGCTATAATCTCTCTCCTGGGTTCAACTCCAATAGATGGCGTCTCTTCCTCGCTGGTTAGCAGCTAATATTCCTCGTTTGTGCCCTCACTCTCTTCCATGTCTATTGCGTCATTGTTCATTTCTTTAACTACCCCCTGATCCGTGAAAGAGATTGTTCCCCTGGTTGTTCAATCTGATTCAATATACCCAAATCCGTGGCAGTTGCAACACTTCCTGGTTGGGACGGATTTGAGTATACAAATTAGTGCCTTTTTTTCTCCTTGTTAAATTAATGTCTTCTCAAGAGGGGCCAACTTGGATGTTCCCTAGGTGTACACTGGCTATATAATTTTGGGGTTGAACCCTTCTTGTAAGATGTGGTGGTCGCCCGACGACGCAATCTCGCCATATTTGAAGCTAGGGTCTAACATCCAATATGTAGTGAGCTGGTACAAATTGACATTGCATCTCCTGTTTCATCTTGGACTAAGTAATACTTGTCTTTCCCTCACGCTGATGTATGTACTTCAGATTTTGACACCAAAATAATGCACTATTCTTTAGCTCGCTGGAGACTAGCTTTACCATTCCATATTGTGGGACGTTCGGACACTTAAAGAAATATTTCAAGTTTCATAGTCACTTAATGAATTTGTCTGGATCCATGGGACCATCGAAATATAACAAATCCACCAGTATTTCAAAATTATGATTTCTCAGATATTTCAGGTCATATCTTCGAGGTAGAGATCCTTCATCTCCAGCATCCGCATGTAGGAAGAGATTTACTCCATTCATTTGTTGTAGCAAGTCACTATTATAGCTACAAATGAACCATCCAGATTGCCTCCTCTTGAAGGTGGTAAGAGTCGGTTGTAGTTTGCGTGTTTCCCACTGCATCTCCTCCTAAAAATGTCTTAGACACATCTTTGTAAATTTCTCATTAACGGTATCGTGTTCTTTCCTCCTCAATCAGGCTTTCGACGGTTATCTCCTTGGCGACATGTGTAAGTTTTGGGTGTGGGAGATGTGTAAGGGGGGGATGTAGGGTGACAAAGAAAATTTAGGTGAATATATGTTTGAGTATGACAGATGCTAAAAACCTTAAGATATGATTAGGATTAGGCTAGCTTGATAACAAATGATACTAGAGTTATCCTAAATAATAATAGAAAAAAATAAATATTATTACTGGAGCAAATAGACAGTTACAATCAAACACACTTGAAAGAGAAAATACAACAGGGCGGACCCCGGGTTGTGGTGCTGAAGGCTGGAGGACTTGGTGAGATAGTGGCAAGGTAGGGAAGAGGTTTCTGAGCCGTGGATGAGGAGTGGCCGTGATTATGTGTAGCTGAAACAGCAGGACAGCAAGGGTGGTAACTCAAACAACAGTAGTTGGTTGTTTGGGGCGGTTGGTCAACAGGAAAAAAATAAGGGGGATGCATTGCGACAATGATAACAAGCTTTAATGAGAGAAATAGCTGGTCGGATGGCTGGAACAACAAAAAATAGCCCAGACGGTTGTTTATGGTTTCCAGGCGGTGACAACAAGCGGGAATGACTGTGACAACGGTGGTGAAGGCGCGGGACTGTGGATCGTCAAAGGAGGAGTGTCCAGGGGTTGTGACAATGAGAAGGATGGCTTGACAGCGAGGAACTATAGGAAGACATAAACAGGACTGCTGTCGAGACGATTGCAACGAGGAGGAAGGCGTGGTAGTGAAGCGATAGGGATGCAGGAAGGGGTAGGGAGGATAATTACCACTTGAAAACCATGATACAACAGAAGCACTATTTGGAACTATAGGATATAACCCTCGAAGGGAAGAATATACACCGACAAATGTACTAATACAAAACACAATAAATATTGATTCTAAACATCGGGAATACAAATATATAATAATGAGATAACGAGGAATGACCTAATTGGACTGGCAAACTCCTTGACTGCAACAAAACCTATACTGGTTTGGTCTAGGCGCAGAAAATAATAGCGGCATGGTCTGACTCTTTTATGCGAGATCATATAAGAGGGGGGTTGGGGGCATGGGTTCTCGATAACTCTCGCGTCAAGTTTTCTCTCTTCATTTCTATTAAGTTTCGCACGAGGTGTGAATTCTATTTAGGAGTTGATTAAGTTTGGTAAAAGGTAATGCACTGTAAAATGAATGGAATACATAAGTAGTGTATTGTATTTGGAATACTTTGGAATTGTTTTGTTAAGTGTAAAATAAATGTGCGATTGTATGTTTTTTGTTTGATTTGAAATAGAATGAAAACAACGTATTTCAAAGTATGTGAGGTCCCTATATAAATTATTGGCTGTCGAGAGTGGCGGCCGCTGTGGCCGGAGACCAGCGACGGGCTGCTAGTGGTAGCATTTGGCGGGCAGTGCAACTAACAAAGAGTGGGGGATGGCGGCAATGATCGACACCTCTTTTTTATAGTGCTGTGTATTTAGAATTTTGTCAAATCCGCTGAATTTCTAATTCAGAGAAAATGAATTATGATTTCTGAATTCATTCCTTTTTTACATTATATTTCTAATTCTTCCCACCAAACCCCTAAATTTGTAAAACCCCTGCAAAAGAATGCACTCCTTTTGCAGGTGACCGAACAGCCCCTAATGAATTATTTTTGTGCAATTCTAGCTTCTAGCACGTGTCTTTGGTACATCACTTTTTTTTTTCCGTATGCCTCTACAATATTTTTATATTCCCATTTCATCAATGCAGTTTTTTACCAAATAGTGGATTGAGTTAATTAACATAGAAATCATTAAAAAACAGTATTTTTATTTATTTGAATTATCCCAAGAAAAGGAAAAATAGAGTTAGAAGGAAGTTTTTCAGTTGGTTATTTCAACTAGTTCTGGGAATATAAATTTATTTCCTTGCGCACCAGGATAAATTTATTAATCAAGAAGTTATGCATTCAAGCAGATTGCTGAAAATTAACCAGTGATGGGCTGTTAGTGAGCTGTTTCCTTTATTCCCTTTGTGCTTAACATCCAGTAATTCCTCAATTATAAGATTGGAGCTATTTCAAAGGATGTTTCAGTACACTATGAATGATTCAACCGAATTGTGTTTTAAAATCATTTCATCCCGCTGACTTATAGTTGAGCATCCATATGCTCATTTCTGTTTATGTCATTAAGTTGCACGGAATCACTATTTGTCCAGTGAGGACAGTGCTATAACTTTTGCAAGAGAAGACGAAAGGGACACCCCTAACATGCTTATTGTTAGTATCATGAAACCGCCCCAGCATTTTTATTCTCTATTGTGGCACTGCAAGAAAAGATAAAATATAAGAAGTTGTGCTATAAAAATTGGTTTAAATGTAAAAGCGTAGAGAACTGGGAAAAATATAAAACGGCCTGCAGGGAGTGTAGAAGAATAATCCGTGACGCTAAAATTCCGCTTTTAATGATCTTTATAACATGTTGAATACTTAAGGAAGCGTGAAAAATATATGTATAAACTAACAAACAAAGAGAAAAGAAATGTAAAGATTTAACTCAAGTAAAATATATTAAAGATGAAAATCAAAAAGCTGATTTTCTTAGAAAAAATATTCAACATAGGTGGGTGAGTTATTTTGATAAACTTTTTAATGATGACGTCGAAAGTACGATCGACCTTAGTGATCTTAATATCGTTAATAATAATGAAACTTTTCATTTTTACCGTCGCATTAGTAAAAAGAAGTTGATGAGACTTTAAAAGAAAACCAAGGGGAAAGTCGTAGGACTCGATGATATCCCAATTGAAGTGTGGAAATGTTTAGAGTGATTTGGGGGTTTTCGGCTTACTAAACTTTTTAATATTATTTTAAAAACTAAAAGGATGCCTGAGGAGTGGAGAAAGAGCATTTTGGTCCCCATTTTTAAGAATAAAGGAGATGCACAAGAGTGCAAATTATAGAGGAATTAAATTGATGTGTCATACTTTAAAATTATGGGAGAGGGTAATTGAACATAGGTTAAGACGTATTACGAAGATTTCTCATAATCAATTTGGATTTATGCCAGGCAGTGTCTACCATGGAAGCTATATATTTATTGAGAGGTTTGATGGAGAAGTACGGAGATAATAAGGAGGATCTACATTTGATTTTTATTGATTTAGAAAAAGCTTACGATAAGGTTCCTAGAGATGTTTTTGGAGAGTCCTCGAGAAGAAAGGTGTTGATATGACTTATATTCAAGTCATTAAAGATATGTATGCTAGAGCACGTTACATGTGTTCGAACTGAAGGAGGATTGACCAAGTATTTTACTATTTCCGTTGGTTTACATCAAGGATCCGCTTTAAGCCCATATCTTTTTGCTTTATTTATGGATAGTCTTACCTGGGCATTTACAAGAGGATGTACCTTGGTGTATGCTTTTTGCTGATGATATCCTCCTTGTGGATAAGACAAGAGAAAAAGTCCAGGAAAAACTTGAATTATGGAGGTCTACATTGGAGTCTAAAGGTCTTCGTTTGAGTAGAACTAAAACTGAATACATGGAATGTAATTTTAGTAATAGTAGGTCTAGTGACGACAGTGTAATTTTGGGTGATCAAATTATTAAAAGGTGTGAACGATTTAGATATCTCGGGTCCATTGTTCAAAGCGATGGTGATATAGATGGGGATGTTAATAGTAGAATTCAGGTTGGTTGGTTGAAGTGGAGGAATGCGTCCGGCCTATTGTGTGATAGAAAAGTACCGCTTAGACTGAAAGGAAAATTTTATAAGATGGTGGTGAGACCTTCAATGCTCTATGGTGCTGAATGTTGGCCTTTAAAAGAGAAGCATAATGTTAAGTTAAGTGTTGCTGAGATGAGAATGATTAGGTGGATGAGTGACTTTACACTTAGAGACAAAATGCGAAATGAATATATCCGTAAAAGGGTTGGAGTTGCACCGGTGACGGATAAAATTAGAGAGAGTCGCCTTAGATGGTTTGGTCACATTAGACGTCGACCACCTGATGATCCGATTAGGAGAGTAGATGTTTTAAATACAACTTATGTTAAGAAAGGCAGAGGCAGACCTAGGAAAACTTGGGCTTATTGCATAAAAAATGATCTTAATTTATTAGAATTAAACGAAAATTTGACACTAAATAGGACGCAATGGAGAAAAAGAATTCATGTAGCCGACCCCACTTAGTGGGATTAAGGCTTTGTTGTTGTTGTTGTTGTTGTTGTTGTATTGTGGCACTGCAAGTGCACATTTTATTATCAATGTCTGTTAGTTATTCACTCCGCTGATCAATTTTGTCAATTTAAAATTTTAATGCAAAATTAAAATGATTTATCCATATTTCTAATTTTCATATAGAATCTGGTTAGATATCTATTGAATTGAGTAGTCCATGAGAAATTGATGGAACTTTTGAGTTTTACGATATATTGGCTTGAAAATTTCACCCATTGCTGTAATCAACTTAATGCAATGATTTTCTGGATGGAAATTCCTTTATCAATAGATAAATCTTGCTATGATTTTTGAAGAAGACAAAAATGAAATCACTAAATCATAATAATTGTCTTGATTTCCAAATAAATCTGAATGATCATTTTTATATCATAATTTGCTATTATGTTCTTCTTCTGTATTGCCTTTCGCTGCTATAGTGGGTATTCTTACTCAATTATTTCTTTGCTCCGTATAATCAAGTTGTTGTCTACTGCTCCCAATGTCTATATTTTTATAATTATTACAGGGAAATCAGAAATTTGCTGTAATCAGAGGCTACGACTTACAAGGTCGAGGATAGCAGTGCCCTGTGTTGAGTCTCAATGTTTTGACCGCAAACAAAGCCTTTCTTATGCTAGACGGCTTCGACTTGGTACACTGATTTGTGCTTCTGCTTTGGTATGTGCCCCTTTATCCTTAGCAAGAGTTGAAGCATATACGTGTTTCTTTGGTGTGGCTGTTAAAACTTTTTCCATTCATTGCTGTTTCCATATGTTCATGTTAGGACATGTATATTCATACTTTGCATGTTCAAGATTTCACACGTATACAACTTGTTCTACTTTAAAAATTTGTAGCCTCTCTGATCAGATGAGATTTAATATAACCTTATACCGGAGTTAACCTAAACAATATTAGTAAGCAAATATTATTAAACCTATAGGTTGTTACAACTGACACACTGAAAGGGAAATAACAACACTAGACATAGACAAACACAACTAAAGCTGCATCCCAAGGGGTGGTGGCAGGTTCGGTGGGTTGTAAAGGATGGAGGTTGGTTGTAGTGGAAGATGGCAGTGGTGCAGCAGGTGAGGGAAAGAGGGTGGCTGGACTGCAGTTGGAGGAGATGGGTCTGGCTGGTCCGCAGAAGGGATGGTGCGATTATGCTGCAGGAGGGAAGAAGTGCGCCTGGGTAGTAGGAAAAGGGGTGATGTACTGGAAGGTAGGCTGTTTGGGGTTGCTCACCCGCATGAGACAGCAGCAGACAACAGGGAGGTGGGGATGTTAGGCGGCTGGAGGTTTTGACGGATGGTAGGGAAGTTGGCTGATGGTGGAGTGCAGGGTGAAAGGCAGGCGGACAGCGAAGGTGACTGTTCAATGGCTGCAAAGTGGGGGTGGGGGAGGTGTGGGGCTGCAGGAAACAGCAAAGATGCTGTCCTTGGGGCATCTGCAGCAGTTACGGCTATGGCGGCAGCGGAGGGAAGGTTGCGAGGAATGAGTAAGTTGTAGATGTCACCATGTTAGAAAAAGATACAATCGAAGCATCACTCTCCCTTGGATACAACCCTAGAATGAAAAACCTGGAGATGTTAACTGCTATCCTGACAGAAAAATCAACCAACACAGAAAACCTAAAACACAGGAAGGAATTATAGACAATTAGGGTTAGGCCTACTATTAAAAGGAGGTGCCAAACCTAAGAGGTGGAGCGAGCGCTGGAATGCGGGTGGGGACTCCTGCACCCCTCTGAATCCCCGTTAATACATATATCCTTTTTCCACTTTCAAAAGCTTTAACTACTCCATTCACCCTAGAACAATGTTTTTTTCTTACCCATATTTTTTAAGAAATTAACCACTTACAGTTTTGAAATTTTTTATAGTAAAGTCTTCTAACAAAAACATGTGGCTTTCCTCAAGACTCTCTCTCTCTCTCTCTATATATATATAAATATATATATATGATAACGAAGGAATGAATTGTTTCATGGAGCTGAACATGAATTGACAAAGATAGTGGCTCTATTTTCTTACTGAAGACCTACTTAAGCTTATTTTGTAGAGTGTTATTATGACCTGTGAAGTTGTGATTTAATTTATGCGCTTTCATTATGGTACTCTAACTTTGCTTCACTGAAAGCTACACTACAGTGGAATCACTAAAAAAATACTAAATCTTTCCACGAAACGTTTATGTTCACCAAAATGAGTTCAACTGCAAGGGTGTTATGGTTTTTGTAAATTGTTTATTTTTTTTGTTTACATTGATTATTATTTTGATGCAAGTTTCCATTAATATGAGTCTGCTGTATTGTTTGGGATGGGTTATTTCTCTCCACCTTTCCCACCTCTAGTGCTCTCTGTTCCTTATTTTATACCGTCTGCTTCCTGTCTATCATCACTTGCCTTTCGCTTTGAAAGTTATTGCCTGTTTTTTTTTTTTTTTTTTTTTGTTTTGGTTTTGTTTTTGTTTTTGTAAATTGTTTTTTTTTTTGGTTTACATTGATTATTATTTTGATGCAAGTTTCCATCAATATGAATATGCTGTATTGTGTGGGATGGGTTATTTCCCTCCACCTTTTCCACCTCTAGTGCTCTCTGTTCCTTATTTCATACCGTCTGCTTTCTGTCTATCATCACTTGCCTTTCGCTTTGAAAGTTATTACCTGTTCTTTTTTTTGTTTTGGTTTTGTTTTCTTTTGTCTATTCAAGGATGACAAAATGTTCGATCATCAGGTAAAAGAAACATATTCCTTTCCTATGGTTACAAATTAATGAGCCGTATGCTTTATTTAATAAGCACTTTGAATAAGTTGTGCGTAATTTTGCATTATTTAATGGGATCACAGCTAACTTAAAAATAAGTTGAAGTGATAATACTTAATATATATTAAATATAATTGAATTTTATGATATTAAATTACGAATCTTGTTGAATTTACTATTAGCAAAAGACATTGGTTATTATTTATTATCATAACATTTCTTTTATTAGTTTTAGCGTATATGAATACTTCGTAATTATGCTAAGCGATTCAAAAATAAATTTGACGCATTTGTCAATAAACTATTTTAAAATATCCTAGCATGTAAATTTAATTATGTACAAATAAAGTTGTATCATGTTTCACATGGTTATAAGCAATTATTTTACATAATTTATTATTGTGTATAGATTATATTTATTATGTAGGAGTCATATTAAATTATCATATCTTACGTTTAAAAATATTCTCTATATTCATAATCAGAAAAATTAGTTCAAAACATTGTTTGTGCTCTTTTTCTGTTATGATCTTTTGGATCCTTTTGTTAGCATTGTATCGTAGGGGTAGGGCTCCATTTATTGGGCCCTCTCCTCAAGCTTCTGTAACCATTTTTTATTTCAATAAAATAGGCCCTAGGGCTTTCAATACACACACACACACACATATATATATAGCATGTCGTTTTCGTTTTCGCTCCGCTCTGCTAGGGTTTTGCCTCATGGCGAAACCTAGCGCCTGCTACTCGCGTCGTACTATTTTCCCTGTTTCGTCTTCTTTGTCGACTTTGTCAAGCGGAGTCATCGTGCTTTCGCCATGCTGTGTGCTTCGTCTGTTGGCCGAGCTGTGTCGCGGTGCTTGTGCTATGTCGCATCGTTGTGCTTTTGCCGTGCTCGTCTGGCGGTAGAGCTGTGTTGCTGTGCTTCTCTTTCGTCCTGGGTCCGACCTCAGGCTTCTCTTGCATCTGTTCGACAGCTGCGCCAGAGCTGTCTGCTCCAGATTTTCAGCCGTTTGTTGCTCTGCTTAGCTCCTGCAGTGTTTTGAGTGTCTGTCTTCATGACAGCTATCCTTTCCTCTCTTGGGACTTAACCTACTATGGAGGAGGGCAAACCCTCTTATGCTACAGTGATTCACAAATGCAGCTTCCCTTTTCACGTCACAGATAGTCCAATATTTCTGCAGATGTACCATGGTTCTTTTGCAGGACATGGAAATTGCAATCTCGTAAAAAAAGTAGGGAAAATGGCGGGCAAACTAGCAATATTCTTTTCTGACGCTGAAATTTCATCCATTGCAGAAAAACATAAATTTATACTATTTGGAAAGTTCCGATTAGGTAGCACGTAGATGGAGATTATCAGGAAGGTTTTTGAAGATTTCAAACTAGTTGAGGCTTGACAGGTGTGCTTTTTTTACGGAAGACATATTATGATACAGCTGAACATAGAAGAAGACTATACAAGAATTTTCTGAAAGAAATTCATCATAATCAAGGACAAATATATGAAACTACTTAAATGGATCCCTGACTTTGATCCCAATCAAGAACCCCCCATTCCGCCTATTTGGTTTTCATTACCCAAACTCAAACTTCAATTTTTCGATCAACCTATCTTATATGCAATTGGGACTATCCTTGGAAAACCAATGCAGTTAGACATACCTACAGTTCTTTTTTTAAGTCCTTCTACTGCAAGGATTTTGATAGAAAGAGATATTACACTACCAGATGTAGAAGTCTGGCTTGGTTATGTTGACAATGATTATTGACAACAAATCATTATGAAAAAAAAACTTTATTACTGCAATCATTGCTCAGATTACACTCACAGTTGAAAACCAATAATAGTCAAAAGCATGAACATGCTCTTAATGCTCCCCAAGAGTCTGAACGTGCTCCCAGTAAACCTGATGACAACAAACCTCTAAGCCACCAAATTGAGATTTCTATTTCCTCCAATTTTGTTCTCCTAGAGGTTCACCCAAACGTGTCGGTACCGCCCATTGCTATCGAAGAAAGCTCTCACTTACATGCCAAGACCTAGGATAGTGCTCCCTTGATCCCATAAAAGATCAGCCGGTACAACAAGTGGAAGCTACCAATGTTCAACAACCTACACATGTGCAAACTCTAGACCAATCCACTGATCATATGAGCTAGTCTTCGGATGAGGAATGACAGGCTTACACATCCAGGAGGAAGAAGAAGAATGGATGCTTACTACCACACCTAATGGATGATACACTGGTTGCTTCGGACGATGACAATAAACTTAACAATTTGTTAGCTTGCTCCCGTCCTAGAACTAGAGGCAGAGGCAAAGCTAAATTGATCCTATCTTAAGTTACCTGATTAATTAAGTGTTGCCAGATTTTTGTCGTAGCATTTACTTATGTTTTAGATTCTTTTGAGTTTACATGTATTTCCTATGTGTGTTTTGTATGTCGGGTGGTTAGGGTGCCAACTTGGGCCCTTTCACCCAACCTATATGTAATCTTTTTTTGGTTTTAATATATTCGCCCTAGGGCTTTTCTAAATTTTTTTTTATGAGATTTAATGAAATTTTTATTATAATAGATGTTTATAATAGTAAGTAAACACTTAGCGATAATATAGACCAGATTTGCTGAAGGTGTTGTTTTAGAAGCAAGTTGAAAACACTTAGCGGGTGTTTCATGAACTTCAAGAAACTAGCTAATTATTGTTAATTTTTTGACAACTGAAAACAACATGAGATAAACATGTTTTTTATGTTTCTTTTTTCTTTTCTCACAACAGAAAGCAAATTAAAGAAAAATAAAACTATTTCCAGTGATAATCTAAAGCTTTATTTGATGATGCTGCATCAGTTTTGTTTTGTGTTTTCCTATTTTTGGAAATAAATTTTCTTTTGCTTTCTCCAAGATGGATGTTAAACTGTTGCGAGTTCCTCCTCAAATTTTGATGCCATATATAGGGCTGTAATTGAGCCAAGTATCTCCTGGATTAGATATGGCCTGGCTATATTATAGGTTGTTTATTTTTGGCTTTCAATTATATCTAAA
This sequence comes from Papilionanthe hookeriana x Papilionanthe teres, assembly GCA_022702705.1. Taxonomy (NCBI): domain Eukaryota; kingdom Viridiplantae; phylum Streptophyta; class Magnoliopsida; order Asparagales; family Orchidaceae; genus Papilionanthe; species Papilionanthe hookeriana x Papilionanthe teres. Next base: position 106,057,429 of record CM040424.1, on the reverse strand, counting down.
GATGAGCTTTCAATTATATGTTCGTACTTGTGCTCGATTAAATTTTTTTGAAAAATTGCCCTTGGCTCTTAATTGTTTGTTTCTATTAATTGAATAAGTATTCCAACAAGTGAATAACAAGCTAACATTCTAATAAGTACTTAGCTTTTTATAAATTTATTAACAAATATTTTTACAACTTTAAATTATTAAGCAATCGAATAAATTTAAATTAGTATCAAACTATTTTACATCAATTAAATTAAATAATAATAAGTTACAAGTAAGCCTTCTTATAATCAAATAATGTAAACACTAACAAACTATTTTGTTGAAATAAAAAAAAAGGAATTGCATCAAATCATTATGCATATTGATCTTAAATTATAATATTATACTTTTAGTTATATAATTAATAAATCCATGGATACCAAAACCTATCACTGAATTAACATACGATCGAATTTAGTGATCTCAATATTGATATGCAGAGGAGACATTAAGGTTATTCAAATTGCCTTCACTGAGCACTAAGGTCACATCTTCGAGGTATAAATACACTAACATACAATCGACGATAATTTTGAGGGTCAGTTGCACATTGATATATATCCACTGATACCAAAATCCCCCTGAAGTGGCCGTCTCCGAGGGGGTCAACGGTTAGTCGAGTATAACACTAACACCCCTTCTTACCTAGATTTTGGTGTTTACATTGTGAATCCTCATTTTCTATTTGTACTTTTTAAGTTTTGTTTGGGATGTTAAATCTATTTTTTTCAATCATTTTGCACATGTATTTATGTAACCTTAAGTTTACCCTCATTTCTACCCATTTATTTGACATTAATTTTATCAACCGCGGTATTAGATTCTAAAATTTGTTGTACATTTGCAAAATGCTTGATCTACAACCCGTCATCTTGTCTTTAATAGATGTCACTCTAATCTTTCCTCTAATATAATTTACTTTATTTTTCATTTTGCTACACATTCATCGGATCATTTATTTTCTTTGCACTCAACTTAGATATTGATAAACTTTTTTATACCGCAACATTTAAAACCATATAAATCATTAGCTTAATTGTTGTTTAATAAAATTTACCTTCAAGTTTTCATGATGCCTTTTTTTATAAAAACCTAACATGACATTTGCTATTTTAACCATCCAACTTTAACTTTAGATATTGTATTCTTATTTATCTTTCCTTTTTTTTTTAATAAATCTAAGATAAAGTATATAGCACTTGATTGTAACCATATTACGTAGATAACATAAAAATGATAATTGTTAACATAATACTTAAAATTTCAAATTATATTCTCAATTTAATTTTATTATACAAATTCTATGCTCAATATTCTGTCGCCCTGATCTTTTAAGTATTTCCTCAGTTATCCTAATTTGTATAATTTAGGAGAATATAAGGCTAAATTCAAACTAATAGCTATTGTAAATTGCTTATTTGAGTGCCTTGATTCCCATAAGGAGAACAATTACGCATGTTGTGAATCCTTATTCTATTTCTTCTCTTTCTTCGACCTAAAGTATAGCAACCTCCAAACTATTGCAAGGTGAAACATTGCATGATATATGACACTGTAACAAAGTTATTATAATAATCCATAAGCACTATGGTATTTTGCAGAGTTATTTAACACTGTTATTGTTGGTTTCATTAGGTAGTCAACAACCAGCGTAAAACTTGTCGACAGATCATGACATGAATCCTTTTGATCATTGTGTAAATGCTTGGGTAACCCCTAGAAGTGACATGACGTATGACCTGAATACAGTGAAAAGTGTGCAAGGGCCTCTACAGCGGTGCTCGGGTGTAGTGTCAAATAAGTAAGGTTCCCACATTACGGACGGATGCTGGTAAAAAATTTATTCTATGAAATTAATATTAGGTTAGGATCTTGAAATATAGGTACTCTCACTGGTAATGTAATGAAATTAGTTGATATTATGATTTATAGAAAGATAAATATCTTATGTATTCAGGAAATTAAATGGGTTGGAGAGAAGGCTAAGGAGATTGACAACTTAGGCTTTAAACTTTGGTATTTTGGTAAGAGTCACGATAGAAATGGTGTAGTTGTAATTTTAGATAAGAGTTTTGAAAGAGAATGTTGTAAAAAATAATAGAGTTGGTGCTAGAATATAGCCCTTACGATTATTGTTGATACTATGATTTTTAATATTATAAGTGTTTAGGCTCCTCAAGTGGGTTTAGATATAAGTTCTAAATATAAATTCTGAAATGACTTAGAAGACTTAATACTAGTGATACCTCTTGAAGAAAAAATTTTTATTGGAGTAGACTTAACTGGACATGTCAGTAGAGTGGTAGAAGATTTCAGAAATATTCATAGTAGCTACAGTTTTGAAGTGATTAATGAAGAAGGTAGAGTCATATTAAATTTTGCTTTAACGTATGATTTTGTTATTACTAATACTTTATTCAAGAAAAGAGATGAACATATTATTACTTATAATAATGAATCTAATAAAACACAAATTGTTTATTTTTTATGAGAAGAAGAGATCGTCGAGAATATAATGATTGTAAGGTCATTCCAAGTGAGGATTTAAGTACTCAACATCGATTATTAATTCTACATTTTAAGATGAAGAGTTGTAAAATAAAAAAATACTATTATTTATCATCGTAGAAGTAGATAAGGCACCTAAAAGACGAATAAAAATAATTTTATGAGTAAAATTCAAGAATTAAAAATTTAGGATATTCATGAAAAAACAAATATAATGTGAGATAAAGTAACAAACACTTTTAAAGAAGTGAAAAAAAATGTACTTGGAGAATCAAAATAAAAAAAATTCTATAAATAAACAATAGTTGGTGGTGGAATAATAATGTGCAAGAAAGATAAAATATAAGAAATTATGTTATAAAAATTGGTTTAAATATAAAAACTTAGAGAATTGAAAAAAAAAATCAAACGACCCGCAGGGAGTCTGAGAGAACAATCTATGACGTTAAAAATTATTCCTTTAATGATCTTTATAATATATTAGATACTAAGGATAATGAAAAATATATGTATAAATTAGCTAAACAAAGAGAAAAAAAATTAAAGATTTAACCCAAGTAAAGTGCATTAAAGATGAAAATAAAAAAATGCTTTTCTTAGAAAAAATATATTTAACATATGATTGTGAGTTATTTTGATAAATTTTTTAATGAAGTTTCTGAAAATACGATCGACCTTAGTGATCTTAATATCGTTAATAATAATAAAACATTTTATTTTTACCTTCTCATTAGTAAAAAAAAAGTTGAGGAGACTTTAAAGAAAACCAATGGTGGAAAGTCTGTAGGGCCTGATGATATCCCTATTGAAGTGTGAAAATATTTAGGAGATTTGAAAGTTTTTTAGTTTACTAAACTCATTATTACTGTTTTAAAAAAAGAAAGATGTCTGAGGAGTGGGGGAAGAGTATTTTGGTCCCTATTTTTAAGAATAAGGGGATGCACAAGAGTTTGAGAATTATAGAGTAATTAAGTTGATGTGTCGTACTATTAAAATTATGAAAGAGGGTAATTGAACATAGGTTAAGACGTAGTACAAAGATTTCTTATAATCAATTTCGATTTCTACCAGGCAGGTCTACTATGGAAGCTATACATTTATTGAGAGGTTTGATAGAGAAGTTCAGAGATACTGAGCATCTACATATGATTTTTATTCATTTAGAAAAAGCTTATGATAAGGTTCCAAGAGATATCCTTCGGAGAGTTCTTGAGAAGAAATGTGTTGATTTGACTTATATTCAAGTGATTAAAGATATGTATACTAGAGTTATTGCTTGTGTTCGAACAGAAGGATTGACCAAATATTTTCCTATTTATGTTGGATTATATTAGGAATCAGCTTTAAGCCCATATCTTTTTGCTTTAGTTATGGATGGTCTTTCTGGACATTTACAGGAGGATGTACCTTGGTGTATGCTTTTCGCTGATGATATCCTTCTCATGGATAAGAGGAGAGAAAAAGCTCAGAAAAAAACTTGAATTATAGAGTTTTACATTAGAGTTTAAAGGCCTACGTTTGAGTAGAACTAAAACTGAAGACATGGAATGTAATTTTGGTAGTAGTAGCTCCAGTGGCAGAAATGCAACTTTGGGTGATCAAATTATTAAAAGGTGTTAATGCTTTAAATATCTCGGGTCTATTGTTCAATTTGATGGTGATATTGATGGGGATGTTATTAGTAGAATTCAAGTTGATTGGTTGAAGTGGAGGAATGCTCCAGACCTATTGTGTGATAGAAAAGGTGGATGAATGGCTTTACATTTAAAGACAAAATGCGAAATGAATATATCCATAATAGGGTTGGTGTAGCTCCAGTGACAGACAAAATCAGAGAGAGTCATCTTAGATGGTTTGGTCACATTAAACATTGACCATCTGATGATCCAATTAGAAGAGTGGATGTTTTAGGTTCGACTTATGTTAAGAAAGACAAAGGTAGACCTAGGAAGAATTAAGTATATTGTATAAAAAATGATCTTAATTTATTAGTATTAAATGAAAATATGACACTAAATAGGATGCAATAGAGAAAAAAGATTCATGTAGCCAACCCCACTTAGTGGGATAAAAATTTTGCTTGTTGTTGTTGGTAGTGGTGAGACCTGCAATGCTCTATAGCGCTGACTCTTGACTTTTAAAAGAGAAGCATAAAACTAAGTTAAGTGCTACTGAGATGAGAATGATTAGGTGGATGGGTAGCTTTATACTTAGAAATAAAATGTGAAATGAATGTCTGTGATAGGTTTGGTGTAGCTCCAGTGATGGATAAAATTAGAGAGTCGTTTTAAGATGGTTTGGCCACATTAAACGTCGACCATCACATGATCCGATTAGGAGAGTAGATGTTTTAGATTCTACTTATATTAAGAAGGCAGAGATAGACCTAGGAATACTTGGACATATTGTATAAAAAATGATCTTAATTAATTTGCTTTAAATGAAAAATATGACACTATATAGGGCACAATGAGGAAAAAGAATTCATGCTACCGACACCACTTAGTGGGATAAAGGTTTTGTTGTTGTTGTTGCACTCTAGTATATGATATCGTAGTAGAGATTCAAGGTTTGTTTGGGGTAGCTGCAGTTGTTTGAAGAAACTTCTGTGAAGCTGCTGCTCAAAAAGCTATAGCGGCAATTACATTTTTTTTTTAAGTCACACCGCATCTTTCTAGTAGCCACGCACTTAGTCAGGTCCGATGGTCCAAAGCAAGTTTCAACTATAGTTCTTTGAAAAGACAAGCAAAATTACAAAAAAATCTGTGGTGCTGCACCATACGCCGCCCCTAACGTACCCTAGCCACTCTGACTTTAGGAGCAAACTGAATCATTCACAGGAGAAAGAAAGGCCATCACCTTCTTTTTTTTGAAGAAAACCAGTGAGGAAAATTCTAATTACTGTATAGCTCATATGAGAGCTCTTTCCCTCATCCTAGAAAAATTCCTACACGTACTAGAAATCTTTTGCACATGAAATAATGTGTCATAAGAACTTCAGCTGAAAAAGAAAAGACTGAAATCATCGATTTGAATTTTGGCGATAAACAACAAGTTTTTCGTCGGAAGGGCAAATAATGAGCATTATGCTAGAGTGTTGTGATCTAAATTTCTTTAAAGTTCGTCTTCTGCCATTTATACTCATGCTGTTGATTCCTATGAGAATGAGATATTTTATATATTATTTTGATTTATTTGTTTGATTGGACTGCTATTGTAAAGTCTTGACTTAGTCCATTGACTCCTAGGTTTAACATATTTTAAGTTCAGATTCAATTCAATAATTGCGAAGTACTAGAAGATTTCGGTGTAATATCTGTTTCTTTATGTATCCCACTACCCTAGTTTGTGCAGTATTGCTGCTCTATTGTCTCATTGCCTTCTGTTTCTCTCCCTCGATTTCTATTTTTTCCTTCTTTTCTTGCTACTGACTTCTATTTTCTGTTGATATCGCAGCTAATTTCTGCTATTTCCCACTGTTTTTCTCTTTTCACAACTCTCTTTTAGGGACTAGTGCCTAGGTAATACTTGCCCGTTTTTTTAACTTTTCTTCTACAAACTTGGTCTTTCGTTAATTGTGTTGATTGTCAATTAAATTTCTGCCCATGCACTGAAAGCATACATTGAATTGGATTTTGCAAATATTCCCTTGGAATTCTTGTAGGATGTTGAATCTGTTTCTGTCTAAATCTTGATGGACTCTGAGAAGTTATTTTTTTACTTATAAATATTAACCTTGAGTGGTGCGATAGGTTTTCTTGGGCTAAGAAGTTTGAATGGATGTCAAATAAGATTTGGAAGCCTGGCATTAGGGTTTAGGTGAAATGATGAAACGGAAAATTTTACCATATAAAATGCTTCCTAAAATTAAAAAGCCTTAGATCTGATTTGGGTATTTGGTGTGGAAAATATATATAACCTTAACGCTTGAAACATTTGAAAGTTTTAAGATTGAGATGTCTATATGTAATTTGAAAGTTTGACGATTTTGTGAAATGATTGTGCTTTCTCTGGATTTTTTTTGAAAATTAGGTATAGAAACTTAATCTTGCTACAAACTTTAGGTGGATGCTTAGATTTGGTGAGAAGGGTTTTAGGGCTTGAGAAAAATTGAGAAAAGTCTGGTTAATAATTACTATTTGTCTAGATTAATTATTGAGCTTTTATCCAAATTTTTGCAGTTTAGGATGATCCATGGATAAGAAATTAGGAGTAGGTTAGATCTTCCTACGCATAGGCTGATTCTTTTAGGATGGGATTTGGTTAGGGTCTTGGTAGAAATCTATTATGAAGATGATATGGAAATACAGGGGATGATTGGGAAAGATTCACATAAAAAATAAATAAATAAATAAATAAAAAAACAAAAAATAAAAATACAGTGATAAAATAATATCACTCGTTAAAGTAATAGAGGTGTGAAATATCACTAAATCTCCACCTTTTCATCGGTCACCATACCTCCAATTTTTTTGGAAGAATTTCTAACATTTAACAACTCTTTCATTCATAAAAATAAGAAAATAATAGCTTTATACAAAACTCGACTGACAAAAAGATTTTGAAAAAGGAGGGGTTGGGGGTCGACCTTAATGCTTTAAAAATTTAAAAATAAAAATATTTAATTAATTGCTAATCATGTAATTAATTACTTCTATAATGATTTATTGTAAAATTTTCCCTTAATTTAAAAATTTAAGTTCACATGAAATTTAAATTATCAAATCTTTCCATATAAGTCCATAACATAAAAACACAAACAAAATCTTATACAAAATTACGATATGAAAACTCAAATAAATAATTTTATAAATAGTCCTCATCATTTTGTTTTCTGGGTGGTTTATTTACTTTTCGTGCTTGTGTTGCATCACAGAGTCTTATTATTTGTCCAAGCATACCATTTTTTTAGAAGTTCAAGGTGTTTCTGTTGCATCACAGAGTCAGCATTATTTGTCCAAGCATACAATTTTTTTTAGTAAGTCCAAGGTGTTTCTGTTGTGACACAAATATTCCTTTAATTTATTATTCCTTTTCATAATAACAAAAAAATTTAATGATTAAGATCCTTGATTTCAATTTTTTCAACGTGGATATCTTTTAGCCTGTTTTCTTTTTCTTCATTGCCCCTGTCAAGATATGTCATGAATATATATAATTATAACAGAAATTTTTTCTTTAGATAAAATTTTTACTACATAAAGTTTAATCGGCTTTTTTTTTTAGCATAATTATACTCCTTGATCACTGCAGTGAATCTGCCAGTTCAAATTTTTTGTGATTGTTTCTAGTTTTATAAGGATAGTTTTGAGTTTGTAGACTTGGTTTGTGTTTTTCTTATCTTCAAATCAAAGAGGTATTTTCATATAAATCTCATCATTTAATCCCCCATTTGAAAGGGCAATTTTTGCTTCTAATCGATAATGACCAATCTAAATTTTGTAGCTAGTGAGAAAATTACTCTGATAATGTTAGTCTTAGCAATTGGGGCAAAAATTTCTATGTAATCAAGACCATAGGTTTGACTGAATTTTTTTGCCTCACGTCTATGTTTTGGCTGACTCCTTTGTCTGCTTTGTATTTCATATTAAAGATTCATTTGCATATAACAACTTTTCTCTTTTAGAATATTTCATATTTTCAAGTACCATTTCTTTCCAGTGCCTTAATTTGTTCATGAATTATATTTCGTTCTTCAATGTGAACTTTTAAAGCTCCTTGAATAATTTTTGACATTTTCAAGCTTAAGTTGGGGGATCATTTATTATATTAGATATTAGAACTGATTGGGTGTTTGGAATTTTTTCTAAGAATAGCAATGGGCAGGTTAAGATTTTCATCATTATCAATTTTACCTTATCCTTGTGAATCGATGTTAGGAATTGGTTCATGCATTGGTTTAGGAAAAATGCTTTTTTTGATATGCAAGTTGAATTTTCCTAATGCTTGGAACAGATAATTTGCTTTATACTTTTCTTGTTGTGCATGATTTTCAAATAATTTGCATTCAGATGGTTGAGATTCAAGTAAGTTTGTAAGCGGTAGAAGTCTAGTGATTGATAAGGTAGGATTGGTATTGTTATAAAACTTATATGAATAAAGAGTTAATGTTCCCACTATGAATTGGTGTTTGTGAAAGAAGGATTGATTTTCAAATAATGTTACATCTTATAGTAATTTTTTTTTTTGTATTGGGAGAATATTATTTATAACTTTCTTGGTGATAAGAGGAACCGATAAAAATATATTTTTTTTGGCTTTTGGTATTAGCTTACTTCTTTGATGAGGAGGAATATGCGTAAAGGCAAAGTAGCCAAACACTTCGGTTGAATGATGCAGATAAAGTCTATTTGTGAGATTAGGCGTGGATGGGGGTTTGATAAGGAGTTCAGAATTTTAGAATTTTAGAATTCCTGATACTATATGATTATTGAGGTGCATGATAGTGAGGATATCCCCTGCCACTAATAATTTTTGGGATAGTGCTAGTGATCATAATTGATCAAACAATGTAAATGTTTTTTTTTTTTCAAATGCAATCCCATTTTATTGAGTTTTAGATGGAAGAAGTTTGGGGAACAATTCCCGTTAGATGAGATATTCTTGAAGAATGGAGTGAAGATATTTTTTTTCCCTTTGTCAGCTCTATAACAACAACAACAACAACAACAACAACAAGCATTTATCCAACTAAGTGGGGCCTGCTACATGAATTCTTTTTCTCTATTGTGTCTTATTGAGTGTCATATTTTCATTTCATTCTAATAAATTAATATCAAATTTTATACAACATGCCCAAGCCCCCAAGTTTTTTTTGGTCTACCACTACTTTTCTTAACACAAGTCAATTTAAAATATCTAGTCTCCTAACAGGGTCATCAGATGGTCGAGGTTTAACATCACTAAACCATCTAAGTCGACTCTCTATAATCTTGTCTGTCACTGAAGCTACTCCAACACTTTCACGGAAATATCACTAATTCAATCAACATTTGATATCAATATACCTGCTTGACATGTTTTACTTTTCAGCCCATACTCCTGCTAGTCTAGGCTGTTTACTTTCAGTACATGTACTTGCTTAGCACGTTTTACATTCCTGTACTTTCTCCTGCTCAGCATGTTTATACCTGTTTAGCATGTTTACTGTTTAGTTTTGTTATAGCATGCTCCTCGTTTATCGCTTCGTCGTTACTTCTCATCATCACATGCACACACTCACTGTCGTCAGATAAAAATAATAAACGACTCGCATGCTCACTTTAACTTAAAACTTAAATCTAAACTGCGATTTCTGTTACGACGTGGAGCTTGAAGCACGGTGGGCAGCACGGCCATCTTCTTCAAAGAAACTCGTGTCGACATCAAGCAAAACCATCCTTTAGCTTTAAATAATGGCCCTAGGACTTCGACGTAGCTTCGCCTAGCGCGGCATAAGTCCTCACCGTTCTTTAGGCTTTTGCACCGCCTCGTCGTGTAATATGAGTCCTAACTCGCTTGGGCTTCCGAGGTTGTCGTCCGATACGACGTAGCTCTCATATCTTTCAGTGTAATTCGCATAATTGTGACATTACGCAAACGTAATCCCTATAATTAATTTGCGATGATTAAAATAAAAATAAATCTCTTTCCAAAATTTAAAGCCCCAACCATAGATAAGTCGCGGACGTCCTCGAGTCCTCCTCGAGATCCGTGACATCCCCTACCCTTCTTCCTTCGACTCCGTAAATAATCGTTCCTTTCGTGCCTTTCACCTATCGGATTTCCTACTACCAAATTTCGTTGAAAACCCTACCTTTTGACTTCATGAAGATAAAACCCGCGATCTAAATCGAGAGTTCTCTCGAGCTGACTTCGATCGTTTGAGCGTAATTAACTATAAGTGCTCATCTATATGGAGTTTTAAAGACTCAGATAATATAAACCCTATTTAATTCTTTCGTATTAAATAGTGAATTTGTCGATCCACATAAAGGTTCGCAGACTCGTAACGGATGTCATGAATTTTGCGGTTTATTTGATTGAGCGATATTGTCGAATAAGTGTGTCTATTCTTCTGAACGTATGCGTTATTCGCGATATTACGCTCGTTCATCCAAACTGCTAAACGAATGAGATCCGTCATTTCTCATTCTAATATTTCAAAATTTAAAAATCTTATTTTCAAAACTAATATACATATATCCATCAAATAAATCTAAATAAAAGAGACGCAGCGCGCCCCTAAAGCTGCCGACATCCATGGATAAGAGATTAGGAGTAGGTTAGATCTTCCTACACATAGGCGGATTCTTTTAGGATGGGATTTGGTTAGGGTCTTGGTAGAAATCTATTATGAAGATGATATGGAAATGCAGGGGATGATTGGGAAAGATTTACATAAAAAAAAAAAAAATAAAAAAACAAAAAATAAAAATATAGTGATAAAATAATATCACTCTTTTAAAGTAATAGAGGTGTGAAATATCACTAAATCTCCACCTTTTCATCGGTCATCATACCTCCAATTTTTTTGGAAGAATTTCTAACATTTAACAACACTTTCATTCATAAAAATAAGAAAATAATAGCTTTATACAAAACTCGCTGACAAAAAGATTTTGAAAAAGGAGGGGTTGGGGGTCGATCTTAATGCTTTAAAAATTTAAACATAAAAATATTTAATTAATTGCTAATCATGCAATTAATTACTTCTATAATGATTTATCGTAAAATTTTCCCTTAATTTAAAAATTTAAGTTCACATGAAATTTAAATTATCAAATCTTTCCATATAAGTCCATAACATAAAAACACAAACAAAATCTTATACAAAATTACGATATGAAAACTCAAATAAATAATTTTTATTAATAGTCCTCGTCATTTTGTTTTCTGGGTGGTTTATTTACTTTTCGTGCTTGTGTTGCATCACAGTCTCATTATTTGTCCAAGCATACCATTTTTTTTAGAAGTTCAAGGTGTTTCTGTTGCATCACAGAGTCAGCATTATTTGTCCAAGCATACAATTTTTTTAAGTAAGTCCAAGGTGTTTCTGTTGTGACACAAATATTCCTTTTCATAATAACAAAAAAATTTAATGATTAAGATCCTTGATTTCAATTTTTTTAACGTGGATATCTTTTAGCCTGTTTTCTTCTTCTTCATTGCCCCTGTCAAGATATGTCATGAATATATATAATTATAACAGAAATTTTTTCTTTAGATAAACATTTTTCTACATAAAGTTTAATCGGCTTTTTTTTAGCATAATTATACTCCTTGATCACTGCAGTGAATCTGCCAGTTCAAATTTTTTGTGATTGTTTCTAGTTTTACAAGGATAGTTTTGAGTTTGTAGACTTGGTTTGTGTTATTCTTATCTTTAAATCAAAGAGGTATTTTCATATAAATCTCATCATTTAATCCCCCATTTGAAAGGGCAATTTTTGCTTCTAATCGATAATGACCAACCTAAATTTTGTAGCTAGTGAGAAAATTACTCTGATAATGTTAGTCTTAGCAATTGGGGCAAAAATTTCTATGTAATCAAGACCATAGGCTTGACTGAATTTTTTTGCCTCACGTCTATGTTTTGGCTGACTCCTTTGTCTGCTTTGTATTTCATATTAAAGATTCATTTGCATGCAACAACTTTTTTCTCTTTTAGAATATTTCATATTTTCAAGTACCATTTCTTTCCAGTGCCTTAATTTGTTCATGAATTATATTTCGTTCTTCAATATGAACTTTTAAAGCTCCTTGAATAATTTTTGACATTTTCAAGCTTATGTTGGGGGATAATTTATTATATTAGATATTAGAACTGATTTGGTGTTTGGAATTTTTTCTAAGAATAGCAATGGGCATGTTAAAATTTTCATCATTATCAATTTTACCTTATCCTTGTGAATCGATGTTAGGAATTGGTTCATGCATTGGTTTAGGAAAAATGCTTTTTTTGATATGCAAGTTGAATTTTCCTAATGCTTGGAACAGATAATTTGCTTTATACTGTTCTTGTTGTGCATGATTTTCAAATAATTTGCATTCAGATGGTTGAGATTCAAGTAAGTTTGTAAGCGGTAGAAGTCTAGTGATTGATAAGGTAGGATTGGTATTGTTATAAAACTTATATGAATAAAGAGTTAATGTTCCCACTATGAATTGGTGTTTGTGAAAGAAGGATTGATTTTCAAATAATGTTACATCTTATAGTAATTTTTTTTTGTATTGGGAGAATATTATTTATAACTTTCTTGGTGATAAGAGGAACCAATAAAAATATATTTTTTTTGGCTTTTGGTAGTAGCTTACTTCTTTGATGAGGAGGAATATGCGTAAAGGCAAAGTAGCCAAACACTTCGGTTGAATGATGCAGATAAAGTCTATTTGTGAGATTAGGCATGGATGGGGGTTTGATAAGGAGTTCAGAATTTTAGAATTTTAGAATTCCTGGTACTATATGATTATTGAGGTGCATGATAGTGAGGATATCCCCTACCCCTAATAATTTTTGGGATAGTGCTAGTGATCATAATTGATCAAACAATGTAAATGTTTTTTTTTTTTAAATGCAATCCCATTTTATTGAATTTTAGATGGAAGAAGTTTGGGGAACAATTCCCGTTAGATGAGATATTCTTGAAGAATGGAGTGAAGATATTTTTTTTTCCCTTTGTCAGTTCTATAACAACAACAACAACAACAAGCATTTATCCAACTAAGTGGGGCCTGCTACATGAATTCTTTTTCTCTATTGTGTCTTATTGAGTGTCATATTTTCATTTCATTCTAATAAATTAATATCAAATTTTATACAACATGCCCAAGCCCCCAAGTTTTTTTTGGTCTACCATTACTTTTCTTAACACAAGTCAATTTAAAATATCTAGTCTCCTAACAGGGTCATCAGATGGTCGACGTTTAACATCACTAAACCATCTAAGTCGATTCTCTCTAATCTTGTCTATCACTGAAGCTACTCCAACACTTTCACGGTTATATTCGTTTTGCATTTTGTCTCTAATTGTGAAGCCACTCGTTTACTTGAGCATTCTCACCTCGACAACACTTATATAAAGTTTCCCTTTTATAGGCCAACATTCTGCATCATAAAGCATTGCACGCCTCACCACCTTGTAAAATTTTTAAGTCTATCATATAATAGGCTCGAAGCATTTTGCCAGTGCAACCATCCGACTTGAATTCTACTAATAACATCCCCTTCAAGTTTACCATCACTTTGAACAATAGACCCAAGATATCTAAAACGTTCACTCCTTTTAATGACTTGATCACCAATTGTTACATCCACACCACCAGATCTACTACTACTAAAATTACATTCTATGTATTCACTTTTAGATATAATCAAACGTAAGCGTTTAGATTTTAAAGTTGACCTCCATAGATTAAGTTTTTTCTGACCTCTCTTTAGTCTTATCTGCAAGAGGCATATCATCAACAAAAAACATAAACCAAGGTTCCTTCTATAAATGTCCAGTAAGAACATTCATAACTAGACAAAAAGATATAGGTTTAAATCATCAACAAAAAACACACACCAAGATACCTTCTGTAAATGTCCGTAAAAAAATTCACAACTAAAATAAAAACATATGGGTTTAAATTCGACCCCCGATGTAATCCAACTGAAATAGGAAAGTACTTGGTCAAGCTTCCTTGTGTTCGAACACAAGTAACAACTCTAGTATATGTATCTTTAATGAATTGAGTATAATCAATATCAACACATTTCTTTTTTTAGAACTCTCCAAAGTATTTCTCCTAAAACATTATCATAAGCTTTTCTAAATAAACAAAAATCATTTGTAGATCCTCCTTATTTGCTTTGTACTTCTCTATTAAATCTCTCAATAAGTGTATAACTTCCATGGTAGACTTGCCCGACATGAATCCAAAATGATTTTAAGAAATTTTTGTAGCACTTTATAACCTATATTCAATTATTCTCTTCCATAGTAGACGATGTACAGCTTCCCATGGCCAGCTCGGAGGACTTAAAATTGTTTGGAATTGAGTCTTTATGGAGTGGAATGTTTTTCGAAATAAAATTGTTCGGACTTATTTTTCATTAGAAAGATCCAATTGACGATCACATGCATAATGTTTGGTAAGTGAAAATGAAACACGTTAGGATTTATGTTGATACAAAGAGAAGAACCAATTTTTTATGCATATGAAATTTGGATGACCAAGCCATAAGAATGCCACAATATGATTGTATTTTCAACAAAGGAGACCTACCAAGCATTTTTTTTTTTTTTTTGGCTTTCAGGTTGTCCATAAATTAGATGGTAGAGAAACAATTTTTTTGCCTGGTTGATTTAATGAGTCCCTCTCTTTGAAATCACATTAATTAGAAAGAAAATTAGTATTATAATTTATTTTTTTGGGGTAATCTTGCTGATTAATAAGGATTACTGTAATGCTTAAGAACCAAGAGAACTAAGTTAAGAATCATAGAGCTAAAGATATTGATGGCAGGTCGTTGCGATGTTGACCCATTGATAGTTTTGATGGTATAATTTTTTAAACATAGATGAATGGTTTAAAATAATAAGATATCCATTATCATATTATCATTGGAGTCCACTATTTATGATTGTGGACATTGAAGGCATTGGAGACCAATTAGTCTGAATGGATAAGTGATGGCTTGGAGAAAATTTCTTAGAGACTAGTTTTTTCATGTGACCTTAATTCATAGCAGGAGTTGGCACCTAAAGAATATCTTCTTCCAATGCTATTTTATTTTTAACAATCTTCATGATTTAACGAAAAAAAATCCTTGAGAGGAAAAGTATTAAAAAGACTTGTGGTTCAATGAGTATGTGGAAGATACAGTAGTATCAAAAAGAGATAATAATGAATAAAGGATAGAGCGGTATAACCATCAATTCAAGATGGTCTTTGTTTTAATGCATGCACGTAAATCATTCTAAGCTTTGACACAAGCTTCCAAGATCCGAGACACTGCTTTGACTCAGGATGTGCTAGATTTTTTGGCTTCAACATATGTTGTGCGCTATGGCAAAATGATTGAGAATTCTTTGACTAATGTGAAAGGAGGCAAGGGCTCTATTTGGTGGCAACGAAGGTGAATTCAACTCGATTAAATTTGAACCATTCAATCCAAAATCCTGTTTCTCTTTTATCAATTAAATCCCAAATATTTGTTGCCTCGTTGGATTGTGAATCACAATCTCTTCTTTACACTGTTGGTCTTGTGATCTTGTCCCCATTTATTCCTCTTGGATGAGCTTTCGTCACGTATCGTGATGCTTTCAAGATCCCATTTCTACTGAGCTCCTTTTGTGACTCTTCCTCTACCTCTTTTTCAAACTCTATTCTTCTCGTGTGCCTTGTTGCAACTTCTTCTCCACCAAGCTTCCCTCATGAGTTCCTCATGATTTTGCAATGACCCCGTGCTCTTGAATCAAACTGGAGCTTGGCAATACAGGGATTAGCCAACTTCTCAATGTTTGAGTTCGATTTGAGTTTGAGTTCTAGTCTACTTTTTTAGAAACAAGTTAAGCTTGAGTTAGCTGTGATTTAAGCTCGACTTAACACATTATAGGTGTTGCTTTTATTCTTCTACACGTTCAGAATGATTTTTGATAAAATTTTCTAGAGTTCTAATGTTTTCTAAAATTTTCTATTTACTTATTCTGCAAGTGCTACATGTTAATGTTTGTTTTTTTAATCAATTATACTACGTTTAAAGTAACATTTGTTATGTACTGGCACTCTTGTGCAATGGTGCGCTATTCTTCATGGGCACTTATGGGAGGATGAAATTAGCTGGGGTGTAAGTTGGATTGTATTCGAGTGTGTAGTAGTTGCAGCAGGCGTTGGCATGGGCTGGCTACAGGCATTTGTTGGTTGTAGCTAGTGGCTGGAGTAGAATTTCACAATATGCCCACTCTGAAATGATTGCTACATATTTTTTGTCAATATTGGTGCCCACTGTTGAACTTCAACCGACAAAATGGTTACTGTACGTTATATATGTTGAGTTCATGTGCTTGGCTACTGAGAGAAAGTTAATACCAAATTCCAATAACTATTGATTGAGGCAACACTTCTTTTGAGGGAATTCTCATGTAATGTAAATAACAAGTTGTTAACTCAGAACTTAATTATGTCTGAATCAAGTCATTTAATTAAAAATGAGGACTTTGAGGATCTGTTTCGCATTTTTAAAAGAACCGTACGCTCTTGTAGAACTCGTCAAACTATTTAGAATTTTTTCCCCTCCAAATTTCAATTTATTAAGACATAAAACCATTTATTTAAAATAGATTTACATCAGTTTGACTGTTATAGATTTATTAGAATGTAGTTTTTTGTATATAACTAGACATTATACACCCTTTTTGATATCATATACACTTTAATGTAGATGATGGTTTTAATTTGTTTGGTGGGGCTCCCACAACCGTCTCGCCTGGTAGGATCAGGTTTGACGTTGTATTGAACTTACTAGATTATCGATCAGACATTATATCATGGAATTTTGCCTCTACCTTATCGTTTCTTCCATGGGCTCGAAGTTTCCTGCTGCTATTGTTGGGGCATTTCTGCTTTTTTTTATATATGAAGTAAACAATAATACTACTCGGATTCTTTTTTTTTCTTTTTTAGAAAACTTGTTTTAAAAATAATATTTTAGTTTAATTAATTGGTTTTGTTTCAATGATAGAAATTTGGTGAAAAGAAATGAAAAATATAGGCTGAAAACCTTCATTCAATGTTTGCTGACTCGTAAATTTTTAGGTTTTTAAATCAGTCCTTCCACTTTCCCTCAATCCAAACAAAGACTTTGCGTATGAGAATGAAATGAGTTAATTAATGATAGTTTCTAACTTATTTTACTAAATGATGGATTTAATAAATTTCTCTATTTTCAGCAAGTTCTTCCTAACTTCAAGCAGCCAGATTGTCTTCTTTGCTCTTTTCGCTTGCAGCTTTTCCTTGTAGCTATCAAATTTTTATGAGGGCAATTGAGTGACTAATACTGAATTTTCTTACAGCAGAACGCAAGATGTGCAGCAGAGCAAACACAGACCGTTCAACGTCAATCAACTACGATCAGTAATGCTCCCTTACAAAGTAAGCAACGTCGTGGCATTCTATATGGCAGACATTTTCATGGCCGATGGCTATTAATTAAAACATGACATCCTATTTTTCATTTCTAATTAATGTTACAAATTACATTAAAGTGGTCTGTGGTAGGCTTGTAACCAATTAAATTTGTGATGCATGCTAACTGCAAATAGAAAATATTCCAAGTTCGATGAGGAGAATTAATGCGCTTGTTTTGTTCAGACAAGGAGAAGTCACCAGAGCTTGATGATGGTGGCACTGGCTTCCCTCCGCGGGATGATGATGGCGGCGGCGGCGGCGGAGGTGGCGGAGGACCTAATTGGTCTGGTGGTTTCTTCTTCTTTGGGTTGCTTGCATTTCTAGGCTTGCTGAAGGACCAAGAAAATGAGGGACCATACAGGGAGAACAACAGAAGATAAAAGAGAAATATAGTTTTCACTTCTCTATCAATACCACACACACACACACACACACACACACACACACACACACACACACACACACACACATATATATATATATATATATATATATATTGTTTTAGTTCTGTTATTTTCTTCAGGGAAACATAATGATGATACAAGCTTTTATCGTGAAATATGTCTTGAATCTGAATGATTTACATCCGACTCTCTTAATTATCTGAACTTTGCTAGAAATATTTACGTATGGAGAATGCATGCAGCTCTCCGTGCGTAATTTCCTCTCAATAATTCCTCAATAACCTCCACGAAGGCTACTGAGGGGTTTTTGCGGAGTTACCCTCCGAGGTTTCACTTCATATTTTCTCTGGTCCTCAGTTATTTAATAGAGCATCTGTTTGTTAGTGCAAGTCCCTTTAAGTCGGGGGTTCGAATCCCCTCAAGACGAGTTGTCCTTACTATAAAGGTGGCACTTGAATTGGTTGGCTCACGAGATCCAATATCAAAAATAGTGGGATTGTGAACCCAAATGGTTGGTTGACGGTTCCTTCTATCAACCAATCTTACATATATATATATATATATATATATATATATATATATATATATATATATATATATATATATATATATATATATATATATATATTCTATATCATGCGTTGAATATGTAAGATTTAATTCATGAGGACAATTTAAAAAAAATATAGGCATTTGCATACATACAACTGGATTTTTCTGAATTTAAATATCTTACACATAATTTAATTTTTTCTGTTATATCACCTAAATATTTCATATCATATAAAAAATGCCATCATGTTAATATTTAAAAAGTGAAGTGCACCTTTTCTTGCAGAAGAAGGTAGCAGATATGTAAGAGATGGAAGTTTAGGAGTTTGATATGTAAACAAAACAAATGTCAAGTTATTTCTATTGTATTTTAAAATTAAGTTTGACTCTTTCACATATTGATGACGTTTCACTTTCTTTTTAATCAAACCAAAGAAAAGATGTACTAATAAAAAATAAAGTTACAATTAGTTCAAAAACTGACTCAGTCTTGGAGAAAAATAAGAGACCTCTTACACAGATGCAACCAAACTAAAGATATCACCAAAATAGAACGCAGAACAATAAATTTACTTAAAAAAATAAGCCAAGATAATATTATAATTGAGAGCTAAATAACGACTCAGAGACTCAACACAAGTAAAGATTAACCATAAAAAGCATGCTATTAGGTTAATTTTGTGGGATAAAAAAAACCGGACCGTCGATAAAAGGTGGAACAAGAATTCTTCGAGCCTCCACTAGCAAAGATCCATGTGATCTTGTATGTCTTCATTCTTAAATTTAGGGGTGTTAAAAATTGACTCGACAAGCCAATTCAACTCTAACACAACTCAAAAAATTTGGTTTGGGTTTATCCAATGAATTTTCAAGTTTGTGTTCCGATCCAAAATTTGAACATGTTTGATTTTTAAGGTTATGTTCTGGTTGACTCGCAATATAAAATTGATCCAAATTTAATCCACTAACTCGAAATTAACTCGGATTTGACTAAAAATTGAATCAAATTTGACACAAATAATTATTATACATATATTAAATGAGTTACGAGAAATAGGTTCGGGTCATTCAGGATGGATGCACTCCTTGGGTTAGATTTTAAGACCAATTTAAACAGTTTTGGGTTAAACCTGAACCAACCTATGAGGTTGATTTGACACCCCTACTTGAACCATCATCACAGTTGATCAACATTTGATATCCTAATCCAACGGGCATCTCTTTGAAGTTGCTTCCCCAATCATTTTCGAGAATTTGAATTCTAAACCAAGCTTGTAGTATCCGATGATGAAATATCTCTCCCATGCAGCCAAAGTAAACTTTGACACCCCTAAACTCCTTGATGGTCTGCCATAAGCCCTAGTACTCCAAAAATAAAATAATACAGCTGCATCTAAAGTCAATAATGTTATCACATAGCATACAAGCAACTACTTAAAACCCATACAAATGAGTTGAGATACAATTGAAGTTCTACAAATAGTTGAAAAATGAAAAATAATTTTGTTCTCACCATTGCTATCATCATCAACTTTCCTATAACGATGAAAATTAACCATCAAAATGCTGTAGTCAACTAGATTAGTTGAAAATTTATATAGGAGAAAAATATAGGATATGATTACAAGAAATCTTGTGAGTCATTCCTCGTAAGTTTCTAAGGTACTATCCCACAAGGGTACATCCCAACACGAACTCCAAAATGACGCATGAACCTCGAATAATAGGGAGATAATTTAAGGTAAAACTCAACTAAACACAACAATAAAATGACCACCTCATGAAGTTTAGGAAAATAATACTTTGATCACTAGTGTGATCCAAAAAATCTTTCACATAATAATAAGTAAAATCGTAAATAAATGATTTGAAATAGTCTGATCCTCATGGTCCCTCGTGGAATTACATAATAGGAGGGGCAACTCATATTGATCAATATAAAAAAAGCTACCAATGCAAAAACAAGTCAAGGAAATCTCTATAAGAAGACATCACTAGAACTTTCATTGAAATAAAGTAGTTTATACAATAGTAAATAATAATTGATTGTATTAATCAGAGTTCATGAACAATAATTGTTAGCTTTAAAGTCGGAAAAAAATAAAATTATCAGAAGAATATGTGAAATTGGAAAAAAAAATTTCATGAGAATTTTGAAATAAGTCATACTGATATTCTTAACTTAAACATAAGGGAAAATCAATCCTTGGCATAAATCATATTTATGGTGTCTTTAAAATTTTATAAAATTATTTATGAAAAGTGAAGCCATAACAACTAAAAAAAATTGAACAACAAATAAAAAGCTTGTTAGATAAGGTAATATGATTTGACGTATAACTATTATATAGAAGGACTATCCCAAGGAGATGAGAGAAAAAAAATTGCTTCACGCTATAAGATAATAGAAGGACCATCCCAAGTAAAATTGTTCAAATTTGCTCCAAGTTTAGCAAATCAATCAACACAATCATTTCCTCACGATATAAGATGTGTGGTATTCAAATTCCAAAAGTAAATTTTGAGCATCTCTATATAAATAAAAAAGTTGAAAAGTTGATGATACATCAACAAAAATGATTAAGACTGAATTTATAATAACTACAATATCCAATCCAATCCAATTTTTCTTAAAATGAAGAGATTTAGTATGGTTTAAAAATAAGTTAAGAACAAATAATTTTGTAAATATAATGTTACACGGATAGAAGTGACCAACAAAAACAGTTATAAGTTAGCCATTTGTATTAAGAATCAAACTCCCACAATGAAAGTTTGTATTAGTCTCAAACCAATCTATAGTTAATATAATAAGATCAGAGAGAGTCTTAATCAAAGTAACACACTTAAAACCTTAAGCGAGAATTCAACATAAAACCTTAATCGAAGAAGATGTAGTTAAATTATTCTTAGTTGTTTAACGTGGTTTATCTCACTCCCCAATGTGAGATTCTCTTCCTTTCTAGGATCACAGAGTTGGGATTAACGGGTCCCCTGGCCAGGTGGGTCCCTCATTTCACAATACTCTTTAACAAAGTAAAAAATATAAATTAAAATATTTACACAAAACTTAAACAACTTAAACTTGAACTACCAAATGGTAATAAATTGAACCCCAAACTCAAACTTCAACTCGTACATAAAGATTAGCATGACTACCTCATATACCAAACTTCTTTAGACCTCTTCACCAGTCCATTAAACACACAATAATGTGCTTATGAGAAAATATAAATCTATAGAAATCAATAATCTCATATGATCACTTCAAATGTCACTAAAGAAAAATCCAACATTGTAAGTATTGTTTATATCTATTATAACAGCTCTTCATATTGTGTTTGTGCTTTCTCTTCCATAATAATTGAATTGCCCTAAATTACATCCTTTATTTTGATAAAGAAATATCCTCAGGCGCTTCCACGTCGGACTATTTCTCCAATGACTTGCAACGTTCTCCATCAATATCTCCAGATGTTGCTTTTAGTAACTTACAACTTATTTTAGTAACATCTTAAAGTCATTGTTAAGGGTTTTTAAAAACATCAAAGCATGTTATAACATCAATCATGTTTTATTTCATGCAAAAAATATAAATAAAATTAAATCAAAATCAAAATAAAAAATAAAAAAACTAAAATGTGATCCCAAACAACTAGGGCTGTCAAAAGCTTGTTGTTCGTGAACAGTTCGTGTTTGGTTCGTCAAGGAGTTCGTGTTCGATTTGTTTGATAAGTAAACGAGATGAAAACGAACAATTTTTTTTCGTTCAGTTAGTTAAACGAATCAAACACGAACATTGATGCGTTCGTTCGTGTTCGAATTGTTATTGCTCAAAATATAAATAATTTAAAATAATTATATATATAAAATTTATAATATTTTAAAAAATTAAATTACTAATAATAATATATTAATATACTATATTAGTCATATACTAATATAGATATTTACATACATACCACACAATTTTTCCGTATTTACATATATATCATCTAAATTTTTATATTTATATTTATAAGATTTTAATATTATAAATCCGTGCATAAAAAAGTTTAATTCAGTTTAAAAACTAAATTATAACACTATTTTTGATGTGATATTAACCATTGAGTGCTTTGTATATAAACATGAAAATTTAATAATTAAATGTGCAAAATATATAAGATATGCGTGATATGTATGGAAATGCTGTGATAAAAAAAAAATTATATACATATCACGCTATTCTCTTTAGAAGTGTTAACAAATGACTCCACACGTCAACTTGACCCGAACCCGACCACAAAAAATTACGGATATAGATTGACATAAATAATTTTCTGGTTTTGTTTGGCCTTTAATTTTTTGGGTAAATTTTTCGTATAATTTTCTGATTTTGTTTTCTAACCTTTTAAGTTGATATTGACTCACAAACAACTCAAAATTAACCTGAAAACAATTCAAATTTGACTCAAATTTGACAGGAATAACTACTATTACTTACATTAAATGAGTTACATTGATCGGGTTCGGGTCGGTGGGTTGAAGGCGAGTTAGATTCCGCTTAGACTTTCTAGTCAGTTTAATATTGGGTCAAACTCAAACTTTTTCAACAAATGTGACCTATTCTTTTTCTTAGTCCTATTTTTATAAGGAATTAGTGTCATTTGTCCTCCTCTAATGTCTCGCACTTCTGGTAAAATCAAAGCTGATCTCCATTGTTATTCCCATTTCCAAACACAAGCCACATTTGCAAAACTCCACCGCATAGGCCAAGCACCGCATCTATCTAATCACCCATTGAAATAATTTAACTCTAAAAATCACGTGATCATTTGTTCTCAAATTGTTGAATGAGTTGGTAATTTTCAAAAGGGAGAATTACACATATACCACGCAATTTTTATGTATTCACATATCTTAACATTTAAAATTTCATATTTACATCCACCGTTCATAATTTTTAAGATTAAATAGAAAATGTCGTTATTATTTATTTAAAACCTTTTTTTTGATGCGACACACTAGTGTTATAAGTAATGTTGAATGCTAGAAAATTTTATGGAAGAAAAAAATTAAGCCTTAGCTCTATATAGTTTCTCAGCACAGAAATACGTATAAAAGTGTAAGGGATAACTATAATTTTTATACGAAAAACTCGAGAAAGGAAAAGAAAACACGAAGCCCTGCCCTATCAATAATCCAATAAAAAACTGAAAGTGAGATCCACCCTTATCCTGAATTAGGGAAGATGAGTATACAAATTTATGTTGAAATCATAACCGACTTGAAATAACACGACAAATACAATTGTATGGGGGTTGATAAGACGAAAAAAAATTATGGATGGTGACTACAATAGTAGTAGTTAGTTACAAAAGATACAGTTGAGTTACAACAACCGTAGTAGACTATAATAATTATTGGATGTGGTTAATAACAATTGGTGGTCACTAACATGCACTTCTCTTCAACAGTTATTCTTTAGATGTAAGCTCACTCTTCTCTTCTCCTCTCCATTCAAGTGAAAAATATGAGTCTATATATGATTTATGATAAGGGCATTTTAGTAAATTTAGTTAGAATTTCAAAACACCACTCAAACGGTCCTCATTGATTTTTTTTATCATGGATAATTTTTTTCTAAATTTAATGACTTTAACGACCTTTAAATTGAATGATATTAGTTTTATTTCCATTCAGATTGAATCAATTTTAACGTCAATAAGTTCGCTTGTGTGATGCTTGATGCACAAAAAATATATATTGTTTTTGCTATAAAATTTTACTCATTTTTGGTGATATTGCACTTTAAAGAAATGTATTTTTCATAATTTATTGCAGGTATGGTGATTTTAGGTGATTGGAGCGAAAAGAAGCAAAAAAGAACGAATTTGGATCGAAAAGGCGTAAAATAGGAGAAAACAGCTTCTAGCGCCGCATGCGCCATTTTCCCGAGAGACCCAAAATTAATTAACGATAGAGTGCCGCCGGCACCCAATGTCGGTGAAATTCAAATTTGAAGAGTTTTGGCGACTTTTTGAAGGGATGCTCAAGGAAACTCTTGGGAATTCGTTTCTAACATATATGTAACTATTTTTTGACGAAAAAGTGTAGAGTTTAGTAGAGTTTAGGAGGCTTTAGTGTGGAAGAGAGTTAGGGCTTGGAAGAGAAGAGTGTAGAAGTGAAGATTTGAGAGGGATTCTTCTCTAAGGAGTGAAAGAGAATGAGTAAAGTGAGAGATTGCTTCTTCCTTTCCATTCTAAAGAGGGACTTGAGTGTTGCAAAGAAGAGAGAAAAGGATTCAAAGGAACTTCAAGGGATTTGCTTGGAGAAGAGAAAGAGATAAGTTGTATTTTCTATTGTGGTTTGTATGACTTTTCTTCTATATATAAAATCCATGTTTAATTGTGTCTTTTCTATGAATTCTGAGAAGTCTCCTTTGTCTTTCTTCTTGCATAGAGATGTGATGATGTGATGATGTGGATTTGAAGTACTTTTAAAGTATTGAAGAAATTGTGATGGTTTTTCATTTAGAACTTAATTTACTTTTCGATCTGGCCAATTGAATTGTTAAAATCTGTTGAGGTACTTTTACTCCGAAAGGATTGAGTGTCCTACAACAATAATGAAGAATCCATTCAATGTCCATGGATGAATTGCGTAGTTCATGAGAATTGAGTGCAAATAAATAGGGAAATGTGTTTTGATGGGCTTCAAATTGGAGGTTTCAGGGTGATAGGCTGAGATCCCCAATTTGGTCCTAAGATTGGTAACTAAAGTCGAAGGTTAGCCTTTAGGTGAAGGGTGAGTGGGAGCTTCGTAGTGACGACAAGTATCCTCCCGACCTAGCCTTAGATTTAGTGACTGAACTTAGGATATGTCAATGTTCTTTTCATGCTTGGAAGATGGGGTACTCTTTTGAGGATAAAGAAACATTTATGCTCCTATTTGACATAATACAATAAATAATTATTCAATATCATTCACACATCATATACTCATTGCAAGAGGAAAGACACTTTTCATATATATCAAAACCTTTCAAATATAAAGCTTAGTGTGTGTGTGTGCTAGTTAATTCTGTTTAAAGATATTAGAAGTAATTGTGGTTTGCTTTACTGTTACTGTTTTCTGCATCTTGTTAGTAGAAGTAAACTTAAACCTTAATTACGATTTGAGTATTGGATTTCAGTATTACATTATCTATTATAAGGAACGTGTCTTCCCTGTGGGATCGATAACCAGGACTCCATTAGAGCCTTGTATTACTTGATATGATACGTATACTTGCGTTGAAGTTTGGACTTTACAAAAATCATTTCAAATATATATAAATTTGAGTTCATAAGTTCTTGCATAATTAAAAGTCCGCGGTCAAGTTTTTGGCGCCGTTGCCGGGGAAGGTATAAACGGTATCTATTGATAATATAGTAACTGAAAACCTTTACTTTGTAGTCTGTAATTGTGTGTTTGTTTACTTTTTAGAATATTTGTGTGATTTTATATGCGTAGTAGTGGATCTATAGGTTTTGTACCTTACGATTTAGAGTTAGGGAGTAATGTTAGAAAAATTCGAAAACAACAAAAACAAACTGAGAATCCTTGTGAAATGGCGAATAATCAAGATAATCAGAGAAATGATATTAGAAATTTGCCAACTAACCAACAACAGATGAAATTCATGTGACTATTCAAAATCCTAATGTTGCTGCTAATTCATTTGAGCTTAAACCTGCTATTATCCAAATGGTACAAAATAATCAATTTGGAGGAACACCTAATGAGGATCCAAATTTACATCTCGCTAGTTTTCTAGAACCGTGTGCTACTTTTAAATATGACGGAGTGTCGAGTGATGCTGTCAGACTTAGAATTTTTCCTTTTTCATTAAGGGATAAAGCTAAGGTGTGGTTAAATTTGTTAGCACTTGGATCTATTAGAACTTGGGGAGAACTTTCTCAAAAGTTTCTATCAAAATATTTCTCTCCATCAAAGACTGCTAAGCTAAGAAATGATATCACATCTTTTGGTCAGTTTGAAGGGGAATCAATATATGAAGCTTGTGAAAGATTTAAAGATCTTCTTAGGAAGTGCCCACATCATGCTTTACCAAACTGGTTAATAATTCAAACATTTTACAATGGATTAGTGGGATCATTGAGATCAATTATAGATGCTGCTGTTGGTGGATCGTTAATGTCAAAACCTTTTGATGAAGCATACGCATTAATAGAAGAAATGACTACTACTAATTTTAATGACCCTCTAAACGGGTAAATCCTAAGAGAGTAGCTAGTGTTCATGATTCAGATATGATGACTATGATAGTTTCTCAAATTGCAGCCCTTTCTAAGAAAATAGATCAGTATGGAATGAATTATTCTCAACCACTCCAATGTTGACCTCATTTCTGATGAGGTCTTCTCCTCTTCTTTCTAGTACTTAGGATCTAGCCTTAGGCTTTTCCTTTGACTGTCTTAGAGGATTAGAATTGAGACCCACCACCTAGAAATTCAAACCACTTCTTAACTCCTCGCAAACTCCACGGACTTGACTATAGACCCCTAATCACCTGTAGGGTTGAAATCAAATGTGGAAGTTTAAAGGATGAGTTCCTATAGGACTCTTCGGCCTTAGGACTACCCTCAGTGGCCTCGGTCCAGTGAAGGGCCGACCTACACACACACTGCACCTATACACTACACTTTCACACACATTCTAAAAAACACACCCATACCCAACTTGACCTCCTGACTCATGTAGGTGATTCACATGGATGGTCCTTAACCCCCTAAGCCCTTGGCTAAGAGGGTTAGGAACAACATAGTAGATGTCTCAAATGAGTCCCTTCATGGCTCATGTGGGCTTGATATGGCTTCATGGCTCAACCAAAATGATTTCATTCCACTTACAATTACCTAATCTTCAATTTTCCAAATTTTCAATTTTTGACCCTGGACTCTGACCCGCCACTTACCCAAAGCCCTTGAAATCACCCAAACTTTTCAAAATTCCAAATCACCCAAAATTCCCCAAAATTAACCTTGAACATTTCCTCACCAATCAAGTTGATCATCCATAGCCAAAAATATCAAAAATTCCAAAAATACCTCCCAATACCCTCCAAATACCCAAAATACCCCTCGACTCCAAAAATCCAAAAATTCAGAAAATTCCCAGAAAATTCCAAAAAATCCCAAATATTCCTAATTTTATTTTATTCAACTACACCATGGGCCAATTTTGTCAATTTACCCCAATTTTATCAAAAACCCCAATTTGACCCATTTTAACCCAAAATGAACCCAATGTCAAACCAAACCTATCCAATTGACCCAAATTCTGGTTCTATTCAATTCTAAACTTCAATTCAACATTCCCAACACCAATCTAGACCAGATCCAAGTCCAACTTGATTGACATTTGAATCCAATTTCACTTTTGGCCTTAAAGCCCAATTTGGGCCCATGACCCAAACCTAATCCAAACTAACCCAATTCAACTCCAATTAACCCCAAAACTTTTCTAAACCTTCCTTAACATCCCCAAAAACAAAACCCTAACATGATTTACCCAAAATTTAGACCCAAAACCCACTCAAATTCAACCCAAAACTAAAAGGCCCAATTTTGACCTAAACCCAAACCTAACCCAAATAAGCCCAAACCCCAAAATCAAAACCTAACCAAAGCCAAAACCTCTTTGAAACACTCCCATAAACATTTCAAAAAATTTATTTTACATCAATTTCAACCCTAGCCACAACATTGGCCCAAGTTAGCCCAATTTGACCTATATTGGCCCATTCACCAAAGAGGCCCAATTTTGACCTAAACCCAAACCTAACCCAAATAAGCCCAAACCCCAAAATCAAAACCTAACCAAAGCCAAAACCTCTTTGAAACACTCCCATAAACATTTCACAAAATTTATTTTACATCAATTTCAACCCTAGCCACAACATCGGCCCAAGTTAAATTCAATTGACCTATATTGGCCCATTCACCAAAGAGGTCCAAATCCAATCCAAACCTAGCCCAAATACTTCAAATTTATTCCAAATCATTCATGAAACATTCCCAAACTAAATTCAACACTCATTGGATCCAATCCTTTGCAAAATTCTCATCCTAAAATAAAAAAAAAATCACTTCCCTAAATCACTTTAAAAGCCCATCTAAAACCATTTCAAAGAGCCCAAAATCTACCCTAAAGCCCACATGACATTTCCATTTGCCATTCATTTAATCAAAGCCATTCCCTAAGTTCAAATCAATCATCAAATGGTTCCAAATCAAGCCATATGCCAAATCCCATCAAATCACCCCTAAATTACCAAAATTTCCAAATTCCATTTTCATGAAATTGACCAAGCTTTTCCCCAAGCCAAAGACAAGCCATGGACAAGCCACATGAAGCCATGGAAGGTTTGACATGTGATCAAGCCATTAATGGCAGAAGGAGGAGCCTCTTTTAAGCCCCCTTAAAAAGGTTTTAACCCTTTTAATGCTTCACCTTAATCCATGATTAATAAAAATATTCATGGATGGTGACTTCTCTACCCTTTTCTAGCTGATTCACCCGATCCTCCCTCAGCCCAAATCAGCCATGGAAGGGTGCACCAAACCCAAAATGGTGGGTTGACTCATTTGAACCCAAAATAGCCTTCCCCCATTCCATTTCAATTCAACTCCTTTACACATGTCCATGGCCAATTGATCGCACTAAGCCCCGACCTCGACCTCCCCGACCTTGAGGGTGACCCGACCTCGGTCGGCCAGCCACCACGGCCACCGGAAACCACTAGGCCGAGAGAACCCATGTGAGCCAAAGTTCGAAATTCCCACTTGCTGAGTTGCCCCATGCCCACATGGCCATCATGGTCGTTCTTCCCTCGACCTAAGCAGCTGATCCCAAGCCTTAAACCCCCCTGGGAGGTCCTCCACCCTCTCCTATTTAAACCTCACCTCCTCTCGGCCATGAGAGGTGCTGAACCAGACCTTACTGAAACCCTGCCAAAATTGCTCCAGAACACTCTCCATACTTAGAGCAATTGATCCCCAGTGATAATTTGCCCTAATCCCCACCAACAGAGCCCAATTTCTCAGCCAAAATTCCACCCAAAACTAGGACACTTCTCCATAGTGGATCAATCCTCAAATTGATTGGTCCTACACCTTCACCAGACCAAGGGAAGAAGTCCACCAGCAAAAGCCCCCTCTCCAGGCCACCCATCTGTTCCAGACTCCAAGTTTTGTGATCGGGCTTGGTCGAAATCATACTTAGGCAATTCACCAGACCAGGAGACTTCATCTGGAGCTTGCTTGGACCCAATCGAAGGTGACACAACCCTCAGATTGAAGCCACACTTCTCTGAGCAAAGGTAAGAGCTAACTCTTTATCCCGAGCTTCTGGAGATTCTCCATTTCAAATGCCTTAATTTTAATGCATGATCACCGTATAGATGTATTCGTCTCTTTAAGACGAATCCATAGAGCACAAGAACACGAAAATCCGTCAAGAAATGAGTGAGTTCTTAGGGTTTTAGTTTGGACGGCTCTCGGGTGAGAACGCTTGGGGACGATGAACGGATGCCGTTCATTCCATACACGCGCGGACATACGGCCAGGATCGCGCCGGATGAGGAGACGGAACGATACAGCGGGCCCCCGGAGCGCTGAGTTGGATGGCGGCGCCGACTCAGAAGACGACGCGTGTGCGTTCGGAGCTGCCGAGGATGGCGTGGCGCCGCGTGGATAAGTAGGAAATTAGGGTTATTTTTGATTTATTTAATTCCCTAAACTTCAAAAATGCATAACTTTGTGTAGAAAAATCAGAAAAATAAAATAAAAATACACTCTTGCTCAGTGAACAGAGGAGAATAATGTGGAAAAGAAATCATTTAATTTCATCAAGTATTTTATTTTTAATAATTTATTTACTGTCTGCATCGTTTTAATTCTCCATGCATATAGGAAATTCACCATGGCATGAGACCATAGGGCTTTTGAAGCCTCTAAATTTGGGAACATTTCCTGAATTTTCCAAAGTCAAAGGCCATCCCTATGAGAAGTTATTGATTTTTCAAATTCAGAGTTCATTGTTTTGAGTATTTTAATTCCAATAATTAGCATGTTGTGAAATAAATTCTAGAAAAATTTGGTGATGTTTCTTATGACCAGAGGACCCTAGGAAAAATAGGTTTTGAATCAATTCACTTGGAATAGCCCTAATTGGCCGAACCACCCAAAATAAGTCCTTAATTAATTAAAGCTAACCATACATCAAATTGAATTGAAATCAATTCTCCACTGACCTTTAGGATCAGAGGAACCCACCATAAAAATTTGAAGTCAATTGGACTTGGTTAGCCCTACTAAATGGGTTGATTAAGCCATTTAACCAATTTAAACTTTAAAAATTCATAACTTTCAAAATACTTTTCAAACATTCACTTAATTGGTTTTGGAGCCTCTCTAATATCAGGGGAATTTAAGAAAAATAAAATTGCAATTTTCTAAAAAAGTTAAATTTTTGGTATTATTTTAATATTTTAATAATTAAAAAATAATAAAAATCATAAAAATAATAAAATTCACCAAAATGTTATATTTTGAATTTTAATCACTTAGGAACAAACCCCATATTTTTCTTAAGTCTCTATAATGAGATATTAAATTTTAAAGCCCTAAGATAATTTTAAAATTAAAAAAATGTATTTTCTTAGCATTTCCACTAAAATAATTCTAATAAATCAAAGAAAAATTAGAAAATTGTAAAAATTGATTTTCTGATTTCCTTGATATCAGAGAGATTTTTGAAAAATATAAAATTCAATTTTCAACCTTTATTTTTTTTAAATTAATTAATACTCCAAAACTTAAAATAATTATAATAAAAATAATATAATTCAAAAAATCACCAAAATTGGTCCTCTGGTCATTAGGAATGTCCCATAATTTTCTTAAGGACAGAAACTTTCCCTTGGTCATATTATTAAATTTTCCTTGGAAAATCCCTGTTTTCCACCAAAAATAATTACATAAATAAATTAAATACAGAAAAATCACATTTTCTCCTCTCGTGTCTTTATTGACAAATGAGTGATGTCACATAAAAATTTCAAGTTCATTTAAGCTCAATTTAGTGAGTTATGAAATTATTAAGCTTGAAGGACAAAATGGTAATTAAAATTTTAACCTTTAATTAAAACTTTAGGCTTAATAAAATTAAAGAGTAAAATATCTGATCCTAATATGATTTGGATGATTGAAATTTAAATAATTAAAGAGTAGAAACCTACCAAACAATTTAAAAATAATTGAAATAAACCTTAATTAAATAATTAATTAAATTTGGAAGAATAATAAAATTGGAAATATTAAAATAGGGATATTATTAGGAAGAGATTTGTTCTTTAATTTAAGAATCCCTAAATTAATCATCTCAATAATATTTAATTCCTAATTAAAATGATAATCCAAATTTAAGATTTAAAATGCTAAAAGACTTAATCATTAAATTAAATTAAAGTTAAATTATTTAAATTAAACCCTTTTAAAATTTCAATTAAATTAAAATTAAAATAAAATAAAATTAAAATTAAATTAAATCAAATTAAATTAAATCAAATTAAATTAAATTAAAATTAAATTAAATTAAATTAAATCAAATTAAATTAAATTAAATTAAATTAAATTAAATTAAATTAAATTAAATTAAAATAATAAAATCAAGTTAAAATTAAAATCAAATTAAATTAAATTAAAATTAAAATTAAACCAGATTAAATTAAATTAAAGTTAAATTAAATTAAAAATGACATCACCTAAGACATAAAGAAATTCAAAAATAAATATAAAGCAACTTGAACACTATTCCAAATTTAAACCCGTTAACTGAAATTAAATTAAATCACAAACCATTTGAACATCAATTTGCCCTCGAAAGCTTTTGTTGTCATAACTCCTAAACAGAACGTTAAATGAAATGTTACTTCCCTCATAGGATATTCAAATGTCCTAGTTCACTGAGTAAGATAACAACAAAACTTAACTAAACCTCTGACGATTACTTCACCTCGATTGATTAAATCCATTTGGACTTAAAACAATCCTAACGAAGTATTGAAAAGATGTTTAAGACTCGTCTTAAGCACTTCCTCAATATGATAGGATGTTTATAAGAACAATTGAATTTAATTGTTCTTTGATGAAGAAAATCGTTCTCAAACCAAAACACAAGAACCTAGACGTCATAGGAAATGACTAGCTATAGGATTAGGAACTTGGTAGAAAACCATAACCCTTCCCTTAGCTTTACCTAGGAACTTGCTTACATATTCAAATTATGTTTTAAGTGTAGCCTGGGATGGCGGGAAGACTCTCCAGGTACGCTTTTATTTTATTGCAATTTACTTTCTTGCAATTTACTTTATTGCAATTGCACTTTATTTTTCTTGCATGATAAACAACTGTTGCATGAAAACCCACACCTTTAGGATAGCCCTTAAAACTGAAACCAAAACTAAATTAAAAGTCATTGCAAGATAAAATTCACCGCCACAACATTTCAAATTATAAAACAACTCAAAATTTAATCACAAACAGAACAACAAAACTACAACTGCAACTAAATTAAAACGTCTTGTTGGATGATCGGGAATAACTCGGATGATGTAACTTACGTGTTGCTAACAGGATTTCCCACGGTCTAAATGAAAGTGTGGAACTCATTCAGTTGAGTTTAGCAAATTCATCTGAACTAAGTGAATCCGATAAAAATAACGATGCCAGAAGGATGGAACCGAGGGATCTTAACCGGTGTTGTTATAATCAACTTTAAGATTTGTTTAATTAAAATATTAAAAAACACCCGGATTTTAAGATTTTCTATAAACCGTAACATTTCTCTCATCTCCCGATTTATGACTTCTATAACTAAACCTCTCGCAACAACAAGGAGCTCGGAGCAGGTGTAGGCAAGACAACCATCGTCATCAGCAAAACTTGACTCTACATCAGCTAAACATTCATAGAATTAAACAACAAAGCCATAGGATTTCGAGGTAATTTGCCTAGTGCAACGTAAATCCTCAACTCTTCGTTAGGCATTTGCATGATCATGTCATGTAAATTAAGCCCTAACCGGTCTTAGGATTTCGAGGTAGTCATCTGATATAACATAAACCCTCATATTTTTCAGGCCATTTGTATGATCATGTCATACGAATATAAGTCCTAATTAATTAAAATTGGCAAGATCAAAACATTAAATAAACATTAGGACTCTCCTAAATTCAAGCCAAATAATAGGATAGTTGGGAAATTACCGAAGTTCGCTTCGAATCTGTGATTTCTCCTACCTTTCTTCCTTTGAATTCCCAAAACAAAATGTTCCAAACTTGATCCATTCCCTATTGAAATTCTAAAATTCAATCCTTTGAAAACTTAAACTTTGAAATTCTTGAGAGCAGAATTACTGATTATTATCGAGAGTTTGCTTAGGTGATTCCCGTCACTTAAGATGTAATTAACTATAGGGGCTTGCCCTTGTAAGGAATTTTAAGAACCCAGGTAATATAAACCCTGTTTAATGCTTTCATAGTAAGCAGGGGAATTTGTCGGCTTATAAAATTGGTTCGCAGACCAAACGGATGTCACAAATCTTCTGGTTTATTTAATCGAATCCCATCGTCAAGCAGTGTGTCTATTCTTCGGGATAGATACACGGTTTGTGGTGCGATTCTCGTTTATGTAAACTATTCGGGATGTGAGATCAGTTTGATTTCATATCTTAAAACTTTCAAACTTAAAATTATTTTCAAAATCAAATACTACTTTTCTAATTATTTATTTAAATTAAAAGTTCGCCGACAAATTCTGTTAGGCGACCCCCCCTTTTTTTTTTAAAAAAACACATAATCTAAAAATATGCCGACAATTTCTGGCGACTCCGCTGGGGAATATTCCTCTCTCCATTTTAATCAGATAATTCTGCTTTTAAAAATCGGTAGTGTATCCATGTTCCTAGTGGATCAAACTACCCTTATTTCCGTTGGAATACTATGTTCATTTCTACCTTGAACAAGTATAGCCAACATTCTCTCGGATTTAGGAGCCACTGTTTAGACACCCCTAGCGAGAGAGGTTCCGAGATCCTTTTACCTCATTTCTGAGGTGGGGTGGACCCCCAATAGGTATTAGTTTAGGAGCGGTCTTGCGGGTCGAGAAGTTTCTGCAAGACTTTCTCTTCCTTTTCCAGTTCCTAATCAATTCCTTTTACTCTTCCTACAACTCTCCTTCTTTTAATAATTCTCTTTCCTAACGAACAAATCTTTTTGAAAAGACAATTTTCCTTTAATACTACAAATACACTAAGATAAACAGAAATGTGTTCGGACTCTTTCTTTTTCTTCATAAGTTGTACGATAAGAAGAAGCACGATTCGGGGACTAACACTTGGAATCTGCCCTGTAGAAATGGAAGCCCCAAAATTGATCTTCTCCTTCGTCAACGGACTGGACCTGGCCGTGTTCAAGGACGAACTGCCTGACAATGGAATTATTCGATTCGGACAAGGATTCGGGGACACCGACATCAAAATCCCCGACGTCACTCTCTTTTCACTCACAAGCAAAGTACCGAATCGAGAAGCCGTTGATCGAGTTTAACCTCAAGTCAACTCATGAATTCCCTCCTCTCGCAAAAGATTCCAACCGAGAGGAGTACCGCCGTCCACGATAGGACCGTTGTTGCTACCCCCACCTGGTCTAGTTGTCTCTCGCACCTACCCCAGCCTTCGCCGTACTAAAGGGAAGAAAATTCGAACTATGATGAATCCGTTACCGTGGAGGGTATAGACCTTCCCGTGAGACCTTCGTTTTTGAAATCGGGTCCAGCTCGAGAATTCCATCGCCGACACGGACTCGGAGAAGGAACGAAGTAGAAGGATTGCTAGAGAAGCCGTAGCCGCCGAAGTTGCTTTCCGGAGGAAATCCCGAACCGCCCGAGTATACACCGCCGCTCGAATACATACCACTTTTGGGGGGAAGTAGATTCCATCCCCTCTCCGTCGCAGAGGATGAAGAAAATGTTCGCAAGATTGCTGCCGCATTGCCTCAGCCCGTATATTATAACGATAACCGTAAGAAAAGGGCTAGAATTACGCCATTTGCTCGACTGTAAACCTTGATAGAAAAGTTGGCAAAGAAGGAAAAATGCCCTGTATCAGAAATTTTAAGAAGGATAGGGCGGGTGCCGACCAAGTCCCGTCTTGGGCCGCGAGTAGAACTCTGCTATCGCCGCAGAGAGCCGAATAAAAGAATGAAAGCTAGTCCGCCCGTCGTTGTTTCGAGACTACAAATTAGGAGGATACCACCTTCCAAAGCATTTGGTCGACGGACCATCCGGTCCCGGACCTTCTGTCGCTAGAAGGATGGTATGACGTCCCACTACCGGACAATTAAGATTAAAACAACAACCTGAGAAGGAAAGTCTCATCAGGAGACTTGAGTCCGAAGAAAGTGCTACTGCAGTAAAGGGGACTCATGAGATGGAAACCCGACGAGTTATCACATGACAACTGCAAGGATGTACAGAAAAGACCACTAGAAGATGCTATGGAAAAGCTAAGAACTGATATTCGGCGATTAGCAAGGGAAAAAGAAGAGAAATTCAGAGATGAGATTGATTCATCAGAGTTCATGGATGATGAGTATGCAAAAATTAACTTGGTTGAAACACGAGCTTCGTCAGCTTCACAAGGTGCTCCTGCAGCTGCAGAAAGAGAGGAGCCGGAAGTAATGAGGAGGCGACTTCAAGAGAAAGATGATACGATCGCCCAAATGACAAAAAGGATGGAAGAGATGGCTGTAGCCCTAGCCACTCTCCAGAGTCAAGTTCAACCCCAAAGAGAAACACCCCCAGAAGTCATTCACATTGTAGACAGAGGAAAGGAGATTACGTTCGCCAACGGGGATGATCAGTTAAAAAAGGATGCAACACAAAGCATGATTCTGCAAAAAGATATTAAGAACTTGGTGGAACAGCAGGTGCGAGAAGCCTTGGCACAATCAAAGAGCGGGACATCCATTCGGACGGGTAGACCTTACCCTGAAGAATTCGACGCTGTCCAATATCCGAAAGGCTTTGTACCACCTCTGTTCAAGACCTTTGATGGAACCGGAAACCCTCGGCAGCATGTTACTCATTTTCGTGCCAGTTGTTGCAATGCCGGCGGAAGTGATGCTTTACTTTTCCGACAATTTGTCAGCAGCCTGTCAGGGATCACCTTTGATTGGTATGCGGAATTACCGAATGGTTCGGTGAAGACATTTTCAGAACTAGAGAACCTCTTCATCAAGCGATTTGCCGGAGCTCAGCACCACATCACTATAGGTGATTTAGTGGTAGAGACGCAGAAACCGAACGAAACCTTGGTGGACTACATACTTCGATGGAGGAACCTAAGTATGAAGTGTGAGCCACAGTTACAAGAAAAGCATGCAGTTATCATTTTACTTAAGAGCATTCATGGCCCGATAGCACTTCTCCTCAAGGGATTTACTATTAAGACTTTCGAGAAGTTGTTAAGCAAGGCCGGAAGCTTGCAAGAGGAGGCGAAGCAATTAAGTTTCACCGACAAAACAGACAAACAGAAGCCCGTGAAAACTTTTGAAAAGAAGTCCGTGATCGTTGCAGCAGTCGATAAAGGCAAGCGACCGATACAAATATTGTCCCGCAGCAACCTCAACAGAATTACCAGCAACCCCGACCCAGCTATCAGTCATCTCCACAGAATGAACAACCGCCTCGTCCGTAACGTACGTTAAGGGAGCTTCTGAGCAGGGAGTATCCATTCAAGAATGAGGCAGTACCGAAAATGTTCCGTAGTCTGATGAAGACTCCAGATTTCCAACTGCCATAACCTAAGAGACTAGAAGAAGTCAACAAGAAAGGTGAT
This sequence comes from Papilionanthe hookeriana x Papilionanthe teres, assembly GCA_022702705.1. Lineage (NCBI taxonomy): Eukaryota > Viridiplantae > Streptophyta > Magnoliopsida > Asparagales > Orchidaceae > Papilionanthe > Papilionanthe hookeriana x Papilionanthe teres. The sequence continues at coordinate 106,019,834 of CM040424.1, read as the reverse complement.
CCCAACTTTTGCCCTTACCACCGGATGCTTGGACACAAGATAGAAGATTGTATTACCTTCAAAAGTTGGCTCAACGACAATTTTCGGAAAGGGAATATAACGATCCTGAAGGAGTACATGAAGGAACCCCAGAAAGGAGGTTCCATCAATGTTATCTCGACGGATCTCATTACGCCGATAGACCCCTATGAGACTGATGATGGATGGGCTACCGCTTGGACAAGGTCTTCGAAAAAGATTTTAGATCACATCCAAACCGCTTCGGTGCGAGCCTCAATTCAGAGTTCGAAACCTGTTAAGTCGACACTATCACTTGCGATAGAAGAACCACCTCAACAAGAGACGATTGAAGAGAAGAAGAAAATCGACAAAGAAGAGAAGACCGAGGCTCCTAAGGCTAGACTAGGGGCTGCTTATCCTAGGATAGTTGTTTCCGATTCGGGGGAGAAATCCCTCGAACCTCTGACTCTGTATGATTATCCGCTCACTCCGGTGGGATCTTATAATGATAAGGGTTATAGCGTTGGCTACGTTTTGACTCGTTTCTAACGATTACGTAACTAGCGACAATCCGGACATCGATTTCGATACAAATGACAATTCTCAAATCATACACAATCTCGACGATCACAATGACGAAGAAGACATCCATCAAGGAGGCTACGAGAGTTCAACAAGCAACGAATCCGTTTGCGAGTTTCGAGGAGCTCCAGTCACAATAGAGTTAGAGCCTTCAGACTCTGAAGCTAATCCGAAGAACTCGTCATTCCGATTCGAGAGGAAACACCAAGCAAACTCAATACCGGATTCGGAAGAAATTACGAAGTTAACTTAAGAAGTGGAAGAGTTCTACCTCCGAGAATGGGTCCAAAGGACAAAGGAAAGCGTGTGGTTGTTCGGGAAGAACCAACCCGACGGAAGAAATACCCATTCGGGAAGAAATCGAGACACATGGAAATAAAGTGGACGACAACGTGCTAGCCCATCTTAGGAAACTACCAGCCAAACTGAGCATCTACGACGCTCTCATCTTATCAAAGGAGATGAGAGAAGCTCTGATCAAGGCCTTACTTGATCCGGAAATTTGCTTAGCTCAAATGGCCGGAGATTCCTTAGATGAGGTTTGTTCGTTAAAGGAACAGCGAGGTGTCACCTTCACGGACAATGACCTACTACTTGGGACAGCAGACCACAACCGACCGTTGTACATTTTAGTTACAATTGGGAAGTTTACACTATCCAGAGTATTGGTGGATCCAGGAGCATCGATCAATATAATGAATCTTCAGATGCTAGCATACTTGGAAATTGATGCTCGCGAGCTCGAACCGGACAAAATGTTATTAAGAGGATTCAACCAGAAAGGAGAAAGAGCCCTCGGATCAATAACACTCGCTAATGAAGACCGGTGACTTAGCAAAGACAACCGCAAAATTTCACATAATTGATTCGAAACGTCGTTCAACGCTCTATCGGGCCGACCATGGATACATGAAAACCGGATGGTACCATCATCTCTACATCGAGTGCATCAAATACTACGATGGAGGGGAACAAGTGCATCAAAGGTGACTTACAACCATTCTCCGTACATGAAATTGGAATCCATGAAGATGCAGCTTATTATGCAACTCCGAAGAAAACAATTTTATCCAGAGATACCATAACGAATGAAGAAAAGGAAGTTCGGGATGACGAAGAACCTGAAGTTCTAGTCCAACAGTCACTCAACACTCCCTTACGGCGAGATGGTGAAGGTTTCTCCACAACTCGCATCCGAGGTCGAGGCCGGGGAGGAGGTCGTGGCAGAGACGTTAGGACATTTGGACAGAGGAAACCAGCCATCAATGTTGATTGGGAAGACAGTTCTAAAGAAGAAAAAGAGATCAAACAAGAAGCAGCGACAATAAATCGAAAGAAGCCGCAATTCAGGATCTCTCTCGAAGATGAAAAGAACGAGGAATATAAATCGATGTACGAGAAGATTAACCACTATGTACATACTATGACCCTGACCCCGATCCATTCTAATAAGATCGAGGGTATGGTGGTCAAAGAGGTACATAGAGGCGGTGCAAAGCCAATCAAATTCTACCAAGGTGCTCCTTCCTCCAAAACTAAAAATAATATACAATTTGATGATGCTACTTCATCAGAATTAATGGAATTGCCTTTTGAGTGGTACTCTCCCTGTGTTCAAAATTTAATTCAGCGCGGTTTCTTACCTCGACAATGGACAAAAGGTCAATCACAACATTTTGAAAATTTATGGAATAACTCCGGTCGTCCACCTAATTCAAGGCATGGTCTCGGATTCGGCACAGTAGGATCAGTTGACGATACTGAATTTTGCATGGTTGTCACTTGCAAGTCTAATGAAGACTGCATGGAAATTACAGAAGAATTTGAAGATTTACAAATTGGAGACGCTCCACCAGAATTCGAAGAAGAGATTAAATCTATAATAGATGAGTTAACGGAAGTTAACTTAGGTACTAGCGAAGAGCCTAGACCTACCTTTGTTAGCTCCTTACTCAATAAAGAAGACTCCGAAGAAATAATCAAGTTATTAATGAAATTTAAAGACCGTTTTGCTTGGAACTACGATGAGATGCCAGGATTAGCTCCAGAGGTCGCGATCCATAAGCTAAGAGTGGATCCTACTTCGTCCCGTCGGACAAGGTCCCGGAAGAATGCGTCTAGAAATAGAACAACAAGTCATACTGAAGTTAAAAAGCTAATAGACGCTAAATTTGTCCGCGAAGAACAATACCCGACTTGGTTAGCCAATGTAGTACCGGTTAGGAAGAAGAGTGGTCGATCGAATTTGTGTGGATTTCGGAGATTTAAACAAGGCATGTCCAAAAGATGAATTCCCTCTACCGATCCCGAATTAATGATCGACATTGCTTCAACACATGAAATATTCTCATTCATGGATGGATCTTCGAGATACAACCAGATAAAAATGGCTCCGGAAGATGAAAAACTTACGAGCATTCGTAACGCCGATCGGAGTATATTGCTACACGGTGATGCCATTCGGATCGAAGAACGCAGGAGCAACATACCGTAGAGCGATGACAAGAATTTTTGATGATCTCATCCACAATCAAGTCGAATGCTACGTGGACGATGTGGTCATCAAAAGCAAAGTAAAGGACAACCACCTGTATGATTTGAGAATTGTTTTCGAACGATTAAGACAATTTAACCTTAAGATGAATCCCTTAAATGCGCCTTCGGCGTCACCTCCGGGAAATTCTTAGGATTCGTTGTCCGACATCGTGGAATTGAAATCGACCCGTAAAAGATTAAAGCTATCTTAGAAATGCCGCCTCCCAAAACCTTAAAGCAACTATGATCTTTTCAAGGGAAGCTGGCATATCTTCGACGCTTTATCTCAAACTTGTCGGTAGGTGTCGACCTTTCTCGACATTAGTTAAAAAGACGCCAAATTTATTTGGGAAGAGAAATGCCGAAGGCCTTTGAGGACATTAAAAAATACTTAATGACACCTCCTGTCTTAGCGGCCCAGGTCTCGGTGTAGACCGCCGATACTTTATACCGCGGCTTTAGACGACTCTCTCGGAGCCCCGTTAGCTGTGTCAATGATGAGGGTAAAGAAAATGCTCTTTACTATCTAAGCCATCGTTTACTTCCGACGGAAATAAGGTATCCCGCAATTGAAAAGCACTGTTTGGCCCTGGTCTTCGCCGCTCAAAAGCTCAGGTACTACTTGCTTTCTCATAAGGTCAATCTGATCTCGAAATTTAATCCATTGCAATACTTGATGACTCGTCCAATGCTTTCCGACAGACTTGCCAGATGGTCGATGATATTATTGCTATTCAATATAACTTTCGTGCCTCTTCGTGCCGTAAAGGGACAAGTCTTAGCAGACTTCCTCGCAGCACACCCTTTGCCGGCAGAATCTCCTCTCACCGATGATTTGCCAGATGAACAAATAATGAGCCTAGAAGACCCTGATGATCGACGTTGGGAATTATATTTCGACGGAGCATCTTCAGCACACAAAGATGAAGAATTGCAAGTGATTGTGCCCGGTAAGGCAGGGATCGGATTAATCTTTATAACACTGGAGCGGGGGATGTTAAGATACTCCTACCACTTGACAGAGCCGTGTACAAACAACGAAGCAGAATACGAAGCCCTCATAACATGACTGGAATTAACTATTCAAATGGGGATAACAAACATCAACATCTACGGGGATTCGCAGTTAATCATACAACAGATCGCCGGACAGTACAGATTTTTAAAGCCAAGACTCGAGCAATACTTCCAGTATGCCATACAGTTGTTGGAACAGATTCCGAATGTGACGATCTACAAAATTCCCAGAAAAGAAAACTCTTTAGCGGATGCGTTAGCTCGCCTTGCAAAAGAATTTGCCTGTTTGCAAGATGAGTCGATAGAAGTGTCGGTTCACGGACGTCGAGTCCTATCACGGCTCGACATAGACACAATACACAAATCGAAAAGAAGAAAAATCGGTTACAACGGTGACGAAAAACACGAAGATTGGCGACGACCATTAATGAACTATCCGCAAACAGGAAAACTACCGGATGATAGGTCACTAGCCCATCGGATCAAGAAAAGAACTCTGTCCTACACATTAATAAACAACACATTATACAGAAGGTCTTTCGATCAAATGTGGCTAAGGTGCCTAAGCGGGTCCGAGGCCCGTGAAATTGTTAAAGAGGTTCATTCAGGACCCTGTGGCGCTCACCAATCGGGTCCGAAGATGAAAATGAAAATTAAAAGACTAGGGTACTATTGGCCCTAGATGATGACCGACTGCATGAAAATCGCCAAGAGCTGTCACCAATGCCAAGTGCACGGAGTGGTTCTACACCAACCTCCAAATGTACTACATCCGACAATTGCGTCGTGGCCATTTGAATGTTGGGGCACAGATATAGTGGGTCCAATAGAACCACCATCTTCAAAAGGACATCGTTTCATCCTTGCGGCTACAGATTACTTTTCCAAGTGGGCAGAGGCAGTTCCACTCAGAGAAGTGAAAGCACACCACGCGCTACGCGTTTTTAAGAACCAAGTTGTCTACCGTTTCGGAGTACCGTGCAGGATCATCTCAGATAATGGGTCAGCATTTAGAAGCACACAAATCAACAATTTTGTCAGGAGACACGGAATCGACTGACGATATTCAACAATTTACTACCCAAGAGCAAACGGCCTGGCTGAGGTTTTTAATAAAACTCTCATTCAAATTTTAAAGAAAACTTTGGACGATAATAAGAGAAATTGGCACGAGAAGTTATTAGAAGCCTTATGGGCCTACCGGACAACCTTCAGAACTCCTACTCAAGCTACACCTTACGCTCCGGTGTATGGGTCCGAGGCGATATTACCCTTAGAAGTCCAGACTTCCTTCACTCGGAATCGCGAGCCGCAAACAAAATCACGAGAGAAGAGAATGCCAAATTACGACTAGAATAATTGGAAAACCCGGAAGGGAAAAGACTTAGCCGCATACGAATTTAGAATTATACCAAGCTAAGATGGTTCAAGCCCATGACAGTCTGGTCCGCCCAAGAACCTTCAAAGTTGGTGACTTAGTTCTCGTTCTCAAGAGACCTATCCTTGCACACCGCAAGATAGGAGAAAAATTTGAACCCACTTGGGAAGGACCATTTGTTGTTGAGGCAGTCTACTCAGGAGGCTCCTACCAGCTAGTGAACTGCCAAGGAGAACGGCATATGCTTCCGATCAACGGACGATACTTGAAGAAGTATTACACTACCTGATGTTTCGAAGGAATGAATTCTTCATCCCTAGAAGCACGGGCGAAGTAGTTACTTATGACTGGGTCCGAACCCAAAGATAATAAAAAAATGTGCTAAAATAAATAAAATCATGATAATAAAATTTTCTTGTTTTCTCTTCCATATCAAAATCTCTTTCCTGATTTTATCCCACTTCATTCCTGTTAAATTTAAAAATAAAAAAAGTAATAAAAAAAAACTGTCTTTAATAAAAATTTTCTTAATGTTCTTGTTCTTAGTACAGCCCCTGATCCTTTTCCTTATCTTTTCGCAGGGAAATGTCGAACGGGTGGTTGGTTCTGAACTTTAGAAATGGCGTAAGCCTTGCACTCGACGAAAAGAGGGTGAATGATGGAGCGATAATAGAGATTAACTCAGACTTCGCACCAGCAGACCTGCAATACGAGGAAAGTGACTTGGTCCCGATTAACCGAGAGGAACTGCCCAGTCAGACAGTAATGAAAGTGGGTGGCCCAAGCCACCAATCCAGCAGCAAGAAAAGAAAAACAAACACTGAAGAAGACAAGAGAATCAAGTCTGTAGTCGCTACAGCAGAGGGCAGGCTTGTCAGCGCCGCGCCCACAGAGATTCGGGAAGTACGAAGAGCTACTCTCACAGAAAGTCAGCGAAGAAATAAAAATCGCCGTATCCGCAAGATGTTAACTAAACTAGCAGCGGGCCGACTCGACGAGGCAAGCTAGCTATCGCCGGCACATATACTTCAAGGACGCCAGCTCACCGAGAACTCCGAAGAAAGGAGGCCAGCTCCTAGGATAACAGAAGAGACCAGGGAAACCTTAAGAAGAACAGAAGAAGGAAGGCTAAAATGCCACCAGATAAAGCCACCAGTAATGCATAACCTTGTTGCAGAAGCAACCCCGGAGGATGTCCCGACGGACACCATCCCCGAGGAGCCGAGGTATGCAGGAGAACGTGAAGGGATTGAGCCATATATCCCACAATACGTCACCAGGCCTCGCCATTTGCAGATTATTCCAGAATACGAGCTAGAAAGGATGCAGAATGTCGAGAAGAAAACTTTTGAATACTTCGAGAGAATCAGAGAATACGAACAACAACAAATCGTAGACTGCATCCGGGATTTGAAAAGAATAGGAAGAGCAGGCCGCCTAAGAGAAAACACCTACTCAGAACCCCGGAGATGGATGCCAGGGAAATGGAGAATTACCATAAAATGTGGATGCTGCTACAACTTCATAGAAGACAGGAAGGGAAACCCACCAGGGATACTCCGTCATGGCCAGGTGGATCCAATGCCATTAGTCATCAAAAGGATGGTAAAAAGAATGATAACATGGAGGGTACTGCCAGCAGATTGCATTCCCAACAGTTGCATCATTAACATTTACAAGAGGGGTTACTGCATACCCCCGCACATAGATCACCACGACTTTGTCAGATCTTTTTGCACAGTTTCTTTTCTGAACGAGTGTAATATCATGTTCGGATCCGACCTCCGGATAAGCAGGCCCGAGTGAGTTCCGAGGGCCGAGTAAAGATACCATTACCGATAGGTTCCGTCATGATACTAAAGGGCAACGGAGCGGATGTCGCTAAACATTGCATACCGGAGTACCAATGAAGCGGATCTCGGTTACTTTCGTAAGGATGGATGACAGGAAAGCACCTTACCACTTCCAGCCGGACCCGTAGCTAGAGAGCCTCCGGCCTTACGAGCTGTGAGTTACATGGGAAATATCACACCTCCAACGTACATCCATACGGCATCCTTGCCAAGGATGGCTTGGAAGGTGATGTTATTGGCCATGTACCTCACTATTCAGACATGAATTTCTGACAGATACCTTTTTTGGATGGATCGACAAAGATCATACATAGTCCGTTTTGAGTCTACATGGATTGTATGAGATGTATTCCAGATTGAGTTGTATGATGTATCTTCAACTTGATTGGAATGAAAGTGACCATGTCACATTTTTGGCCTTCATCTCTTTTGTGCAAGTTGACTGAGAAACGCCATTAAAGTTAAATGAACTTCGAACAAAGAACAGAAAAGAAACAAAAAAAAAGAATAAAAGAAAACTTTCCTTAAAAATCTAAAAAATGATGAACACCAAATTCACATGAACATTAAATAAATGATAAAATAAATTTGAGTCGTTAAAAGACAAACAAAATGAACATAAATTTCAAATCAAATCTCAATCAAATTCAAATTCAATCTTTCCGAATTTCAAATCAAATCTCAATCAAATTTCAAATTCAATCTTCCAAATCTGAAATCCAATCCGTTCTACTCTCTCCCTTGTCTGGGATGGAAGCGGTTGATTCCATTGACACGGATCGAATCTGATGGCGAGGAATTGTATCCAATCCAAACCAGCAACTTCCGATCAACTCTTTTGAATGGGATATGTAGCATCTACATATTACCCTCCTAATCCATTTCCTTCCATAAAAAATCTTTTACAACTTTCATGAAATTCTCGAAACACCAAAATTCCACACTGCAAATCTTTGCAAAATCAATTACATCAAATTCAAATTCTTGGGGTTGAGGATTTTACATCCGAGACTGCATTGCTTTAGGATTCTTTCCCTATCACAATGAAATACATCAAAATCAAACTTTTGGGGTTGAGGATTTTACATCTGAGACTGCATTGCTTTAGGATTCTTTCCTATCGCAATGAAATACATCAAATTCAAATTCTTGGGGTTGAGGATTTTACATCCGAGACCGCATTGCTTTAGGATTCTTTCCCTATCGCAATGAAATACATCAAAATCAAATTCTTGGGTCGAGGATTTTACATCCGAGACCGCATTGCTTTAGGATTCTTTCCTATCACAATGAAATACATCAAAATTAAATTCTTGGGGTTGAGGATTTTACATCCGATACTCGCATTGCTTTAGGATTCTTTCCCTATCGCAATGAAATACATCAAATTCAAATTCTTGGGGTTGAGGATTTTACATCCGAGACTCGCATTGCTTTAGGATTCTTTCCCTATCGCAATGAAATACATCAAAATCAAATTCTTGGGGTCGAGGATTTTACATCCGAGATCGCATTGCTTTAGGATTCTTTCCCTATCGCAATGAAATACATCAAAATCAAATTCTTGGGGTTGAGGATTTTACATCCGAGACTGCATTGCTTTAGGATTCTTTCCCTATCGCAATGAAATACATCAAAATTAAATTCTTGGGGTTGAGGATTTTACATCCGATACTGCATTGCTTTAGGATTCTTTCCCTATCGCAATGAAATACATAAAATTCAAATTCTTGGGGTTGAGGATTTTACATCCGAGACTGCATTGCTTTAGGATTCATTCCCTATCGCAATGAAATACATCAAAATCAAATTCTTGGGGTCGAGGATTTTACATCCGAGATCGCATTGCTTTAGGATTCTTTCCTTATCGCAATGAAATACATCAAAATTAAATTCTTGGGGTTGAGGATTTTACATCCGAGACTGCATTGCTTTAGGATTATTTCCCTATCGCAATGAAATACATCAAATTCAAATTCTTGGGGTTGAGGATTTTACATCCGAGACTGCATTGCTTTAGGATTCTTTCCCTATCGCAATGAAATACATCAAAATCAAATTTTTGGGGTTGAGGATTTTACATCTGAGACTGCATTGCTTTAGGATTCTTTCCCTATCGCAATGAAATACATCAAAATTCAAATTCTTGGGGTTGAGGATTTTACATCCGAGACTGCATTGCTTTAGGATTCTTTCCCTATTGCAATGAAATACATCAAATTCAAATTCTTGGGGTTGAGGATTTTACATCCGAGACTGCATTGCTTTAGGATTCTTTCCCTATCGCAATGAAATACATCAAAATCAAATTCTTCGTGTTGAGGATTTTACATCCGAGACTGCATTGCTTTAAGATTTTTTCCCTATTGCAATGAAATACATCAAAACTCAAATTCTTGGGATTGAGGATTCTACATCCGAGATTGCATTGCTTTAGGATTCTTTCCCTATCGCAATGAAATACATCAAAATCAAAATCTTGAGGTTAAGGATTTTACATCCAATACCGCATTGCTCTGAGATCTCTCCTCATTGCAATGATTCAATCCGATCAATTCAATTTTCTTTCGAGGTTGAAGATGATACATCTAAAACCACAAAATTCCATTTTTTCATTTCAAATCAAATCCCTTCAAATTAATTTTAACAAAACTTCAATCTAAATTAAAACTCAAGCTAAAATCTGAACTTACACATCAAAACTTAAACTGAAACAAATTAAAATCTAAATTGAAATTCCCCTAGGTCATGTGATTTGGGATTCACCTCCTTTTCCTTTCCCCAGCGAGAGTTCAGGGATCTCCAGTCTCAGAGATATACTTGACACTCCCCAGCGGAAACTCTTCTACTTTGTCCCAAGTTTGTCACTTGGACTTTTGTGTTGGTTTTGTTGATCGCTTCGGTCAACACCAATACGCGCGGTGTGCTCTGTCAGCTCACCACACCTATTGGGGGTCCATTTGTTGACCTCATTTCTGATGAGGTCTTCTCCTCTTCTTTCTAGTACTTAGGATCTAGCCTTAGGCTTTTCCTTTGACTGTCTTAGAGGATTAGAATTGAGACCCACCACCTAGAAATTCAAACCACTTCTCAACGCCCTGCAAACTCCACAGACTTGACTATAGACCCCTAATCACCTAGAGGGTTGAAATCAAATGTGGAAGTTTAAAGGATGAGTTCCTATAGGACTCTTTGGCCTTAGGATACCCTGGGTGGCCTGGTCTGGTGAAGGGCTGACCTACACACACACTGCACCTATACACTACACTTTCACACACATTTTAAAAAATACACCCATATCCAACTTGACCTCCTGACTCATGTAGGTAATTCACATGGATGGTCCTTAACCCCCTAAGCCCTTGGCTAAGAGGGTTAGGAACAACATAGTGGATGCCTCAAATGAGTCCCTTCATGGCTCATGTGGGCTTGATATGGCTTCATGGCTCAACCAAAATGATTTCATTCCACTTACAATTACCTAATCTTCAATTTTCCAAATTTTCAATTTTTGACCCCCGGGACCCCGGACCCGCCTAGCCTACCCAAAGCCCTTGAAATCACCCAAACTTTTCAAAAATTCCAAATCACCCAAAATTCCCCAAAATTAACCTTGAACATTTCCTCACCAATCAAGAGCCAAAAATATCAAAAATTCCAAAAAAACCTCCCAATACCCTCCAAATACCCAAAATACCCCCCTTGACCCAAAAATCCAAAAATTCAGAAAATTCCCAGAAAATTCCAAAAAATTCATTTTGTTCAACTACACCATGGGCCAATTTTGTCAATTTCCCCACTTTTATCAAAAACCCCAATTTGACCCATTTTAACCCAAAGTGAACCCAATGTCAAACCAAACCTATCCAATTGACCCAAATTATGGTCCTATTCAATTCTAAACTTCAATTCAACATTCCCAACACCAATCTAGACCAGATCCAAGTCCAACTTGATTGACATTTAAATCCAATTTCACTTTTGGCCTTAAAGCCCAATTTGGGCCCATGACCCAAACCTAATCCAAACTAACCCAATTCACCTCCAATTAACCCCAAAACTTTTCTAAACCTTCCTTAACATCCCCACAAACAAAACACTAACATGATTTACCCAAAATTTAGACCCAAACCCCACTCAAATTCAACCCAAAACTAAAAGGCCCAATTTTGACCTAAACCCAAACCTAACCCAAATAAGCCCAAACCCCAAAATCAAAACCCAACCAAAGCCAAAACCTCTTTGAAACACTCCCATAAACATTTCCCAACATTTATTTTACATCAATTTCAACCCTAGCCACATCATTGGCCCAAGTTAGCCCAATTTGACCTATATTGGCCCTTTCACCAAAGAGGTCCAAATCCAATCCAAACCTAGCCCAAATACTTCAAATTTATTCCAAATCATTCATGAAACATTCCCAAACTAAATTCAACACTCATTGGATCCAATCCTTTGCAAAATTATCATCCTAAAATAAAAAAAAACCACTTCCCTAAATCACTTTAAAAGCCCATCTAAAACCATTTCAAAGAGCCCAAAATCTACCCTAAAGCCCACATGACATTTCCATTTGCCATCCATTTAATCAAAGCCATTCCCTAAGTTCAAATCAATCATCAAATGGTTCCGAATAAAGCCATATGCCAAATCCCATCAAATCACCCCTAAATTACCAAAATTTCCAAATTCCATTTTCATGAAATTGACCAAGCTTTTCCCCAAGCCAAAGACAAGCCATGGACAAGCCACATGAAGCCATGGAAGGTTTGACATGTGATCAAGCCATTAATGGCAGAAGGAGGAGCCTCTTTTAAGCCCCCTTAAAAAGGTTTTAACCCTTTTAATGCTTCACCTTAATCCATGATTAATCAAAATATTCATGGATGGTGACTTCTCTACCCTTTTCTAGCCGATTCACCCGATCCTCCCTCAGCCCAAATCGGCCCATGGAAGGGTGCACCAAACCCAAAATGGTGGGTTGACTCATTTAAACCCAAAATAGCCTTCCCCCCATTCCATTTCAATTCAACTCCTTTACACATGTCCATGGCCAATTGACTGCACTAAGCCCCATCCCTGACCTCCCTGACCTTGAGGGTGACCTGACCCTGGCCGGCCAGCCACCACAACTGCCGTAAACCACCAGGCCGAGAGAACCCATGTGAGCCAAAGTTTAGAATTCCCACTTGCTGAGCTGCCCCATGCCCAATGGCCATCATGGTCGTTCTTCCCTTAACCTAAGCAATCGATCCCAAGCCTTAAACCCCCTCGGAGGCCTTCTACCCTCTCCTATTTAAACCTCACCTCCTCTCGGCCATGAGAGGTGCCTGAACCGAACCTTACTAAAACCACCGCCAAAATTGCTCCGAACACTCTCCATACTTAGAGCGAGCTTGATCCCCAGGTGACAATTTGCCCTAATCCCCACCAATAGAGCCCAATTTCTCGACCAAAATTCCACCCAAACCAGGACACTTCTTCACGATGGATCAATCCTCAAATTGATTGGTCCTACACCTTCACCGGACTGAGGAAGAAGTCCACGCAGCAAAGCCCCCTCTCCAGGCCACCCATCTGTTCCAGACTCCAAGCTTTGTGATCGGGCTTGGTCGAAATCATACCTAGGCAATTCACCAGACCAGGAGACTTCATTTGGAGCTTGCTTGGACCCAATCTAATGTGACACAACCCTCAGATTGAAGCCACACTTCTCTGAGCAAAGGTAAGAGCTAACTCTTTATCTCGAGCTTCTGGAGATTCTCCATTTCAAATGCCTTAATTTCAATGCATGATCACCGTATAGATGTATTCGTCTCTTCAAGACGAATCCATAGAGCACAAGAACATGAAAATCCGTCAAGAAATGAGTGAGTTCTTAGGGTTTTTGTGTGGACGGCTCTCGGGTGAGAACGCTTGGGGACGATGAACGGATGCCGTTCATTCCATACACGCACGAACGGACGGCCAGGATCGCGCCGGATGAGGAGACGGAACGATACAACTGGCCCCCGGAGCGCTGAGTTGGATGGCGGCGCCGACTCAGAAGACGACGCGTGTGCTTTCGGAGCTGCCGAGGATGGCGTGGCGCCGCGTGGATAAGTAGGAAATTAGGGTTATTTTTTATTTATTTAATTCCCTAAACTTCAAAAATGCATAACTTTTTGTAGAAAAATCAGAAAAATAAAATAAAAATACTCTCTTGCTCAGTGAACAGAGGAGAATAATGTGGAAAAGAAATCATTTAATTTTATCAAGTATTTTATTTTTAATAATTTATTTACTGTCTGCATTATTTTAAATCTCCATGCATATAGGAAATTCACCATGGCATGAGACCATAGGGCTTTTGAAGCCTCTGAATTTGGGAACATTCCCTGAATTTTCCAAAGTTAGAGGCCATCCCTATGAGAAATTATTGATTTTTCAAATTCAGAGTTCTTGTTTTGAGTATTTTAATTCCAATAATTAGCATGTTGTGAAATAAATTTTAGAAAAATTTGGTGATATTTCTTATGACCAGAGGACCCTAGGAAAAATAGGTTTTGAATTAATTCACTTGGAATAGCCCTAATTGGCCTAAACACCCAAAATAGATCCTTAATTAATTAGAGCTAACCATACATCAAATTGACTTGAAATAAATTCTCCAGTGACCTTTAGGATCAGAGGAACCCACCATAAAAATTTGAAGTCAATTAGACTTGGTTAGCCCTACTAAATGGGTTGATTAAGCCATTTAACCAATTTAAACTTTAAAAATTCATAACTTTCAAAATACTTTTCAAAAATTCACTAAATTGGTTTTGGAGCCTCTCTGATATCAGGGGAATTTAGGAAAAATAAAATTGTAATTTTCTAAAAAAGTTGATTTTTTGGTATTATTTTAATATTTTAATAATTAAAAAATAATAAAAATCATAAAAATAATAAAATTCACCAAAATGTTAAATTTTGAATTTTAATCACTTAGGAACAAACCCCATATTTTTCTTAAGTCTCTATAATGAGATATTAAATTTTAAAGCCCTAAGGTAATTTTAAAATTAAAAAAAATGTATTTTTTAGCATTTCCACTAAAATAATTCTAATAAATCAAAGAAAAATCAGAAAATTGTAAAAATTGATTCTCTGATTTCCTTGATATCAGAGAGATTTTTGAAAAATATAAAATTCATTTTTCAACATTTATTTTTTTTAAATTAATTAATACTCCAAAACTTAAAATAATTATAATAAAAATAATATAATTCAAAAAATCACCAAAATTGGTCCAAGTGGTCCTCTGGTCATTAGGAATGTCCCATAATTTTCTTAAGGACAGAAACTTTCCCTTGGTCATACTATTAAATTTTCCTTTGAAAATCCCTATTTTCCACCAAAAATAATTAAATAAATAAATTAAATACAGAAAAATCACATTTTCTCCTCTCATGTCTTTATTGACATATGAGTGAAGTCACATAAAAATTTCAAGTTCATTTAAGCTCAATTTAGTGAGTTATAGAATTATTAAGCTTGAAGGACAAAATGGTAATTAAAATTTTAACCTTTAATTAAAACTTTAGGCTTAATAAAATTAAAGAGTAAAATATCTGATCCTAATATGATTTGGATGATTGAAATTTAAATAATTAAAGAGTAGAAACCTACCAAATAATTTAAAAATAATTGAAATAAACCTTAATTAAATAATTAATTAAATTTGGAAGAATAATAAAATTGGAATTATTAAAATAGTAGATATTATTAGGAAGAGATTTGTTCTTTAATTTAAGAATCCTTAAATTAATCATCTCAATAATATTTAATTCCTAATTAAAATGATAATCCAAATTTAAGATTTAAAATGCTAAAAGACTTAATCATTAAATTAAATTAAAGTTAAATTATTTAAATTAAACCCTTTTAAAATTTCAATTAAATTAAAATTAAAATAAAATAAAATTAAAATTAAATTAAATCAAATTAAATTAAATTAAAATTAAATTAATTTAAATTAATTCAAATTAAATTAAATTAAATTAAATTAAATTAATTTAAATTAAATTAAAATAATAAAATCAAGATAAAATTAAAATCAAATTAAATTAAATTAAAATTAAAATTAAACCAGATTAAATTAAATTAAAGTTAAATTAAATTAAAAATGACATCACCTAAGACATAAAGAAATTCAAAAATAAATATAAAGCAACTTGAACACTATTCCAAATTTAAACCCGTTAACTGAAATTAAATTAAATCACAAACCATTTGAACATCAATTTGCCCTCAAAAGCTTTTGTTGTCATAACTCCTAAACGTAACGTTAAATGAAATGTTACTTCCCTCATAGGATATTCAAATGTCCTAGTTCACTGAGTAAGATAACAACAAAACTTAACTAAACCTCGGACGATTACTTCACTTGATTGATTAAATCCATTTGGACTTAAAACAATCCTAGCAGTATTGAAAAGATGTTTAAGACTCGTCTTAAGCACTTCCTCAATATGATAGGATGTTTATAAGAACAATTGAATTTAATTGTTCTTTGATGAAGAAAATCGTTCTCAAACCAAAACACAAGAACCTAGACGTCATAGGAAATGACTAGCTATAGGATTAGGAACTTGGTAGAAAACCATAACCCTTCCCTTAGCTTTACCTAGGAACTTGCTTACATATTCAAATTATGTTTTAAGTGTAGCCTGGGATGGCAGGAAGACTCTCCAGGTACGCTTTTATTTTATTGCAATTTACTTTCTTGCAATTTACTTTATTGCAAATGCACTTTATTTTTCTTGCATGATAAACAACTGTTGCATGAAAACCCACACCTTTAGGATAGCCCCTAAAACTGAAACCAAAACTAAATTAAAAGTCATTGCAAGATAAAATTCACCGCCACAACATTTCAAAATATAAAACAACTCAAAATTTAATCACAAACGAACAACAAAACTACAATCGCAACTAAATTAAAACGTCTTATTGGATGATCGGGAATAACTCGGATGATGTAACCTACGTGTTGCTAACGAGATTTCCCACGGTCTAAATGAAAGTGTGGAACTCATTCAGTTGAGTTTAGCAAATTCATCTGGACTAAGTGAATCCGATAAAAATAACGATGCCGGAAGGATGGAACCGTGGGATCTTAACCGGTGTTGTTATAATCAACTTTAAGATTTGTTTAATTAAAATATTAAAAAACACCTGGATTTTAAGATTTTCTATAAACCAGAACATTTCTCTCATCTCCTGATTTCTGACTTTTATAACTAAACCTCTGCAACAACAAGGAGCTCGGAGCAGGGTGGGCAGCACGACCATCGTCATCAGCAAAACTTGACTCTACATCAGCTAAACATTCATAGAATTAAACAACAAAGCTATAGGATTTCATAGTAAGCAGGGGAATTTGTCGGCTTATAAAATTGGTTCACAGACCAAAAGGATGTCACAAATCTTCTATTTTATTTAATTGAGTCCCATCGTCAAGCAGTGTGTCTATCCTTGATTCACATGGATGGTCCTTGACCCCTAAGCCCTTGGCTAAGAGGGTTAGGAACAACATAGTGAATGCCTCAAATGAGTCCCTTCATGGCTCATGTGGGCTTGACATGGCTTCATGGCTCAACCAAAATGACTTCTTTCCACTTACATCCACCCAATCTTCAATTTTCCAAATTTTCAATTTTTGACCCCGGACCCTACACCCGCTTAACCTACCCAAAACCCCCGAAATTACCCAAATTTCTCAAAATTTCCAAATTATCCAAAATTCTCCAAAATCATTCCCAAACATTTCCACATCACTTAAATTGATCATCCATACCCAAAAATACCAAAAATTCCAAGAAAACCTCCCAATACCCTCCAAATACCCAAAATACCCCTCTTGGCCAAAAAATCCAAAAATTCAGAAAATTCCAAGAAAATTCCAGAAAATCCCAAATATTCCCAATTTCATTTTGTCCAACTACACAATGGGCCAATTTTGTCAATTTACCCTACTTTTGTCAAAACCCCCAATTTGACCCATTTTAACCCAAAGTGAACCCAATGTCAAACCAAACCTACCCAATTGACCCCAATTTTGGTCCAATTCAATTCTAAACTTCAATTAAATATCCCAAATACCAATCTAGACCAAATCCAAGCCCAATTTGATTGACATTTGGATCCAATCTCACTTTTGGCCTTAAAGCCCAATTTGGACCCATGACCCAAACCTAACCCAAACTCACCCAATTCAATTCCAATTAACCCCAAATCTTTTCTAAATCTTCCTTAACATCCCCACAAACAAAATAATAACATGATTTGCCCAAAATTTGGACCCAAACCCCACTCAAACTCAACCCAAAGTTAAAAGGCCCTATTTTGACCTAAACCCAAATCTAACCCAAATGAGCCTAAACCCCAAAATCAAAGCCCAACCAAAGTCAAAACCTCTTTGAAACACTCCCATAAACATTTCTCAACATTGATTTTATATCAATTTCAACCCTAGCCCAACATTAGCCCAAGTTAGCCCAATTTGACCTACATAGGCCCACTTACCAAATAAATCCAAATTCAAACCAATTCAACTCCAAATCACACCAAATTGATTCCAAGCCCTTCATAGAACATCCCTAAACCAATTATGACATTTATTTAACAAAGTTCTTCAGAAAATCTGTATCCAAATGCCCATCCTAAAATCAAAAAGCCCATTCCCCTTAAACTTTCCTAAAAGTCCACTTCACCACATCCAAAGGCCCAAAATCTACCCTAAAGCCCACATGACATCTCCATTTTGTCATCCACTTAATTAAATCCATTACCTAAGTCCTAAATTCACCATCAAATTATTCCAAATCAAGTTTCATACAAATTCCCATCAAATTACCAAAAATTCTTAAAACCCATTTTCATGAAATTGACCAAACCTTTTCCCAAGCCAAAGGATGAGCCATTCACAAGCCATATGAAGCCATGAAAATTTGGCATGTGACCATGCCATTAATGGCAAAAGGAGGAGGTCCTTTAACCATCTCCTAAAAGTCATTAGCCTTAAGCATGTTTCCCCTTAACCAAGATTTAATCCAAATATTCTTGGATAAGGACATCACCACCTCTTGACCAGCCTAGCTTAACGATCTTCTCAGCCCAAGACCGGCCATGGGGAGGTGAACCCAACCCAAACCAATGGGTTGACCAATTTCAAGCCAAAGTGGCCTCTCCCCCATTCCATTTTAATCTAAACACTTTACACATGTCCAAGCCCAATTGACTTCACCATTGCCGAGCCCCGACCTCCCCGGTCAAGATGGTGACCCATGCCTGCCGGCCGCCCGCCTGGATCGCCGGAAAACACCACACCCGAGAGCTCACATGTGAGCCAACTTTGAAATTCCACCTTGCTCGAGCCGCCCCATGCCCAATGGCCACCATGGTCGTTCTTCCCATGACCGAAGCGGCTCGATCCCATGCCTCAACTCCCACGGAAGGCTCTCCAGCCTCTCCTGATTTAAACCCCTCACCCTCACGGCCATGGAAGAGAGTTGCACAAACCTTGCCGAAACTCTGCCAAAATTGTTCCAAACCCTTCTCCACCCTTAGAGCAGTTGATCCCCAGTGTCAATTTTCCCTAATCCCCACTGATAAAATCTAATTTCCCAATTGAAATTCCACCCAAAACCAGGACACTTCTCCACAGTGAGCTAATTCCCAAATTGATTGGTTCTACACCTTCACCAGACCAAGGGAAGGTGTCCACCAGCAAAAGCCCCATCTCCGAGCCACCCGGTTGCTCCGACCTCCAAGCTTTGTGATGGGGCTTGGTCGAAATCACATCTAGACAATTCACCGAGACTAGGAGACTTCATCCGGAGCTTGTCGGGATCCAATCGAAGGTGCAACAACTCTCGGATCGAAGCCACACTTCTCTGAGCAAAGGTATGAGCTAATTCTTCATCTCGAGCTTCTGGAGATTCTCCATTTCAAATGCCTTAGTTTCAATGCATGATAACCGTATAGATGTGTTCGTCTCTTCAAGACGAATCCATAGAGCATAAGAACATGAAAATCCATTGAGTATCGAGCGAGATCTTAGGGATTTAGTGTGGACGGCTCTCGGGTGAGGACGCTCGGGGACGATGAACGGATGTCGTCCATTCAATACACGTGCGGACGAACGGCTCAGATGGCGTCGGACCAGGAGACGGTACGAGAACCGCGGGGCCCGGACTGCTGACCCAGTTGGCGGCGTCGAATGGGAGTGCGACACGCGGCGTTTCGGAGATGCCGAGGATGAGTTGGCGCCGCGTGGATAAATAGAAAATTAGGGTATTTTTTGGTTTGTTTAATTCCCTAAACTTCAAAAATTCATAACTCTGTGTAGAAAAATCAGAAAAATAAAATAAAAATACCCTCTTGCTCAGTGAATAGAGGAGAATAATGTGGAAAAGAAATCATTTAATTTCACCAAGTATTTTATTTTTTATAATTTATTTACTCTCTGCATACTTTTAATTCTTCATGCATGTATACAATTCACCATGGCATGAGACCATAGGGCTTTTGAAGCCTCTGAATTTGGGAACATTCCCTGAATTTTTCAAAGTCAGAGGCCATCCTTATAAAAAGTTATTGATTTTTCAAATTCATGTTGCTGTTTTGAGTATTTTAATTCCAATAAATAGCATGTTGTGAAATAAATTTTAGGAAAATTTGGTGATGTTTCTTATGACTAGAGAACCCTAGGAAAAATAGGTTTAGACTTAGTTCATTTAAAACAACCCTAATTGGCTTAAACACCCAAAATAGGTCTCTAAATAATTAGAGTTAACCATGCATCAAATTGACTTGAAATCAATTCTCCACTGACCTTTAGGATCAGAGGAATCCACCATAAAAGTTTGAGGTCAATTGGACTTGGTTAGCCCCACTAATTGGGTTGATTAAGCCACTTAGCCATTTTAAACTTTAAAAATTCATAACTTTTAAAATACCTTTCAAAAATTCACCAAATTGGTTTTGGAGCCTCTCTCGATATCAGGGGAACCTAAGAAAATTAAAATTTCAATTTTCTAAAAAAGTTGATTTTTAATAATATTTTAATATTTTTAATAATTAAAAAATAATAAAAATCACAAAAATAATAAAATTCACCAAAATGCCACATTTTGAATTTTAATCACTTAGGAACAAACCCCATATTTTTCTTAGGTCTATTTAATGAGATACTAAATTTTAAAGCCCTAAGGTAATTTTAAAATTAAAAATATATATATTTCTAGTATTTCCACTAAAATAATTATAATAAATCATAGAAAAATCAGAAAATTGCAAAATTTGCTTCTCTGATTTCCTTGATATCAGAGAGATTTTTGAAAAATATAAAATTCATTTTTCAACATTTATTTTATTTTTAAATTAATTAACACTCCAAAACTTAAAAGAATTATAATAAAAATAATATAATTCCAAAAATCACCAAAATTGGTCCAAGTGATCCTCTGGTCATTAGGAATGTCCCCTAATTTTCCTAAGGACAGAAACTTTGCCTTGGTCATGTTATTAAATTTTCCTTGGAAATCTCTATTTTTTACCAAAAATAATTATATAAATAAATTAAATACAGAAAAATCACATTTTCTCCTCTCATGTCTTTATTGACATATGAGTGAAGTCACATAAAAATTTCAAGTTCATTTGAGTTCAATTTAGTGAGTTATGAAATTATTAAGCTTAAAGGGTAAAGTGGTAATTAAAATTTTTAATCCTTAATTAAAACTTTAGGTTTAATAAAAAATTAACAAATAAAATATTTGATCCTAATCTGATTTGGATGATTGAAATTTAAATAATTAAAGGGTAGAAACCCATAAAGCAATTTAAAATGATTAAACCTTAATTAAATAATTGATTAAATTTGGAAGAATAATAAAATTGGAATTATTAAAATAGGGATATTATTAGGAAGAGATTTATTCTTTAATTTAAAAATCCCTAAATTAATTATCTCATTAATATTTAATTCTTAATTAAAACGATAACTCAAATTTAAAATATTAAAAGACTTAATCATTAAACTAAAATTAAATTATTAAACTCTTTTAAAAATTTCAATTAAAATTAAAAAATAAAATTAAATTAAATTAAATAAATTAAATTAAATTAAATTAAATTAAATTAAGATTAAAAAATTAAATTAAATTAAAGATTAAATTAAATTAAATTAAATCAAATTAAATTAAATTAAACAAATTAAATTAAAACAAATTAAATTAAATTAAATGAATTAAAATTAAATTAAATTAAATTAAATTAAATTAAATCAAATTAAATTAAAATTAAATCAAATCAAATTAATGCAACATCAAATCAAACTAAATTGAATTAAATTGAATTAAATAGAATTAAAACTCAATTAAATTAAATGAAATTAAATTAAGTTGAATTAAACATAACATCATAAAGAATTCAAAATAAATCTAAAATAACTTGAACACTATTCCAAATTTAAACCCATTAACTTAAATCAAATCATTTGAACACCAATTTACCTTCAAAAGCTTTAGTTATCATAACTCCTAAACAGAACATTAAATGAAATGTTACTTCACTTATAGGACATTCAAATGTCCTAGATTCAACCGAGCGAGTTAACAAAACTTGAATCCCTGGACGACTAATTCATTTATATAATTAAATTCATTTGGACTTAAAACAATCCTAGAAATATTGAAAAGATGTTTAAGATTCTCCTTAAGCACTTCCTCAATATGATAGGATACTTATAAGAACAATTGGACTTAATTATTCTTTGATGAAGAAAATCGTCCTCAAACAAAAACACAGAGAACCTAGACGTCATAGGAAATGACTAGCTATAAGATTAGGAATTTGATAGAAAACCATAACCCTTCCCTTAGCTTTACCTAGGAACTTGCTTAAATATTCTAATTGTGTTTTAAGTGTAGCTTGGGATGACGGGAAGACCCTCCAGGTACGCTTTTATTTTATTGCAATTTACTTTCTTGCAATTTACATTATTGCAATTTATTTAAGCTGCATTGCACTCACTTTTCTTGCATGATAAACAACCGTTGCATGAAAACCCACACCTTTAGGATAGACCCTAAAGCCGAAACCAAAACTAAGTTAAAAGTCATTGCAAGATAAAATTCACCGCCACTGACATTTCAAAATATAAAACAACTCAAAATTTAATCACAAACAGAACACAAAACTACAATTACAACTAAATTAAAACGTCTCGTTGGATGATCGGGAATACCTCGGATGATGTAACCTACGTGTTGCTAGCGGGATTTCCCACGGTCTAAATGAAAGTGTGGAACTCATTCGATTGAGTTTAGCAAATTCATCCGGACTAAGTGAATCCGATAAAAATAATGATGCGGAAGGATGGAGCCGTGGGATCTTAACCGGTGTCGTTATAATCAACTTTAAGATTTGTTTTAATTAAAACATAAAAAACACTTGGAAACCAAGATTTTCTCTAAACCAAAACACTTTTCTCATCCCCGATTTATGACTTCTAAAACTAAACCTCCGCAACAACAAGGAGCTCGGAGCATGGTGGGCGGCACGGCCATCGTCATCGCGAAAACTCGAATCTACATCAGTAAAACTTTCCTAGAACTAAACAACAAAGCCATAGGACTTCGAGGTAGTTTGCACTAGTGCAACATAAACCCTCGACCTTTGTTAGGCATTTGCATGATCGGGTCATGTAAATTAAGCCACTAACCGGTTTTAGGATTCCGAGGTAGTCGTTCGATACGACATAAACCCTCACATCTTCGAGGCTATTTGTGTGATTTTATCATACAAATATAAGCCCTAACTAATTAAAATTGGCAAGACCAAAACATTTAAATAAATATTAGGACTTCCCTAAATCCAAGCCAAACAATAGGATAGTCGGGAAATTACCGAAGTTCGCTTCGAATGCGTGATTTCTCCTACTTTTCTTCCTTTTGATTCCCAAAACAAAATGTTCCAAATTTGATCCATTCCTATTGAAATTCCAAATTCCAATCCCTTGAAAACCTTAAACTTTGAAATTATTGAGAGCGGAATTATTGATTATTATCGAGAGTTTTCTTAGGTGATTCCCATCACTTAAGATGTAATTAAGCTATAGGGGCTTGCCCTTATAGGGAATTTTAAAGAACCCAGGTAATATAAACCCCGTTTAATGTTTTCATATTAAGCGAGGGAATTTTGTCGGCTTATAAAATTGGTTCGCGGACCAAACGGATGTCACAAATCTTCTAGTTTATTTAATTGAGCCCCACCGTCGAGCGGTGTCTATCCTTAGGGATAGATACAAGGTTTGTGGTGCGGTGCTCGTTTATATAAACTATTTGGGATGTGAGATCGGTTTTAATCTCATATCTTAAAACCTTCAAATTTAAAATTATTTTCAAAATCAAATACTACTTTTCAAATTATTTATTTTAATTAAATTAAAAATTCGCCGACAGCTTCTGTTAGGCGACCCCCTTTTCAAAATAAAACACACAACCTAAAAAATATGCCGTTAGTTGCGATAAAAAATATTGAAAATCAATTGGGGCATATTTTCACTGCACCTAATAATAGACCTTTTGGAACGCTTCCAAGTAATGTTGAGATCAATACAAAAGATCAAAACAAGGAACAACTTAAGGCTATTCAATTAAGGAGAGGAAAGGAATTGAAGACATGAGTACGAAAGAAGTTAAAATAGAGAAAGAGAAGGTGGATATTGAAAAAAGTTCAAAAAAGATTTATCCATATTTGGAATATCCTCTTGAACCAATGAAGATTACTATTGAAAAACCACCGCCTCCATTTCCTCAAAGATTAAAGAAACAAAACATGGATGACAGATTTAGAAAATTTTTGGAGATCCTTAAGAAATTAACGATAAATATTCCTTTTGTTGAAGCATTAGAACAGATGCCTAACTATGCCAAGTTTATGAAATATATTCTCAAAAAGAAAAGAAAGTTCACAGATCATGAAATTGTTGCACTTAGCGGAGAGTGTAGTGAAATTATTCAAAAGAAGCTTCTGGAAAAACTTAAAGATCCTGGTAGTGTCACTATCCCGTGTGCTATAGGTGAAAATTTTTTGGAAGAGCCTTATGTGATATGGGAGCTAGTATTAATCTTATGCCTTTATCAACTTTCAAAAGGATGGGAATAAGAGAAATTTCTCCTACATCTGTGACTCTTCAGTTGGCCGATCGTTTCATTACTTACCCTAAAGGAGTGGTGGAAGATGTGTTAGTGAAAGTGGATAAATTTATCTTTCCTGTGGATTTTATTGTACTTGATATGAAGGAAGATAAAGAAATTCCAATCATTTTAGGAAGACTAATCCTTGCTACTGGGAGAGCAGTGATTGATGTTCAAAAAGGAGAATTAACTATGAGGGTTAATGATCAAGAGGTGACCTTTACTATTTTGAAATCTATGAAGTATCCCTCAATGACAAAGGATGATGAATGTTTCAGGATGGAGGTCTGTGAATATTTGAGAAAGGAACATTTTGAAAATATATTTGAAAAAGAAGCGGAGCATGAAAATATGTTTGAAGAAGGAATTGAAAATGAAGAAAATTCAGATAGTAAGAAGAATGAAGATTTGGAGTATGTTCAGGAGAGATTTGAAGTATTAGACACTATGGAAGGTGGAGATAAAAGTTTAATTCCTTCTATAATAAAACCTCCTGAACTTGAGTTGAAAATTCGCTCTAATGATTTGAAGTATATGTTTTTAGGAGAATCATCTACCAAACCAGTTATTGTATCTTCTGAGTTAAATGAATATCAAGAATAAAAATTGTTGGAAATTTTAAAAAGATACAAAAAGGCTTTTGGATAAACTTTAGCGGATATTAAAGGAATCAGTCATTCGAATTGTATGCACAGAATTTTATTAGATGAAAACATAAACTGAGAGTTGTTCCGTAGAGGAGATTGAATCCAATAATGAAATAAGTAGTTAAGAAGGAGATTTTAAAATGGCTGGATGCTGGAATTATTTATCCTATTTCAGATAGTGCTTGGGTGAGTCCAATACATTGTGTACCGAAAAAGGGAGGAGTGACTATTGAAGTGAATGAATGGAATGAAATTATTCCCACAAGACAAATTAATGGATGGCAAATTTGTATTGACTATAGGAAATTAAATGCCGCCACCCGAAAAGATCACTTTCCTCTTCCTTTCCTCGTTCAAATGCTGGATAGACATGCTGAACACAAGTGCTATTAGTTTCTGGATGGATATACTGGTTATCATCAAATACAAATTGCTTCTGAGGATCAAGAAAAGACTACATTTACTAGCCCTTACGGAACCTTCGCTTTTCGAAGAATGCCTTTTGGACTGTGTAATGCACCTGCAAGTTTCAGAGATGTATGATGTATATCTTCAACAGTATGATAGATAATGGAATAGAAGTTTTCGTGGATGATTTCTCTGTATTCGGGACTTCATTTGAAATGTGTTTGGAAAACTTAGCAAAAATTTTGGAGCTTTGCGAGAAAACAAATTTAGTTCTGAATTGGGAGAAATGTCAATCTATGGTTGCAGGAGGAATTGTGCTTGGGCATAAAATTTCTGAATTTGGTATGGAGGTCGACCCTACTAAAATTTGAGTGATTGAGAGATCTTCACCACCCACTACCGTGAGAGAAGTGAGGTGTTTCTTAGGACACGCTGGATTTTACAGGCGATATATTAAAGATTTTTCTAAAATTACCAAACCTTTGTGCCGACTTCTAGAAAATAATAGAAAATTTGATTTTGATGATGAAAGTTTGTGTGCTTTTGAATTATTGAAAGAGAAATTAATCACTGCACCTATAATTGTTTCACCTGATTGGGAGAAACAATTTGAACTTATGTGTGATGCTAGTGATTATGCGATCGGAGTAGCATTGGGGCAGAGGCATGATAAAGTTTTCAAAGTCATTTACTATGCTAGTAAAACTCTTAATGAAGCTCAGATTAATTATACCACTACTGAAAGAGAGTTATTAGCTATAGTATTTTCTTTTGAAAAGTTTATACCTTATTTAATTGAAGCTAAAATTATTGTGTATACAGACCATTTAGCTATCAAATATTTAATACAAAAGAAGGATGCCAAACCTAGATTGATTAGATGGATACTTCTTCTGCAAGAATTTGATTTTAAGACAGTTGATATGAAGAGATCTGATAAACAAATAGCTGATCATTTATCGAGATTAGAATATGATAAATTATCTGAATTTGAGAAGGAAGTTATAGAAACTTTCCCTAATGAACAACTTTATACTATTATGGGAAGAAATTTGCCTTGGTATGCTGATATTGTGAATTATATTGTGAGTGATATTGTACCACCTGATTTAAAAAGGTAATAACAAAAGAAGTTTAAATATGATGCAAGATTTTATTTTTGGGATGAGCACTATTTATATAAATAGTGTAAGGATCTGATTATTAGGAGATTGTGCCATAAGAAGAAACTAATTTAATTATTCAACGATGATATGACTCTGAATTTGGAGGTCATTTCGGTGCTGATAGAACTGCTTTTAAGATTTTACAATCTAGATTTTATTGGCCTACTCTTTTTAAAGATGTATACAAATATGTTAAATAATGTGATCGATGTTAGAGAGTAGGTAATATCTCTAGAAGAAATGAAATGCCTCTAAACTATAATTTGGAAGTTGAAATTTTTGATGTATGGGGATTAGATTTTATGGGATCATTTACTCCTTCATTTAAGAATTTATATATACTGGTTGCAGTTGATTATGTTTCGAAATGGTTTGAAGCTATTGCTTTACCTAGATGTGATGCTCGGAGTGTTTCAAAAATTTTAAAGAAAAATATATTTTCGAGATATGGAACGCCGAGAGTGATTATAACTGATGGTGGATCCCATTTCAAGAATAATCAAATTAAGAGATTGATTGAGAAATATAATATTATTCATAGAATCTCTACTGCTTATCATCCCCAAACTAGTGGTTTAGTAGAAGTGTCTAATCATGAAATTAAAAGAATTTTTGAGAAAACTGTGGATAATTACAAATTATATTGGTCTGCTCGATTGCATTATGGGTTTATAGGACTACTTTTAAGACCCCTATTGGCATGTCACCTTATAGACTAGTGTTTGGTAAGACTTGCCATTTATCGGTTGAATTGGAGCATAAAGCATATTGAGCGATAAAAGAGTTGAATTTTAATTTGAAAAATGTTGGAGAGAAAAGATTTATGAAATTGAATGAATTGGAAGAAATTAGAAATGCATCTTATCACAAT
Organism: Papilionanthe hookeriana x Papilionanthe teres; assembly: GCA_022702705.1. NCBI lineage: Eukaryota > Viridiplantae > Streptophyta > Magnoliopsida > Asparagales > Orchidaceae > Papilionanthe > Papilionanthe hookeriana x Papilionanthe teres. Next base: position 105,992,143 of record CM040424.1, on the reverse strand, counting down.
GACATGATCTATAAAGAGAAAATGAAAATGTGGCATGATCGGAAGTTATTGAAAAAGAAGTTTGAATATGGACATAAAGTTTTGTTATAAAATACAAGATTGAAATTATTTCCTAGAAAGCTCAAGTCTAGATGATTGGGACCTTTTACAGTTGTAAAAATTCATTCTTTTGGACCTGTTGATATTGAGGATCCTGATACTGGAAAGATTTTCAAGGTTAATGGGCATTGATTAAAGCCTTACTTTGACGGGTTTCAACCTGACTTCAAAGAGGTTTTAATACTGAGTTATCTCGATTAACTGAATGGTTTGTCAGGCTGACGATGTTAAACCAAATGCTTTATGGGAGGCAACCCATATGTATCTTTGTGGTGCGTTTGCTTGTTTGTTGTAGTTGTGCTTTTAGATAGTTATTTTGTAATCCTAATAGCTCCTAAATACTTTTAAAAATTGATAAATATTGGATCGAATTGAGATATCCGAATATTTTAGGCCAAAAAAAGTTCAGTGAAATTTTTGACCACTGGCGCCACCGGCGCCCAAATACAGAGAACATGCCGAACTTCAGGATTTGAGCGCCGCCAGCGCCCAAATCGTGGTGACAGTTTTTGGAGTTTAAAAATTCGATATTTGGCGGTTTTGAGCGGGATCTTCTTCCTTATAACTCCCAAAACTCCATTTTAAACCTTTAACCACCAGAAAAATGAAAACTTCCTTTTCCAATTCGCATCCCATGAATTGCTACTCCATAGAAGCCCCTCGATCTAGCATTTTCAACCGATAGAAGTTTATCAGTTTCGAGGTGCAGCAATTATTCACCAAGGTGATGATGAAGAGGAGGAGTATCAAGGAGAGAGGCTTTATTAATCGAGGTATGGATAATCATACTACAAGAGTTGAAGAGATAATAAAGAAAAGGCGTTGGGAAGTACTATGTTACACTACCGCTGCCGTAGTCGTTCCGGTTGTGAAGGAATTCTATGCAAATCTTCACGGGATCAACCAAGGATTTGTCTTTATGCGAGGTAGGTTTATGTAATTCACTCCTGCGAGAACTAATGATCTCTTTATGATTGAAAATGTACCTATCTGACACTATTCCAATTTTAATGTGAGAAGCAATAATATGAATGATGTTTATCGTTATTTGATGGATGAAATGATGATTGAGAAGTAAGAAACAATGGATATATTAGTTTCCCTTCTGCATATTTAAATCTGGTGTCAAAGCAGTTGCATTATTTTATTTCAGCAAAGTTATTTCCAACTTTGAAGATTAGTAAAGTAACTAAGGAAAGAGCTATTTTGAATTTCTTTATTCAAACTGGAAGGCCGATTAATATTGGAAATACAATTGTGAAATCCAATTTGGGATTGATAGTTCATGGATCTAAATATGGGCTTGGACACCCGTTCACCATATTTCTGTTGTGTAGTCAATCACAAGTTCTGTATGAGAGTTGGGAAAAAGGTTCTTCTTCCCTGGAGGCCTATTGATCCAACTAATTTTTATGACTACCAAACAGTAGGAGATGAAGGAGATATGGATCTATTTGTTGAACAACCAACTCAGACTTCACAAACCCATTCAGCCTTACTTTCCGGAAAATTCCAGAGCGATACTGAAGAAAATCAAGCAGTTGGAAAAAGAGGTACAAAATGTTTTAAATGTCATTAATAATATTTCTGACTTATTTGATTACATAGACTCAAGGATGAGGGAACAATTTGATCAAACAGGTTGGATTTAAATGGGCTTAATTAATCTGATGAAGAAGAGTGTTGTGATTGCTGAGGATTCATTTGATGAATTCTCATTTCGTCCCTTCTACAATTTTTTTGTGCATCATCAATCTATTGGAGATATAAGAGAGGAAGATAGTTCGGAGACTGATGAGGACTGACTACTGGATTCTGCTTATGTTTGATGTGTGTTTGCTTTGCTTTGCTTAGTTTTGTTTGGGGTGTTTAGTATTTACTTTGCATTGCTTTGTAGTTTGCATTTGAATTTACTATGCTTAATTTCATTGTGTGTGCTTATGTTTTAGTGTTTGCTTATCGTAGTGTACTTGCAACGCTAAAAATCTAAGGTTCGTTGATTTAATTTGATGAACATGTTAGTGTTTATGCTGTAATGTGATTTATATATATAAAAGTGATGTTTTGTGTTGTTTGTGTAAGAATTGTGTTAGTTATTACTTGTGTGATGAAATATATGCTTAATGAAGTGTTAAATGTCATTGTGGAGGACGAAAAGATTGAAATTATGAAAAAATTTTCGAACCCAGAAAAAGTTTTGCACTGGCGCCGCCTGTGCCCAAATACAGAGACTTTGGCTATTTTGAATAAATAGAGCACTGCCAACGCCCTATCGAGTGACGCTGGCACCTGAACACAGAAAAAGGACAAAACCCTTTTATTTCGTGATTTTGAGCCTGGGACCTGCGAATTTCTTCCTTGCTTTCGTCTTCCTCCTCCATTTTCGCGACTTTGAAGAGCTAGGGCTTTCTAGATCTTGGATTTGAAGCAATTTTAAGGCTTTTCAAGATCGGATCTACACTTCTCTTGGTAAGAGCTTCATTTTGAGTTAAAATTTTTTGATTTTCACCATAGGAATCCCTCACATTGCTTAGTTTGGAAATTTGGGATTTTTGAAGAAATTTTGGGATTTCCTATGATGTAATTTGATCTTACTTGTTTGAATAATATTTAGAGTTTGTTACATTGTGGATTTGGAATTTATTAAAATTTTCTTGCAATTTTTAGAAATCCACATGGCTCCAAGGATGAGTAAAGGGAAGAGAAAATTTGATTATGATGAAGAAATATTTGTCAATGTCAAGGCATAATTCCGTTTTAATTCTTACCTTTACAATAAGAAGTGTATTCAGGATCGAGCTTTTGACAATCCTGGTGGATCTGTTGAACAATTAATTGTCTAGCGAAACTGGGAAAGATTTTGTTATTTTACTGCAAATGCTGTTTTAGGTGTTGTAAGAGAATTCTATGCAAATGTGTCCTGGACTGAGACTGAACTAATGCTAGTTCAAGGAAAAATGGTTGAATTTACCCCTCAACATATCAATGCATTTTATCAGACTCGGGAACCTTTTGTATTTGAATATGAAAATTTTGATACCCGAGAAGCAAATTTGAAGGAAGTTATTGCTTTGCTGACAGATGGAAAAGGGGTATGGAAGGTGAGTAAAAAATCGATGATTAACTTCCCTGCTTCCAAGTTAAATGTTGCATCTAAAGTCTGGCACTATTTCATCTTTGCAAGACTGTTACTTTCTTATCACCATAGTGAAGTTACAAAAGATAGAGCAATTCTGAATTATTGTATTCAGAATATGAAGAAGATTGATATTGGAGCTATTGCCTTCAAGTACATTCAGTCTATTCCTAGAGAAGAGACCACAGGAGGATTAGGACATCCTGCCCTGGTTCATGCCCTATGTGTTCACTCTGGAGTAGAGTTCAACAGTTTTGAAGAGGTAGCTATACCACTGAGATCCATTATTGATGCACCAAAAATATATACAATTTTTGCTATATGATTTTACTCATTTTTGATGATATTACACTTTAAAAGGAAGGTATTTTGTATATTTTTTGGTTTTAGGTACAAGAAATGGTGATTGGAGCAAAAGGAAAAAAAATGGTGCAATTTGGAGCAAAAACGAGCAAGAAAGTAAATTTTGGCCTGACACCTTTCGATAAATCTTTTGATGCTTAATCTCTTTTATACTTCTTGCATATTTTTGAATGAGATTACACTTTAAAGAAATGTTATTTTTATGCTCTATTTTATAGGGCTATCTGTTAGGAACACAACACAACTGAAACAGGGCGAATCAGAGCCAAAAGGAGCAAAACGGAGGAACTGTGCAGCAGTCTACTCGCCAACGGTGCCCTCAAGCTCGCCGATGGCAAGATTTACCTAAGAAGACCGAAAAATGCCAAAAAAGCTCGCCAACAGTGTCCTCAAGCCTGCCAACAGTGCCCGGGACGACTATGGACTGACTTTTGGTGGTTTTGGGCCGAAATTCAACGTATATGGACGCTTTTTTGATGGGGTGCTTAAGGGAACTCTTAAAATTCTTCCATACTCTTTAAATTAGTGATTTTAGGTTAGAAAGGAGAGGAGAAATGTTAGGAAAAACTTGGAGAATGTTTAGGGTTCTTAGATTAGGAGTAGAGATGTAGATTTCTACCCTTTTGGAGAGATTGGAGAGGTGATTTTGAGAAAATTTGTAAGGAGATGTTCTATCATTACATGGATCAGGGAGACTTTGTAGGAGAGATAATCGTCTTTCTTTCAAAGGCAAAAAACTAAGTATTTTTCTTCATTATCTTATGATTTTGTAAATACTTACATAGTAGATTTGCTTTGGTTAAATGAAGTTTCCGTTGTGTTTTCTTCGTGCTTTGTGACGTATCTCTCTTATTCTTTCTTCTTCTTTGGAAATAGGGGCATGAGAAGATTATGCCATTGTTTTTCTTTTACTTTTCTTTTATAATGAGTAGAATTCATGTGTAGGATGTTGAGATACATGCTAGAAGAAGTTTTATATATAAATGTGATGGTTTTTACTTGCATTTCATTTACATTGCAATTAAGGCCTGTTGTAATCCTAAAATTCATTATGAAAACATACGATCCGAGAGGGTTATGCTTTCTACAACTAAGTACGAATCACATTCAAATTTCATGGATGGTGAAGTTCATGGGTATTGAATGCAAATAAATAGGGAAATATAATTATTGGACGTAGAAGTGAAGATTTTAGAGTGTCAGACTAAAATCCCCATTTCGGTCCCATTGTTTGAGTACTGAAGCGGAGATGTTATCCCTCAGGCGAGAGGAACGTGGGAGCTCCAAAGTGAGAGCCGGTATCCTCCCAGCCTAGCCACATTCAGTAAATAAGCATAGGATTAGTCAATGTTCTTTATGCCTGGACCAAAGGTAAAGAATAGGATTGCTCCTATTTGGCACATAAAATATTTAATGCATCTCATTCATAAACATTATCCATTTCATTACATAAGAATAGTAGTTTTTAGTATATCAAAATTCTCGAAACCAATTCATCCAAAAAGGGTTATCTTTAGAATTAATATTTGCATTTAGTTATAGTCACTATCTTTACATTTAACACTTGCATTTAGGAGTAGTTGCTAGATAAAAAATCATTTTAATCGACATTCCAAACTAAGGAGTAATTTTAGTAGACTAGAATTTGACTAAAGACTTTTTATCTCGCTTCTCTGTAGTATCGATAACCAGGACTCCACTAGAGCCCTGTATTACTTGAGCGATATGTATACTTGCGTTGATATAAGTGACTTTATTATTAATCAATTGCACTCATTTTTATCACCACAAAAAGTTGCAGTCAAGTTTTTGGCGCTGTTGCCGGGGAAGTTTCGGTAAGAACTTTAGGAGAATTTTAGTTGAAGTAATTAGGCTTAGGGTTGGAAAACTGTAGCGTGGTAAAAACTGTTTTGTGTGAAAAGTGTTTTTTTTGTATGAAAAATGTTGAAAAGAAAATTTTTTTCATATGAAAAATAAGGTGTTCATGAAAATGTTTTATTGAGTTGAATATATTTTATCTGTTATTTGTTTAGTTTTTAATGTATTGTTTGTTGTATTACATTTGCGAAAAAAATTACAGGACTTGTGCCTTATGATCCCGAGTTAAAAAAAAATAAAAAATTAAAAATATAGAAAGGACTTGAAAAACTAGAAATAGAAATGGAAAAATTTCAAGATGATAACTTGGAAAATCATCATACTTCATTGAGGGATTACATAAATCATATAACAGATGAAATTCACTCAAGTATACAAAATCCTGTCGTAGAAGCTGATTCGTTTGAAATAAATCCTGAGATTATCCAACTGGTGCAGAACAATTAGTTTGAGGGAACTCCTTTGAAGGATCCCTATTTACACTTATCAAATTTTCTAGAACTTTGTGCTACATTTTGTTATATTGGTATGTCAGACGATGTTGTTAGACTAAGGCTTTTTCCTTTCTCACTAAGGGATAAGGCTAAAATGTGGTTATACTCATTAGCACGTGGCTCTATTAAAAATTGGGAGGAGTTAACTTAGAAATTCTTAGCTAAGTATTTTCCACCTTCAAGGACTACTAAACTTAGAAACGATATTCTCTCATTTTGTTAGTATGAAGGGGAATCAATATATGAAGCCTGAGAAAGATTTAAGGAACTCCTAAGAAAGTGTCCACCATGCTCTGCCCGATTGGTTGATCATTCAAACTTTTTATAATGGGTTGGTAGGATCCCTTAGTTCCATTATTGATGCTGTTGCTGGTGGTTCATTAATGTCAAAAACATTTGATGAAGCATATGTATTAATTAAAGAAATGGCTACAAATGAATTTCAATGGCCCTCTGCAAGGGTAAATCATAAAAATGTAGCTAGTGTTCATGATACAGATGCGAATGCAATTTTTGCATCTCAGGTTGCTGCAATATCAAGGAAGTTGGACCAATTTGGAATGAACCAACTTCAATTTACTCCTGTAAGTGAGGAAAGTTCATTAGGGCGTATGATTGATTCTGATCCAAGAAAAAATACCTATTTTTATGCCTTGATTTTTATTAAATTTTAAGGATACTATGCTTTAATGAAAGGTATTTTTGTGTTTTTGGATGTAGGTGATGCAAAAATGTTCAAAAAGGAGAAAAATATGAAAAAGGAGCAAAAAGGAGCAAAAAGGAGCAAAAATAGTGCCAAAATGCAAAATTGTCAAAATTACTGGCTTGGCGCCTAAGCGCCAGCTTGATAGAAAAAATTGTTAAGTTTTTGACGACTTTTTGGGTGGTTATTTTGACGGTGTAAGCGTTATTGGACATTCTAGAAGACTGGCAGTTGTTCCTGGTTTATAGGACATGTGATACAATATATTTGGACGCTTCAAATCGGTTTTAATCTCGAAGAGGTGTGATCCAAAGTGAAGAGGTGCGAAGAACTGGACGCGGTGTCTGGTGCCTAGGCGCCAGATTCTGGCACCTAGGCGCCAGACACACCTTCAAGAAGATTCATTGAATGTGGACTAATTTTGAAGAGGTGCCTTGAGGCAACCCTTGAAGCCTATAAATAGGACGATATTCCTTCAGAGAAAAATGCCCCATCTACCCCTCCCTATCGAGAGTCCAATCTAGAGAGAGAATTAGAGAGATCATATTGGGGCCACCTTTTTTACTTTCTTTTATAAATCAGTGAGTTTATTTTAGAGTTTGTATTCAGAGTTTGAAAGAGTTGGTGCATCTGTAGTTCATTACGCTGTGGAGTCAGTAGGAATCAGATGTTCAGTAGGAGAAACATCTAAGATAAGTATTTTTATTTTGATTCAAACTTTATTTGTTATGTTTTGTTATTTAATTTCAATGTGTTCTGAGTAGTTACTTTACTTTCTCCTTTTAATTATGAAAAGATAAAGAAGATAATACAAAATTCGTCGGAGAATTAAAAATCATATATTTTCAAAATATTGTGATGATATTAATACTGGTTCTTAATTTATTATTTAAATTGGCCATTTAAATTGTTAAAGCCTGTTGAAGAATTTTGAGACCTAGAAGGAGATGAATTCTTAACTTGTAGATATCACATGAATCCTTGGGTAGTCGAAGGCCTTGTGCGAGTTATTCAAGGTGAAGTGCAAATAAATAGGAAGATATTAAATAATGGGCGTAGAATTGATAAGTTTTTAGAGTGACAGACTAAATTCTTGTGATTTTGTTTATAGAAAAGGAAAGGGTCACTAGTAGGGCCGACCATAGCCACCCTTGGAGATCTAGTAGTGGAGCCTAGATTAACCCATTCTACTAACAATACATCCGGACCTGATCTATAGGCTAGCCAATGTTCTTTGCACCTGGATCAAAGGGTAAAGAACATGAATGCTTCTATTTGGCACAATACCATAAATTTATATTCTTCACGAATATTATCTTTATCTTAGAAAATCTTGGATTAATTGAAAGGGAGAAAGTTTCTTTCTTATTGCTATTTACATCGATTATTTTACTCCTGTTTTATTATTGCATCTAGTAAATTAAAAATTATAAAAGAAATACTTTAAAATAAAAATATTTAAAGATCTATGACCCACTTTTTATATGTTTGCAAATTATGTTAATAACAACGACACCAAAAACTTGATCCCGCTTTAATATATATATATATTTGATTTGATGATGGAATGTATAATGTGGATTCTACGCAAGTATATGTATCATATCAAGTAATATAGGGCTTTAGTGGAGTCCTGGTTATCGATCCCACAGGGAAGGTTTTAACAGATTTGTATCAGCTAAAATTTAAAGGAATTACTTACTAATATTGTAAACAGAAATTTAAAGTAACTAAAGCAAACTAAAGTAAACTAATGCTTGAAATAAAGTTGATTTAAATAATTCAGAAAAAGTATCCTTCTCCTTGTTTTTAGAAAATTAAATGAATGATGAATCTAAATAGAATTTTTTAACTGTATTGTGACAGATAGGAGCATTCCTATTCTTTACCCGTTGGTCCACGTGCAAAGAACATTGACTAATCCTATGTTTGATTACTGAATCGCGGCTGAAGCTGGTAGGATACTTGTTGCCACTTCGTAGCTCCCACGTTCCCCTCACCTGAGGGCTAACATCTACACTTCAGTTCTCAAACAATAGGACCAAATTAAATATTTTAGTCTGTCACACTAAAATGTCATATTCTACGTCCGATAAATAATATTTCCCTATTTATTTGCACCCTCCTTCCAAGGTTTTTGACTTCCTTGAATATTGGATGTAATTTTTACTATAGTTGATAATTCAACATATTTTAACAAATCAATTGGCCAGATTGAAAGTAAATTAAGTTTTAAGTAAAAATTATCACAACTTATTAGGTACTTCTATTTAATTTCATCATTTCGCATAATTTTCATAAACAAGGAGAAAGACTAAGAAAACTACTCAGAATGCATGGGAATAAAACAAAGCATGGATTTCATTTAAAGTTAACAATAATAAACAAAGATACTTATCTTAATTTCTTCCCCAAGCAGACTCCTTGAAGTTCCTTTGAGTTTTCCTTCTAGTACATCACACTTCTAACTTACAAATTATACTCTAAAACTCTTAAATTAACACACAAACACAAATAGACACCAAAAAGAGACACTAAGAATCTCTAAATAGACACACACAGACACTAGAATTCGGCCTCTATTTATAGAGGTAGGCAAAGGTCCAAGGGGTGCTTAAACACCTCTTCAAAAAACGTTCAGGTTTAATGTATTTTGCATTTTGAACTGTCTCGCCGTCGGCGGGAAATGACCTCGCCGTCAGCGGGGCTACTAGAAGGTCTTCAAACCGCGCGATCTTGCTGTCGGCGGGCATGGGCTCGCTGTCGGCGAGGTAGTTGTAATTCCTTCAGAAATTCTCCTCATGATCTCGCCGTCGGCGGCCTCGATCTCGCCGTCGGCGGCTTAGTTCCTTTTGATAAATTTCTTCCTTTTTGATCCAAATTAGCTCCATTTCATGCTTTTTTTGCTTCCATCACTTATAAATCTTCATTCCTGCAGTAAAAATAAAGAAAATACCTTTCTTTAAAGTGCAATTTCATAAAAAATAGATATGAATTTCTTAATATATTTTTCTGTGATCAAAATCCCCCAAACTTAATTATTACTTGTCCTCAAGTAATTTTAATACTAAATAAATAAAAATAATGATTTATGTAATAGAATTTTTCAATTCAGATATACTATGAATTAAATTTAAATAACATTATAGTAAAGTTGAATAGAAATATTTCTAAGTAATTAAATTAACTTTATAGATATAAGATTATCTAGTTATCAGGTCTAAGATTTCTAGCGTTCTATTTATTTCAGGAATGACTATATTTAAAAGAGTAAATTACTTAAGATTATTAGATGATAGGAAGTTCAAGAAAATACTATTTAGTAAAATACTAATCCATAAATATAAGTTTAGAAATATAATTAAGTTTTACCCTTTTAGGTTGAATCCATTGAAGCCAATTTTTGATAAGGCATCTCCTCAAGCTTCTCCTCACTTGTATTTTTCTTTTCTTTTTTTTTCTTTTTTTTTTCTTTTTGGATTGATTTTTAATCCTTCTTATTTTTTTTTTCTTTTTCAAGTGAAGATTACTGTATCTGGATAGCCTGTTAATAACTTTGAACTTCAACTTCTCTTCCTAAATTTGAAACTTAAAATATTTCCTTGCTTATATATATTTCATAGCCTTTACTTCATTGAGTTTCAATCCTTTCTTTTTCACTTAAATACTTAAGAATTTCAATTTTAGAATATAGTTTTTCTCCCTTTAAATAGTTTACTATATTCTTATTCCTTTTAACCAAATATCTTATTCCATTAATTAATTGAATTACTAGAAACATTTTATTTAACTTTCTATAATAATTAAATAAAGTAATTCATGTTTATTGAATTGAAAAACTACTATAGAAAATCATTTGATAATAATTTTTGAAAATAGAAATTGAGAACAATTTAATAATTAAATTTGTATTTTTACCTTCCCCCAAACTTAAATTTTTCTATCTATACTAAATAGTGAAAAGGGAAAGTATATAGCAAAGTTCATCATACCTTTGAGCTTTAGGTATTTCTTTTCTTTGAAATTTTTGCGAGCTTTTTATTACTTACGGAACCCGTACTCGTTAGTATTCTTCCACATATAGTATTTAAAAGAAAGTGCAGGGATGAAATTTTGAAATAAGTATAAAACATAACAAATGAAAACTTAATCTATTACTACACATACAATCAACTAACCTACTTTAAAACATATTAAAACAATCTAATCAATATTAAAAGTTCATAACTTATAAAAAAAACTTAAACGAAACATTAAAGAAAGACTAACATCCTATCTAAAAGAAAAAATTGCAAACTAATTTAACACACATAAGAAGTCTAACATCATAGCATAAGCAAACATACCAACATCCACAGTCCACAGAAAGTACAGAATAATTACACAGAATAATAAAGTTTCCAAAATAACAATAAATCTAAACAAACTAAACAAAGGCTCTAATCTTCTGCATCAAAATCCCAGGCTATATCATCTCCCTGATCTCCAGGCTGAGAAGGCTGGTACTGTGTATAGTGGGGGCACTCAAGAAAGACAACATCTAAATCACCACTCCTATATCGACGTTCAGTCTCATCGTATGCAATTTCGTACTCTGAATGTTACTGGAGATATTCACTATCATAATCGTGTCTTCTTTCTAAGCCTCCAATCCTTTGATCTATATGCTCAAATCTTCTTTCCATATTTTCTCCAAATTGCTCAAAACTCTTTCTACTCAGCGTCAACTCATTCATCAGATCTTGAAGGGTAGGAGTGGTGTACTGAGGGGGTTCATAACTAGTAGAGGGTATATCTCTACTTGAAGAAGGTACATAATCCCTTATCCCAGATCTCCATCCTTCGTGGGATTCATATTTCTTTATATTAGCCTGAGTAATGGGTTTCATAGGTTCAACCCATTCCTCATCATCTCTTGCCTCTACCCCAGATAATTGGCAGAGTGTATAGATAAGACCAGGATGTCCTACTACTCCTCCACTTTCAGTTCTTGAGGTGGCTAATATATTCTTATAAATTACACTTCCTACATTAATACTCTTTTGGTTCTGAATACAAAAATTCAGAACTGCTCTATCTCTTGTTACCTCACTATGGTGGTAGGTAGGTAACAATGTAGAACAAATAAAATAGTGCCAGGCTTTAGATGTTGCATTTAACATAGAAAGAGGGAAGTTTACCCGTTCTCGCTACTTTATCTTCCAGACGCCTTTCCCATCAGTGAGAAAGTCGATTACCTCTTCCAGTGGCCCTTCCATAGTTCCAAAAGTTTTATACTCGCTGGTGTAGGTGTCTCTTACCTCGTAATAAGCGTTTATTCTAGCAGCGTTGAATTCCATAAAAAAATCCTCTAACCTTAACCGGTGCATCTTCAGCCTGTGTTAAGTTCGCATAAAATTCCTTACCACTTCTACAGCGGCTCTGTTGGTCAGGAAACAAAAATTTTCCCATCCTCGTTCCTTAATGATTCGCTCAACTTCTCCTCCAGGACTTTTGAAAACTCGATCTTGAATGCATGTTCTGGCTTGTATATTGTGAAAATATCTTGATTGTGCCCTTGCATTCACAAAACGAGTTTCGTCGTAATCTATCCGTCGCTTTTGTCATGGAGCCATTTTCGATCTGTGAAATTTGCAAAAAATTTTAACTAAACTCCCAAATATTACTAAGAAGGCTTCCTACAACATCTAAAATCCATTTAATTCAATTTACATGAAATTCTTCCAAGTATTTTTTCCACATTTCAAAATTTTTCAAAATTTCCCAATGTAGAAGAAATCCATGGTGAAAATAAGAATTTTTTGCATAGGAGTGAAGCTCTTACCAAGGGAAGATGAAATCCGGTGTCAAAAAGTGTTGAAATCGCCTCAAATCCAAGATCTCTCAAGCCCTTTGAGGAAGGGGATGATGAATAGTGTCGGTTGACTGGTCAAATATAGGTCTTTTCGTGATCTCGCTGTCGGCGAGATTTTTCTCGCCGTCAGCGAGCTAATTAATTTGATAAGGCAAAAGTTTCGGGAAAAATCAGCCGTCGGCGAGCTCGGTCTCGCTGTCAGCGGGTTTTCTCACTGTCGACGAGATAATTCTCGCTGTCGGCGAGATAATTCTCGCTGTCGGCGAGATCCCAAAATTTTTAAATTTTTGAAATTCTTCAATCATTTTCAACCTCAATTTGCCCTTAATCAATCTTCTGATTACTTAATTTAATAATAGTATGAAGATTAGATACTTATACTCACAAAAAGTTCACTCAACACAAACAATATAGCTTTATATATGAAATCCATGAGACTTACAAACTTCACACTAACAACTTAACAACATACTTAACTTAAATGTTTCAAATCCTTAATACTCAGCATCGCAATCCACACCACAATACTCTAAATGCTGAGATATAACAATTACAAATAATCTCATCAAATCTGAGATGATCAAATTAAAATTCAAATCATAATAAAACCTAAATCCAAATCAACACATATATACAGAAATATATGACATAAAATAGAAATCTTTCCTACTCCTCAGCGTCTGAACTATCATCCTCTCTGATATTCCTGATGCAACACAGGTGCACAAATAAATTGTAGAAAGGCATGAAAGGGAATTCTGCAATAGATTCTTCATTAATCCATCCTTTCTGTCTCAGTAAATGAATAAAGCCGGCCTCTAGATGTCCGAGTATGATCAAAGTGCTCCTTCATTCTCCAATCAATGTGATCGAACATATCGGAGATATTGTCGATGGAATTCATCACATTTTGCAACTCTTTCTCCAATCCTTTAATCTTCTTCGGAATGAAATTTGTTTAATCGGTAAGGGGCCTTGCTAAAGGATTGTTACCGTGATGCTCGTCGGAAATAATGGTAATCTCATCATTGTTATCCAAAGTTGGAAACATATCCGTAGGATCGAGTGGTTTCCATGACAAAAGTACTTTTTTCCAAGCCTCATAAGAAACTTGGTACTGACTGCATAAATCAAATATAGTCGATGGGTGTCCAAGTCCATGAACTGACCCATGCACAATCAATCCCAATGCAGACTTTACTATAATTGATCCAACATCGATAGGTAGTCCAATTTGAATACATTAGTTTAATATAGCGCATTCCTTTGAAACCTTATTTACCCTCATAGTAGGTAATAATTTTGATGAGATAAAGAAATGCTAATGCTTCGAGACAGGGTTAAGAAGTGATGCAGAAAAACTGACATACCCGTCTTCGCGTAACTCCCAATCATCAGGTTCGTCGGTCATGTATCTATATATCTCGTTCATATTGTATCTTGAAGGCACAAAGTTTAAATAATGACAGACAGAGGTATTCTCTATAGAAAATAATTCATTTACTCTTGAAGGAGTAAATATTACCCATCTTCCTCTGACGTAGACATTTCCATTGTTGATCGCATGTTGATTAGAGTAAAACTCTTTAACTACTGGAATAACTACAGCGGATGTCGTATAGCAAAATACTCCCAATGCAGATGTGCGATCATTTCTTCGATTGTTGTGGTGGAATTATCTACTCCTCTGTTGACAAATCCCCTTTCTTTAATAAGTCTTTTCTTCATCAAGACTTTGTTGAAGATACTGCTGCGCCTCTGAACTGACGAATTTTCTTCGGTTGAAAACTTCAGTTTTTGTGGTTTCTAAGAGTTTGGGTGCCATTTCGGATTGAAAGGAATGCTCTCTAGTCGTTTCTAAGGAAGAAAACAGTGTAAAATTGGATTTGGGATAATTTCCTACAAAGAAATGGCTTAGAACAGTCCAAAACCGCACGAAAATTCTTAAGAAACCAAAATTTCAACTGCCTCGCCATCGGCGGGAAGTTTCTCGCCCTCGGCGAGCTAGTTATAAAACCGAATTAAATTATGGCACACAATCTCGCTGTCAGCGGGCTCAGGCTCGCTGTCGGCGAGATTCGTAAAAATCGCCCATTTTCGCTCTGGTCCGAATATTTTCTGATCTCATCATATAGGTTCGAATTTGTGATGATTCTAATTAAAAATTTGAGTAGTGAGATTTGTTTTAATAATATAGACTCACTAATTTGTATATAATTAAAAATAAAAGGCTACTATGGATTACCTCCCATAAAGCGCTTGGTTTAACGTCGTCAGCCCGACCTAATTTCGGTTAGTAATCAGGTTGACTAAGCATTAAAACCTCTTTAAAATTTGGTCTTCTACCTTCGAAATATGGTTTTAATCTATGTCCGTTTACCTTAAATCTATGTCCTGTTTTTGGATCTTCAATTTCTATAGTTCCATATGAAAATATTTGAGTTATGGTGAAAGGTCCTAACCATCGAGATTTCAATTTCCCGGAAATAATTTCAGTCTAGTATTATATAGTAGAACTTCTTATCCTGGTTCAAAATTTCTCTGATTAATTTTCCGATCATGCCATAATTTCATTCTTTCTTTATAAATCCTATCATTATCATATGATTCATTCCTTAATTTTTCTAATTCATTTAATTGCAACAATCTCTTCTCACCAACTTCCTTCATATTATAATTAAATTCTTTAATCGCCCAATATGCTTTATGTTCTAATTCAACTGGTAAGTGGCAAGTTTTTCCATATATAAGCTTGTAAGGAGTCATTCCAATCGGAGTTTTATAAGCAGTCCTGTATGCCCATAATGCAGTGTCTACTCTTATAGATCAGTCTAATCTATTAGAGTTTACAGATTTTTCTAATATACGCTTAATCTCTCGATTAGAAACTTCAGTTAATCCACTAGTTTGTGGATGATAAGCAGTTGATATCTTATGCATAATATTATATTTTTCTACTAGTTTGTGAATATATTTGTTTCTAAAATGAGTTCCTCCATCAGTGATAATCACTCTCGGCATTCCAAATCTAGTAAAAATATTTTTCATTAAAAAAATTTGAAACACTTTTAGCATCACACCTAGGTAAAGCTTGTGCTTCGATCCATTTGGAAACATAGTCAACAGCTACTAATATATACGAGTTTCCAAATGAAGGAATAAAATGTCCCATGAAATCTAATCCCCAAACATAAAAAATTTCAACTTCTAATATAAAATTCAGAGGCATTTCATTTTTTCTCGATATGTTTCCTACTCTTTGGCATTTATCACGGAGTTTTTATATATCCGTATACATCTCTAAATAGAGTAGGCCGAGTAAAATCCAGATTGTAGAATTTTATACGCAGTTTTATACTATCCCAAAATGTCCTCCAAAATCAGAATCATGACATTTTTGAATAATTGGTTCAGTTTCTTCATAAGGCACACATCTTCTAATAATTAGATCCTTACATTGCTTATATAAGTATGGTTCATCCCAAACGTATGTTTTAGTATCGTGAATGAATTTTTTCTGTTGTTGCAAAGTTAACATAGGTGGTAAAATATCACTTACAATATAATTTACTATATCAGCATACCAAGGTAATTTCCACTCATTTATATCATAAAGTTGTTCATCAGGAAAACTGTCTAAAATTTCATTATCAGTATCAGATAATTCATGATTTTCTAATCTTGATAAATGATCCACAATTTGATTATCAGTTCCCTTATTATTAACGATCTCAAAATCAAATTCTTGCATTAATAATATCCATCTAATTAATCTTGGTTTAGAATCTTTCTTTTGCATTAAATACTTTATAGCAGAGTGATTAGTATGTACAATACATTTAGTTCCTATTAGATAACACCAAAATTTATTAAAAGTATATACGACTGCTAATAATTCTCTTTCGATAACTGTGTAATTTATTTCAGCATCATTTAGAGTTTTAATAGCATTGTATATAACTTTGAAAATCTTATCATATCTTTGCCCAAGAACTGCTCCTATAGCATAATCACTAGCATCACACATAAGCTCAAATGGTTTCTCCCAATTAGGTGAAACTATTATAGGTGCTGTAATTAATTTATCTTTTAATAATTCGAAAGCATTCAGGCATTCGGTTGTAAATTCAAATTTCTTGTCCTTTTCAAGAAGTTGGCATAGAGGTTTAGTAATTTTTGAAAAATCTTTAATATAACGTCTGTAGAATCCAGCATGTCCAAGAAAACTTCTTACCCCTTTTACCGTAGTTGGAGGTGGTAATTTAGTTATAACTTGAATTTTTGCAGGATCTACTTCCAAGCATTTTTCTGAAATTTTATGCCCTAATACAATGCCGCTCGTAACCATAAATTGACATTTCTCCCAATTAAGAACTAAATTAGTCTTCTCACATACTTCAAATACTTTTTCAAGATGATTTAAGCATGTGTCAAATGTTGTTCCAAATACGGAGAAATCATCCATAAATACTTCTATTCCATTATCAATTAATTTACTAAATATAGACATCATACATCTCCGGAATGTTGCGGGTGCATTACATAATCCAAAAGGCATTCTTCGAAAAGCGAAAGTTCCATAAGGACTAGTAAATGTAGTTTTCTCTTGATCCTCAGGAGCAATTTGTATTTGATGATAACCGGTATATCCATCTAAAAAATAAAAATATTTGTGTCCTGCTAATCTATCTAACATCTGGTCTAGAAATGGTAAGGGGAAGTGATCTTTCCTGGTGGCTGTGTTTAATTTTCTATAATCAATACATATTCGCCATCCAGTAACTTATCTTATAGGGATAAGATCATTATTTTCATTAGCTTTGACGGTCACTCCTCCTTTCTTAGGTACACATTGAATTGAGCTTACCCAAGCAATGTTAGAAATAGGATATATAATACCATTATCTAACCATTTTAAAATTTCCTTTTTGACTACTTCTTTCATTATCAGATTTAATCTCCTTTGGGGATCTGCTTTTGGCTTATGTTCATTATCTAAAATAATTCTATGCATACAGATTGAAGTACTAATTTCTTTAATGTATGCTAAAGTCCAAGAAAAACTTTTCTTATATTTTTTTAAGGTATCTAAAAGTTTTTGTTCTTGAGATTCATTTAATTCAGATAAAATAATAACTGGTAGAGTTGAAGAATTACCTAAGTAAGCATATTTCAAATGATTAGGTAACATTTTTAACTCAAGTTCGAGAGGTTTAATAATCGATGGAACTATATTTTTTTCAGATGTTTTCGTGTTATCCAAAAATTCAAATTTCTCTTGAATATAATCTATTTCTTCATTTATATCGGCTTTTTCAATTAATTCAGTATTTTTTTTTCTAATTTTTCTTCATAATATTCCTTAAAATGTTCTTTTTGTAAATGATCGAGTACTTTCATTCGAAAACACTTATCATCTTTTTCTAGCACAGGATATTTCATTGATTTAGCAATATTAAAAGTTACTTTTTGGTCATTTACTCTCATAGTTAATTCTCCTTTCTAAACATCAATCATAGCTTTTCCAGTGGCTAAAAATGGTCTTCCTAGAATGATAGGAATTTCTTTATCTTCTTCTATATCTAAGACAATAAAATCTACAAGGAAGATAAATTTATCCACTTTTACTAATACATCTTCAAAAACTCCCTTAGGATATGTCACGGAACGATCAGCTAACTGAAGAGTTACTGAAGTAGGTGAAATTTCACCCAATCCTAATCTTTTAAAAATTGATAGAGGCATTAGATTGATGCTTGCTCCTAAGTCACACAAAGCTTTTCCATAGAATTTTTCTCCAATAGCGCAGGGTATAGTGAAACTACCAGGATCTTTTAATTTTTCAGGAAATTTTTTCTAAATAATATCACTACACTCTTCACTAAGTGCGACCATTTCATTATCAGTAAATTTTTTTTTTAATTTAGAATATCTTTCATGAATTTTACATAGTTTGACATTTGTTCTAAAGCTTCTACGAAAGGAATATTTATTGTTAATTTCTTCAGAATTTCAAGGAATTTAACAAACTGTTTATCTTTTTTATGTTGAATTAGTCATTGAGGAAATGGTGGTGGAGGTTTTTCAACAGAAATTTTCATTGGTATTAAAGGATTTTCTAAATTTGGATCTTGTTGATTCTTTTCCTTTTCAATTTCCACTTCCTCTTTTTGACTTTCAAGTTCTTTCTGAATTCGAGGTTCTAATTCTCTTCCACTTCGTAATTGTATCGCTGTAATTTGTTCATTTCCCTTGTCTTTGGGATTTATTTCCACATTACTAGGAAATGTTCCAGGAATTCTATTATTAAGTGCGGTAGCGATATGTCCAAGTTGAGTTTCAATATTTTTTAATAGCTGTTCCTTGATTTTGTAATTGGTTTCCTTGTATTTGTAATTGATTTCCTTGATTTTTTAAATGTTGACCCATATTTAATATTAATTCTTCTATAGATAATTTCTTATCTTTAAATTATGGGTTATTATTATTAAATCCAGGTGGATAATTAGATTTATAATTAGAATTTCCTTGATTAGAGGGATTTCCTAATGGTTGTGTTATGTTATTCATCTATGGTTGACTAGTTGTATTATTATTCCAGTTAAAATTAGGATGATTTTTCCATCCAGGATAATAATTCGCATAAGGATTGTTGGGTCTGTTATTAATAACATTTATAGTTTCATAATGAGATTGTGATTCTATAAGTTGTCCAGATGAATTTTCTTCTAATATAGTTGGAGAGTAATTCATTCCAAAATGATCTAATTTTTTAGATACAACAGCGATTTGCGAAGCTAACATAGATATTGCGTCATTTTCATGAATACTGGCTATCTTTTTCGGATTCATTCTATCAGCAGGCCATTGAAAACTATTGGTAGCCATTTATTCAATTAGTGCATAGGCTTCATGAAATGGTTTTGACATTAATGATCCTCCAGCAACAGCATCAATGATTAATCTTAAAGATCCTACTAATCCATTATAGAAAGTTTGAATAATTAACCAATCTAGTAATGCATGATGTGGGCATTTTCTAAGAAGTTCTTTAAATCTCTCCCAAGCTTCATATATTGATTCTCCATCAAACTGACTAAAAGAAGTTATATCATTTCTAAGCTTAGCAGTTTTAGATGGTGGAAAATATTTGGATAAAAATTTTTGTGATAACTCTCCCCAAGTTTTAATAGATCCAGGTGCTAACGAATTTAACCACATTTTAGCCTTATCCCTCAAAGAAAAAAGGAAAAAGTCTAAGTCTAATAGCATCGTTAGATACTCCTTCATATTTGAAAGTAGCACATAGTTCTAAAAAACTAGCAAGATGTAAATTAGGATCTTCAGTAGGTGATCCACTAAATTGATTGTTTTGTACCATTTGGATAATTGCAGGTTTAAGTTCGAATGAATTAGCAGCTACATCAGGGTTTTGAATAGTTAAATGAATTTCATCTAATGTAGGGTTGGCATAATCTCGTAATGGTCTTGGTTGATTGATATTTTCATTTTCAGGAATATTTGCCATTTGTGTTAAATTTATAATTTCTCTTTTTTATTTTCTAATTCTTTTAATTGTACGCTCTAATTCTGAATCATAAGGTATTAAATTTTCATTTCCAAATTTTCGCATACAATTTTATAAAACAAAATAGTCCGTTACTCTGGTAAATAATTTCTTTACTTCCCCGGCAACGACGTTAAAAACATGACCCACTTTTTATATGTTTGCAAATTATGTTAATAGCAACGGCACCAAAAACTTGATCCCGCTTTAATATTTATATATTTGATTTTATGATGGAATGTATAATGTGGATTCTACGCAAGTATACATATCGTATCAAGTAATACAGGGCTCTAGTGGAGTCCTGGTTATCGATCCCACAGGGAAGTTTTTAACAGTTTGTATCAACTAAAATTTAAAGGAATTACTTACTAATATTGTTAACGGAAATTTAAAGTAACTAAAGCAAACTAAAGTAAACTAATGCTTGAAATAAAGTTGATTTAAATAATTCAGAAAAAGTATCCTTCTCCTTGTTTTTAGAAAATTAAATGAATGATGAATCTAAATAGAATTTTTTAACTGTATTGTGACAAATAGGAGCATTCCTATTCTTTACCCTTTGGTCCAGTGTTGACCTCATTTTTGATGAGGTCTTTTCTTCTTCTCTTTAGTACTTAGGATCTAGCCTTAGGCTTTTCCTTTGACTATCTTAGAGGACTAGAATTGGGACCCACCTTTTAGAAATTCAAACCACTTCTTAACTCCCTGCAAACTCTACAAACTCGACTGTAGACCCCTAATCACCTAGAGGGTTGAAATCAAATGTGGAAGTTTAAAGGATGAGTTCTATGGGACTCTTTGGCCTTAGAGTCGCCACAGGTGCCTCGGTCGCAGTGAAGGGCCGGCTTACACACACACTACATTTATACACTACACCCACATACTACACTTCCACATACCTCCTAAAACCACACCCATACCTAACTTGACCTCCTGACTCATGTAGGTGATTCACATGGATGATCCTTAACCCCTAAGCCCTTGGCTAAGAGGGTTAGAAACAACATAGTGAATGCCTCAAATGAGTCCCTTCATGGCTCATATGGGCTTGATATGGCTTCATGGCTCAACCAAAATGACTTCTTTCCACTTACATCCATCCAATCTTCAATTTTCCAAATTTTCAATTTTTGACCCCGGGACCCTACACCCGCTTAACCTACCCAAAACCCCGAAATTACCCAAATTTCTCAAAAATTTCCAAATTATCCAAAATTCTCCAAAATCATTCCCAAACATTTCCACATCACTTAAATTGATCATCCATACCCAAAAATACAAAAAATTCCAAGAAAACCTCCCAATACCCTCCAAATACCCAAAATACCCCTCTTGACCTAAAAATCCAAAAATTCAGAAAATTCCCAGAAAATTCCAGAAAATCCCAAATATTCCCAATTTCATTTTATCCAACTACACCATGGGCCAATTTTGTTAATTTACCCTACTTTTGTCAAAACCCCCAATTTGACCCATTTTAACCACTAAGTGAACCCAATGTCAAACCAAACCTACCCAATTGACCCCAATTTTGGTCCAATTCAGTTCTAAACTTCAATTCAACATTCCCAACACCAATCTAGACCAAATCCAAGCCCAATTTGATTGACATTTGGATCCAATCTCACTTTTGGCCTTAAAGCCCAATTTGGACCCATGACCCAAACCTAACCCAAACTCACCCAATTCAATTCCAATTAACCCCAAATCTTTTCTAAATCTTCCTTAAAATTCCCACAAACAAAATACTAACATGATTTGCCCAAAATTTGGACCCAAACCCCACTCAAACTCAACCCAAAGTTAAAAGGCCCTATTTTGACCTAAACCCAAACCTAACCCAAATAAGCCCAAACCCCAAAATCAAAGCCCAACCAAAGTCAAAACCTCTTTGAAACACTCCCATAAACATTTCTCAACATTGATTTTATATCAATTTCAACCCTAGCCCAACATTAGCCCAAGTTAGCCCAATTTGACCTACATAGGCCCACTTACCAAATAAATCCAAATTCAAACCAATTCAACTCCAAATCACATCAAATTGATTCCAAGCCCTTCATAGAACATCCCTAAACCAATTATGACATTTATTTGACAAAGTTCTTCACAAAATTTTTATCCAAATGCCCATCCTAAAATCAAAAGCCCATTTCCCTTAAACTTTCCTAAAAGCCCACTTCACCACATCCAAAGGCCCAAAATCTACCCTAAAGCCCACATGACATCTCCATTTGTCATCCACTTAATTAAATCCATTACCTAAGTCCTAAATTCACCATCAAATTATTCAAAATCAAGTTTCATACAAATTTCCATCAAATTACCAAAAATTCTTAAAACCCATTTTCATGAAATTGACCAAACCTTTTCCCAAGCTAAAGGTGAGCCATGCAAGCCATGGACAAGCCACATGAAGCCATGGAAGGCTTGACATGTGATCAAGCCATTAATGGCAAAAGGAGGGGCCCCTTTCCTAATCCTCCTTAACCCCTTTTTTACCTTAAGCATGTCACACACTAAACCATGCTTAGCCACCTCATCATGGATGGAGACCACACCACTCTCCCTTGGCCGACCCAACCGATCCTCTCGGCCCAAAATCAGGCCATGGGGAGGTGCACCCAACCCAAATCAATGGGTTGACCAAATTAAGGCCAAAATGACCCCCTCTCCATTCCATTTTAATTCAAACACTTTACACATGTCCAAGCCCAATCGACTTCACCATTGCCAAGCCCCGACCTCCCCGGTCAAGATGGTGACCCATGCCTGCCGGCCGGCCGCCTGGATCGCCGGAAAACACCACACCCTAGAGCATCATGTGAGCCCAAGCTTGGAATTCTCACTCGCTGAGTTGCCCCATGCCCAATGGCCACCATGGTTGTTCTTCTCCTCACCAGAGCAGCTGATCCCATGCCTCAACTCCCCCTGGGAGGCCCTCCACCCTCTCCTATTTAAACTCCACCCCTCTCGGCCATGAGAGGGGAGTTGCACAAACCTTGCCGAAACTCTGCCAAAATTGTTCCAAACCCTTCTCCACCCTTAGAGCAGTTGATCCCCAGTATCAATTTGCCCTAATCCCCACTGATAAAATCCAATTTCCCAACTGAAATTCCACCCAAAACCAGGACACTTCTCCACAGTGAGCCAATTCCCAAATTGATTGGTTCTACACCTTCACTGCACCAAGGGAAGGTGTCCACCAACAAAAGCCCCATCTCCGAGGCCACCCGGTTGCTCCAGCCTCCAAGCTTTGTGATCGGGCTTGGTCGAAATCACATCTGAGACAATTCACTGCGACCAGGAGACTTCATCCGGAGCTTGCTGGGATCCAATCGAAGGTGCAACAACTCTCGGATTGAAGCCACACTTCTCCGAGCAAAGGTATGAGCTAATTCTTCATCCCGAGCTTCTGGAGATTCTCCATTTCAAATGCCTTAGTTTCAATGCATGATAACCGTATAGATGTGTTCGTCTCTTCAAGACGAATCCATAGAGCATAAGAACATGAAAATCCATTGAGTATCGAGTGAGATCTTAGGGATTTAGTGTGGACGGCTCTCGGGTGAGGACGCTCGGGGACGATGAACGGATGCCGTCCATTCAATACATGCGCGGACGAACGGCTCAGATGGCGTCGGACCAGGAGACGGTACGAGAACCGCGGGGCCCGGGCTGCTGACTCAGGTGGCGGCGTCGAATGGGAGCGCGACACGCGTGTGCGTTCGGAGGCCGCCGAGGTTGACGCGGCGCCGCGTGGATAAATAGAAAATTAGGGTATTTTTCTATTTATTTAATTCCCTAAACTTCAAAAATTCATATCTCCGTGTAGAAAAATCGGAAAAATAAAATAAAAATACCCTCTTGCTCAGTGAACAGAGGAGAATAATGTGGAAAAAAATCATTTAATTTCATCAAGTATTTTATTTTTTATAATTTATTTACTCTCTGCATTATTTTAATTCTCCATGCATGTATACAACTCACCATGGCATGAGACCATAGGGCTTTTGAAGCCTCTGAATTTGGGAACATTCCCTGAATTTTTCAAAGTCAAAGGCCATCCCTATGAAAAGTTATTGATTTTTCAAATTCAGGTTACTGTTTTGAGTATTTTAATTCCAATAAATAGCATGTTGTGAAATAAATTCTAGGAAAATTTGGTGATGTTCCTTATGACCAGAGAACCCTAGGAAAAATAGATTTTGACTTAGTTCATTTAAAACAACCCTAATTGGCTTAAACACCCAAAATAGGTCTTTATGTAATTAGAGTTAACCAGGCATCAAATTGACTTGCAATCAATTCTCCACTAACCTTTAGGATCAGAGGAATCCACCATAAAAGTTTGAGGTCAATTGGACTTGGTTAGCCCCACTAATTGGGTTGATTAAGCCACTTAGCCATTTTAAACTTTAAAAATTCATAACTTTTAAAATACCTTTCAAAAATTCACTAAATTGGTTTTGGGGCCTCTCTGATATCAGGGGAACCTAAGAAAATTAAAATTTTAATTTTCTAAAAAAGTTGATTTTTAATAATATTTTAATATTTTTAATAATTAAAAAATAATAAAAATCACAAAAATAATAAAATTCACCAAAATGTCACATTTTGAATTTTAATCACATAGGAACAAACCCCATATTTTTCTTAGGTCTATTTTATGAGATATTAAATTTTAAAGCCCTAGGGTAATTTTAAATATTAAAAAAATGTATTTTCTAGCATTTTCACTAAAATAATTATAATAAATCATATAAAAATCAGAAAATTGTGAAATTTGATTCTCTGATTTCCTTGATATCATAGAGATTTTTTGAAAAATATAAAATTCATTTTTCAACATTTATTTTATTTTTAAATTAATTAACACTCCAAAACTTAAAATAATTATAATAAAAATAATATAATTCAAAAAATCACCAAAATTGGTCCAAGTGGTTCTCTGGTCATTAGGAATGTCCCCTAATTTTCTTAAGGACAGAAACTTTCCCTTGGTCATGTTATTAAATTTTCCTTGGAAATCTCTATTTTTCACCAAAAATAATTATATAAATAAATTAAATACAGAAAAATCACATTTTCTCCTCTCATGTCTTTATTGACACATGAGTGAAGTCACATAAAAATTTCAAGTTCATTTGAGTTCAATTTAGTGAGTTATGAAATTATTAAGCTTAAAAGGTAAAGTGGTAATTAAAATTTTAATCCTTAATTAAATTTTTTAGGTTTAATAAAAAATTAACAAGTAAAATATTTGATCCTAATCTGATTTGGATGATTGAAATTCAAATAATTAAAGGGTAGAAACCCATTAAACAATTTTAAAATGATTAAACTTTAATTAAATAATTGATTAAATTTGGAAGAATAATAAAATTGGAATTATTAAAACAGGGATATTATTAGGAAGAGATTTATTCTTTAATTTAAAAATCCCTAAATTAATTATCTCATTAATATTCAATTCTTAATTAAAATGATAACTCAAATTTAAAATATTAAAAGACTTAATCATTAAACTAAATTTAAATTATTAAACTCTTTTAAAAAAATTTCAATTAAAATTAAATAAAATTAAATTAAAATTAAATTAAATTAAATTAAATTAAATTAAGATTAAAAAATTAAATTAAATTAAATCAAATTAAATTAAATTAAACAAATTAAATTAAATTAAATTAAATTAAACAAATTAAATTAAATTAAATTAAATTAAATTAAATTAAATTAAATTAAATTAAATTAAATTAAATTAAATTAAATTAAACTAAATTAAATTAAATTAAATTAAATCAAATTAAATTAAATTAAATTAAATTAAATCAAATTAAATTAAATTAAATAATTAAATTAAATTAAATTAAATTAAATCAAATTAAATTAAAATTAAATCAAATCAAATTAAATTGAACTATATTGAATTAAATTAAATTAAAACTCAATTAAATTAAATTAAATTAAATTAAATTAAATTAAATATAACATCACCTAAGACATAAAGAATTCAAAATAAATCTAAAATAACTTGAACACTATTCCAAATTTAAACTCATTAATGGAAATTAAACTAAATCACAAACCATTTGAACACCAATTTACCCTCAAAAGCTTTAGTTATCATAACTCCTAAATAGGACATTAAATGAAATGTTACTTCACTTATAGGATATTCAAATGTCCTAGTTCACTGAGTAAGTTAACAAAACTTGAATCCCCGGACGATTAATTCATTTATATAATCGAATTCATTTGGACTTAAAACAATTCTAGAAATATTGAAAAGATGTTTAAGATTTGTCTTAAGCACTTCCTCGATATGATAGGATGTTCATAAGAACAACTGAATTTAATTGTTCTTTGATGAAGAAAATTGTCTTCAAACCAAAACACAAGGAACCTAGACGTCATAGGAAATGACTACTATAGGATTAGGAATTTGGTAGAAAACCATAACCTTTCCCTTAGCTTTACCTAGGAACTTGCTTAAATATTCTAATTGTGTTTTAAGTGTAGCTTGGGATGACGAGAAGACCCTCCAGGTACACTTTTATTTTATTGCAATTTACTTTCTTGCAATTTACATTATTGCAATTTATTTAACCGCATTGCACTTACTTTTCTTGCATGATAAACAACTCGTTGCATGAAAACTCACACCTTTAGGATAGCCCCTAAAAGCTGAAACCAAAACTAAGTTAAAAGTCATTGCAAGATAAAATTCACCGCCACAACATTTCAAAATATAAAACAACTCAAAATTTAATCACAAACGGAACACAAAACTACAATTACAACTAAATTAAAACGTCCTGTTGGATGATCGGGAATACCTCGGATGATGTAACCTACGTGTTGCTAACGGGATTTCCCACGGTCTAAATGAAAGTGTGGAACTCATTTAGTTGAGTTTAGCAAATTCATCCGGACTAAGTGAATCCGATAAAAATAATGATGCCGAAGGATGGAGCTGTGGGATCTTAACCGGTGTCGTTATGATCAACTTTAAGATTTGTTTTAATCAAAACACAAAAAAAAACACTTGGAAAATTAAGACTTCTCTAAACCAAAACACTTTTCTCATCTCCTGATTTATGATTTCTAAAACTAAACCTCTGCAACAACAAGGAGCTCAGAGCATGGTGGGCAGCACGGCCATCGTCATCAGCAAAACCTGAGTCTACTTCAGCAAAACCTTCTTAGAATTAAACAACAAAGCCATAGGACTTCGAGGTAGTTTGCCTAGTGCAACATAAACCCTCAACCTTTGTTAGGCATTTGCATGATCGGGTCATGTAAATTAAGCCCTAACCGGTTTTAGGATTCCGAGGTAGTCGTTCGATACGACATAAACCCTCACATCTTCGAGGCTATTTGTATGATTCTATCATATAAATATAAGTCCTAATTAACTAAAATTGGCATGATCAAAACATTTAAATAAATATTAGGACTTCCCTAAATCCAAGCCAATCAATAGGATAGTCGGGAAATTACCGAAGTTTACTTCGAATCTGTGATTTCTCCTACCTTTCTTCCTTTGGATTCACAAAACAAAATGTTCCAAGTTTGATCCATTCCCTATTGAAATTCCAAAATTCAATCCCTTGAAAACTTAAACTTTGAAATCCCCGAGAGCGGAATTATTGATTATTATCGAGAGTTTTCTTAGGTGATTCCCATCACTTAAGATGTAATTAACTATAGGGGCTTGCCCTTATAGGGAATTTTAAAGAACCTGAGTAATATAAACCCCGTTTAATGTTTTCATATTAAGCGGGGAATTTTGTCGGCTTATAAAATTGGTTCGCAGACCAAACAGATGTCATAAATCTTCTAGTTTATTTAATCGAGCCCCACCATCAAGCAGTGTGTCTATCCTTAGGGATGGATACACGGTTTGTGGTGCGGTGCTCGTTTATATAAACTATTTTGGGATGTGAGATCGGTTTAATCTCATATCTTAAAACCTTCAAATTTAAAATTATTTTCAAAATCAAATACTACTTTTCAAATTATTTATTTTAATTAAATTAAAAATTCGCCGACAGCTTCTGTTAGGCGACCCCCCTTTTCAAAATAAAACACACAACCTAAAAATATGCCGACATCCAGGTGCAAAGAACATTGACTAATCCTATGTTTGATTACTGAATCTGCGGCTAGGCTGGGAGGATAATGGCTGCCACTTCAGAGCTCCCACGTTCCCCTCTCCTGAGGGCTAACATCTACACTTCAGCTCTCAAACAATATGACCAAATTGAATATTTTAGTCTGTCACACTAAAATGTCCAATTCTACTTCCGATAAATAATATTTTCCTATTTATTTGTACCCTCCTTCCAAGGTTTTTGACTTCCCTGAATATTGGATGTAATTTTTACTATAGTTGATAATTCAACATATTTTAACAAATCAATTGGCCAGATTGAAAGTAAATTAAGTTTTAAGTAAAAATTATCACAACTTATTAGGTACTTCTATTTAATTTCATCATTTCGCATAATATTCATAAACAAGGAGAAATACTAAGAAAACTACTCAGAATGCATGAGAATAAAACAAAGCATGGATTTCATTTAAAGTTAACAATAATAAACAAAGATACTTATCTTAATTTCTTCCCCAAGCAGACTCCTTGAAGTTCCTTTGAGTTTTCCTTCTAGTACAACACACTTCTAACTTACTAATTATACTCTAAAACTCTTAAATTAACACACAAACACAAATAGACACCAAAAAGAGAAACTAAGACTCTCTAAATAGGCACACACAGACACTAGAATTCGGCCTCTATTTATAGAGGTAGGTAAAGGTCCAAGGGGTGCTTAAACACCTCTTCAAAAAACGTCCAGGTTCAATGTATTTTGCATTTAGAACCGTCTCGCCCTCGGCGGGAAACGACCTCGCCGTCAGCGGGGCTTCTAGAAGGTCTTCAAACCGCGCGATCTCACTGTCGGCGGGCTCAGGCTCGCTGTCAGCGAGGTAGTTGTAATTCCTTCAGAAATTCTCCTCATGAGCTCGCCATCGGTGGCCTCGATCTCGCCGTCGGCGACTTAGTTTATTTTACATGAATTTCTTCCTTTTTGCTCCAAATTCGCTCCATTTCATGCTTTTTTTTGCTTCCATCACTTATAAATCTTCGTTCCTGCAG
Source organism: Papilionanthe hookeriana x Papilionanthe teres (assembly GCA_022702705.1). Lineage (NCBI taxonomy): Eukaryota > Viridiplantae > Streptophyta > Magnoliopsida > Asparagales > Orchidaceae > Papilionanthe > Papilionanthe hookeriana x Papilionanthe teres. Next base: position 105,962,886 of record CM040424.1, on the reverse strand, counting down.
TAAAATAAAGAAAATACCTTTCTTTAAAGTGAAATTTCATAAAAAATAGATATGAATTTCTTAATATATTTTTCTGTGATCAATCTATAACTCTCTCCTCGTGGGATCAATACTGGGGTCTTTGTTTCAAAGCCCTATATTACTTGAAACGATACGTATACTTGCGTAGAACCCCTAGTGTGTAAAATATTTTCATAAAATTATATTTATATACACTAGTCACTATTATTATTTATAACATATATTTCTGAAAGCATTAATTAGTACGTTGATCTTCAGAGGACTTCGGGTCAAGTTTTTGGCATCGTTGCCAGAGAAGAAGATTTTAGTATGCATATATTTATATCGGGCAAGTTTTTTGCGCTGTTGATGGGGAGAGCAGAGGCAAACTTTTAGATTTTAAGTATTTTTATTTTATTCATTTTTCTTTATTAATATATATATATATATATATATAATATTTATTTTAATTCTTGCTAATTGACTTTTTATGCGTAGTTTTGGATCTGAAGGATTATTACCTTTAGATTCTAAATTAGAAAGAACTGTTAGAAGAATTAAAAAGGAAAACAAATTCAAAAATTTCAAGAAATGACTAATTTACATAACAATTTACAAAATCCAATTGAAATTAATGATCAAAATGTTTATAAACCATTAAGGGATTATGCTAACCCTATAGTTGATGAACTTCATAGTAGTATTCAAATACCCACTTGTAGATGCTAATTCTTTTGAGCTTAAACCGTCTATTATTCAAATGGTTCAAAACAATCAATTTAGTGGAACACCAAATGAGGATCCAAATTTACACCTTGCTAGTTTTTTAGAATTTTGTGCTACCTTTAAATATAACAATGTTTCTGATGATGCTATTAGGCTTAAACTCTTTCCTTTTTGTTTAAGAGATAAAGCAAAGATGTGGCTGAACTCATTAGCAACAGGTTCTATTAAAACATGGGCTCAAATGGCACAAAAATTCCTTGCTAAATATTTTCCTCCTTCTAAAACTACTAAATTAAGAAATGATGTTACTTCATTTAGTCAATTTGACGGGGAGACAATTTATGAAACTTGGGAAAGATTTAAAGAACTATTAAGAAAATGTCCTCATCATGCTTTTCCTGATTGGTTAATTATTCAAACATTTTATAATGGATAAATTGGATCTTTAAAATCAATTATTGATGCTCGCTTCTTGGAGGTTCTTTAATGTCTAAATCATTGAAGAAGCTTACACTTTAATTGAAGAAATGACTAACAATAATTTTCAATGGCCTTCTGAAAGGATTAATCCTAAAAGAATGACAAGTATTCATGATAATGAAGTCTTTTCTATCTTAGCTTCACAAATAGCAGCAATGTCTAAGAAATTAGATAGTTTTGCTATTAATATATCACATAATAACTCTGCTAATATTGAAGATTCTCAAACTATTGAAACTTTACAAGCTATTGCTAGTAAAAATAATCCTTATTCAAATTATTATAATCCTGGATGGAAAAATCATCCTAATTTTAACTGGAATAATTCACAACAATGCGGTAATAATCAATCTCATCCCATTGGAAATTGGAATAATCAAGTTAATTTAAACTATAAACCACCTGGATTTAACAATCAATATAAAAGATTATCTATAAAAGAATTAATTTTACAACTAAGTAATCAATTACAAAATCAAAACACTGCTATTCGTAATATTGAGAATCAAATGAGACAAATCGCTAATTTAATTAATTATAGACCCCCATAAACACTTCCTAGTAATGTTGAAATCAATCCAAAAGAAACCGGAAGAGAACATGAACATGTTAAAGCTGTACAACTTAGAAGTGGAAAGGAATTAAAAGAAAGAATGCAGAATGAAATTGAAAATGAGATTGAGGTCGAAGAGATTGAAAAATCTAAAGAAACTCCTTCTCCTAATAAAGATGAAATTGATATTTCTATTAATATGGAAGTTGAAAAACCACCACCACCTTTTCCTCAAAGACTTAAATAGCAGAAGCTTGATCATCAATTTTCTTAGTTCTTTGAAATTTTTAAGAAACTTACTATAAACATAGCTTTTGCTAAAGCTTTGGAACAGATGCCAACTTATGCAAAATTTATGAAAGATATTTTAAATAAGAAACGAAGATTTGAAGCTTTTGAAACTGTTGCATTAAGTGAAGAATGTAGTGAAATAATTCAAAAGAAATTACCTCAAAAACTGAAAGATCCTGGAAGTTTTACTATACCTTGTGTTATTGGAGAAAAATTTTATGGAAAAGCTTTATGCGATTTAGGAGCAAGTATTAATCTCATGCCATTTTCTATTTTTCGAAGGTTGAATTTAGGAGAGATTACTCCCACCACTGTAACCCTTCAGTTAGCTGATAGATCTATCACTTACCCTAAAGGAGTTATAGAGGATGTTCTTGTTAAAGTAGATAAATTTAACTTCCCTGTAGATTTAATTGTACTTGATATGGAAGAAGATAAAGGAATACTTATTATTTTAGGGAGACCTTTTCTAGCGACCGGACGAGCTATGATTGATATACAAAAAGGAGAATTAACCATGAGAGTTAATGATCAACAGATTAAATTTAATGTCCTTAAATCAATGAAGTACCCTGACAAAGAAAAATGTTATCGAATGGATATAATTGATTATTTAATTGAGAAACGTTATCAAGAAAAATGTACAGTCATTTCTGAAGAAAAATTTGAATTATTAACTAATGAAGATGAAGAACTAAAAGAAGAAGAAACTCATTATATTAAACATAATTGTGAAACTTTGGACATAACTCAAAATGATATACTTTTACCTTAAATTAAAGAAGTCCCTGAACTGGAATTAAAAATGTTAACTTCACATTTAAAGTATGCATTTCTGGGAAATTCATTAACTTTACCAGATATTATTTCTTCTGAGCTAAGTAAAGATCAAGAAGAAAAATTGATAGGAGTGTTAAAGAATTATAAGAAAGCATTTGGTTGGATAATTGCTGACATAAAAGGAATAAGCCCGTCCATTTGTATGCATAGAATTTTAATGGAAGAAAATTTTAAACCTAAAATTGAACCGCAAAGAAGATTAAATCCTATCATGAAAGAGGTTATTAAAAAATAAATTGTTAAATGGTTAGATGTTGGTATTATTTATCTTATTTCGGATAGCCAATGGGTAAGTCCTATTCAATGTGTTCCAAAGAAAGGAGGAGTGATTGTCATTGTCAATGATAAAAATGAACTAATTCCTACAAGACAAGTTACTGGATGGCGAATTTGCATTGATTATAGGAAATTAAATGACACCACTAGAAAGGATCATTTTCCTTTACCTTTCTTGGATCAAATGCTTGATAAATTAATTGGACACTCATATTTACGTTTTCTGGATGGATATTCTGGTTATCATCAATTACCTGTCGCTCCTGAGGACCAAGAGAAAACCACATTTACAAGTCCTTATGGAACATTTGCCTTTAGAAGAATGCCTTTTGGTTTATGTAATGCACCTGCAACTTTTCAAAGATGTATGATGTCAATATTTTGTGATTTGATTGATAAAGGAATTGAAATATTCATGGACAATTTTTTAGTTTTTGGAACTTCTTTTGAATCTTGTTTGGAAAATATTTCCAAAATTCTGAAAGATGTGAAGAAACAAACTTAGTTCTTAACTGAGAAAAATGTCAATTCATGGTCACAGAAGGCATTGTACTTGGTCACAAAGTTTCACAAAAATGGATGGAAGTAGATCAAGCAAAAGTGAAAATTATTGCTGAATTACAACCACCTACTACTGTTACTGATGTGAGAAGTTTTCTAGGTCATGCTGGATTTTATAGAAGATATATAAAGGATTTTTCTAAAATTGCTAAACCTCTTTGTCATTTATTGGAAAAAGATGCTAAATTTGAATTTAACAAAGACTGTGTTAATGCTTTTAATATATTAAAAGAAAAATTAATAACTGCACCTATCATTGTTGCACCTAATTGGAATAAATCTTTTGAATTAATGTGCGATACAAGTGATTTTGCAATTGGAGCTATATTGAGACAAAAATATGAGAAAATTTTCAAAGTTATATATTATGCTAGTAAAACTCTTACTGAAACTCAAAGAAATTACACTAATACTGAGAAAGAGCTTCTAGTTATAGTATATGCCTTTGATAAATTTAGACCTTATCTTCTTGATACTAAATGCATAGTTCATACTGATCATTCTGATATTAAATATCTAATGTTAAAAAAGGATGCTAAACCTAGACTAATAAGATGGGTTTTACTTCTACAAGAATTTGATTTTCAAATAGTGGACAAAAAAGGAGCGGATAACCAAATTGCTGTTCATTTAACTAGAATTAAGAATGATGTTATTACTGAAGAAAATATAAATGAGAAATTTCCTGATGAACATTTATATGTTATTCAAGGATACCAAACACCTTGGTATGCGGATATAGTTAACTATTTAGTTAGCAATATTCTACCTTATAGATTGGATGAAAAATTTATGAAGAAATTTAAAAATGATGCTAAATATTATATTTGGGAAGATCCTCATTTATTTAAATTAGGAAGAGATTCTATAATTCGAAGATGCGTACCTTATGAAGAAACTTTTGTATTATTCAAAAATGTCATGATTCCGATTTTGGAGGACACTTTGGAATAGATAAAACTGCATTTAAAATTTTAAATTCAGGATTTTATTGGCCTACTTTATTCAGAGATGTGAGACATTATGTTAAAACATGTGATCGATGTCAAAGAATGGGAAATATATCCAAGAAAGATGAAATGCCTTTAAATTATATATTGGAAGTTGAAATTTTTGATATATGAGGTTTAGACTTTATGGGACCATTTGTACCATCATTTGGAAAAATTTATATTTTATTAGCAGTTCATTATGTTTCAAAGTGGATTGAAGCTGTAGCTTTGCCTAACTGTAACTCCAAAAGTGTATCTAAATTCTTAAAGAAGATAATTTTTTCAAGATTTGGAATGCCTAATGTAATTATCACAGATGGTGGAAGTCATTTTAGAAATATAAGAATTCAATCATTACTGCAAAAATTTGGAATTAAACATAAAATTGCAACTGCATATCACCCACAAACAAGTGGAATGACTGAAGTATCAAACAGAGAAATTAAAAGAATTTTAGAGAAGACTGTTAATCCTAAAAGAACTGATTGTGTTGATAGACTTTTTTTGCATTATGGGCTTATAGAACAACTTATAAGACACCAATCAGAATGACACCTTACCAGTTAGTTTTTGGAAAACACTGTCACTTACCTATTGAACTTGAACATAAAGCTTATTAGGCGATAAAGGAGTTTAATTTTGATTTGAATACTGCAGGAGAAAAATGATTATTGCAATTAAATGAGATGGATGAAATAAGAAATGAATCATATGATAATGCAAAAATTTATAAACAGAAAATGAAGGTATTACATGATAAAAAGATTTCAGGAAAAATATTTGAGCCTGGACAAGAAGTATTGCTATTTAATACTAGTTTAAGACTTTTTCCTGGAAAATTGAGATCAAAATGGATAGGACCATATATAATTGAAAAAGTATACCAATATGGAGCTGTGGATATTAAAGACCCCAAAACGGGAAAATTTTTTAAAGTTGATGGATTAAGATTAAAACCTTATTTGTGAAACATTAAAAAGATTTATAAAGAGGCTTATGAATTAAGTCAACCTGATTAAAGAACTACTTAGGTCGGGCTGACGACGTTAAACCAAGCGCTTAATGGGACACAACCCATAGATTTTATTTTTAGTGTGTTTTTACATTTCTAATGTATGGTTATGCCTCGTTCTTGACTAATTTTATATAACTTCAGAAAATTAAAAATTATCTTGAAGTATATAAAGTTTTGACTTTGGATCACTCCATTTCGTATGTGAGTAAAAAGGAGATCAAGTTAACCTTCATTGAAATTATGTATATTTGTGTTATTGAGATTGTTCCGATCTTATCATTATAATTTACCTATTTTTGGAGAACGAAACCTTGAAATTTGACGTTAGGCGAAACTAAGTCGAACATGGTTCTAGCGCCTAGGCGCCAAAATTCGTCGCCTAAGCGCCAGAATAAGCTGTGTGTCGATGGGTCCAGTGCCTAGGCGCCAGATTTGGCGCCTAAGCGCCACAGTTACTGGGTTATGTAAAAACCTAAAACTTTCAGCTTTTCACACGATTTTCACCTTTAAATTAACCCATCTTCGTCCCCAATCCCTAAGAAATCAATATTTCGACCCATACACTCCATTTTTAAGAGATTAGAGAGGATTTTTGAAGAAATGGAGAGGAGAAATCTTGGAGAAGAGGCTAGAGACAAAGGTCCAAAAGATCCTCAACCCTACTTCAATGGTTTCATCGCTGTAAGTTTGGAGAAAATTTCTAGTTGTCTTGATAAAATTGAAGCGGATTTCAAAAGCATTGGAGATCGCCTTCATGAGATGTATCATCAGATTGAACATTTGGAATGGAAAGCGAAACTTCAATTTGATCATCTAGTGGCTTATCAAGATGCTCAAGTGGAGATGTATGCGAAGAATAATTGGATCGACGAGAAAACGGCTACGGATTTTCCAAGAGTGTTAGTATTCTTCCTTAGTAGGCCAAGCAATCTTCATTGTGAAGATAATGGAAATTAGATAGTGATTTGGTGAGATCGTGATTTATCTAGTGAGTCGTTGTATCGATTTAGTGAATCGATTGTGTTTGTTTGTGTGTTTGCTATCATGTTTAATGTGTGTTGTATTTGTTTTCAAATTGTGTTGTTTGATTGTGTGTTAGGACTTGAATCATTATATTATACTTATCTGAAGTGTATTGAGCCAATATTGAAGATTATAAATGGAAATAAGAGGAGTTTGATTTAAACCTTATGTTTGATTGGTGGATTTAATATTTAATTTTTAAAATTTTTGGAAAATTTTTTGGAAGTTAGAAACTGAAGCCCTAGTCTAATATGAGTAATTGGAAGTTGAATTTATGAATTTTGGTGGAAAATAAAATTTTTAGAGTGATTTTTGTGAAAGGCGAGTCTGGCGCCTAGGCGCCAGAATTCGGCGCGTAAGCGCCGGTTCGGCCTGCTTACCCGAAAAACACCATATAAACCTCATTAGCCATGGATGACGCCTAAGCTTCATCTCCTTCCCCATTTTAGCAAAAATGCACCTCTTAGATCCATTTTGAGGTCAAAACATCAAGTATTTGGGCACGAAATCACTTGATTTCTTTGTCTCGAGGTCAGATCTACACTCTAATCCATTTATTTTCGATTTTCACCATAGTTTTTCCTATGTTTTGCTAAAAACCGAAATTTTGAGAAAACTTTTGATTTTTAGGTATTCTATTTGGATTTTTTCTATTTTAAGTTTCTTAAACTTAAAAAGAGTTTAAATATTTGATTTCTAAATTTGTTCTTGTTTTCTTTCACGTTTAGATGACACCGAAATTTAAGCGAGGGAAGCGACAACACATTTTCGATATCACGAATTTGCGACAGCGAGAAAGTTTATCTCGGAGCGAAGCTTTTACAATCCGGGTGCGCACAACTGGCAACGATTCTGTTATTTCACTGCTGTTGCTGTTATTCCAGTCGTTCGTGAATTTTATGCTAACTTTTTAGATGCGGAAGACTACGAAGTCTTCGTCAGAGGTATTGGAGTAGGATTTACTCCGAGAGGATCAATGTGTTTTATGGACTGCCACCTACCATCGAGTGCCACTATTCCGGATTATCTTCATCCGAGGAGATCTTGAGATGATTATTGCTTATTTGACTGACGGCACTGGAGCCTGGAAGATCCGAAATGAAAAACGGGTAAATTTCAAATCTTCCAAATTAAATGGTGTTTCAAAGGCTTGACATTATTTTATTTCTGCTAGACTTCTACCTTCCAACCACCTGAGTGAAGTCACCAGAGATCGAGCTATCTTAAACTACTGCATTCAGGAGAGGAAGCCGATAGATGTCGACAGTATTATTTATAATTCTGTGGAGTCTACTGCTAGATTCAGCACTTCTGTGGGACTGAGATTCCCATCTTTGATCTATTCTTTATGTATTAGCAATGGAGTCACTGTTGATATTTTTGAGGAGAAGCTGAAGTCTACCAAGCCAATTGGGCAGGAGAGTGTTAGTATCTATGATTGTCTTCGAGGGAAGAGATCGACCGCTCCTTCTACTTCTGCACACACTTCAGGTAGACCTTCCACTTCCAGACCTTCTACTTCTACTGCTGAGCCACCATCTAGTTTTTGGGAATCGATGCATGATCAGTTTCTAGAGCAACAACATGAGTTATTTCAAACTCACTGAAGAGTTGATTCTATTGATAAGAAAATTGATCATTTATCTGAGTATACCCAGAGGAATAGTAGTTACGATGCTGAGTATGATGAAGCTCTCGTTAGATTCCTGAAGGGAGAGCACGATGTTCGGTTTCCTACCTTTCCTAGTTTCTCACCATATGTTGATCCTAAGGATGTTGAGTTTTCTTTTGGTGATGATGACGATGCCGAGGCTACGGACAGGTGATTAGTGGCCTGATTTACCTTTGAATTGTGCTAAGTCTGTTGTTAGTTTAGTTTGTTTGCTAGTATTGATTGTTGTTTGTTGTTTGCTAGTTTAGATTTGTTTATTTACTTTGTGTGGATTGTTGGATGTTAAGACTGTTGTTAGAGTATTTTTAATGTATTGTGTTTAAGATTGAAATTTGGATAAATTTATATCTATTCCTGTTTCAGCTTACTGTTTAGTAGTTAGTAATGTTTTTATGTTTTTGTTATTATAAGTAGTATAGTCATTTAATTTAATTATTAATGAGCCTACTTACTTTTATACCTGCTTCATTATTTCAGTATTATTCATAAAAGCATGTGTAGAAGTAATTTTTTCTTTCTAGAATGTTTTTTTACATACTTATAAAAATTCCTTTTTAAAATTATGTTTTTCTTTCTCTCATACTTTAAAAAAAAAATTCCATGATAGACCAAAACTTAAGTTTGGGGGAAAGGAAAAAATACATTCAAATTTAAATTTTATTTGTCCTTAAAGAACTAATATTTTCTTAAAATAAAAATTTTTAACATAGCATGAGGAATGAATAATCTATTTAAGATCACTAAAAATTTTGAAATTATAAATAATTTAGTGGACTTAACCAAAAATTTTAATAACTTTGAGTGATTTTAAGAATAGAATTATTCAACTTAAAGAAGAATAAGATTAAGAAATTTTTCTATTCATAGTAGAGATAATTGAATTTTAGAAGTATTAAGAAATAAAAAATTATAACTCGAAGAAAGAATAGATTGAAATTCTTTTTGAAATCTATTTATGTTATAATAATTTAGTGAAAATGTATAAGTTTGAAAATATAAGTTAAGGATATTGAAGTTCAAAACCATTAACAGGCTATCCAGATACAGTAATCCTCTCTTCAAAAAAAAAGAGAGGAGAAGCTTGAGGAAATACGTAATAAAAAATTGGCTTCACTTGAATTAACTTATAAAAAGAAAACTGATTACATTTATTACTTAATTTTTATGCATGTATTTTTATTAGAAAAGAATTTCATGAAGATTTTTTTCTTGTGAATAATTTATGTGATCTTAATATCATAAACTACAATTATTTTCGAAGTGAATGAAAAATTTTTGAAGCCTTATGATTTGGTAGTTAGAATATTCTTTAAATTCTTAAAATTAAACTTAGTTAGTGAAATTTGGTTATTGATTTACTAAAGCCTTTATAAAATCAAAAATCATAAGGAATCTTAAATATTTACCTTTTTATTCCAAATGTTATACATTTTATATAGTAAAAAGGGTTACTTTAGGACAAGTAACTTTTAAGTTTGAGAGATTTTAATCCAAGAAAAAAATAACTATTTTTATGCCTTGATTTTTATTAAATTTTAAGGATATTATGCTTTAATGAAAGGTATTTTTGTATTTTTGAATGTAGGTGTTGCAAAAATGTTCAAGAAGGAGAAAAATATGAAAAAGAAGCAAAAAGGAGCAAAAAGGAGAAAAAAGGAGCAAAAATAGAGCCAAAATGCAAAATTGTCAAAATTACTGGCCTGGCGCCTAGGCTCCAGAGTCCGGCGCCTAAGCGCCAGCTCGATACAGAAAACTGTTAAGTTTTTGACGAATTTTGGGTGGTTATTTTGACGGTGTGAGCGGTTATTGGACCTTCTAGAAGACTGGCAGTTGTTCCTAGTTTATAGGACATGTGATACAATGTATTTGGACGCTTCAAAATAGTTTTAATCACGAAGAGGTGCGATCCAAAGTGAAGAGGTACGAAGAACTGGACACGGTGTCTGGCGCCTAGGAGGTGCCTTAAGGCAACCCTTGAAGCCTATAAATAGGACGATATTCCTTCAGAGAAAAACGCCCCATCTACCCCTCCCTATCTAGAGTCCAATCTAGAGAGAGAATTAGAGAGATCATATTAGGACCACCTTTTTACTTTCCTTCATAAATTAGTGAGTTTATTTTAGAGTTTGTATTCAGAGTTTGAAAGAGTTGGTGCATCTGTAGGTCATTACGCTGTGGAGGCAGTAGGAATCAGAAGTTCAGTAGGAGAAACTGTCGACATATTTTTAGGTTGAGTGTTGTATTTTTGAAAAGAGGTCACCTACAGAAATTGTCGGCGAATTTTTAATTTAATTTAAATAAATAATTTGAAAAGTAGTATTTGATTTTGAAAATAATTTTAAATTTGAAAATTTTAAGATATGAAATCAAACTGATTTCACATCTCGAATAGTTTATATAAACGAGCACCGTATCACAAACTGTGTATCTATCTCGAAGAATAGACACACTGCTTGATAATGGGGCTCAATTAAATAAACTAGACTATTTGTGACATCCGTTTGGTCTGCGAACCAATTTTATAAGCCGACAAGTTCCCCTGCTTAATACAAAGGAATTAAGCAGGGTTTATATTACCTGGGTTCTTAAAATTCCCTATAAGGGCAAGCCACTATAGTTAATTACATCTTAAGTGACGAGAATCACCTAAGAAAACTCTCGATAATAATCGGTAGTTACGCTCTCGAGAATCTCAAAGTTTAAAGTTTTCAAGGGATTGAATTTTGGAATTTCAATAGGGAATGGATCAAATTTGGAACATTTTATTTTGGGAATCCAAAGGAAGAAAGGTAGGAGAAATCACAGATTCGAAGCGAATTTCGGTAATTTCCTGACTATCCTATTGTTTAGCTTGAATTTAGAAAGGCCCTAATGTTATCTGATATTTCAATCTTGCCAGTTTTAATTAATTTGGACTTATATTTGTATGATAAAATCATACAAATAGCCTCGAAGATATGAGGGTTTATGTCGTACTAAACGACTACCTCGGAGTCTAAGACCGGTTAGGGCTTAATTTACATGACATGATCATGCAAATGCCTAACGAAGAGTTGAGGCTTTATGTTGCACTAGAGCGAACTACCTCGAAATCCTATGGCTTTGTTATTTAATTCTAAGAAAGTTTTGCTTGAAGTAGATCCGAGTTTCTGCTGATGACGATGGCCGAGCTGCCCACCATGCTCCGAGCTCCTTGTTGTTGCGAGAGGTTTAGTTTTAGAAGTCATAAATCAAAGGATGAGAGAAGTGTTCGGTTTAGAGAAAATCTTAAGATCCAGGTGTTTTTTTTTAATATTTTAATTAAACAAATCTTAAAGTTGATTATAACGACACTAGGTTAAGATCCCACGGTTCCATCCTTCGGCATCGTTATTTTTATCGGATTCACTTAGTCCAGATGAATTTGCTAAACTCAACTGAATGAGTTCCACACTTTCATTTAGACCGTGGGAAATCCCGTTAGTAACACGTAGGTTACATCATCCGAGGTATTCCCGATCATCCAACAAGACGTTTTAATTTAGTTGTAATTGCAGTTTTGTATTCTGTTTGTGATTAAATTTTGAGTTGTTTTATATTTTGAAATGTTGTGGCGGTGAATTTTATCTTGCAATGACTTTTAATTTAGTTTTGGTTTCGGTTTTAGGGACTATCCTAAAGGTGTGGGTTTTCATGCAACGGTTGTTTATCATGCAAGAAAAGTAAGTGCGATGCGATTAAATAAATTGCAATAAGGTAAATTGCAATAAAATAAAAGCGTACCTGGAGGGTCTTCCCGTCATCCCAAGCTGCACTTAAAACACAATTAGAATATTTAAACATTTAAAGCAAGTTCCTAGGTAAAGTTAAGGGAAGGGTTATGGTTTTCTACCAAATTCCTAATCCTATAGCTAGTCATTTCCTATGACGTCTAGGTTCTTGTGTTTTGGTTTGAGGATGATTTTCTTCATCAAAGAACAATTAAGTTCAATTGTTCTTATAAATATCCTATCATATTGAGGAAGTGCTTAAGAAGAATCTTAAACATCTTTTTAATATTGCTAGAATTGTTTTAAGTCCAAATGAATTTAATTATACAAATGAATTAATCGTCCGAGAATTCAAGTTTTGTTGTTATCTTACTCAGTGAACTACGACATTTGAATATCCTATGAGTGGAGTAATACTTCACTTAATGCTCCATTTAGGAGTTATGACAACAAAAGCTTTCGAGGGCAAATTGATGTTCAAATGGTTTGTGATTTAATTTAATTTCAGTTAACGGGTTTAAATTTGGAATAGTGTTCAAGTTGCTTCATATTTATTTTTCAATTTCTTTATGTCTTAGGTGATGTTATTTTTAATTCAATTTAATTTAACTTTAATTTAATTTAATTTGGTTTAGTTTTAATTTTAATTTAATTTAATTTGATTTTTAATTTTAACTTGATTCTATTATTTAATTTAATTTAGTTTGATTTGATATGATTTAATTTAATTTAATTTAATTTGATTTAATTTAATTTGATTTGATTTAATTTAATTTAATTTAATTTAATTTAATTTAATTTAATTTAATTTAATTTAAATTTAAATTTTAATTTTATTTTTAATTTTAATTTAATATTTTATTTTTTATGTTTTAAAGATGATTTAATTGTAATTGTTAAAGTATTAATTTAATTGAAATTTTAAAAGGTTTTTATTTAAATAATTTAACTTTAATTTAATTTAATGATTAAGTCTTTTAGCATTTTAAATCTTAAATTTGGATTATCATTTTTATTAGGAATTAAACATTATTGAGATGATTAATTTAGGGATTCTTAAATTAAAAAACAAATCTCTTCCTAATAATATCCCTATTTTAATAATTCCAATTTTATTATTCTTCCAAATTTAATCAATTATTTAATTAAGGTTTATTTTAATTATTTTTAAATTGTTTAGTAGGTTTCTACCATTAAATTATTTAAATTTCAATCATCCAAATCAGATTAGGATCAAATATTTTACTCTTTAATTTTATTAAGCCTAAAGTTTTAATTAAAGGTTAAAATTTTAATTACCATTTTGCCCTTCAAGCTTAATAATTTCATAACTCACTAAATTGAGCTTAAATGAACTTAAAATTTTTATGTGACTCCACTCATATGTCAATAAAGATATGAGAGGAGAAAATGTTATTTTTCTGTATTTAATTTATTTATGTAATTATTTTTGGTGGAAAATAGGGATTTCCAAGGAAAATTTAATAATATGACCAAGGGAAAGTTTCTGTCCTTAAGAAAATTATGGGACATTTCTAATGACCGAGAGGACCACTTGGACCAATTTTGGTGATTTTTTGAATTATATTCTTTTTATTATAATTATTTTGCGTTTTGGGGTATTATTTAATTTTTAAAAAATAAAGGTTGAAAAATGAATTTTATATTTTTCAAAAATCTCTCTGATATCAAGGAAATCAGAGAATTAATTTTTAAAATTTTCTGATTTTTCTTTGATTTATCAGAATTATTTTAGTGGAAATGCTAAAAAATACATTTTTTTAATTTTAAAATTACCCTAGGGCTTTAAAATTTAATATCTCATTATAGAGACTTAAGAAAAATATGGGGTTTGTTTCTAAGTGATTAAAATTCAAAATATAACATTTTGGTGAATTTTATTATTTTTATGATTTTTATTATTTTTTATTTATTAAAATATTAAAATAATGCAAAAAATCAACTTTTTTAGAAAATTGCAATTTTATTTTTCTTAAATTTCCCGATATCGAGAGGCTCCAAAACCAATTTGGTGAATTTTTGAAAAGTATTTTGAAAGTTATGAATTTTTAAAGTTTAAATTGGCTAAATGGCTTAATCAACCCATTTAGTAGGGCTAACCAAGTCCAATTGACTTCAAATTTTTATGGTGGGTTCCTCTGATCCTAAATGCTAGTGGAGAATTGATTTCAAGTCAATTTTATGTATGATTAGCTCTAATTAATTAAGGACCTATTTTGGGTTTTTAAGCCAATTAGGGTTATTCCAAGTGGATTAATTCAAAACCTATTTTTCCTAGAGTCCTCTGGTCATAAGAAAGATCACCAAATTTTCCTAGAATTTATTTCACAACATGTTAATTATTGGATTTAAAATACTTAAAACAGCAACATGAATTTGAAAAATCAATAACTTCTCATAGGGATGGCCTCGACCTTGAAAAATTCGGGGAATATTCCCATGTTCGAGAGGCTTCAAAGCCCTATGGTCTCATGCCATGGTGAATTTCCTATATGCATGGAGAATTAAAACAATGCAGAGAGTAAATAAATCATTAAAAATAAAATACTTGATGAAATTAAATGATTTCTTTTCCACGTTATTCTCCGCTGTTCACTGAGCAAGAGGGTATTTTTATTTTATTTTTCTGATTTTTCTACACAAAGTTATGCATTTTTTAAGTTTAGGGAATTAAATAAATCAAAAATAACCCTAATTTCCTACTTATCCATGCGGCGCCACGCCATCCTCGGCAGCTCCGAACGCACACGCGTCGTCTTCTGAGTCTGAGCCGCCATCCAACTCAGCGCTCCGGGGGCCCGCTGTATAGTTCCGTCTCCTCATCCGGCGCGATCCTGGCCGTCCGTCCGCGCGTGTATGGAATGAACGGCATCCGTTCATCGTCCCCAAGCGTTCTCGCCCGAGAGCCGTCCACACTAAAACCACTAAGAACTCACTCATTTCTCGACGGATTTTCGTGTTCTTGTGCTCTATGGATTCGTCTTGAAGAGACGAATACATCTATACGGTGATCATGCATTGAAATTAAGGCATTTGAAATGGAGAATATCCAGAAGCTCGGGATAAAGAGTTAGCTCTTACCTTTGCTCAGAGAAGTGTGGCTTCAATCTGAGGATTGTGTCACCTTCGATTGGGTCCAAGCAAGCTCAAGATGAAGTCCCTTGGCCTGGTGAATTGTCTAGGTATGATTTCGACAAAGCCCGATCACAAAGCTTGGAGTCTGGAACAGATGGGTGGCACAGAGAGGGGCTTTCTTTGGTGGACTTCTTCCCTTGGTCCGAGTGAAGGTGTAGGACCAATCAATTTGGGGATTGGTCCACTGTGAAGAAGTGTCCTGGTTTTTGTGCTGAAATTTGAACTCAAAATTGAGCTCAGCTAGAGGGAATTGGGGCTGGAATCCAGTGGGGATCAAGTGCTCTATGTGTAGAGAGTGGTCTAGAATGATTTTGGTAGAGTTTCCTTAAGGTTGGTTCAACAGCTCCTCCATGGCCGAGAGAGGGGGTGTTTAAATAGAGCTGACTGGAGGCTCTCCCAGGGGGAGTTAGGGCTTGGGATCAGCTGCTCTGGTGAGGAGAAGAACGGCCATGGTGGCCAGCTCGGGCATGGGGCAGCTCAGCAAGGGAGAATTTCAATGTTGGCTCACATGTGAGCTCTCGGGTGTGGTGTTTTTCGGCGGCCTGGTGGCTGGCCGGCCAGGCACTGGTCACCATCTTGTTCAGGTGGGTTAGGGCTGGGGTTTAGTGTAGGCAATTGGGAAATGCCATGTGTCAAAAGCTTGGATTAGAATGGTATGGGAGAAGGCTCATTTTGCACTTGGTTTGGTCATCCCATGGAAATGGGCTTGGTTCACCTCCCCATGGCTGATTTGGCCTGAGGGAGGATCAGATGAATCAGCTAGGAAAGGGTAGAGAAGTCACCATCCATGAATATTTTGATTAATCATGGCTTAAGGTGAAGCATTAAAAGGGTTAAAACCTTTTTAAGGGGGCTTAAAAGAGGCTCCTCCTTTTGCCATTAATGGCTTGGTCACATGTCAAACCTTCCATGGCTTCATGTGGCTTGTCCATGGCTTGCATGTGGCTTGTCCATGGCTTGCATGTGGCTTCATTTGGCTTATCTTTGACTTAGGAAAAGTGGATCCATTTATATGAAAAAGGAATTTGGAGATTTTGGCAATTTAGTGAAAAATTTAGATGGTGCTTGATTTAGGTTGATTTGATGATTGATTTGGGACTTAGGAATTGATCCCAAATAAAGGGATGATGAAAAGGAATTGTCATGTGGGCTTTGGGCTTTTGGATTTCACTTTGGATGGGCTTTCAAGAAGGTTTAGAGAGTGGGCTTTTGGATTTTAAAATGGATTTTATGATGAGAATTTTGCAAAGGATTGGGTCCAATAAGTGTTGAATTTAATTTAGGAATGTTGCATGAATGATTTGGAACAAATTTGAAGTGTTTTGGGCTTGAATTGGGTTGGATTTGGACCTCTTTGGTAAATGGGCCAATGTAGGTCAAATTGGGCTAACTTGGGCCAATGTTGGGCTAGGGTTCAAATTGATGTAAAATTAATGTTGGGAAATGTTTATGGGAGTGTTTCAAAGAGGTTTTGGCTTTGGTTGGGCTTTGATTTTGGGGTTTGGGCTTATTTGAGTTAGAATTGGGTTTAGGTCAAAATTGGGCCTTTTAGCTTTGGGTTAAATTTGAGTGGGGTTTGGGTCTAAATTTTGGGCAAATCATGTTAGTATTTTGTTTTTGGGGATGTTAGGGAAGGTTTAGAAAAGATTTGGGGTTAATTGGAGTTAAATTGGTTTGGTTTGGGTTAGGTTTGGGTCATGGGTCCAAATTGGGCTTTAAGGCCAAAAGTGAAATTGGATTCAAATGTCAATCAAATGGGACTTGGATCTGGTCTAGATTGGTGTTGGGAATGATAAATTGAAGTTTAGAATTGAATTGGACCAGAATTTAGGTCAATTGGGTAGATTTCGCTTGACATTGGGTTCACTTACGGTTAAAATGGGTCAAATTGGGGGTTTTGACAAAAGTGGGGTAAATTGACAAAATTGACCCATGGTGTAGTTGAATAAAATGAAATTGGGAATATTTCAGATTTTCTGGAATTTTCTGGGAATTTTCTGAATTTTTAGATTTTTGGGTCAAGAGGGGTATTTTGGTTATTTGGAGGGTATTGGGAGGTATTTTTGGAATTTTTGATATTTTTGGCTATGGATGATCAACTTGATTGGTGAGGAAATGTTCAAGGTTAATTTTGGGGAATTTTGGGTGATTTAGAAATTTTGAAAAATTTGGGTAATTTTAAGGGCTTTGGGTAGGCTAGGCGGGTCCGGGGGTTCCGGTGGTCAAAAATTGAAAATTTGCAAAATTGAAGATTGGGTAATTGTAAGTGGAATTAAATCATTTTGGTTGAGCCATGAAGCCATATCAAGCCCACATGAGCCATGAAGGGACTCATTTGAGGCATCCACTATGTTGTTCCTAACCCCTTGCGCGAGGGCTTAGGGGTTAAGGACCATCCATGTGAATCACCTTTATGAGTCGGGAGGTCAAGTTAGGTATGGGTGTGTTTTTAGGATGTGTGTGAAAGTGTAGTGTATAGGTGTAGTGTGTGTGTAAGTCGGCCCTTCACCGGACCGAGCCACCTGGGCGGTCCCAAGGCCGAAGAGTCCTATAGGAACTCATCCTTTAAACTTCTACATTTGATTTCAACCTTCTAGGTGATTAGGGGTCTACGATCGAGTTTGTGGAGTTTGCGGGGAGTTAAGAAGTGGTTTGAATTTCTAGGTGGTGGGTCCTAATTCTAATCCTCTAAGATAGCCAAAGGAAAAGCCTAAGGCTAGATCCTAAGTACTAAAGAGAAGAAGAGAAGACCTCATCAAAAATGAGGTCAACAGAAACATCTAAGATAAGTATTTTTATTTTGATTCAAAGTTTATTTGTTATGTTTTGTTATTTAATTTCAATATGTTCTGAGTAGTTACTTTACTTTCTCCTTTCAATTATGAAAAGATAAATAAGATAATACAAAATTCGTCGGAGAATTAAAAATCATATATTTTCAAAATATTGTCATGATATTAATACCAGTTCTTAATTTACTATTTAAATTGCCCATTTAAATTGTTAAAACCTGTTGAAGAGTTTTGAGACTTAGAAGAAGATGAATTCTTAACTTGTAGATATCACATGAATCCTTGGGTAGTCGAAGGCCTTGTGCGGGTTATTCAAGGTGAAGTGCAAATAAATAGGAAGATATTATATAATGGGCGTAGAATTGATAAGATTTTAGAGTGACAGACTAAATTCTTGTGATTTGGTTTATAGAAAAGGAAAGGGTAACTAGTAGGGCCGACCATAGCCACCCTTGGAGATCTAGTAGTGTGAGCCTAGATTAACCCATTCTACTAACAATACATCCGGACTCGATCTATAAGCTAGCCAATGTTCTTTGCACTCGGATCAAAGGGTAAAGAATATGAATGCTTCTATTTGGAACAATACCATAAATTTATATTCTCCACGAATATTATCATTATCTTAGAAAATCTTGGATTAATTGAAAGGGAGAAAGTTGCTTTCTTATTGCTATTTACATCAAATATTTTATTCCTGTTTTATTATTACATCTAGTAAATAAAAAATTATAAAAGAAATAATTTAAAATAAAAATATTTAAAGATCTATAACTCTCTCCTCGTGGGATCGATACTGGGATCTTTGTTTCAAAGCCCTATATTACTTGAAACGATACATATACTTGCGTAGAACCCCTACTGTGTAAAATATTTTCCATAAAATTATATTTATATACATTAGTTGCTATTATTATTTATAATATATATTTTTGAAAGCATTAATTAGAACATTGATCTTCAGAGGACTTCGGGTCAAGTTTTTGGTATCGTTGTTGGGGAAGAAAATTTTAGTACGCATATATTTATATAGGGTCAGATTCCAACTTATTATATGAGACTTTAAATACCATAAACAACCCTTACTCTAACTTTTACAACCCAGGTTGGGAGAACCATCCTAAATTTAACTGGAATCATACTACTGAGGGTGAAAATCAATAATGGGAAAACAATCATGCAAATCCTAATGGAAGTTGGAATAGGTAGGGTAACACAAACTATATACCTTTATATAAACTGGACTCTAATATTAATCAACAATTTAAGGATAATAAGATATCTATGGAAGAAGTAGTATTACAAATGGGAAACCAGTTGCAAAGTCAAAATGCAGTGACTAGAAACATAGAGAATCAACTGGGACAAATTGCTAATTCACTTAGCAATAAACCCCAAGGAACACTTCCTAGCAACATTGAGATCAACCCTAAAGAGAACACTAATGAACAAGTAGAAGCTGTCCAATTAAAAATTGGAAGAGAGATAGAGGATGTGGTTAGAAAAAAGAAAGATGTTGTGAGAGAAATAAAGGAAACTAAAAGACCTGAAGAACATGTTTCTAAGGATCTGCAAAAATTAATATTTCCAACTAAAATCAGTTTGGAAAGACCACCACCTCCATTTCCTCAAAGACTTAGACATCATGAGTTGGATAAAAAATTTTCAAAGTTCATGAAAGTACTTAAGAACTTAACGATAAATATTCCTTTCACTGAAGCTTTGGAACATATGCTAAGTTATGCAAAGTTTATGAATGAGATATTAAACAAGAAAAGGAAATTTGGGGATTACGAGACAGTTGCACTAAGTGAGGAGTGCAGCGCTATACTTTAAAAAAATTTTCCTCGGAAACTTAAAGATCTTTGTAGCTTTACAATTCCTTGTGCAATTGGAAAAAGATTATGTAGAAAAGCTTTATGTGATTTAGGAGTGAGCATTAATGTGATGCTTCTATCTATATTTAGAAGGTTAGATTTAGTCGATATTTCTTCCACTACTGTAACCCTTCTGTTAGCTGATCGATCTATCATTTATCCAAAATGAGCTATAGAAGACGTGCTTGTTAAAGTGGATAAATTTATCTTTCCTTTGGACTTTATTGTATTAGATATGGAGGAAGATAAAGAAATTCTAATTATTTTAGGGAGACCTTTCCTTGTTACTGGACAAGCTATGATAGATGTGCAAAAAGCAGAGTTGATTATGAATATTGATGATCATGAAGTCACTTTTGATGTATTAAAGACTATGAAATATCCAGCTAAGAAAAAAGATGATGATTGTTTTTGGGTAGATGAAATTAATTATCTAAGTAAAGACCATTTCCAAGAAAGTTTTAAGAGTAAGTTAACAGATGAGATTAAAATAGACTTTCATGATGTTTCAAAAATGTTATTTAAAGAAGACTGTATGTATGTTCAGGAGAGGTGTGACATAATGAACGCTACAAAAAATAGTAAACTTTTAATTCCATCTGTTGAAAAATTTCATGAACTTAAGATGGATGTACCCCATACAATTTTAAAGCGTATCTATTTAGGAAATTCATCTACACAACCAGTCTTTATATCTTTAGATGCGACTCAATCACAAGAAAAACCTGAATTGAATGATGAACAAGATAAAGTTATTGAACTAGGACTTGGAAGAGAAATTGAGGATAAATTTCAAAAGAACTTTGAGTTGAGAAAAGAGGATAAGGATATTGGAAGACCATTGGAAGAAATTCTTAAGGAATTAGAAAAACCTATTTCCTTAACTAAGATAGATCCTCCATCATTTAATAATTATAAAGGGGAAGAATTAAAAAATAATTTGAAACAGAAGAGTATAATAGAAGATATTGATCCAGAATCGGAATTATCTAAAGAGAATCCGATCCAAAATTTGAGAGATGTTGAAGTATCTTATAAAGACCCATTTCTTATAAATTTCAAGGATGATATTAATATGCAATTTCAAAAAATCAATAGAAGAATATTGGATCTAGAAAGAAATGTGAGGAATTATGATATAAATCAAACTGAAAATGAAGAACTGAATGAAAAATTAAAATTTGAGGATTTTATAGGAATACCTGTATATGGAAATGATTGAGCGATTGATCGAGGATTACTTAATTAAAATTTTGATCCAGGTGCAATCATTTGTCAAGCTAACTACGTTAAACTAAGCGCTTTATGGGATCAAGCCATAGTTATCGGTGTGCTTTAATTTAGTGTGCTTGAGAGTCATGCTTGTTAGTGTTGTATGGTGTTTTCTTTAGAGTGGATTGACTTGATCTTTGTATCATTATGGATTGATAAATTTGATTTTTGATTGGTAGATGTTTGGATTATTAGTAGTTTGATTTGATCTTTGTGTGTCTTGAGGGAGGTGATTCCTTAACTTCTTATGATGGCTAGACTTGATCTCTTGTAGTAGTTGGATTAACGAGTCCACTATAACTCGGGTCTTACTCAGACTTGAGTTTAACAGGAGTATTATGAATTTGAACAGTGTTAGATCCATCTTAATATTGTTACTTCCTTTCTCTAACTTTATTTTCATTAGGTAAGAGTCGCAAACCTATTTGATGAATACAATGTGGATGATCTTACGCTATCTTTATAAGTGTTAGAGGTATTTAATTATAAGATGATGCCTGAGATTGGTGCCTAGGAGCCAATATATCAGAGGTAATCTTATCTTTCAGATTATAATCTATAAAATCATTTTAAAATGTACTTTATTTATTATTGTAGTGATTCCGTTAGAAATTGGAAGTAAATTAGTAAGATATGATGAGTTTATGAAAGAATTGACCTCATTTATCATGTGTGTTTGTGCTAGTGTTACAATTTTATATAAGACTTAAAGAACATTTTTATATTCCCATGCTGATACATGCTATGCTAGTTAGACTTTGGTTTAGTTAATTTCATTTTGGCATGTTTAGTTTAGATTTACTTTCTGCTACATGATTTCTATCTTGATTAATAATTGTAGATCTTTCTGATAGACACTTGTGGTAGATAGAATTTCTAAACTGTTTTTCTTCTGACTTATATTTTATTACTGAATGTTATACATGTTAAAAATCAAGTTTGGGTGTAGGAAGAAAAATAAAATTTTAATGTGAAAATACTTCCTTTTTGTGTAATTTTATTACAAGCATTTTTAGGTTAGATTTACTTTCTCCTACAGTCATTTTATCCTGATTATGCATGTATATGAATTTGATAGGATGTTGTATTAGTAAGTAGATTCAACCTTTAATTTTTATTCCTGTAACGTTTTATGAAATTAATTGTAAAATATTTTAAAATTTATGTTTGGGGGGAAGAAAAATTTTTAAAATATAACTTTATTTGTCTTCAGTAGCCTGTATTTAATTTGATATCACTTTTAAAATGACTTGTGGTATGTGGTGTTACCTTTAGGTTACTATAATTTTGATTTTAAGAATGTTGGAAAAATAACATAGTTGAAATCCTATGTGAAGAAACTGTTCTAGAGTTAAGATATTTTGTAGGAAACATTGGAAAAATGATTTTTCTATTTATGATAGAAAGGAATTGAATATTTGAAAAGCTAAAATTATTAGATTTATACTTAATGAGAATTGATCCTTTATTGAAAACATTTTTTCGAACTAATACTTACACTTATAAAAGGTGAGGGAAAGTTTTGAGTTTTAGATTTTAGAAAGAGGATAGTGAAATTCAAAATTATCAAAGGTCTATCCAGATATAGTAATCCTCACATAAAAAAAAGTAAAAAAAAAGGATTAAAAATGATCCCGAAAGAAAGAAAAAAAAGGTGAAAAAAAGGGATTGAAAATGATCCTGAGAGAGAAGAAGACAAAAGAGATAATAGGTGAGGAGAAGCTTGAGGAGAAGCCTAATCAAAAATTGGTTTTACTTGTATCTTTCTAAATAAAAAGACTTAAAAATAATCCTAAACTTATTCTTTTTTCAAAAGTTATTGGTTATATTGGTATAGATAAGGAGCTTAAATTCCGTTTTTATACTTTTTATTAATCTTTAGTTCGATAATTTTCAATAACTTTTGAAGTAAATAGAAAATCAGGATTCCTAAGTTGAATATGAGATATTCTTACACTCTAGTCCTAGGTTGATTTGCTAGAATTTCTCCTATGTTATACTATAATATTTCTAAGATGAAATTATAGGAAACTCTATTGAAACCCACAACCACAAGTCAATATATTTGGTTTTTAAAGTTATAGTGTTACTTGAGGACAAATAATAGTTAAGTTTGGGGGATTTTTATGCACAAAAAATATATACGATTTTTGCTATATGATTTTACTCATTTTTGGTGATATTACACTTTAAAAGGAAGGTATTTTGTATTTTTTTGATTTTAGGTACAAAAAATGGTGATTGGAGCAAAAGGAAGCAAAAATGGTGCAATTAGGAGCAAAAACGAGCAAGAAAGCAAATTTTGGTCTGACACCTTTCGATAAGTTTTTCGATGCTTAATCTCTTTTACACATCTTGCATATTTTTGAATGAGATTATAATTTAAAGAAATGTTGTTTTTATGCTTATTTCGTAGGGCTATCTGTTAGGAACGCAACACAACTGAAACGGGGCGAATCAGAGCTAAAACGGAGCCAAACGGAGCAAAACGGTGGAGCTGCGCAGCAGCCTGCTCGCCGATGGCGAGATTTAATTGAGAATACCAAAAAATGCCAGAAAAGCTCTCCGACAGTGTTCTCGAGCCCGCTGACAACGCCCGGGACCACTATGGATCAACTTTTGGCGGTTTTGGTCTGAAATTCAACGTATTTGGACGCTTTTTCGAAGCGGTGCTTAAAGAAACTCTTAGAAACTCATCCATACTTTTTAAATTAGTGATTTTAGGTTAGAAAGGAGAGGAGGAATGTTAGGAAAAACTTAGAGAATGTTTAGGGTTCTTAGATTAGGAGTAGAAATGTAGATTTCTACCCTTTTGAAGAGATTGGAGAGGACATTTTGAAAGAATTTGTAAGGAGATGTTCTAGCATTGCATGGATAGGCGGGAGGCTTTATGGGAGAGATATTCTTCTTGCTTTCAAAGGGAAAAAGCTAAGTATTTTTCTTCTCTATCTTATGATTTTGTAAATATTTACCTAGTGGATTTTCTTTGGTTAAATGAAGTTTCGGTTGTGTTTTCTTCGTGCTTTGTGACTTATCTCTCTTACGATTTCTTCTTCTTTGGAAATAGGGGCATGAGAAGATTATGTCATTGTTTTCCTTTTACTTTTCTTTTGTAATGAGTAGAATTCATGTGTAGGTTGTTGAGATATATGCTAGAAGAAGTTTTATATATAAATGTGATGGTTTTCACTTGCACTTCATTTACATTGCAGTTAAGGCCTGTTGTAATGTTAAAATTCGTTGTGAAAACATACGATCCGAGAGGGTTATGCTTTCTACACTAATTACGAACCACATTCAAATTCCATGGATGGTGAAGTTCATGGGGATTGAATGTAAATAAATAGAGAAATATAATTATTGGATGTAGAAGTGGGGATTTTAGAGTGACAGACTAAAATCTCCAATTCGGTCCTATTGTTTGAGTACTGAAGTGGAGATGTTAGCCCTCAGGCGAGGGGAACGTGGGAGCTCCGAAGTGAGAGCCGGTATCCTCCCAGCCTAGCCACAGATTCAGTAAATAAGTATAGGATTAATCATTATTTTTATGCATGGACCAAAGGGTAAAGAATATGATTGCTCCTATTTGGCACATACAACATTTAATGCATCTCATTCATATACATTATCCATTTATTATATAAGAATAGTATTTTTTAGTTTCTCAAAATTCTCCAAATCAACTCATCCAAAAAGGGTTATCTTTAGAATTAATATTTGCATTTAGTTATAGTCACTATCTTTACATTTAACACTTAGATTTAGGATTAGTTGCTAGATAAAACATCATTTTAATCGACATTCCAAACTAAGGAGTAATTATAGTAGACTAGAATTTGACTAAAAAACTTTTATCTCGCTTCCCTGTGGGATCGGTAACCAGGACTCCACTAGAGCCTTGTATTACTTGAGCGATACGTATACTTGCATTGATATAAGTGACTTTATTATTAATCAATTGCACTCATTTTTATCATCATAAAAAGTCACGGTTAATTACCAAGACTATTATTCGTACTTATGAGTCTCATGTGGGAGCACGAGATGAGAGTAGGAGTACTGATATTCCTACTATGAGCTATGACATTCCATCGATGTATGAGCCCCCTACATTGTCCGATATTATGGAGCAGTTGAGAATACAGAGTGCTAGTATGGATAGGCTCCATGGTAGGATGAATGTGTTTGAGGTTAGAAGTGATGTGAATGAGGATTATATGAGAAGAAGAGTAGAGTTTGATATTACCTATCATGACGCCCAGGTCAGATTCATGAGGGGGGAGACTGATGTGATATTCCCTACTTCCCCCAACTATACACCGTATAGACCTAGTCCCGCTGACCTTGCTGATGAAGCTGGTGATAATGAATGGTAGTTTTTCTGTTTTTTTTTCTATTTTTTTTATGTGCTGTGTTTTTTGTGATGTAGTAGTTATTTACCTTGCATGTGATGAGTGAACATGTTGATGTACTGTTATGTTATAATGAAAAGTTGAAATTGTTAAATGAAATGTGTAGTGCTGTGATAGTTTATTTAGTAGTTATTGTGTTTTGTTGGATGTTTAGATGTTTAAAGTTGATATCTCTTTACCCTGCAAATGTTTAAAAATTTTATATCATCGTTACTAATCGTTTCATACTCACTAGTTGTAAATTTTGACTAATACCGGATAGCTTTTGAAGATTTCAAGATCTCAGCACAAAAATGTTAGTTTCTTTTACTCTCTACTGTTTCAAATTTTTTGAAAAATTTAAGTTTGGGGGAGGGTAGAAAAAATATTAACTATTATTTTTTCTCAATTATTATATTTTCAAAATTTATTAGCATAACTTCTGGCAGTTGAACCTCACTTTAGATAACTAAAATTTTTTATTTTAGTTGAATATTACAGAAGGATTGAATGAAAGTTTTTAGTAATAAAGGTTAATTTTATTGGGGTAAGATATTTGATATGAAAGGATTAGATTATAGTTAACTATTTAAAGTAAAGAAAACTATATATTTGAAATATTAAGAGACTTAAAGTATTATATGTTGACTTTATGATGAATAATAAAGCTCATACCTAATTATAAAGTAAGGTGGTGTTTCAAGTTTGAACTTTAGAAAGAGGAGAGTGAAGTTCAAAATCATTAAAGGCTATCCAGATATAGTAATCCTCATATAAAAAAAGAGAGAAAAAGAAAGGAAAAGTAGGATTGAAAAACAATCCCAAAAAGAAAAAAAGAAGAAGAAAAATTAAAGAAAAAGAAAGAAAAATATTTATGAGGAGAAGTTTGAGGAGATGCCTAATAAAAAATTGGCTTCACTTGAGTCACCCTAAAAGGAGGACTTCATTTCATTTCTGATTTTATATTTAAAGTATTGGCCTACATTCTGATGAAATTTGCATGAACTTCTTTTTCATATATTCTTTCAAAGCACTCTTAATGTGACAAATTATGGTTTACCTTGAAATAAATAGAAGACTAGAACCCTTAGACTTGATTGCTGAATATTCTTATACCTGTAGTGTTGACCTGAGTTACTGAATTTCTTTCTAAAAGTTTTACCAATATATTCCTTTGAATGAAAAATTTTAGTGTCCTACAGGTGAAAAGTACATTGCCTTGAGTTATATATTTATGTAGTAAAAGGATTACTTAAGGACAAGTAATAATTATGTTTGGGGGATTTTGATGCACAAAAAATATATACTGTTTTTGCTATATAATTTTACCATTTTTGGTGATATTGCACTTTAAAGAAATGTATTTTTCATTATTTGTTTCAGGTATGATGATTTTAAGTGATTGGTGCGAAAATAAACAAAAGGAATGAATTTGGAGCAAAAAAGAGTAAAATGGGAGAAAACAGCTTCTGGCACCGCCGGCGCCAGAATTTGCTCCGTCGGCTCCATTTTTTGAGGAGCCCCAGAATTAATTAACAATAAGCGCCGTCGGCGCCCTATCTAGCTGCGCCGGCTCACAATGTCGGTGCAATTCAAATTTGAAGAGTTTTGGCGACTTTTTGAAGAGTTGCTTAAGGAAACTCTTGGAAATTCGTTTCTAACATATATGTAACTGTTTTTGGATGAAAAAAGTGTAGAGTTTAGTAGAGTTTAGGAGGCTTTAGTGTGGAAGAGAGTTAGGGCTTGGAAGAGAAGAGTGTAGAAGTGAAGATTTTGAGAGGGATTCTTCTCTAAGGAGTGAAGGAAAAGGAGTAAAGTGAGAGATTGCTTCTTCCTTTCCATTCTAAAGAGAGAATTGAGTGTTGTAAAGAAGAGAGAAAATGATTCAAAGGAACTTCAAGGGATTGCTTGGGGAAGAGAAAGAGATAAGTTGTATTTTCTATTGTGGTTTGTATGAATTTTCTTTTATATATAAAATCCATGTTTTATTGTGTCTCCTCTATGAATTCTGAGTAGTCTCCTTTGTCTTTCTTTTTGCATAGAGATGTGATGATGTGATAATGTAGATTCGAAGTGCTTTTAAAGTATTGAAGAAATTATGATGGTTTTTCATTTAGAACTTAATTTACTTTTCGATCTGGCCAATTTTATTGTTAAAATCTATTGCGATACATTTACACTGAAAGGATTGAGTGTCCTACAACAATAATGAAGAATCCATTCAATGTCCATGGATGAATTGTGTAGTTCATGGGAATTGAGTGCAAATAAATAGGGAAATGTGTTTTGATGGGCTTCAAATTGGAGGTTTTAGGGTGACAGGCTGAGATCCCCAATTTAGTACTAAGATTGGTAACTAAAGTCTAAGGTTAGCCTTCAGGTGAAGGGTGAGTGGGAGCTCCGTAGTGACAGCCGATATCCTCCCAGCCTAGCCTTAGATTTAGTGACTGAGCTTAGGATATGTCAATGTTTTTTTCATGCTTGGAAGTGGGGATACTCTTTTGAGGGTAAAGAAACATTTATGCTCCTATTTGGCATAATACAATAAATAATCATTCCATATCATTCACACATCATATACTCATTACAAGAGGAAAGACACTTTTCATATATATCAAAACCTTTCAAATACAAAGCTTAGTGTGTGTGTGTGTTAGTTAATTTTGTTTAAAGATATTAGAAGTAATTGTGGTTTGCTTAACTGTTACTGTTTTCTGCATCTTGTTAGTAGAAGTAAACTTAAACTTTAATTGCGATTTGAGTATTGGATTTCAGAATTACATTATCTATTATAAGGAAAGTGCCTTCCCTGTGGGATCGATGACTAGGACTCCATTAGAGCCCTGTATTACTTGATACGATACATATACTTGCGTTAAAGTTTGGACTTTACAAAAATCATTATAAATATATATAAATTTGGGTTTATAAGTTCTTACATTAAAGTCTGCGGTCAATGCTCTGTTTGATTATAAGCTTGTTAAAATTTTACACGCTGCCACACAACACATGCAGATGTGTGCCTGTGCACTAATGAGCTAGCATCAAAGATTTTTTTTCCGATCTTTTGAGGCTCCTACATTATAAATACCCCCTTTGAGGCGAGGGGGTATTCACTCCATTCTTAAAGTAGAAGAATTTTTCTATACATTGTTATTGCCTAACTTTCCTTTGGCTGAGGTTGGTTGTCTTTTTTTAGGTCGTCGTTGCCTGATGATTTCTGACCTGTTGTTTCTTAATCATTTTCGAGCTGCTATTGCATATTTTTTTTGCTGAAATTGCTTGATCGTTTCCAAGCTTCTATTGTCATATTTTTTATGGGTTAGAGATGCTTGATCATTTTTTGGGCTGCTATTGCTAAACATTTCCAGACTATTATTGCTTAATTTTTTCAGGCTGTTATTGCTTGATCATTTCTAGGCTACTGCTACCTAATTTATTTAAGGTTTTTGTTACTTGATTATTTTCAGGCTAATATTATTTGATCCGGGCTACTATTGTGGTGGGTGTGTGGAACTGTAATAAAATTGAGTATATAAGAAATATTATTTGTTAGGTTGGTATCTTCTAATATTTTTAATATACTTATACTTTCTGAGGTTGTAAGCCTTATGAGATATAATTTCCTTTAACAGCTTGCAGTCTATTAAGATTTTTAAATGTACATATATATTTGGAGATCTATAGTCTTCTATGATTCTTTAGCATACATTTACCTTTTGAGGTTAATAGCCTTTTGAAAATTTTTAGTTCATATAATAGTATTTGAGGCTTATAACCTTTTTTTTAAGTTTTTTGAGTGGAGAACCATAAAAAAACATGCTACTAGGTTAATTTTGAGGGAAAAAGAAAACCGGACCATCAATAAAAGGTGGAACAAGAATTCTTCGAGCCTCCACTATCAAAGATCCATGAGATTATTGAGGTGCATGATAGCGAGGATATCCCCACTCCTAATAATTTTTGGGATAGTGCTAGTGATCATAATTGATTAACCATTGTAAATGTTTTTTTTTTTAAATGCAATCCCATTTTATTGAGTTTTAGATGCAAGAAGTTTGGGGAACAATTCCTCGTTAGATGAGATATTCTGGAGGAATGGAGTGGAATTTTTTTTTTCCCATTGTCAGCTCTATAACAACAATAACAACAACCACAAGCCCTTTTCCAACCAAGTGGGGTCAGCTACACGAACCATTTAGAATTTCTATTCCCTCCAAGTGGGGTCAGCTGCAACCGTCTCACCTGGTAGGATCAGGTTTGACGTTGTATTGAACTTACTAGATTACCGATCAGACATTATATCATGGAATTTTGCCTCTACCTTATCGTTTCTTCCATGGGCTCGAAGTTTCCTGCTGCTATTGTTGGGGCATTTCTGCTTCTCTGGGAGTGTAGCTTTTTTTTATATATGAAGTAAACAATAATGACTACTCGGATTCATTTTTTTTTTCTTTTTTAGAAATCCTATTTTAAAAATAATATTTTAGTTTAATTAATTGGTTTTGTTTCAATGATAGAAATTTGGTGAAAAGAAATGAAGAATATAGGCTGAAAACCTTCATTCAATGTTTGCTGACCCATAAATTTTTAGGTTTTTAAATCAGTCCTTCCACTTTCCCTCAATCCAAACAAAGACTTTGCGCATGAAAATGAAATGAGTTAATTAATGATAGTTTCTAACTTATTTTACTAAATGATGGATTTAATAAATTTCTCTATTTTCAGCAAGTTCTTCCTAACTTCAAGCATCCAGATTGTCTTCTTTGCTCTTTTCGCTTGCAGCTTTTCCTTGTAGCTATCAAATTATTATGAGGGCAATTGAGTGACTTATACTGATTTTT
The DNA here is from genome assembly GCA_022702705.1 of Papilionanthe hookeriana x Papilionanthe teres. Lineage (NCBI taxonomy): Eukaryota > Viridiplantae > Streptophyta > Magnoliopsida > Asparagales > Orchidaceae > Papilionanthe > Papilionanthe hookeriana x Papilionanthe teres. The sequence goes on along the minus strand of CM040424.1, from coordinate 105,932,376 downwards.
CTTACAGCAGAACGCAAGATGTGCGGCAGAGCAAACACAGACCGTTCAACGTCAATCTACTACGATCAGTAATGCTCCCTTACAAAGTAAGCAACGTCGTGGCATTCTATATGGCAGACATTTTCATGGCCGATGGCTATTAATTAAAGCATGACGTCCTATTTTTCATTTCTAATTAATGGTACAAATTACATTAATATCGAAAATAAGTATGAAAAGGTATGTATTGCCTCAACAGAATTAATAATAGTATTTTTATTGCGATAGTAAAGTTTTTTGAGTGTCGTGCAATTAAATATAGGTTTTAAATAAGTAAACAAATAAGAAATGTGTGTTGTGCGCGTGCGCGAGCGTGTGTGGCCAGCACATCTGTTTGTTAGTGCAAGTCCCTTTAAGTCGGGGGTTCAAATCTCCTTTAGGCGAGTTGTCCGTTCTATGGAGGTGACACTTGAATTGGTTAGTTCACGGGGTCCAATCTCAAATATAGCGGGATTGTGAGCCCAAATGGTTGGTTGATGGTTTCTTCTATCAACCAATTTTTTAAATGATTGGCCGGAGGTTATGATACGAGTCTTCAACCAATCTCATATGTCTAAATACTCGATCCCGCACTCCAAGACAGTTGCACAAAGGTGGGCTCTAACCCGTGACCCCAGGGAATCACATCTGACAACGCAGTTGCCAAATAAAGAGTCTCAGTGTGTGGCACTAGACACACACACACACATTATATTCTATATCATGCACTGAATATATAAGATTTAATTCATGAGGAGAATTAAAAAAAATATATGGGCATTTCCATACATACAAATGGATTTTTCTGAATTTAAATATACACACGCACACATAGGGCTGTCAAAAAAGCTCTTTGTTCATGAAAAATTTGTGTTCGGTTCGTTAAGGAGTTCGTGTTCGATTCGTACGATAAGTAAATAAGACGAACACGAACAATATTTTTTCGTTCGGTTGGTTAAACGAACTAAACATAAATAGTTATGCATTTGTTCGTATTCGAATCATTATTATTCGAAATATAAAATAATTTGAAATAATTATATATAAAAAATTTATGATATTTTAAGAAATTAAATTTTATAAATTATAATATATAATAAATTAATAATAATAATATATTAATATACTATATTAGTAATATACTAAATTAGATATTATATATTTATATAATATAAGTTATATAATTAATATAATGTCTTATTTATATATATATTAATATTAGGGCTGCCAAACTGGCTTGTCGTTCGCGAACAGCCCGTGTTCGGCTCGCGTTCGACTCGTTCAGTAAGAAACGAACACGAAAAATGACTTCACGAACAATTTCAAACACAAGCTTATTTCAAACAAACTAAATTTCAAACGAACCAAACACGAACACAAGCTCTGTTCGTTTGTGTTCGGTTCGTTTAGACCACATTATATTCTATATCATGCATTGAATATATAAGATTTAATTCATAAGGACAATCTAAAAAAAAAATGGGCATTTGCACACATACAGCATTTGCATACATACAAGTGGATTTTTCTGAATTTAAATATCTAACACATACTTTAATTTTTCTATTTTATATCACCTAAATATTTCATATCATATAAAATATGCTATCATGTTAATTTTTAAAAACTTAAGTGCACCTTCTCATGCATAAGAAGGTAGCAGGTATGTAAGAGATGGAAGTTTAGGAGTTTGATATGTAAACAAAACAAATGTCAAGTTATTTCTATTGTATTTTAAAATTAAGTTTGACTCTTTCACATATTGATGACGTTTCACTTTCTTTTTAATCAACCAAAGAAAAGATGTACTAATAAAAAATAAAGTTACAATTAGTTCAAAAACTGACTCAGTCTTGGAGAAAAATAAGAGACCTCTTACACAGATGCAACCAAACTAAAGATATCACCAAAATAGAACGCAGAACAATAAATTTACTTAAAAAAACAAGCCAAGATAATATTATAATTGAGAGCTAAATAATGACTCAGAGACTCAACACAAGTAAAGATTAACTATTAAAATCATGCTATTAGGTTAATTTTGAGGGGTAAAAAAAACCAGACCATCGATAAAAGGTGGAACAAGAATTCTTCGAGTCTCCACTAGCAAAGATTCGTGTGATCTTGTATGTCTTCATTTTTAAATTTAGGGGCGTTACAAATTGACCCCACAAGCCAATTCAACTCTAAGACAACTCAAAAAATTTGAGTTTGGATTAATCCAATGAATTTTCAAGTTTGGGTTGCGATCCAAAATTTGAACATGTTTGATTTTGAAGTTTATGTTCTAGTTGACTCGCAATATAAAATTGATCCAAATTGAATCCTTCAACTCGACATTAACTCGGATTTGACTCAAAATTGAATCGAATTTGACCAAATAATTATTATATATATATTAAATGAGTTATGAGAGTTAGGTTTGGGTCATTCAGGATGAATGCTAGTCTTTGGGTTAGATTTTATGACCAATTTAAACTGCTTTGGGTCAAATGAACCAACCTGTCAGCCTGATTTGACACCCCTACTTGAACCATCATTACAGTTGATCAACATTTTATATCCTAATCCAACGGGCTTCTCTTTAATGTTGCTTCCACCAATCATCTTCGTGAATTTGAATTTTAAACTAAGCTCATAATATCCGATGATGAAATATATCTCCATGTAGCCAAAGTAAAGTTTGACACCCTTAAACTCCTTGATGGCCTGCCATAAGCCTTAGTACTCCACAAATAAAATAATACAACTGCATCTAAAGTCAACAAAAGTTATCAACATAATATAGAAGCAACTGCTTAAAACCCAGACAATCGAGTTGAGATACAATTGGAGTTTTACAAGTAGTTGAAAAATAAAAATTAATTTTGTTATCATCATTGTTATCATCATCAACTTTCCTATAACGATGAAAATTAACCATCAAAATGTTGTAGTCAACTAGATTAATTGAAAATTTATATAAGAGAAAAATATAGGATATGATTACATGAGATCTTGTGAGTCCTTCCTCGTAAGTTGCTAAGGTACTATCCCACAAGGGTACAGCCCAACATGAACTCCAAAATGGCACATGAATCTCAAATAGTAGGGAGATAATTTAAGGTAAAACTCAACAAAACACAACAATAAAATGACCACCTCATGAAGTTTAGGAAAATAATACTTTTATCACTATTGCGAATAAAAATTTGAAATAGTTTGATCCCAAAAATCTTTCACATATTAATAAGTAAAACCCTAACTAATCTTATCTTCATGGTCCCTCGTGGAACTGCATAATAGGAGGGGCAACTCATATTGATCATTAGAAAAAAGTCTACCAATGCAAAAATGAGTTAAGAAAATCTCTATAAGAAGACATAACTAGAACTTTCATTGAAATAAATTAGTTTATACGAAAGTAAATTATAATAAACTGTAGTAATCAAAGTTCATGAACAATAATTGTTAGCTTTCAAGTATGAAAAATAAACTTATCAAAAGAATATATGAAAATTGAAAAATAATCTTTCATGAAATTCTTGAAATAAGTCATACTAAAATTCTTAACTTAAACATAAGGGAAAATCAATACTTGGCATAAAGCATATTTAAAAAAAAATAGAAAAACTTCAAGTTTTAATTATAAGATTTGATAGCGCCATCTTATATAGATTTATAAACTCTTTCAATTAAAAGAGGATGTTACTTGAAATAAATTCAGTAAAATTGCTCAAATTTGTTCCAAGATTAGCACACCAATCAACACAATCATTTCCTTCATGATATAAGATATTTGATATTCAAATTCCAAAAATAAATTACAAGTATCTCTAAATAAATAAAGAAGTTGAGAAGTTGATGATACATCAACAAAAAAATTTAAGACTAGATGAATAATAACTATAATATCCAATCTAATCCATTTTTTCTTAAAATGAAGAGATTTAGTATGATTTAAACATAAGTTAAGAACAATTAATTTTGTAAATATAATATTACACGGAGACAATCAACCAACAAAAGCAATTATAAGTTGGCCATTTGCATTAAGAATCAAACTCCCACAATCAAAGATTGTGTTAGTCTCAAACCAATCTATATTTAATATAATAAGATCAGAGAGAGTCTTAATCAAAGTAACACACTTAAAACCTTAAGCGAGAATTCTACATAAAACCTTAATCGAAGAAGATGTAATTAAATTGTTCTTAGTTGTTTAAGATCGTTTATCTCACTCCCCCAATGTGAGGTGCTCTTCCTTGCTAGGATCATAGTTGGGAGAAACGGGACCCCTGGCCAGATGGGTCCAACTTTTCACAATGCCCATTATAAAATTTAACAAAGTAAAAATATAAATTAAAATATTTACACAACACTTAAACAACTTAAACTTGAACTACCAAATGGTAATAAATTGAACCCCAAACTCAAACTTCAACTCGTACATAAAGATTAGCATGACTACCTCATATACCAAACTTCTTTAGACCTCTTCACTAGTCCATTAAACACACAATAATGTGCTTATGAGAAAATATAAATCTATAGAAATCAATAATCTCATATGATCACTTCAAATGTCAAAAGAAAAATCCAACATTGTTAGTATTGTTTATATCTATTATAACAGCTCTTCATATTGAGTTTGTGCTCTCTCTTCCATAATAATTGAATTGCCCTAAATTACATCCTTTATTTTAATAAAGAAATATCCGCAGGCGCTTCCACTTCGGACTATTTCTCCAATGACTTGCAACGATCTCCATCAATATCTCCAGATGTTGCTTTTAGTAACTTACAACTTATTTTAGTAACATCTTAAAGTCATTGTTAAGGGTTTTTAAAAACATCAAAGCATGTTATAACATCAATCATGCTTTACTTCATGCAAAAAATATAAATAAAATTAAATCAAAATCAAAATAAAAAATAAAAAAACTAAAATGTGATCCCAAACAACTAGGGCTGTCAAAAAAGCTCGTTGTTCGAGAACAGTTCGTGTTCGGTTCGTTAAGGAGTTCTTGTTCGATTCGTTCGATAAGTAAATGAGAAAAACACGAATATTTTTTTTTTGTTCGGTTAGTTAAACGAATCAAACTCGAACAGTGATGCGTTCGTTCGTGTTCGAGTCATTATTGTTCGAAAGATAAATAATTTAAAATGATTATATATAAAAAAATTATAATAGTTTAAAAAAATAAATTTTATAAATTATAATATATAATAAATTACATACATACCACACAATTTTTGGGTATTTACATATATATCATCTAAATTTTTTTTAAATATTTATAAGATTTTAATATTATAAATTCATGCATAAAAAAGTTTATTTCAGTTTAAAAACTAAATTATAACACTATTTTTGATGTGATATTAACCATTGAGTGCTTTGTATATAAACATAAAAAAATTAATAATTATGTACAAAATACATAAAATATGGGTGCTATGTATGGAAATGCCGTGATAAAAAAAAATTATATACATATCACGCTACTCTTTGCAGGGGGTGTCAACAAATGACTGGACAAAAAAAAAAATCTGAATTTAGGTTGACATAAATAATTTTTTAGTTGTGTTTGCCATTTAATTTTTTGGGTAGAGTTTGAGTTGATTTTCCAACATAAAATTGACCCGAAAACAACCTTTTAAGTTGAAATTGACTCGAAATCGACCCGCCAACCTAATATTAACTCACAATTATCTCGAAATTAACCTGAAAGCAACTCAAATTTGACTCAAAATTGACAGGAATAACTAGTATTTCTTACATTAAATGAGTTACAATGATCGGGTTCAGTTCGATGGCTTGAAGGCGAGTCAGTACCGTATAGACTTTCTAATCAGTTTAATATTGGGTCAAACTCAAACTTTTTCAACAAATTTGACCTATTCTTTTTCTTAGTCCTATTTTTTTAAGGAATTAGCGTCATTTGTCCTCCTTTAATGTCTCGCAGTTCTAGTAAAATCAAAGCTGGTCTCCATTGTTATTCACATTTCCACATTTGCAAAACTCCACCGCATAGGCCAAGCACCGCAGCAATCTAATCCTCCGTTGATTATTATACTTAAGTTTATAACACGCTAATGTTATAAGTATTGTTGAATGCTAGAAAAATTTTGGGAAAAGAAATATTAAGCTTTAGCTCAATAAAGCAATAGGGACAACTATAAATTTTATATGAGAAACTGAAGAAGGGAAAAGAAAACACGAAGCAGCCCAATCAATAATCCACTAATAAAATTGAAAGCGAGATCCGCCCTTATACTGAATTAGGGAAGACGAGTTTACAAAAGTATGTTGAAATCATAACCTAACTTCACAAATACAATCGTATTGGGGTAGATAAGACGAAAAAAATTGTAGACCGTGGCTACAATAGTAGTACTTAGTTACAAAAGTTATAGTTGGGTTACAACAACCATAATAGACTATAATAAGTATTGGAGGTGGTTAATGACAGTTGGTGGTCAATGACATGCACTTCTCTTCAACAGTTATGCTTTAGCTGTAAGCTCAAATTCTCTTCTCCTCTCCCTTCAAGTGAAGAGTATGAGCCTATTTATGATTTATGATTGGGGCATTTTAGTAAATTTAGCTAGAATCTCAAAACACTCAATGTAACAGTCATCATTGATTCTTTTGATCATAGATCATTTTTCAACGACCTCCAAATTGAATGATGTTGGTCTTATTTGCGCCTATATTGAATCAATTTTAACGTCATTAGGTTTGCTTATCATTATGCTCTGTTTGATTATAAGCTTATTAAAACTGTATATGCCGACACATAGCGACATATGCAGGTGTTTGCCTATGCGTTAATGAGCAAGCATCGAAGATTTTCTATTTTTTATTTTTATTGTTTTCTATGATCTTTTGACTCTCTTGCATTATAAATACCCCAATTGAGGAGAGGGAGTTTTCACTCCGTTCTTAAACTAGACCAAATTCTCTATAGATTCTTATTGCTTAACTTTCTTCTGGCTTATGTTGGCTGATCATTTTTAGGCCACCGTTGTGTGATAATTTTTGACTTGTTGTTGCTTAATCATTTTCGAGCTGCTATTGCATAATTTTTTCTGCTTAAATTGGTTGATCAATTCCAAGATTATATTGCTAGATCTTTTATGAGCTAGAGTTGCTTAATCATTTTTGGGCTGCTATTGCTAATAATTTACAAACTATTATTGCCTAATTTTTTCAGACATTATTGCTTGATCATTTCTAGGCTACTGCTAACTAATTTATTTAAGTTTTTTGTTGCTTGATTATTTTCAGGCTAATATTATTTGATCATTTCCAGGCTATTGTGGCTTAATAATTTCTTGGCTATTGTTGTCTAATTTTTTTCAAGTTGTTATTGCATAATAATTTCTAGGTAGTTATTTAAGAATAGCAGAAGGCTGTTTTTTATAGACATACATGATCTTCAGCTTGACATTATTGAGAAAGTTTTATATTAACCCTATAGTTGAGATATGTTTCAAATTTCATGAAACAAGAGGCCTTGTAATGAATGCTAAGAAGTATTGGAAGGCTTCAGAAGTTTTAATAATTTTTTTTCTAATGATATTGCTGTAAAACATTATCATTTCATGTTGATTGCTTTAAAATAAAATTTCTTTTGATTATATGAACTCATCTGAAGTTCACATTATTGATATTTCATGAATATTTAATTTTCTTTTAAAGTACTTGTTCCTAATAACTTACAAAAGAAGATAAAACTATTATTAGCTTTGTTAAAAATCCAAGTTATTGTGATTAAGATATTTTGGGGGGGGGGACTTTTAGTTGAATATTTAGCTTCTTGAATAAATAAAACTTGTAATAAATTTTAGTATATAACCTTTGTATAATGAAGGATTATGTACGTTTGTTAGGTTGGTATCTTCTAATATTTTTAACATGCTTATACATTCTGAGGTTGTAAGCCTTCTGAGATATACTTACCTTTTAAGGCTTGCAGTCTCTTAAGATTTTTAAATGTACATACGCATTTTGAGATTCATAGTATTCTTTAATTTTGAGCATACATTTACCTTTTGAGGCTTATAGCCTTTTGAAACTTTTTTAGTGTATATACAGGCTTATAACCTTTTTTATGTTTTTGAGTGGAGAAACTATCAATCACATTAGTGAGGAGTTTATCCAGTACTAGCTTTGCATTGAGTCTATCACATGCTCATGCCTTAAAGAATCATGAGTGAAGACACAGTTGGTGTTGAACTCACTTTTGCGAGGACTCACCTCAATCACCTGAACATAACCCCTAGACCAAGATTGTGCTTTCATGGGCCTCATTAGGGGAAGCCCAAGCCCCTCAACCCCTGGATGAGTTGGCTTAAGGTTTTGACTTGGTGAAAGACCCAAATTGACCCTTTGGGCAAGAGATGCCCTGGGTCACCCAAATAAACTGAAAATCTTAGGAATCTTTCTATAGACCCTAAGGGCCACTTTGACTATGAAATTCACTTTAGGAAAATGGTCTACCTAAATTGATCCCTAGCCTTACAAAAGGCCTCTCAAACTCCTACAAACCCTAAAAATCACTTTAAACCCCATCACACCCTTTTGTCCCCAAATTTGGTGACAACATGATTAGTCAAAACTAATTGGGACTTGCCCAATTTTAGTCAAATCCTAATCAATCTTCCACATTGCCATCCAATCAAGTCTTCACTCACATGGTCATGAAATCACATGTTGACCTCACTTTTATTGAGGTCTAGTCTTTCTTTACGAGCCTAGGATCAAGCCATAGGACTTTCTTGCTGACTATCTTAGAAGACTAGTGATGAAACCCTTACCTCATAGAAATTTAAAAAAATTCTTTGCTTCACTTGGAGTTTCAAATGCTTAAATTCTAACCTCTAAGTACATAGGAGAATGAGACCAAGCATAAGGAAGCTCAAGAAAAGTTCCCTATAGAATGACTAAGCCTTAGGACTCACCCTGAGTACTCTGGTCCTGATTAGGCTCACACACACACACACCTAAACTTTGCACGTACACTCACCACTTCAAACCATAAACCAAACATGCCTGTACTTGATCCCCTATTATTTTGGAAACTCATGTGGGTGGTTCCTCAAGCTCTTAGCCCTAGGCCAAGGTTTGGCTAGAACCAACACACGGAGGATCCAAAGTAGGAATTCCCTTAGTCCATGTCTCAAGGAGGTTGAAATTCTCAATTAGCACCCAATTTTAACAAAATCTCAACTTCGACCCTTTCAATCTTAAATCTCCACCAAATTACCAAATTTCCCCTCCAACCCTAATTTTGACCAAAAATCTCAAAATTACCCAAATTCTCTCCAAAAATCATTCCAGAATGTTCTCCACCATCAAAATTGACCAAGAAACCCCAAAATTCCTAAAATACCCCCATTAAACCCAAAATTACTAAAATGGCCCTCAAATTTCAAATATTCCAAAAATTCTAAAAAATTCCAAAATCATCCCAAATGTCCCCAAAATCAATTAAAACAACTTAATTGGACCCATTTTAACCAAAACCCCAAATTGTCTCTTAAGGCCCAAAATGCCCAAATCAGCTCCAATGTCCTCCAATTGATCTCAATCCTCCCCAAATTCAGTCCTAAACTCAAATTCAACATCCACAATCCTAATTGAAACCAAATCTAAGCCCAATTGAACCAATTTCCAAGCTCAATTTCAATCCAAATCAAAAAGCCCCAAATTTTGACTATGTACCCAAATCCCCTAAATTGAACCCTTTAGCCAAGACAATTTCCTCAATTTTGAATTCTAAACTCTTCCTAAAATTTGTACAAACCAAATTGATCCACCAATTGAACCAAAGTTTAGCCCAAACATCAACCAAATCCAACCTAAGTCAAAATCCCCAAATTTACCCTAAATGTGCCACATGCCCAAATTTCACAAATTGAATGCCTTAACCCCAAAATTTCCATCCAATTTCTATCCAAAAACTTCATGACATCACCTAGACCAATTTGAACCATCAATTGAACCCCAGAAAAGCTCTAGCCTAACCCAGACCCAAGCCTAATCCAAGTTAGCCCAAATTGACCAAATGTCTAAATTCCACAAAACTCACCTTCTAACCCATTTCAAAATCACCTCAATCCTTTTCTAAACTCTTTATGACAATCATACACACCATTTTGAACAATAAATTAGACCCAAACCAAGGTTACACCCAACCTAGCCCAACTTGAATTGAACCTAAGACATTAGCTCACCCAAACATAGCCAAATTGACCAAGCCAAGTCCACCACAACCAACATTTGGACCCTACGGTCGTGGACCAAGGTTCCCCTAAATTAGGGGATTTCCTTCCTTAAATGGTTAAACTAAAGAGGATTTCTTACCCAAAGCCATCACTAGCCCAAACCATCACCATAATGGTCTGACCTCTGGCTCACCTGACCACCAGATCTCTCCCATGGTCTGGCCGGTTAGCTTAGTCGCTGGAGGATACAATATCAAGAGCCACCATACTTGAATCTAAACCCAATTGCACTCCCCTGAGCTGTCCAAACCTGATTGGTTACTGGTGCCTTACTGTCTTCCACCTAAGCAGCTAAATGCACCCACCAACAAGCCCTGAGCTCCACAATAGCCATGGCTATTTAAGAAACCACCCTTCACGACCAAGTAAGGAGTACACACCAAACCTAAGGGAAACTCTGTCCAACTACTTCCAGAGCCTCTCCTAACCTTCCTAAGCTCAACCCAACCATTTCCCAGTTATCTCCTCCACTTTTTAGCTCAAAATCAGCCAAAACCAGGGTACTTTCTATCACAACCCCACACTACACCAAACTCCAAATTAATTTCCCCAACACCGTAACATGGCTAAACGAAGAAGATTCCCAACAGAAGCCCCAACATAGAGCCTCTCCAACTCAGACTTCCCTCATGCCCGAAATCACCTCCTAATCAAGTTCTGGTGCAGACCCAAGGAGAGCTCAAATTGGTGCTTGTAGGAGGTGGCAAGGTCACAACAAACGTGTAAAACTTTTCTGATTGAGGCCTCCCCTCTCAGACCAAGCTATTGAGCTCTTACCTTAGCCCAAGCTTATTTTCATTCTCCATTCATGTACACTGTATTTCATACCTTATAAGCCATAGAGATAGTTTGTCTAGGTTAGATGAGTCTATAGGATGAAACCCCGTGTGATTTGGTTGAGTCTAGCTCGAGTTCTTAAGGCTGGAAGGTGGACGGCTCACGGGTTGAACTAGTTGGGTTCGAAGACGCGAAGCCGTTGGATCGAGCGAGTATCGCTTGAACGATAATGATGGATTCAGACGGCTCATCGGTGCATAAAGCACAAGCCACGTGATGCTGATTCAGACGGCGGTGCCCAATCCCGCAGTGACACGCCACGTTCGACAAATACGATGATGACGCGGATAAGTAGAAAAATCAGGATTTTTACGATTTAATTAAATCAGTTAACTTAGAAAATGCATAACTAGTGTAGACACATCGTAAAAATAAAATAAAAATACCCATAATGCTCAGTGAACAGAGGAGAACAATGTGAAGATAAATTTAAAGTTATTTGCCATATATATTATTTTTAATTAATTAAAAATAGTAAGTCATATTTAAGGCATAAATCCCTCCAAAGATTTCACCATGGCATGAGGCTTGGAGGGCATAAAGGCTTTATGGTTAGGGATATTCTCTGTTTTTTTCAAAGTCAGGGGACATCTCTAGCTAGAGATCCTTAATTTTTAAGTTAATCATCTCTATTTTGGTATAAAAATTGTAATAATTAAAATGTTGATAAAAAAAATGCAAAAATTATTTTGGTAGGTTCACTGTTGTCAGTGAGTTTAAATAATTAAGAATCGTAGTAATTGTAATTAACTCGTTAAAATCATTTAAAAATTAAATAATTAAAATAAAAATTTAAAAACAATAAAAATAAGTCTCCACTATTAAAAATAAATAGAGGAGCTCCCCATAAAAATTTTAAGTTAATTGTAGTTAATTTACCTACTAAAATAAAATTTTCAAGTTAAATGGTATTTTAGATTTAAGATACTTATAATAATTTAAATATAAATAAAAAAATCATAAAATTAGATTTCAGAGCTCCTAGTAACAATAGAAACTCGAGAAAAATAAAATGGGAATTAAAATAAATATTTTATCTTAAAACTATATTTTAATATTTGAGTAATTAAAAATAATAAAAAAATAATTAAAAATAATAAAAATCATAAAAATACCAAAACATAATGAAATGTCACATTAGGTCTCCTATCAATTGAGAATAATTGAAATAATTTTCCTATTTTTCTAAGTGAAGATATTAATTTTTAAAGGTTAAAAATAAATTTTAAAAGCTAAAATGGATTTTTCCCTAATTTTTCACTAAAATATTTTCGATAATTAAAATATAAATAAAAAATATAAAATTACTTTTTTAAGTTTCTTGGACTTAGACAGATGTAATAAAAATAGAAAGTTTAATTTCCCACTTAAATGAAAATTTATATTTAATTAATACTAAAAAAACAAATAATTCTAATTATTGAAAAGAATTTCAAAAAATTATAATAATTGGTCCAAATGATCTTCTAACCTAGGTGAACCTCCAATAATTTTATTAAAGACAAATAATTTACTTTGACTAAGTTAGTAAATTAATAATGAAAATCCCTATTTTTGCATTTAAATAATTATAAAAATTAAATTAAATTCAGAAAAATCACATTTTCTCCTCTAATATTTTAATTGACCCACGTGTAGGGTAAAATAAAAATTTAAAGTCATTTGAGTTGAATTTAATAAATTATGAAGTGATAGGCCTTAGGGGCAAAATGGTAATTTTAAGAATTAAGCCTCAATTAAACATGTAGGCCTAATCAAAAGGTCAATGGGCAATAAATGATTATAATTGACATATATAGATGATTAAAATACAAGGGATTTAATTGTAGAAACCAATTTCACATTTTTCCACATTAAAAATAAAATTAATTAGTATAATTGGAAGATAATTGAAAATTAAATGATCCTAGTGTAAGGGGTTTGATTTGGAAGATAATAATTCACCATTGAGAACCCCTAGTCAATGGTTTCATAACAATTCAATATATTGATAAGGATCAGTTACATCACATAACTTAACATTCCTTAAAATTTGCAAATTTACCCATCAAGTCTTAAGGGCTTAGTAGCGAGCTAGGCTTAATCAAAATTTGACTTAATAAGGTTTAGAAAATGAAATATGATCAACTTTAAGCACTTTGGAACACTACAAGCCCAATTCTAAAATTAATTGGCTAAAATTCTTAACAAATCAATTTGCCCCTAAGAGCCTTTACCACATAATTTATAAATGAAATATCAAGTGATTGTTACCCCACTCATTAGGATAATTGAAACATCAAGGATCACTAAACATAAGGGTATATCGGATGAATAATTTAGCAAGTATAATAAGTTCAAATTAACCCAAGATGATTTAAAAGGGTTGTGAAATATCTAGGGTATTCCCCGGATCCTTTCACAAGTCTTTTGGATATCTTGGAGGACGACTGAACCTATTATACTTTTCTAATGAAAGGGATCCTTTAAATGAACAAATAGGAACTCACCAATTTATGACATAAAAATTGGTATTTACTTTTAAACATGATTTTTTTTTCTGTTTTCTGGCATGCATCTTTAAATTCTCTTCGAAATTATATATATGTATGTATGTATATGCAATGCCAAATGCCCAAAGCTAAAATTTTAGCTGGAGTGTGAGAAGAGGACTGGTACTCATTTACAGTTTACAATACTTTCTTTTTCTGCATTTACTTTACCGCATTTTCCTGCTTATAAAACTTACATGTCAAAACTAAAACATTTAGGATAGCCACAAAGCCAAACCAAAACAAAATAAAAATCAAATTCATCACCACAACAAAGCAAAATATATACAACTCAAAATTTAATTACAAACAAAAATAAAATCACAATTGCAACTAAATTAAAATGTCTCTTTGGATGATCAGGTATCCCTCGAAGGAGGCAACCTAAGGTTACTAACGAGATTTCTTACTGTCTGAATGAAAGTACTGAATTCATTTATTTAAATTTGGTAAATTCATCTGATTAAGTGAATCTGAAGAAAATAGTGGTGTCAGAACTGTAGTCGCTTAATCAACTTTAACATTTCCCCTCATAAGACACTAAGACACCACAATTTAAATAATTCCAAAATATGACACTTCTCTAATCTCTTCAATTTGACACTTATAAAACCAAACCTGCTGCAACGAGGAGATTGGAGCACACACAGTGGGCAGCACGGTGATTGATTCACTTGAAAAATACCTTTTTTTATGCCTCATTTATGTTTCAATTTTTAAGGATATTATGCTTTAATGAAAGGTATTTTTATGTTTTTGGATGTAGGTGATAAAAAAAGAGTTCAAGAAGAAAAATGGAGCAAAAATGAGCAAAAATAGAGCTTAAAGAGCAAAATTGCCGAAACTATAGGTCTGGCGCCTAGGCGCCAGAATCCGCGCCTAAGCGCCAGCTTGATACAGACGCAGATAAGATTTTTGACGACTTTGGACAGTTATTTTGACGGTGTTAAGTGGTTATCAGACCTTCTAGAAGAGTGGAAGTTAGTCCTAATACATAGGACATGTGATAAAATGCATCTAGACACAGGAAAACAGGTTTAATCATGAAGAGGTGCGATCCAAAGTGAAGAGGTGCGAAGACCTGGTCACGGACTCCGGCGCCTAGGCACGACAGTTACCTTCTAGAAGATACATTGTATTTGGATGAATTTTGAAGAGGTGCCTTAAGCAACCCCTGGTCAAATTCGAAGCTCTATAAATAGGAGTCAATTCTACAGAGAAAAGTGCACCCTAAAGTCCCTTCTAGCACCATATAGCCTCCACGCATTCTTTAGTCCCCCTTTAGAATTCTTACACTTTTAGGGAGCCACTTTCTTTAGTATTTAGTAAGTTTATTTTGAGTGTTAAGAGTGAGTTTTCAGGTATTGTTGCTGTTGAAGTCTTGTACCTTGCATTGGAGTCAGTAGGAGTCAACGGATCACTTGAAGAAACATTCTAGATAAGTATTTGTAACTTGTTTCAAATTTTTATAAATATGTTTTTTTGTGTGAATTCAATGTGTTATGAGTAGTTAGTTTTCTTTCTCCTTTCAACTATGAAAAGATAATAAGATGATTAAATTTTGTTGGAGAACTTAACTTAAAATATTTATAAAAATTGTGATATTAATACTTGATCTTAATTTACTTTTTAAACTGGCCATTTAAATTATTAAAACCTGTTGAAGAACTCTGAGACCTATCCGTAGATGAGTTCTTAACTAGTAGATATCACATGAATCATTGGGTAATCGAAGGCTATATGCGGGTTATTTAAGGTGAAGTGCAAATAAATAGGAAGATATTATTTATTGAGCATAGAATTGATTAGTTTTTAGAGTGATAGACTAAATTCTAATAATTTGATTTATAGAAAGGGAACAGGTCACTAGTAGTGCCGGCCAAAGCCACCCTTGGACATCTAGTAGTGTGAGCCAAGATTAACCCATGCTACTAATAAAACATCCTGAACCGATCTATAGATTAGCCAATGTTCTTTATACCTAGACCAAAGGGTAAATAATAGGAATTCTTCTATTTGACACAATACCATAATCTAAGTTCTCCACAAATGATAATTATTATGAAAAATCTTGGATTAGTTGAAAAGGAGAAAGTTGTTTTATTTATACTTGCATTAATTTTTACTTTAATTACTGCTTACTTTCATTTAGTAAAAAATTTATTAAATTTAAAATCTGAATTTTGAAAAGAAACAAAGATAATAATTACTTTTAATTTGAAAAATCTAAAATATTTCTTAATTTTCTCATAATCTTCCCTATGGGATCGATAACCAGAACTCCAATAGAGCCCTGTGTTACTTTAAAGGATACGTATACTTGCGTTTGAAATTGTGACTTTTACAAAAATTATTATAAAGATTTAAAATATAAATTCATAAAATCTTACTTAAGTATATATAAAGTAACCATCAAGTTTTTGGCGCCGTTGCCGGGGAAGATAAGGAAGAAAGTTAAAAAGATAATTTTTACATTTCTCAAATTAAAATAATTTATACACTTTTATTTCTAAAAATAAAAAAAAAATATATATAAAAATATATATAATATAAAAACAAAAATACTAAAATATTTTAATTTATTTTTATGCATAGTTCTGGATATGAAAGATTTTTACCTTTTAATTCTGAATTAGAAAGAACAGTTAAAAGAATTAGAAAAGAAAAACAAATTCAAAAATATCAGGAAATGACTAACTTACATAACAATAATCAAAATCCAATATAAATTAATGAACAAAATGTTTATAAACCATTAAGGGATTATGCAAACCCTACAGCTGATGAACTTCATATTAGTATCCAAATGCCAGCTGTAGATGCTAATTTTTTTAAGCTTAAACCTTATATTATTCAAATGGTTCAAAATAATCAATTTGGAGGAACACCAAATGAGGATCCAAATTTACATCTTGCTAGTTTCTTAGAACTTTGTGCTACCTTTAAATATAATAATGTTTCTGATGATGCTATTAGGCTTATACTCTTTCCTTTTTTCCTTAAAAGATAAAACAAAGATGTGGCTTAATTCATTCGCAACTTGTTCTATTAAAACTTGGGCAGATATGATACAAAAATTCCTTGCTAAATATTTTCTTCCTTCTAAAACTGCTAAATTAAGAAATGATGTTACTTAGTTTATGCAATTTGATAGAGAAACAATTTATGAAGCATGAGAAAGATTTAAAGAACTATTAAGAAATTGTCCTCATCATGCTTTACCAGATTGGTTAATTATTCAAACATTTTATAATGGACTTATTGGATCACTTAGATCTATTATAGATGCTGCTGCTGGTGGTTCTTTAATGGTTAAGACATTTGAAGAAGCGTATACTTTATTGAAGAAATGACTAACAATAATTTTCAATGGCCTTCGAAAGGGTTAATCCTAAAAGAATGACAAGTTTTCAAGATAATGAAGCCTTTTCTATTTTAGCTTCACAAGTGGTTGCGATATCTAAGAAATTGAATAATTTTACTATTAATATGTCGCATGTAAGTAATGATAATTCTGCAAAAACTGATGATTCTCAAACAATGGAAACTTTGCAAGCTATTGTTAGTAAAAATAACAACACTTATTCAAATTATTATAATCCAGGTTGGAAAAATCACCCTAATTTTAATTGGAATAATAGATATCAACAATGGGGTAATAATCAAGTTAATCTAACCAGAAATTGGAACAGTCAAGGAAATTCAAACTTTAGAACAACTTATCCTCCTGCTTTTAAAAATCAGCAGAAAAAGTTATCTGTAGAAGAATTGATCTAGCAACTAGGTAATCAGCTACAAAGTCAAAACACTGCTATTCGAAATATTGAGAATCAGATGGGTCAAATTGCTAATTTTATTAATTACAGACCTCAAGGAACACTGCCTAGCAACATCAAAATTAATCCAAAATAAACTGGAAAAGTCCATGAACAAGCAAAAGTTGTACAACTTAGAAGTGGAAAGGAATTAAAAGAAAAGATTCAGAATGAAATTGAAAAAGAGAGAGAAGTTGAAGAGGTTGAAAAACCTAAATAAACTCTTTCTCCAAGTAAAGATCAAACTGTAATTCCTATTGAAATGGAAGTTGAAAGACCACCACCACCTTTTCCTCAAAGACTAAAACAACAGAAGCTTGACCATCAATTTTCTAAGTTCCTTGAGATTTTTAAGAAACTTACCATTAACATTCCTTTTGCTGAAGCTTTGGAATAAATGCCAAGCTATGCAAAATTTATGAAAGATATTTTAAGTAAGAAAAGGAAATTTGAAGCTTATGAAACTGTTGCATTAAGTGAAGAATGTAGTGCAATAATTCAGAAGAAACTACTTCAAAAACTTAAAGATCCTGGAAGTTTCACTATACCATGTGCTATTGGAGAAAAATTTTGTGGAAAAGCCTTATATGATTTAGGAGCAAGTATTAAACTCATGCCATTTTCTATCTTTCGAAGGTTAGATTTAGGAGAGATTTCTCCCACCACTGTAACCCTTCAGTTAGCTGATCGATCTATCACTTATCCTAAAGGAGTTATAGAGGACTTTCTTATTAAGGTGGATAAATTTATCTTTCCTGTGGATTTCATTGTATTGGATATGGAAGAAGATAAAGAAATACCTATTATTTTAGGGAGACCTTTTCTAGCTACCGGACGTGCTATGATTGATGTGAAAAAAGGAGAATTAATGATGAGAGTTAATGATCAAGAGATAACATTTAATGTTCTAAAATCAATGAGGTATCCTGACAAAGAAAATTGCTATCGGATGGATATTTTTGATTATATAATTGAAAAGCATTATCAAGAAAAATATAAGGTCATTTCTAAAGAAAAAAATGATGAATCCATAATATATAATGAGTCAATAACTGAAGAAATTAAGAAGTAAATAAATAAAATTTATCTGAAGAAACTCATTATATTCATGATAATTGGGAAATTTTAGGCACAACTAAAAATGATATACTTTTACCCTCAGTTGAAAAAGCCCCTGAACTGGAATTAAAAATGTTAACTGCACATTTAAAGTATGCATTTCTTGGAAATTCATTAACTTTACCTGTGATTATATCTTTAGAATTAAGCAAAGATCAAGAAGAAAAATTAATAGGAGTTCTGAAGAATTATAAGAAAGCTTTTGGTTGGACTATTACAGATATAAAAGGAGTAAGCCCTTCAATCTGTATGCATAGGATTTTAATGGAAGAAAATTATAAACCCACTATTGAACCTCAAAGAAGATTGAACCCAATTATGAAAGAGATTGTTAAAAAAGAGATTTTGAAATGGTTAGATGCTGGAATTATTTATCCTATTTTGTATAGTTAATGGATAAGTCATATTCATTGTATTCCGAAGGAGTTACTTTCATTGTAAATGAAAAAAAATGAATTAATTTCTACAAGACAAGTTACTGGAAGACAAATTTTCATTGATTATCGAAAATTAAATAACGCCACTAGAAAGGATCATTTTCCTTTACCTTTCTTGGATCAGATGCTGAATAAATTAGCTGGACACTCATATTTCTATTTCCTGGATGGATATTTTGGTTATCATCAATTACCCGTTGCTCCTGAGGACCAAGAGAAAACAACATTTACAAGTCCTTATGGAACATTTACTTTTAGAAGAATACCTTTTAGTTTATGTAATGCACCTGCAACTTTTCAAAGATGTATGAAGTCAATATTCTGTGATTTAATTGATAAATGAATTGAAGTATTTATGGACGATTTTTCAGTATTTGAAACTTCTTTTGAGTCTTTCTTGGAAAATATAATGAAAGTTCTAAAAAGATGTGAAGAAACAAATTTGGTTCTAAACTGAAAAAAATATCAATTTATGGTTACAGAAGGAATTGTACTTGGACATAAAATTTCATAAATAGGTATAGAAGTTGATCAGGCAAAAGTGAAAATTATTGCTGAACTTCAACCACCTACTACCGTTACTGATGTGAGAAGTTTTCTGGGTTATGCTGGAGTTTATAGGAGATATATAAAGGATTTTTCTAAAATTGCTAAACCTCTTTGACATTTCTTAGAAAAGGAAGCTAAATTCGAATTTAATGAAAATTGTCTGAATGCTTTCAATATCTTAAAGGAAAAATTAATCATTGCACCTGTTAGTATTGCACCTAATTGGAGTAAACCTTTTGAATTAATGTGTGATGCAAGTGATTATGCAATTGGAGCTGTATTGGGACAAAAATATGAGAAAATTTTCAAAGTTATATTTTATGTCAGTACAAATCTTAATGAAACTCAAAGAAATTACACTACTACTGAGAAAGAGCTTTTAGCAATAGTATATGCCTTTGATAAATTTAGACCGTATCTTCTTGGAACGAAATGTATCGTACATACTGATCATTCTGCTATTAAGTATTTAATGTCTAAAAAGGATGCTAAACCAAGATTGATCAGATGGGTTTTACTTTTACAAGAATTTGATTTTCAAATAGTGGACAGAAAAGGAGCTGACAACCAAATTGCTGATCATTTATCAAGAATTAAAAATAATAGTGAGAAGATTTATGAAGAAAATATAAATGAGAAATTCCCTGATGAACAGTTATACATTATTCAAGGATTACAAATGCCTTGGTATGCAGATATAGTTAACTATTTGGTTAGCAATATTTTACCGTATGGGTTGAATAACAAATATATTAAGAAATTTAAGAAAGATTCTAAATCATATATTTGGGAAGATCCTTATTTATTTAAAATAAGAAGAGATTTTGTGATTCAAAGATGTGTACCTTATGAAGAAACTTTTGCAATAATTCAAAAATGTCACGATTCTAAATTTGAAGGACACTTTGGAGTAGAGAAAACTGCGTTTAAAATTTTAAATTCTGGATTTTATTGGCCTACATTATTCAAAGATGTCGGAAATTATGTGAAAACTTGTGATCAATGTCAAAGAATGGGGAATTTATCTAGAGAAGATGAAATGCCTCTAAGCTATATATTAGAAATTGAAATTTTTGATGTTTTGGTTTAGACTTTATGGGACCTTTTGTACCATCATTTGGAAAGATTTATATTTTATTAGCAGTTGATTATGTTTCAAAGTGGATTGAAGCTGTAGCCTTACCTAACTGTGATTCCAAAAGTGTTTCGAGATTTTTAAAGAAGATGATTTTTACAAGATTTGGAATGCCAAGGGTAATTATCACAGGATGGGGAAGTCATTTCGTAAATTTAAGAATTCAATCATTACCGGAAAAATTCAGAATTAAACATAGAATTGCAATCGCTTATCACCCACAAACAAGTGGAATGGTCAAGTATCAAAAAGAGAAATTAAAAGAATATTAGAGAAGACTATTAATCCTAAAAGAACCGATCAGGTCGATAGAGTCGATTCCGCATTACGAGCTTATAGAACAGCTTATAAGACACCCATCAGAATGTCACCTTATCAGTTAATTTATGGTAAACATTGTCATTTACCTGTTGAACTGGAACATAAAGCTTACTGGGCGATAAAGGAGATCAATTACGATTTGAATGTTGCAGGAGAGAAACGATTATTACAACTGAATGAAATGGAAGAGATAAGAAATGAGTCCTATGAAAATGTGAAGAGTGATCTACTGAAAATTTGATAACTTTTTACTGTTCATTTCATTCCTGTTTTTGATGATATTGCACTTTAAAAGAAGGTATTTTTGTTGATTTCATGCAGGTACAATGATTTTAGGCCTTTAAAGCAAAAGGAAGCGAAAAGGAGCAAATTTAGAGCGAAAAAGGACAAAAGTGCATTTTATTGAACTAACATCGAACGACGCTGTCACCGGCACCGGACAACACCAGTTTCCAGAGAGTTACAACGTTTTGGCAGAATAATGCTCCGAACGGTGCTCCTATGAGCGCTGGACAGCGCCCTATCCCGATTTTGAACTAGATTCAATGTATTTAGCTGAATTTTGAAAGGTTACTTGAGGGAACTCTTGGGAATTTAGTTTCAGCAAATATAAACATTTTTTGAGCCACATTTCAAAGGGGGAAAAAAGGAAGAGAAGAGTTTAGAGTTTAGAGAGTGAGTTCTTTCCATCTTGTGTAGGAAGTTAGGTTTGTGTTTTTCTCTTCTAAGGAGTGTGAGAGGAGAGGGAAAGAGAGATTTCTTCTTCCTTACTAATATAAAGAGAGAATTGTGTGTTGTTGCAAAGTAAGAAGAGGAGTCAAAGGAAATCCTTGAGATTTGCTTGGGGAAGAGTTTGAGATAGGTTGTCTTTACTTTACTTTGTTTGTATGACGTTGTTTTTTTATATATGAAATCCATGTTTTGTCATTTTTGCTTATGAGTCTTGAGTAGATTTCTTTGTCTTTCACCTTTTCATGAGATGTGTTGATGTTGTGA
Organism: Papilionanthe hookeriana x Papilionanthe teres; assembly: GCA_022702705.1. Classification (NCBI taxonomy): domain Eukaryota; kingdom Viridiplantae; phylum Streptophyta; class Magnoliopsida; order Asparagales; family Orchidaceae; genus Papilionanthe; species Papilionanthe hookeriana x Papilionanthe teres. The sequence continues at coordinate 105,910,343 of CM040424.1, read as the reverse complement.
AATGGAAATGATGTGCCGATTTATTATGAATAATTTGTGATGACCTTTTCACTTAGAACTTCATTTACTTTTTGATCTGGCCAACTCAATTATTAAAATATATTGGGAAACATATGTTCCGAAAAAATTATGAGTTCCACAACAAAAGTGAAGGTCACATTCAAATTCCATGAATTGTGAAGTTCATGGAGGTTTAGTGCAAATAAATAGGGAAATGTACTTTGATGGGTGTAGAATTAGAGATTTCAGAGTGACAGACTGAAATCCTCAATTTGGTCATAATGTTTAGAAACTGAAATGAGAGTTAGCCTTCAGGTGACGGGAAGTGGGAGCTCTAGAGTGAGAGCCGGTATCCTCCCAGCCTAACCACAGATTTGGGGACTAAACTTAGGATTAGCTAATGTTCTTTATACTCTGAAATATGGGTAAAGAATAGGAATGCTCCTATTTGGCACAATACATTTGCACCACTGATCTATATCATAATAATCATCACATCATTAATGGAAAGGAGGAAGACTCTTTCTTGCAACCGAACTTTGTTATAAATTTAGTCTTGAGTTAGTTTAACTTGCTAGAGTTTAGAACGTGCTTTGGTAGATATAGTAACTGAACCTGTTTGTCTTTACTTCAAGACTTAAACCACTTGTAATTGTGCTGTGATTCGATAAGAGATTTTTGTACTGCGCCATAAAAGTAAAGCCTCCCTGTGGGATTGATATTCCAGGACTCCACTAGAGCCCTGTATTACTTGAGCGATATGTATACTTGCGTTAATTGTGTGACTCATTATCATTTAAATCAATATATAAATCTAAATCCGAATTCACTAATTTTTGCAAATTAAAAAAGTCGCACCAAATTTTTGGCCCCGTTACCGGGTAGGTAAGGTAAAAGAAAAAGTAACTAATAATTTTTTTATATATAGTATTGGAAATCATATATTTGAATTGAAAGTCATAGTTATGTGTGTCTGTTTATTGTTAGTGTGTGTTTATTATGTTTGTATGCGTAGTATCAGATCTATAGGTTTAGTGCCTTATGATTCTGAATTAGAGCATACTATTAGAAAAATTTGAAAACAATAAAACAATATGCAAATCCTCACAAAATGGCGAACAACTTAAACAATCAAATAAAAATATACCAAGACCTTTAAGAGATTATGCTAATCTAACAACAGATGAAATTCACTTAACTATTCAAAATCCTAATGTTGCTGCTAATTCATTTGAGCTTAAACCTGCTATTATCCAGATGGTGCAAAATAATCAATTTGGAGGAACACCTAATGAAGATCCTAACTTACATCTCGCTAGTTTTATAGAACTATGTGATACTTTTAAATACGATAGAGTGTTGAACGATGCTGTTAGACTTAGATTTTTTCCTTTTTCACTTAGGGATAAGGCAAAGGCGTGGTTAAATTGTTAGCACCTGGATCTATTAGAACATGGGGAGAGCTTTCACAAAAGTTTCTATTGAAATATTTTCCTCCTTCTAAAATTGCTAATTTGAGAAATGATATGACATCTTTTAGTCAGTTTGATGGAATATCCATATATGAAGCTTGGGAAAGATTTAAAGATCTTCTAAGGAAGTGTCCACACCATGCTTTACCAGACTAGTTAATAATTCAAACCTTCTATAATGAATTAGTAGGATCATTGAGATCGATTATCGATGCTGCTGCTGGTGGATCAGTAATGTCAAAATCTTTTGATGAAGCATATTCGTTAATTGAAGAAATGACTACTAATAATTTTCAATGGCCCTCTGAGCAGGTAAATCTTAAGAGAGTAGTCAATATTCATGATTCTGATGCGATAACTATGATAGAATCTCAAATTGCTGCACTTTTTAAGAACATAGATCAATATGGAATGAATTATTTTCCAACACCCCTAGTGTTAGAAGAAAATTCATCAGGATAGATGATAGACTCTCAAAAGTCTTATGAAACTTTGAATGCTATACATAATAAAGTCAATAATCCTTATTCAAATTATTATAATCCTAGTTGGAGGAATCATCCGAACTTTAACTGGAATAATACCAATGTTGTCGTTAACCCGCAATGGGGGAAAAAATCCTATGAATCCAGTTGGAAATCTGAATAACCAAGGAAATACCAATTTTAGACCTTCTTATCCTCCTGGTTTTAATAGTAATAAAAAATTTAAGGAAAATAACTTGTTTACTGAAGAAATGATTCTGAATATGGGTAATCAAATTCAAGTTAAAAACGTTGCGATGAAGAACATTGCAAATCAATTGGGACATTTCTTTACTGCACTTAATAATAGTCCTTATGGGAATCTTCCTAGCAATGTTGAGATCAACTCGAAAGATCAAAACCAAGAGAAAATTAAGACTATTCAATTAAGGAGTGGAAAAGAATTGGAATCAATAGTTCAAAAGAAGTCAAAGTTGAAAGACATGAAGTGAACATTGAGAAAGATTCTAATAATATATATCCAGACGAATATCTGATAGAACCAATGAAGATAACTGTTGAAAGACCACCTCCTCCTTTTCCTCAAAGACTAAAGAAACAGAACAGGGATAACATATTTGCAAATTTTTTTGGAAATTATTAAGAAATTAACGATTAATATTCCCTTTGTTGAAGCATTAGAGGAGATGCCTGATTATGCAAAGTTTATGAAGGATATGCTTAAAAGGAAAAGAAACTTTAAAGTCCACGAGACTGTTGCACTTTGCGGTGAGTGTAGTGCAATTATCCAGAAAAAGCTTCCTGAAAAACTTAAAGACCCAAGTAGTGTTACTATCTGGTGCGCTATAGGTGAAATTCTTTTTGGAAGAGCTTTATGTGATCTTGGAGCTAGTATTAATCTTATGTCTTTATCAAATTTCAAAAGATTGGGAATAGGAGAAATTTCACCTACATCTGTGACTCTTAAACTAGCTGATCGTTCTATCACTTATCCTAAAGGAGTTGTGGAAGGTGTATAAGTGAAGGTGAATAAATTTATCTTTCCTGTGGATTTTATTGTATTAGATATGGAGGAAGATAAAGAAATTCCAATTATTTTGCGAAGGCCATTCCTTGATACTGGGAGAGCTATGATTGATGTCCAAAAAGGAGAATTAACTATGAGAGTTAACGACCAAAAGGTGACTTTCAACATTCTGAAATCTATGAAGTACCCTTTCATCTGAAAAAGATGATGAGTTCCATCGAATGAAGTCTGCGATTATTTGAGAGAAGATTATTTTAAAGAAGTATTTGAAGAAAATCTGGAATGTGAGGATGAAAATGAAAGTGAAAATGAAGATGACTTGGATGATATGAAGAATGAAAAGCTAGACTTTGTTCAGGAAAATTTTGAAGGATTGGATACTGTGGAAAATGGAGATAAAAGTTTGATTCCATCTATCATTAAACCCCCTGAACTTGAGCTGAAAATTCTTCCTAATCATTTAAAGTATATGTTTTAGGAGAATTATCTACCTTACCAGTCATTGTATCTTCTGATTTAAATGAATATTAAGAACAAAAATTATTGGAAACCTTAAAAAGATACAAAAAAGCTTTTGGTTGGTCCATAGCTGATATTAAATGAATCAGTCCATCGATATGTATGTACAGAATTTTATTGGATGAACAACACAAACCAAGAGTTAATCCGCAAAAGAGACTGAACCCAATAATGAAAGACGTGGTTAAAAAAGAGATATTAAAGTGGTTAGATGCTGGAATTATATATCCTATTTCTGATAGTGTTTGGGTGAGCCCAATTCTTTGTGTTCCTAAGAAAAGAGGAGTGACTGTTGATGTAAATGATCGAGATGAAATTATACCGACAAGACAAGTCACTGGTTGGCGAATATGTATTGATTATAGAAAATTAAATGCCATCACCAGAAAAGATCGCTTTCCTTAACCATTTTTAGACTAAATGCTAGACAGACTTACTGGACACAAGTACTATTGCTTTCTTGATGGATATACTGTTGACCTCATTTTTGATGAGGTCTTCTCCTCTTCTCTTTAGTACTTAGGATCTAGCTTTAGGCTTTTCCATTGACTATCCTAGAGGATTAGAATTGGGACCCACCACTCAGAAATTCAAACCACTTCTTAACTCCCTGCAAACTCCACAAACTTGACTATAGACCCCTAATCACCTAAAGGGTTGAAATCAAATGTGGAAGTTTAAAGGATGAGTTCCTATAGGACTCTTCGGCCTTAGATCGCCTCACAGGGTCCTGGTCTGGTGAAGGGCCGACTTACACACACACTACACCTATACACTACACTTTCACACACATCCTAAAAACACACCCATACCTAACTTGACCTCCTGACTCATAAAGATGATTCACATGGATGGTCCTTAACCCCTAAGCCCTTTGCTAAGAGGGTTAGGAACAACATAGTGGATGCCTCAAATGAGTCCCTTCATGGCTTATGTGGGCTTGATATGGCTTCATGGCTCAACTAAAATGATTTCATTCCACTTACATTCACCCAATCTTCAATTTTGCAAATTTTCAATTTTTGACCCCCGGGACCCTACACCCGCCTAGCCTACCCAATGCCCTTGAGACTACCCAAAATTTGCAAAATCACCTAAATTACCCAAAATTCTCCAAAATCATTCCTAAAACATTTCCCTCCACTCAAATTGATCATCCATAGCCAAAAATATCAAAAATTCCAAAAATACCTCTCAATACCCTCCAAATACCTAAAATACCCCTCTTAGCCAAAAATCCAAAAATTCAGAAAATTCCCAGAAAATTTCATAAAATCCCAAATATTCCCAATTTCATTTTGTTCAACTACACCATGGGCCAATTTTGTCAATTTACCCCACTTTTATCAAAATCCCCAATTTGACCCATTTTAACCCAAAGTGAACCCAATGTCAAACCAAACCTACCCAATTGACCCAAATTATGGTCCAATTCAATTCTAAACTTCAATTCAACACTCCCAACACCAATCTAGACCAGATCCAAGTCTAATTTGATTGACATTTGAATCCAATTTCACTTTTGGCCTTAAAGCCCAATTTGAACCCATGACACAAACCTAATCCAAACTAACCCAATTCAATTCCAATTAACCCCAAATCTTTTCTAAACCTTCCCTAACATCCCCAAAAACAAAACACTAACATGATTTGCCCAAAATTTAGACCCAAACCCCACTCAAATTTAACCCAAAGCTAAAAGGCCCAATTTTGACCTAAACCCAAACCTAACCCAAATAAGCCCAAACCCCAAAAACAAAACCCAACCAAAGCCAAAACCTCTTTGAAACACTCCCATAAACATTTCCAAACATTTATTTTACATGAATTTCAACCCTAGCCCAACATTGGCCCAAGTTAGCCCAATTTGACCTATATTGACCCATTCACCAAAGAGGTCCAAATCCAACCCAAACCTAGCCCAAACACTTCAAATTTATTCCAAATCATTCATGAAACATTCCTAAACTAAATTCAACACTTATTGGATCCAATCCTTTGCAAAATTCACATCCTAAAATAAAAAAAAACCCACTTCCCTAAATCACTTTAAAAGCCCACCTTCACTAAATTTCAAAGGCCCCAAGCCCACATGACAACCTTATATCATCATCCATTAGATGGAACCATCTCCTAAGTTCTAAACCCATGATAAAATAAATCCAAATCAAGCCATATGCCAAATCCCATCAAATCACCCCTAAATTACCAAAATTTCTAAATTCCATTTTCATGAAATTGACCAAGCTTTTCCCCAAGCCAAAGACAAGCCATGAAGCCACATGCAAGCCATGGACAACTCGCATGAAACCATGGAAGGTTTGACATGTGATCAAGCCATTAATGGAAAAAGGAGGAGCCTCTTTTAAGCCCCCTTAAAAAGGTTTTAACCCTTTTAATGCTTCACCTTAATCCATGATTAATCAAAATATTCATGGATGGTGACTTCTCTACCCTTTTCTAGCTGATTCACCTGATCCTCCCTCAGCCCAAATCAGCCATGGAAGGGTGCACCAAACCCAAAATGGTGGGTTGACTCATTTGAACCCAAAATAGCCTTCCCCCCATTCCATTTCAATTCAACTCCTTTACACATGTCCATGGCCAATTGACTGCACTAAGCCCCAGCCCTGACCTCCCTGACCTTGAAGGTGACCTAACCCTGGTCGGCCAGCCACCACAGCCGCCGGAAACCACCAGGCCGAGAGCACCCATGTGAGTCAAAGTTTGGAATTCCCACTTGCTGAGCTGCCCCATGCCCAATGGCCATCATGGCTGTTCTTCCCTTGACCTAAGCAGCTGATCCCAAGCCTTAAACCCCCCTAGAAAAATCAAAAAAATAAAATAAAAATACTCTCTTGCTCAGTGAACAGAGGAGAATAATGTGGAAAAGAAATCATTTAATTTCATCAAATATTTTATTTTTAATAATTTATTTACTCTCTGCATTGTTTTAATTCTCCATACATATAGGAAATTCACCATGACATGAGACCATAGGAGCTTAAGCCTCTGAACTCGGGAATATTCCCCGAATTTTCCAAGGTCGAGGCCATCCCTATGAGAAGTTATTGATTTTTTAAATTCATGTTTCTATTTTGAGTATTTTAAATCCAATAATTAGCATGTTGTGAAATAAATTCTAGAAAAATTTGGTGATGTCTCTTATGACCAGAGGACCCTAGGAAAAATAGGTTTTGAATTGATCCACTTGGAATAATCCTAATTGGCTTAAACACCCAAAATAGGTCCTTAATTAATTAGAGCTAATCATACATCAAATTGACTTAAAATCAATTCTCAACTGACCTTTAGGATCAGAGGAACCCACCATAAAAATTTGAAGTCAATTGGACTTGGTTAGCCCTACTAAATGGGTTGATTAAGCCATTTAGCCAATTTAAACTTTAAAAATTCATAACTTTCAAAATACTTTTCAAAAATTCACCAAATTGGTTTTGGAGCCTCTCTGATATTAGGGAAATTTAAGAAAATTAAAATTTCAATTTTCTAAAAAAGTTGATTTTTTGTATTATTTTAATATTTTAATAATTAAAAAATAATAAAAATCACAAAAATAATAAAATTCACCAAAATGTCACATTTTGAATTTTAATCATTTAGGAACAAACCCCATATTTTTCTTAAGTCTCCATAATGAGATATTAAATTTTAAAGCCCTAAGGTAATTTTAAAATTAAAAAAATGTATATTTTTAGTATTTCCACTAAAATAATTCTAATAAATAAAAAAAAATCAGAAAATTATAAAAATTGATTCTCTGATTTCTTTGATATCAGTGAGATTTTTGAAAAATATAGAATTCATTTTTCAACCTTTATTTTATTTTTAAATTAATTAATACTCCAAAACTTAAAATAATTATAATAAAAAGAATATAATTAAAAAAATCACCAAAATTGGTCCAAGTGGTCCTCTGAACATTAGGAATGTCCCATAATTTTCTTATGGACAGAAACTTTCCCTTGGTCATATTATTAAATTTTCCTTGGAAATCCCGATTTTCCACCAAATATAATTACATAAATTAATTAAATACAGAAAAATCACATTTTCTCCTCTAATGCCTTTATTGACATGTGAGTGAAGTCACATAAAAATTTCAAGTTCATTTAAACTCAATTTAGTGAGTTATGAAATTATTAAGCTTGAAGGGCAAAATGGTAATTAAAAATTTAACCTTTAATTAAAACTTTAGGCTTAATAAAATGAAAAAGTAAAAAATTTGATCTTAATCTGATTTGGATGATTGAAATTTAAATAATTAAAGGGTAGAAACCTACTAAACAATTTTAAAATAATTGAAATGAACTTTAATTAAATAATTGATTAAATTTGGAAGAATAATAAAATTGGAATTATTAAAATAGGGATATTATTATGAAGAGATTTGTTCTTTAATTTAAGTATCCCTAAATTAATAATTTAAATAATGTTTAATTCCTAATTAAAATGATAATCTAAATTTAAGATTTAAAATGTTAAAAGACTTAATCACTAAATTAAATTAAAGTTAAATTATTTAAATTAAACCCTTTTAAAATTTCAATTAAATTAAAATTAAAAAATAAATCAAATTAAATTAAATCAAATCAAATTAAATTAAATTAAAATTAAATTAAATCAAATTAAATTAAATTAAATTAAATTAAATTAAATTAAGTTAAATTAAATCAAATCAAATTAAAATTTAAATTAAATTAAATTAAATTAAATTAAAATTAAATTAAATCAAATTAAATTAAATCAAATTAAATTAAATTAAAATTAAATTAAATTAAATTAAATTAAATTAAATTAAATTAAATTAATTTAAATTAAGTTAAATTAAATTAAATTAAATTAAATTAAATTAAATTAAATTAAATTAAATTAAATTAAATTAAATTAAATTAAATTAAATCAAATTAAATCAAATTAAATTAAATTAAATTAAATTATATTAAATTAAATTAAATTAAATTAAATTAAATTAAATTAAATTAAATAATAGAATCAAGTTAAAATTAACATTAGATTAAATTAAATTAAAATTAAAACTAAACTAAATTAAAGTTAAATTAAATTGAATTAAAGTTAAACTAAATTAGAATCATGTTTAAGTGCAGCTTGGGATGATGGGAAGACCCTCCAGATACGTTTTTATTTTATTGCAATTTAGTTTCTTGCAATTTTCTTTATTACAAATGCACCTTACTTTTCTTGCATGATAAACAATTGTTGCATGTAAAACCCACACCTTTGTGGTAGCCCCTAAAACCTGAAACCAAAACTAAATTAAAAGTCATTGCAAGATAAAATTCACCGCCACAACATTTCAAAATATAAAACAACTCAAAATTTAATCACAAACAGTAACACAAAACTACAATTACAACTAAATTAAAACGTCTTGTTGGATGATCGGAATACCTCGGATGATGTAACCTACGTGTTGCTAACGGGATTTCCCACAACCTAAATGAAAGTGTGGAACTCATTTAGTTGAGTTTAGCAAACTCATCTGAACTAAGTGAATCCGATAAAAATAATGATGCCGGAAGGATGGAACCGTGGGATCTTAACCGGTGTTGTTATAATCAAATTTAAGATTTGTTTTAACTAAAACACTAAAAAGCATTTGGATTTTAAGATTTTCTCTAAACCAAAACACTTTTTCTCATCTCCTGATTTATGACTTCTATAACTAAACCTCTGCAACAACAACGAGTTCGAAGCATGGTGGGCAGCAGAGCCATCGTCGTCAGCAAAACTGAAATCTACATCAGCAAAACCATTCTTAGAATTAAATAACTAAACCATAGGACTTCAAGGTAGTTTGCCTAGTGCAACATAAATCCTCAACTCTTCGTTAGGCATTTGCATGATCATGTCATGTAAATTAAGCCCTAACCGGTCTTAGGACTCCAAGGTAGTCGTTTGATACGACATAAATCCTCACATCTTCCAGGCTTTTTTTATGATTTTATCATACAAATATAAGTCCAAATTAATTAAAATTGGCAAAATCAAAACATTAAACAAACATTAGGACTTTCCTAAATCCAAGCCAAACAATAGGATAGTTGGGAAATTACTGAAGTTCGCTTCGAATCTGTGATTTCTCCTACCTTTCTTCCTTTGGATTCCCAAAATAAAATGTTCCAAATTTGATCCATTCCCTATTGAAATTCTAAAATTCAATCCCTTGAAACCTTAAACTTTGAAATTCTTGAGAGCAGAACTACTTATTATTATCGAGAGTTTTCTTAGGTGATTCGTGTCACTTAAGATGTAATTAACTATAGGGGCTTGCCCTTATAGGAATTTTAAGAACCTGTGTAATATAAACCCTCGTTTAATTCATTTATATTAAGCAGGGGAACTTGTTAGCTTATAAGATTGGTTCGCAGACCAAACGGATGTCACAAATCTTCTAGTTTATTGAATTGAGCCTCATTATCAAGCAGTGTGTCTATTCTTCTGGTGCAATGCTCGTTTATATAAACTATTCGGGATGTGAGATCGGTTTGATTTCATATCTTAAAATTTTCAAATTTAAAAATTATTTTCAAAAATCAAATACTACTTTTCAAATTATTTATTTAAATTAAATCTAAAATTCGCCGACAACTTCTGTAGGCGACTTCTTTTCAAAAATACAACACTCAACCTAAAAATAAGTCGTACAATTTATGGCGACTCCGCTGGGGAAAATTCCTCTCTCCATTTTAATCAGACAATTCTACTTTCAAAAATCGGTAGTGTATCCATGTTCCTAGTGGATCAAACTACCCTTCTTTCCGTTGGAATACTATGTTCATTTCTACCTTGAACAAGTATAGCCAACATTCTCTCGGGTTTAGGAGCCACTGTTTAGACACCCCTAAACGAGAGAGGTTCCGAGATCCTTTTACCTCATTTCGAGGTGGGGTGGACCCCCGATAGGTATTAGTTTAGGAGCAGTCTTGCGGGTCGAGAAGTTTCTACAAGACTTCCTCTTCCTTTTCCAGTTCCTAATCAATTCCTTTTACCCTTCCCACAACTCTCTTTCTTTTAATAATTCCCCTTCTTAACGAACAAATCTTTTCGAAAAAACAATTTTCTTTTAATATCACAAATACACTAAGATAAATAGAAATGTGTTCGAACTCTTTCTTTTTCGTCATAAGTTGTACGATAAGAAGAAGCACGACTCGGGGACTAACACTTGGAATCTGCCCTGCAGAGATGGAAGCCCCAAAACTGATCTTCTCCTTCGTCAACGGACTCGACCTGGCCGTATTCAAGGACGAACTGCCTGATAATGGAATCATTCGATTCGGACAAGGATTCGGGGACACCGACATCAAAATCCCCGACGTCACTCTCTTTTCACTCACAAGAAAAGTATCAGAAACTGAGAAGGCTTTGATTGAGTTTAACCTCAAGTCAACTCATGAATTCCCTCCTCTGCAAAAGATTCCAACTGAGAGGAGTACTGCTGTTCGCAGAAGGACTGTTGTTGCTACCCCCACTGGTCTAGTTGTCTCTGCACCTACCCCGGCTTCTGCCAAACTAAAAGGGAAGGAAATTCAGAACTATGACGAACCTATTACCGTGGAGGGTACAGATCTTCCTGTGAAGCCTTCTGTTTTTGAAATCGGGTCCAGCTCGAGGATTCCATCATTGACACGGACTCGCAGGAAGGAACGAAGTAGAAGGATCGCTAGAGAAGCCGGAGCCGCTGAAGTTGCTTTCCTAGAAGAAATCCCAGAACTGCCCGAGTATACACCGCTGCCTGAATACATACCACTTTTGGGAGGAAGTAGGTTCCATCCCCTCTCCGCCGCAGAGGATGAAGAAAATGTTCGCAAGATTGCTGCCACATTGCCTCAGCCCGTATATTACAACGATAGCCGTAAGAAAAGGGCTAGAATTACGCCATTTGCTCGACTGCAAACCTTGATAGAAAAGTTAGCGAAGAAAGAAAAATGCCCTGTGTCAGAAATTTTAAGAAGGATAGGGCGGGTGCCAGCCAAGTCCCGTCTTGGGCCGCGAGTAGAACCTGCTATATCTGCAGAAAAGCCGAATAAGAGAATGAAAGCTAGTCCACCTGTCGTTGTTTCAGGACTACAAATTAGGGAGGATACCACCTTCCAGCATTTGGCTGACAGACCATCCGGTCCTAGACCTTCTGCTGCTAGAAGGATGGTATGGCGTCCCACTACCCAACAATTAAGATTGAACAACAACCTGAGAAAGAAAGTCTCGTCAGGAGACTTGAGTCCGAAGAAAGTGCTACCGCAGTAAAGGGGACTCATGAGAAGGAAACCCGACAGTTATCACATGACAACCGCAAGGATGTACGAAAAGACCACTAGAAGATGCTATGGAAAAGCTAAGAACCGATATTCGGCGACTAGCAAGGGAAAGAGAAGAGAAATTCGGAGATGAGGTTGACTCGTCGAATTCATGGATGATGAGTATGCGAAATTAACATGGTTGAAACACGAGCTTCGTCGCCTTCACAAGGTGCTCCTGCGACTGCGCAGAAGAGAGGAGCGGAAGTAATGAGGAGGCAGCTTCAAGAGAAAGATGATACGATCGCCCAAATGGCAAAAAGGATGGAAGAGATGGCTGTAGCCCTAGCCACTCTCCAGAGTCAGGTGCAACCCCAAAGAGAAACACCCCCAGAAGTCATTCACATTGTAGACGGTAGAAAGGAGATTACGTCCGTCAACGGGGATGATCAATTAAAGAAGGATGCGACACAAGGCATGATTCCGGAAAAGGATATCGAAAGCATGGTGGAACAGCAGGTACGAGAAGCCTTGGCACAATCAAAGAGCGGGACATCCATTCGGACGGGTAGACCTTACCCTGAAGAATTCGACGCTGTCCAATATCCAAAAGGCTTTGTACCACCTCTGTTCAAGACCTTTAATGGAACCGAAAACCCTCGGCAGGCATGTTGCACATTTTCGTGCCGATTGTTGCAATGCCGGCGGAAGTGATGCCTTACTCTTCGGACAATTTGTCGGCGGCACTCGTCGTGGATCGCCTTTGATCGGTATGCGGAATTACCGAACAGCTTCGGTGAAGACATTTTCGAACTAGAGAACCTCTTCATCAAGCGATTTGCCGGAGCTCAGCACCACATCACTATAGGTGATTTAGTGGTAGAGAAGCAGAAACCCAACGAAACCTTGGTGGACTACATATTTCGATGGAGGAACCTAAGTATGAAGTGTGAGCCACAACTACAAGAACAACATGCAGTCGGCATTTTACTTAAGAGCATTCATGGCCCGATAGCACTTCTCCTCAAGGGATTTACTATTAAGACTTTCGAGAAGTTGTTAAGCAAGGCCGGAAGCTTGCAAGAGGAGGCGAAGCAATTAAGTTTCACTGACAAAACAGACAAACAGAAGCTCGTGAAAACTTTTGAAAAGAAGTCCGGGATCATTGCAGCAGTCGATAAAGGCAAGCAACCGATACAAATATCGTCAGAACGGCCGCAGCAACCTCAACAGAATTACCAGCAACCCCGACCCAGCTATCAGTCATCTCAACAGTATGAACAACCGCCTCGTCCGCAACGTATGTTAAGGGAGCTTCTGAGCGGGGAGTATCCGTTCAAGAATGAGGCGAATGCCGAAAATGTTCCGCAGACTTGATGAAGACTCCGCATTTCCAACTACCGAACCTAAAAGACCGAAGAAGTCGACAAGAAAGGTGATCCCAACTTTTGCCCTTACCACCGGATGCTTGGGCATAAGATAGAAGATTGCATTACCTTCAAAAGTTAGCTCAATGACAATCTTCGAAAAGGGAATATAACGATCCCGAAGGAGTACATGGAGGAACCCCAGAAAGGAGGTTCCGTCAATGTTATCTCGACGGATCTCATTGTGCCGATAGACCCCTATGCGACTGATGATGGATGGGTTACCGCTTGGACAAAGTCTTCGAAAAAGATTTTGGATCACGTCCAAACCGCTTCGGTCCGAGCCTCAATTCAGAGTTCGAAACCTGTTAAGTCGACACTATCACTTGCGATAGAAGAACCACCTCAACAAGAGACAATTGAAGAGAAGAAAAACAATCGACGAAGAAGAGAAGACTAAGGCTCCTAAGGCTAGACTAGGGGCTGCTTATCCTAGGATAGTTGTTTCCGATTCGAGGGAGAAATCCCTCGAACCTCTGACTCTGTATGATTATCTGCTCACTCCAGTGGGATCTTATAATGATAAGGGTTATGACGTTGGATACGTTTTGACTGTTTCTAACGATTACGTAACTAGCGACAATCCGAACATCGATTCCGATACAAATGACAATTCTCAAATCATACACAATCTCGACGATCACAATGACAAAGAAGACATCCACCAGGGAGGCTACGAGAGTTCAACAAGCAATGTATCTATTTGCGAGTTTCGAGGAGCTCCAGTCACAATAAAGTTAGAGCCTTCCGATTCTGAAGCTAATCTAGAAGAACCTGTCATTCCGATTCAAAAGGAGACACCAGCAAACTCAATACTGGATTCAGAAGAAATTACAAAAGTTAGCTTATGAAGTGGAAGAGTTCTACCTCCGAGAATGGGTCCAAAGGACAAAGGAAAGCAGGTGGTTGTTCAGGAAGAACCAACCCCGGCAGAAGAAATACCCATTCGAGAAGAAGCCGAGACACATGGAAATAAAGTAGACTACAACGTGCTAGCCCATCTTAGGAAACTACCGGCCAAACCGAGCATCTACGACGCTCTCATTTTATCAAAGGAGATGAGAGAAGCTCGATCAAGGCCTTACTTGATCCGAAATTTGCTTAGCTCAAATGGCCGGAGATTCCTTAGATGAGGTTTGTTCGTTAAAGGAACAACGAGGTGTCACCTTCACGCGACAATGATCTACTACTTGGGACAGCAGACCACAACCGACCGTTGTACATTTCGAGCCATAATCGGGAAGTTTACACTCTCCGCAGTATTGGTGGATCCAGGAGCATCAATCAACATAATGAATCTTCGAACACTAGCATATTTGGAAATTGTTGCTCGCGAGCTTGAAGCGGACAAAATGTTATTAAGAGGATTCAACCAGAAAGGAGAAAGAGCCCTCAGATCAATAACACTGCTAATGAAGACCGGTGACTTAGCAAAGACAACTGTAAAATTTCACATATTCGATTCAGAAACGTTGTTCAACGCTCTACTAGGCCGACCATGGATACATGAAAGCCGGATGGTACCATCATCCCTACATCAGTGCATCAAATACTACGATGGAGGGGAAAAATGCATCAAAGGTGACTTACAACCATTCTCCGTACATGAAATTGGAATCCATGAAGATGCAGCTTATTATGCACCTCCGAAGAAAACAATTTTCTCCGCAGATACCATAACGAATGAAGCAAAGGAAGTTCGGGACGACGAAGAACCCGAAGTTCTAGTCCAACAAGTCACTCACCACTCCCTTACGGCGAGATGGTAAAGGTTTCTCCATAACTCGCATCCGAGGTCGAGGCCGGGGACGAGGTCGTGGCAGTAGACGTTAGGACACATTGGACAGAGGAAACCAGCCATCAATGTTGATCGGGAAGATAGTTCTGAAGAAGAAAAAGAGATCAAACAAGAAGCAGCGATAATAAGTCGGAAGAAGCCGCAATTCAGGATCCCTCTCGAAGATGAAAAGGACGAAGTATATAAATCGATGTACGAGAAGATTAACCACTATATACATACTATGACCCTGACCCCGATCCATTCTAATAAGATCGAGGGTATGGTGGTCAAAGAGGTACATAGCGGCGGTGCAAAGCCCATCAAATTCTACCGTGGTGCTCCTTCCTCCAAAACTAAAAATAATGTACACTCAAGATGCTCACTTTATCGTAATTAATGAAATTACCTTTCGAGTGGTACTCTCCCCGTGTTCAAAATTTAATTCGACTGTGGTTTCTTACATCGACAATGGACAAAAGGCCAATCACAACATTTTGAAAATTTATGGAATAACTCCGTCGTCCACCCAATTCAAAACATGGTCTCTGATTCGGCACAGTAGGATTAGTTGACGATACTGAATTTTGCTTGGTTGTCACTTACAAGTCCAATGAAGACTGCATGGAAGCAACAGAAGAACTTGAAAATTTACAAATTGGAGACGCTCCACCAGAATTCGAGGAAGAGATCAAATCTACAATAGATGAGTTAACGGAAGTTAACTTAGGTACTAGCGAAGAGCCTAAACCTACCTTTGTTAGCTCCTTACTCAATAAAGAAGTCTCCGAAGAAATAATCAAGTTATTAATGGAATTTAAAGACTCGTTTTGCTTGGAGCTACGATGAGATGCCGTGATTAGCTCCAGAGGTCGCAGTCCATAAGCTAGGAGTGGATCCTACTTCTGTCCCGACGTACAAGGTCCTGTAAGAATGCGCCTAGAAATCGAACAACAAGTCATAGCCGAAGTTAAAAAGCTAATAGACGCCAAATTTGTCCGCGAAGAACAATACCCGACTTGGCTAGCCAATGTGGTACCACGGAGAAGAAGAATGGTCGATCGAATTTGTGTGGATTTCAGAGATTTAAACAAGGCATGTCCAAAAGATGAATTCCCTCTACCGATCCCAAAATTAATGATCGACATTGCTTCGACACATGAAATATTCTCATTCATGGATGGATCTTCAGGATACAACCAGATAAAAATGGCTCCAGAAGATGAAAAACTTACAACATTCAGAACGCCGATCGGAGTATATTGCTACACAAATGATGCCATTCGGACTGAAGAACGCAGGAGCAACCTACCGTAGAGCGATGACAAGAATATTTGATGATCTCATCCACAATCAAGTCGAATGCTACGTGGACGATGTGGTCATCAAAAGCAAAGTAAAGGAAAACCACCTGTATGATTCGAGAATTGTTTTCGAACGATTAAGACAATTTAACCTTAAGATGAATCCCTTAAAATGCGCCTTCGCCGTCACCTCCGGAAATTCTTAGGATTCGTTGTCCGACATCATGGAATTGAAATCGACCCGAAAAGATTAAAGCTATCTTAGAAATGCCGCCTCCCAAAACCTTAAAACAACTACGATCTTTTCAAGGGAAGTCGGCATATCTTCGACGCTTTATCTCAAACTTGTCAGTAGGTGTCAGCCTTTCTCGGCACTAGTTAAAAAGGACGCCAAATTTATTTGGGAAGAGAAATGCCGAAGGCCTTCGAGGACATTAAGCAATATTTAATGACACCTCCCGTCTTAGCAGCCCCAGATCTCGTGTAGACCGCCGATACTTTATACCGCGGCTTTAGACGACTCTCTCGGAGCCCTCGTTAGCCTGTGTCAATGATGAGGGTAAAGAAAATGCTCTTTACTACCTAAGCCGTCGTTTACTTCCGACGGAAATAAGGTATCCCGCAATCGAAAAGCATTGTTCGGCCTCGATCTTCGCCGCTCAAAAGCTCGGCACTACATGCTTTCTCATAAGGTCAACTCCGATCTCGAAATTTAATCCATTGCAATACTTCGATGACCCGTCCGACGCTTTCGCAGACGTGCCGATGGTCAATGATATTATCGCAATTCGATATAACTTTCGTGCCTCTTCGTGCCGTAAAGGGACAAGTCTTAGCAGACTTCCTCGCAAAGACACCCTTTGCCGGCAGAATCTCCTCTCAATGACGATTTGCCGGATGAACAAATAATGAGCCTAGAAGACCCCGATGATCGACGTTGGGAATTATATTTCGACGGAGCATCTTCAAGCACACAAAGACGAAGAATCGCAAGTGATAGTGCTCCGGTAAGGCAGGGATCGATTAATCTTTATAACACCGAGCGGGGGATGTTAAGATACTCCTACCACTTGACTGCAGCCGTGTACAAGCAACAAAGCGTAATACGAAGCTCTCATAACGAGATCGGAATTAACTATTCAAATGGGAATAACGAACATCAACATCTACGGGGATTCGCAGTTAATCATTCAACAGTATCGCCGGCAAGTACAAAATTTTAAAGCCAAGACTCGAGCAATACTTCCAAGATGCCATACGACTGTTGGGACAGATTCCGAATGTGACAATCTACAAAATTCCCGAGAAAGAAAACGCTTTAGCAGATGCGTTAGCTCGTCTCGCAAAAGAATTTGCCCGCTTGCAAGATGAATCGGTGGAAGTGTCAGCTCACTGACGTCGAGTCCTATCACAACTCGACATAGATACAATACACAAATCGAAAAAGAAGAAGAATCAGCTTGCAACAAGTGATGTAAAACACAGAAGATCGGGCGACGACCATTACGTATCACTCCGCAAACAAGGGAAATTACCGGACGATAGGTCGCTAGCTCGATCGATCAAGAAAAGAACTCTCGTCCTACGCATTAATAAACAACACATTATATAGAAGGTCTTTCGATCAAATGTGGCTAAGGTGCCTAAGCGGGTCCGAGGCCCGTGAAATTGTTAAAGAGGTGCATTCGAGACTCCGTGGCGCTCACCAGTCGGTCCGAAGATGAAAATGAAAATTAAAAGATTAGGGTACTACCGGCCCTCGATGATGACCGACCGCATGAAAATCGCCAAGAGCCGTCACCAATGCCAAGTGCACGGAGTGGTTCTACACAAACCTCCAAATGTGTTACATCCGACAATTGCGTCGTGGCCATTTGAATGTCGGGGCACGGATATAGTGGGTCCAATAGAACCACCATCTTCAAAAGGACATCGCTTCATTCTTGCGGCTACGATTACTTTTCCAAGTGGGCGAGAGGCGAGCTCCACTCAGAGAAGTGAAAAGCACACCACGTGCTACAGTTTTTCAAGAACCAAGTTGTCTACCATTTCGGAGTGCCGCGCATGATCATCTCAGATAATGGGTCAGCATTCAGAAGCACACAAATCAACAATTTTGTCAGGAGACACGAAATCGACTGGCGATATTCAACAATTTACTACCCAAGAGCAAACGGCCTGGCTGAGGCTTTTAATAAAACTCTCGTTCAAATTTTAAAGAAAACTTTGGACAAAAATAAGAGAAATTGGCACGAGAAGTTATTAGAAGCCTTATGGGCCTATCGGACAACCTTCGTAACTCCTACTCAAGCTACACCTTACGCTCCGGTGTATGGGTCCGAGGCAAGTGTTACCCTTAGAGGTCCAGCCTTCCTTCACTCGAATTGCAGCTGCAAACTAAATCACGACAAAATAGAATGCCAAATTGCGACTAGAAGAATTGGAAAGCCCGGAAGGGAAAAGACTTGCAGACGCGACAGAATTTAGAACTATACCAAGCTAAGATGGTTCAAGCCCATGACAGACTGGTCCGCCCAAGAACCTTTAAAGTTGGTGACTTAGTTCTCGTTCTCAAAAGACATATTCTTGCACACCGCAAGATAGGAGGAAAATTTGAACCCACTTTGGAAGGGCCGTTTGTGGTTGAGGCAGTTTAATCAGGAGGCTCCTACCAGCTAGTGAACTGCCAAGGAGAACGACATATGCTTTCTATCAACGGACGATACATGAAAAAGTATTACGCTACCTGATGTTTCGAAGGAATGAATTCTTCATCCCTAGAAGCACGGGCGAAGTAATTACTTATGACTGGGTCCGAACCCAAAAATAATAAAAAAAGTGCTAAAATAAATAGAATCATGATAATAAAATTTTCCTTGTTTTCTCTTCCATATCAAAATCTCTTTCCTGATCTTATCCCACTTCATTCCTGTTAAATTTAAAAAATACAAGAAGTAATAAGAAAAAAACTGTCTTTAATAAACATTTTCTTAATGTTCTTGTTCTTAGTACAGCCCCTGATCCTTTTCCTTGTCTTTTCGCAGGGAAATGTCGAACGGGCGGTTGGTCCTGAACTTTAGAAATGGCGCAAGCCTTACACTCGACGAAAAGAGGGTGAAAGATGGAGCGATAATAGAGATTGACTCGGACTTCGCACCGGCAGGCTCGCAATACGAGGAAAGTGACTGGGTCCCAGCTGACCGAGAGGAACCGCCGATCGGACAAGAATGAAAGTGGGTGGCCCAAGCCACCACTCGCAGCAAGAAGAAAAGAAAAACAAACACCGAAGAAGACAAGAAATTCAAGTCTCGTTGTCGCTACAGACAGAGGGCGAGCTTGTCGCCGCCGCACCCACGTAAATTCGGGAAGTACGAAGAGCTACTCTCACAAAGAACTCGACGAAGAAATAAAAATCGCCGTATCCGCAAGATATTAACTAAACTAGCAACGGACCAGTCGCGACGAGGCAACTTGCCATCGCGCAGTGCATATACTTCAAGGACGCCGGTTCACTAGGAACCTGAAGGAAGGAGGCCAGCTCCGAGGATAATAAAAGAGACCAGGGAAATCTCAAAAAGATCAGAAGAAGGAAGGCTACCACGCCACCAGATAGAGTCACCAGTAATGCATAGCCTTATTGTAGGAGCAACCCCGGAGGATGTCCCGACGGAGACCATCCCAGAGGAGCCGAGGTATGCAGGAGAACGTGAAGGTATTGAGCCGTATATCCCACAATACGTCACCAGGCCTTGCCATTTACAAATTATTCCAGAGTACGAGCTAGAAAGGATGCAGAATGTCGAGAAGAAAACTTTTGAATACTTTGAGAGAATCAGAGGCAGGAGGATCAATATACTAGGAGGCCTCGAGCTACATACAGACGTGTTCTCAGAATACGAACAACAACAAATCGTGGATTGCATCCGGGATTTGAAAAGAATGGGCCGAGTGGGCCGCCTAAGAGAAAACACTTACTCGGAACCCCGGAGATGGATGCCAGGGAAAGGTAGAATTACCAAACAATGTGGATGCTGCTACAACTTCGCAGAAGACAGGAAGGGAAACCCACCGGGAATACTCCGTCATGGCCAGGTGGATCCAATGCCATTAGTCATCAAAAGGATGATAAAAAGAATGATAACATGGAGGGTACTGCCGGCAGATTGGATACCCAACAGTTGCATCATTAACATTTACAAGAAGGGTGACTGCATACCCCCGCACATAGATCACCACGACTTTGTCGACCTTTTGCACAGCTTTCTTTTCGAACGAGTGTAATATCATGTTCGGATCTGACCTCCGGATAGCGGGCCTAGGTAAGTTCCGAGGGCCAGTAAAGATACCATTACCGGTAGGTTCCATCATGATACTGAAGGGCAATGGAGCAAATGTCGCTAAACATTGCATACCGGGAGTACCAATGAAGCGGATCTCAGTTACTTTCAAAAGGATGGATGACAGGAAAGCACCTTACCACTTCCAGCCAGACCCGGAGCTAGAGAGCCTCCGGCCTTACGAGATGTGAGTTACATGGAAAATATCACACCTCCAACATACATCCATACGACACCCTTGCCAAGGATGGCTTGGAAGGTGATGTTATTGACCATGTACCTCACTATTCTGACATGGATTTCTGACAAATACTTTTTTTGATGGATCGACAAAGATCATACATAGTCCGTTTTGAGTCTATATGGATTGTATGAGATGTATTCTAGATCGAGTTGTATGATGTATCTTCAACATGATTGGAATGAAAGTGATCATGTCACATTTTTGGCCTTCACCTCTTTTGTGCAAGTTAACTGAGAAACGCCATTAAAGTTAAATGAAATTCGAACAAAGAACAGAAAAGAAATAAAAAAAAAGAATAAAAGAAAACTTTCCTTAAAAATCTAAAAAAAAAATGAACACCAAATTCACATGAACATTAAATGAATGATAAAATAAATTTGAATCGTTAAAGACAAACAAAATGAACACAAATTTTAAATCAAAATTTCAAATTCAACCTTCCAAATTTCAAATCAAATCTCAATCAAATTTCAAATTCAATCTTTCCATATCTCAAATCAAATCTCAATCAAATTCAAGCTTCTGGGGTTGAGGATTTTACATCCGAAACTGCATTGCTTTAGGATTCTTTCCCTATCGCAATGAAATACATCAAATTCAAACTTTTGGGGTTGAGGATTTTACATCCGAAACTGCATTGCTTTAGGATTCTTTCCCTATCGCAATGAAATACATCAAATTCAAACTTTTGGGGTTGAGGATTTTACATCCGAAACTGCATTGCTTTAGGATTCTTTCCCTATCGCAATGAAATACATCAAATTCAAACTTTTGGGTTGAGGATTTTACATCCGAAACTGCATTGCTTTAGGATTCTTTCCCTATCGCAATGAAATACATCAAATTCAAACTTTTGGAGTCGAGGATTTTACATTCGAAACTCGTATCGCTTTAGGATTCTTTCCCTATCGCAATGAAATACATCAAATTCAAACCTTTGGGGTTGAGCATTTTACATTCGAAACCGTATCGCTTTAGGATTCTTTCCCTATCACAATGAAATACATCAAATTCAAACTTTTGGGGTCGAGGATTTTACATCCGAAACTCGCATCGCTTTAGGATTCTTTCCCTATCGCAATGAAATACATCAAATTCAAACTTTTGGGGTTGAGAATTTTACATCCGAAACCGCATTGCTTTAGGATTCTTTCCCTATCGCAATGAAATACATCAAATTCAAACTTTTGGGTCGAGGATTTTACATCCGAAACCGCATCGCTTTAGGATTCTTTCCCTATCGCAATGAAATACATCAAATTCAAACTTTTGGGGTCGAGGATTTTACATCCGAAACTGCATTGCTTTAGGATTCTTTCCCTATCGCAATGAAATACATCAAATTCAAACTTTTGGGGTCGAGGATTTTACATCCGAAACTGCATTGCCTTAGGATTCTTTCCCTATCGCAATGAAATACATCAAATTCAAACTTTTGGGGTCGAGGATTTTACATCCGAAACCGCATCGCTTTAGGATTCTTTCCCTATCGCAATGAAATACATCAAATTCAAACTTTTGGGGTTGAGGATTTTAAATCCGAAACTGCATTGCTTTAAGATTCTTTCCCTATCGCAATGAAATACATCAAATTCAAACTTTTGGGGTTGAGGATTTTACATCCGAAACTGCATTGCTTTAGGATTCTTTCCCTATCGCAATGAAATACATCAAAATCAAATTCTTGGGGTTGAGGATTTTACATCCGAGACTGCATTGCTTTAGGATTCTTTCCCTATCGCGATGAAATACATCAAAATCAAACTCTTGAGGTTAAGGATTTTACATCCAATACCACATTGCTCTGAGATCTCTCCTCATTGTAATTCAATTTTCTTTTGAGGTTGAAGATGTTACATCTAAAACCACAAAATTCCAATTTTCATTTCAAGTTCAAATCCCTTCAAATTAATTTTGACAAAACTTCAATCTAAATTAAAAGTCCAAATTGGAATCCAAGCTCACCATCAAAACTTAAACTAAAACAAAATAAAATCTAAATTGAATTCCCCCAGATCATGAAACTTGGGATTCACCTCCTTTTCCTTTCCCCAGCGAGAGTTCAGGGATCTCCAGTCTCAGAGATATACTTGACACTCCCCAGCGAAAACTCTTCTACTTTGTCCTAAGTTTGTCACTTGGACGTTTGTGTTGGTTTTGTTGATCGCTTCGGTCAACACCAATATGCGTGGTGTGCTCCGTCAGCTCACCACACCTATTGGGGGTCCATTTGTTGACCTCATTTTTGATGAGGTCTTCTCTTCTTCTCTTTAAGACTTCAGGATCTAGCCTTAAGCTTTTCCTTTCGACTATCCTAGAGGATTAGAATTGGGACCCACCACTTAGAAATTCAAACCACTTCCTAACTCCCTGCAAACTCCACAAACTTGACTATAGACCCCTAATCACCTAGAGGGTTGAAATCAAATGTGGAAGTTTAAAGGATGAGTTCCTATAAGATTCTTCGGCCTTAGGATCGCCCCGCGTGGCTCGGTCCGGTGAAGGGTCGACTTACACACACACTACACCTATACACTACACTTTCACACACATCCTAAAAACACACCCATACCTAACTCGACCTCCCGACTCATAAAGATGATTCACATGGATGGTCCTTAACCCCTAAGCCCTCGCTAAGCAGGGTTAGTGAACAACATAAATGGATGCCTCAAATGAGTCCCTTCATGGCTCATGTAGGCTTGATATGGCTTCATGGCTCAACTAAAATGATTTCATTCCACTTACATTCACCCAATCTTCAATTTTACAAATTTTCAATTTTTGACCCCCGGGACCCTACACCCGCCTAGCCTACCCAATGCCCTTGAGACTACCCAAAATTTGCAAAATCACCTAAATTACCCAAAATTCTCCAAAATCATTCCTAAAACATTTCCCTCCACTCAAATTGATCATCCATAGCCAAAAATATCAAAAATTCCAAAAATACCTCTCAATACCCTCCAAATACCCAAAATACCCCTCTTAGCCAAAAAATCCAAAAATTCAGAAAATTCCCAAAAAATTTCACAAAATCCCAAATATTCCCAATTTCATTTTGTTAAACTACACCATGGGCCAATTTTGTCAATTTACCCCACTTTTGTCAAAATCCTCAATTTGACCCATTTTAACCCAAAGTGAACCCAATGTCAAACCAAACCAACCCAATTGACCCAAATTCTGGTCCAATTCAATTCTAAACTTCAATTCAACACTCCCAACACCAATCTAGACCAGATCTAAGTCCCATTTGATTGACATTTGAATCCAATTTCACTTTTGGCCTTAAAGCCCAATTTGGACCCATGACCCAAACCTAATCCAAACTAACCCAATTCAATTCCAATTAACCCCAAATATTTTCTAAACCTTCCCTAACATCCCCACAAACAAAACACTAATATGATTTGCCCAAAATTTAGACCCAAACCCCACTCAAATTCAACCCAAAGCTAAAAGGCCCAATTTTGACCTAAACCCAAACCTAACCCAAATAAGCCCAAACCCCAAAATCAAAACCCAACCAAAGCCAAAAACTCTTTGAAACACTCCCATAAACATTTCCCAACATTTATTTTACATCAATTTCAACCCTAGCCCAACATTGGCCCAAGTTAGCCCAATTCGACCTATATCGACCCATTCACCAAAGAGGTCCAAATCCAACCCAAACCTAGCCCAAACACTTCAAATTTATTCCAAATCATTCATGAAACATTCCTAAACTAAATTCAACACTTATTGGATCCAATCCTTTGCAAAATTCTCATCCTAAAATAAAAAAAAACCCACTTCCCTAAATCACTTTAAAAGCCCACCTTCACTAAATTTCAAAGGCCCAAAGCCCACATGACAACCTTATATCATCATCCATTGGATGGAACCATCTCCTAAGTTCTAAACCCATGATAAAATAAATCCAAATCAAGCCATATGCCAAATCCCATCAAATCACCCCTAAATTACCAAAATTTTCAAATTTTATTTTCATGAAATTGACCAAGCTTTTCCCCAAGCCAAAGACAAGCCATGAAGCCAAATGCAAGCCATGGACAAGTCGCATGAAACCATGGAAGGTTTGACATGTGATCAAACCATTAATGGAAAAAGGAGGAGCCTTTTTTAAGCCCCCTTAAAAAGGTTTTAACCCTTTTAATGCTTCACCTTAATCCATGATTAATCAAAATATTCATGGATGGTGACTTCTACCCTTTTCTGACTGATTCACCCGATCCTCCCTCAGCCCAAATCAGCCATGGAAGGGTGCACCAAACCCAAAATGGTGGGTTGACTCATTTGAATCCAAAATAGCCTTCCCCCATTCCATTTCAATTCAACTCCTTTACACATGTCCATGGCCAATCGACTCGCACTAAGCCTCGCCCCGACCTCCCCGACCTTGAAGGTGACCCGACTCGGCTGGCCACCACCACAGCCGCCGGAAACCACCAGGCCGAGAGCACCCATGTGAGTCAAAGTTTGGAATTCCCACTCGCTGAGCCGCCCCATGCCCAATGACCATCATGGCGCTTCTTCCTCGACCTAGCAGTACGATCCCAAGCCTTAAACCCCCCTGGGAGGCCCTCTACCCTCTCCTATTTAAACCTCACCTCCTCTCGGCCATGAGAGGTGTTGAACCAAACCTTACTGAAACCCTGCCAAAATTGCTCCAGATCACTCTCCATACTTAGAGCAGTTTATCCCCAGTGACGGTTTGCCCTAATCCCCACCAACAGAGCCATATTTCTCAGCCAAAATTCCACCCAAAACCAGGACAGTTCTCCACAGTGGATCAATCCCCAAATTGATTGATCCTACACCTTCACCAGACCAAGGGAAGAGGTCCACCAAAGAAAAGCCCCTCTCCGGGCCACCCATCCGTTCCGGACTCCAAGCTTTGTGATCGGGCTTGGTCGAAATCATACCTAGACAATTCACCGGGCCAAGGACTTCATCCGGAGCTTGCTTGGACCCAATCGAAGGTGACACAACCCTCGGATCGAAGCCAAACTTCTCCGAGCAAAGGTATGAGCTAACTCTTTATCCCGAGCTTCTGGAGATTCTCCATTTCAAATGCCTTAATTTCAATGCATGATCACCGTATAGATGTATTCGTCTCTTCAAGACGAATCCATAGAGCACAAGAACACGAAAATCCGTTGAGAAATGAGTGAGTTCTTAGGGTTTTAGTGTGGACGGCTCTCGGGTGAGAACGGCTGGGGACGATGAACGGATGGCATTCATTCCATACACGCGCGGACGAACGGCTCAGATCGGGTCGAATCGGCATATGATACGCGGAAGGCGGGACCCGGGCTGCTGACTCAAGTGGCGGTGTTGAATGGCAGCGCGACACGCGGCGTTTCAGAGATGCCAAGGATGAGTCAGCGCCGCCGTTTTAAATAGAAAATTAGGGTATCTTTCTATTTATTTAATTCCCTAAACTTCAAAAATGCATAACTTTGTGTAGAAAAATCAGAAAAATAAAATAAAAATACCTTCTTGCTTGTGAACAGAGGAGAATAATGTGGAAAAGAAATCATTTAATTTCATCAAGTATTTTATTTTTGATAATTTATTTACTCTCTGCATTGTTTTAATTCTCCATGCATATAGAAAATTCACCATGACATGAGACCATAGGGCTTTTGAAGCCTCTGAACTTGGGAATATTCCCCGAATTTTCCAAGGTCGTAGGCCATCCCTACGAGAAGTTATTGATTTTTTAAATTCATGTTACTGTTTTGAGTATTTTAAATCCAATAATTAGCATGTTGTGAAATAAATTCTAAAAAAATTTGGTGATGTCTCTTATGACTGTGAGGACCCTAGGAAAAATAGGTTTTGAATTAATCCACTTGAATAATCCTAATCGGCTTAAACACCCAAAATAGGTCCTTAATTAATTAGAGCTAATCATACATTAAATTGACTTGAAATCAATTCTCCACTGACCTTTAGGATCGGAGGAACCCACCATAAAAATTTGAAGTCAATTGGACTTGGTTAGCCCTACTAAATGGGTTGATTAAGCCATTTAGCCAATTTAAACTTTAAAAATTCATAACTTTCAAAGTACTTCTCAAAAATTCACCAAATTGGTTTTAGAGCCTCTCTGATATTAGGAAAATTTAAGAAAATTAAAATTTCAATTTTCTAAAAAAGTTGATTTTTTGTATTATTTTGATATTTTAATAATTAAAAAATAATAAAAATCACAAAAATAATAAAATTCACCAAAATGTCACATTTTAAATTTTAATCATTTAGGAACAAACCCCATATTTTTCTTAAGTCTCCATAATGAGATATTAAATTTTAAAGCCCTAAGGTAATTTTAAAATTAAAAAAATGTATATTTTTAGTATTTCCACTAAAATAATTCTAATAAATAAAAAAAATCAGAAAATTGTAAAAGTTGATTCTCTGATTTACTTGATATCAGAGAGATTTTTGAAAAATATAGAATTCATTTTTCAACCTTTATTTTATTTTTAAATTAATTAATACTCCAAAACTTAAAATAATTATAATAAAAGGAATATAATTCAAAAAATCACCAAAATTGGTCCAAGTGGTCCTCTGAACATTAGGAATGTCCCATAATTTTCTTAAGGACAAAAACTTTCCATTGGTCATATTATTAAATTTTCCTTGGAAATCCCTATTTTCCACCAAAAATAATTACATAAATAAATTAAATACAGAAAAATCACATTTTCTCCTCTAATGCCTTTATTGACATATGAGTGAAGTCACATAAAAATTTCAAGTTCATTTAAGCTCAATTTAGTGAGTTATGAAATTATTAAGCTTGAAGGGCAAAATGGTATTTAAAAATTTAACCTTTAATTAAAACTTTAGGCTTAATAAAATGAAAAAGTAAAATATTTGAAATTAATCTGATTTGGATGATTGAAATTTAAATATTTAAAGGTTAGAAACCTACTAAACAATTTTAAAATAATTGAAATGAACTTTAATTAAATAATTGATTAAATTTGGAAGAATAATAAAATTGGAATTTTTAAAATAGGGATATTATTAGGAAGAGATTTGTTCTTTAATTTAAGGATCCCTAAATTAATCATCTCAATAATGTTTAATTCCTAATTAAAATGATAATCCAAATTTAAGATTTAAAATGTTAAAAGACTTAATCACTAAATTAAATTAAAGTTAAATTATTTAGATTAAACCCTTTTAAAATTTCAATTAAATTAAAATTAAAAATTAAATCAAATCAAATTAAATTAAATTAAATTAAATTAAAATTAAATTAAATCAAATTAAATTAAATTAAATTAAATTAAATTAAATTAACTTAAATTAAATCAAATCAAATTAAAATTTAAATTAAATCAAATTAAATTAAATTAAATTAAATTAAATTAAAATAAAATTAAATCAAATTAAATTAAATCAAATTAAATTAAATTAAAATTAAATTAAATTAAATTAAATTAAATTAAATTAAATTAAGTTAAATTAAATTAAATCAAATTAAATTAAATTAAATTAAATCAAATTAAATTAAATTAAATTAAATTAAATCAAATTAAATTAAATTAAATTAAATAATAGAATCAAGTTAAAATTAAAATTAGATTAAATTAAATTAAAATTAAAACTAAACTAAATTAAAGTTAAATTAAATTGAATTAAAAATAACATCACCTAAGAAATAAAGAAATTCAAAATAAAACAACTTGAACACTATTCCAAATTTAAACCTGTTAACTGAAATTAAATCATAAACCATTTGAACATCAATTTGCCCTCGAATGCTTTTGTTGTCATAACTCCTAAACAGAACGTTAAATGAAGCGATACTTCACTCATAGGATATTCAAATGTCCTAGTTCACTGAGTAGGATAACAACAAAACTTGAATTCCTGGACGATTAATTCATTTGTATAATTAAATTCATTTGGACTTAAAACAATTCTAGCAATATTGAAAAGATGTTTAAGATTCTTCTTAAGCACTTCCTCAATATGATAGGATGTTTATAAGAACAACTAAACTTAATTGTTCTTTGATGAAGAAAATCGTCCTCAAACCAAAACACAAGAACTTAGACGTCATAGGAGATGACTAGCTATAGGAGTAGGACCTTGGTAGAAAACCATAACCCTTCCCTTAGCTTTACCTAGGAACTTGTTTAAATATTCTAAATTGTGTTTAAGTGCAGCTTGGGATGACGGGAAGACCCTCCAGGTACGTTTTTATTTTATTGCAATTTACTTTCTTGCAATTTACTTTATTGCAAATGCACCTTACTTTTCTTGCATGATAAACAATTGTTGCATGAAAACCCACACCTTTAGGGTAGCCCCTAAAACTGAAACCAAAACTAAATTAAAAGTCATTGCAAGATAAAATTCACCGCCACAGCATTTCAAAATATAAAACAACTCAAAATTTAATCACAAACAGAACAAAAAACTACAATTACAACTATATTAAAACGTCTTGTTGGATGATCGGGAATACCTCGGATGATGTAACCTACGAGTTGCTAACGGGATTTCCCACGGTCTAAATGAAAGTGTGGAACTCATTTATTTGAGTTTAGCAAATTCATCTGGACTAAGTGAATCCGATAAAAATAACGATGCCGGAAGGATGGAACCGTGGGATCTTAACCGGTGTTGTTATAATCAACTTTAAGATTTGTTTTAACTAAAACACTAAAAAGCATTTGGATTTTAAGATTTTCTCTAAACCAAAACACTTTTTCTCATCTCCTGATTTATGACTTCTATAACTAAACCTCTGCAACAACAACGAGTTCGAAGCATGGTGGGCAGCACGGCCATCGTCGTCAGCAAAACTGAAATCTACATCAGCAAAACCATTCTTAGAATTAAATAACTAAGCCATAGGACTTCAAGGTAGTTTGCCTAGTGCAACATAAATCCTCAACTCTTCGTTAGGCATTTTCATGATCATGTCATGTAAATTAAGCCCTAACCGGTCTTAGGACTCCGAGGTAGTCGTTTGATACGACATAAACCCTCACATCTTCCAGGCTATTTGTATGATTTTATCATACAAATATAAGTCCAAATTAATTAAAATTGGCAAAATCAAAATATTAAACAAACATTAGGACTTTCCTAAATCCAAGCCAAACAATAGGATAGTTGGGAAATTACTGAAGTTCGCTTCGAATCCGTGATTTCTCCTACCTTTCTTCCTTTGGATTCCCAAAATAAAATGTTCCAAATTTGATCCATTCCCTATTGAAATTCTAAAATTCAATCCCTTGAAACCTTAAACTTTGAAATTGTTGAGAGCAGAACTACTGATTATTATCGAGAGTTTTCTTAGGTGATTCCTGTCACTTAAGATGTAATTAAATATAGGGGCTTGCCCTTATAGGAATTTTAAGAACCTGAGTAATATAAACCTCGTTTAATTCATTTATATTTAGCAGGGGAACTTTTCGGCTTATAAAATTGGTTCTCAGACCAAACGGATGTCACAAACCTTTCTAGTTTATTTAATCGAGCCCCATTATCAAGCAGTGTGTTTATTCTTCGGGATAGATACACGGTTTGTGGTGCAGTACTCGTTTATATAAACTGTTCGGGATGTGAGATCAGTTTGATTTCATATCTTAAAATTTTCAAATTTAAAATTATTTTCAAAAATCAAATACTACTTTTCAAATTATTTATTTAAATTAAATCTAAAATTCGCCGACAACTTCTGTAGACGACCTCTTTTCAAAAATATAACACTCAACCTAAAAATAAGCCGTACATATACATGTTATCACCAAATACCTATTGCTCTTGAGATCAAGAGAAAATTATATTTACTAGCTGTTATGGAACTTTTTCTTTTAGAAGAATGCCCTATGGATTATGTAATGCACCTGCAATATTTCAAAGATGTATGACATCCATATTTAGCAATTTAATTGATGATGGAATATAAGTGTTTATGGATGAATTCTTAGTATTTGGAGATTCATTTGATGCATGTCTATGCAACTTAAAAAAAGTTTTAGAGGTATGCGAGAGAAAAAATTTAGTCCTAAACTGGGAAAAATGTCAATTCATGGTTGCAGGAGGAATTGTGCTTGGGCATAAAATATCTGAATATGGCATGAAATTAGATCTTGCAAAAATTCATATTATAGAAAAATTACTACCTCCAACAACTGTGAGAGAGGTTAGAAGCTTTTTGGGACATGTAGGATTCTGCAAGCGATATATCAAAGATTTTTAAAAAATTTCTAAGCCTCTATGCCAACATTTGGAAAAGAAAGAAAGTTTGATTTTAATGATGAATGTTTAAAATCTTTCCATCTATTGAAAAAAAAAATTAATTTCTGCACCTATAATAGTTTCACCTGATTGAGAGAAACCATTTGAACTAATGTGTGATGCTAGCAATTATGTTATTGGAGTCGTTTTAGGGCAAAGACATGAGAAAATTTTTAAAGTTATATACTATGCTAGTATGACTCTTATTGATGCTCAAATTAATTACACTACTACTGAGAAAGAGTTGTTTGAAATTGTATATGCTTTTGAAAAATTTAGATCTTACTAAATCGGAACTAAATACACAATGTATACTGATCATTCTGCTATTAAATAATTAATGCAAAAGAAGGATGCAAAACCAAGATTGATTCGATAGATGCTTTTAATGCAAGAATTTGATTTTGAGATCGTTAATAGAAAAGGGGTAGATAATCAAATAGCTGATCATTTATCTAGACTTGAACAACCTAATTTGGATGATTTTGAAAAGGAAATTACTGAAACTTTTCTTGATGAACAATTATATAATATTATTGAAGGAAATTCACTGTGGTATGTTGATATTGTGAACTACATTGTTAGTATTATTTTACCACCTAATTTAACAACACAATAGTAGAAAAATTTAAGCATGATGCTAAATTTTATTTCTGGGATGATCCTTATCTGTACAAATAATGTAAAGATCTTATTATTAGGAAATGTACGCCTTATGAAGAAACTAAAAAAATTATTCTAGAATGTCATGATTCTAAATTTGGAGGACATTTCAGAATTGATAGAATTGCACAAAAGATTTTACAATTTAGATTTTATTGGCCAAAACTTTTCAAAGATGTTTATAGATTTATCAAAACTTGTGATCAATGTCAGAGAATAGGAAATATATCTAGAAGAAATGAA
Source organism: Papilionanthe hookeriana x Papilionanthe teres (assembly GCA_022702705.1). NCBI lineage: Eukaryota > Viridiplantae > Streptophyta > Magnoliopsida > Asparagales > Orchidaceae > Papilionanthe > Papilionanthe hookeriana x Papilionanthe teres. Next base: position 105,878,276 of record CM040424.1, on the reverse strand, counting down.
ATGCCTCTTAATTTTACTCTGGAAGTTGAAATTTTTGATGCATGGGGATTATATTTTATTGGACCATTTATGCCTTCATTTGAAAAAATATATATACTGATTACTGTTTATTATGTATCAAAATGGATTGAGGCAATAACTTTACCTAGGTGTGATGCTACAAGTGTTTCGAAGTTTTGAATGAAAAATATTTTCACAAGAAATGGAATACCTAGAGTAATCATCACTGATGGAGGATCCCATTTTAAGAATAATCTGATTCAGAGATTGGTGGAAAAAAATAATATTATGCATAGAGTCTGTACAACTCATCATCCCCAAACTAATGGTTTAGCAGAGGTATCTAATCGTGAAATTCAATAAATTCTGGAGAAAGTCATTAATCCTGAGAAATTAGATTGGTCTGCTAGATTAGATACTGCTTTATGGGCATACAAAATTGGTTATAAAACTCCTATAGGAATGTCCCCTTACAGATTAATCTTTAGAAAAACCTGTCACTTGCCAGCTGAATTAGAATATAAAGCATATTGGGGGATAAAGAAATTGAATTTTAATTTGAAAGATGCTGGTGAGAAGAGACTATTGCAATTGAATGAATTGGAAGAATTCAGAAATGAATCATATGATAATAATAGAATATATAAAAAGAAGAAAAATATGGTTGTCAAAAAGGAATTTGAACCAGGACAAAAAGTTTTATTATACAATGCAAGATTGAAATTATTTCCTGGGAAACTGAAATCTAGATGGACATGAACTTTCATTGTCGTAAAAGTGTATCAGTTGGAGCTTTGATTATCGAAAACCATAAATCTGGAAGAATATTCAAAGTTAATGACCAAAGATTAAAACCATATTTTGAAGGAAATAAACCTAATTTTAAAGAGGTTTTATTGTTGGATCAACCTAAATAACTGAAAGTTATGCCGGGCTGATGACGTTAGACCAAGTGCTTTGTGGGAGGCAATCCACAGTTATTGAGTGTTTGCTTTGTCTGATGTGTTATTTGTATTTGTTTGTTGCTTAATTAAGTCTTATTCTTCCTTAATTATAATTTATAATATTTAAGAAATGAATCGAATAAAAATTTGGAAAAATTTGAACGAAGTGAAGTTTGGCGAATTTGAACTAGCACGGACAGCCGCCGTTGTTCAGAAAATCTTTTCTCGTGTTTAAAATATGAGTTTTGGCGGTAACTCCTCCATTAGAACTCCCAAAAACCACCCCTAGACGCTGGAACTTCCAAAAAAATGAAGTGGAAGACCTAAATTCTTGTCCAAATGGATTCCGACTCGATAGAAATTCAAAGATTTCATGTGTTCAACCGTAGAAAGTTCGTAAGTTTCAAGGTGCAGCGATTTTTCAACAAAAATATCTCGAAAATGAGATTAATTAAGGAGCGAGGCTTTGTAAATCAAGTTACAAATTCTCCTACAAATAGAATTGATGAAATTATTGTTCAGAGATGTTGGGAAGTATTATGTTATACTACTACCGCTGCAGTTGTTCCGGTTGTGAAGGAGTTTTATGCAAATCTTCATGGAATCAACCAAGGATCAGTTTATGTGTGAAGTATGTTTGTCATAATTACTCCTGCAAAGATTAATGATTTATACATGATAGAGAATGTGCCAATCTGCCAATATTTGAATTTTGCCCCGATGAAGGACAACATGGATGACATATACAGATATCCGATGGATGAAATTGATGAATGGGAAATGAGAGATAACATGTATGTAAATTTCTCGACCACACTATTAAATCCTACGTCAAAACAATTACATTACTTCATTTGTGAAAAATTTCTCCCAACTATGAAAATCAGTAAGGTAACTAAGGAGTGTGATATTCTGAATTATTGTATTCAAATGGGAATGTCTATTGATGTTGGCTCAATAATTGTTAAGTCTGTTTTAGGATTAATTGTTCATGGATCAAAGTATGGGCTTGGAAATCCTTCCACCATATTTCTCCTCTGCAGTCAATCACAAGTGCCATATGAGAACTAGGAAAGAGTACTTCTACCTTGGAAGCCTATAGACCCAAAAGATGCATATAATAACCAGGCAATTGGTGATATGAATGATATGAGCATTATTGAAGATTAACCATCTCAAAGGTCAACTCCTATTCCTCCTTATTTTCCTAAAAGTTCACAGATCATCTTGAAGAAAATCAAGAAATTGGAGAAGAAAGTACAACATCTGATGAATGCAATCAACAATCTTTCTGATTTCTTTGATCATCTAGATTGGAGAATGAAGGACCACTTTGATCATTCAGGATATCTTGAAGGAATTTTGACGTGATTGATGAGAAGAAAAAGGTTGGATTGAAGAGGATTCTACTTAAGAATTCTCGTTTCGTACATTCTACAGTTTACTTGTCCATTCTCATGGGAGATCTTAGAATTGATGATAGTTTGGAGGAAAAATGAAAATTTTATTAGTGTATTTCTGTATTTATGTATTGGATTGCTTTTCTTAGCTTTACTTTATCTGGTTTGAATGATATATTTGGACATGCTTGTTTGTTTAATTCTCAGTGTTATTGTGTTGTGGATGCGAGCGACGCTGAATTTAAGATTATATGGATTGAAAATATGTAATGTTTAGTATTGTGTGTATGTGTATGACTCATGGATTTTATATATGAAAGTAATATAATGTGTTGTTTGTGTTAAACAAATATATTTTGCCAAGGATTTAGGATGTTATTCAATGCTTAATTAGACTAATTAGACATCGGAGCGGGCTTGAAAAGATCGAAATTACAAAAGAAAGTCGAAAGCCCAGTTTTTGAACTGGCGCCAAACGACGCTGCCACCAGCGTCGGACAACACCAAAAGTCAGAGAGTTTGGCCATTTCAGCAGAATAATGCGTTGTACGGCGCTGCTTCCAGCTCTAGACTATGCTCGAACGCGAAAAATGCCCAAAACTCCAAATTTTCGTGATTTAACCCTGGGACCCGCCATTTTTGCTCAAATCTTTGTCTTCAAACTCCAGCTAAGGATGATTTTCGTGCCTAGGGCTCACTAGCATTTAGATTTGAAGCGATTTTGTGGCCGAAAAAGTTTAAATTTCTTCTTCTCTTGGTAAGAGCTACACTTTAACCTAAAATTTTTCGATTTTAACTGTAGAAATCTCCTACATTAGGAAGATTTGGAATTTTGAAGTTTTTGAAGAAATTTTGGATATTTTTCATGGACTTTGAGTTCTTATCTATTTAAATTTGCCTTGGAGTCGATTGCATTATAATTTTAAAATTGATTTGAAAAAAATTGATATTTTTAGATAAATGGCTCCAAGATTGGCTAAAGGGAAGAGGAAATTTGATTATGATGAAAGTAAATTTATTAATTTGAAAGCCTATTCACGTTTTAGTACATTTCTTAGCAATAAGAAATGTATTCAGGAGAGAGCCTTAGAAAATCCTGGAGGAATGCTTGAAAAACTGATTGCTAATTATCAATGGGAGATTTTCTATTATTTCACAGCAAATGCGATGCTGGGTATTGTTCGAGAATTTTATGCTAATCTGTTTTATTTTGAGAGTGAAGTTATTCTAGTTAGAGGCCAAATGGTTGAATTCGCCCCTACCAGTATAAATGCATTTTATCAGTTGAGAGCACCCTACCATTGTAATTATGAAAATTTTTCTATTACAAATGAAGCATTGGATATGGTTGTAAACTTTTTGACTGATGGAAAAGGGGAATGGAAGATTAAGCAAAGATTAAAAGTTAATTTTCCCCTTTCTACTTTGAATCCTGTATCAAAAGCCTGACATTATTTCATTTCTGCAAAATTGTTACCTACAACCATCATAGTGATGTTACTTTTGATAGAGCTGTTCTGAATTACTGTATTCAGAACATGAAGAATATAAATATTAGGGCTATTATTCATAAAAGTATTTTGACAAGCTCAAAAGGAGAGACTACAGGAGGACTAGGACACCCCAGTCTGATTCATGTCGGCATTATTTTCGGGTTGTGCGTTTTATTTTGAAAAGGGGGTCGCCTAACAAAAATTGTGCGGCGAATTTTTGAGATTTTAAATTTAGTTTAAATATATATAATTTGAAAAGTAGCATTTGATTTTAAAAATAATTTTAAATTTGAAAAATTTTTAAGATATGAAATCAAACTGATCTCACATCCCGAATAGTTTATATAAACGAGCACCGCATCATAAACTGTGTATCTATCTCGTAGAACAGACACACTGCTTGGTGATGGGGCTCGATTAAATAAACTAGAAGATTTGTGACATCCGTTTAGTCTGCGAACTAATTTTATAAGCCGACAAATTCCCCTGCTTAATATGAAAGCATTAAACAGGGTTTATATTACTCGGTTCTTTAAAATTCCCTATAAGGGCAAGCCCCTATAGTTAATTACATCTTAAGTGACGGGAATCACCTAAGAAAACTCTCGATAATAATCGGTACTCGCTCTCAAGAATTTCAAAGTTTAAGTTTTCAAAGGATTGAATTTTGGAATTTCAATAGGGAATGGATCAAATTTGGAACATTTTATTTTGGGAATTCAAAGGAAGAAAGGTAGGAGAAATAACAGATTCGAAGCGAACTTCGGTAATTTCCCGACTATCCTATTGTTTGGCTTTGAATTTAGGAAAGTCCTAATATTTATTTAATGTTTTGATCTTGCCAATTTTAATTAATTAGGACTTATATTCGTATGACACAATCATACAAACAGCCTTGAAGATATGAGGGTTTATGTGGTACCAAACAACTACCTCGGAATCCTAAGACCGGTTAGGGCTTAATTTACATGACATGATCATGCAAATGCCTAACGAAAAGTTGAGGATTTATGTTGCACTAGGCAAACTACCTCGAAATCCTATGGCTTAGTTATTTAATTCTAAGAAAGTTTTGTTGAAGTAGACTCAGGTTTTGCTGATGACGATGACCGTGCTGCCCACCATGCTCCTAGCTCCTTGTTGTTGCAGAGGTTTAGTTTTAGAAGTCATAAATCAAGAGATGAGAGAAGTGTTTTGGTTTAGAGAAAATCTTAATTTCCAAGTGTTTTTAGTGTTTTAGTTAAAACAAATCTTAAAATTGATTATAACAACACCGGTTAAGATCCCACGGTTCTATCCTTTCGGCATCATTATTTTTAACGGATTCACTTAGTCTAGATGAATTTGCTAAACTCAACTAAATGAGTTCCACACTTTCATTTAGACCGTGGGAAATCCCGTTAGCAACACGTAGGTTACATCATCCGAGGTATTCCCGATCATCCAACAAGACGTTTTAATTTAGTTGTAGTTGTAGTTTTGTGTTCCGTTTGTGATTAAATTTTTGAGTTGTTTTATATTTTGAAATGTTGTGGCGATGAATTTTATCTTATAATGACTTTTAATTTAGTTTTGGTTTCAGCTTTAGGGACTATCCTAAAGGTGTGGGTTTTCATGCAACAGTTGTTTATCATGCAAGAAAAGTAAGTGCGATGCGATTAAATAAATTGCAATAAGGTAAATTGGAACAAAATAAAAGCATACTTGGAGGGTCTTCCCGTCATCCCAGGCTGCACTTAAACACAATTTAGAATATTTAAGCAAGTTCCTAGGTAAAGCTAAGGGAAGGGTTATGGTTATCTACCAAATTCCTAATCCTATAGCTAGTCATTTCCTATGACGTCTAGGTTCTTGTGTTTTGGTTTGAGGACGATATTCTTCATCAAAGAACAATTAAGTTTAGTTGTTCTTATAAACATCCTATCATATCGAGGAAGTGCTTAAGAAGAATCTTAAACATCTTTTCAATATTGCTTAGAATTGTTTTAAGTCCAAACGAATTTAATTATACAAATGAATTAATCGTCCAGAATTCAAGTTTTGTTGTTATCTTGCTCGGTGAACTAGGACATTTAAATATCCTATAAGTGAAATAACATTTCATTTAACGTTCGTTTAGGGGTTATGACAAAGAAAAGCTTTCGAGGGCAAATTGGTATTCAAATGGTTTGTGATTTAATTTAATTTCAGTTAACGGGTTTAAATTTGGAATAGTGTGCAAGTTGCTTTATTTTGAATTTCTTTATGTCTTAGGTGATGTTATTTTTAATTCAATTTAATTTAACTTTAATTTAATTTAATTTGGTTTATTTTTAATTTTAATTTAATTTAATTTAATTTAACTTGATTTAATTTAATTTGATTTAATTTCCTTTAATTTAATTTAATTTGATTTAATTTAATTTAATTTAATTTAATTTGATTTAATTTGTTTAATTTAATTTAATTTAATTTAATTTAATTTAATTTGTTTAATTTAATTTAAATTTTAATTTAATTTTATTTTTAATTTTAATTGAAATTTTAAAAAAGTTTAATAATTTAACTTTAATTTAATTTAATGATCAAGTCTTTTAACATTTTAAATCTTAAATTTGAATTATCATTTTAATTAGGAATTAAATATTATTGAGATGATTAATTTAGGGATCCTTAGATTAAAGAACAAATCTCTTCCTAATAATATCACTTTTTTAATAATTCCAATTTTATTATTCTTCCAAATTTAATCAATTATTTAATTAAAGTTTGTTTTAATTATCTTCAAATTGTTTAGTAGGTTTCTACCCCTTAATTATTTAAATTTCAATCATCCAAATCAGATTAAGATCAAATATTTTACTTTTTTAATTTTATTAAGCCTAAAGATTTAATTAAGGGTTAAAATTTTAATTACCATTTTGCCTCAAGCTTAATAATTCCATAACTCACTAAATTGAGCTTAAATGAATTTGAAATTTTTATGTGACTTCACTCATACGTCAATAAAGACATGAGAGGAGAAAATGTGATTTTTCTGTATTTAATTTATTTATGTAATTATTTTTGGTGGAAAATAGGGATTTCCAAGGAAAATTTAATAATATGACCAAGGGAAAGTTTCTGTCCTTGAGAAAATTATGGGACATTCCTAATGACCAGGGGACCACTTGGACCAATTTTGGTGATTTTTTGAATTATATTATTTTTATTATAATTATTTTGAGTTTTGGAGTATTAATTAATTTAAAAATAAAATAAAGGTTGAAAAATGAATTATATATTTTTCAAAAATCTCTCTGATATCAAGAAAATCAGAGAATCAATTTTTATAATTTTCTAATTTTTCTTTGATTTATTAGAATTATTTTAGTGGAAATGCTAAAAAAATACATTTTTTTAATTTTAAAATTACCTCAGGGCTTTAAAATTTAATATCTCATCATATAGACTTAAGAAAAATATGGGGTTTATTCCTAAGTGATTAAAATTGAAAATGTGACATTTTGGTGAATTTTATTATTTTTTGCGATTTTTATTATTTTTTATTTATTAAAATATTAAAATAATGCAAAAAATTAAATTTTTTAGAAAATTGAAATTTAAATTTTCTTAAATTCCCCTAATATCAGAGAGGCTCCAAAACCAACTTGGTGAATTTTTGAAAAGCATTTTGAAAGTTATGAATTTTTAAAGTTCAAATTGACTAAATGGCTTAATCAACCCATTTAGTAGAGGCTAACCAAGTCCAATTGACTCCAAATTTTTATGGTGGGTTCCTCTGATCCTAAAGGTCGATGGAGAATTGATTTCAAGTCAATTTGGTGTATGATTAACTCTAATTAATTAAGGACCTATTTTGGGTGTTTAAGACAATTAGGGTTATTCTAAGTGAATTAATTCAAAACCTATTTTTCCTAGGGTCCTCTGGTCATAAGAGACATCACCAAATTTTCCTAGAATTTATTTCACAACATGCTAATTATTGGATTTAAAATACTCAAAACAGTAACATGAGTTTGAAAAATCAATAACTTCTCATAGGGATGGCCTCTAACTTTGGAAAATTCAGGGAATGTTCCCAAATTCAGAGGCTTCAGAAGTCCTATGGTCTCATGCCATGGTGAATTTCCTATATGCATGGAGAATTAAAACAATGCAGAGGATAAATAAATCATTAAAAATAAAATACTTGATGAAATTAAATGATTTCTTTTCCACATTATTCTCCTCTGCTTTCACTGAGCAAGAGGGTATTTTTATTTTATTTTTCTGATTTTTCTACACAAAGTTATGGATTTTTGAAGTTTAGGGAATTAAATAAATCAGAAAATACCCTAATTTTCTATTTATCCACGCGGCGCTGACTCAACCTCGGCGTCTCCGAAGCGCCGCGTGTCGTCTTCTGATTCGGCGCCGCCATCCAGCTCAGCGCTCCGGGGGCCCGCTGTATCGTTCCGTCTCCTCATCCGGCGCGATCCTGGCCGTCCGTCTGCGCGTGTATGGAATGAACAACATCCGTTAATCGTCCCCAAGCGTCCTCACCCGAGAGCCATCCACACTAAGACCCTAAGAAATCACTCATTTCTCAACGGATTTTCGTGCTCTTGTGCTCTATGGATTCGTCTTGAAGAGACGAATACATCTATACGGTGATCATGCATTGAAATTAAGGCATTTGAAATGGAGAATCTCCAGAAGCTCAGGATAAAGAATTAGCTCATACCTTTACTCAGAGAAGTGTGGCTTCAATCTGAGGGTCGTGTCACCTTCGATTGCGTCCCAGCAAGCTCCAGATGAAGTCTCCTGGTCTGGTGAATTGCCTAGCTATGAAAGTAACCACAGCCGATCACAAAGCTTGGAGGCTGGAATAACTGGGTGGCCTGGAGATGGGGCTTTCAGTGGGAAACTTCTCCTCTTGGTCTAGTGAAGGTGTAGGACCCGTCAATTTGAAGATTGGCTCACCGTGGCAAAGTGTCCTGGTTTTGGGTGAAATTTCGGTTGAGAAATCGGGTTCGTTGGTGGGGATTAGAGCAAATCGACACCTGGGGATCAACCGCTCTAAGTATGGAGTAGGGCTCGGAACAATTTTGGCGTAGTTTCGGCAAGGTTTATGCAACTCTCCTCATGGTCAGTGAGGGGTTGGGTTTAAATAGAGGAGGGTGGAGGGCCTCCTGGGGGAGTTAGGGCTTGGGATCAGCTGCTCTTGCAAGAGAAGAACAACTACGATGGCCACTCGGGATGGGGCGACTCAGCGAGTGAGAATTCCAAGTTTGAGCTCACATGTGAGCTCTCGGCCCAGTGGTTTCCGGCGACTGTGGTGGCCGGCCGGCCGAGGTCGAGTCACCCTCGAGGTCGTGGAGGTCGGGCTGGGGTTTAGTGTAGGCAGATCTGGCAATGCCATGTGTCAAAAGCTTGATTTAAAATGAAATGGGAGAAGGCTAATTTTGGCTTGATTTGCTCAAGTCCACCCTTTGGGCTTAGTTCACCCTTCAAGGTGGCTTTGGGTGCTTGTGAGGAGTCAAAGGAATCGACTTGGTTTGACATGGAGAAGTCCTTATCCAAATATATTTGGATTAAATTTGGGTTAAGGGGAATCATGGTTAAGGCTAATGACTTTAGGAGATTAAGGAAAGAGTCTCCTCCTTTTGCCCAAAAATGGCATGGTGACATGTAAAGAGGCTCTCATGGCTTCATGTGGCTCATGCATGGCTTCATGGCTCATCTTTGGCTTGGGAAAAGTTAAGTCAATTTCATGAAAAAGGGTTTTGTGAATTTTGGCATTTTAATGGGAATTGGCATATGGCTTAATTTGGAATGACTTCATGATGAGTTTTGAAACTTAGGGATTGATTTAATTGAAAATATGGTGTAGAGCAATTGTCATATGGGTTTTGGATTGATTTTGGCCCTTTGGATTTTGGTGGAGATGGGCTTTAGGAAGGTTTCATGTAAGTGGGCTTTTAAGTTTCAAAATAGGCTTTTGGGTGGAGATTTTTTCAAAGGGCCATGCCAAATAAATGTTGGGTTTGATATAAGAGTGTATCATGAGTGATTTAAAGCAAATTTGGAGTAATTTGGGATTGAATTGAGTTGGATTTGGGTTTATTTGGTAAAGGGGCTAAGGTGGGCCAAATTAGGCTAACTTGGGCCAATGTTGGGCTAGGGTTGAAATTGATGTAAAATAAATGTTGGGAAATGTTTATGGGAGTGTTTCAAAGAGGTTTTGGCTTTGGTTGGGTTTTGATTTTGGGGTTTGGGTTTAATTGGGTTAGGTTTGGGTTTAGGTCAAAATTGGGCCTTTTAGCTTTGGGTTGAATTTGAGTGGGGTTTGGGTCTAAATTTTGGGTAAATAATGTTAGTGTTTTATTTGTGGAGATGTTGGAAAGATTTAATAAAAGATTTGGGGTTAATTGGAGTTGAATTGGGTTAGTTTGGGTTAAGTTTGGGTCATGGGTCCAAATTGGGCTTTAAGGCCAAAAGTGAAATTGGATCCAAATGTCAATCAAATTGGACTTGGATTTGGTCTAGATTGGTGTTGGGGGTGTTGAATTGAAATTTAGAATTGAATTGAACCTGAATTTGGGTCAATTGGGTAGGTTTGGTTTGACATTGGGTTCACTTTGGGTTAAAATAGGTCAAATTGGGGGTTTTGACAAAAGTAGGGTAAATTGACAAAATTGGCCCATCGTGTAGTTGAACAAAATGAAATTGGGAATATTTGGGTTTTTCTGGAATTTTCTGGGAATTTTCTGATTTTTTTGGATTTTTGGGTCAAGAGGGGTATTTTGGGTATTTGGAGGGTATTGGGAGGTGCTTTTGGAATTTTTGGTATTTTTGGGTATGGATGATCAATTTGAGTAATGTGGGAATGTTTGAGATTTATTTTGAGGAATTTTGGGTAATTTAGGTGATTTTGCAAATTTTGGGTAGTTCCAAGGGTTTTGGGTAGGCTAAGCGGGTGTAGGGTCCCGGGGTCGAAAATTGAAAATTTGGAAAATTGAAGATTGGGTAAATGTGAATGGAATGAAATCATTTTGGTTGAGCCATGAAGCCACATCAAGCCCACATGAGCCATGAAGGGACTCATTTGAGGCATTCACTATGTTGTTCCTAACCCTCTTAGCCAAGGGCTTAGGGGTTAAGGACCATCCATGTGAATCACCTTAGTGAGTCAGGAGGTCAAGTTGGGTATAGGTGTGTTTTTTTAGGAGGTGTGTGAAAGTGTAGTGTATAAGTGTAGTGTATGTGTAAGTCAGCCCTTCACCAGACCAGGCCACCCAGGGCAGTCCTAAGGCCAAATAGTCCTATAGGAACTCATCCTTTAAACTTCCATATTTGATTTCAACCCTCTAGGTGATTAGGGGTCTACAGTCAAGTTTGTGGAGTTTGCAGGGAGTTAAGAAGTGGTTTGAATTTCTAAGTGGTGGGTCCCAATTCTAATCCTCTAAGATAGTCAAAGGAAAGCCTAAGGCTAGATCGTAAGTACTAAAAAGAAGAAGAGAAGACCTCATCAAAAATGAGGTCAACAAATGGACCCCCAATAGGTGTGGTGAGCTGACGGAGCACACCACACGTATTGGTGTTGACCGAAGCGATCAACAAAACCAACACAAACGTCCAAGTGACAAACTTAGGACAAAGTAGAAGAGTTTCCGCTGGGGAGCGTCAAGTATCTCTCTCGAGACCGGAGATTCTCGAACTCTCGCTGGGGAAAGGAAAAGGAGGTGAATCCCAAATCACATGACCTGGGGGAATTTCAATTTGGATTTCATTTTGTTTTAGTTTAAGTTTTGATGTGTGAGCTCAGATTTCAATTTGGAGTTTTAATTTAGATTGAAGTTTTGTCAAAATTAATTTGAAGGGATTTGAACTTGAAATGAAAGTTGGAATTTTGTGGTTTTAGATGTAGCATCTTCAACCTCAAAAGAAAATTGAATTGATTAGATTGGATCATTACAATGAGGAGAGATCTCAGAGCAATGCGGTATTGGATGTAAAATCCTTAATCTCAAGAGTTTGACTTTAATCTATTTCATCGCAATAGGGAAAGAATCCTAAAGCAATGCAGTCTCGGATGTAAAATCCTCGACCCCAAGAATTTGATTTTGATGTATTTCATTGCGATAGGGAAAGAATCCTAAAGAAATGCAGTCTCGGATGTGAAATCCTCAACCCCAAAAGTTTGATTTTGATGTATTTCATTGCGATAGGGAAGGAATCCTAAGACGATGCGGTCTCGGATGTAAAATCCTCAACCCCAAGAATTTGAATTTTGATGTATTTCATTGCGATAGGAAAGAATCCTAAAGCAATGCGGTCTCGGATGTAAAATCCTCAACCCCAAGAATTTGAATTTTGATGTATTTCATTGCGATAGGGAAAGAATCCTAAAGCGATGCGGTCTCGGATGTAAAATCCTCGACCCCAAGAATTTGATTTTGATGTATTTCATTGCGATAGGGAAAGAATCCTAAAGCAATGCAATGCTAAGATGTGAAATCCTCGACCCCAAAAGTTTGATTTTGATGTATTTCATTGCGATAGGGAAGAAATCCTAAAGCGATGCGATCTCGGATGTAAAATCCTCAACCCCAAGAATTTGAATTTTGATGTATTTCATTGCGATAGGGAAAGAATCCTAAAGCAATGCAGTCTCGGATGTGAAATCCTCAACTCCAAAAGTTTGAATTTTGATGTATTTCATTGCGATAGAAAAACAATCCTAAAGCAATGCAGTCTCGGATGTAAAATCCTCAACCCCAAGAATTTGATTTTGATGTATTTCATTGCGATAGGGAAATAATCCTAAAGCAATGCAGTCTCGGATGTGAAATCCTCAACCCCAAAAGTTTGATTTTGATGTATTTCATTGCGATAGGAAGGAATCCTAAAGCAATGCGGTCTCGGATGTAAAATCCTCGACCCCGAGAATTTGAATTTTGATGTATTTCATTGCGATAGGGAAAGAATCCTAAAGCAATGCAGTCTCGGATGTGAAATCCTCAACCCCAAAAGTTTGATTTTGATGTATTTCATTGCAATAGGGAAGGAATCCTAAAGCAATGTAGTCTCGGATGTAAAATCCTCAACCCCAAAAATTTGATTTTGATGTATTTCATTGCGATAGGGAAAGAATCCTAAAGAAATGCAGTCTCGGATGTAAAATCCTCAACCCCAAAAATTTGATTTTTGAATAGTCATGGATTTTGCGAAGATTTGTAGTGTTGATTTGAAAAGTGTGGAATTTTGGTGTTTCGAGAATTTCATGAAAGTTGTAAAATAATTTCATGGAAGGAAATAGATTAGGAGGGAATATGTAGATGCTACATATCCCATTCAAAAGAGTTGATCGGAAGTTACTTGGTTTGGATTGGATACGATTCCTCGCCATCGAATTCGATCCGTGTCGATGGAATCAGCCGCTTCCATCCCGGACGAGGAGAGAGTAGAACGGATTAGATTTGATTTGGAAGGTTGAGTTTGAATTTGATTGAGGTTTGATTTGAAATTTGGAAGGTTGAATTTGAATTTGATTGAAATTTGATTTGAAATTTGGAAGGTTGAATTTGAAATTTGATTGAGATTTGATTTGAGATCTGGAAGATCAAATTTTAAATTTGATTGAGATTTGATTTGAAATTTGGAAATATTGAATTTGAATTTGATTGAGATTTGATTTGGAATCTGGAAAGTTGAATTTGAAATTTGATTGAGATTTGATTTGAGATCTGGAAGATCGAATTTGAAATTTGATTGAGATTTGATTTGAAATTTAGAAGATCGAATTTGAAATTTGATTGAGATTTGATTTGAAATTAGGAAGATCGAATTTGAATTTGATTGAGATTTGATTTGAAATCCGGAAGATCGAATTTGAAATTTGATTGAAAATTTGTGGTCTTTTTGTTTGTCTTTTAACGATTCAGATTTTAATTTATCGTGAATCTGGAGTTTATCATTTTTAGATTTTTAAGGAAAGTTTTCTTTTATTCTTTTTTTTCTTTTCTGTTCTTTGTTCGAAGTTCATTTAACTTTAATGGCGTTCCTCAGTCAACTTGCACAAAAGAGGTGAAGGCCAAAAATGTGACATGGTTACTTTCATTCCAATCATGTTGAAGATACATCATACAACTCGATCTGGAATACATCTCATACAATCCATATAGACTCAAAACGGACTATGTATGATCTTTGTCGATCCATCCAAAAAGGTATCTGTCAAAAATCCATGTCTGAATAGTGAGGTACATGGTCAATAACATCACCTTCCAAGCCATCCTTGGCAAGGATGCCGTATGGATGTACGTTGGAGGTGTGATATTTTCCATGTAACTCGCGACTCGTAAGGTCGGAGGCTCTCTAGCTCCGGGTCCGGTCGGAAGTGGTAAGGTGTCTTCCTGTCGTCCATCCTTCTGAAAGTAGTCGAGATCCGCTTCATTGGTACTCCCGGTATGCAATGTTTAGCGACATCCGCTCCGTTGCCCTTCGGTATCATGACGGAACCTACCGGTAATGGTATCTTTATCGGCCCTCGAAACTCACACAGGCCCGCTATCCGGAGGTCGGATCCGAACATGATATTACACTCGTTCGGAAAAGAAACCGTGCGGAAAGGTCCGACAAAGTCGTGGTGATCTATGTGCGGGGGTATGCAGTCACCCTTCTTGTAAATGTTAATGATGCAGCTGTTGGGTATGCAATCCGCTGGTAGTACCCTCCATGTTATCATTCTTTTTACCATCCTTTTGATGACTAATGACATTGGATCCACCTGGCCATGACGGAGTATTCCCGGTGGGTTTCCCTTCCTGTCTTCTGCGAAGTTGTAGCAACATCCACATTGTATTGTAATTCTTCCTTCCCCTGGCATCCATCTCCGGGGTTCTGAGTAAGTGTTTTCTCTTAGGCGGCCCGCTCGGCCCATTCTTTTCAAATCCCGGATACAGTCCACGATTTGTTGTTGTTCGTACTCTGAGAACACGTCTGTATGTAGCTCGAGGCCTTCTAGTATATTGATCCTCCTGCCTCTGATTCTCTCGAAGTATTCAAAAGTTTTCTTCTCGACATTCTGCATCCTTTCTAGCTCGTATTCTGGAATATTTTGTAAATGGCGAGGCCTGGTGACGTATTGTTGGATATATGGCTCAATCCCTTCGCGTTCTCCTGCATACCTCGGCTCTCGGGGATGGTGTCCGTCGGGACATCCTCCGGGGTTGCTTCGCAACAAGGTTATGCATTATCGGTGGCTTTGTCCGGTGGCGTTGCAGCCTTCTTTCTTCGTTCTTCTTAAGATTTCCCCGGTCTCTTCGTTATCCTCGGAGTCGGCCTCCTTTCTTCAAGTTCCGGTGAACCGGTGTCCTCGAAGTGTATGCACCTGGCAGTAGGCATCGCCTCGTCGTGCTTGGTCCGCCGCTAGTTTAGTTAACATCTTGCGGATACGACGATTTTTATTTCTTCTCCGAGTTCGTTGTGAGAGTAGCTCTTCGTACTTCCGAGTTTCCGTGGGCGCGACGCCGACAAGCCCGCCCTCTCGCCGTAGCGACTACGGACTTGATTCTCTTGTCTTCTTCGGTGTTTGTTTTCCTTTTCTTCTGTCTGTCGGAGTGGTGGCTTGGGCCACCCACTTTCATTACTTGTCCGATCGGGCGGTTCCTCTCGGTAACCGGGACCCAGTCACTTTCCTCGTATTGCGAGCCTGCCGGTGCGAAGTCCGAGTCAATCTCGATTATCGCTCCATCTTTCACCCTCTTTTCTTCGAGTGCGAGGCTTACGCCATTTCTAAAGTTCGGGACCAACCGCCCGTTCGACATTTCCCTACGAAAAGACAAGGAAAAGGATCAGGGGCTGTACTAAGAACAAGAACATTAAGAAAATGTTTATTAAAGACAGTTTTTTTTATTTATTATTACTTTTGTATTTTTAAATTTAACAGGAATGAAGTGGGATAAGATCAGGAAAGAGATTTTGATATGGAAGAGAAAACCAGGAAAACTTTATTATCAGGATTTTATTTATCTTAGCACATTTTAATTATTTTTTGGGTTCGGACCCAGTCATAAGTATTTACTTCGCCCGTGCTTCTAGGGATGAAGAATTCATTCCTTCGAAACATCAGGTAGCGTAATACTTTTTCAAGTATCGTCCGTCGATCGGAAGCATATGTCGTTCTCCTTGGCAATTCACTAGCTGGTAGGAGCCACTTGAGTAGACTGCCTCAACCACAAACGACCCTTCCCAAGTGGGTTCAAATTTTCCTCCCATCTTGCGGTGCGCAAGAATAGGTCTCTTGAGAACGAGAACTAAGTCACCAACTTTGAAGGTTCTTGGGCGGACCAGTCTGTCATGGGCTTGAACCATCTTAGCTTGGTATAGTTCTAACTTCGTCGCGCTGCAAGTCTTTTCCCTTCCGTGCTTTCTAATTCTTCTAGTCGTAATTTGGCATTCTCTTCGTCGTGATTTTGTTTGCAATCGCAATCTCGAGTGAAGGAAGCCGAACTTCTAAGGGTAACACTGCCTTGGACCCATACACCAGAGCGTAAGGTGTAGCTTGAGTAGGAGTTGTGAAGGTTGTCCGGTAGGCCCATAAGGCTTCTAATAACTTCTCGTGCCAAGTTCTCTTATTATCGTCCAAGGTTTTCTTTAAGATTTGAACGAGAGTTTTATTAAAAGCCTCAGCCAGGCTGTTTGCTCTTAGGTAGTAAATTGTTGAATATCGCCAGCCGATTCCGTGTCTCCTGACAAAGTTGTTGATTTGTGTGCTTCTGAATGCTGACCCATTATCCGAGATGATTCACGCGGCACTCCGAAACGGTAGACAACTTGGTTCTTGAAAACGCGTAGCACGTGATGTGCTTTCACTTCTCTAAGTGGAACCGCCTCGCCCACTTGGAAAAGTAATCTGTAGCCGCAAGAATGAAGCGATGTCCTTTTGAAGATGGTGGTTCTATTGTACCCACTATATCAGTGCCCCAACATTCAAATGTCCACGACGCAATTTTCAAATGTAGCACATTTGGAGGTTGGTGTAGAACCACTCCGTGCACTTGGCATTGGTGACAGCTCTTGGCGATTTTCATGCAGTCGGTCATCATCGAGGGCCAGTAGTACCCTAGTCTTTTAATTTTCATTTTCATCTTCGGACCCGATCGGTGAGCGCCACGGAGTCCCGAATGCACCTCTTTAACAATTTCATGGGCCTCGGACCCGCTTAGGCACCTTAGCCACATTTGATCGAAAAACCTTCCGTATAACGTGTTGTTTACTAATGCGTAGGACGCAGTTCTTTTCTTGATCCGATGGGCTAACGACCTATCGTCCGGTAGTTTTCCTGTTTGCGGGTAGTCTATTAATGGTTGTCGCCGATCTTCCGTGTTTTTACGTCATTGTTACTGATCGATTCTTCTTCTTTCTCGATTTGTGTATTGTGTCTATGTCGAGCTGTGATAGGACTCGGCGTCCATGAGCCGACACTTCCACTAATTCATCTTGCAAGCGAGCAAATTCTTTTGCGAGACGGACTGAGGCATCTGCTTAAAGCATTTTCTTTCTCGGGAATTTTGTAGATTGTCACATTCGAAATCGTTCCAATGTATCGTATGGCATACCTGGAAGTATCGCTCGAGTCTTGGCTTTAAAATTACCGTACTGTCCGGCGATCTGTTGAATGATTAACTGTGAATCCCCGTAGATGTTGATGTTTTTTATCCCCTTTTGAATAGTTAATTCCAGTCCTGTTATGAGGGCTTCGTATTCTGCTTCATTGTTTGTATACGGCTCTGTCAAGTGGTAGGAGTATCTTAACATCCCCCGCTCCGGTGTTATAAAGATTAATCCGATCCCTGCCTTACCGGGCACTATCACTTGCGATTCTTCGTCTTTGTGTGCTGAAGATGCTCCGTTGAAATATAATTCCCAACGTTGATCATCGGGGTCTTCTAAACTCATTATTTGTTCGTCTGGTAAGTCGTCATTAAGAGGAGATTCTGCCGACAAAGGGTGTGCTGCGAGGAAGTCTGCTAGGATTTGTCCCTTTACGGCACGAAGAGGCACGAAAGTTATATCGAATTGCGATAATATCATCGACCATCCGGCAAGTCTGCCGGAAAGCGTTGGACGAGTCATCGAGTATTGCAATGGATTAAATTTCGAGATCGAGTCGACCTTATGAGAAAACATGTAGTGCACGAGCTTTTGAGCGGCGAAGATCGGGGCCAAACAATGCTTTTCAATTGCGGGATACCTTATCTCCGTCTGAAGTAAACGACGGCTTAGGTAGTAAAGAGCATTCTCTTTACCCTCATCATTGACTCAGGCTAACGGGGCTCCGAGAGAGTTGTCTAAAGCCGCGGTATAAAGTATCGATGGTTTACTCCGAGGCCGGGGCTGCTAAGACGAGGAGGTGTCATTAAATATTTCTTAATGTCCTCGAAGGCCTTCGGCATTTCTCTTCCCAAATAAATTTGGCGTCCTTTTTAACTAATGTCGAGAAAGGCTGACACCTACACTGACAAGTTTGAGATAAAGCGTCAAAGTTATGCCAGCTTCCCTTGAAAAGATCGTAGTTGCTTTAAGGTTTTGGGAGGCGGCATTTCTAAGATAGCTTTAATCTTTTCCGGGTCGATTTCAATTCCACGATGTTGGACAACGAATTCTAAGAATTTCCCGGAGGTGACGCCGAAGGCGCATTTTAAGGGATTCATCTTAAGGTTAAATTGTCTTAATCGTTCGAAAACAATTCTCAAATCATATAGGTGGTTGTCCTTTACTTTGCTTTTAATGACCACATCGTCCACGTAGCATTCGACTTGATTGTGGATGAGATCATCAAAAATTTTTGTCATCGCTCTCTGGTAGGTTGCTCCTGCGTTCTTCAGTCCGAATGGCATCACTGTGTAGCAATATACTCCGATCGGCGTTCTGAATGCTGTAAGCTTTTCATCTTCTGGAGCCATTTTTATCTGGTTGTATCCTGAAGATCCATCCATGAATGAAAATATTTCATGTGTCAAAGCAATGTCAATCATTAATTCTGGGATCGGTAGAGGGAATTCATCTTTTGGACATGCCTTGTTTAAATCTCTCGAAATTCACACAAATTCGATCCGACCATTCTTCTTTCGACCGGCACCACATTGGCTAACCAAGTCGTGTATTGTTCTTCACGGACAAATTTGGCGTCTATTAGCTTTTTAACTTCAGCTATGACTTGTTGTTCGATTTCTAGACGCATTCTTCAGGACCTTGTCCGACGGGACGAGAACGGTATCCACTCCTAGCTTATGGACTGCGACCTCTGGAGCTAATCCTGGCATCTCATCGTAGCTCCAAGCAAAACAGTCTTTAAATTCCATTAATAACTTGATTATTTCTTCGGAGTCTTCTTTATTGAGTAAGGAGCTAACAAAGGTAGGTCTAGGCTCTTCGCTAGTACCTAAGTTAACTTCCGTTAACTCATCTATCAGAGATTTGATCTCTTCTTCGAATTCTGGTGGAGCGTCTCCAATTTGTAAATCTTCAAGTTCTTCTGTAGTTTCCATGTAGTTTTCATTAGACTCGCACGTGACAACCAAGCAAAATTCAGTATCGCCAACTGATCCTACTGTGTCGAATCCGAGACCATGCTTTGAATTGGGTGGACGACCAGAGTTATTCCATAATTTTTCAAAATGTTGTGATTAACCTTTTGTCCATTGTCGAGGTAAGAAACCATGCTGAATTAAAATTTGAACACAGGGAGAGTACCACTCAAAAGGTAATTCCATTAATTCTGATGAAGTGACATTTTCAAATTGTACATTATTTTCAATTTTGGAGGAAGGAGCACCACGGTAGAATTTGATGGGCTTTGCACCGCCGCTATATACCTCTTCGACCACCATACCCTCGATCTTATTAGAATGGATCGGGGTCAGGGTCATAGTATGTACATAGTGGTTAATCTTCTCGTACATCGATTTATATTCTTCGTTCTTTTCATCTTCGAGAAGGATCCCGAATTGCGGCTTCTTCCGACTTATTGTCGCCGCTTCTTGTTTGATCTCTTTTTCTTCTTCGAACTATTTTCCCAATCAACATTGATGGTCGGTTTCCTCCGTCCAACCGTCCTAATGTCTCCGCCACGACCTCATCCCCGGCCTCGACCTCGGATGCGAGTTGTGGAGAAACCTTCACCATCTCGCCGTAAGGGAGTGGTGAGTGATCTGTTGGACTAGAACTTCGGAGTTCTTCGTTGTCCCGAACTTCCTTTGCTTCATTTGTTATGGTATCTCCGGAGAAGATTGTTTTCTTCGGGGGTGCATAATAAGTCGCATCTTCATGGATTCCAATTTCATGTACGGAAAATGGTTGTAAGTCACCTTTGATGCACTCGTTCCCCTCCAACGTAGTATTTGATGCACTGATGTAGAGATGATGGTACCATCCTGTTTTCATGTATCCATGGTAGGCCCAGTAGAGCGTTGAATGACGTTTCTGAATCGATTATGTGAAATTTTGCGGTTGTCTTTGCCAAGTCACCGGTCTTCATTAGCAGTGTTATTGATCCGAGGGCTCTTTCTCCTTTCTGGTTGAATCCTCTTAATAGCATTTTGTCCGCTTCGAGCTCGCGAGCATCAATTTCCAAGTATGCTAGCGTTCAAAGATTCATTATATTGATTGATGCTCCCGGATCCACCAATACTCCGGAGAGTGTAAACTTCCCTATTGTAACCGAAATGTACAACGGTCGGTTGTGGTCTCGTCGTCCCGAGTAGTAGGTCATTGTCCGTGAAGGTGACACCTCGCTCGTTCTTTTAACGAGCAAACCTCATCTAAGGAATCTCTCGGTCATTCGAGCTAAGCAAATTTCTAGATCAAGTAAGGCCTCGATCGAGCTTCTCTCATCTCCTTTCGATAAAATGAGAGCGTCGTAGATGCTCGGCTTGGTCGTAGTTTCCTAAGATGGGCTAGCACATTGTAGTCCACTTTACTTCCATGTGTCTCGGCTTCTTCTCGAATGGGTATTTCCTCCACCGGGGTTGGTTCTTCCTGAACAACCACCTGCTTTCCTTTGTCCTTTGGACCCATTCTCGGAGGTAGAACTCTTCCACTTCTTAAGTTAACTTCTGTAATTTCTTCTGAGTCTAACATTGAGTTTGCTGGTGTCTCCTTTTGAATCGGAATGACAGGTTCTTCTAGATCAGCTTCAGAATCGGAAGGCTCTAACTCTATTATGATTGGAGCTCCTCGAAACTCGCAAATAGATTCGTTTCTTGTTGAACTCTCGTAGCCTCCTTGATGGATGTCTTCTTTTTCATCATGATCATCGAGATTGTGTATGATTTGAGAATTGTCATTTGTGTTGAAATCGATGTCCAGATTGTCGCTAGTTATGTAATCGTTAGAAACAGTCAAAACGTAGCCAACGCCATAACCCTTATCATTATAAGATCCCACCGGAGTGAGGAAATAATCATATAGAGTCAGAGGTTCAAGGGATTTCTCCCCCGAATCGGAAACAACTATCCTATGATGAGCAGCCCCTAGTCTAGCCTTAAGAGCCTCAGTCTTCTCTTCTTCGTCGATTTTCTTCTTTTCTTTAATTGTCTCTTGTTGAGGTGGTTCTCCTATCGCAAGTGATAGTGTCGACTTAACAGGTTTCGAACTCTGAATTGAGGCTCGCACCGAAGCGGTTTGGATGTGATCCAAAATCTTTTCGAAGACCTTGTCCAAGCGGTAGTCCATCCATCATCGGCCGCATAGGGGTCTATCGGCACAATGAGATCCGTCGAGATAACATTGACGGAACCTCCTTTCCGGGGTTCCTTCATGTACTCCTTCGGGATTGTTATATTCCCTTTCCGAAGATTGTCGTTGAGCCAACTTTCGAAGGTAATACAATCTTCTATCTTATGCCCAAGCATCCGGTGGTAAGGGCAAAAGTTGGGATCACCTTTCTTGTCGACTTCTTCCGGTCTCTTAGGTTCGACGAGTTGGAAATCTGGAGTCTTCATCAAACTGCGGAACATTTTCGGCACTGCCTCATTCTTAAACGGATACTCCCTGCTCAGAAGCTCCCTTAACGTACGTTGCGGACGAGGCGGTTGTTCATACTGTTGAGATGACTGATAGTTGGGTCGGGGTTGCTGGTAATTCTGCTGAGGTTGTTGCGGCCGTTCTGAGGATATTTGTATCGGTTGCTTGCCTTTATCGACTGCTGCAACGATCCCAGACTTCTTTTCAAAAGTTTTCACGGGCTTCTGTTTGTCTGTTTTGTCGGTGAAATTTAATTGCTTCGCCTCCTCTTGCAAGCTTCCGGCCTTGCTTAACAACTTCTTGAAAGTCTTAATGGTAATTCCCTTGAGGAGAAGTGCTATCGGGCCGTGAATGCTCTTAAGTAAAATGCCGACTGCATGCTGTTCTTGTAGCTGTGGCTTACACTTCATACTTAGATTTCTCCATCGAAGTATGTAGTCCACCAAGGTTTCGTTGGGTTTCTGCTTCTCTACCACTAAATCACCTATAGTGATGTGGTGCTGGGCTCCGGCAAATCACTTGATGAAGAGGTTCTCTAGTTCTGAAAATATCTTCACCGAACCGTTCGGTAATTCTGCATACCAATCAAAGGCGATCCCTGACAGGCTGCTGACAAATTGTCTGAAGAGTAAGGCATCACTTCCGCCGGCGTTGCAACAACTGGCACGAAAATGTGCAACATGCTGCTGAGGGTTTCTGGTTCCATCAAAGGTCTTGAACAGAGGTGGTACAAAGCCTTTCGGATATTGGACAGCATCGAATTCTTCAGGGTAAGGTCTACCCTTCCGAATGGATGTCCCGCTCTTTGATTGTGCCAAGGCTTCTCGCACCTGCTGTTCCACCAAGCTCTTGATATCCTTTTCCGGAATCATGCTTTGTGTTGTATCCTTCTTTAATTGATCATCCCCGTTGACGGATGTAATCTCCTTTCCTCCGTCTACAATGTGAATGACCTTTGGGGGTGTCTCTCTTTGGGGTTGCACTTGACTCTGGAGAGTGGCTAGGGCTACTGACCATCTCTTCCATCCTTTTTGCCATTTGGGCGATCATATCATCTTTCTCTTGAAGCCTGCCTCCTCATTACTTCCGGCTCCTCTCTTTCTGCGGCTGCAGGGGCACCTTGTGAAGCTGACGAAGCTCGTGTATCAACCATGTTAATTTCTGCATATTCATCATCCATGAACTCTGACGAGTCAATCTCTTCTCCGAATTTCTCTTCTCTCTCCCTTGCTAATCGTCGAATATCAGTCCTTAACTTTTCCATAGCATCTTCTCGTGGTCTTTTCTGTGCATCCTTGCAGTTGTCATGTGATAACTGTCGGGTTTCCTTCTCATGAGTCCCCTTTATCGCGAGTAGCACTTTCTTCGGATTCGAGTCTCCCGACGAGACTTTCCTTCTCGAGCCGTTGTTTCAATCTTAATTGTCTAGTAGTGGGACGCCATACCATCCTCCTAGCAGCAGAAGGTCTGGGACCGGATGGTCTGTCAGCCAAATGTTGGAAGGTGGTATCCTCCCTAATCTGTAGTCCTGAAACAATGACAGGTGGACTAGCTTTCATTCTCTTATTTGGCTTTTCTGCGACGATAACATGTTCTCCTCGCGGCCCAAGACGGGACTTGGCTGGCACCCGCCCTATCCTTCTTAAAATTTCTGACACAGGGCATTTTTCTTTCTTCGCTAACTTTTCTATCAAAGTTTGCAGTCGAGCAAATGACGTAGCTCTGGCCCTTTTCTTACGGCTATCGTTGTAATATACGGGCTGAGGCAATGCGGCAGCAATCTTGTGAACATTTTCCTCATCCTCTCGCGGCGAGAGGGGATGGAATCTACTTCCTCCCAAAAGTGGTATGTATTCGAGCAGCGGTGTATACTCGGGCGATTCTGGGATTTCTTCCGGAAAGCAACTTCGGCGGCTCCGGCTTCTCTAGCGATCCTTCTACTTGTTCCTTCTCCGAGTCCGTGTCGGCGATGGAATTCTAGAGCGAGACCCGATTTCAAAAACGAAGGTCTCACAGGAAGGTCTGTACCCTCCACGGTAACAGGTTCATCATAGTTCTGGATTTCCTTCCCCTTTAGTTTGGCAGGAGCCGGGGTAGGTGCAGAGACAACTAGTCCGGTGGGGGTAGCAACAACAGTCCTTCTGTGAACAACAGTACTCCTCTCAGTTGGAATCTTTTGCAGAGGAGGGAATTCATGAGTTGACTTGAGGTTAAACTCAATCAACGGCTTCTCGCTTTACGGTACTTTACTTGTGAGTGAAAAGAGAGTGACGTCGGGGATTTTGATGCTCGGTATCCCCGAATCCTTGTCCGAATAGAATAATTCCATTGTCGGGCGGTTCGTCCTCGAATATGGCCGGGTCGAGTCCGTTGACGAAGGAGAAGATCGGCTTTGGGGCTTCCATTTCGCGGGCGGATTCCAAGTGTTAGTCCCCGAATCGTGCTTCTTCTTGTCGTAAAACTTATGACGAAAAGAAAGAGTCCGAAGACATTTCTGTTTATCTTAGTGTATTTGTGGTATTAAAAGAAAATTATCTTTTTAGAAAAGATTTGTTCGTTAGGAAGGACAATTATTAAAAGAAGGAGAGTTGTAGGAAGGGTAAAAGGAATTGATTAGGAACTGGAGAAGGAAGAGAAAGTCTCGTAGAAACTTCTCGACCCGCAAGACCGCTCCTAAACTAATACCTATCGGGGTCCACCCCACCTCGAAATGAGGCAAAAGGATCTCGGAACCTCTGCGCTAGGGGTGTCTAAACAAGTGGCTCCTAAATCCGAGAGAATGTTGGCTATACTTGTTCAAGGTAGAAATGAACATAGTATTCCAATGGAAAGAAGGGTAGTTTGATCCATAAGGGACATGGATACACTACCGATTTTTGAAAGCAGAATTGTCTGATTAAAATGGAGAGAGGAATTCTCCCCAACGGAGTCGCCAGAAATTATGTCGGCATTATTTTCGGGTTGTGCGCTTTATTTTGAAAAGGGGGTCGCCTAACAAAAATTGTGCGGCGAATTTTTGAGATTTTAAATTTAGTTTAAATATATATAATTTGAAAAGTAGCATTTGATTTTAAAAATAATTTTAAATTTGAAAAATTTTTAAGATATGAAATCAAACTGATCTCACATCCTGAATAGTTTATATAAACGTGCACCACATCATAAACTGTGTATCTATCTCGAAGAATAGACACACTGCTTGGTGATGGGGCTCGATTAAATAAACTAGAAGATTTGTGACATCCGTTTAGTCTGCGAACCAATTTTATAAGCCGACAAATTCCCTCGCTTAATATGAAAGCATTAAACGAGGTTTATATTACTCAGGTTCTTTAAAATTCCCTATAAGGGCAAGCCCCTATAGTTAATTACATCTTAAGTGACGGGAATCACCTAAGAAAACTCTAGATAATAATCAGTAATTATGCTCTCAAGAATTTCAAAGTTTAAGTTTTCAAAGGATTGAATTTTGGAATTTCAATAGGGAATGAATCAAATTTGGAACATTTTATTTTGGGAATTCAAAGGAAGAAAGGTAGGAGAAATCACAGATTCGAAGCGAACTTCGGTAATTTCCCGACTATCCTATTGTTTGGCTTTGAATTTAGGAAAGTCCTAATATTTATTTAATGTTTTGATCTTGCCAATTTTAATTAATTAGGACTTATATTCGTATGACACAAGCTTACAAATAGCCTTGAAGATATGAGGGTTTATGTCGTACCAAACAACTACCTCGGAATCCTAAGACCGGTTAGGGATTAATTTACATGACATGATCATGCAAATGCCTAACTAAAAGTTGAGGATTTATGTTGCACTAGGCAAACTACCTCGAAATCCTATGGCTTAGTTATTTAATTCTAAGAAAGTTTTGTTGAAGTAGACTCAGGTTTTGCTGATGACGATGGCCGTGCTGCCCACCATGCTCCGAGCTCCTTGTTGTTGCAGAGGTTTAGTTTTAGAAGTCATAAATCAAGAGATGAGAGAAGTTTTTTGGTTTAGAGAAAATCTTAATTTCCAAGTGTTTTTAGTGTTTTAGTTAAAATAAATCTTAAAATTGATTATAACAACACCGGTTAAGATCCCACGGTTCTATCCTTCCGGCATCGTTATTTTTATCGGATTCACTTAGTCCAGATGAATTTGCTAAACTCAACTAAATGAGTTCCACACTTTCATTTAGGCAGTGCGGAAATCCCGTTAGTAACATGTAGGTTACATCATCCGAGGTATTCCCGATCATCCAACAAGACGTTTTAATTTAGTTGTAGTTGTAGTTTTGTGTTCCGTTTGTGATTAAATTTTGAGTTGTTTTATATTTTGAAATGTTGTGGCGGTGAATTTTATCTTATAATGACTTTTAATTTAGTTTTGGTTTCGGTTTTAGGGACTATCCTAAAGGTGTGGGTTTTCATGCAACGATTGTTTATCATGCAAGAAAAGTAAGTGCGATGCGATTAAATAAATTGCAATAAGGTAAATTGCAACAAAATAAAAGCGTACCTGGAGGGTCTTCCCGTCAACCCAAGCTGCACTTAAACACAATTTAGAATATTTAAGCAGGTTCCTAGGTAAAGCTAAGGGAAGGGTTATGGTTTTCTACCAAATTCCTAATCCTATAGCTAGTCATTTCCTATGACGTCTAGGTTCTTGTGTTTTGGTTTGAGGACGATTTTCTTCATCAAAGAACAATTAAGTTTAGTTGTTCTTATAAACATCCTATCATATTGAGGAAGTTCTTAAGAAGAATCTTAAACATCTTTTCAATATTGCTAGAATTGTTTTAAGTCCAAACGAATTTAATTATACAAATGAATTAATCGTCCAGGAATTCAAGTTTTGTTGTTATCTTGCTCAGTGAACTAGGACATTTGAATATCCTATAAGTGAAGTAACATTTCATTTAACGTTTTGTTTAGGGGTTATGACAGCAAAAGCTTTCGAGGGCAAATTGGTATTCAAATAGTTTGTGATTTAATTTAATTTCAGTTAACGGGTTTAAATTTGGAATAGTGTGCAAGTTGCTTTATTTTGAAATTCTTTATGTTTTAAGTGATGTTATTTTTAATTTAATTTAATTTAACTTTAATTTAATTTAATTTGGTTTAGTTTTAATTTTAATTTAATTTAATTTTATTTAACTTGATTTAATTTAATTTGATTTAATTTCCTTTAATTTAATTTAATTTGATTTAATTTAATTTAATTTAATTTAATTTAACTTGATTTAATTTAATTTGATTTAATTTCCTTTAATTTAATTTAATTTGATTTAATTTAATTTAATTTAATTTAATTTGATTTAATTTGTTTAATTTAATTTAATTTAATTTAATTTTATTTAATTTGTTTAATTTAATTTAAATTTTAATTTAATTTTATTTTTAATTTTAATTGAAATTTTAAAAGAGTTTAATAATTTAACTTTAATTTAATTTAATGATTAAGTCTTTTAACATTTTAAATCTTAAATTTGAATTATCATTTTAATTAGGAATTAAATATTATTGAGATGATTAATTTAGGGATCCTTAGATTAAAGAACAAATCTCTTCCTAATAATAGCCCTATTTTAATAATTCCAATTTTATTATTCTTCCAAATTTAATCAATTATTTAATTAAAGTTTGTTTTAATTATCTTCAAATTGTTTAGTAGGTTTCTACCCCTTAATTATTTAAATTTCAATCATCCAAATCAGATTAAGATCAAATATTTTACTTTTTTAATTTTATTAAGCCTAAAGTTTTAATTAAGGGTTAAAATTTTAATTACCATTTTGCCCTCAAGCTTAATAATTCCATAACTCACTAAATTGAGCTTAAATGAATTTGAAATTTTTATGTGACTTCACTCATACGTCAATAAAGACATGAGAGGAGAAAATGTGATTTTTCTGTATTTAATTTATTTATGTAATTATTTTTGGTAGAAAATAGGGATTTCCAAGGAAAATTTAATAATATGACCAAGGGAAAGTTTCTATCCTTGAAAAAATTATGGAACATTCCTAATGACCAGAGGACCACTTGGACCAATTTTGGTGATTTTTTGAATTATATTATTTTTATTATAATTATTTTTAGTTTTGGAGTATTAATTAATTTAAAAATAAAATAAAGATTGAAAAATTAATTTTATATTTTTCAAAAATCTCTCTAATATCAAAGAAATCAGAGAATTAATTTTTATAATTTTCTGATTTTTCTTTGATTTATTAGAATTATTTTAGTGGAAATGCTAAAAAAATACATTTTTTTAATTTTAAAATTACCTTAGGGCTTTAAAATTTAATATCTCATCATATAGACTTAAGAAAAATATGGGGTTTGTTCCAAAGTAATTAAAATTTAAAATGTAAAATTTTGGTGAATTTTATTATTTTTGTTATTTTTATTATTTTTTATTTATTAAAATATTAAAATAATGCAAAAAATTAAATTTTTGAGAAAATTGAAATTTTAATTTTTTTAAATTACCTTGATATCAGAGAGACTCCAAAACCAATTTGGTGAATTTTTGAAAAGCATTTTGAAAGTTATGAATTTTTAAAGTTCAAATTGACTAAATGGCTTAATCAACCCATTTAGTAGGGCTAACCAAGTCCAATTGACTCCAAATTTTTATGGTGGGTTCCTCTGATCCTAAAGGTCAGTGGAGAATTGATTTCAAGTCAATTTTGTGTATGATTAGCTCTAATTAATTAAGGAACTATTTTGGGTGTTTAAGCCAATTAGGGTTATTCTAAGTGAATTAATTCAAAACCTATTTTTCCTAGGGTCCTCTAGTCATAAGAGACATCACCAAATTTTCCTATAATTTATTTCACAACATGCTAATTATTGGATTTAAAATACTCAAAACAGTAACATGAGTTTGAAAAATCAATAACTTCTCATAGGGATGGCTCTCGACTTTGGAAAATTCAGGGAATGTTCCCAAATTCAGAGGCTTCAAAAGCCCTATGGTCTCATGCCATGGTGAATTTCCTATATACATGGAGAATTAAAACAATGCAGAGGATAAATAAATCATTAAAAATAAAATACTTAATGAAATTAAATGATTTCTTGTCCACATTATTCTCCTCCGTTCACTGAGCAAGAGGGTATTTTTATTTTATTTTTCTGATTTTTCTACACAAAGTTATGGATTTTTGAAGTTTAGGGAATTAAATAAATCAGAAAATACCCTAATTTTCTATTTATCCACGCGGCGCTGACTCAACCTCGGCGTCTCTGAAGCGCCGCGTGTCGTCCTCTGATTCGGCGCCGCCATCCAGCTCAGTGCTCCGGGGGCCCGCTGTATCGTTCCGTCTCCTCATCCGGCGTGATCCTGGCTGTCCGTTCGCACGTGTATGGAATGAACGGCATCCGTTCATCGTCCCCAAGCGTCCTCACCCGAGAGCCGTCCACACTAAGACCCTAAGAACTCACTCATTTCTCAACGGATTTTCGTGCTCTTGTGCTCTATGGATTCGTCTTGAAGAGACGAATACATCTATACAGTGATCATGCATTGAAATTATGGCATTTGAAATGGAGAATCTCCAGAAGCTCATGATAAAGAATTAGCTCATACCTTTGCTCAGAGAAGTGTGGCTTCAATCTGAGGGTCGTGTCACCTTCGATTGCGTCCTCAGACAAGCTCTAGATGAAGTCTCCCGGTGCAGTGAATTACCAGCTATGAAAGTGACCACGACCAATCACAAAGCTTAGAGGCCGGAACAAGCCGGGTGGCTCGGAGATGGGGCTTTCAGTGGGAAACTTCTCCTCTTGGTCTAGTGAAGGTGTAGGACCTGTCAATTTGAAGATTGGCTCACTGTGGCAAAGTGTTCTGGTTTTGGGTGAAATTTTAGTTGAGAAATTGGGTTCTGTTGGTGGGGATTAGGGCAAATTGACACTGGGGATCAACTGCTCTAAGTATGGAGTAGGGCCTGGAACAATTTTGGCAGAGTTTCGGCAAGGTTTGTGCAACTCTCCTCATGGCCGTGAGGGGGTTGGGTTTAAATAGAGGAGGGTGGAGGGCCTCCCAGGGGGAGTTAGGGCTTGGGATCAGCTGCTCTTGGCAAGAGAAGAACAGCTACAATGGCCACTGGGGATGGGGCGGCTCGGCAGGTGAGAATTCCAAGTTTGAGCTCACATGTGAGCTCTCGGCCTGGTGGTTTCCGGCGGCCGTGGTGGTCGGTCGGCCGAGGTCGGGTCACCCTCGAGGTCGGGGAGGTCGGGGCTGGGGTTTAGTGTGAGCAATTAAGCAAATGCCATGTGTCAAAAGCTTGATTTAAAATGGAATGGGAGAAGGCCAATTTTGGCTTGATTTGCTCAAGTCCACCATTTGGGCTTGGTTGACCCTTCGAGGTGGCTTTGGGTCGTTGTGAGGAGTCAAAGGAATCACGTGGTTTGACATGGAGAAGTCCTTATCCAAATATATTTGGATTAAATTTGGGTTAAGGGGAATCATGGTTAAGGCTAATGACTTTAGGTGATTAAGGAAAGAGTCTCCTCCTTTTGCCCAAAAATGGCATTGTGACATGTAAAGAGGCTCTCATGGCTTCCATGTGGCTCATGCATGGCTTCATGGCTCATCTTTGGCTTGGGAAAAGTTAAGTCAATTTCATGAAAAAGGGTTTTGTGAATTTTGGCATTTTAATGGGAATTGGCATATGGCTTAATTTGGAATGGCTTCATGATGAGTTTTGAAACTTAGGGATTGATTTAATTGAAAATATGGTGTAGAGCAATTGTCATATGGGTTTTGGATTGATTTTGGCCCTTTGGATTTTGGTGGAGATGGGCTTTAGGAAGGTTTCATGTAAGTGGGCTTTTAAGTTTCAAAATGGGCTTTTGGGTGGAGATTTTTTTGCAAAGGGCCATGCCAAATAAATGTTGGGTTTGATTTAAGAGTGTATCATGAGTGATTTAAAGCAAATTTGGAGTAATTTGGGATTGAATTGAGTTGGATTTGGGTTTATTTGGTAAAGGGGCTAAGGTGGGCCAAATTAGGCTAACTTGGGCCATTGTTGGGCTAGGGTTGAAATTGATGTAAAAAAAATGTTGGGAAATGTTTATGGGAGTGTTTCAAAGAGGCTTTGGCTTTGGTTGGGTTTTGATTTTGGGGTTTGGGTTTATTTGGGTTAGGTTTGGGTTTAGGTCAAAATTGGGCCTTTTAGCTTTGGGTTGAATTTGAGTGGGGTTTGGGTCTAAATTTTGGGTAAATAATGTTAGTGTTTTTTTTGTGGAGATGTTGGGAAGATTTAAGAAAAGATTTGGGGTTAATTGGAGTTGAATTGGGTTAGTTTGGGTTAAGTTTGGGTCATGGGTCCAAATTGGGCTTTAAGGTCAAAAGTGAAATTGGATCCAAATGTCCATCAAATTGGACTTGGATTTGGTCTAGATTGGTGTTGGGGGTGTTGAATTGAAGTTTATAATTGAATTTGACCTGAATTTGGGTCAATTGGGTAGGTTTGGTTTGACATTGGGTTCACTTTGTGTTAAAATGGGTCAAATTGGGGGTTTTGACAAAAGTAGGGTAAATTGACAAAATTGGCCCATGGTGTAGTTGAACAAAATGAAATTGGGAATATTTGGGATTTTCTGAAATTTTCTGAGAATTTTCTAAATTTTTTGGATTTTTGGGTCAAGAGGGGTATTTTGGGTATTTGGAGGGTATTGGGAGGTGCTTTTGGAATTTTGGGTATTTTTGGGTATGGATGATCAATTTGAGTAATGTGGGAATGTTTGGGATTGATTTTGAGGAATTTTGGGAAATTTAGGTGATTTTGCAAATTTTGGGTAGTTCCAAGGGTTTTGGGTAGGCTAAGCGGGTGTAGGGTCCCGGGGGTCAAAAATTGAAAATTTGGAAAATTGAAGATTGGGTAAATGTGAATGGAATGAAATCATTTTGGTTAATCCATGAAGCCACATCAAGCCCACATGAGCCATGAAGGGTCTCATGTACGGCTTATTTTTTTTTAGGTCGAGTGTTTTATTTTGAAAAGGGGGTCGCCTAACAGAAATTGTCGGCGAATTTTAATTTAATTTAAATAAATAATTTGAAAAAATAGTATTTGATTTTGAAAATAATTTTAAGTTTGAAAACTTTACAATATGAAATCAAACTGATTTCACATCCAAAATAGTTTATATAAACGAGCACCGCACCACAAACCATGTATCTATCTCTAAGGATAAACACATTGCTTGATGGTGGGGCTCAATTAAATAAACTAGAAGACTTGTGACATCCGTTTGGTCTGCGAACCAATTTTATAAACCGACAAATTCCCCTGCTTAATATGAAAACATTAAACAGGGTTTATATTACCTGGGTTCTTTAAAATTCCCTATAAGGGCAAGCCCCTATAGTTAATTACATCTTAAGTGACGAGAATCACCTAAGAAAACTCTCGATAATAATCAGTAATTCTGCTCTCAAGAATTTCAAAGTTTAAGTTTTCAAAGGATTGAATTTTGAAATTTCAATAGGGAGTGGATCAAATTTGGAACATTTTGTTTTGGGAATTCAAAGGAAGAAAGGTAGGAGAAATTACAGATTCGAAGTGAACTTCGGTAATTTTCCGACTATCCTATTGTTTGGCTCGGATTTAGGAAAGTCCTAATGTTTATTTAATGTTTTGATCTTGCCAATTTTAATTAATTAGGACTTATATTTATATGATAGAATCATACAAGTAGCCTGGAAGATGTGAGGGTTTATGTCGTACCAAACAACTACCTCGGAGTCCTAAGACCGGTTAGGGCTTAATTTGCAATGCAAATGCCTAACGAAGAGGTTGAGGATTTATGTTGCACTAGGCAAACTACCTCGAAATCCTATGGCTTTGTTGTTTAATTCTAGGAAAGTTTTGCTGATGTAGATTCGAGTTTCTGTCGACGACGATGGCCGTGCTGCCCACCATGCTCCAAGCTCCTTGTTGTTGCGGAGGTTTAGTTTTAGAAGTCATAAATCGAGGAGATGAGAGAAGTGTTTTGGTTTAGAGAAGTCTTAATTTCCAAGTGTTTTTTGTGTTTTAATTAAAACAAATCTTAAAGTTGATTATAACGACACCGGTTAAGATCCCACGGTTCCATCCTTCCGGCATCGTTATTTTTATCGGATTCACTTAGTCCAAATGAATTTGCTAAACTCAACTGAATGAGTTCCACACTTTCATTTAGAACGTGTGAAATCTCGTTAGCAACACGTAGGTTACATCATCCGAGGTATTCCCGATCATCCAACAAGACGTTTTAATTTAGTTGTAATTGTAGTTTTGTGTTCTGTTTGTGATTAAATTTTGAGTTGTTTTATATTTTGAAATGTTGTGGCGGTGAATTTTATCTTGCAATGACTTTTAGTTTAGTTTTGGTTTCAGTTTCAGGGACTATCCTAAAGGTGTGGGTTTTCATGCAACAGTTGTTTATCATGCAAGAAAAGTAAGTGCGATGCGATTAAATAAATTGCAATAAGGTAAATTGCAATAAAATAAAAGCGCACCCGGAGAGTCTTCCCGTCATCCCAAGTTCGCACTTAAAACACAATTAGAATATTTAAGCAAGTTCCTAGGTAAAGCTAAGGGAAGGGTTATGGTTTTCTACCAAGTTCCTAATCTTATAACTAGTCATTTCCTATGACGTCTAGGTTTTTGTGTTTTGGTTTGAGGATGATTTCCTTCATCAAAGAATAATTAAGTTCAATTGTTCTTATAAGTATCCTACCATATTGAGGAAGTGCTTAAGAAGAATCTTAAACATCTTTTCAATATTGCTAGAATTGTTTTAAGTCCAAATGAATTTAATTATACAAATGAATTAATCGTCCGAGAATTCATGTTTTGTTGTTATCTTACTCAGTGAACTAGGACATTTGAATATCCTATAAGTGGAGTAACATTTCATTTAATGTTCTATTTAGGGGTTATGATAACCAAAGCTCTCAAGGGCAAATTGGTATTCCAATGATTTGTGACTTAGTTTAACTTCAGTTATCGGATTTAAATTTGGAATAGTGTTCAAGTTACTTTACATTTAATCTCTTTATGTCTTAGGTGATGTTATTTAATTCAATTTAATTTAACTTTAATTTAATTTAATTTGGTTTAGTTTTAATTTTAATTTTGATTTAATTTAATTTAATTTAATTTAATATGATTTAATTTTAATTTAATTTATTTATTTATTATTTTTTATTTTATTTAATTAATTTAATTTAATTTTAATTATATTTAATTCAATTTAATTTAATTTAATTCAATTTAGTTCAATTTGTTTAATTTAATGTAATTTAATTTAATTTAATTTAATTTCAATTTAATTTATTTAATTTAATTTAATTTAATTTAATTTAATTTAATTTAATTTAATTTTTTTAATCTTTAATTTAATTTAATTTGATTTAATTTAATATGTTTAATTTTTAATTTAATTCTTATTTTTTATTTTAATTTAATTGAAATTTTAAAAGAGTTTAATAATTTAACTTTAATTTAATGATTAAGTCTTTTAATATTTTAAATCTTAAATTTGAATTATCATTTTAATTAAGAATTAAATATTAATGAGATGATTAATTTAGGGATTTTTAAATTTAAAGAATAAATCTCTTCCTAATAATATCCCTATCTTAATAATTCCAATTTTGTTATTCTTCCAAATTTAATCAATTATTTAATTAAGGTTTATTTCAATTATTTTAAATTGTTTAGTAGGTTTCTACCTTTTAATTATTTGAATTTCAATCATCCAAATCAGATTAAGATTAAATATTTTATTTGTTAATTTTATTAAACCTAAAGTTTTAATTAAGGGTTAAAAATTTAATTACCACTTTGCCCTTTAAGCTTAATAATTTCATAACTCACTAAATTGAGCTTAAATGAACTTGAAATTTTTATGTGACTTCACTCATAGGTCAATAAAGACATGAGAGGAGAAAATGTGATTTTTCTGTATTTAATTTATTTATATAATTATTTTTAGTAGAAAATAGAGATTTCCAATGAAAATTTAATAACATGACCAAGGGAAAGTTTCTGTCCTTAAGAAAATTATGGGACATTTCTAATGACTAGAGGACCACTTGGACAAATTTTGGTGATTTTTTGAATTATATTATTTTTATTATAATTATTTTAAATTTTGGAGTATTAATTAATTTAAAAATAAAATAAAGGTTGAAAAATGAAATTTATATTTTTCAAAAATCTCTCTAATATCAAGGAAATCAGAGAATCAAGTTTTGCAATTTTCTGATTTTTCTTTGATTTATTATAATTATTTTAGTGAAAATGCTAGAAAATACATTTTTTTTAATTTTAAAATTACCCTAGGGCTTTAAAATTTAATATCTCATTAAACAGACCTAAGAAAAATATGGGATTTGTTCCTAAGTGATTAAAATTCAAAATGTGACATTTTGGTGAATATTATTATATTTGTGATTTTTATTATTTTTTAATTATTAAAATATTAAAATAATATTAAAAAATCAACTTTTTTAGAAAATTGAAATTTTAATTTTCTTAAATTCCCCTGATATCGAGAGAGGCTCCAAAATCAATTTGGTGAATTTTTGAAAGGTATTTTGAAAGTTATGAATTTTTAAAGTTTAAATTAGGCTAAATGACTTAATCAACCCATTTAGTAGGGCTAACCAAGTCCAATTGACTTCAAATTTTTATTGTGGGTTCCTCTGATCCTAAAGGTCAGTGGAGAATTGATTTCAAGTCAATTTAATATATGGTTAGCTCTAATTAATTTAGGAGTTATTTTGGGTGTTTAAGCCAATTAGGGTTATTTTAAATGAACTAACTCAAACCTATTTTTCCTAGGGTCCTCTGGTCATAAGAAAGATCACCAAATTTTCCTAGAATTTATTTCGCAACATGCTAATTATTGGAATTAAAATACTCAAAACAGTAACATGCATTTGAAAAATCAATAACTTCTCATAGGGATGGCCTCTGACTTTGGAAAATTCAGGAAATATTCCCAAATTCAGAGGCTTCAAATGCCCTATGGTCTCATGCCATGGTGAATTTCCTATATGCATGGAGAATTAAAACAATGCAGAAGGGAAATAAATCATTAAAAATAAAATACTTGATGAAATTAAATGATTTCTTTTCAACATTATTCTCCTCTGTTCACTAAGCAAGAGGGTATTTTTATTTTATTTTTCTGATTTTCCTACACAAAGTTATGGATTTTTGAAGTTTAGGGAATTAAATAAATCAGAAAATCCCTAATTTTCTATTTATCCGAGTCGGCGCCGCGTCAATCTTAACATCTCCGAAGTGCCGCGTGGCGCTTTCTGAATCGACGCTGCCGCTTGAGTCAGCAGCCCGGGTCCCGCCTTCCACGTATCATCTGCCGATCCGACCTGATCTGAGCCGTCCGTCCGCGCGTGTATTAAATGGACGGCATCCGTTCATCGTCCCTGGCGTCCTCACTCGAGAGCCGTCCACACTAAATCCCTAATATCTCACTCGATACTCGATGGATTTTGGTGTTCTTATGCTGCATGGATTCGTCTTGAAGAGACGAATACATCTATACGGTGATCATGCATTGAAATTAAAGCATTTGAAATGGAGAATCTCCGGAAGCTCGGGATGAAGAATTAGCTCATACCTTTACTCGGAGAAGTGTGGCTTCAATCCGAGAGTTGTGTCACCTTCGATTGGATCCCAGCAAGCTCCGGATGAAGTCTCTGAGTGCAGTGAATCACCCAGGTATGATTTCGACCATAGCCGATCACAAAGCTTGGAGGCTGGAGCAAGCCGGGTGGCACGGAGAGGGGGCTTTCGCTGGTAGACTTCTTCCCTTCGTCCGGTGAAGGTGTAGGACCAATCAATTTGAGAATTGATCCACTGTGGAGAAGTGTCCTGGTTTTGGGTGGAATTTTGGTGAGAAATTAGGTTCGTTGGTGGGGATTAGGGCAAATTGGCACTAGGGATCAAGCCTGCTCTAAGTATGGAGAGTGATCCGGAGCAATTTTGGCGAGGAGTTTCACTAAGGTCCGAGTTCGGCACCTCTCATGGCCGAGAGGGGTGGTGTTTAAATAGGAGAGGGTGGAGGGCCTCCCGGGAAGAGTTAGGGCTTGGGATCGGTTGCTCTTGGCAGAGAAGAACAGCTACAATGGCCACTAGGGATGGGGCAGCTCAGCAGGTGAGAATTCCAAGTTTGGGCTCACATGTGAGCTCTTGGCCTGGTGGTTTCCGGCGGCTGTGGTGGCTGGCAGACCAGGGTCAGGTCACTGTTGTCATCAGGGAGGTCAGGACTGGAGCTTAGTTCAGTCAATTGGCCAATGCCATGTGTAAAGAGCTTGGATTGAAATGGAATGGGGAAGGCCATTTTGGGTTCAAATGAGTCAACCCATGATTTTGGGCTAGGTTCACCACCCGAGGCCTGGTTTTGGGCTGAAAAGGATCACTTGGGTCGGCCAAGAGAAAATGGTGTGGTCTCCATCCATGATGAGGTGGCTAAGCATGGTTTAGTGTGTAACATGCTTAAGGTAAAAAAGGGTTTAAGAAGGATTAGGAAAGGGGGCCCTCCTTTTGCCATAATGGCTTGATCACATGTCAAACCTTCCATGGCTCCATGTGGCTTGTCCATGGCTTGCATGGCTTGTCTTTCGCTTGGGAAAGTTGAGTCAATTTCATGGAAATGGATTTAAGAGAAATTTTGGTATTTAGGGGTGATTTGGCATGAGGCTTGATTTGGAATTATTTGATGATGAGATTATAACTTAGGGAATGGCTTTGATTAAATGGATGGCAAATGGAAATGTCATGTGGGCTTTAGGGCCAATTTTGGGCTTTTGTATTTGGTGGAAATGGGCTTTTAAAATGGTTTAGGGAAGTGGGCTTTTGGATTTTAAAATGGATTTTAGGATGAAATTTTGGTAAAGGCTTGGGCCAAATAATTGTTGGGTTTAGCTCATAGATGTGTCATGAGTGACTTGGAGCAAATTGGGAGTGACTTGGGTTTGAATTGGGTTGAATTTGGGCTTCTTTGGTGAATGGGCCAATATAGGTCAAATTGGGCTAACTTGGGCCAATGTTGGGCTAGGGTTGAAATTGATGTAAAATTAATGTTGGGAAATGTTTATGGGAGTGTTTCAAAGAGGTTTTGACTATGGTTGGGCTTTGATTTTGGGATTTGGGCTCATTTGGGTTAGGTTTGGGTTTAGGTCAAAATTGGGCCTTTTAGCTTTGGGTTGAATTTGAGTGGGGTTTGGGTCTAAATTTTGGGCAAATCATGTTAGTGTTTTGTTTGTGGGAATGTTAAGGAAGATTTAGAAAAGATTTGGGGTTAATTGGAGTTGAATTGGGTGAGTTTGGGTTAGGTTTGGGTCATGGGTCCAAATTGGGCTTTAAGGCCAAAAGTGAAATTGGATCCAAATGTCAATCAAATTGGACTTGGATTTGATCTAGATTGGTATTGGGAATGTTGAATTGAAGTTTAGAATTGAATTGGACCAGAATTTAGGTCAATTGGGTAGGTTTGGTTTGACATTGGGTTCACTTTGGGTTTAAAATGGGTCAAATTGGGGGTTTTGACAAAAGTAGGGTAAATTGACAAAATTGGCCCATGGTGTAGTTGAACAAAATGAAATTGGGAATATTTGGGATTTTCTGGAATTTTCTGGGAATTTTCTAATTTTTTGGATTTTTGGGTCAAGGGGGGTATTTTGGGTATTTGGAGGGTATTGGGAGGTATTTTTGGAATTTTTGGTATTTTTGGGTATGGGTGATCAATTTGAGTGGAGAGAAATGTTTAGGAATGATTTTGGGGAATTTTGGGTGATTTGGAAATTTTTTGAGAAATTTGGGTAGTTTCAAGGGTTTTGGGTAGAGTAAGCGGGTGTAGGGTCCCGGGGGTCAAAAATTGAAAATTTGGAAAATTGAAGATTGGGTGAATGTAAGTGGAATAAAATCATTTTGGTTCAGCCATGAAGCCATATCAAGCCCACATGAGCCATGAAGGGACTCATTTGAGGCATCCACTATGTTGTTCCTAACCCTCTTTGCCAAGGGCTTAGGGGTTAAGGACCATCCATGTGAATCACCTACATGAGTCAGGAGGTCAAGTTAGGTATGGGTGTGGGAAAGTCTAGTGTATAAATGTAGTGTATGAGTGTAGTGTGTGTGTAAGTCAGCCCTTCACAGAACCAGGCCACCCAGGGCAATCCTAAGGCCAAAAAGTCCTATAGGAACTCATCCTTTAAACTTCCACATTTGATTTCAACCCTCTAGGTGATTAGGGGTCTACAGTCAAGTTTGTGGAGTTTGCAGGGAGTTAAGAAGTGGTTTGAGTTTCTAAGTGGTGGGTCCCAATTCTAGTCCTCTAAGATAGTCAAAGGAAAAGCCTAAGGCTAGATCCTAAGTACTAAAGAGAAGAAGAGAAGACCTCATCAAAATTGAGGTCAACAACTCATTTGAGGCATTCACTATGTTGTTCTTAACCCTCTTAGCCAAGGGCTTAGGGGTTAAGGACCATCCATGTGAATCACCTTAGTGAGTCAGGAGGTCAAGTTGGGTGTAGGTGTGTTTTTTTAGGAGGTGTGTGAAAGTGTAGTGCATAAGTGTAGTGTATGTGTAAGTCAGCCCTTCACCAGACCAGGCCACCCAGGGCAGTCCTAAGGCCAAAGAGTCCTATAGGAACTCATCCTTTAAACTTCCATATTTGATTTCAAACCTCTAGGTGATTAGGGGTCTACAGTCAAGTTTGTGGAGTTTGCAGGGAGTTAAGAAGTGGTTTGAATTTCTAAGAGGTGGGTCCCAATTCTAATCCTCTAAGATAGTCAAAGGAAAAGCCTAAGGCTAGATCGTAAGTACTAAAAAGAAGAAGAGAAGACCTCATCAAAAATGAGGTCAACAATTCATGCTTTATGTATTCAGGCAGGTGTAATGATTGAAGATAATTATGAGGTAGTCCACCCCCTGAAGCCTGTTACTAAATTAAATCTGAAAACTTATGAAGCCCATGTAGGATGGAAATAGAGTAAGAGAGCTGATGAACCTAGTCGAGATAGACCATCTACATCTAGGGAGCCTACTCTGCATGATGTTATGGATCAGTTGGAAAGGTTAAACACCAGAGTAGAGGGACTAGAAGTAAGGAACAAAATTAATGATGATTATCAAGTGCGGTGGAGAGAATATGAGATAGGTTATCTTGACACACAGATGAGATTTTTCAGGGGAGACACTGATGCTGTATTTCCTACTTACCTTGAGTATACTCTATACCAGCCTGAGGAACCTGATGATGGTGGAGCTCCTGCAGAAGATGAAGATTGGTAGTTTGTGTATTTGTTTTTATTTTTCATTGGACCTTGTGATGTATTTATGTTTTATATTTGTGATGTACCTGACTCCTTATGATTTGTATCTGAGATGTTATATGTGTATGTGGATGTACCTGTAGTAGACTTTATTGTTGATTTGTGATGTATGTGATGTGATAGTGAAGTTTTTTTTTATGTGTGTTTGGTTTGTTAGTTTAATTTGTACTAGTAATAGTTGGATGTTAATTTTATGTGCACTATTTAATGTGTTTAAACTTCTTCTTTATAAACTTCTAACCCATATTTGTGTATAGAAATGCTTCTAACATTTCAGGCCTATTGCTCTACTTTATGAAGAAAAAACCTGCTTAAACTCAAAGGTATGAAAAGCCAGCATATTAAGGTATGAGTTATATTTAAATCCCATGTAAATTATATTTAAAAATCTAAGTTTGGGGGAAGGGAAATAATTAAATGTTAATTGTTCTCATTTAAAATTATTTACAAAAATTAGTAACATGATTTCCTGTAATAGAGCTCAACATCAGATAACTGTATTTTGATTTTATTTAAGTATTTTATAAAATTGAATGAAAATTTTTGGTAATGAAAAGTAATTTTGTAATGTAAGATATTTGGTATAAAAGTATAGGACTATAGTTAACTATTCAAAGTAAGAAAAACTGTATGTTTGAATTATTAAGAATATTAAAATTTTATGTGATATGAAAGGATTGAGACTCTATGATGAATCATTAATAAGCTAAAGAAATGCTTATAAAGTAAAGGAATGTGGTAAGTTTCAAATTTAGGCTGAGAAGGGTGAAGTTCAAAATCATTAAAGGTTATCCAGATACAACAATCCTCACTGAAAAGAGAAGAAAAGAAAAGAGAAGAAAAGAAAAGCAAAAATTAAAAGAAAACAAAAAAAAGAAAAAGAAGAAAATAAAAGAGAAGTGAGGTGAAGCTTGAGGAGATGCCTAATAAAAATTGGCTTCACTTGGACCTACCTAAAGGGAAAAAATTAATTACTTTCTTGAACTTATATGTATCTATTAGCATCATTACTAGTAGTATTCTCATAAACTTCTTTTCATGTAATCCTTTTAAATACCTTAATAGGACAATCTACAGTCATTTTTGAAATAAATATAAAGCTAGAACTCTTAGACTTGATTACTAGATATTCTTACACCTGTAAAATTTACTTGAATTATTCAAATATCTTTCTGAAAATTTTACTATTGTACTTATTTAAATCAAAATTATGGTATTCTAGAAAGAAATTTCATTGCAATGGATCATAACTTTATGTATTAACTAGAATTACATGAGGATAAGTAATAGTTAAGTTTGAGGGATCTTGATCCACTGAAAATTTGATAGCTTTTTACTATTCATTTCATACCTATTTTTGATGATATTGCACTTTAAAGGAAGGTATTTTTGATGATTTCATGCAGGTACAATGATTTTAGGCCTTTGGAGCAAAAGGAAGCGAAAAGGAGAAAATTTGGAGCGAAAAAGGACAAAAGTGCATTTTATTGAACTAGCGCCAAATGGCGCTGGCACCAGCATCGGACAACGCCAGTTTCTAGAGAGTTACGATGTTTTGGCGGAATAATGCGCCTATCGGCGCACCTACGAGCGCTGGAAAGCACCCTATCCCGATTTTGAACTAGATTCAATGTATTTGGCCGAATTTTGAAAGGTTGCTTGAGGAAACTCTTGGGAATTCAGTTTTGGCAGAATTTAAACACTTTGGAGCCACATTTCAAAGGGGGAAGGAAGGAACAGAAGAGTTTAGAGTTTAGAGAGTGAGTTATTTCCATTTTGTGTAGGAAGTTAGGTTTGTGTTTTTGAGTGTGAGAGGAGAGGGAAAGTGAGAGATTTATTCTTCCTTACTATTCTAAAGAGAGAATTGTGTGTTTTTGTGAAGAAAGAAGAGGAGTCAAAGGAATTCCTTGAGATTCGCTTAAGGAAGAGTTTGAGATAAGTTGTCTTTACTTTATTTTATTTGTATGACGTTGTTTTTTTATATATGAAATCCATGTTTTGTCATCTTTTCCTCATGAGTATTGAGTAGATTTCTTTTTCTTTCTCCTTTTCATGTGATGTGTTGATGTTGTGAAATAGAAATGATGTGCCAATTTATTATGAAGAATTTGTGATGACATTTTCACTTAGAACTTCATTTACTTTTTGATGCGGCCAATTGAATTGTTAAAACTTGTTGGGAAACATATGTTCCGAAAGGATTATGAGTTCCATAACAAAAGTGAAGGTTACATTTAAATTCCATGAATTGTGAAGTTCATGGAGGTTGAGTGCAAATAAATAGGGAAATATACTTTGATGAGCGTAGAATTGGAGATTTCAGAGTGACAGGCTGAAATCCTTAATTTGGTCCTAATGTTTAGAAACTGAAGCGAGAGTTAACCTTCAGGTGAAGGGAAGTGGGAGCTCTAGAGTGAGAGCCAGTATCCTCCTAGCCTAACCATGAATTTAGGGACTAAACTGAGGATTAGCCAATGTTCTTTATACTCTGAAATATGGGTAAAGAATAGGAATGCTTCTATTTGGCACAATACATTTGCATCACTGATCTGTATCACAATAATCATCACATTATTAATGGAAA
Organism: Papilionanthe hookeriana x Papilionanthe teres; assembly: GCA_022702705.1. Taxonomy (NCBI): domain Eukaryota; kingdom Viridiplantae; phylum Streptophyta; class Magnoliopsida; order Asparagales; family Orchidaceae; genus Papilionanthe; species Papilionanthe hookeriana x Papilionanthe teres. Next base: position 105,835,510 of record CM040424.1, on the reverse strand, counting down.
GGAGGAAGACTCTTTCTTGCAACTAAACTTTGTTATAAATTTAGTCTTGAGTTAGTTTAACCTGCTAGAGTTTAGAATGTTCTTTGGTAGATATAGTAACTAAACCTGTTTGTCTTTACTTCAAGAATTAAACCACTTGCAATTGTGTTGTCATTCGATAAGAGATTTCTGTGCTGCGCCATAAAAGTAAAGCCTCCCTGTGGGATCGATATTCCAGGACTCCACTAGAGCCCTGTATTACTTGAGCGATACATATACTTGTGTTAATTGCGTGACTCATTATCATTTAAATCAATATATACATCTAAATCTAAGTTCATTAATTTTTGCAAATTAAAAAGTCGCACTACACGGCCATCTTCAACAGCAAAATTCATTTCTTAGAAATAAACGAACAAGCCATAAAACCCTGAGGTAGTTTTCCTAGTGCAGCATAAACCCTCACTTTATCTCTTTAGGCCTTTCCATCTCATTCAATATAAGCCTTAACATGTCTTAGGATTCCGAGGTTGTCTTCAGATATAACATAAATCTTCCTATCTTTAAGGCTATTCACATGATCAGTATCATGTTAATGTAAGCCCTAAATAGTAAAATTGGCAAAGTGAAAGATTAAATAAATATCTCAAATTGAAGCCAATCAATAGGATAGTTTGGGAAATCACCAAGATTCCTCTTGGAGCTGTGTTTTCCCTTAGCTTTCTCTTCCTTTGGATTCCTATAATAACTGTTCCAAACTTGAGCCACTCACTTATTAAATTTTCTATTACTACATCATCTTGAAATATCCTATCTTTTGAAATTCATGAAAATAATATTTCCTGATATAAATAATGAGTTTTCTTAGTAACTTCAGTTATCTAAGATGTAATTGACTATAGGGGCTTGCTTTTATATGAAACTTTAAGACCCCAAATTAATATAAAACCTATCCAGTTCTTTTGTATTAGATAGGGGAAGTTGTAGATCAACACATATGGTTCGCAGACCAAACGGATATCATGGATCCTATAGTTTGCTTGATCAAGCCTCACTACCAAGCAATGTATCCATTTTTTTGGGATAGATACATGTCTTGTGGTGAAGTGCTCCATTACTTAAACTATTGTATATATGAGATCAGTTTCAATTTATATATTTTAAAATTAAAAATAAAACTTTCTAAATTATATATATATATATATATATATATATTATATTAAATTAAATTAAAACCCCCCAATTCTAACGATCGACATCACACCATGTAGAATGCCCAATTAGCACCATGGGATCCATGGGATCAAACCCCATAGTTCGACTAATTAATTAATTAATTGATTAAGGAGGATATCATTAAATTTGATTAGGGCTTAAATTTTGGGCTAAGACCAACCCAATTTGGCTTGCCTAAAGCCCTAAATTTCAACCATGCACATGGCCCATTCTTAATGGGTCACCCATGGCACAAGACCAACACATGACATTACAAGACAAACCAACACAAGTCCAAGCACAAGAGGACAAATTCAGCACCACTCACCATGGAGGAGGCCACATGGAATCTTGGTCATGACTTCTTTGACCAAACCATGGGACGCCAAGTGACCCACTTTTAATATGTATTTAATTTATGTTTATAGCAACGGAACCAAAAACTTGATCCCGCTTTAAATATAGATATATGATTTAATATATAATGTGGATTCTACGCAAGTATACGTATCGTATCAAATAATACAGGGCTCTAGTGGAGTCCTGGTTATCGATCCCACAGGGAAGTTTTTAACGAATTGTTATCGCCTAAATTTAAAGGAATTACTTACTAATAAAGTGAACAAAAATTCAAAGTAACTATAATAAACTAAAGTAAACTAATGCTTGAAAAAAGTTGATTTAATTAATTCAGAAAAAGTACCCTTCTCCTTGTTTTTAGAAAATTAAGTGAAACGATGAATTTAAATAGAATTTTTAAATTGTATTGTGACAAATAGGAGCATTCTCTGTTCTTTACCCTTTGGTCGAGTGCAAAGAACATTGGCTAATCCTATGTTTGATTATCGAATCATCGGCTAAGTCGGGAGGATAATGGCTGCCACTTCGAGCTCCCACGTTCCCCTCACTGAGGGCTAACATCTACACTTCGGCTCTCAAACGAGTAGGATCGAATTGAGTATTTTAGTACGTCACACTAAAATATCCAAGTCTACGCCCGATAATTAATATTTCCCTATTTATTCGCACCCGCCTTCCAAGGCTTTTGACTTCCCGAATATTGGATGTAATTTTTACTATAGTTGATAATTCAACATATTTTAACTCCTCAATTGGCCAGATTGAAAGTAAATTAAGTTTTAAGTAAAAATTATCACAATTTATTTATATTATATTAGGTGCTTTTATTTAATTTCATCAATCCGCATAATTTTCATAAACAAGGAGAAAATCTAAGAAAACTACTCAGAATGCATGGGAATAAAACAAAGCATGGATTTTATTTAAAGTTAACAACAATAAACAAAGATACTTATCTTAATTTCCTTCCCAAGCACACTCCTTGAAGTTCCTTTGACTTTTCCTTCTAGTACAGCAACTAAATAGCACTCAATTAAACTAATGAACTCACTAAACACACTCAAACTAAATTAAACTCACACAAATTACACTTAAGACACTAGAAATAGACATACAAAAGACTCAAAAGACACACACAAGACTCTAGAATTCGGCCACTATTTATAGAGGTAGGCAAAAGTCCAAGGGGTGCTTAAGCACCTCTTAAAAAACTGTCCAGGTTCAATGTATATGCATTTTGAACTAGCTCGCCGTCGGCTGGAAACAACCTCGCCGTCAGCGGGGCTTCTAAAAGGTCTTCAAACCGCGCGATCTCGCTGTAGGAGGGCTCGGGCTCGCCGTCGGTGAGGTAGTTATAATTCCTTCAGAAATTTCTCCTCACGATCTCGCTATCGGCGGCCTCGATCTCACCGTCGGCGAAATAGTTAAATTTGCATGAATTTTCTCCTTCTTGATCCAAATTTGCTCCGTTTCATGCTTTTTGCTTCTATCACTAATAAATCTTTATTCCTGCAATAAAATAAAGAAAATACCTTTCTTTAAAGTGCAATTTCATCAAAAATAGATATAAATTTCTTTATGTATTTTTCTGTGATCAAAATCCCCCAAACTTAAGTATTACTTATCCTCAAATAATTTTAATACTAAATAAAAATAATGATTTCTATAATAGAATTTTTCAACTCAAATAATATATGAATTAATTTTAAATAACATTATAATAAAGTTAAATATAAATATTTCTAAGTAATTTAAATTAATTTTATAGAGATAAGATTATTTAGTTATTAGGTTTAAAATTTCTAGCTTTCATTTAATTCGGGAATAACTATATTAAAAATTAATAAAATACTTAAGATATTTAGATGATAGGAAATTCAAGAAAACTACTATTTAGTAAAATACTAATCCACAAATATAAGTTTAGAAATATAGTTAAGTTTTATCCTTTGGGTTGAATCCATTGAAGCCAATTTTTTATAAGGCATCTCCTCAAGCTTCTCCTCACTTATATTTTTCTTTTCTTTTCTTTTCTTTTTCTTTTTCTCTTTTTCTTTTTCTTTTTCTTTTTCAAGTGAGGATTACTGTATCTGGATAGCCTGTTAATAATTTTAAACTTCAATTTCTCTTCCTAAATTTGAAACTTAAAATATTTCTTTGCTTATTTATATTTCATAACTTTTACTTCATTGAGTTTCTATCCTTTCTTTTTCATCTATATACTTAAGAATTTCCAATTTTTAGAATATAGTTTCCCTTACTTTAAATAGTTTACTATATTCTTATTCCTTTTAACCAAATATCTTATTCTATTAATTAATTGAATTACTAGAAATATTTTCTTTAACTTTATATAATAATTAAATAAAGCAACTCATATTTATTAAATTGAAAATTACTATAGAAAATCATTTAATAATTTTTGAAAATAGAATTTGAGAACAATTTTAATAATTAAATTTCTATTTTTACCTTCCCCCAAACTTAAATTTTTCTATCTATACTATATAGTGAAAAAGGGAAAGTATATAAATAAAATTCATCATACCTTTGAGCTTTAGGTATTTCTTTTCTTTGAAATTTTTGCAGGCTTTTTCATTACTTACAGAACCTGTACTGTTAGTATTCTTCCATATATAACATTTAAAAAGAAAGTGCAGGGGTGGAAATTTTTAAAATAAGTATCAAACATAATAAAGAAAACTTAATTTGTTACTACACATACATTTACAATTTAAACAATACATTAAAGAAAGACTAACATCCTATATATATAAAAATTTGCAACTAATTTAACACACATAAGAAATTTAACATCACTGCTCAAGCAAACAAATACATATCAAGTCCAAAGTCCACAGAAAGTACTAAAATATTACACAAAAAAATAATAAAGTTTGCAAAACAACAAATCTAAACAAATCAAACAAACTAAACAAAGATTCTAATCTTCTGCATCAAAATCCCAAGCTATGTCGTCTCCCTGATCTCCAGTCGAGAAGGCTGAGCAGTCAGTACTTGTGTATAACGGGGGCACTCAGGAAAGACAACATCTAAATCACCACTCCTATAACGACGCTTAGCTTCATAGTATGCAATCTCGTACTCTGAATGATGCTGGAGATATTCGCTATCATAATCGTGTCTTCTCTCCAAGCTTCCGATTCTTTGATCTATATGCTCAAATCTTCTTTCCATATTTTCTCCAAATAACTCAAAACTCTTTCTACTCAGGTTTAACTCATTCATCAGATCTTGAAGGGTAGGAGTGGTGTACTGAGGGGGTGGTTCATAACTAGTAGAGGGTATATCTCTACTTGAAGAAGGTACATAATCCCTTGTCCCAGTTCTCCATCCTTCGTGGGATTCATATTTCTTTATATTAGCCTAAGTAAGGGGTTTCATAGGCTCTATTCATTCCTCATCATCTCTTGCCTCTACCCCAGATAATTGGCAAAGTGCATAGATAAGACCAGGATGTCCTAGTCCTCCTCCACTTTCATTTCTAGCAGTGGCTAATATGTTTTTATATATAATATTTCCAACATTAATAGTCTTCTGGTTCTGAATACAGAAATTCAAAACTGCTCTATCTCTTGTTACCTCACTATGGTGGTAGGTAGATAACAAAGTAGAACAAATAAAATAATGCCAGGCTTTAGATGTTGTATTTAGCATAGAAAGATGGAAGTTTACCCGTTCCCGCTGCTTTATCTTCCAGACTCCTTTCCCATCAGTGAGAAAGTCGATCACCTCTTCCAATGGTCCTTCCATAGTTCCAAAAGTTTCATATTCGCTCATGTAGGTGTCTCGAACTTCATAATAAGCGTTTATTCTAGCAGCGTTGAAATCTGCAAAATCCTCTAACCCTAATCGGTGCATCTTCGACTGTGTTAAGTTTGTATAAAATTCCTTCACAACTTCTACAGCCGCTCTGTTGGTAACGAAACAGAAGTTTTCCCATCCTCGCTCCTTTATAACTCGCTCTACTTCTCCTCCTGGATTCTTGAAAACTGGATCTTGAATGAATTTTCTTGCTTGTATATTTTGAAAATATCGTGTTTGTGCTCTCGCATTAATGAATCGAGTTTTGTCATATTCTATTCTTCGCTTTTGTCGTGGAGCCATTTCTCGATCTATGAAATTTGCAAAAATCTTAACTAAACTCCAAAATATTACTAAGAAGGCTTCCTACAACAACTAAAATCCATTTAAATCAATTTTTATGAAATTCTTCCAAGTATTTTCTCCACATTTCAAATTTTTTCAAAATTCTCCAATGTAGAAGAAATTCATGGTGAAAATAAAAAATTTTTGCATTGGAGTGAAGCTATTATCAAGGGAAGATGAAATCTGGTGTCAAAAAGTGTTGAAATCGCTTCAAATCCAAGATCTCTCAAGCCCTAGGTCGGTTTTTTCCAAAAATTGAGGAAAGGGATGATGAATAGTGTCGGTTGACCGGTCAAATATAGGTCTTTTCGTGTTCTCGCTGTCAGCGAGGTTTTTTTCGCCGTCGGCCAGCTAATTAATTCCATAAGGTAAAAGTTTCAGGAAAACTCCGCCGTCAGCGAGCTCGGTCTCGCTGTCAGCGGGTTTTCTCACAGTCGGCGAGATAATTCTCGCCATCAGCGAGGTCCCAAAAATTTTCAATTTTTGAAATTCGTCAATCATTTTTAACCTCGAATTGCCCTTAATCAAACTTCCGATCACTTAATTTTGATAATAATATTAAGATTAGGTACTTATACTCACAAAAAGTCACACAAAACAAACAATAAAACTTCATAAATGAAATCCATGAAACTTACAAATTTCACACTAACAACTTCACACATACTTAACTTAATTATTCAAATCCATAATACTCAGCATCGCAATCCAAGCCACAACACTCTAAATGCTGAGACATAACAATTTACATAAAATCTCATCAAATCTGAGATGATCAAATCAAAGTTCGACTCATAATAAAACTTAACTCTAAATCAAACACATACATATACAAATATAACATAAACATAGAAATCTTCCCAACTCTTCAGTGTCTGAACTAATATCTTCTCTGATATTTCCAATGCAACGCAGGTGCACAAATAAATTGTAGAAAGGCCTGAAAGGGAATTCTGCAGTAGATTTTTCATTACTCCATCCTTTCTGTCTTAGTAGATGAATAAGACTGGCCTCCAGATGTCTAGTATGATCAAAGTGCTCCTTCATTCTCCAATCAATATGATCAAACATATCAGAGATATTGTCAATTGAATTCATCACATTTTGCAATTCTTTCTCCAATCTTTTAATCTTCTTCAGAATGAAATTAGTCTTATCAGTAAAGGGCCTTGCTAAAGGATTTTCTGTGATGCTCTGTCGGAAATAATGGTAATCTCATCATTGTTATCCAATGTGGGAAACATATCGGTAGGATCCGATGGTTTCCATGGTAAAAGTACTTTTTCCCAAGCCTCATAAGAAACTTGGTATTGACTGCATAAAGCAAATATAGTAGATGGGTGTCCAAGTCCATGCACTGACCCATGCACAATTAATCCCAATGAAGACTTTACTATTATTGATCCAACATTGATAGGTAATCTAATTTGAATACACTAGTTTAAAATAGCACATTCCTTTGAAACTTTATTTACTCTCATGGTAGGTAATAATTTTGATGATATAAAGAAATGCCGATTAGCTTCGAGACAGGGTTTAGAAGTGATGCAGAAAAACTGACATAACCGTCTTCTCGTAACTCCTAATCATCCGGTTCATCAGTCAGGTATCTATAGATTTCGTTCATATTGTATCTTGAAGGCACAAAGTTGGAATAGTGACAAACTGATGTATTTTCTATAGAAAACAATTCATTTACCCTTGCAGGAGTAAATGTTACCCATCTTCCTCTGACGTACACATTTTCATTGTTGATCGCATGTAAATTAGAGTAAAAATCTTTAACTACTGGTATAACTACAGCAGAAGTTGTATAACAAAATACCTCCCAATGCCGCTGTGCGATCATTTCTTCGATTTTTGTAGTAGCATTCTCTACTCCTCTATTAACGAATCCTCTTTCTTTGATAAGTCTTTTCTTCATCAAGCCTTTGTTGAAGATTCGTTGTGCCTCCAAACTGATGAATTTTCTCCGATTGAAAACTTCAGTTTTTGTGGTTTCTAAGAATTTGGAGGCCATTTTGGATGGAATGGATTGGTCTCTAGTCGTTCTTAAGGAAGAAAATGGTGTAAAATCGGATTTAGAATAATTTCATACGAAGGAATAGCTTAGATCCATCCAAAACCACACGAAAAATCTTTAAGAAACCAAATTTTTAACTTCCTCGCCGTCGGCGACTTAGTTATAAAACAGAATGAGTAATGGTCCACGATCTCGCTGTCAGCGGGCTCGTGCTCGCTGTCGGCGAGATTCATAAAAATCGCCCGTTTTCGCTCTGGTCCGAATATTTTCTGATCTCATCTAATAAGTTTAATTTTTGTGATGATTCTAATAAAAATTTGAGTAGTATGATTTATTTTAATAATATAGACTCACTAATATGTTGATATTTAAAAATAAAAGAGTACTATGGGTTGCCTCCCATAAAGCGCTTGGTTTAACGTCGTCAGCCCGACCTAATTCAGTTAGTGTTCAGGTTGACTAAGCATTAAAACCTCTTTAAAATTTGGTCGTCTATTTTCAAAATATGATTTTAATCTATGTCCATTTACTTTAAATCTATGTCCATTTACTTTAAATCTATGTCCTGTTTTTGGATCTTCAATTTCTATAGTTCCATATGAAAATATTTGAGTTATGGTGAAAAGTCCTAACCATCGAGATTTTAATTTCCCAGGAAATAATTTCAATCTAGTATTATAAAGTAAAACTTCTTGTCCTAGTTCAAAATTTCTTTGATTAATCTTCCGATCATGCTATAATTTCATCCTTTCTTTATAAATCCTATCATTATCATATGATTCATTCTTTAATTCTTCCATTTCATTTAATTGCAACAACCTCTTCTCACCAGCTTCTTTCATATTATAATTAAATTCTTTATTCAACCAATATGCTTTATGTTCTAATTCAACTGGTAAGTGGCAAGTTTTTCCATATATAAGCCTATAAGGAGTCATTCCAATCGGAGTTTTATAAGCAGTCCTGTATGCCCATAATGCGAGTGTCTAGTCTTATAGACCGGTCCGATCTATTAGGATTTGACGTACTTTTCTAATATACGCTTAATCTCTCGATTAGAAACTTCACCTAATCCACTTGTTTGTGGATGATAAGCAGTAGATATCTTATGCATAATATTATACTTTTCTACTAGTTTGTGAATATATTTGTTTCTAAAATGAATTCCTCCGTCAGCGATAATCACTCTCGGCATTCCAAATCTAGTAAAAATATTTTTCATTAAGAATTTTGAAACACTTTTAGCATCACATCTAGATAAAGCTTGTGCTTCAATCCATTTAGAAACATAATCAACAGCTACTAATATATATGAGTTTCCAAATGACAGAATAAAAGGTCCCATGAAATCTAATCCCCAAACATAAAAAATTTCAACTTCTAATATAAAATTCAGAGGCATTTCATTTTTTCTTGATATGTTTTCTACTCTTTGGCATTTATCGCAGGTTTTAATATATCTATATACATCTCTAAATAGAGTAGGCCAGTAGAATCCAGATTGTAGAATTTTATATGCAGTTTTATTTGTCCCAAAATGTCCTCCAAAATCAGAATCATGACATTTTTGAATAATTGGTTTAATTTCTTCATAAGGCACGCATCTTCTAATAATTAGATCCTTACATTGCTTATATAAGTATGGTTCATCCCAAAAATATGATTTAGTATCGTGAATGAATTTTTTTTGTTGTTGCAAAGTTAACATAGGTGGTAAAATGTCACTTACAATATAATTTACTATATCAACATACCAAGGTATTTTCAACTCATTAATATTATAAAGTTGTTCATCAGGAAAACTGTCTAAATTTTCATTATCAATATTAGATAATTCATGATTTTCTAATCTTGATAAATGATCAGCAATTTGATTATCAGTTCCCTTTTTGTTAACTATCTCAAAATCAAATTCTTGCATTAATAATATCCATCTGATTAATCTTGGTTTAGAATCTTTCTTTTGCATTAAATATTTTATAGCGAGAATGATCGGTATGCATGATGCATTTAGTTCCTATTATATAATGCCGAAATTTATTAAAAACATATACAATCTGCTAATAATTCTCTTTCGATAACTCGTATAACTTCTCGGCATCATTTAGAGTTTTACTAGCATAATATATAACTTTGAAAATCTTATCATATCTTTGCCAAGAACTGCTCCTATAAGCATAATCACTAGCATCACACATAAGTTCAAATGGTTTCTCCCAGTTAGGTGAAACTATTATAGGTGCTGTAATTAATTTATCTTTTAATAATTTAAAACCATTTAGGCATTCAGTTGTAAATTCAAATTTCTTGTCCTTTTCAAGAAGTTGGCATAGAGGTTTAGTAATTTTGGAAAAATCTTTAATATAACGTTCGTAAAATCCAGGCATGTCCAAGAAAACTTCTTACCCCTTTTACCGTAGTTGGAGGTGGTAATTTAAGTTATTATTTGAATTTTTGCGAGGTCTACTTCCATGCCTTTTTCTGAAATTTTATGCCCTAATACAATGCCGCCTGTAACCATAAATTGACATTTCTCCCAATTAAGAAATAAATTAGTTTTCTCACATACTTCAAATACTTTTTCAAGATGATTTAAGCAAGTGCCAAATGTTGTTCCAAATACAGAGAAATCATCCATAAATACTTCTATTCCATTATCAATTAATTTACTAAATATAGACATCATACATCTTTGGAATGTTGCAGGTTCATTACATAATCCAAAAGACATTCTTCGAAAAGCGAAAGTTCCATAAGGACTAGTAAATATAGTTTTATCTTGATCCTCAGGAGCAATTTGTATTTGATGATAACCGGTATATCCATCTAAGAAACAAAAATATTTATGTCCGGCTAATCTATCTAACATCTGGTCTAGAAATGGTAAAGGGAAGTGATCTTTTCTAGTGGTTGTATTTAATTTTCTATAATCAATACATATTTGCCATCCAGTAACTTGTCTTATAGGGATAAGATCATTATTTTCATTAGCTTTGATAATCACCCCTCCTTTTTAGGTACACGATGAATTGGGCTTACCGAAGCACTGTCGGAAATAGGATATATAATACCATTATCTAACCATTTTAAAATTTCTTTCTTGACTACTTCTTTCATTATCGATTTAATCTCCTTTGTGGATCGGCTTTAGGTTTATGTTCATTATCTAAAATAATTCATGTGCATACGGATTGAAGGACTAATTCCTTTAATATCGGCTAAAGTCCAACAAAAAATTTTCTTATATTTTTTTAAAGTATCTAAAAGTTTTTTTTCTTGACATTCATTTAATTCAGATGAAATAATAACTGGTAGAGCTGAAGAATTACCTAAGTAAGCATATTTTAAATGATTAGGTAACATTTTTAACTCAAGTTCGGGAGGTTTAATAATTGATGGAACTATATTTTTTTCAGTGTTTTCTGTGTTATGCAAAAATTCAAATTTCTCTTGAATATAATCTAATTCTTCATTTATCTCTGATTTTTCAATTAATTCAATATTTTCTTTTTCTAATTTTTCTTCATAATAATCTTTAAAATATTCTTTTTGTAAATGATTATGTACTTCCATTCGAAAGCACTCGTCATCTTTTTCTAGCGCAGGATATTTCATTGATTTAGCAATATTAAAAGTTACTTTTTGGTCATTTACTCTCATAGTTAATTCTCCTTTCTAAACATCAATCATAGCTTTTCTAGTGGCTAAAAATGGTCTTCCTAAAATGATAGAAATTTCTTTATCTTCTTCCATATCTAGAACAATAAAATCTACAGGGAAGATAAATTTATCCACTTTTACTAATACATCTTCAATAACTCCCTTAGGATATGTAACAGAACGATCGACTAAGCGAAGAGTTACCGAAGTAGGTGAAATTTCTCCCAATCCTAATCTCTTGAAAATTGATAGAGGCATTAGATTGATGCTTGCTCCTAAGTCACACAAAGCTTTTCCATAGAATTTTTCTCCAATAGCGCAAGGTATAGTGAAACTACCAGGATCTTTTAATTTTTCAGGAAGTTTTTTCTGAATAATAGCACTACACTCTTCACTAAGTGCAACCATTTCATTATCGATAAATTTTCTTTTTTTATTTAGAATATCTTTCATGAATTTTACATAGTTTGGCATCTGTTCTAAAGCTTCTATGAAAGGAATATTTATCGTTAATTTCTTCAAAATTTCAAGGAATTTAGCAAATTGTTTGTCTTTTTTATGTTGAATTAGTCGTTGAGGAAATGGTGGTGGAGGTTTTTCAAGTGAAATTTTTATTGGTATTAAAGGATTTTCTAAGTTTGGATCTTGTTGATTCTTTTCTTTTTCAATTTCCACTTCCTCTTTTTGACTTTCAAGTTCTTTACGAATTCGAGGTTCTACTTCTTTTCCACTTCGTAATTGTATCGCTTTAATTTGTTCATTTCCCTTGTCTTTAGGATTTATTTCCACATTACTAGGAAATGTTCCGGTATTCTATTATTAAGTGCGGTAGCGATATGTCCGAGTTGAGTTTCAATATTTTTGATAGGTTGTTCCTTGATTTTGTAATTGGTTTCCTTGTATTTGTAATTGATTTCCTTGATTTTGTAAATGTTGACCCATATTTAATATTAATTCTTCTATAGATAATTTCTTTTCTTTAAATTGAGGGTTATTATTATTAAATCCAGGTGGATAATTAGGTTTATAATTAGGATTTCCTTGATTAGGTGGATTGCCTAATTGTTGTGTCATATTATTCATCCATGGTTGATTAGTTGTATTATCATTCCAATTAAAATTAGGATGATTTTTCCATCCAGGATTATAATAATTTGCATAAGGATTATTGGGTCTGTTGTTAATTGCATTAATTGTTTCATATTGAGATTGAGATTCTATAATTTGTCCAGATGAATTTTCTTCTATTATAGTTGGAGAGTAATTCATTCCAAAATGATCTAATTTTTTAGATATAGCGGCAATTTGTGAAGCTAACATAGATATTGCATCATTTTCATGAATACTAGCTATTTTTTTCGGATTCATTCTATCGACGAGCCATTGAAAATTATTTGTTGTCATTTCTTCGATTAGTACATAGGCTTCCTCAAATGGTTTTGACATTAATGATCCTCCAGCAGTAGCATCGATGATTGATCTTAAAGATCCTACTAATCCATTATAAAAAGTTTGGATAATTAACCAATCTGGTAATGCATGATGTGGGCATTTCCTAAGAAGTTCTTTAAATCTCTCCCAAGATTCATATATTGACTCTCCATCAAGCTGACTAAAGGAAGTTATATCATTTCTAAGCTTAGCAGTTTTAGATGGTGGAAAATATTTGGATAGAAATTTTTGTGATAATTCTCCCCAAGTTTTAATAGATCCAGGTGCTAACAAATTTAACCACATTTTAGCCTTATCCCTTAAAGAAAAAGGAAAAGTCGAAGTCTAATAGCATCGTTAGATACTCCTTCATATTTGAAAGTAGCACATAGTTCTAAAAAACTAGCAAAATGTAAATTAGGATCTTCAGCAGGTGAACCACTAAATTGATTGTTTTGTACCATTTGGATAATTGCAGGTTTAAGTTCGAATGAATTAGCAGCTACATCAGGTTTTTGAATAGTTAAATGAATTTCATCTAATGTAGGGTTGGCATAGTCTCGTAATGGTCTTGGTTGATTGATATTTTCATTTTCAGGTATATTAACCATTTGTGTTAAATTTATAATTTCTCTTTTTGTTTTCTAATTTTTTTAATTGTACGCTCTAATTCTGAATCGTAAGGTATTAAATTTTCATTTCCAAATTTTTGCATACAATTTTAAAAAATAGTCCTTTACTTTAGTAAATAATTTCTTTACTTCCTCGGCAACGGCGCCAAAAACTTGACCCACTTTTAATATGTATGTAATTTATGTCTATAGCAACGGAACCAAAAACTTGATCCCGCTTTAAATATAGATATATGATTTAATATATAATGTGGATTCTACACAAGTATACGTATCGTATCAAGTAATACATGGCTCTAGTGGAGTCCTGGTTATCGATCCCACAAGGAAGTTTTTAACAGAATTTTTATCAGCTAAATTTAAAGGAATTACTTACTAATAAAGTGAACATAAATTCAAATAACTATAATAAACTAAAGTAAACTAATGCTTGAAATAAGTTGATTTAATTAAGTCAGAAAAAGAATCCTTCTCCTTGTTTTTAGAAAATTAAGTGAAATGATGAATTTAAATAGAATTTTTAAATTGTATTGGGACAAATAGGAGCATTCCTGTTCTTTACCCTTTGGTCCAGAGTGCAAAGAACATCGACTAATCCTATGTTTGATTATCGAATCGCGAGCTAGGTCGGGAGGATACTCGTTGCCACTTCGCAGCTCCCACGTTCCCCTCACTGAGGTCTAACATCTACACTTCGACTCTCAAACAATAGGATCGATTTGAGTATTTTAGTCTCGTCACACTAAAATATCCAATTCTACGCCCGATAATTAATATTTCCCTATTTATTTGCACCCGCCTTCCAAGGCTTTTGACTTCCTCGAATATTGGATGTAATTTTTACTATAGTTGATAATTTAACATATTTTAACTACTCAATCGTCGGATTGAAAGTAAATTATGTTTTAAGTAAAAATTATCACAATTTATTTATATTATATTAGGTGCTTTTATTTAATTTCATCAATCCGCATAATTTTCATAAACAAGGAGAAAGACTAAAAAAACTAGTCAGAATGCATGGAAATAAAACAAAACATGGATTTCATTTAAAGTTAACAACAATAAACAAAGATACTTATCTTAATTTTCTTCCCGACAGACATCCTCGAAGTTCCTTTGACTTTTCCTTCTAGTACAACAACTAAATAGCACTCAATTAAACTAATGAACTCACTAAACACACTCAAACTAAATTAAACTCACACAAATTACACTTAAGACACTAGAAATAGACACACAGAAGACTCAAAAGACACACACAAGACTCTAGAATTCGGCCTCTATTTATAGAGGTAGGCAAAGGTCCAAAGGGTGCTTAAATACCTCTTCAAAAAGTGTCCAGGTTCAATGTATATGCATTTAGAACTTGCTCGCCGTCGGCGGGAATTGACCTCGCCGTCGGCGGGAATTGACCTCGCCGTCGGCGGGAATTGACCTCGCCGTTAGCGGGGCTTCTAGAAGGTCTTCAAACCACGCGATCTCGCTATCGGCGGGCTCGGGCTCGCCATCGGCGAGGTAGTTATAATTCCTTCAGAAATTTCTCCTCACGATCTCGCCGTCAGCGGCCTCGATCTCGCCGTCGGCGAAGTAGTTAAATTTGCATGAATTTTCTCCTTTTTGATCCAAATTTGCTCCATTTCATGCTTTTTGCTTCCATCACTAATAAATCTTCATTCCTGCAATAAAATAAAGAAAATATCTTTCTTTAAAGTGCAATTTCATCAAAAATAGATATAAATTTCTTTATGTATTTTTCTGTGATCACCAAGCCAGGCTTGGGAAACCAAGAGCAGACCAAAGCTGGTCTTGGCCACACATCAAAAGGTCTCCCAATCACTATAACTTCCTTCCCATGCCTCCCTCTCCGCCATTGGTGTTCCCATGACTATGACATGAGAGCTTGAAAAAAGCTCTCCCCATTGCCCAAAACCTCTAAAAATTCTCTGGAAATCCTCTGTGAAGCTGCCTGAGCATCCCCATGCCATGCTAAGCTCCACCTACCTCTCTCATGGCTATATAAAGGGTGAACCCGAGCACCATGCATAAATACCAAGCTCGTTACCTAGCCACTGAGTCCTCTTGCTCCCAACAACAAAAGTGCTCCTCTTGACCTAGGCAATTGATCCCTATCACTTTCAAGCCTTCCCCTCCACTGTCAAACCCTAATTTCACCACCTAAATCTAAGGCATTTGTCGACCCTGACATTAAATTCTTTAAAACTTAAAATTAACCCTTCCAAAAGCTTCCCCAAGCCTAAAGACACTCTCCCTAATCAAAATCGAAGCTTTTCGAGCACTCCAACCTATCCCAACAACAAATCAAGCTAGAACCAATCCCAAGTCAAATTGAATAAGGAGAAGCTTTATGACATCAAGGCAATCGTCTCTATCAAGCTCAATCGATGCCACACCTCTTGGGATAAGGTATGGGTCAAAATCTCTAAATTTAGCCTTAGTTTTGGTTTTTTATGAAGAAAATGTGTAACACACCTTTATCTATCTGTACAGATAACTTCGTCTCGGTGAGATGAACGTATAGGAAAAAATCCCGATTGATTTGGTTGAGAATCGAGAGAGATCTTAGGGTTTGATCGTGGACGATTTATATTAATAAGATTTTAATATCTTAAATCCATGCATAAAAAACTTTAATATTATTTAAAAAGTAAATTATAACGATATTTTTGATATGATATCAAAGATTGAGTGCTTTGTCTATAAACATGAAAATTTAAGAATAAATTATGCAAAATATATAAGTTAAGTGTGATAGGTATGTAAATGGCATGATAAAGAAAAAGGTAATAAACATACCACGCTACCCTCTTTAGGGGTGTCAACAAATGACTCGGCATGTCAACTCGACCCGAACTCGACTAAAAAATCCGAGTTTATGTTGACAAAAATAATTTCCAGGCTATGTTTGTCGTTTATTTTTTTGGGTAGAGTTTGGGTTGATTTTCCAAAGTAAAATTGACCCGAAACCAACCTTTTAAGTTGAAATTGACCCGAAATTGACTCACCAAATAATTTCGAATTGATTCGAAATAACTTTAGGTCAAACTCAAACCTTTTCAACAAATTTGACATCACTAAGTCTCCTGTTTGTTTTTCTTAGTCCTGTTTTATAAGAAATTTGTGTCATTTGTCCTCCTTTAATGTCTCGAACTTCTCCATTGTTATTCACTTTCCGAGACACAAGCCACTTGCAAAACTCCACCGCATAGGCCAAACACCGCAGCTATCTAATCACCCCTTAAAAATAAATAAACTGCTGACATACGGTAATAACAGATTTATTAATTATAAACAAAGGTAGGAAGCCAGCTTTACAATCTATAGAGGAAATATTCATAGTTACAAATTTAATGCAATTCAGTGAATGATGGAATTAGCAACACATTATTTGCTGAATTACTTTGATTATTATATTTAAGCAGACAAAAAAAGCAACATTAACTCTAAATATCACGTGGTCATTTGTTGGTAATTTTCAAAAGGGGGAATTAAATATATACCACATGATTTTTATGTATTCACATATCTTAACATTTAAAATTTCATATTTACATCCATCGTTCATAATGTTTTAAGATCAATAGAAAATGTAGTTATTATTTATTTAATGCAAAAGTTTATGACACACTAGTGTTATAAGAATTGGTTAATACTAGAAAATTTTAGGGAAGAAAATATTAAGCCTTGGCTCCATATAATTATAGATGGTGGCTACAATAGTAGCACTTAGTTACAAAAGTTATAGTTGGGTTACAACAACTGTAGTAGACTATAATAATTAGTGGAGGTGGTTAATGACAGTTGATGATCATTGATATGCATTTCTCTTCAACAGTTATGCTTTATTGTAAGCTCACTCTTTTTTTCTCCTCTCCCTTCAAGTGAAGAGTATGAGCCTATGTATGATTTATGATAGGGGCATTTTAGTAAATTAAGTTAGAATCTCAAAACACTTAGTCGAACGGTCCTCATTGATTCTTTTGATCATTGATCATTTTTTCAAAATCTAATGGTTTGAACGACCTCCAAGTTGAATGATATTGGTGTTATTTGTATTCAAGTTGAATCAATTTGAACGTCATTAGGTTTGCTTGCCGTGATGCTCTGTTTGATTATAAGCTTATTAAAACTGTACACGCTGTTGCATAGTGGCACATGCAGCTGTGTTCCTGTGTGCTAATGAGCTAGCAATGATGATTTTTTTCCTAATCTTTTGAGGCTTCTACATTATAAACCCTGAGGGGAGGGGGTATTCACTCCATTCATAAAGTAGAAGAAATTCTCTATAGATTGTTATTGCATAACTTTCTTCTGGCTGATGTTGGCTGGCTATTTTTAGGCCGTTGCTGCCATATAATTTTTGACCTGTTGCTGCTTAATCATTTTGGAGCTGCTATTGCATAATTTTTTCTTCTAAAATTTCTTGATCATTTCCAAGCTTCTATTTTCAGGTCTTTTAAGGGCTAGAGTTGCTTAATCATTTTTGGGCTGCTATTTCTAATCATTTCCAAACTATTATTGCCTAATTTTTTAAGATTGTTATTGCTTGATCATTTCTAAGCTACTGCTATCTAATTTATTTAAGATTCTTGATGCTTGATTATTTCTAGGTTAATGTTATTTGATCATTTCCGGTTAAGCTATTGTTGTCTAATTTCTATTCAAATTGTTATTGCTTATGATTCTTATGCAGTTATATATCAATAGCATGAGGCTATTTTTAATATACATACATGATCATCAGCTTGGTATTGTTAACAAATATATATATATATATATATATATATATATATATATATATATATATATATATATATATATATATACATACATATTGACACTATAGTTGAGACATGTTTCAAATTTCATGAAACAAGAGGCCGTGTAATGATACCAAGAAATATTTTTAAAGGCTTAAGAAGTTTTAACAAACTTTTTTTCAGTGAATAGACAAATAAATGTGAATGGGTAAATAAATGGAAAATGTCCAAATTTGCACATAAATATAGACTTAGTGCCTAAAAGCTAAGGTGCAGTGCCTAGGCACAAATTTGCACATAAATATAGAATTAGTTCCTAGGAGCTAAGGTGCAGTGCCTAGGTGCCTAAAAGGATTTGGAAAATATGCAATGAAATGCCTTGGTGTTGAAACAAAACATAGGGGTGCCACTTTATATGATGGGCGGCTAGGCATTGGGAAGTGATGTGGGGGAGTCTATTCTAAAAAATTCATAAGCCTGGTGAGTAACACTGTCGATTCACATAAGACATAAAAAAAAAATCACACAACAAACTAAACTCTTTATTAAAAAAAATAGAAATGAATAAAACATAATAAAAGACTTGAGTTATCTCTTAAGCAGTGCTTGGTCTACTGTCCTCAGCTAGAAAATATCAGATCATCTATTTGGGATTATCCAAAGTAGTTATTTCTCTTAGTCCAACTTTATCACTCCTTAAATATAATTTAAGTCCACCACTTACCACAAAAACCCTAGAACTCTTTTTATCAATATCTAAAGTGCCAAAAGGGTATACTTTAAGTATAGTGAACGAAGTAGACCATCTGGAATTTAGTTTTGTATAAAATAATTTCAATAGAGAATTGTATAGTAACACCTCTTGTGTACGATTAAAATCTTTTCTAACTAGCTTCTGATCATTCCTTTTTTTATTTTTTCCCTATAAATTTTAGCGTTCTCATAAGCTTCTTCTTTATTTTTCTCTAACTTATTCAACTATAGTAATCCCCTTTCTTCAAAATCCTTTTAATCATAGTTGAATTCTTTTACAACCCGTAATATCTTATGCTTCAGTTCTATAGGTGAATGATATGCTTTCCCAAAAATCAACCTCTATGAAGTCATTTCTATTAGTATCTTATAGGTTCCTATAAGCCCACAGTGCATCATTTAATCTCAAGGATCAATCTTTCTTGCCAGAATTAACTATTTTTTTATAATTATCTATATCTCTCTTTTTGAAACCTTAGCTAATCCTCTGGTCTGAGAGTGGTAAAAAATAAAAATCTTATGTTTAATCCAATATTTTGCTACTAATGTCTCAATTGTTTTCTTCTTAAAGTGGGTCCCCATAAGTAAAAATCACTCTAGGTGTCCCATCAACTAAAAATGTTTTTCTTTGAAAATACTTGAAGGCTCTAGGCTCTAAACATCATAATTTGGGAGAAGTACTACTTCATTCTACCTAGATACATAGTTCATTGCAACCGAGATATACAAATTTTTTAGTGACGAAATAAATTGTCTCTTGAAGTTTAATTCTTTAGTGACATTATAACTATAGTCAAAATTTGTTATGTTTGAGAATTAAACATTCTACCTACATGTCCTAAAATACACATGATACCTCTCTGTTGGCATCAAATTTTGATGTAACGAGTATGAAGTGTCCTCTTATCTGACTTATGATGACTTACGATTAACTCTTAGTGTTTCATAGCCGAAGAAAACCATTTGAAACTTCTCGGCATGTATTTCCAGAAGAATCCACCATTAAACGAGCTCATTTAGGACACATGACATGTTTGTTATCCATTGTAGTATCTAGAGACCATGACGTATTCATATGGAGTCTCTCGTGGTTAAAGGAATCCATCGAAGCTTCCCATGAGCATTCTAAGAAGATTTATGTTTAGAACGTTGTACCTGTGCGATGTTCATTAAGCCCATTGGCGCCAAAATTCTTTGTGTAATGCCCATAGAAATACTTATCTCTGAGGTTATGTTACTTCATTTTAGTCATATTTGATGCCCCATGGCTTTCGGATCAAAATAATCATTCACTGTGTGTTCCCGGTGAAAGCAAGGCTTTTTGGGGATAGACAGGAGCCTAGGTGTTAGACTAGGTGCCTGATCCAGCCCTGAAGCAGAAGTTCAAACCCGAGAGCCTGACAGCAGGTGCCCAGGCACCAGGGGCATAGTACTTAGGTGCCAGCCTGATTTTGGGTAAGGATTTGCATGGGGGAGGCAAAAAGGAGATGATACCTCTTTCAGAAGCTTCTTAGATGAGGTGTCAAGGGCATTTTTGGCAAAATTTGGTGGGGGTGGATTTTGAGTTGGCTCGGTGATACACTTAAAAATTACATATATTTATATATACATTTTAGGCTTATTTTTAATGATATTACACTTTAAATAAGGGTATTTTGTATGTTTTTGGTTTCAGGTATAATAAATGGAGTTTTGAAAAAGAAATGAAGCAAAAATGATGCAATTTGGAGCCAAACGAGCAAGGAAGAAATTCTGACCTGACACATTTCGATGTCTTTCTATACTTAATCTAATTTACATTTACTACATGTTTTTTAATGAAGTTATACTTTAAAGAAAGGTTATTTTCATTCTTATCATGTAGGTATAACAGTTTGGACCAAAATAGAGCTGAAACTAGGCGAAATGGAGCTGAAATAGAGAGAAACGGTGGAGTTGCCTGTAAGGTGGTGCTAATGGTGCCCAAACCGGAGTTAATGGTGCCAGAATCCAGAGAAACGGAGCCAATGATGCCTGAAATTGGAGTCAATGTTGCTAAAAATGGTTATTCCTCCAAATGCATTGAATTTGGATGAATTTTAAAAGGGCACCAAAGGAAACTTTTGGAAATTTGTCCATACATTATAAAATAGTGATTTTATGACAGAAAGAGGTGGTGTATGTTGGAAAAATGAGGAGGAATGTTTAGAGATCTTAGAATAGGAGTAGAAATGTAGATTTCGACATTTTCTGGAGAGATTGGGGAGGGGATTTTAAGATAATTTGTAATAATTTGTACTAGCATTGCATTGTTTAGCGGAATACTTTGTAGGAGAGATCTTCATCTTTCTTTCAAGGGATAAAAGCTAAGTATTGTGTTATTCATTATCTTATGAATTCTTAAATACTTATCTTGTAGATTTGCTTTTATGTAATGAAGTTTTTCATTGTATTTTCTTCGTGCTTTGTGAGTAGTTATTCTTACTCCTTTTTCTTGTTAGGAAATAGTGGCATGAGAAGATTATGTCGTTGTTTTCATTTTACCTTTTTTTTTGCAATGAGTATGATTCATGTTTAGGTTTTTGGGATGCATGTTAGAAGTGGTTTTAATTATAAATGTGATGTTTTTTACTTGAACTTCATTTATATTACAATTTAGGCCTTTTGTAATGTTAAAATTTGTTGTGAAGTATATGATCTGAGAGGTTTATGCTTTCTACAACTAAGTAAGAATCAAATTTGATTTCATGAATGAGAATGTAGTCCATGAGTTTAAGTGCAAATAAATAGGGAAATATACTTTGATGGGCATAAAATTGGAGATTTTAGGGTGACAGACTAAAATTTCCAGTTTGGTCCAGGTTTTTGGAAACTAAAGCGAGTTGTTAGCCTTCTGGTGAGAGGAATGTGAGAATTCTGGAGTGAGAGCCAGTATCTTCCTAGCCTAACTGCAGATTTAGGGACCAAAGTCTGAATTAGCCATTGTTCTCATTCACCTATAAAAAGGAGATTAAATAGGATTGCTTTAGGGTTATCTAAAAATTTTCCAAACCAATTTATCCAGAAGGAATTATCTTTAGATTAATATTTTCATTTAAGATTAGTTATTGGTTGTTTTAAACTTAAGACTTACCTTTAGGAGTACTTGTTAGAAAAATCACTTAAATCGACCTTCCAAACTAAGGGTTAACAGTAGTAGACTATAATTAGCTTAAGGGATTTCTTACCTCGCTTCTCTGTGGGATAATACATGATTTTTTAAAGGAAACTCTAAATTACTTGAAATGATAGGTGCACTTATGTAGAACCCCTAGTGTGTGAACTATTTTCTATATTTTGTATCATTTAGATTTTGCAAACTAGCTGCTAAATATAAATTGAGTCAAGTTTTTTGCCATATTTTGGAAGCTAAATTATTGCATAATTGCGGGTTAGGGTCAAGTTTTTGGCATCGTAGCATAAGATTTAAATTTACATAAAATGCATAGAAACAACACTCACTTGGGGCACATCAAATTTTTGGTGTCTTTCCCAGGAAGCTTTTGTAAGAAATTTAGGAGAATTTTAGTGAAAGTTATGAGACTTAGATTTGAAAATTATAATATTATTATATAGTGTGTTAATTGTTGTGTGTTTATTTTCAAGAGTAATCTAAAATACCAAAAAAATTTTGATCTCTATCATATTAGTTAAGTCTTTAAATTTGTATGTGTAGTTCAGCAACTGCAGACCTTGAATTATACGAATTAGATTTAGAGAGAACTTTTTAGAGGATGATGATTTAGAAAAAAAACTCCATGAATTTAATGTAGAAATGGTGGATCGACAAAATAATGAATATTCGGATTTGGATTATAATGCTAGGCAAGGAGCCCCAATTATCCAGGAAAATTTATTTGGACAATTGATCGAGACTAACTCTTTTGAAACTAGCCATGAGATATACAATCCTTATTTCGATTATTACAACCCAGGTTGGGAAAATTATTCAAAATTTAACTGGAATAATAATTTTGGAGGAGAAAACTAATTTTAGGAAAATAATCAATTTAATAAGATATGTAATAGGAATAATCAGGATGACTTAATTATGGACTTTCATTCCATATAGATTTAACTCCTACCCCACAGGATGAGGAGAAGGAACTACTATTACAAGAGGTTGTGATTTGATCGGGGATGTGCGAGCTGCCTTGAAAGTCAAAATTTAAAACATAGTTTCAATTTAGTTTTGCAAATAGATTAATTTAATAATTAGGCAGTCACCTGTATACGCAAGTATAAGTATTGTTCTAGTAATACATGGCTCTAGTGGAGTCCTGGTTATCGATCTCACGAGGAAGGCAGGAACTCTTCAAAATGTAACAAACATGTTGAAATTGAACACTCAATTCACAATGCAAGTTCAAGTACTATTTAATATGTTAATGCAAAGACAACAACAGCTAGAGTTACTACAAGTTAATTCTAAATTTTCTAAGCATGATTACTAACACACACACACTAAGTTTTGTAATTGAAAGGTTTATATATGGAAAAGTGTCTTCCCTCTTGCAATGATTCTATGATGAGTGATTGATATAGATTGATAATAGATTTTTATTGTGCCAAATAGGAGCATTCATATTCTTTACCCTTGTCAGAGTACCCCCTCTTCTAAGTCATGTAAAGAACATTAGCAAATCCTAGGCTTAGCCACAAAATCCATGGTTAGGCTGGGAAGATACTGGCTCTCACTTCAGAGCTCCCACTTCCTTTCACCTGAAGGCTAAATCTAGCTTTAGTTACTAAACTTTAGGACCAAATTGGGGATTTCAGCCTGTTACTCTAAAACCTCCAATTCGACGCCCATTAAACCATATTTCCCTATTTATTTGCACTCAATTCCCATGAACTACGCAATTAATTCATGGACATTGAATGGATTCTCTACTATTGTTGTAGAATACATAGTACTTTCAGATTGGATGTTTCACAATAGATTTTAACAATCCAATTGGCTAGATTTAAAAAGTAAATGAAGTTTGAAATGAAAAACCATCACAATTTCTTTAACATTTTTATAGCACATCAAATCTACATCAACACTTCACCACATCTCATTGAAAGAAGAAAGACGAAGAAATCTACTCAGAAATTATGAGGAAGATACAACTAAACATGGATTTTATATATAAAAGTAAAGTCATATAAACCACAAAAGTAAATACAACTATCTCTTTCTTTTCCCCAAGCAAATCTCTTATAGTTCCTTTGAATCCTTTTCTCTCTTATCTTCAACACTCAATTTTCTCTTTAGAATGGTAAGGAAGAAGTAATCTCTCACTTTACTCATTCTCCTACACTCCTTAGAGAACAATCCCTTACAATACAAGACTTCTACACACATTCCTCACACTTACTATGAACCCTAACACACTCTCTTCACTGCAAAATACTTCTCTCTCTCTCCTCTCTCTCAAAAAGGGCGTCCATAACCATCTAAAATAAGTTAAAAACAAATTCCCCAAGATTTTCCTCATGCAACCCTTCAAAAGTCATCCAAATATGTTGAATTTGACTTGAACCAACATTGGGCGCCGTCGGCGCTAGGCTACTAATTAATGCTTGAACTCTCTGGAATTGGGTGCTGGCGGCGCTCACTCTGGCACCAGCGGTGCCAGAAGTTAATTTTCTTCATTTTGCTCCTTTTTGCTCCAAAATCATTCCTTTTCACCTCCTTTTGCTCCAATCACATAAAATCTTCATATCTGCAGTAAAACATGAAAAATACGTTCCTTTAAAGTGAAATATCACTAAAAATGAGTTAAATTATGTAGCAAAAACCTAAAATATTTTTGGTGCATCATGATTCGAATAGCTAGTCAGTTGGAAAGTCAAGAGGCCATAATAAGGGATATAGGAAACCAACTGGGGCAGATTATTAATGCAATTAACAGTTACCCCCAGAGATTTTACCTAGTGACCCTGAAGTAAACTCTGGGGAGAATAATGATGAGCAAGATAAAATTATCGAACTAAGACTTAGAAGTGAATTTGAGGATATGTTTCAAAAGAACTTTGAGTTGAGAAATCAAGAATAAGGATATTGAAAGACCAATGAAAGAAATTTCTAAGAAATTAGAAAAAATATTTCCTCAACTAAGATAAATACAGAAAGACCACCTCCATCATTTACTCAGTACCAAGGGGAAGAATTAGAAGATAACTTGAGATAGAAGAGTAACCTAGAAGAATTTGATTTAGAATCTGAATTATCTAAAGAGAATCTGATCCAAAATTTAGGAGACCATAAAGTATCTTATAGAGATCCATTTCTTATAAATTTAAAGGATGATATTAATATGAAAATTGAGAAAATCATTAGAAGAATATTGGATCTATAAAGAACCACGAGGAATAATGTTATAAATCAATCTGAAAAGAAAAAACTGAAAGAAAAATTAAAAATTGATGATTTATAGGAATCCTAAGATCTGGAAAAGATTGGGCGATTGATCAAGGATGGCTTAAATAGAATTTTGATCCAGGAGGAATCATTTATTGGGCTGGCGAAGTTATACCAAGTGCTTTATGGGAGACAACTCATAGTTATCAATATGGTTTGATTTAATAAGCTAGAGGGTCATGATTTTCAGTGTTGTATTGTGTTTGCTTTAGTGTGGATTGATTAGTTTGATTGGTGATTGGTGGATGACTAGATTGTTTGCGGTTTGATTTGATCTTTGTGCGTTTTGAGGGCGGTGATTCCTTGACTTCTTATTATGGCTAGACATGTATTTTCTCTTCTTGTAGCTAGATTGGCGAGTCCACTAAGACTCGGTTCTTACCCAGACTTGAGTTGTACAATAGGCAACTTGAATTTGAACAGTGACAATTCCATCTCAATTTTGTAACTTTCTTTCTCTAACTTTATTTTCATTCGCTAGGGTCACAAACCTATTTAATGAGTAACGTATGGATGATCTTACACTATCCTTATAACTGTTAGAGGTGCTTAATTTAAGGGATACGGTGATGCCTGAGATTGGTGCTCGGGAGTGAATAAATCAGGGATATTCTTATCTTTGGAATTATACTCTAAAATGATTTAAAATGTACCTAATTTATTAGTGCGGAAATGGCAGTAAGTTAGTGAGATGTGATGAGTAAAAGGAAGAATTGATTGTTTTTGTGTTACAATTTTATATAAGACTTGAAGAACATTTTTATATTCTAATGTTAATACCTGTTGTACTAGTTAGACATTTGTTTAGTCAATTTCATTTTGGCATGTTTAGTTTAGATTTACTTTCTACAACATATTGTTCTGTCCCGATGAATATTTGTAGATATTTTTGATAGACATTTGTGATAGATAGAATTTCTGAACTATTTTATTTCCTGCTTACATCATCTATATAGAATGCTATACGTGTTAAAAATCAAGCCTGGCGGTAGGAAGAAAAATAAATTTTAAAGTTAGTATATTTCCTTTTAGTTTAATATTATTGCAAGCATGTTTTAGGCTAGATTTACTTTCTCCTGCAGTAATTCTATCCTGATTATGCATGTATATGAATTTGATAGGATATTGTAGTAGTAAGTCAATTCAACTTTTACTTTTTCTTCATGCTACTTTTAGAATTATTTGCAAAATATTTAAAAATTTAAGTTTACGGGGAAGAAAATTTTTTTAAACATAACTTTATTTGTCCTCAGTAGCCCGTATTTAATTTAATATCACTTTTAAAATGACTTGTAGTATGTGGTATTATCTTTAGGTTGCTATAACTTTGATTTTAGGAATGTTAGAAAAATAACTTAGTTGGGATCCTTTGTGAAGAAACTGTTCTAGACTTAAGATATTTTGTAAGAAATATTAGGAAAAAGATTTTTCTATTTATGGTAGAAAGGAGTTGAGTATTTGTAAATCTATGATTCTTAGATTTATAATTATTAAGAATTGAGTCTTTATTGAACCCTTTTTCAAACTAATACTTACACTTTTAAAAAGTGAGGGAATGTTTTGAGTTTTGGGCTTTACAAAGAGGATAGTGAAATTCAAAATTATTAAAGGTCAATCTAGATATAATAATCCTCACATAAAGAAAAAACATAAAAGAGTAAGGATTAAAAATATCTTTAAAGAATAGAAAAAGAAAATAAAGAAAATAAAGAAAAAGAAAAGAAAATTAAAAATAAAAAGAAAATATGTGAGGAGAAGCTTTAGGAGAAGCCTAATAAAAAATTGGTTTCACTTGAATATTTTTAAAAGAAAATACTTAGAAACAATCCTAAGCTTATTCTTATTTCAAAAAAGTATTTATAAATTTAGTATAAATAAGGTGCTTAAGTTCTTTTTTTAGACTTTCTATGAGTCTTTAGTTTGACAAGTTCCAATGACTTTTGAAGTAAATAGAAATCAGGATTCCAAAGTTGTATATGATATATTCTTACAGTCTAGTCCTAGTTTAATTTGCTGCAATTTCTCCTAAGTTACACTATAACATTACTAAGAAAAAACTATAGGAAAATCTACTGAAATCCACAATGTTAAATCAACAAATTTAGTTTTTAAAGTTATAGTGTTACTTGAGGACAAGTAATGTCTAAGTTTGGGTGATTTGATAGGCCTAAAAATTACTTATTTTTACATATACAATATTGGCTTATTTTTAATGATATTACACTTTAAATGAATATATTTTGTACGCTTTTGGTTTTAGGTACTAGAAATGGAGCTTTGAAAAAAATGAAGCAAAAAATGTGCGATTCAGAGCCAAAATGAGCAAGGAAGAAAATTCTGACCTGGAACATTTTGATGTCTTTCTATACTTAATCTTAAATTTATTACTTTTTTTTGAATGAAATTAAAATCTAAATAAAGTTTATTTTCATGCTTATCCTGTACGCATAATCAATTTGGAGTGAAACGAAGCTGAAACGGGGTGAAACGGAGCTGAAACGGGGCGAAACAGAGCGAAACGGTGGAGCTGCCTGTTGGGTGGTGCCAATGGTGCCCAAAATGGCTCCAATGGTACTAAAATCCAGAGAAACGGCACCAACAACACTTGAAATTGGTTCCATAAACATTTATTCCTCCAAATGCATTGAATTTGGATGAATTTTGAAGGGGTTCTAAAAGAAACTCTTGGAAATTTGTCCCTACATTATAAAATAGAGTTTTTTTTTGACAGAAAAATGTGGTGTATGTTGGAAAAACGAGGAGGAATGTTTAGAGATCTTAGAATAGGAGTAGAAATGTAGATTTCTACATTTCCTAGAGTAATTGGAGAGAGGATTTTGAGAGAATCTGTAAGAAATTGTACTAGCATTGAATGGATTAGCGGGAGACTTTGTGGGAGAGATCTTCATCATTCTTTCAAGAGAAAAAGCTAAGTATTGTGTTCTTCACTTTCTTATGATTTTGTGAAAAAATATCTAGTGGATTTGATTTAATTTGATGAAGTTTTTTGTTGTGTATTGTTCATGCTTTGTGAGTAATTTTTCTTACAAAATAGTGGCATGAGAACATTATGCCATTGTTTTCATTTTACTTTTCTTTTGTAATGAGTAGAATTCATGTTTAGGATTTTCTGATGCATATTAGAAGAGGTTTTATTTATAAATGTGATGGTTTTTACTTGAACTTCATTTACATTGCAATTTAGGTCTGTTGTAATGTTAAAATTTATTGTGAAACATACGATACAAGAGGGCTATGCTTTCTACAAGTAAGAATCAGATTTTATTTCAAGGATGAGAATGTAGTCCATGGGGTTGAGGGCTAATAAATAGTGAAATAAACTTTGTTGGGCATAGAATTGTAAGTTTAGGGTGACAAACTAAAATTTGGTCAAGATGTTTGGAAGCTATAGCGAGATGTTAGCCCTCAGATGAGGAGAATGTGGGAACTCTGGAGTGAGAGCCAGTATCTTCCAACCTAACCACAAATTTAGGGACAAAACTCTGGATAAGTGATGCACCAAAAATATATACGGTTTTTGCTATAAAATTTTACCCATTTTTGGTGATATTTCACTTTAAAGAAAGGTATTTTTCATGATTTGTTGCAGGTATGATGATTTTAGGTGATTGGAGTGAAAAGAAGCAAAATGGAACGAATCTAGAGCAAAAAGGAGCAAAAAGGAACAAAATGGTGGAAAAGGTGTTCTGGTGCCGCCAGCGACAGAATGTGCGCTGTCGGCGCCCAAATTCAGAGCCTTGAACATTAAATTGGCACGATAGAGCGCCACCGGCGCCCGATCTGGCGCCGCCGGCACCCGAAGTCAGTGGAGTTCAAATTTGAAGAGTTTTGGCGACTTTTTCAAGGGATGCCTATGGAAACTTTTGAGATTTCATATCTATCTTATAAGTAACTGTTTTTCAATGAAAATGGTGTGGATTTCAGTGGAGTTCAAATTTGAAGAGTTTTGGCGACTTTTTCAAGGGATGCCTATGGAAACTTTTGAGATTTCATATCTATCTTATAAGTAACTGTTTTTCGACGAAAATGGTGTGGATTTCAGTGGAGTCTAGTGTCTTGTGTGTAGTTTTAGTTTGTGTTAAGTGTTAGGATTTAGGAGAAGAGTGTGTAGAGTGAGGATTTGAGAGGAATTCTTCTCTAAGGAGTGAAGGAGAAGGGGTAAAGTGAGAGATTGCTTCTTCCTTTCCATTCTAAAGAGAGAATCAAGTGTTGTAAAGAAGAGAGAAGAGGATTCCAAGGAACTTCAAGGGAATTGCATTGGGGAAGAGAAAGAGATAAGTTATATTTTCTTTTGTGGTTTGTATGACTTTTCTTTTATATATAAAATCCATGTTGTATTCTATCTTCTTCATGAATTCAGAGTAGTCTCCCTTGTCTTTCTTCTTGCATAGAGATGTGATGATGGATTGATGTGGATTTGATGTACTTTTAATGTAATGAAGAAATTGTGGCAGTTTTTCATTTCGAACTTAATTTACTTTGGATTTGGCCAATTGAAATGTTAAAATATGTTGTTGCACATTAAGTTTGAAAAGATTTAATGTCCTACAACAATAATGAAAGATCCATTCAATTTCTATGGATGAATTATGTAGTTCATGTGAATTGAGTGCAAATGAATAGGGAAATATGTTTTGATGGACTTCGATGTGGAGATTTCAGGGTGACAGGCTGAAATCCCCAAATTGGTTCTAAGATTAGTAACTAATATCCAAGGTTAGCCTTCGGGTGAAGGGCGAGTTGGAGCTCCGAAGTGAGAGCTGGTATCCTCCCAGCCTAGCCTTAGATTTAGTGACTAAACTTAGGATTTGCCAATGTTCTTTTATTACTTTGAAGAGGGGGTACTCTTTTAAGGGTAAAGAATCATCTATGCTCCTATTTAACACAATAATATAAATATTTGTTCCATATCAATCCACACATCATATTCTCATTGCAAGAGGAAAGATTCTTTTCTCATATATCGAAAACCTTTCAAATACTTAGTTTAGTGCGTCTGTTAGTTAATTCTGTTTCTAAAGTTGTTAGAAGTAATTGTAATGTAGTTAATCGTTACTGTTTCCTGCATAGTAGTTGTAAGTAGTAAACTTTAATTGCGAATTAAATATCATATTTTAGTGCTACGTTACCTATATTGTGAATGCTTTCTTATATTCCAAACTTCCCTGTGGGATCAATAACCAGGACTCCATTAGAGCCCTGTATTACTTGATATGATACGTATACTTGCGTTGAATGCTTGGACTTAACATAATCATTATAAATATATCAAATTGAGTTCATTAATTATTGCAATATAAGTCCGATGCAACAAGTTTTTGGCGTCGTTGCCGGGGAAGGTAACGGAGTAGAGAAAGTAAGTAGGAAGGTAACGGATTAAAGAAAGTAAGTTTACTTTGTTCTGTGTATTTGTGTGTTTGTTTACCTTTATTATAGTATTTGTGTTTGTATATGCGTAGTAGCGGATCTCTAGGTTTAGTGTCTTACGATTCAGAGTTAGAGCGTATTGTTAGAAAAATTATAAAACAACAAAAACAATAAAAACAACAAAAAAAATTGAAAATCCTTGCAAAATGGTGAATAATCAAGATAATCAGAGAAATGATATAGGAAATTTGCCAAGACCTTTAAGAGATTATGCTAATCCAACAACAGATGAAATTCACATAACTATTCAAAGTCCTGATGTTCTTGCTTCAATTCATTTGAACTTAAACCTGCTATTATCCAAATGGTACAAAATAATCAATTCAGAGGAACACCTAATGAGGATCCAAATCTACATCTCACTAGTTTTCTAGAATTGTGTTCTACTTTTAAATATGATGGAGTGTCTAGTGACGCTGTCAGACTTAGACTTTTTCCTTTTTCATTAAGGGATAAAGCTAAGGCGTGGTTAAATTCGTTAACACCTGGATCTATTAGAACTTGGGGAGAATTATCTCAAAAGTTTCTTTCGAAATATTTCCCTCCATCAAAGACTGCTAAACTAAGAAATGATATTGCATCCTTTTGTAGTTTGAAGGAGAGTTAATATCTGAAGCTTGGGAAAGATTTAAAGATCTTCTTAGGAAGTGCCCACATCATGCTTTACCAAAATTGGTTAATAATTCAAACATTTTATAATGGATTAGTTGGATCATTGAGATCTATTATAGATGCTGTTGCTGGTGGATCATTAATGTCAAAACCTATTGATGAAGCATACGCATTAATGTTGACCTCATTTTTGGTGAGGTCTTTTCTCTTCTCTCTCCTTAGTACTTAGGATCTAGCCTTAGGCTTTCCCTTTGACTATCTTAGAGGACTAGAAATGGAACCCACCATTTAAAAATTTAAACACCTCTTAACTCGCTGCAAACCCCATAAGTTTGATTATAAACCCCTAAGTCACTTGGAGAGTTAAGGTCAAATGTGGAGGTTTAAAGAAGGAGTTCCTTATAGGACTCTTTGGCCTTAGGACTACCCTGGGTGGCTTGGTCTGGTGAGGGTTGACCTGCACACATTACACTTTCACACACATTCCAAATCCTAAAACCATTCATACCTAGTTTGACTTCTTGACTCTTGCAGGTAATCCATATGGATGGACCTTAACCCCTAGGCCCTCGGCTAAGAGGGTTAGGAACAACATAGTGAATGCCTCAAATGAGTCCTCTCATGGCTCTTATGGGCTTGATATGGCTTCATGGATCAACCAAAGTGATTCCATTCTACTCAAACTTGATCAATCTTCTTTTTTCAAAAATTTAAATTTTTGACCCCCGGGGCCCTACACCCACTAAACCTATCAAATGTACTTGAAACTACCCAAAATGTACTTGAAACTACCCTACATTTTCGTGCCAGTTGTTCCAATGCCGGCGGAAGTGATGCTTTACTCTTCCGACAATTTGTCAGCAGCCTGTCAGGGATCGCCTTTGATTGGTATGCGGAATTACCGAACTGTTCGGTAAAGACATTTTCAGAATTAGAGAATCTCTTCATCAAGCGATTTGCCGGAGCTCAGCACCACATCACTATAGGTGATTTAGTGGTAGAGAAGTAGAAGCCGAACGAAACTTTGGTAGATTATATACTTCGATGGAGGAATCTAAGTATGAAGTGTGAGCCACAGCTACAAGAACAGCATGCAGTAGGCATTTTACTTAAGAGCATTCATGGCCTGATAACACTTCTCCTCAAGGGATTTACTATTAAGACTTTTGAGAAGTTGTTAAGCAAGGCCAGAAGCTTGCAAGAGGAGGCGAAGCAATTAAGTTTCACCGACAAAACAGATAAACAGAAGCCCATGAAAACTTTTGAAAAGAAGTCCGGGATCGTCGCAGCGAGTCGATAAGGGCGAGCGACCGATACAAATACCGTCATAACGGCCGCAGAGCAAATTCAACGGATTACCGACGAACCCCAACCCGACTATCGACCATCTCAACAAGTATGAACAACCGCCTCGTCCACAACGTACGTTAAGGGAGCTTCCGAGCAGGGAGTATCCGTTCAAGAATGAGGCAGAGTGCCTAAATGTTCCGCGAGTCTGATGACGACCCGCATTTCCAACTGCGCAGCCCAAGAGACCAGAAGAAGTCGACAAGAAAGGTGATCCCAACTTTTACCCTTACCACCGGATGCTCGGGCACAAGATAGAAGATTGTATTACCTTCAAAAGTTGGCTCAACGACAATCTTCGAAAAGGGAACATAACAATCCCGAAGGAATACATGAAGGAACCCCAGAAAGGAGGTTCCGTCAATGTTATCTCGACGGATTTCATTGTTCCAATAGATCCCTATGCGACAGATGATGGATGGACTACCGCTTGGACAAATTCTTCGAAGAAGATTTTAGATCGCATCCAAACCACTTCGGTGCGAGCCTCAATCCAGAGTTCGAAACCTGTCAAGTCGGCACTATCACTTGCGATAGAAGAACCACCTCAACAAGAGACGATTGAAGAATAGAAGAAAATTGATGAAGAAAAGAAGACCGAGGCTCCTGAGGCTAGACTAGGGGCTGCTTATCCTAGGATAGTTGTTTTCGATTCGGTGGACAAATCCCTCGAACCTCTGACATTGTATGATTATTTGCTCACTCCGGTGTGATCTTATAATGATAAGGGTTATGGCGTTGGCTACGTTTTGACTGTCTCTAACGACTACGTAACTAGCAACAACCAACCTAATCCGGACATCGATTCCGATACAAATAACAATTCTCAAATCATACACAATCTCGACGATCACAATGACAAAGAAGACATCCACCAAGGAGGCTACGAGAGTTCAACAAGCAACGAATCTATTTGCGAGTTTCGAGGAGCTCCAGTCACAATAGAGTTAGAACCTTCAGACTCCGAAGCTAATCCAGAAGAACTTGTCATTCCGATTCAGAAGGAGACACCAGCAAACTCAATACTAGATTCAGAAGAAATCACAGAAGTCAACTTAAGGAGTGGAAGAATTCTACCTCCGAGAATGGGTCCAAAGGACAAAAGAAAGCCAGTGGTTGTTCAGGAAGAACCAACCCCGACAAAAGAAATACCCATTCGGGAAGATAACGAGACACATGAAAATAAAGTGGACTACAGCGTGCTAGCCCATCTTAGGAAACTACCGAACCAAACCGAGCATCTACGACGCTCTCATCTTATCAAAGGAGATGAGAGAAGCTCGATCAAGGCCTTACTTGATCCGAAATTCGCTTATCTCAAATGACCGGAGATTCCTTAGATGAGGTTTGCTCGTTAAAAGAACAACGGGGTGTTACCTTCACTGGACAATGACCTACTACTGGGACGTCGAGACCACAACCGACCGTTGTACATTTCGGCTTACAATCGGGAAGTTTACACTCTCCGGAGTATTGGTGGATCCAGGAGCATCAATCAATATAATGAATCTTCGAATGCTAGCATACTTAGAAATTGATGCTCGCGAGCTCGAAGCGGACAAAATGTTATTAAGAGGATTCAACCGTAAAGGAGAAAGAGCCCTCGGATCAATAACACCGCTAATGAAGACCGGTGATTTAGCAAAGACAACCGCGAAATTTCACATAATCGATTCGAAACGTCATTCAACGCTCTATCGGGCCAACCATGGATACATGAAAACCGAATGGTACCATCATCTCTACATCGCTGCATCAAATACTACGATGGAGGGGAACAGTGCATCAAAGGTGACTTACAACCATTCTCCGTACATGAAATTGGAATCCATGAAGATGCAGCTTATTACGCACCCCCGAAGAAAACAATCTTCTCCAAAGATACCATAACGAATGAAGCAAAGGAAGTTCGGGACGACGAAGAACCTGAAGTTCTTGTCCAACAGTCACTCACTACTCCCTTACAGCGAGATGGTGAAGGTTTCTCCACAACTCGCATCCGAGGTCGAGGCCGGGGACGAGATCGTGGCAGAGACGCTAGGACAGTTGGACAGAGAAAACCAGCCATCAATATTGATTAGGAAGACAGTTCTGAAGAAGAAAAAGAAATCAAGCAAGAAGCAACGACAATAAGCTCGGAAGAAGCCGCAATTCAGGATCTCTCTCGAAGATGAAAAGAACGAGGAATATAAATCGATGTACGAGAAGATTAACCACTATGTACATACTATGACCCTGACCCCGATCCATTCTAATAAGATCGAGGGTATGGTGGTCAAAGAAGTACGTAGCGGCGGTGCAAAGCCCATCAAATTCTACCGTGGTGCTCCTTCCTCCAAAACTCGAAAACAATGTACAATTTGAAGATGTCACTTCTTCCGAATTAATGGAATTACCTTTCGAGTGGTACTCTCCCGTGTTCAAAATTTAATTCAACGTGGTTTCTTACCTCGACAATGGACAAAAGGTCAATCACAACATTTTGAAAATTTATGGAATAACTCCGGTCGTCCACCTAATTCAAGGCATGGTCTCGGATTCGGCACGAGTAGATCGGCTGACGATACTGAATTTTGCTTGGTTGTCACTTGCGAGTCTAAAGAAAACTGCATGGAAGCTACAGAAGAACTTGAAGATTTACAAATTGGAAACACTCCACCAGAGTTCGAAGAAGAGATTAAATCTACAATAGATGAGTTAACAGAAGTTAACTTAGGTACTAACGAAGAGCTTAGACCTACCTTTGTTAGCTCCTTACTCAATATAGAAGACTCCGAAGAAATAATCAAGTTATTAATGGAATTTAAAGATTGTTTTGCTTGGAGCTACGATGAGATGCCAAGATTAGCTCCAGAGGTTGCAGTCCATAAGCTAGGAGTGGATCCTACTTCTACTCCAGTCAGACAAGGTTCCAGAAGAATGCATCTAGAAATCGAACAACAAGTCATAGCTGAAGTTAAAAAGCTAATAGACGCTAAATTTGTCCGTGAAGAACAATACCCGACTTGGCTAGCCAATGTGGTACCAATCAGGAAGAAGAATGGTCGGATCGGAATTTGTGTGGATTTCGCAGATTTAAACAAGGCATGTCCAAAAGATGAATTCCCTCTACCGATCCCGCAATTAATGATCGACATTGCTTCAACACATGAAATATTCTCATTCATGGATGGATCTTCGTGATACACCCGGATAAAAATGGCTCCAGAAGATGAAAAACTTACGACGCATTCGAACGCCGATCGGAGTATATTGCTTACATAAGTGATGCCATTCGGATCGAAGAACGCAGGAGCGACCTACCGAGAGCTATGACAAGAATTTTTGATGATCTCATCCACAATCAAGTCGAATGCTACGTGGATGATGTGGTCATCAAAAGCGAAGTAAAGGAAAACCACCTCGTATGATTCGAGAATTGTTTTCGAACGATTAAGACAATTTAACCTTAAGATGAATCCCTTAAAATGCGCCTTCGTGTCACCTCCGGGAAATTCTTAGGATTCGTTGTCCGACATCGTGGAATTGAAATCGACCCGAAAAGATTAAAGCTATCTTAGAAATGCCACCTCCCGTAACCTTAAAACAACTACGATCTTTTCAAGGGAAGTTGGCATATCTTCGACGTTTTATCTCTAACTTGTCGGTAGGTGTCAGCCTTTCTCGGCATTAGTTAAAAAGGACGCCAAATTTATTCGGGAAGAGAAATGCCGTGAGGGCCTTCGAGGACATTAAACAATATTTAATGACACCTCCCGTCTTAGCAAGCCCCGGCCTCGGGTAGACCGTTGATACTTTATACCGCGGCTTTAGACGACTCTCTCGGAGCCCCGTTAGCTCTGGTGTCAATGATGAGGGTAAAGAAAATGCTCTTTACTACCTAAGCCGTCGTTTACTTCCGACGGAAATAAAGTATCCCATAATCGAAAAGCAACCGTTTGGCCTCGATCTTCGCCGCTTAAAAGCTCAGGCACTACATGCTTTCTCATAAGGTCAACCTGATCTCGAAATTTAATCCATTGCAATACTTGATGACCCGTCCAACGCTTTCTGGAAGACTTGCTAGGTGGTCAATTATATTATTGCAATTCGATATAACTTTCGTGCCTCTTCGTGCCGTAAAGGGACAAGTCCTAGCAGACTTCCTCGCAGCACACCCTTTGCGGCAGAATCTCCTCTCAATGACGACTTGCCGGATGAACAAATAGTGAGCCTAGAAGACCCCGATGATCGACTTTGGGAATTATATTTTGACGGAGCATCTTCAAGACACAAAGACGAAGAATCGCAAGTGATAAGTGCTCTGTGAAGGCAGGATCAGACTAATCTTTATAACACCGGAGCGGGGGATGTTAAGATACTCCTACCACTTAACAAAGCCGTGCACAAACAATGAAGCATAATACGAAGCTCTCATAACAGGACTAGAATTAACCATTCAAATGGGGATAACAAACATCAACATCTACGGGGATTCGCAGTTAATCATTCAACAGATCGCCGGACAGTATAGAATTCTAAAGCCAAGACTCGAGCAATACTTCTAGTATGTCATACATTTGTTGGAACAGATTCCGAATGTGACGATCTACAAAATTCCCGTAAAAGAAAACGCTTAAGCAGATGCGTTAGCCTGCCTCGAAAAGAATTTGCTCGCTTGCAAGATGAATCGATGGAAGTGTCGGCTCACGGACGTCGAGTCCTATCACAGCTCGACATGGACACAATACACAGATCGAAAAAGAAGAAGAATCAACTAGCAGAGATGACGTAAAACACGGAAGATCGGCGACGACCATTATCGTACTACTCCGCAAACGAGAAAACTACCGACGATAGGTCGTTAGCCCATCGGATCAAGAAAAGAACTCGTCCTACGCATTAATAAATAACACGTTATACGAAGGTCTTTCGATCAAATGTGGCTAAGGTGCCTAAGCGAGTCCGAGGCCCGTGAAATTGTTAAAGAGGTGCATTCGGGACTCCGTGGCGCTCACCGGCCGAGTCCGAAGATGAAAATGAAAATTAAAAGACTATGGTATTACTGGCCCTCGATGATGACCGACTGCATGAAAATCGCCAAGAGCTGTCTCCAATGCCAAGTGCACGGAGTGGTTCTACACCAACCTCCAAATGTGCTACATCCGACAATTGCGTCATGGCCATTTGAATGTTGGGGCACAGATATATTGGGTCCAATAGAACACCATCTTCAAAAGGACATCGCTTCATTCTTGCGGCTACAGATTACTTTTCCAAGTGGGCAGAGGTAGTTCCACTCAGAGAAGTGAAAGCACACCACGTGCTACAATTTTTCAAGAACCAAGTTTTCTACCATTTCGTAGTGCCGCGCAGGATCATCTCAGATAATGGGTCAGCATTCGAAGCACGCAAATCAACAATTTTGTCAGGAGACACGGAATCGACTGGTGGTATTTAACAATTTACTACCCAAGAGCAAACGGCCTGGCTGAGGCTTTTAATAAAACTCTCGTTCAAATTTTAAAGAAAACTTTGGACGATAATAAGAGAAATTGGCACGAGAAGTTATTAGAAGCCTTATGGGTCTACCTGGACAACCTTCGAACTCCTACTCGAAGCTACACCTTACGCTCCGGTGTACGGGTCCGAGGCGAGTGTTACCCTTAGAGGTCCAACTTCCTTCACTCGAATTGCAGTTGCGAAACAAAATCACGATAGAAGAGAATGCCAAATTATGACTAGAGGAATTGGAAAGCCCGGAAGGAAAAAGACTTGCAAGCGCGACAGAGATTTAGAACTATACCAAGCCAAGATGGTTCAAGCCCATGACAGACCGGGTCCGCCCAAGAACCTTCAAAGTTGGTGACTTAGTTCTCGTTCTCAAGAGACCTATCCTTGCACACCGCAAGATAGGAGGAAAATTTGAACCCACTTGGGAAGGGCCATTTGTGGTTGAGGCGGTCTACTCAAGAGGCTCCTACCAGCTAGTGAATTGCCAAGGAGAACGACATATGCTTCCGATCAACGAACGATACTTGAAAAAGTATTACGCTACCTGATGTTTCGAAGGAACAAATTTTTTCATCCCTAGAAGCACGGGTGAAGTAATTACTTATGACTCGGTCCGAACCCAAAAAATAAAAAAAAAGTGCTAAAATAAGTAAAATCATGATAATAAAGTTTTCCTTGTTTTCTCTTCCATATCAAAATCTTTTTCCTGATCTTTTCCCACTTCATTCCTGTTAAATTTAAAAATACAAAAGTAATAATAAAAAAAAAGAAAACTCTGTCTCTAATAAACATTTTCTTAATGTTCTTGTTCTTAGTACGACCCACGATCCTTTTCCTTATCTTTTCGCAGGGAAATGTCGAATGGGCGGTTGGTCCCGAACTTTAGAAATGGCGTAAGCCTCGCACTCGATGAAAAGAGGGTGAAAGATGGAGCGATAATAGAGATCGACTCGGACTTCGCACCGGCGGGCCCGCAATACGAGGAAGGTGATCGGGTCCCGGCTGATCGAGAGGAACCGCCCAGTCAGACGATAATGAAAGTGGGTGGCCCAAGCCACTAATCCAGCAGCAAGAAAAGGAAAACAGAGGAAGACAAGAGAATCAAGTCTGTAGTCGCTACAGCAGAGGGCAGGCTTGTCAGCGCCGCGCCCACAGAGATTCAAGAAGTACGAAGAGCTACTCTCACAGTAACTCAGCGAAAAAATAAAAATCACCGTATCCGCAAGATGTTAACTAAACTAGCAGCGGACCAGCGCGACGAGACAGTCGCTACTACCAGTGCATATACTTCAAGAATACCGGTTCGCCAGGAACCTGAAGAAAGGAGGCCGACTCCGAGGATAACGAAGAAACCGTGGAAATCTCAAGAAGATCAGAAGAAGGAAGGCTACCACGCCACCAGATAAAGCCACCAGTAATGCATAACCATGTTGCAGAAGCAACCCCGAAGGATGTCCCGACGGAGACCATCCCCGAGGAGCCGAAGTATGCAGGAGAAAGCGAAGGGATTGAGCCATATATCCCACAGTACGTCACCTGGCCTCGGCATTTGCAGATTATTCCAGAATACGAGCTAGAAAGAATGCAGAATGTTGAGAAGCAAACTTTTGAATACTTCGAGAGAATCAGAAGCAGGAGGATCAATATACTAGAAGGCCTCGAGCTACATACAGACGTGTTCTCGGAATACGAACAACAACAAATCGTGGATCTGCACCGGGATTTGAAAAGGATGGGTCGAGCGAGCCGCCTAAGAGAAAACACTTACTCGGAACCCCGGAGGTGGATGCCGGGAAAAGGAAGAATTACAATACAATGTGGATGCTCGCTACAACTTCGCAGAAGACAGGAAGGGAAACCCACCGGGATACTCCGTCATGGCCGGTGGATCCAATGCCATTAGTCATCAAAAGGATGGTAAAGAGAATGATAACATGGAGGGTACCGCGCATAGATTGCATACCTAACAGTTGCATCATTAACATTTACAAGAAGGGTGACTGCATACCCCCGCACATAGATCACCACGACTTTGTCAGACCTTTCTGCACAGTTTCTTTTCTGAATGAGTGTAATATCATGTTCGGATCTGACCTCCGGATAGCAGGCCCAGGTGAGTTCCGAGGGCCAGTAAAGATACCATTACCGGTAGGTTCCGTCATGATACTAAAGGGCAACGGAGCAGATGTCGCTAAACATTGCATACCGGGAGTACCAATGAAGCGGATCTCAGTTACTTTCAGAAGGATGGATGATAGGAAAGCACCTTACCACTTCCATCCAGACCCGAAGCTAGAGATCCTCCTGCCTTACGAGCTGTGAGTTACATGGAAAATATCACACCTCCAACGTACATCCATACGGCATCCTTGCCAAGGATGGCTTGGAAGGTGATGTTATTGACCGTGTACCTCACTATTCGGACATGGATTTTCGACGGATACCTTTTTGGATTGATCGACAAAGATCATACATATTCCGTTTCGAGTCTACATGGATTGTATGAGATGTATTCCAGCATCGAGTCGTATGATGTATTCTCAACATGATTGGAATGAAAGTGACCATATCACATTTTTGGCCTTCACCTCTTTTGTGCAAGTTGACTGGGAAACACCATTAAAGTTAAATGAATTTCGAACAAAAAACAGAAAAAGAAACAAAAAGAATAAAAGAAAACTTTCCTTAAAATCTAAATAAAAAAAAATGATGAACTCCAAATTCGCACGAACATTAAATGAATGATAAAGCAAATTTGAATCGTTATAGGACAAACAAAATGAACACAAATTTCAAATCAAATCTCAATCAAATTCAAATTCAACCTTCCAAATTTCAAATCAAAACTCAATCAAATTCAAACTCAACCTTCCAAATCTGAAATCAAATCCGTTATACTCTCTCCCTTGTCTGGGATGGAAGCGGTCGATTCAATTGACACTGAGCCACGAGGTTTTGGATTCGGATCTAGTTGCGAGGAATTGTATCCAATCCAAACCAGCAACTTTCGATCAACTCTTTTGAATGGGATATGTAGCATCTACATATTCCCTCCTAATCTCTTTCTTTCCACAAAATCTTTTACAACTTCCATGAAATTCTCGAAACACCAAAATTCCACACTTTTCAAATCAACACTACAAATCTTCGCAAAATCAATTACCAATCAAAATCAAACTTTTGGGGTCGAGGATTTTACATCCGAGATCGCATTGCTTTAGGTTCTTTCCCTATCGCAATGAAATACATAAAAATCAA
Source organism: Papilionanthe hookeriana x Papilionanthe teres (assembly GCA_022702705.1). Taxonomy (NCBI): domain Eukaryota; kingdom Viridiplantae; phylum Streptophyta; class Magnoliopsida; order Asparagales; family Orchidaceae; genus Papilionanthe; species Papilionanthe hookeriana x Papilionanthe teres. Next base: position 105,793,921 of record CM040424.1, on the reverse strand, counting down.
ATTCTTGGGGTCGAGGATTTTACATCCGAGACCGCATTGCTTTAGGTTCTTTCCCTATCGCAATAAAATACATCAAAATCAAATTCTTGGGGTCGAGGATTTTACATCCGAGACCGCATCGCTTTAGGTTCTTTCCCTATCGTAATGAAATACATCAAAATCAAATTCTTGGGGTCGAGGATTTTACATCCGAGACTCGCATTGCTTTAGGTTCTTTCCCTATCGCAATGAAATACATCAAAATCAAATTCTTAGTGGCCGAGGATTTTACATCCGAGACCGCATCGCTTTAGGTTCTTTCCCTATCGCAATGAAATACATCAAAATCAAATTCTTGGGGTCGAAGATTTTACATCCGAGACCGCATTGCTTTAGGTTCTTTCCCTATCACAATGAAATACATCAAAATCAAATTCTTAGGGTCGAGGATTTTACATCCGAGACCGCATCGCTTTAGGTTCTTTCCCTATCGCAATGAAATACATCAAAATCAAATTCTTGGGGTTGAGGATTTTACATCCGAGACTGCATTGCTTTAGGTTTTTCCCTATCGCAATGAAATACATCAAAATCAAATTCTTGAGGTTCAGGATTTTACATCCGAGACTGCATTGCTTTAGGTTCTTCCCCTATCGCAATGAAATACATCAAAATCAAACTTTTGGGGTTGAGGATTTTACATCCGATACTGCATTGCTTTAGGTTCTTTCCCTATCGCAATGAAATACATCAAAATCAAATTCTTGGGGTTGAGGATTTTACATCCGATACTGCATTGCTTTAGGTTCTTTCCCTATCGCAATGAAATACATCAAAATCAAACTTTTGGGGTAATCCGATACTGCATTGCTTTAGGTTCTTTCCCTATCACAATGAAATACATCAAAGTCAAATTCTTGGCGTTGGGGATTTTACATCCGATACCGCGTTGCTTTAGGTTCTCTCCCTATTGCAATGAAGCACACCAAATCAAGTCGTCGAGGTTAAGGATTTTACATCCAATACCGCATCGCTTCCGAGTTCTTTCCTCATCGTAATGGTTCAATCCAATCAATTCAAACTTTTCGAGGTCAAGATGTTACATCTAAAACCACAAAATTCCAATTTTCATTTCAAGTTCAAATCCCTTCAAATTAATTTTAACAAAACTTCAATCTAAATTGAAACTCAAACTAAAATATGAACTTACACATCAAAACTTAAACTGAAACAAAATGAAATCTAAATCGAAATTCCCAGTATCATGTGATTTGGGATTCACCTCCTTTTCCTTTCCCGCCGAGAGTTGAGGAATCTCCAATCTCGGAGATATACTTAACACTCCCCAGCAGAAATTCTTCTACTTTGTCCTAAGTTTGTCACTTGGACATCTGTGTTGGTTTTGTTGATCACTTGGACATCAGTCTCAGATTAACACACCACACCTATTGGGGGTCCATTTGTTGACCTCATTTTTGATGAGGTCTTCTCTTCTTCTTTTTAGTACTTAGGATCTAGCCTTAGGCTTCTCCTTTGACTATCCTAGAGGATTAGAATTGGGATCCACCACTTAGAAATTCAAACCACTTCTTAACTCCCCGCAAACTCCACAAACTCGATCGTAGACCCCTAATCACCTGCGAGGGTCGAAATCAAATGCTGGAAGTTTAAAGGATGAGTTCCTATAGGACTCTTCGGCCTTAGATCGCCCTGCAGTGGCCCTGGTCCGGTGAGGGCCGACTTACACACACACTACACTTATACACTACACTTTCACACACCTCCTAAAACCACACCTATACCCAACTTCGACCTCCTAACTCATGAAGGTGATTCACATGGATGGTCCTTAACCCCTAAGCCCTTGGCTAAGAGGGTTAGGAACAACATAGTGAATGCCTCAAATGAGCCCCTTCATGGCTCATGTGGGCTTGATATGGCTTTATGGCTCAACCAAAATGATTTCATTCCACTTATATTTACCCAATCTTCAATTTTCCAAATTTTTAATTTTTAACCCCCGGGCCTAGTCTACCCAAAAAACCCTTGAAATTACCCAAAATTTTCAAAATTCTACGAAATCACCCAAATTCCTCAAAACGAATCCCAAACATTCCCACATCACTCAAATTGATAATCCATAGCCAAATATACTCAAAATTCCATAAATACCCCCTCAATACCCTCCAAATACCTAAAATACCCCTCTTGACCCAAAAATCCAAAAATTCAGAAAATTCCCAAAAAATTTCAGAAAATCCCAAAAATTTCCAATTTCATTGTCCAACTACACTATGGGCCAATTTTGTCAATTTACCCCACTTTTGTTAAAATCCCCAATTTGACCCATTTTAACCCAAAGTGAACCCAATGTCAAACCAAACCTACCCAATTGACCCAAATTATGGTCCAATTCAATTCTAAACTTCAATTCAACATCCCCAACACCAATCTAGACCAAATCCAAGCCCAATTTGATTGGAATTTGAATCCAATTTCACTTTTGACCTTAAAGCCCAATTTGGATCCATGACCCAAACTTAGCCCAAACTAGCCCAATTCAACTCCAATTAACCCCAAATCTTTTCTAAACCTTCCCTAACATCCCCACAAACAAAAAACTAACATGATTTGCCCAAAATTTGGACCCAAACCCCACTCAAATTCAACCCAAAACCAAAAGGCCCAATTTTGACCTTAATCCAACCCTAACCCAAATAAGCCCAAATCCGAAAACCAAAACCCAACCAAAGTTGAAACCTCTTTGAAACACTCCCATAAACATTTCTCAACATCAATTTTACATAAACTTCAACCCTGACCCAACATTGGCCCAAATTAGCCTAATTTGACCTACATTAACCCCTTTACCAAATGAACCCAAATCCAACCCAATTCAAACCCAAACCACTCCAAGCTTGTTTCAAATCAATCATGACACATCCTTAGACAAAACTCAACATTTATTTGGCATGGCCCATTGCAAATTTTTCTCTTCAAAAGCCCATTTTCTAACCTCAAAGCCCATTCCCCTAAACCATTTTAAAAGCCCACATTCACCAAATTTTAAAAGCCCAAACCCATCCTAAAGCCCACACTACAATCTCATCTCATCCTCACTCAATTAAAATCATCCCTAAGTCCTAATCCAATGATCAAATAATTCTAAATAAAGCTTCATCCAACTTTCCACCAAAATATCCAAAATCCTTAAAATCCATTTTTATGAAATTGACCAAACTTTTTCCAAGCCAAATGTGAGCCATTGAGCCATGTACAAGCCACATAGAAGCCATGGGAGCCACTTTCCACCTCACCAAGCCATTAATGGCAAGAGGAGGGGACCCTTTCCTAATCCTTCATTAAGCCTTTTAACCATACTCATGTCACACTCTAAACCATGCTTAGCCACCTCACCATGGATGGAGACCACACCATTTTCTCTTGGTTGACCCAAGTGATCCTTTTCAGCCCAAGACCAGGCCTTGGGTGGTGAACCTAGCCCAAAATCATGGGTTGACTCATTTGAACCCAAAATAGCCTTCCCCCATTCCATTTCAATCCAAACTCTTTACACATGGCATCGGCAATCGCCTACACAAAACCCCGACCCCGACCCACCTGAACTCGAGGGTGACCCTCGCCTACCGGCCAGCTCGCTCGGATCACCGGAAAACACCATGGCCGAGACCTTGGGAGGAGCCAAATTTTGGAATTCCACCTTTTCGAGCCGCCTCACTCCAAATGGCCATTGCACATGTTCTTCTCCTCACTCGAGCAGACTCGATCCCGCACCTTAAACCCCCCGGGAGGCCCTCCACCCTCTCCTATTTAAACACCACCCCCTCTCGGCCATGAGAGGTGCTCGAACCGTACCTTATCGAAACCTTGCCAAAATTGCTCCGGATCACTCTCCACACTTAGAGCAGCTTGATCCCCGATGACAATTTGCCCTAATCCCCACCAACGAGCCCAATTTCTCGCCCAAAATTCCACCCAAAAATAGGACATCTCCCAATTCTCCACCAAACTCAAATTAAACTCACCCACACTCGCACAAGGTCAAGAGAAGGAGTTCCCCGGTGAAAGCCCCTCTCCGGGCCACCCATCCGTTCCGTACTCCAAGCTTTGTAATCCGTCGTGGTCGAAATCATACCCGGACAATTCACCGACCCCGAGGACTTCATCCGGAGCTTGCTCGGACCCAATCGAAGGTGACACAACCCTCGGATTGAAGCCACACTTCTCTCGAGCTAAGGTATGAGCTAACTCTTTATCCCGAGCCTCTCGGAGATTGTACTATTTCAAATGCTTTAATTTCAATGCATGATCACCATATAGATGTGTTTGTCTCTTCAAGACGAATCCATAGAGCACAAGAACACGAAAATCCGTTGAGAAAGGAGTGAGTTTTTAGGGTTTTAGTGTGGACGGCTCTCGGGTGAGAACGGCTGGGGATAATAAGCGGATGCCGTCCATTCAATACACGCGCAGACGGACGACTCAGATCTGGTCGGATCGGCAGATGATATGCGGAAGGCGGGACCCGGGCTGCCGACTCAAACGACAGCGTCGAATGGCAGCGTGACACGCGACATTTCAGACCTGCCGAGGATGGCGTGGCGCCGCGTGGATAAGTAGGAAATTAGGGTATTTTTTGATTTATTTAATTCCCTAAACTTCAAAAATGCATAACTTTGTGTAGAAACATCAGAAAAATAAAATAAAAAATACCCTCTTGCTCAGTGAACAGAGGAGAATAATGTGGAAAAGAAATCATGTAATTTCATCAAGTATTTTATTTTTTAATTATTTATTTACTCTCTGCACTATTTCAATTCTCCATGCATGTATACAATTCACCATGGCATGAGACCATATGGCTGTCAAGCCTTCCGACTTGGGAACATTCCTCGAATTTTCCAAAGTCGCAGGCCACCCCTATGAAGAGTTATTGATTTTTCAATTCTAGGTCACTATTCTGAGTATTTTAATTCCAATAATTAGCATATTGTGAAATAAATTTTAGAAAAATTTGGTGATGTTTCTTATGATCAGAGGACCCTAGAAAAAATATTTTTTGAGTTAACTCACTTGTAATAACCCTAATTGGCTTAAATACCCAAAATGGGGCTTTAATTAATTAGAGCTAATCATACATCAAATTGATTTGAAATCAATTCTCTCTTGACCTTTAAGATCAGAGGAACCCACCATAAAAGTTTGAAGTCAATTGGATTTGGTTAGCTCTATTAAATGGGTTGATTAAGCCATTTAGCCAAAATCAAACTTAAAAAATTCATAACTTTCAAAATACTTTTCAAAAATTCACCAAATTGGTTTTCGAGCCTCTCTGATATCAGGGAAATTTAAAAAAATTAAAATTGCAATTTTCTAAAAAAGTTGATTTTTTGTATTATTTTAATATTTTTAATAATTAAAAAATAATAAAAATCACAAAAATAATAAAATTCACCAAAATGTCACATTTTGAATTTTAATTACTTAGGAATAAACCCCATATTTTTCTTAAGTCTCTATGATGAGATATCAAATTTTAAAGCCCTAAGATAATTTTAAAATTAAAAAAATGTATTTTCTAGCATTTCCACTAAAATAATTCTAATAAATCAAACAAAAATCAAAAAATTGTAAAAATTGGTTCTCTGGTTTCCTTGATATCAGAGAGATTTTTGAAAAATATAAAATTTATTTTTCAACCTTTATTTTATTTTTAAATTAATTGATACTCCAAAACTCAAAATAATTATAATAAAAAGAATATAATTCAAAAAATCACCAAAATTCGTCCAAGTGGTCCTCTGGTCATTAGGAATGTCTCATAATTTTCTTAAGGATAGAAACTTTTCCTTGGTCATGTTACTAAATTTTCCTTGGAAATCCCTATTTTCCACCAAAAATAATTACATAAATAAATTAAATACAGAAAAAATCACATTTTCTCCTCTAATGTCTTGATTGATATGTGAGTGAAGTCACATAAAAATTTCAAATTCATTTGAGCTCAATTTAGTGAGTTATGAAATTAGTAAGTTTAAAGGGCAAAATGGTAATTAAAATTTTAACTCATAATTAAAAATTTTAGGTTTAATTAAAAGGGTGGGTAAAATATTTGATACTAAGTTGATTTTGGATGTTTGAAACTTAGGCAACTAAAGGGTAGAAACCTACCAAATAATTTAAAAATAAATAAAATAAACCTTAATTAAATAATTAATTAAATTTGGAAGAATAATAAAAAAATTGGAATTATTAAAATAAGGATATTATTAGGAAGAGATTTGTTCTTTAATTTAAGAATCCCTAAATTAATCACCTCAATAATATTTAATTCCTAATTAAAATGATAACCCAAATTCAAGATGTAAAATGTCGAAAGACTTAATCATTAAATTAAATTAAAGTTAAATTATTTAAATTAAATCCTCTTAAAATTTCAATTAAATTAATACTTTAACAATTAAAATTAAATCATCTTTAAAAAAAAATAATAAAATATTAAATTAAAATCAAAAATAAAATTAAGTTAAAATTTAAATTAAATTAAAATCTAAAATAAAATTAAATTAAAATTTAATTAAATTAAAGATTGAATTAAGTTAAATTAAATTTAAATTTAAATTAAATTAAATTAAATTAAATCAAATCACATTAAATTAAATTAAATTAAATCACGTTAAAGCATGTTAAATTAAATTAAAATAAATAAAAAATAAAATCAAGTTAAAATAAAATTAAAAATTAAATTAAATAAAATAAAATTAAATTAAAATTAAAACTAAACCAAATTAAAGTAAATTAAATTGAATTAAAAATAACATCACCTATGACATAAAGAATTCAAAATAAATCTAAAACAAATTGAACACTATTCCAAACTTAAACCCATTAATTAAAATTAAATCGAATCACAAATCACTTGAACATTAATTTGCCCTCGAAAGCTCTTGTTGTCATAACTCCTGAATGGAGTATTAAGTGAAGTGTTACTTCACTTATAGGACATTCAAATGTCCTAGTTCACTGAGCAAGATAACAAAACTTGAACTCCCGGATGATCAATTCACTTGTATAATTAAATTCTCTTGAACTCGAAAACAATCACTGAAGTATTGAAAAGATGTTTAAGACTCGTCTTAAGCACTTCCTCGATATGATAGGATATTTATAAGAACAATTGAACTTAATTGTTCTTTGATGAAGAAAATCATCCTTAAACCAAAACACAAGAACCTAGACGTCATAGGAGATGACTAGCTATAGGATTTAGAACTTGGTAGAAAACCATAACCCTTCCCTTAGTTTTACCTAGGAACTTGTTTTAAATGCTTAAATATTCTAAATTGTGTTTAAGTGCAGCTTGGGATGACGGGAAGATCCTCCAGGTACGCTTTTATTTTATTGCAATTTACTTAATCGCATCGCACTTACTTTTCTTGCATGATAAACAACTGTTGCATGAAAACCCACAAATTTAGGATAGTCCCTAAAACTGAAACCAAAACTAAATTAAAAGTCATTACAAGATAAAATTCGCCGCCACAACATTTTAAAATATAAAATAACTCAAAATTTAATCACAAACAGAACAACAAAACTACAACTACAACTAAATTAAAACGTCTTGTCTGGATGATCTGGAATACCTTGAATGATGTAACCTACGTGTTGCTAACGGGATTTCCCACGGCCTAAATGAAAGTGTGGAACTCATTTAGTCGAGTTTAGCAAATTCATCTCGGACTAAGTGAATCCGATAAAAATAATGATGCCGGAAGGATGGAACCGTGGGATCTTAATCGGTGTTGTTATAATCAACTTTAAGATTTGTTTTAATTAAAACATAAAAAAACACTTGGAAATTAAGACCTTCTCTGAACCAAAACATTTCTCTCATCTCCTGATTTATGACTTCTAAAACTAAACCTCTGCAACAACAACAAGGAGCTCGGAGCATGGTGGGCAGCTCGGCCATCGTCATCAGCAAAACCTGAGTCTACTTCAAGAAAATTTCTTAGAATTAAATAACTAAACCATAGGACTTCGAGGTAGTTTGCTTAGTGCAACATTAATCCTCAACCTTTTTGTTAGGCATTTGCGTTGCAAATTAATCCCTAACCGGTCTTAGGATTCCGAGGTAGTCGTCTGATACGACATAAATCCTCACATCTTCGAGGCTATTTGTGTGATTGCATCATACGAATATAAGTCCTAATTAATTAAAATTGGCAAGATCAAAACATTAAATAAACATTAGGGCTTTCCTAAATTCAAGCCAAACAATAGGATAGTCGGGAAATTACCGAAGTTCGCTTCAAATCTGTGATTTCTCCTACCTTTCTTCCTTCGAATTCCTAAAATAAAATGTTCCAAATTTGATCCATTCTCTATTGAAATTCCAAAATTCAATCCTCGAAAACTTAAACTTTGAAATTCTCGATAGCAGAACTATCGATTATTATCGAGAGTTTTCTTAGGTGATTCCCGTCACTTAAGATGTAATTAACTATAGGGGCTTGCCCTTATAGGAATTTTAAGAACCTGAGTAATATAAACCCTGCTTAATTCATTTATATTAAGTAGGGGAACTTGTCGGCTTATAAAATTGGTTCACAAACCAAACGGATGTCACAAATCTTCTAGTTTATTTAATCGAGCCCCATCATCGAGCAAGGTGTCTATTCTCCGGGATAGATATACAGTTTGTGGTGTGGTGCTCGTTTATATAAACTATTCGGGATGTGGGATCAGTTTGATTTCATTTCTTAAAATCTTCAAATTTAAAAATTATTTTCAAAATCAAATACTACTTTTCAAATTATTTATTTAAATTAAATTAAAAATTCGCCGACAATTTTTGTAGGCGACCCCCTTTTCAAAATAAAACACTCAACCTAAAAATATGCCGACATGACCATACCATATTGGGCAAGAGGAGGAGCCTCTTCCTTGATTCCCTTAAAGTAATTAAGCACTCCCATGTCTCCCCTAACCCATGCTTAAGCCTAATTGTACTTGGATTGTGACTTCTCCCCACTAATCAAGCTGAATCAAGGGAGCTTTTCTCAGCCCAAATCAGACCATGGAAAGGTGATCCAAGCCCAACCTCATGCTTTGACCAATTTGACCTTAAACTCCTCTATTTAAGCTCAATTCATGGCCAAAGAGAAGAGATGCAAACGATTACCTTGGGGAAACTCTGCCAAATTGTTCCCAAAGCTTCTCCAAGCACTCCTACGCTCAATCCAACCATTTCCAATTGAGGCCTCTCCTCTTGGACAAAGGTATCGATTTTTTTCTCCTCCAACCGAGCTTATTTTAAATTTCTATAAATATTCACATGCTTTAAGTATATTATCACCGTATAGATGTGTTCTACTCGATTAGATGATCATTTTAAAAAAAATTCACTCAATTTCGTTGAGAAACAAGTGAGATATTGAGGTTTGAAGGTAGACGGTTTTGGGTGAATAGAAGTAGGAGAGAGGAGTAGTAGCCGTCCGATCACATGTGTATCGAACGGACGGCCGAGATGCAGTCAGACATGAGCTTCATCCATAAGCAGAAACGCGCCAGCCAATCACAGAGCGACACGTGGCCCCCCTTGATAACGATAGTTTGAGAGGGAAATTGGAACATAAACTTCACAATGTAAAAAATCACAAAAATAAAATAAAAATACCCTCTTAATCAGTGACCAGAGGAGAACAATGTGGAAAAAGAATTGGGTTAATTTGATGAGTATTTTATTTTTAATTAATTATTTACTATTTTGAGTATTTTGATTCTCCATTTGTATACACAACTCACCATGGCTTGAGACCATAGGGATTTTGAAGCCTCTAATCTTGGGAACATTCCCTAAATTTTTCAAGGTCAGAGGCTATCTCTATGGCAAGTTATGTATTTTTTAAGTTTATGTCACTGTTTTGGTATTTTAATTCCAATAATTAGTATATTACTCAATAAATTCTAGAAAAATTTGGGAAAGTTTCTTAGGACCAGGGGACCCTAGGATAATTTTGGTCAGGCTTAATTCATTAAGAACAGCCCTAATTTGCCTAAATACTCAAAACTGAATTTTAATTAATTAGAGTTAACCACACATCAAAATAACTTGAAATAAATTCTACATTGATCTTTAGGATACAGAGAACCTTGCATAAAAATTTAAAGTCAATTAGAAATGATTAGTCCCACTAAATGAATTAATTAAGCCACATGATCAAAATTAAACTTAAAAAATTCATAACTCCAAAAATACATTCAAAAATTCACCAAATTAGTTTTGTGAGCTCTCTTATATCAGAGGAGTCTATAAAAATTAAAATTGGAATTTTCTAAAATTTTTTATTTTTAATGATATTTTTGATATTTAAATAATTAAAAAATAATAAAAATCACAAAAATATTAAAAATCATAAAAATTTCATATTTCACCTCCTAATCACTTAAGAACAAACCAAATATTTTTCCCAAGTCTCAAAGTAAAGATATTGAATTTTAAATGCTTAAAATAATTTTTAATATTAAAAAATATATTTTCCCACCTTTTCACTAAATTAATTCCAATAAATCAAAGAAAAATTATAAAATTGTAAAATTTATTTCTCTGAACTCTTTGAGGTCAGAGAGATTTAAGAAAAATATAAAATCTATTTTTTAACTTTAATTTTATTTTATAATTAATTAACACTCCAAAATTCAAAATAATTATAATAAGTAAAATATAATTTAAAAAATCACCAAAATTGGTCCAAGTGGTCCTCTAATCATTAAAAACATCCCATAATTTTCTTAGATACAGAAACCTTACCTTGGTCATGTTGTTGAATTTCCATTGAAAATCTCTATTTTTCACAAAAATAATTATATAAATTAAATTAAATTAAATTCAAAAAAATCATATTTTCTCCTCTAATGTCTTAATTGACATATGAGTGAAGTGACATAAAAATTTCAAGTTCATTCGACCTCAATTTAGTGAGTTATGAAATAAATAAGCCTAAAGGGGCATAAAGGTAATTAAAGGATTTTAACCCTAATTAATACTTAGGTTTAATCAAGGGGAGGGTAAAATATCTGATTTTAAAATTTTCATTAGAAGATTGAAACCTAGAGAATTAAAGGGTAGAAACCCATTAATCATCTTGAAAATATTTAAAGTAAACCTTAATTAATTAAATAATTTGAATTTTGGAAGAATAAGTTAAAATTTGGATTATTAAAATGAGAATATAATTTAGAGAGACTATAATAACTTAAACTAAAATCCCTAAATGAATCACTCTAATAATATTTAACTTTTTAATTAAATTTAAAGTGATAATTAAAATTAATAATTAAATAATTAAATAATTAAAAGGAAAGTGAACTTTAATTAAATTAAAACTTAAAACATTAAATAATTTGATAATTAAATTGAAATAAATATAAAACAAAATTATTAATTTCAAAAATTACTTGAAAGCAAACTTAAAGCAAATTTGAAACATTCAAAATCAATTTCATAAAAATAAATTCTTAATTAAAATAATAATCAAACCAATTAAAAGTTAATATTGCAATTAAATTAAAATTAAATCATTAAAGTCTAAATTAAATAATTTAAACTCCTCTTTCAATTCAAATGGTTTAAGACCTTTAAGAATAAAACAACTTGAACACTATTCCAAACTTAAAATTATTAAAATTTCATAACTAAATTAAATCATTTTAAATCACCAATTCCAATTTTAAATCATTAAATTCTTTAACAAACTGAGTTGCCCCCTAAAGGTTTTCATTTTTATAACTCTTAAGTAAAGCATCAAGTGAAATGTCACTTTACTTATAGGATAATCAAACATCCTAATTCACTAAGCAAGAAGGAAAATCTAAACTGAATTCTTGGATGATCAATTCACCAGTACAATTAAACTCATTTGGACTCAAATTAATTCCAAAAATATTGAAAAGAAGTTTAGGACTCTTCCTAAACACTTCCTCAATATGATTGGATGTTTTAGAAGAACAATTGAATTTAATTGTTCTTTGATGAAGAAAATCATCCTTAAACGAAATACAAGAACCTAAACGTCATAGGAAATGACTAGCAATAGGATTAGGAATTTGGTAGACAACCAAAGCCTTTCCCTTAGCTTTACCTAGGTACTTGTCATAAATAGTTAAATGCCTTAACATGTGTTTTAAGTGCAGTTTGGAATGACGGGAAGACCCTCCAGATACGCTTTTATTTTATTGCAATTTACTTTATTGCAATTTATTTATATGAGCTACACTTCACTCTTCTTGCATGTTAAACAAGATTGTTGCATGAAAACTAAAACCTTTAGGATAGCCACAAAACAGAAACCCAAAACTAAATTAAAATCAACACAAGATAAAATTCACCGCCACAACATTTCAAAAGATAAAATAACTCAAAATTTAATCACAAACAGAACAACAAAATTACAATTGCAATTAAATTAAAACACCTCGTTGGATGATCGGGAATACCTCGGATGATGTAACCTACATTTTGCTAATGAGATTTCCCACGGTCTAAATGAAAGTGTGGAACTCATTCAGTTGAGTTTAGCAAATTCATCTGGACTAAGTGAATCCGATAAAAATAACGGCGCCGGAATGATGGAACTGTGGGATCTTAACCGGTGTTGTTATAATAAACTTTAAGATTCCCCTAATAAAACATTAAAGAGATTTGAACTTTAAGATTTTTCTTAACCAAAACAATTCTCTCATCTCCTGATTTCCACCTTCTAAAACTAAACCTCTGCTACAACAAGGAGCTCGGAGCACAGTGGGCAGCACGGCCATCTTCGTCAGCAAAACTTGTGTCTACTCCAGCTAAACCATTCTTAGAATTAAATAACCAAGCCATAGGATTTCGAGGTAGTTTGCCTAGTGCAACATAAATTCTCAACTCTTCGTTAGGCATTTGCATAATCATATTATGCAAATTAAGCCCTAACCGGTCTTAGGACTCCGAGGTAGTTGTTTGGTACGACATAAACCCTCACATCTTCGAGGCTATTTGTGTGATTATATCACATAAATATAAGTCCTAATTAATTAAAATTGGCAAGATTGCAATATTAAATAAATTCTCAAATTGAAACCAAACCATAGTGATAGTTTGGGAAGTTGCCAAGATTCTTCTTGGATCCTCGCCTTCTCCTACTTCTCTTCCTTTGGACTCCTGAAATAAACTGTTCCAAATTTGATCCATTCACAATTGAAATTTCCAAAATACAATTGTTTGAAAACCTTAAACTTTGAAATTCTTAAGAGTAAAACCACTGATCATTATCGAGAGTTTTCTTGAGTGTCTTCGGACATTTAAGATATAATTAACTATAGGGGCTTGCCCTTATAAGGAACTTTAAGAACCTGGGTAATATAAACCCCGCTTAATTCCTTTGTATTAAGCGAGGGAACTTGTCAGCTTATAAAATTGGTTCGCAGACCAAACAGATGTCACAAATCTTCTAGTTTATTTAATCGAGCCACATCACCAAGCAGTGTGTCTATTCTTCGGGATAGATACACGGTTTGTGGTGTGGTGCTCGTTTATATAAACTATTCGGGATGTGAGATCGGTTTGATTTCATATCTTAAAGTTTTTAAACTTAAAATCATTTTTAAAATCAAATCCTACGTTCTAAATTATACATATTTAAATTAAATTTAAAACCTAAAATTCACCGACAATTTCTTTTAGGCGACCCCTTTTTCTAAAATACAACACAACCTAAAAATATGCCGACAATTAATTGAAGAAATGGCTACTAATAATTTTGAATGGCCCTCTGAACGGGTAAATCCTAAGAGAGTAGCTAGTGTTCATGATTCAGATATAATGACTATGGTAGTTTCTCAAATTGCATCCCTTTCAAAGAAAATAGATCAATATGGAATGAATTATTCTCAACCACCTCAAGTGTTGGAGGAAAATTCATTTGGACAGGTAACAGAATCTCAAACACCTTATGAGACTTTAAATGCTATTAATAGAATTAACAATCCTTATTCAAATTATTATAATCCTGGTTAGAAGAATCACCCAAACTTCGATTGGAATAATAACAATGCTAATGTTAACCCGCACAGGGCTAACAATTCTATAAATCCAATTGGAAATTCGAACAATCAAGGAAATACTAATTTTAGACCATCTTATCCTCCTGGATTTAATAGTAACCCACAATTTAAGGATAAGAAGTTGTCTACTGAAGAAATGATTCTGAATATGAGAAATCAATTACAAGCTCAAGGTGTTGCTATAAAAAATATTGAAAATCAATTAAGACATATTTTCACTACACTTAATAATAGACCTTATGGAACACTTCCGAGTAATGTTGAGATCAATCCAAAAGATCAAAACAAGGAATAACTTAGAGCTATTCAATTAAGGAGTGGAAAAGAATTGGAAACTAGAGTGCAAAAAGAAGTTGAAATATAAAAGGAGAAGGCGGAAATCGAAAAAGGTTCAAACAAGATTTATCCAGACTTGGATTACCCTCTTGAGCCCATGAAGATAACTGTTGAAAAACCACCACCTCCATTTCCTCTAAGATTAAAGAAACAATACAGGGATAATAGATTTGGAAATTTTTTGGAGATCCTTAAAAAATTAACTATCAATATTCCTTTTGTTGAAGAATTGGAACAGATGCTTGACTATGCCAAGTTTATGAAGGATACTCTAAGAAAGAAAAGAAAGTTTACAGATCATGAAATTGTTGCACTTAGTGGAGAGTGTAGTGTAATTATTCAGAAGAAGCTTCCGGAAAAACTCAAAGATCTTGGTAGTTTCACTATTCTGTGTGCTGTAGGTGAAAATTTTTTCAGAAAAGCTTTATGTGATCTGGAAGCTAGTATTAATCTTATGCCTTTATCAACTTTCAAAAGGTTGGGAATAGGAGAAATTTCTCCTGCATCTATGACTCTTCAGTTGGCCGATCGTTCCATTACTTACCTTAAAGGAGTGGTGAAAGATGTGTTAGTGAAAGTGGATAAATTTATCTTTTTTATTGTTTTTATTGTGCTTGATATGAAGGAAGATAAAGAAATTCCAATCATTTTGGGAAGACCATTCCTTGCTACTAGAAGAGCGGTAATTAATGTTTAAAAAGGAGAATTAACTATGTGAGTTAATGATCAAGAGGTGACCTTTAATATTTTAAAATCTATGAAGTATCCCTCAATGGAAAAAGATGATGAATGTTTTAGGATGGAGGTCTGTGATTACTTGAGAAATGATCATTTTGAAAATATATTTGAAAAGCAGATGAATATAAAAATATGTTTGAAGATGAAATTGAAGATGAAGAAAATTCAGATAGTAAGAAGAATAAAGATTTGGAGTATGTTCAGGAGAGAATCGAAGTATTAGACACTATGGAAGGTGGAGATAAAAGCTTAATTCCATCTATCATCAAACCTTCTAAACTTGAAATGAAAATTATCCCTAATCATTTAAAGTATATGTTTTTAGGAGAATCATCTAACTTGCCAAATATTGTATCTTCGTAGTTAAATGAATACCAAGAACATAAGTTGTTAGAAACTTTAAAAAGATACAAGAAAGCTTTTGGATGGACTTTGAGAGATAATAAAGGAGTTAGTCATTTGATTTGTATGCACAAAATTTTATTAGATGAAGAACATAAGCCGAGAGTTGATCCACAAAGAAGATTAAATCCTATAATGAAATATGTAGTTAAGAAAGAGATTTTAATTGGCTGGATGCTGGAATTATTTATCCTATTTCGGTTAGTGCTTGGGTGAGTCCAATACATTGTGTACCAAAAAAAGGGAGGAGTGACTGTTGAAGTGAATGAATGTAATGAAATTATACCCACAAGAAAAAATAATGGATGGCGAATTTGTATTGAATATAGGAAATTAAATGCTGCTACCAGAAAAGATAACTTTCCTCTTCCTTTTCTTGATTAAATGCTAGATAGACTTTCTGGACACAAGAACTACTGTTTTCTGGATGGATATACTGGTTACCATCAAATACTTATTGCTCCTGAGGATCAAGAAAAGACAACATTTACTAGCCCTTACGGAACCTTTGCTTTTCGAGGAATGCCTTTTGGACTGTGTAATGCACCTGCAACATTTAAGAGATGTATGATGTCTATCTTCGGTATTATGATAAATAATGTAATAGAAGTTTTTATGGATGATTTTTCTGTATTCGGGACTTCATTTGAAATTTTCTTGGAAAACTTAGCAAAACTTTTGGAGCTTTGTGAGAGAACAAATCTAGTTCTGAATTGGGAGAAATGTCAATTTATGGTTGCAGGAGGAATTGTTCTGAACATGGTATGGAGGTCGACCCTGCTAAAATCAGAGTGATTGAGAGATTGCCGCCACCCACTACTGTGAGAGAGGTGAGGAGTTTCTTAGGACACGCTGGATTTTATAGGCGATATATTAAAGATTTTTCTAAAATTACTAAACCTTTGTGCCGACTTTTAGAAAATGATAGAAAGTTCGATTTTAATGATGAATGCTTGAGAGCTTTCAAACTATTAAAAGAAAAATTAATCACTGCACCTATAATTGTTTCACCTGATTGGGAGAAACCATTTGAACTTATGTGTGATGCTAGTGATTATGTGATCGGAGTAAAGATTGGGGCAAAGGCATGATAAAATTTACAAAGTCATCTACTATGCTAGTAAAACTCTTAATGAGGCTCAAATTAAATATACCACAACTGAAAGAGAGTTATTAGCTATAGTATTTGCTTTTGAAAAATTTGAACCTTATTTAATTGGAGCTAAAAATATTGTGCATACAGACCATTCAACTATCAAATATTTAATGCAAAAGAAGAATGCGAAACCTAGACTCATTAGATGGATACTTCTTCTGCAAGAATTTGATTTTATGGTAGTTGATAGGAAGGGAGCTGACAATCAAATAGCTGATCATCGTCAAGAATAGACTATGATAAATTATCTGAATTTGAAAAAGAAATTACTGAAATTTTCTCTAATGAGCAACTCTATACTATTATGGGAAGTAATTAGCCTTGGTATGCTGATATTGTAAATTATATTGTAAGTGATATTGTACCACCTGATTTAACAAGGAAACAACAAAAGAAGTTTAAATTTGATGCAAAATTCTATTTTTGGGACGAGCCCTATCTATATAAACATTGTAAGGATCTGATTATTTTGAAATGTGTGCCACAAGAGGAAACTAATTTGATTATTCAACGATGTCAAGATTCTAAATTTGGAGGTCATTTTGGTGTTGATAAAACTGCTTTTAAGATTTTACAATCTGGATATTATTGGCCTACTCTTTTTAAAGATGTTTATAGATATATTAAATCATGTGATCGATGTCAGAGAGTAGGTAATATCTCTATAAGAAATGAAATGCCTCTAAATTATAATTTGGAAGTTGAAATTTTTGATATATGGGGATTAGATTTTATGGGACCATTTACTCCGTCATTTGGAAATTTATATATATTGGTTGCCGTTAATTACATCTCGCAATGGAATGAAGCTGTTGCTTTACCTAGATGTGATGCTCAGAGTGTTTCAAAATTTTAAAAGAAAAATATATTTACAAGATATAGAATGCCAAGAGTGATCATAACTGATGGTGGATCCCATTTTAGGAATAATCAAATTAAGAGATTAATTGAGAAATATAATATTATTTATAGAATCTCTACTACTTATCATCTCTAGGCTAGTGGTTTAGCAGAAGTGTCTAATCGTGAAATTAAAAGAATTTTGGAGAAAACTGTGGATAATCATAAACTAGATTGGTCTGCTTGATTAGATACTGCTTTATGGGCTTATATGACTGCTTTTAAAACCCCTACTGGAATGTCTCCTTATAGACTAGTGTTTGGTAAGACTTGCCATTTACCAGTTGAATTGGAGCATAAAGCATATTGGGCGATAAAAGAGTTAAATTTTAATTTAAAAAATGTTGGAGAGAAAAGATTTATGCAATTGAATGAATTGGAAGAGATTAGAAATGCATCTTATCACAATGATATGATTTATAAAGAAAAAAATGAAATTATGGCATGATCGGAAGATATTGAAAAATAACTTGGAATTTGGACAAAACGTTTTATTATAGAACACAAGATTGAAGTTATTTCCTGGAAAGCTCAAGTCTAGATGGTTTGGACCTTTTACAGTTTTAAAAGTTCATTCTTTTGGAGCTGTTGATATTAAAGATCCTGATACTGGAAATATTTTCAAGGTTAATGGGCATTGATTAAAGCCTTTCTTTGACGAGTTTCAACTTGACTTCAAAGAGGTTTTAATGCTGAGTCATCTCGATTAACTGAATAGTTTTTAGGGCTGATGACGTTAAACCAAGCGCTTTATGGGAGGCAACTCATATGTATCTTTGTGGTGTGTTTGCTTGTTTGTTGTAGTTGTGCTTTTTAGATAGTTGTTTTTGAATCCTAATTAATCCATAATACTTTAAAAATTGATAAATGATGAATCGAATCGAGATATTGGAATATTTTGGGCCAAACGAAGTTCGGTGAGAATTTTTACCAGTGGCGCCGCCGGCGCCCTATCACATTTTATGCACTGAACTTGCCTGTTTGAGCTCCGCCGGCGCCCTATCGAGTGCCGCCGGCGCCCAAAATCTGTTTGATGCTTTTTAAGTTTTAAAATGCGATTTTTGGCGGTTTTTGGCGGGATCTTCGTCCTTATAACTCCCTAAACTCCATTTTTTACTTCTTAACTCCATAAAAATGAAAACCAGCAATCCCAATTCGTATCCTATGGATTCCTTTCCCATTGAAACCCCTCGATCTCGTGTTTTCAACCAAAGGAAGTTCATAAGTTTTGAAGCGCAGTGTTTGTTCAACAAAGTGATATGAAAAGAAGGATTATCAAGGAATGAGGCTTCATAAATCGAGGTATGGATAATCCTACTACTAGAATTGAAGAGATTATTAAGGATAGACGTTGGGAAGTGCTTTGCTACACTATCGCTGCCGTTGTTGTTCCCGTCGTGAAAGAGATTTATACAAATCTTCACGGGATCAATCAAGGGTTCGTATTTATGTGTGGTAGATTTGTATTTCACTCCTGCACAAATTAATGATCTCTTTATGATAGAGAACGTACCTATTTCCCATTATTCTAATTTCAATGCCATGAGGGATAATATGAATGATGTGTATCGATATCTGACGGATGAGAATGAAGAATGGGAAGTTAGAGAGAATGGATACATTAGTTTCTCATCTGCATCTCTCAATCCAATATCGAAGCAGTGGCACTACTTTATTTCGGCAAAGTTATTTCAGACATTGAAGATTAGCAAGGTAACCAAGGAAAGAGCCATTTTGAATTTCTATATTCAAACTGGGAGGCTGGTTGACATTGGTAATATCATTGTGAAATTAGTTCTGGGATTAATTGTGCATGGATCTAAATATGGGCTTGGACACCCGTCCACCATATTTTTTGTTATGTAGTCAATCACAGGTTCCTTATGAAGGTTGGGAAAAGGTTCTTCTTCCATGGAGGCCTATTGATCCAACTAATCCCTATGACTATTAGACAGTTGGAGATGAAGATGACATGAACTTGCTCGCTGATCAACCAACGCAGACTCTACAACCAATTCAACCCTATTTTCCTGAAGATTCCAGAATGATATTGAAGAGGATCAAACATTTGGAGACTGAGGTATGGAACATTATGAATTCGATCAATAACATTTTTGATTTATTCGATCATATAGATTGGAGAATGAAAGAGCAATTCGATCACACTAGTCGAATTGAGATGGGCTTGATCAATCTGATGTAGAAGAACGGGTGATTGCTGAGAAATCATCTGACGAATTTCCAATTAGTCCATTCTATAATTTTTTTGTGCATCGTCAATCAACTGGAGACATTAGAGGAGAGGATAGTTCTGAAACTAATGTGGAGTAATTGATGGATTCTACTTATGTTTGTTGTGTGTTTAGTTTGCTTTGCTTAGTTACGTTTGGTTTGTGTAGTATTTGCTTTGAACTTGGATTTGTATGTGTTTACTTTCATTGTGTGCTTAGATCTTAGTGTTTGCCTATCGTAGAGTACTTGCTGCACTAGATATCTAAGAGTAGTTGGTTTAAGTGAACATATTTGGTGTCAATAATGTAACTTAGATTATATATATATATATATATATAAGATTGTTGTGTTTTATTTGTGTGAAGAATTGTGTTAATTATTGCTTATGGGATGATAAATGCCTATTGAAGTGTTAAACATCTTTGTGGACGTCGAAACGATCGAGAATACGAAAAAATTTTCGGACCCAGAAAACATTTTGGATTGGTGCCGCCGGTGCCCAAATCCACAGAGTTTGGTTAATTATTATAAGTAGAGCGCCGCCGGCATCCTATCGAACGCCGCCGGCGACCGAACCCAGTAAAAGCTCAAAAATCCTCGTTTTCATGATTTTTACATTGGGACCCGCAAATTATTCCTTTCCCTTCTTCCTCCTCCATTTTCGCAATTTTGAAGATCTAGGACTTGCTAGATCTCGGATTTAAGGAGATTTCAAAGCTTTTCTACACCGGATCTACACTTCTCTTGGTAAGAACTTCACTTTAAGTTAAAATTTTTTGATTTTTACCATGGAAATCTCTCACATTGCTTATGGTGGAATTTTTGGAGTTTTAAAGAGATTTTGAGATTTCCATGATGAAATTTTCTCTTACTTGTTTAGCATAGTGTTTGGAGTTTGTTACATTGTGAATTTGAGATTTATTGGAATTTTCTTGCGAATTTTAGAAATGCACATGGCTCCAAGGTTGAGTAAAGGAAAGAGCAAATTGGATTTTGATGAGGAGAAGTTCGTTAACATCAAAGCCCAATTTCGTTATAACTCTTACCTCTACAACAAGAAGTGTATCCAGGATCGCGTTTTTGATAGTCCTGGAGGATCTGTAGAACAATTGATTGCAGAGAAGAATTGGGAGCGATTTTGTTATTTCACTGCGAATGCTATTATGGGAGTGGTTTGAGAGTTTTATTCGAATATACCATGGACTGAGACTGAGTATGGGCTTGTTTGAGGAAAAATGGTTGAGTTTACTCCTCAGCGTATTAATGCTTTCTACTAGACTCAGGAACCAATTGTATGTGAATATGAAAACTTTGACACTGGGAGGGATAATATGAGAGAAGTTATTGCTTTTCTGACTAACGGGCGAGGAGAATGGAAAGTAAGTCAAAAACAGTTGATTAATTTCCCGCCTCCACATTGAATGTTGCTTCAAAAGTTTGGTATTATTTTATTTCTGCGAGACTATTACCATCTTATCACCACAGCGAAGTTACTAGAGATATAGAGATTCTGAACTAATGTATTCAAAAGATGAAAAAGATTGATATTGGGGCTATTATTTACAAGAATATTCTGCGATTGCTAGAGGTGAGACCACTAGAGGATTAGGACATCCTGCTTTAGTTCATGCCCTCTGTGTTCAGTTTGGAGTGGAGTTCAGTAGATCTGAAGAAGTGGCTATACCTTTGGGACCAATTACAAAGAATATTATCCGTACTTATGAGTCTCATGTAGGAGCCATAGCTGAGCGTAGGAGTACTGATATTCCTACTACGTGTTATGATGTTCCATCTACTTCTGAGATGACTACCTTATCTGATATTATGGAGCAGTTGAGACTACAGAGTGCTAGTGTAGACAGACTCCATGGTCGGATGAATGTATTATGATTATCTGCAGAGGAGAGTTGATTTCGATATTGATTATTATGATGCTCAGGTCAGATTTATGAGGGGGGAGTCCGATGTGATATTTCCTTCTTGCCCCAGCTATACACCATATAGCCTGACCCTGCTAAGGACCCTGCTGATGACCATGTTGATGACCCTGTTGATCCTGGTGATGGAGAATGGTAGATTGTTTATTTTTTTATTTCTGTTGTTCTTGTTGTGTTGTGTTGTACTGATGTGGTGTTGTGGATATTTGGTTTTCATATGATGTGTAACCCTGTTGTTGTACTGTTGTGTTGTAATATTTATTTTCATATGTTGTGTAACTCTGTTGGTGTATTGTTATGTTGTACTGAAACATTAAAATTTGTAACTGGACTGTGTAGTACTGTGATAGTTTGTTTCATGTTGTAGTGTTCTGTTGGATTTTTAGATGTTTAATGTTAATTTCTCTTTACCCATGCAAATATTTAAAATTGTTATATCACTGCTATTAATTGTTTCATGTCTGCTAGTTGTAAATTTTGACTAATACCAGATAGCTGTTGAAGATTTCAAGATCCCAGCACAGAAAGGTTATGTTTCTTTTACTCTCCACTATTTCAAATTTATTGAAAAATTTAAGTTTGGGGGAGGGTAGAGAAATACTAACTTTTATTTTTTCTCAATTATTTTATTTTCAAAAATTATTAGCATAATTTCTGGCAGTTGAACCTCACTATAAGTAACTAAAACTTTTTTTCTATTTCAGTTGAATATTATGGAAGGATAGGATGAAAATTTTTAGTGATAAAGGTTGATTTCATAGAAGTAAGATATTTGGTATGAAAGGATTTGATTATAGTCAACTATTTAAAGTAAAGAAAACTATATTTTTGAAATGTTAAGGGACTTAAAGTATTGTGTGTTAAGAAGAGATTGTAACTTTATGACGAATAATAAAGCTTATACTTAACTATAAAGTAAAGAGATGTTTCAGGTTTGAACTTTAGAAAGAGGAGAGTGAAGTTCAAAATCATTAAAGGGCTATCCAGATATAGTAATCCTTAATAAAAAAAAAGAGAAAAGAAAATAAGGATTGAAAAACAATCCCTAAAAGAAAAAAAGAAAAAGAAAAGAAAAGAAAAAGAAAGAAAAATGTTTATGAGGAGAAGCTTGAGGAAATGCTTAATAAAAAATTGGCTTCACTTGAATCACCCTAAAGGGAGAACATGATTTCATTTATGAATTTATGTTTTAAGTACTGGCCTAGATTCAGTTAAAGTTTGCATGAACTCCTTTTTCACATAGTCTTTTGAGGCACTATTAATATGACAAATTATGGTTCATCTTGAAATAAATAGAAGACTAGAACTCTTAGACTAGAACTCCTTAAAAAACTCGCCAAAATAAATAGAAGACTAGAACTCTTAAACTTGATTGGAGTTCAAATTTGAAGAGTTTTGGCGACTTTTTGAAGGGATGCCTATGAAAACTCTTGGGATTTCATCCCTATCTTATATGTAACAGTTTTTGGACAAAAATGGTGTGGATTTCAGTGGAGTCTAGTGTCTTATGTGTAGTTTTAGTGAGTGTTAAGTGTTAGGGTTTAAGAGAAGAGTGTTTAGAGTGAGTATTTGAGAGGAATTCTTCTCTAAGGAGTGAAGGAGAAGGGGTAAAGTGAGAGATTGCTTCTTCCTTTCCATTCTAAAGAGAGAATAAAGTGTTGTAAAGAAGAGAGAAGAGGATTCCAAGGAACTTCAAGGGAATTTCATTGGGGAAGAGAAAGAGATAAGTTATATTTTCTTTTGTGGTTTGTATGACCTTTCTTTTATATATAAAATCCATGTTTTATTGTATCTTCTCCATAAATTCTGAGTAGTCTCCATTGTCTTTCTTCTTGCATAGAGATGTGATGATGGATTGATGTGGATTTGATGTGGTTTTAATTTAATGAAGAAATTGTGACAGTTTTTCATTTCGAACTTAATTTACTTTGGATTTGGCCAATTGAAATGTTAAAATATATTGTTGAACATTAAGTTTGAAAAGATTTAATGTCCTACAACAATAATGTAAGATCCATTCAGTTTCTTTGGATGAATTGCATAGTTCATGAAAATTGAGTGCAAATGAATAGGGAAATATGTTTTGATGGACTTCAATGTGGAGATTTCAGGGTGACAGGCTGAAATCCCCAAATTGGTTCTAAGATTAGTAACTAATATCAAAGGTTAGCCTTCAGGTGAAGGGTGAGTGGGAGCTCCAAAGTGAGAGCTGGTATCCTCCCGTACCTAGCCGTAGATTTAATGACTAAACTTAGGATATGTCAATGTTGTTTTCTTACTTAGAAGAGGGGGTACTCTTTTAAGGGTAAAGAATCATCTATGCTCCTATTTGGCACTATAATATAAATATTTGTTTCATATCAATCTACACATCATATTCTCATTGCAAGAGGAAAGATACTTTTCTCATATATCGAAAGCCTTTCAAATACTTAATTTAGTGTGTCTGTTAGTTAATTTTGTTTCTGAAGTTGTTAGAAGTAATTGTAGTGTATTTAATCATTACGGTTTCCTGCATAGTAGTAGTAAGTAGTAAACTTTAATTGTGAATTAAATATCGGATTTTAATGCTACGTTACCTATATTGTGAACGCTTTCTTATATTCCAAACTTCCCTGTGGGATCGATAACCAGGACTCCATTAGAGCCCTGTATTACTTGATACGATACGTATACTTGCGTTGAATTCTTGGACTTAACGAAATCATTATAAATATATCAATTTGAGTTCATAAATTCTTGCAATATAAGTCCGGCGCATCAATAAGCCAATGTTATTTTTCGCTCTTAAATAGGAGAAAGAATATGATTGATCTTATTTTGCACATACAATATTTTCTTGTATCTCATTGCTATACATTATCCAATTCACTACATAAGAGCAATAGTATTTAACATCTCAAAATTCCCTAAAATATTTTATCCAAAAAGGATTATCTTTAGAATAAATATTTTCATTTAAGAGTAGTTATGGGTTGTTTTAAACTTAAGACTTATCTTTATGAGTACTTGTTAGAAAAACCACTTAAATTGACCTTCCATACTAAGGACTGATAGTAGTAGACTAGAATTAGCCTAAGGGATTTCTTACCTCGCTTCTCTGTGGATCAATACTAGAGTCTTTAAACAAGCTCTATATTACTTGAAACGATACGTCCACTTACGTAGAATGCCTAGTGTATAAACAATTTTCTATATTTTATAACATTTTGATTTTGCACACTAGCACATAAATATAAATTGGGCCAAGTTTTTTGCCATATTTCAAAAGCTAAATTACTACGTAATTGTGGGTCAGCGTCAAGTTTTTGGCACCGTCGCAGGGGATTTAAATTGACATAAAACACGCAGAAAAATAATACACACTAGGGGTGTATCACCGAGGATATCTTAGTTTATGCTCTTTTTTCCTCACATCTTCACTTCACTTTAGATTTTGGACTGGTTAGGTGAAATCTTGGAGCTTACCTTGGAGATCTTAGAGCTTTCCCTTAAAGAAACACTTGGAGCAAGGAGACTTGGGGAGAGTTCCTTCATCCTCTTAAAGAATTTGCTAAAGAAATTGGTCCCATTCCAACCTATTTTTTGTCATCTTCTTTTCTACTCTTCTCTAACCATCTTCTTCTTCTTTAGCTAACTCTTCATGAGTAGAGTCTAGGAGAGTTACATCATAGAATTAGAGAAGAAGAAACATCGCCAAAACTTCACTAGAGCTTTGTTGGAGCTCAGAACTTCACCAGAATCTCCTTCTTGAGGAGAGCCTCATCATTCTTTGGAGAAGAAGTAGACAAACCTCAATGGAGCTTTGCCGTAACTTTAACAAAACTTTGCTGAAGCTTAGACAAGCCTAGATAATACGTCCTCAACCTCCGCATAGCAGAAACTTTAGAAACTTTCACATTTTATATTATTAAAACCTCTTGGTCTGGATGTTAGGTTAGGGTTTTGTTATATTTGATATTATCATATGCTGCTGTGCATCACGTCCTTCGTGTTTACATTTATACTTGTGAACCTGTGCATGTTTGTTTGCATGGCATACCATATGTTTTCGTTTCATATATTTATGGTCTGCACTCGAGTCACTGCTTTTGCGTACTCATTCCTTGACACTCATGTGTCTTCTTTGAGGATGGCTTGCACATCAAGGCTACTCGGTTGTAATTCTCTCCAACGACAATTACATCACCTCACCTCCTACGATACCAACCTGGACTACCATATACACTCTCTGAGTCACTACCTCCTTGGCACACTCACCTCTGAGTCACTGTCTCCTTGGCATGCCCACTTCAGAGTCATTGCCTCCTTGGCACACTCACTCTCGAGTCACTGCCTCCCCGACACACTCACCCCTGACACTCATGTGTTTCACTTCTACATCACTGCTTCTCGCACGCTCTTTCACCTCCTACAGTGCTGCTTCAGATTATTGTAGGCATCTTTCTTGGGTACACGACTCTCACCAAGCTCGAGTAAGGCTCCTCAACCACCAAACATGTCCGACAATTTATCTTTGTTTCCCACCATCCTCGTGACATAACTCCACATTGTCACAAACATGTTTCTTACGTAAGGCATGTGTTTGTTTTTCTGCTTTCTTGGTGCTCATAATTTGTTTGTGTCTACAATTTGCATGTGTTTTTGGTTGTTTATAGGGCAAGGTGTAATTATCCCTAGTAGTGTCCTATATCCAAGGCGACCAAGCACAACACCACTTGTTCTTCATGCCTTGCATGCTCATATCTGGACACTCAGTCTATACGTCACTAGCTTGCACCAAAGTAGAATCATGACAGATGTACGATATCTCGTAATTACTTTTGCCTCTACGAAGTGGCCATAACAATCTGAATCACTTTGCATTAACATGTAAATCTCTGATCATCTCGACGATGAAACTTACTCGTTAGTAGTGTCCCTTTATTGGTTTTAATGCAGTTATTATTGCCTACGAGGATGTCTCGGTGGGTAATAATAACTATCACACCGAGACTATCACGCTTATGTTGTGCTAAAGTTCTAAGGGTCTGATAGGTTCCACTAGGCTTTTTCTTTCTTAGGACCTATTTTAAAAGTATAAAAATTTATATTATTATTACTTACATGCATCATGTTTTCAAAAATCTTTTTATAAATTATTGCATCTTTATATACCATATATGAGGTTAATCTTTTAAAATATAAGTTTTACAACACTTGCATCTAGTGACACCACTTAGAATCCTTGGATCCTTAGAATGGGGTGAGACAGCGACCTTGTCAAAACATATGCCAACCTTCTGACTCAACCCTGCACTCACTTAGATATTGTGTTAGGACACAACACTAGATAGTGTGCTACGTTAGGGCTAGGGTGTTAGGTAGTCTTTTACAATGTCTTGGCTATAGGTTTATGTTGGTTTGGTTGCCCTAACCATACATCACTTTTTTGCCTCTTTGTGTGTTTATTGGGTGTGAGATGTGCGCACTAGTATACTAGGGGCAGTCTTTTTATTGGAAGCCATCTCCAACAGTGAAGAGTTGCTTTAATGATTTATCTAATCACAGTTTATGCAGGTGCTGCTAGGCTCCCGCCAGGCAATGATCATATGAGCTTGCATGTAGATAGCTCTTTCTACTAACCATGTTTTCTTGCAGGTTGAGTCTTTTTTTTCTTACTTTTTTACTGTACTTTTTAGAGTCCCCAGAAGATTTTATATTAGAAATAAGATACGGGCATGAGTTTTGAGGCACCAGACAGGAGGCCCACATGACGAGGACCAGGAGTTGTTTACTCGTATCCCGTACCTTACTTATAAATTTTGTTGATGTATAGAATTAGGATCAGGTGTGTATATATGCAGTTCTTGGTTGCTTTTTCTACTTCTGGGATATGTTACCGACCCAGTAATGCATGACCTTTCTCATTCTTTTGATTTGGTTTGCTTTAAATTTCTACTTCTTACATGTGATTGCCCTTTTTGGCTTGTTTGGAATCGTACAAATCACCTAGGCTCTCTAAGGACATAATATTCTAAAATTTCTATAAAATTTTAATTATAACTTTTAAGACATAGTAAAATTTAGGCTTAAAACATTTAGGACTTTTAAAATTTACGCTTTATTTTCTGCATGGCCTTTGGGCCAAATTTTAAATGAGTTGCATAGCATGGCCTTCACCCAATTCATAATTAATAGAGTCTCCATGCTTAGGACTTATTAGACAATTGCTTCAAACTTACATGTCTCGAGGAGAGGTCCCTATGTTTCTTGAACTCGACTGACCCAACATAGATTTCTACATAGGCGGTCCTCTAGTGCGCTTAAGGTGCTAGAGGCTTCCCCAACACAAATGGGGAGTAAGTCCTTTGTTGAAATAATTTTCAGTTTTGTAGCTGGATCTCTCCTCTCTTTTCCACTCTAGCGGTATCCTTGCCATTTTGGCAAATATAAGTCCCATCTCTGCTCATCTTATCTATATAGGGTCATAGGATTAGTGTTTTCTTCTCTTAACCTTAGGGCTACCAAGATTCCCTTGGGTGACACAATTCACGAATAACTGATGAAGGGAACTCTGGTTGTGTTAGGTCGACTACCTTCACGACTAGGTAGACTTGGGGTCCTAATAGCTTGGGAGGATGGAACCATGATATCCTGATTTGACTATCTCTGTCATATTAGATTACTCTTTCCTTCCTTTTTCTGGCCACTTTGAGCCACGTTGCTCCTTTTGACACTTTATTGATGTTTTCTTGTAGGCCCCAATTGCTAATAGGCCGCTGCTGATTTAGGATGTGGTGATTCACTCCATACCTTTATGGCTTGGTTAGACCTTGGAAGCATAATGTGGACCCTACAGGATGACTAAGTTATTTCATAAGCTCTAGTCACTGATAAACCGCCATCCGTATGGTATCATGAGAGACTCACTTTCTGTCTGTATGGATTGGTGCAAGCTTTGAAGACATCGAGACACTCTTGTGAGAAAACCATTTTTTGTAGTGCCTTTTACTATTCGTCAGTTAAATGTAAGCAGAACTCCTTTAATCGAGAGTATTATTGGAAATCCCCAAAGATGTAATTAACCAAAGGGACACGTCCCTTTAGAAGTTGTTCTTGACCCTAAAACAGGCACACACACTTGAATCTCTCATTCTATGTTCCTTTCGTTGGTTCTTCTTCATGAATATGTTCTAAATCATTTTGAATCTGATCTCATTTTAAACGTACGCTTTTGAGCTATCACACAAAGTTTATTTTATGAAAGTTCTCCATGTTCTTTCTCTCATTTTTATTCATCGTTGTATGTTTTTATTTTCTAATTTCTTTCTTCTCCAGATCATTCATATGACATGGAAGAGATATTTACTCATAAAAAGGAATTATAAGACGATAGACAAGTTGACGACTCCTAAAATAGAAAGAAAAAAATAAAATCACTCTTACATATGTAGATGAGGGAATTCTCTCTATCACCTGAATCTTTAAAGGATCTACCTCCAATCCCCTCAAAGAGATTTTATGTCCCAATACAATACCCTTTGTCAGCATGAATTGACATTTTTCTTAGTATAAAGACAAATAAGTCTCCTCACATCTCAGTAATACTTTAGGAAGATTATCTAATCATGAGTCAAAGGTGAGACTTGAAATAGAAAAATCATCCATAAAGATCTTAAACCCTTTTTCAATCAAGTCACAAGAAAATAAACATCATGCGGCATAGAAAGTTTTTTGGCGCATTGCAAAATCCAAAGGGCATCCTTCTAAAGGAAAAAAGTCCCATAGGGGCTCATGAATGTAGTCTTAACTTGGGCTTCAGAAGCTATACAAATTTGGTGGCACCCTATATAACCATCTTTAACATAGAAGAAAGAGTATTTGGATAGTTTGTCCTACAACTGGTCAAGAAAGTGCAAGGAAAAGTGATCTTCTTAGTGGTAGTGTTCAACTTCTTATGGTCAATTAAAATCCCCCACCCGTTCACAATTCTAGTGGGCATCAACTCATTTTTCTCATTCTCCTCCACTGTCACTCCTCCCTTCTTAGGAACACAATGCATTTGACTCACCCAAGCACTATATGAGATGGGATAGATAATGTCTGCATCAAACTACTTTATATTCTCCTTTCTAACCACCTCATTCATCACTAGGTCAAGTCTCTTTTATGGGCTAGCCTTGGTTTGTTTTTTTCCTCCATAAGAACCTTATGCATGTACTTATGAATGTACAGAGAAGGGCTAATTCGATTAATTTCTACTACTGTACCTAAAGGCTCTCCTAAATGTCCTTAAAAATATTTCTATGAGGTTTTATTATACTATTCAAGATTTGGATTATTTTTAGAAAAATGGATGTCTAAGTAGTTAATACCATTCACTTTAGTAAAGGTGTATCCATTTGTTACGTTGATATTGAGGATAGGAAAACAAGAAATATTTTTAAAGTTAACAACTAGAGTTTAAATATGTACCTAGTTAGTGATAGGATATAAACTATGAAAATCTTGATGTTGCAATCATCCTGGTGGTAGATCTGGCATTGTTTGGCTAAAAAAGTTAAACCAGGTGCTATCTTTGGAGGCAACCCCAATATTAACCTATGGTTTGATTCATTTTGAAATCTAGTTTTATTTGACAATATTTGTGTGTTTAATCATATTTTTCATTATACATGTTGTTTTCTTGGTGCTAGGAACTTTCCAAAGTAGTCGATCCATGTTGGTGGGGTGGAAAGGATGAAAAGCAAAAGTAAGAAAATTGTTGGGAAAGTGCACCCGTGTTAGGCCTCAGTGGCACCCTTATCAGAGCCACTTTGATCCAGTGCTCCCATACCAGATCAAAGTGCACCCACTTTACCTGAGTGTACCTGCACCCATTGTGGGAGTGCCCATATTGTACCTCTAATGCCTTCATTCGAGAGGCAAAGAAGGTAGCATAAATGCACTCCATTATGGGCACGCCCTCTCCATGGATCATGTGCACCTGTGCCTCGCTACTACCCAAAATTTCCAATAGGATGCTCAGTGTACCCATGCACGTTCACATTGCACTAGTGAACTCACGTTGTGCTCGCAGAGTACCTGCGTGGTACCTTTGTAGGCTATAGCTGGAGGCACTGTTTTCTATTTTTTGATATTTCACCTTCTTCTTTGCCTCTTCACTTGTTTTTTGCCCTAGCCTACTAAGGAAGTGTTAGAGATAGCCTTTTCCACCACGCAAAGCCACCATATCATCAAGTCTGGTAGGAGAGTAAGAATCATGTGCTCATTATCCATTTTAAGGTAACCATCTTGCCCTTTATGCTTGGTATAGATCATACTCCTTAAGATCTCCTTTGTGTCCTTAATTTTAAGCCTATTGCTATAAAAACCAAAGTCATGAAGGAGGCCTCTTTTGACAATAGGATGTTTGTAAGCTTAAATCTCTTAAATCGATATAATGATTTCCTTGTGTCAAAGGGTCATATAAAGATGTTTATTGTCAAGCAGTTTGGTAGCATTTATGATATTTTATTTTTCCCTTTTAGTAGTCTCATTATTTTGTGTGCTCATTGCAAATGCAAAAGAACCCATGCATGACAATTCCATCTTATGAGGGGAATGGGTAAGCTATGACGCCACCACCATAAAAAGCCTTATGGTCTGCACGATGTGCTTGACTGTAACTATTCCAACTTTAAGGCTCTAGAATTTAAAGAGATTGTCAATTTTTTTACCAACTGCAAAGCCGAGTGGCATATGTTGGAGAGGAAAATTATGAATTTTCCCAATTTCATTAGGCAATTTCACCATGATCATGGAGTAAAAGGCTTGGCACTATTTCATATTTACCAAAATGATGCTCACCACATATCTAACCGAGGTGACTAATGATCAACTCATCTTGAATTACTGAATTTATACTAGAAAGACGATAGATGTCGACTCAGTCCTAGCTCTCTCCCTGGGCCATATTGGCAATGAAGGTGACCTTGTGAGGCTGGGGCACCCATGCCTAGTTATCGCAATGTGTACCACTACCGGCATGGTTGAGGAGAGATGGGAGGAGTGTTGAACACTCCCAAGCTGATCACCAAGACAATTATCCACTCCTATGAGAAAACCTTGACATGAGAGAGAGAGAGAGGATAATTCAAAAGTAGAGAGTTCTACGATATATGTCGAGACTGGCTAGATCAGTTAATGCTCTCAATCAACATATTGACTCTCTCACAAATCATATCATAGCCTTGGGATGGGAGATGCATGATCTATATGATAGTTCACACCATTATGTCGTATAACACCAACAACAATAAGATTACATACATTAGCATTTTGGGGCTGCATAGGAGCTCTACCACCAAGTGGGGTGAAATTTTGGACCGGACCCAACAAGGTTTCCTACACTCCTACCATTCAAGATGTATGAGTATGACACATCACCTATGGATTCTGATGAAGATGATGGGGAGGAGAAAGGAGGAGAGAGTTGAGAGGCATTGTTCGTTTATGCGTGGATGTTCTAATGTGCTAATTTGTTGGCGGATTGTGATTGTTTGTAGGCATAAGTCTGTGGCATGGGAGATTGATGTCTTGGTTGATGGATTTTCTTTGGACAATGTTATACATTTTTGTTGATTTTACTCCGCCGGCTTTCATTGATGCATGTTCTATTATGGATTCTGAGTATTTGTACTCATAATTTATCACATGGTTTCATGTTACTTTTGCACAAATGTGGAGAGAGGACCTTATTTCTTATTATTTTTTCATGTCTGTGATATTTTACTCCCTATTTTTACCATTCCCTATTGTTATTATATAAACCATTATATGGTGAGGATAGGGCAGAAGACAAGTTTGGGGGAGGGAAATTCTCACTTTAGTGGCCTAAACGTAGTTCTACCAATATGATAATAAAAAGTAAAATTTGTTAAGATGATGTGTAATCAATATAAAAGTTAGAAATTGAGCTGTAAATATTAAACTAACACTAGAAGTTAATCATGTTTCATCCTAACATAAATCTCCAAAACTTTTTGAAAGGTTGCCTATAGGAATAACTAATTGATCTAAGGTTTTAATCCTTAAATCAACATTCAAACAACGTGACTAAAACTAAATTTTGAATTGATTCATGTTATTCAATGAACTCACAATAAGTTGTAAGTAAATTATCTAACATAAGGAAAACTGGTTGATCATATTTATTAAAGAAAATTCTCACTTAACCAGATATAATAACTCTCCCTACAAAAAGAAAATAATAATAAATTTGAAAAATATTCCAAATAAAAGCTAGCTTGAAAAGAAGAAGGATGAATATAATAAAGAGCAAACAAAAATTGTTTTTTTGAACAAGCAAACAAAAGTTAGGGATGCTATGGACAAACAAAAACTAGGGGAAAATTGTTTTTTTGAACAAGAATTAAGATCTTAAAATCACATGGAATTAAAGAAAAGACTTGTAGTCACACTAAATTAAGTGGATTGAGGAAGATCTATGTTAAAAAAAAAAGAGTGGTTAAAGAAAAGTAGTAGTGATTATGGATTTACCAAAATTTCCACGGAGGATAGAAATCACAAATGTTTAATAGATCCACATCCTACATTATTGGAAGCAAGGAAATTCTATTAGTTATGCCAAACCTGATTCCTAAAAATATAAGCTAAAGTTATATGATTACTTAAGTGAGAGTAATACATAAGTGTGGGGGATTTGATATGAATGAAATATGTGACAAATTATTTACATTTTTATCATTCTTTTTTTGCATGTTTTTGATAATATGTCAATTAAGAAAGGTATCTTTGTCAATTTATGCAGGTCATGGGCTTTAGGTTGCTTGGGAGCAGAAAGGAGGGCATTTAAGGTGCACCAGCACCTGACTCCACTCTACTAGTGTACGAAACAGAGTGTACGGTGAGCCCATGCCCAAAACATAGCACACCCATGTCAGTTCCTAGCGCCCCTAAACCAAAGTGTTAAAGCACCTATGCCACCTTCCAACCCTATGAATAGCATACCCGCGTCTCATTCGTATAAGTGCAGTGCCCTCGTGCCCGACGCATAATTCCGATTTAGGAGGAATTTTCTTACCTTTGTGGTACAATCTCAATAAATATATCACTGTGGATCGGAAGACACATCTTTAATGACTAGACACTAGGGTTTTCTACAAGGGAGAGTTATTTGGAGCACCTTAGAACCTCTTCTTTTTCCTTGAGGGAGAAAGCTTCCACGTGATTTTTCTTTGTTTTCATTGAGTGAATCTTGTTTGAGAGAGAGATTGATTGTTGTGGAGGAGAGGCGAACTTTTGCTGGAATTTTATTTTTCTTACTTTGTAATGCTTCTTGAATCATTAATTCCATTGGAGTTCCATGTGTTGATTTATTGCTTCATAAGTAGGTAAGTCTTTTTAAGTGCCTTTGTGATGTAGGATAGTGGTTTTTTGTAGCATTCTCGCATGTCCCTTCAACATTTTTTTGAGTTTTTCATGTATCCACATTGTTGCTTAACTTTCATATCTTCGTTTACTACTGATCTGGCTAATTAGAACGTTAAAACTTGTTGTGAACTATGAATTCTATTTTTTGCGTAGTGGAACAATAATTTAACCACAAAAATATGGAAGAATTGGAATATTCTAGTTAGGAATTTTTATCATTGATAGGGGATTTGAAGAATCTTGGGAAGCACCAAGGGGTTAAGTGAAACATATCTTTATAGGTTTCTGATTCTTCTTCTTACCAAGGCATAATATTAAGGACAAAATATTATCCTTATTTGACAACTTTCATGTAGGGGAACACTTAAGAAAACCACAAAATCGCACCACACTCAAGTCACAGATGTACGAGTCTCATCTCTCTTGAAGAACATTAGAAGTTTTGTTCTTAGTTTTCAAAAATCATGTTGTATTTTATGCTTGCTATTTAGAATTTAGGATTTAGCTTATAAAAGTTGTGATCACACTAAGCTGGGTGTTTGAAGCTAGTGAACTTGAGATTGTTTTGTCTTTCTTCATGTGATCGATACACAGACTCTTAAAACACATATTACTTTGCACATATATTTGTAAACTTGGACACGTACCTCAGCAATTTCTAGGCATTAGGGATCCGGCGGGAGCCACTTCCTTACAGAATAGATCTGGGCCATTGGTTCGAGTGGCCAACATCTAGTTGACAAGGTCCAGATCTACGGGACTTTGTCCTTGGTCAATGATATCCTTTTGTGCTACATTGACAGATTTTACAGTCCTTCACTAATGAACCCGCTTGAATTTATCTTCTTATTTTTTAGTGTGTTGAATTTTCTCAATACTCTTGCCGACACATTTCTGATGTACAAATTACCTTTTATAAAATATCAATATCCCTTTTATAAAATGTCAACATATGTTGAGTTCAAAAAGTTTCTAAAAAATTCAGTATCCATTAAATCTATTATGCGGTTGGAATACAAAATCAGACTTCGCTTCTCATTACAACGTTGCAGCCACGTTTCAGTAAAAGTTGGCCTCCATGGACACCTTCGAAGAACCTCATCACATAAGCCAAGCATTACAGCTATCTATTATTTATTATTTGTGTTAAACAAAATTATCATTAAAATTTTATAAACAAAATTATCATTAAAATTTTATAAACAAAATTATCTATCCCAACACGCAATCTGCCTGCCGTTTATGACACGTTCAAACCTGACAACTACCTCATCATCAACAGGAGAAATATTTGCATATGGAGAACGCACGCAGCCCTGCATGTGTATACCTAATAACTCCGTCATACCCTCATTATAACCTATCAATTACATTGAAATGAAATTTGTGAAGGTTAGTGGAGGTTATTGGGTTATTAAAATTAATACCCAATAACCTCAAAATGGAGGTTATTGACGGGTCACGAAGAACGAACTTTATTTTATTTAAACTAAGTCACTTTAAATTTATTTTGAATAAAAAAATATAAGAAATAATCCCTTAGAACTATTCAGAACCACTTTACTAATAAAAACTCATACTTTTTGTATAATTACATTTCTAACATTTAAATCTTACATTTATAAGTAAAATATTCTTGAATAACTTTATAATACTAAAATGATATAGAGATAAATAAATTCACAGGAATTATGTGGTATGAATCTAAATTTCCCAAAGCGCATTATAAAACCTACAACAGCTTCACAGAACTCACAGAAACAAACCATGACTGCTTCGGCGCACTATTACTTCGTCATCGGATCCGCCGCGGCGGCGGTCTTCACGCTCTTCATAAATGCCTTTGTGATTGTCTTCGGGCCGTCGGTGAAGCAGCTTCTGGTGAGCAGGAGGATGAACGAAGAAGAGTTACAGCGGAATATTCCGGTGAGGAGTTACCGGTGCAGAGATGTGAAGGGGGAGGAGTGCTCGGTGTGCTTGTCTGCGTTCTCGGACGGCCAGCAAGTCCGGCAGTTGCACTGTGGCCATGGATTCCATGCTTCGTGTATTGATAAGTGGTTGAAGGCGCGCGGCACCTGTCCATTTTGCAGAGCTGATGTCTTCTCTTCGGTGAGGTCTGAAGAAGTAATTTCAGTGTGAGGAATTATTGTGCTAAATTTAGCTTGCAATGTAATTCATGAATTCATACATACATATATACATACATATGTGTATATATTATGATTTTTTAATGGGATCATAAAATATATTTTTTTATTTATTTAAAGTGCAAATAAAGATCTGTTTGAGACATTTTTCTTTCTGTATTAGTTTCAAGATGGTAATCAGAGTCCCATTTGGTTGTTGTTTTCTTGATGATTTTTAAAAATTTATGGGGAGAAAAGTTATATTTCGTAATCCAATCTATTGAAATGTAATAGTTGTATGAAGATTATTGTTTTAATTTTTAAGGAAAAAGTTTATAACACCCAAAATTATTTCAAAAAACTTACCATCCTTACAATAATTTTATAGTTCTTTTTATAAGAAGTTGTGGGCATCCCAAATATATCGTGTGTTCTAAGTTGTCATTTGAAACACACACACATATATATATATATATATATATATGTGTGTGTGTGAGTGTGTGCACGTGTGTGTATGTATATATATATATATATATATATGTGTATATATGTATGTATATATATATATATGTGTGTGTATCTATATATATATATATATATATATATATATATATACATATATTTGCTAGAATTAAAAATTGTCTTGTAATTTTAAATTTTTTTTTATAAAAAGCTGTGGCCATCACAACTGGTGTAAATCTTGAGGAGATCATACGGTTCAAGAGACAAAAAATTACAACCAAGGTGGACTCACTAGCAGAAGAATAAACGGTCCACTCATGTAACCGAACATAGCAGTTTGAACCAAAGTCGAGGCTAAAGTTAATCCAATGCAGTCATTTGAGCTAGGGCAAATAAGATTGAAGACGTCCAAATGGTTTGAGCTCGCATCGAACCAAGACAAGATAAGCATGCAAGCCAACCACCATGAGAAAGCCTATCGAAGCCGCAATCAAGCTTTTGGTAGACCGTACCCGAAGAAAGCCTTAAATCCTCAATACCATCAATCATCTCACAGACCCCCTGAAACTCCTACTTAAGGATCGATCGAGAGGTAGCTATGTTATAATAAGTCTAAATCATCCATCCAGCTCTTCATGTTGGAAAGAGCTACCATCGGGTTACGTTGATTTATTGTCTACTTGATAGCCTAGCATTGCTTAGCCAACATGAGATCCACACTTGAAATTGAAGGTTGTTAGTCAAGCTAGATTAGTTAATTGATAATTCCTAACCAACTGAGATAGTCATGTCAACATGAAGTTAATCAAAAGCCGACAAACAACCTCAATCAACAGTCGAATGGGCATACCGCACCGAACTGAATACTATCGAGGTCAGTCGAGTGAGACAAAAGGTAGTTGAGCCATAGGCCCATATATATAAAATACTTAAAATATATAGTAACACAACCTTTAAATTAGGGGCAAACATGTTACTAATATACCATCTCCCTTATAAATAAGACAACTTTTTATGAAAGAGATAAGTATTTTTACTATTCATTATTGTGCACCTCTCCATCTCTTTCTCCCACTCTCTCTCTCTCAATCACTCTCTCTCTCTCACTCCCTTCTTTCTTATACTTTAATCCTTGCAGTGTGATTCACTGACAGATCAGAATTTAACATCCCAAAAGGTTTGATAAGTTTGGATTATGCCACGGACAAGAAAAGGAGTAGCACACAGAGAAGAAACCCATAAAGAGACGTTAATAATATGAAGTAAACAGTAGACTTTCTAAAAAAAGTAGATCCAAGACCTGAAGAATCAAATGTTGGATGCCATCTCGGAGAGATTGGCTTGGAGAAGAGAGCAGCACCCCTGAGAGGAAAGGTCAGCGCCCAACATCTGAAGGGCACCCTGAGCTCTGAAAAAGGGAAGGAGATTCCCAATACTTTGACAGTGTTTGTGGACATTCAGATGAAATGAAATGCCCCGACATCTAGAGAATATGTTCTCTAGATAATTCCTTAAGGTCAAGCCCCATAGATAATTAAATCTCTGCAGTCGAATCCTACAAGAGTTAGACTGATCCAACAAATCACATAGCCTCCTTCATGTCAACTGTATGCATGTTAAGGATCAACAAAACACTGAAGTGTCAGCCACCAAATTAGGAAGTTGTCCGTCTGCTGAATGGGAATCCTGTTGCCCGCTTTTATATATATATATATGTATATATATATATATATATATATATATATATATATATATATATATATATATAT
This sequence comes from Papilionanthe hookeriana x Papilionanthe teres, assembly GCA_022702705.1. NCBI lineage: Eukaryota > Viridiplantae > Streptophyta > Magnoliopsida > Asparagales > Orchidaceae > Papilionanthe > Papilionanthe hookeriana x Papilionanthe teres. The sequence continues at coordinate 105,755,340 of CM040424.1, read as the reverse complement.
ATATATATATATATATATACATATATATATATTTATAAAATTTTTGAAAAGTAGTATTTTAATTATGAAAAATATAAGATCGAACTGATCCCATATATTTGATAGTTTAAGTAAACGATCACTGCATTAAAAGCAATGCATCTAGCAAGAAAACTATACATATTGGTTGATAATGAGGCTCGATTAAATAAAATATAGAAGCCGTGACAATCGTTTTGATCTGTGAAGCCTTTATTTTGACCAAAAAGTTCCTTTATCTAATATGAAAGATTAGTTGGGCTTTTTATTAAGTTGGCTCCTTTAAGTTTTTTATAGGGGCTAGCCCCATAGTTAATTACATCTTAAGCAACCGAAGTCACCTAAGAAAACACTCGATTTAGATCAGAGGTAATGTCTTCATGAGTTTCAAAAATTAGGGTTTTCAAGGTCGAACATAGGAAAATCAAATGGAAAAGGATCAAGTTGGAGAAATTATTATGGAATCCAAAAGAAGAGAGGTGGGGATGTCACAGATCCTGAGAAGAACCTCAGTGAATTCTCAAACTATCATATGGTTTGTCTTTAATTTTAAAGATTTATTATTTAATGTTTCATCCTACCAATTTTATTATGTAGGGCTTACATTTGCATGAAACTGATCATACAAATAGCCTAAAAGATAGGAGGATTTACTTCGTATCGAACGACTACCTCGTAATCCTAAGATGAGTTAGGGCTTATATTGTACAACATGGTTATGCAAAGGCTTGAAAATAAGTTGAGGATTTATGTCGCACTAGGCTGAAAACTTTGAAGTCTTATGGCTTGTTTAAACTATGGAAAGATTTTTCTATTGTATCCTGGTTTGCTTTTATGAATATGTCCTTCTGTAGGTCCTCATCATGCTGCCCATGGTGCATGCTCCAAGTTCATTGCTGAAGTAGTAGTCATGAAGTCTAAGGTTCAAGAGGTTTTACCAGATCTGTATTAATATTTTCAATTTTGTTGTTGTTATGGTTTTGTTTGCGGGAATTTTTATTTAATTAAAGCTACACTTATTAGGATCCCACGGTTCCCTCATTCCGGAACCACTATTTTCTTTCGGATTAACATAGTCTAAACAAGTATTTACACTCATTTAAACAGAGGAAATCTCGTCAGATACCATAAGTTTTCTCATCTGAGGGATTTCCATAATCTAAAATGAGTGATTTAAGGGTGTTCGCTAGGTTTAAAAGTGTATTAAATTTTGAAAACATATTTTATTCCATTTATGTTGTCCTACAGGCATGCATAGTAAAGTAGATTACAGACAGATAAAAGGTCTTGGAAAAAAGTGTTATAAATGACTGTAAAAGCGTACTTCTGCTTCTGCTATCGCTGCATGGTTAGTCCATAAAGTATAATGTAGTTTTTTTAGAAATTTAAATGAATTGTAAGAAAGTAAGCAGAGCAAGAAAATTAGGTACAAGAAAAGTAGAAAAAACACGTAAAAAAAGACACGAATAAGAAAACACGTAGTCACATAGAGAAAAACCAAGACTATGTATAATACATCAGTAAAGGTAGGGGCTCAAAGCTAAATTGTGTGCTACCCGCTCTTGGGTAAGGGGCTACTAACTCGACAATCTACAAAAAGCAGTCCTAACCTCGATCCAAGTGACTAACAATGGACCTTTATAAATTTTTATCGTATTTCTTTAATTTTCATTTGAAAGATTTCATGTAGGGTTTGTTTTAATAGGCAAAAGAAATTTTTATTTTAATTTTGTAAAGTAGTGTAGTCTACAGGATAGTCACACTAATCAAGCTAGAACTTCTAACAACAAAGAGTGTCAGATGCAACAATCCCACCAAGAGACAGTGAATAGTATCGTCGGTCCTTCCCTCTCCCTCATGGAAGGTCCTTGAGGTAGGAGATATCATTATAAAATTCTCACATCCCTTTTTTTAGCACACATTAGCATTATCGTCATTGCCCTGGCCTCCTAGACCTCAGACTTATACCAGTCTGACGATCCATATGTGGCACAAACAAATATCCCAATTTGCTCACAAGGACTTAAATACCTTAGGGAAGACCTACGTGCTTAAGCATTGGATTATAAATATCAGATAAGTTATTTAGAGTATTTTTATTGATATTTGTGACTTAACGGGTCCCGAGGCATAACTTAGAGGGTCCCTAAAGATTTCAATGATGATATTCTTCATCAAAGAATACTAGTTCAATTATCCTTTCAAACACCTAAAAGATCATAAAAGTGCTCAGGAACAACCCTGAACAACTTTTAAAATCCTTTGAATCATTTTGAATTCTTCTGAACTTATTATTTGATGAATCATTCATCCGCAATTAATTTGCAGTGGTTATATCAACTCAAATGGGTTTTAAAGTTTTACAGTGAGTTAAGATGATCATTATTTACAGTGTAGAACCATTTTTAATTATATAGTATTTATTTAAAATTTAATGAATTTTAATGAATTATTGAGCTAAAGAAATGTCCATAGTTATTCAAATTCATTTGAAATTTAACATATTTTTCTGATTTTTAAATTAATTTATATAATTATTTTAAACAAAATAGGCAACTAATCTTGAAAATTAGGGCTTTTAGGGTTAGAGGTTTTCTCTTACTATGAAAAAAATAGAGAACATCTCTAACCACATGCAAAATAAGCCCTCCAAATTTCAAGCCTGGATGATAAATATTTAATGAAATATAAATAAAAGTACAATCCGGAGTATTTAATTAACTAAAAATAAAATAAATCATAAATAATTTTTATTTTTAGTTCATAATTTTCTCCTCTAGTCACTGCACACCAAGATATTTTTATTTTATTTTTATGATTTTTTACACCATGTTATGAATTTTTAAAGTTTCAATATTTAAATAAATAAAAAATACCATATTTTTCTATTTATCCACATGACACCACCTCAACATATGATGAATCTGAAAGCCCACGTGCTATGCTCCTATTTGACACCACCCTCCATGTTATCCGCTGACTCAGCCCGCACTTTACGATCCATTCCCTCATCTGGCGCAATCTCAGTCGTCCATCTGATACATGTACGATCGGATGACTCTCCATCTTCATTCCCAACTGGCTTAACCTATAAATCATCCACACTAATGGACTAAGATCTCGCTCTATACTCAATGAAATCACATGTGGTTTGTTCATACACCTTCATCTAGTCTAAACTAACACATCTATGCGGAATGAAATTAATCTTTTCTTCATAAAGGTGCAAACCGAGCTCGATTTGGGGGAAAATGAAGTAATCCTGAGCCTAAGAGGTGTGCCTCAATTGGGGCTTGCAGAAGCTTCAGTCGAGCCTGGCGAACCTCCTCGAAGTGTCACCTTGCTCTAGGAACGGGTCTGAGTAGGACTTCCTCCTGTAAGTGGTGCGGCCTTGATTAAAGTAAGGTGCAGAGAGCTTAGGAAATGGGGGTTTCAATGAGGATCTTCCTCGTTTGGTATGGGGAAGCTCAGGGATAACTTGATTGAAAGTTTTGTGGAGTTTGGTGGAGTGACAAATTGTATCTTGTTTCTAACCTATTTTGGGTGAAGAAAATGGCCTCAGGAAGAGGGAGACATGGCTGAAGAATGGTGGATTTTAGCTTAGGAAGATCTAGAGAAGCTCTAGAAGAAATTTGGCAGAGTTTCCATAAGATTTTGTGCGCTCTCTCTATTTGGACGTGAGGGGTGGTGCTTAAATAGCCATGGAATTAGGACTTAATTGGTCAAGCCAAATGGTGGAGAAGATTGATTAGGTGGGGGACTGAACGACACAAGGGACAAATCAGGTTGAACCAACTTAGATGGTGGAATTGGGTTTGAGTTATAGAGATGGCTCTCTCGGTTTTGGGTTTTACGACTACTAAGCATACCAGCCATAACAGGGCTGGTAGCTAGGTGGTTCAGGGGAGCCACATGAACATAATGGTGATGGCTTTAGGCCATGGGAAGGCTGGTGGCAAGGACCTTTTTAGTTTATCCATTTTGGGAGGAAACCCTTAAATCAGAAAATACTTAGTCCATGGCTCAGTAAGGAGTCATTAAGTGATGTGATTAGCATCCTAGGAAGAAAGGCACAAGTGGTTAAGGATTGGATCAATTTGAAAGATTTGAGGTGGATTTCGATTTAGGTTCAAAATGGGGGTTTAGGACAAGAGTTGGATTTGGGCTTGACTTGGGCTTGGATTAAAGTAAATTTATGGTTCAATTTAGTCTAGAAAAGTCTCATGGGAAGTTTGGGAAGTGAACTTGGTGGATTTGATTGATTACAAGGTTTGATTTGGTGGAATTTACATTATGATCAAATTTGGTTCATTTGGGTTGGACTTGGGTTTAGTTTAGGTTTGGGTTTAAATTTGGGTCATGCAAAGGTTTAATTCGATTTGACAAATTGTCATGAGCAATTTAGATTTCAAATGGATGGAAATTGAGGAGACATTTAGTTCAATTTGAGAGATTTTAAATTTTGGATTAAAATTTGGGGTTTCGATTTAGGTTGCATTTGGATTAGATTTGAGAATGGATCAAGTCCAATTTAGGGTTCATATTGGTCTAAGGGGGTTATGAAGAGTTTGGGTATTTAGGAGAAATTTGATGGTCATATAGAATTCAAAATTAGGGAAAATTTAATTGATTATGCGGTTCAATTTGATGGAATTTAAGGATAAGGCCAAATTGGGGATTTTGGTTCAAAATTAAAATTAGGGTTTGTAAATTGGTTCAATTGGGCTCCAATTTGGTTTCATTTGGGATTATGTATGATGAAATTTGATTTGGAATTGAAATTGGCGAAGTTTGAATCAATTTAGTGGAAATTGGAGGTGATTTGGGATTTTGGGTATTTAGGAGAAATTTGGGGATTTTGGTCAAAATTGGTCAATTTGGGTTCAATTAGGTTAAGGGGTGGTCCAAATTGATTTTGGGGACATTTGGAATGATTTTGGGAATTTTGAGAATTTTAAGGGCAGTATTTTGGTAATTTTGATAATTTTGGGGTATATTGGAATTTTTGGGTATTTTGGGGTGTTTTGGCCAATTTGAGTGGTTAGGAATGGTTCGAAATGATTATTGAAGAGAACTTCAGAATTTGGATAACTTTGGAAATTTTTGAAAGAATTAGGATTTTAGTGGCATTTTGGTAATTTTGGGAAAGTTAAGGGGTAAATGGTCAAAATTGGGAATTTGGTAAAATTTGGATCAATTGAGGATGATAATCATAAAATTACACTTTTTGCGCCATGGGATCAAGAAAAATCCCATTTTGGATCCTTCATGGTTTTTATATGGTTTTCATTCTGTAAATTTTTTGTTCCCTAAACGCCATTTTGATGCATAAATATTTTATGTTGATGTATTAACATTTTGATAGTAATCTACTTTCAATCGGACAAGATAATAATATAAAAATAGCTCGTGAACTATGACCTCTACTTTTGTGTAGTGGAACGATTAGGTTAACCACAAATACTTCGTTGAATATGCATATTCTAGCTAGGATTTAGCAACCGAGATAACGAATCAGAAGAATTCTAGGAAATACCATAAGGTTTAGCGAAACTTAACTTTATTATTTTTTACTCTTTTTATATTGACATAAGCTTGAGAATAAAACTATTATCCCTAGTCGTCAACAATAGTGTGGACTCCATAAGAAAACTTCAAGAAATCACCTAACTTGTGTCACAGGAATATGAATCTTATATATTTGAAATTTTCAAGAATTTTCCTATCAATTATGTTTATTATGCTTTTAGAAATTTTAGATTCCAATCTTGCATTCAATCACTTTAAACTTAATTTAGTGATTCATAAAACTAGAACTTAACTTATTAGAAATTATTTTGCACTATCCTCGTAGGATCGATACACGAACTAATCTCCATATATTACTTGATCGACATGTATACTTGTATGATTAACTGAATTATTTCGCACCAATTTCGAGCATCACATTACATTGTCGGGCTCTTTGATATTTTCCTTGAATTTAAGTGCATCAGCACTACGGCACTATATGTCTGACATTGTAGTGCTACTATAGTTTTGTCCTTTTCTCTCCAACTTTTTTTCTTGTAATTTTTTTGCAATAAAATATAGAATAAACACCATAACAGTGTAAAATAACATTATATTTACAAATAAATACACCTAATTTCTATGCATTTTGAACACTTAGCATTTTCCCACCATCTACTCATCTAATTCTTGGTAGAAAATGAATTTACAAAATCTAATGCTAATTGCTCAATCGCTCATTATAAGCTTGCTTAGTAAACTTTAAGTCTTGTCACCAAAATTCCAATAATAAGAGTGTTTCTCACCATTGCAAGCACTCGTTAATGACCAATTTTTGAAATTGATTTCTCCATTGCCTTCCTATATGGTACTTGATCCACTGAAAATTTGATAGCTTTTTACTATTGATTTCATACCTATTTTTAATGATATTGCACTTTAAAGAAAGGTATTTTTCATGATTTTATGCAGGTACAATGATTTTAGGCCTTTCGAGCAAAAGGAAGCTAAAGAAACAAATTTGGAGAAAAAAGTGACAAAAGTGGATTTTATTGAACTAGCGCTGAACGTCGCTGTCACCAGCGCTGGACCGCACTATTTTCCAAAGAGTTGTGACCGTTTTGTTGGAATAGTGCGTTGAACGGTGCCCTATCCAGCTCCAGACCATGTCATATCCCGATTTTAAACTAGATTCAATGTATTTGGTTAGATTCTAAAGAGTTGCTTGAGGAAACTCATGAGAATTCAATTTTGGTCAAATTTAAACTCCTTTGGAGCCAAGTTTGAAGAGGAAGAGAAGAGGAGAGAAGAGTTTAGAGTGTAGAGAGAGTTTAGAGAGAGTGTCTTCTCATTTAGTTTAGGAAATCTAGGTTTTGTGTTTTCTCTTCTAGGGAGTGTGAGAGGAGAGGGAAAGTGAGAGATTTCTTCCTCCTTACTTATCTAAAGAGATAATTGTGTGTTGTTGTGAAGAAAGAAGAGGAGTCAAAGAAATTTCTTGAGATTCGGTTGGGAAAGAGTTTCAGATAAGTTGTCTTTACTTTACTCTGTTTGTATGACGTTGTTTTTATATATATAATCCATGTTTTGTCATCTTTTCCTCATGAGTCTTGAGTATATTTCTTTGTCTTTCTCCTTTTCATGTGATGTGTTGATGTTGTGATATGGAAATGATGTGCCGATTTATTATGGAGAATTTGTGATGACCTTTTCACTTTGAACTTCATTTACTTTTTGATCTGGCCAATTGAGTTGTTAAAACTTGTTGGGAAACATATTTTCTGAAAGGATTATGAGTTCCACAACAAAAGTGAAGGTCACATTCAATGTCTATGAATGAGAGACGTAGTTCATGGGGATTAAGTGCAAATAAATAGGCAAATATACTTTGATGGGCGTAGAATTGGATATTTCAGAGTGACAGGATGAAATCCTATGTTTGGTCCTAATGTTTGGAAACTGAAGCGAGAGTTAGCCTTCAGGCGAAGGGAAGTGGGAGCTCTGGAGTGAGAGCGAGTATCCTCCCAGACTAACCACAGATTTAGGGACTAAACTTAGGATTAGCAATGTTCTTTATACGTTGAAATATGGGTAAAGAATAGTATGCTCCTATTTAGCACAATACATTTGCATCTCTGATCTGTGTCACAATAATCATCACATTATGATTGGAAAGGAGGAGGACACTTTCTTGCAACTGAACTTTGTTATAAATTTAGTCTTGTGTTAGTTTAACTTGCTAGAGTTTAAAACATATTTTGGTAGATATAGTAACTACAACTGTTTGTCTTTATTTTAAGAATTGAACTTATTTGAAATTGTTTTATGATTCAATAAGTGATTTCTGTGTCACACTATAAAATTAAAGCCTCCATGTGGGATTGATATCCAGGACTCCACTAGAGCCCTGTATTACTTGAGCAATACATATACTTATATTTAATTTTGTGACTCGTTATAAAAATAAATCAATATATATATCTAAATCTAATTTCATAAATTTTGGCAAATTAAAAAGTAGCACCAATTTTTTGGCGCCGTCGCCGGGGAGGTACGGTAAAAAATGGTAACTGTTAAAATTTAATTTTGTAGTATTTGAAATCTTATATTTGAATTGCAAGTCATAATTATGTGTGTCTGTTTATTTTTAGTATTCTTATTGAGTTTGTATGCGTAGTATCAGATCTATAGGTTTATTGCCTCATGATTCTGAATTAGAGCATACTATTAGAAAAATTTGAAAACAATAAAAACAATCTGCAAATCTTCACAAGATGGCGAACAACTTAAAAAATCAAAACGAAAATATACAAAGACCTTTAAGAGATTATGCTAATCCAACAGCAGATGAAATTCACTTAACTATCCAAAACCCTGATGTTGCTACTAATTCATTTGAGCTTAAACCTGCTATTATCCAAATGGTATAGAATAATCAATTTGGAGGAACACCTAATGCATATCCTAACTTACATCTCACTAGTTTTATAGAATTGTGTGCTACTTTTAAATATGATGGAGTGTCAAACGATACTATAAGGCTTAGACTTTTTCCTTTTTCACTAAGGGATAAGGCTAAGGCGTGGTTAAATTCGTTAGCACCTAGATCTATAAGAACTTGAGGAGAGCTTTCACAAAAGTTTCTGTCAAAATATTTCCTTCCTTTCAAAAATGTTAAGCTGAGGAATGATATCACATCTTTTAGTCAGTTTGATAGAGAATCCATATATGAAGCTTGGGAAAGATTTAAAGATCTTCTGAGAAAGTATCCAGACCATGCTTTACCAGACTGGTTAATAATTCAAACCTTTTATAATGGATTAGTGGGATCTTTGAGATCGATTATCGATGTTGCTGCTAGTGGATCCTTAATGTCTAAACTTTTTGATGAAGCATATTCGTTAATTGAAGAGATAGCTACTAATAATTTTTAATGGCCCTCTGAGCGGGTAAATCTTAAGAGAGTAGCTTGTATTCATTATTCTGATGCAATAACTATGATAGTCTCTCAAATTGCTGTACTTTCCAAGAAAATTGATCAATATGGAATGAATTATTCTCCAACACTCCTAGTGTTAGAAGAAAATTCATCAGGACAGATGATAGACTCTCAAATGTCTTATGAAACCTTGAATGTCATAAATAACAAAGTCAATAATCCTTATTCGAATTATTATAATCTTAGTTAGAGGAATCACCCGAACTTCAACTAGAATAATACCAATGCTGTTGTTAACCCGTAATGGGGAAACAATCCTATGAATCCAGTTGGAAATCTGAACCAATTATAGACCTTCTTATCCTCCTGGTTTTAATAATAATAAACAATTTAAGGAAAATAAGTTTTCTATTGAAGAAATGATTTTGAATATGGGTAATCAAATTCAAGCACAAAATGTTGCGATGAAAAACATTGAGAATAAATTAGGACATATCTTTATTGCGCTTAATAATATACCTTCTTGGAATCTTCCTAGCAACATTGAGATCAACCCAAAAGATCAAAACAAGGAGCAAATTAAGGCTATTCAATTACGGAGAGCAAAAGAATTGGAACTAAGAGTTCAAAAAGAAGTCGAAGTTAAAAGTGAGGAAGTGAACATTGAGAAAGTTTCTAATAAGATATACCCAGACGAATATCCGATAAAACCAATGAAGATAACTGTTGAAAAATCACCTCCTTCTTTTCCTCAAAGACTAAAGAAACAGAACAAGGATAACAGATTTGCAAAATTTTTAGAAATTCTTAAGAAATTAACGATTAATATTCCCTTTGTTGAATCATTAGAGCAGATGCCTGATTATGTAAAGTTTATGAAGGATATTCTTAAAAAAAAAAAGAAAGTTCAAAGACCACGAGACTATTGCACTTAGCGGTGAGTGTATGCTCTAATTCAACTGGTAAGTGGCATGTCTTTCCATAAATAAGTCTGTAAGGAGTCATTTCAATCAGAGTTCTATAAGTAGTCATGTATGCTCATAATGCAGTGTCTAGTCTTGTGGACCAATCTAATATACTAGGGTTTATAGTCTTTTCTAAAATTAGTTTAATTTCTCTATTAGAAACTTTAGCTGATCCACTGGTCTGTGGATAATAAGCAGTAGATATTTTATGAATAATATTAAATTTTTCTGCCAATCTTTCAATATATTTATTCCTAAAAAGGGATCCTCCATCAGTGATAATCACTCTCGGCATTCTGTATCTTGTGAAAATGTTTTTCATTAAAAATTTTGAAACACTCTTAGCATCACAACGAGGTAAGTCTTGTGCTTCAATCCACTTAGAAACATAATCAACAACAACTAATATATAAGAGTTTCCAAATGAATGAATAAATGGTCCCATAAAATCTAATCCCCAAACATCCAAAATTTCAACTTCTAATATGAAATTTAGAGGCATTTCATTTCTTTTAGATATATTTCCTACTCGTTGGCATTTATCGCAAGTTTTGATACATCTATAAACATTTCTAAAGAGAGTAGGCCAATAAAATCCAGCTTGCAAAATTTTATGTGCAGTTTTGTCAGTCCTAAAAATGTCCTCTAAATTCAGAATCATGACATTTTTGAATAATCTGTTCAGTTTCTTCATAAGGCACACATCTTCTAATAATAAAATCCTTACATTGCTTATATAAATATGGTTCATCCAAAAAATATGCTTTAGCATCATGAATGAATTTTTTCTGTTGTTGCAGAGTTAACATGGGTGGTAAAATATCACTTACAATATAATTAACTATATCAGCATACCAAGGTATTTTCCACTCATTTATATTATAAAGTTATTCATCAGGGAAACTGTCTGTAATTTCATTGTCAGTGTCAGATAATTTGCAATATTCTAATATTGACAAATGATCTGCAATTTGATTATCAGTTCCCTTTCTATCTATTACTACAAAATCAAATTCTCGCATTAGTAATATCCATCAAATTAATCTTAGTTTGGTATCCTTCTTTTGCATTAAATATTTAATAGCAGAATGATCATTATGCACAATACATTTAGTTCCTATTAAATAAGATCTAAATTTATCAAAAGCATATATAATTGCTAATAATTATTTTTTTGTAACTGTATAGTTAATTTCAGCATTACTAAGAGTTTTACTTGCATAGTATATAACTTTAAAAATTTTATCATATCTTTGTCCAAGAACAGCTCCTATAGCATAATCACTAGCATCGCACATAAGTTCAAATGGTTTCTCCCAATCTGGTGAAACTATTATAGGTGTTGTGATTAATTTATCCTTTAATAATTCAAAATCATTTAAGCATTCTTTAGTAAACTCAAATTTCTTGTCCTTTTCTAAAAGTTGGCATAGAGGTTTGGTAATTTTTGAAAAATCTTTTATGTAGCATCTGTAAAAACCAGCATGTCCAAGAAAACTTTTTACCCCTCTCACTGTAGTAGGAGGTGGTAATTTAGCTATAACTTGAATTTTTTGCAGGGTCTACTTCCATGTCATTTTCTAAAATTTTATGCCCTAATACAATTCCTCATGCAACCATAAATTGACATTTCTCCCAATTTAGAACTAAATTTATTTTTTCGCATAACTCTAAAACTTTTTCAAGATGATCCAAGCATGCGTCAAATGATGTTCCAAATACAGAGAAATCATCCATAAATACTTCTATTCCATCATCAATTAATTTACTAAATATAGACATCATACATCTCTGAAATGTTGCAGGTGCATTACATAATCCAAAAGGCATCATTCGAAAAGCAAACGTCCCATAAGGACTATCCAACATTTTGTCTAGGAATGGTGAAGGGAAGTGATCTTTCCTGGTGGCCGCATTTAACTTTCTATAGTCAATATATATACGCCATCCAGTAACTTGTCTGATATGTAACAAATCATTATTTTCATTAGCTTCAACAGTCACCCCTCCTTTTTAGGAATACAATGGATTGAGCTTACCAAAGCATTGTCCGAAATAGGATATATAATACCATTGTCTAACCATTTTAAAATTTCTTTCTTGACTACTTCTTTCATCATCGGGTTTAATCTCCTTTGGGGATCAACTCTTGGTTTATGTTCATTATCTATAATAATTTTGTGCATTCAGATTGAAGGACTAATTCCTTTAATATCTGCTAAGGTCCAACCAAAAGCTTTCTCATACTTCTTTAATGTGTCTAAAAGTTTTTGCTCTTATAATTCGCTTAATTCTGTTGACATAATAACTGGTAAAGTTAAAGAATTTCCTAAAAATACATACTTTAAATGAGCAAGTAAAATTTTTAACTCAAGTTCAGGAGATTTTATAATTGACGGAACTATATTCTTTTCAGCATTTTCCATAGCATCCAGCATTTCAAATCTTTCTTTTATATAATCTAATTCTTCATTATTTGCTTTTTCAAATAATTCTGCATTTTCTATTTCTTGTTTATTTTCAAAATATTCTTTAAAATGTTTATTTCACAGATGTTCAAGAATTTCCATTGAAAAACATACATCATCTTTTTCAATAGCAGGGTATTTCATTGATTTTGCAATGTTGAAAGTTACTTCTTGATCATTTACTCTCATAGTTAATTCTCCTTTTTGAACATCAATCATGGCTCTTCCAGTAGCTAAGAAGGGTTTCCTTAAAATTATAGGTATTTCTTTATCTTCTTCCATATCTAAAACAATAAAATCCATAGGAAAGATAAATTTTATCCACTTTTACTAACACATCTTCGATAACTCCTTTAGGATAAGTCACTGAATGATCAGCTAATTGAAGAGTTACAGAGGTAGGTGAGACTTCTCCCAATCCTAATCTTTTAAAAATTGATAGAGGCATAAGATTAATGCTGACTCCCAAATCACATAAAGCTTTTCCATAAAATTTTTCTCCAATAGCACGAGGTATAGTGAAACTACTAGGATCTTTTAATTTTTCAGGAAGCTTTTTCTGAATAATTTCACTACACTCTTCGCTAAGTGAAATAGTTTCATTGTCTGTGAACTTTCTCTTCTTGTTTAAAATATCTTTCATAAATTTCATATAATTGGGCATTTGTTCTAATGCTTCTACAAAGGGAATATTCACAGTTAATTTCTTCAGGATTTCAATGAATTTAGAAAATTATTTATCATTTTCATGTTGCTTTAATCGCTGAGGAAATGGTTGTGGTGGTTTTTCTACAGTAATTTTTATTGGTATTAGTGGATATTCTAAATCTTGATCTTGCTGATCCTTTTATTTTTCAGTTTCCACTTTCTCTTTTTCACTTTACGTTTCTTTTTGTACTCTTGTTTCTAATTCTTTTCTACTTCGTAACTGTATCACTTTTAATTGTTCTTTTCCTTGGTCTTTAGGATTAATTTCCACATTACTAGAAAAAGTTCTAGGAATTCTATTATTAAGTGCAGTAAGGATATGCCCAAGTTGAGTTTCAATATTTTTAATAGCAGCTCCTTGATTTTGTAATTGATTTCCTTGAATTTGTAACTGATTTCCTTGATTCTGCAAATGTTGATCCATATTTAATATCAATTCTTCCATATGATAACTTTTTTCCTTAAATCGAGAGTTATTATTAAATCCAGGTGGATAAGAAGGTATATAATTAGGATTTCCTTGATTAGATGAATTTCCTAATGGGTTTACTGAGTTGTTTGCTCATTGTTGATTAGTAGAATTGTTATTCCAATTAAAATTAGGATGATTCTTCCAACCAGGATTGTAATAATTTGAATAAGGCTTATTGAGTCTATTATTAATAACATTTAAAGTTTCATAAGAAATTTGAACATCCACAAATTGCCCAGATGAATTTTCTTTCATCATAGTAGGAGAATAATTCATTCCAAAATGATCTAATTTCTTAGATATAGAAATAATTTGAGAAGCTAACATAGATATTGCATCAGAATCATGGATACTAGCTATTTTTTTAGGATTTACCCTTTCAGAAGACCATTGAAAATTGTTGGTAGCCATTTCTTCAATTAACGAATAAGCCTCATCAAATGGTTTTGACATTAATGAACCACCAGTGGCAACATCAGTAATAGATCTAAGAGATCCTACTAATCCATTATAAAAAGTTTGAATAATTAACCAATCTGGTAACGCATGATGTGGGCATTTCCTAAGAAGATTTTTAAATCTCTCCCAAGCTTTGTATATCGATTGTCCATCAAACAGACTAAAAGAGGCAATATCATTTCTAAGTTTAGTAGTATTTGAAGGAGGAAAGTATTTGGATAGAAATTTTTATGATAGTTCTCTCTAAGTTCTAATAGATCCAGTGTTAACGAATTTAACCACATCTTAGCCTTATCCCTTAAAGAAAAAGGAAAAAGACTAAGTCTAACAACATCATTAGATACTCCGTCATATTTAAAAGTAGTACTAAGTTCTAAAAAACTAGCGAGATGTAAATTAGGATCTTCATTTGGTGAACCACTAAATTGATTATTCTGTACCATTTGGATAATTGCAGGTTTAAGCTCAAATAAATTAGCCGCTACATCAGGGTTTTGGATAGTTAAGTTAATTTCATTTAATGTAGTAGCATAATCTCTTAAAGGTCTCGGTTGATTTTAATTTTCAATTGCTGGATTATTTGCCATTTGATTTAAATTTATAATTTCTCTTTTCTATTTTCTAATTTTTTTAATAGTGCGTTCTAATTCTGAATCGTAAGGTATTAAATTTTCGGTTTCAAATTTGTGCATACACAATGAAATTAAAACTTATGTAACTTTAAAATAGCCCGATACTCTAGTAATTGCCTTAATAATTATCTTACTAATTAATTACTTTACTTCTCGGTAACGGCGCTAAAAATTTGACAGGTTGGATGCGTAATTTTATAAGTGTTAACAAGTGTAAAAATAAATATTCAATAATAGCAAAGTTACCCCTTTATCAACACAAGTATACGTATCGTTCAAGTAATACGGGGCTCTAATGGAGTCCTGGATATTGATTCTAAAGGAAAATTTAAAGACTATGAACTAATTATAACAGTTGAAATTACTATCTAGTAAACGTAAATTAAGAACAATTATACTAAATTTTACTACTAATCTTGAATGAGAAGTTGCAATATAGAAAAAATATATTTCCCCTTGTTAAGAGAATTAAGTGAACGGATAATTAAATTAGTTAGAATTATATTGTGTCAAATAGAAGCATTCGTATTCTTTGCCCTTTGGTCCAGGCATAAAGAACATTGGCTAATCCTATGCTTGGTTACTGAATCTGCGGCTAGGCTGGGAGGATACCGGCTCTCACTTCGGAGCTCTCATGTTCCCCTTGTCTGAGGGCTAACATCTACACTTCAGCACCCAAATGATAAGACCGAATTGAGGATTTTAGTTTGTCACTCTAAAATCTTCAATTCTACGCCCGATACATAATATTTCCCTATTTATTTGCACCCTCCTTTCAAGGACTTTGACCTCCCCAAATCTCAAATGTAATCTTTACTTTAGTTGTGAAATCAACATATTTTAACAAATAAATTGGCCAAATTGAATGTAAATTAATATTTAAGTAAAAAGATCATCACAATATTTATAAACTATTTATGACACGACTAATTCAATTTTCCATTTCACAAAATCTCAAAACAAGAAGAAAGGCAGAGAAGACTCTTCAGAATGCGTAGGAAGAATAACACAAAACTTGGATTTCATATAAAATCAAAGTTACAAAATAGTAAACACAACTTATCTCAAAATTTTCTCCCCAAGCAGACTTTTTGAAGTTCCCAGGACTCTTCCTTCTTGTACAATGCATTCAACTAAATTCACTTACTCACTATTAAACTCTCTAGGACACACTGGACACACATACACACACTATGTACACTCTGAAGACAAACTTTTCAGCCTAATTTCGTCCCTTTTTAAAGAGGTAGAAATATTTCCAAAGGTTGCTTAAGCACCTCTTTAAAAGGCGTCCATATTAGATGAATCTGTGCTTGAACCGACCTTCTCGCAATCGGCGGGCTCGTTGGTGCCGTCGGCGGGCTTCTAGAAAATGGGCCAACTTCTAAGGCTCGCTTTCGGGGGGCTCAATCTTTCCGTCGGCGGGCTCCTTTATAATTTTTTTGTATGCTCTCGGGAAAAATACGCCGTCGACGGCTTATTCCTCGCCGTCGGCTTCCAATATCAACTTTTGTCTCTTTTAGTTCTTTTTATTCCAGATTTGCTCATTTTCTCATCTTTTTGCTCCATTATCTATAAATCTTCATACCTGCAACAAAACATAGAAAATATCTTTCTTTAAAGTGAAATATTATAAAAATTAATGTAAAATCGGTATGAATTTCTCAATATATTTTTCTTTGTTCAGGCATCGATGAATAGACAATTGATCAGATGAACCAAAATGCCCCGACAACTAGAGAATGCATTCTCTAGATAATTCTCAAAAGTCGAACCCAATAAATGATTAAACTGATCCAACTAATTACATAGCCTCCTTCGAGTTAACTTTATGCTTGTTAAGGATCACCGACACACTGAAGTGTCAGCCGCCAAATTAGGAAATTGTCGGTTGGCAGAATGGGAATCCCATCACCCGCTTTTAATTTAATATTATATATGTATATTAGTAGATGTATATGTATATTATTAGATGTATATATATTAGTAGATGTATATGTATATATATACATGTAAATGTATATGTATATCTATACATGTATATGTATATATATGTATGTGTAAATATGCATGTTTATATATACATATGCATATATATATATATATATATATATATATATAAAATATGCATGTACATACACACACACACACATATATATATATGCATATACATCTATGTATACACACATCTATATATACATACATCTATATATATATACATATATCTACACACGTGCGCGCGCACACACGCACACACAAATATATATATATATATATATATATATATATATATATATATATATATATATATATATATATATATATATATATATATATATATATATATATATATATATATAATTCCAATGGAAAAGGATCAAGTTGGAATAATTATTACGGAATCCAAAGGAAGAGATGTAGGGGATATTGTAGATCCTGAGAAGAACCTCGGTGAATTCTCAAACTATCATATGGTTTGGTTTTAATTTCAAAGATATACTATTTAATGTTTCATTATGTCAATTTATTATGTACGGCTCACATTTGCATGATACTAATCATACAAGTACTCTGAAAGATAGGAGGATTTACTTTGTATTAAACGACGACCTCGTAATCCTAAGATGAGGCATATATTTTACAACATGGTTGTACAAAGACCTAAAAAAAAGTTGAGGATTTATGTTGCACTAGACTGACAACCTCGAAGACTTTTGGCTTTTGTTGCTGTTGTATCCTGGTTTGCACTCTCGAAGATGTCCTTCTGTAGGTCCTCATAATGCTGCCCATGGTGCATGCTCCAAGTTCTTTGCTAAAGCAATAGTCCTGAAGTCTAAGGTTCGGGTGGTTTTACTAGATGCGTATTAATATTTTCAGTTTTGTTTTTTTTATTGTTTTGGTTTTGGTTTTATTTGGGGGAATTTTAATTTAATTAAAGCGACACTCGTTAGGATCTCACGATTCCCTCATTCCGGTACCACTATTTTTTTTTTGATTGACTTAGTTTAAACAAGTTTTTACACTTATTTAAACTGGGGAAATCTCGTTAGCAACTGAACTTTACCTCATCTGAGGGATTCCCATAATCCAAAAGGAGTGATTTAAGGGTATTCTCTAGGTTTAAAAATATATTTAATTTTTGAAAACATAATTTTTTTTGTTGGTGTTGTCCTACAAGCATGCATGGTAAAGTAGATAGCAGACAATAAAAGGTACTGAAAAAAGTAAAGCGCAGTAAAGTCAAGTGCTATAAATAAGCTGTAAAAGCGTAGTTGGGCTTCTACTATCGATGCATGGTTAGTCCATAAATCATAATATAATTTGTAAAAAAGTTAAATGAATTGCAGTAAACTAAGTGGAGCTAGAAAATTAGGTACGAGAAAAGTAGAAAAAGCACGTCATAAAAGACACGAACAAGAAAATTCGTAGTCCCATATGGAAAACCAAGGCTAGGTATAAGACATTAGTAAATGTGGGGGCTCAGAGCTGGACTGTGTGCTTCCCACTCTTGGGTAAGGGTCTACCAACCCGACAATCTACAGAAGCAGTCCTACATCCAATTGACTAACCATGGACCTTTATAAATTTTCATCAAAATTCTTTTATTTTCATTTGAAAGTTTTCATGTAAGGTTTCTTTTAACAAGCAAAAGGAATTTTTATTTTACTTTTGTAAAGTATTGTAGTCCATAGGTTAGTCACTCTAATTAAGCTAGGACTACAAACAACCTAAGAGAGTCGGGGGCAACAATCCCACCAAGAGTTAGTGAATAGTATCGCCGGTCCTTCCCTCTCTCTCATAGAAGGTTCTTGAGGTAGAAGATACCATTCTAAAATTCCTACATCATATAATATATCTTGTTTTATCACACATTAGCATTATCGTCATTGCCCTAGCCACCCTCATACTTATACCAGTCTGATGATCAATATGTGGCACAAACAAATATCCTCACAAGGACTTAAATACCTTAGGGAAGACCTAAGTCCTTAAGCATTGGGTTATAAATATCAGATAAGTAGTTTAGGGTATTTATATTGATTTGGGTGACTTAATGGGTCCCGAAGCATAACTTGGTGGGTCCCTAAAGATTTCAATGTTGATTTTCTTCATCAAAGCGTCCTAGTTCAATTGTCCTTCAAAAAACCAAAAAGATCATAAAAGTGCTCGGGGAACAACCCTAAACAAATTTTAAAATCCTTTGAATAATTTTGAATTCTTCTGAACTTATTATGTTGAAGAACCATTTGTCTGAAATTAATTTGTAGTGGTTATATCAATTCAAATGGGTTTTAAATTTTTACAATGAGTTAAGATGATCATTATTTACATTGTAGAACCATTTTTTATAATTTTTGAATTATATAGTATTTATTAAATTTTTTTGGATTTTAATGACTTAATGAGGTAAAGTAATGTATATGATTATTAAAATTCATTTGCAAATTTTCCTACTGTCCACTGACCACAGGGAACCTATCAAAATAAGTCCCATATTATTTTGATTTTTATTTTAATTTATATAATTATTTTAAACAAAAATAGGAAGCTAATCTTGAAAATTAGGGCTTTAGGGTTATAGGTGTTCTTTGACATTCTGAAAAATAGAGAACATCTCTAACCACATGCAAAATAAGCCCTTCAAATTTGAACCCTAGATGATCAATATTTAATTAAATATAATTAAAATACAGTCTGGAGTATTTAATTAATTAAAAATAAAATAAATCAAAAATAATTTTTATTATTATTTCATATTTTCTCCTCTATTCACTATGCAATAATGTATTTCTATTTTATTTTTATGATTTTCTACACCATGTTATAAGTTTTTGAAGTTCCAGTATTTAAATAAATAAAAAATACCTATTTTTCTACTTATCCACGTGTCATGACTAATTCCCACGTCTGGGGCAATCCCGCACCGTTCATCTGATTCATGTGCGATCGGACGGCTCTCCATCTTCGTCCCCAACTAGCTTAACCCGTAAATTATCCACTCTAAAACCCAAATATCTCGCTCCATGCTCAATGAAATCACATGGGGTTTGTTCCTACATCTTCATCTAGTCTAAATGAACACATCCAAGCGGCTAATCATGCATGAAATTAAAATTTTCTTCACAAAGGTGTAGACTGAGCTTGATTTAGGGAAATATAGAGTATACCTGAGCCCAAGAGGTGTGTCTTCGATTGGGTGCTTGTAGAAGCTTCAGTGGAGTTTGGCAAACCTCCTCAAAGTGTCACCTTGCTCCAGGAAAGGGTCTGAGTAGGACTTCCTCCTACAACTTTGATCAAAGTCAAGTGCAGAGATTTTGGGAAATGGGGGTTTCAATGGGGATCTTCCTAGTTTGGTATGGGGAAGCTCAGGGATAGCTCGATTGAAAGGTTTGTGGAGTTTGGTGGAGTGACAGAGAGTGTCCTGTTTCTGGCCCATTTTGCATGAAGAAATTGGCCTCGGGCAGTGGGGGAGATGGCCGAAGAATGGTGTTTTGAGCTTAGGATGGTCTAGAGAAGCTCTGGAAACAATTTGGCAAAGTTTCACAAAGGTTTTGTGCACTCTCTCTATTTGACTATGAGGGGTTGGAGCTTAAATAGCAATGGATTAGAGCTTAATTGATCAGGCCAAAGGGTGGAGAAGATTGCTTAGGTGGAGGGCTAAACGGTGCAAGTAGCAAATCAAGTTGAGCCAGCTTGGATGGGTGGAATTGGGTTTGAGTTATGGGGATTGCTCTCTCAGTTTTGGCTTTTCCGGCTATTAACCCAACCAGCCATGGCAGGGCTGGTGGCTAGGTGTTTTAGGGGAGCCAGAGGAACTTAATGGTGATTGTTTAGGGGCTTGGGAAGGCTGGTGACAAGGATCTGAAAAGAAGATATTTGGCATGTCGATTCATAAACATAGAAAGATATATAAATTATTTCTAAGTAAAATATGGTATGTTGAGAAATTTTAGCATATGTTCATTATATTGATGCATTCTAATATATGGGGTCCTCATCCAAGTTACTCAATTAAAGTTTTGTTGATAATTTTTCTTCTCTCTCATGGATATTTTCTATGCTGACAGAAGCAGAAGTCATAAGTCACTTTATTTGTTTTAAACAAATGGTTGAACTTATATTTTAAACCCATATGAAATTATCCAAACAAATGGTGGTGATGAATACAATATCTCTTACTTAACAAATTCTATGTTAATCATGGCATTGTTCATCAAATCAAATATTGTCATACCAAACAAATTTGACAAGATGATCATAAACATCATCATATTTGAAAAACAATTCATGGTCTACAAATTGAATCTAATGTTATCCACTTAATAAATTATAAGTCATCCAAAGTCATTAAAAATAAATCTCCTTATAAACTTCTTTATCGTAAGGTATCAGACTACATATATCTCAAAATATATGGTTGCACTTCTTTTCCCTAGACACCAACCAATCAATCAATAAAATTGAACTCTATTCCATTCTCTATGTTTTTGTTGGCTACATTGAAAACAGCAAAGGGTATAAATGATTTAAACCCACAACTAGGTCATTTTTTTCTATCTTAGCATGCTGATTTCAAAGAGAGTTTTTTTCTCTATAAGCACTTAATCTATTAACCCAACCACTCTTTAGCACCCTCCCACCATAAGCCCAACAACATTGGAACATTTGCCCAATTTTAATAATAAAACGTTGTGCCCCTTATTTCCAGAAGTCTTCAATCATCTCCCCTTTCCACTTCCACCAACTCCTTAAACCACATTCTCAACAATTTTCCTCACCACTAGCTATTTTCTTTTGAAGGCTCTCATCCAAATGTGTGCATTCAAGAATACCTAATCCAAAATAGAATCCCTAAAACCTATAAAAATTACACTCTACCTCACCATCCTAGGTATGAAACAAAATCTCTTACATATACTCAAGTAGTCAAATAGAAGTAATGGCTCAAGCATTTCACGCTCTCCAAAGCCAAGGAACTTGGACACTTATTTTCTAGTTTGGATGCATAGTTTACATAATTACACGTCATTCAGATAATAAATGATCATTCCCACGAGGACCGAGATAAATTTTAGATTAAGTTAAGTACTATATTTTATAAAACTATATTTTATACAATTATTCAAATCAAGTTTTGAAATTTTTAGATGATAAATTTTTATGGTTTTTCAATTGATTGAAGGTTCTCTGAATTAGTGAATATATAAAGTTTATGTTTTTCCGCTAGTTTTTCCTACACGTAGTTATTAAACAAGGATAATTGTATCCACTGAGGCATAAGCGACATTGAATATTCATATTATATTTTAGTAATATTCCTATCCTAAATCATGCAAAAAAGGCTCCTTGATTTTTATTCTTCTATAGATTACAGTTTTCCAAAAGTAATATTCCTATGTTGATAATAAAAATTGGATATTAACCCTACTTTTCAATAGTTCTCCATCAAAATTGCTTAATCACAATTAATTTTATAATACTACCAATCAATATGTACTTATATTAAGATCAATGTTAGCAAAATAACATAATTTTAATATTTATTCCAAACCAACATGAAAAAGTCATAAAACTTCATGGTAAATACTTGTTCAAAGAAAATTGACATATTTCCTAAACACTTTTATTGAAAAAAAAAATTACAAGAAAATCAAAATACAAAATAAAATATACTAAACTAGAAGAAGTAAAACTCCATTTAAGCCTCGAAGATTAATTCCACTCTTGATCTCCTTTACTTGTACATTTGCTCTCTCACTCATAAAAGACACATTGTCACCTAACATTCTACAAACTTTAAATTTTTCCACTATGTTTGAACTTCTTTTAACAACTCAAAACCATACCATAACTCCCCCAAGCCCACTGCATTAATCGAGACATATTTTATTTGGCTTGTCATGATGATGTGGAATCTTGAAGTAGCAGTACGATGCTCATAACTCATGTTGTACAGGGGTTTAGAGCATGAGTGAGCTTAGGTTCAATTTGTATTTGGTTCGTAAAAAAAATATCATTGTACGTGTTCGGCTTATTTATTTATCGACCGCAAAAAGTTGTTTGTGTTCGGCTCATTTGCTTAGCGAGCCAAACATGAGCTATTTGTAAACAACGAGCCGTATGAGCAATATTTAAATCTTATTATTTATATTAAATATTCATCTAAGTACAAGTTAATAATTTTTTATACTATTTTTAATTAATAATCTTAATTGATTATAAAACTTTGTAGTCTTGTAGCAAATTAAATTATTTAAAAATAATGCTCATCAACTCTCTCTCTCTCTCTCTCTCTCTCTCTCTCTCTCTCTCTCTCTCTCTCTCTCTCTCTTATATATATATATATATATATATATATATATATATATATATATATATACATGCATACATACATACATGTATGTATAATTATTTCGAGTCAGAACGAGCTAAACATGAATGAAAACATTTTTGTTCATGTTTGGCTTGTTTATATATCGAGTGCAAACAAATTATTCATGTTCGACTTGTTTGCTTGGCGAACGAATCAAACACGAGCTACTTAACTAGTCGAACACGAGTTGCTCGGGAACAACAAGCCATTTTGATACCCCTAGTTGTGACGTCATGGCCTTAGGTTGCTGTCTTTTAACTTTATATTTTGATAACATTGGGACAGTGGCTAGATGGCACTATAATGCTTGAATGATAGCATCTAACACTAATAAATGGCACTATGGCTCCGTGCTTGTGGATTTTATTCTCCATTATGACCTTCTACAGCATTAGGGTGTTGCAAATCCAACATTTTTATGTGAGGTATATTTATGTGATTTTATTATATTAAATATCATGTTATCTTCTTTATTTATGATGATATTATACTTGCGAAAGGAAATTTTATTGTGATGTGCAGGATACATGGTTTATATAACTTAAGAAAGGAATAGAAGTAAATTTGGGAGCAAAAAGGATAAAAATCAGAAATTTTGACAAGCAACCAAGCACTTGCTCTCACATACATGCACCTACACGCACCTACGGGCTCACGAGCAATATCTAATGCAATATCTAAGTATTATCTAAGTAAATAACAAGTTTAGATGTTTATTTTGGACCTCTAATGCAATATCTAAATAAACGAACTTATTTCTATCATTATGAAAGCAGTTTTGGCCTTAGGTGTTGAGCCTCTAGGGTTAGGGAGGCTTTTGGAGCTCTAAGTGTTTGTCCCTCGGGTTTGCTCTGATGAGTACGTTTTCTTTTTTCTTCTTCACTTTTCATGTATATTTTAAAGAATTTGACGATATTGTATGGAGAGATTGAGTGCATATTATGAGAGAGATTCATTGATAATTGTATTGATCGGAGAGGAGAATGATATAATGCAATGATTAGTTGACTTGGTAGTGAGTTTTCTGTAATTCTTGCATTGTTTTATTTTTATTTCCGTAATAAAAAATTTTATGTTTTCTTTCATCTTGCTTTGAAGATAATTTTGTTTTATACTTATGTGATATAAGGTTTGAGGTTTTCTTATGGTTTTAATTCTTTAAATTTTTTGTTCCTTAAATACCATTTTGATGCATAAATATTTTATGTTGATGTATTAACTTTTCGACAGTAATCTACTTTCAATCGGACAAGATAAGAATATCAAAATCCCTCGTGAACAGTGGACTCTACCCATTGTGTAGTGGAACGATTAGGTTAACCACAAAACCTCGTAGAATATCCATATTCTAGCTAGGATTTAGCAACCGAGATAGTGGATCAGAAGAATTCTAGGAGAATTCTAGGAAATACCATAAGGTTTAGCGAAACTTAACTTTATGTGTTTTTTATTCTTCTTTTTACATAGGCATAAGCTTAAGAAGAAAACTATTATCCCTAGTCGTCAACAATAGTGTGGATTTCATAGGAAAACTTCAAGAAATCACCTAACTTGTGTCACAGGAATATGATTCTTATATATTTGAAAATTTCCAGAATTTTCCTATCAATTATGTTTATTGTACGTTTAGGAATTTTAGATTCCGATCTCGCATCCAATCACTTTCAACTTAATTTAGTGATTCATAAAAAAAGAACTTAACCTATTATAATTTTTTTTGCACTATCCTCGTGGGATCGATACACGAACTCATTTCCATATATTATTTGATCGACATGTATGCTTGCGTGATTGATCGAATTATATTGCAGCAATATCGAGCATCACACTACATTGTCAAGCTCTTTGAAATTTTCCTTGAATTTAAGTCCATCAGCACTATGACACTATATGTCTCACATTGTAGTGCTAGATATAGTTTTTGTCTATTTCTCTCCAACTTTTTGTCATGTAATGTTTAGTAATAAAATATAGAATAAGCAACATAACATTACAAAATAACATTATATTTACAAATAAATACACCTAATTTCTATGCATTTTGAACACTTGGCATTTTCCCACCATCTACTCATCCAATTCTTGGTAGCAAATGAACTTACAAAATCAAAACTAATGATAATTTCTCAATCGCTCATTATAAGCTTGCTTGGTACCCCGAGAATACTAATGAGAATATGGTCACAAATACAAATAAAGTTTTAAGTCTTGTCGCCAAAATTCTAATAATAAGAGTATTTTTTACCATTTCAAGCACTCGTTAATGGCCAATTTTTGAAATTGATTTCTCCAATGCCTTCCTACATAGTACTCTACATGAAAAGGTTACAAGCATCAACTTTTATGTAATCTTGACTTTCAATAATTCAATGTCTATGCATAGAGGAGATACATTCCATCAAGGATGACATGTGAAGACCACAAAAAGTTTAAAAATTTCTCATTTGTGATACTATACAATACCGGGAATAGTATATCGCCCTGAAATATGAAAATGTTACTCTATGGTTGAGCCAATCAGGAAATATTTTTAATTTAATTAGATGATTTAAATTTACATATTAAGGTGATTAGACTAACTAACCAACATAGACTTCTTTATGGGTTAGCAAAGGACACATAAGGGATTTTATAATTAAGTTTTATGTTAAACTTAAAGGTGTAAGGTATTATTTCTTAAGATTGATTCAATGGTTTGGCTTGGAGTTAAACTGTTTTTGTTTAATTCATTACAAGTTAGATTAATTAACTATTAAATTAAGTGTTTGTTTCAATTCATGTCACACTAATACCCAAAATTATTATGATGTAAGTCGATTATTCATGCAAGTATATATGTTAATCAAGTAATATACTGAAAAGAATCAGCGTATCGATCCCACGAAGAAAATGCTAAAATATTCCTAATAGAGAAATTTCAAGTATACTAAATTGCTACATCTAATTAATGGCCAATTTTTTATGTTGATTTCTCTAATGCCTTCCTATATGGTACTCTACATAAAAAATATTACATGCATCAACTTCTATGTAATCTTGACTTCCAATAATTCAATGTCTATGCATAGAGGGGATATCTATCAGCGATGAAATGTGCAAACCACACAAAGTTTAAAAATTTCTCATTTGTGATCATATATAAGATCATGAATAGTATATCACCCTGAAATATGAAAATATTACTGTATAATGGAGCCAATCATGAAATATTTTTAATTTGATTAGTTAATTTAAATTTAAATTTTAATGTGATTAGACTAACTAATTAACATAGACCTTTTTATGGGTTAGTAAAGGACACATAAGGGGTTCTATAATTATGTTTTGAGGTCAAATATAATGGTTTAAGGTATAATTTCTTATGGTTCATTCAATGGTTTGACTTGGAGTTAAATTGTTTTTGTTTGAAAATTCTTTTATTACAAGTTAGTTGATTAACTATTAAATTAAGTGTTTGTTTCAATTGGTACTAATGCCCAAAATTATTGTGAGGCAAGTCAATCAATCATGCAAGTATACATGCTAATCAAGTAATATAATGAAAAAAGTCAACGTATCGAAACCCAGAAGGAAAGTGTCAAAATAGTCCTAATAGAGGAATTTCTAGTATAAAACCGTTAAGTCTAATTTGATTATGCAGTTGTAGGTAGAAAAATTTTGAGTCATAAAATAGAAAAAGAAAGAAGATAAAGTTCTTGTGTGGCTTTACAGATATGAAATGTTCATACGTCCTTGACACTGGTCAAATGATTGCTTGAAGTTTTTTTATGGAACCAGTGCTATTATTGATAACTAAGGATAAAAGTTTCTCCTTAGCATATGCATAGGTTATAAGAAGAGTGGAAACCATTATAGAGTTAAAGGGCAATTAAGCTTGCAACATTTCTCAAAACTCTTCTGATCCCTTTCTAGGTTACCCAATCCTAATAATAATATGTCTATTTCAATAGATTTTTGTGGTTCAAATATTCATTCTTTGAAGTGACGGGCATAAGTCCTACATCAAAAAAGATTTTAACATTTTTTCATGTCTGAATTTAAGTAAATTAAGTCTAGAAAGTTAACACATCACCATATGAAATTCATCCACAAAAAAAGTATCGAGGGAACAAAATCCATAGAATGAACAATGAGGAAACCATATGTCGTACATCACAAAAGCATGAAATAAATTCAATCACAATGCATAAGAAAATAAAATGATAGGAACTTATATTACATGAATAACAAAAAAGAACATAGTACAAGAGGCACTGAAAACTCACTCTGATCTAACCTTTCATTAGCACAACACCACGCTCCTCTCTATTCGATACAAGCTATAAAAATCCTTCTTTCATATGATTAAACTCAGTATATTCTCTCAAACTCTCAAGAACTCACAAGAAACTAGCTATAAGATTCCACTTCTAATGAAGAACAGGATGGTTTGAACTAGAATCCTAAATGCTGCTTTGGAGAGCGTCCAAAGTTGGCAAAAATATGTTTAATTCATTTACTAACCTTCCACTTATAGCTTTGCCCGAAATCAACATGAAAAATATTGCTAAATCTAGTACTAGTCTTTCAGCGGTGCGGGTGCACTCAAAAGGTGGTGTGGGTGGGCTACTGGCTCGGGTGCACTCAGTGTAAATGTGCTTGTTTCAATGCAAATGAGCTCCTTGTCGGCCGTTAAAAATGTCTCACATTTAAAAAATATAGAATATAATGTATAAAATATGGTTTTTGTTTAATCTAATTTTCTGTGTGTGTGTTTGTGTGTATATATATTGATTATTGACAATAATATTTTAATTTTAAAAAATGAGAATGAACGGATCTCATTCATTTAGTTGTTTAAGTAAAAGAGCATAATATTGCAAGCATTGCATCTATCCCAAAGAATAAACATAATACTTGATGATAAGACTCGATCAAATAAACTAAAGAGATCCATGACATCTGTTTTATCTCCGAACCATTTATGTTAATCGACAGGTTCCCCTATCTAATATGAAACAGCTAGATAGGGTTCATATTACTTGGGTTCTTAAAGTTTCCTATGAGGGCAAGCCCCTATAGTTAGTTACATCTAAAATGACTGAAGTCACTTAAGAAAACTCTTGATTTATATCAAGAAATATTATTTTCGTAACTTCCAAAAAGTAGGATTTTCAAAGTCATGTGTAGGGGAATGCCAATAGGGAGAGGTACAAATGGGGAACATTTTTATTTTCAGAATCCAAGCAGGGGATGTCATAGATCCTATGGTGAACCTTTGAGAACTCCCAACCTATCCTATGGTTTGGCTCCAATTTAAAACAGATATTATCATATGTTTCAACCCATCAATCTTGTTATGTCGGTCTTACATTTGTATATTACTGATTATGCAAATAGCCTCATAGATAATAGGATTTATGTCATACCGAACAACAATCTCAAAATCCTAAGACTAGTTAGGTCTTATATTGAACGAGGTGCAAAGGCCTAAAGTTAAAGTGAGGATTTATGTCACACTAGGCGGACAACCTCGAAGTCCTATGACATGTTATTTAAAGTAGGAAAGGTTTGTTGTTATAGATCTGCTGTCCTCGGTGTGTTGCCCACGGTGTATGCTCCAAGTTCCTCGTTGTAGCAGGTTTAAGTTTAGAAGTCTCAAATTGAAGAGATTAAGAGAAGTATCAGATTTAGAGTTCAAATTTTCTACTGTGTCAAGTTTAATGTCATATTTCCTATTAAGAGGGATTTAAGTTGATCATAGTGACACATGTTAGAATCTCATGTTCCCCTCGTTCCAGAACCACTATTTTCTTCATATTCACTTAATCCAGATGAATTTACCAAATTCAAATAAATGAATTCAATACTTTCATCAAAAACATGGGAAATATCATTAGTAGTCGTAGGCTGCCACATTCGAGGGATTCCCGATCATCCAATGAGACGTTTTAATTTAGTTACAGTTTTTGTTTTTTTTTTTGTTTGTGATTAAATTTTGAGTTGTCATATATTTTTTTGTTGTGGGTTTTGTTTTGTTTTGGTTGAATGTGTAAAGTGACAAAACTTTAAAAAAATGAAAAGTACTGAAAAAGTATACACTATATCTGTGCCCCAACATTCAAATGGCCACGACGCAGGTGTCGGATGTAGCACATTTGGAGGTTGGTGTAGAATTTCTCCGTGCACTTGGCATTGGTGACGGCTCTTGGCGATTTTCATGCCGGTCGGTCATCATTGAGGGGCCGATCGTACCCTAGTCTTTTAATTTTTATTTTCATCTTCGGACCGTAGTGAGCGCCACGGAGTCTGAATGCCTCTTTAACAATTTCGCCGGGCCTCGGACTTGTAGGCACCTTAGCCACATTTGATCGAAAAGATTCTGTCTGATATGTTGTTTGTAATGCGTAAGACGAGTTCTTTTCTTGATGCGATGGAGCCCAACGACCTGTCGTGTGCTTTCCTGTTTGCGGGTAGTACTATTGGTACATCGCCAATCTTCGTATTTTATATCCTTGTTATGTTGATTCTTTTTCTTTTTTACGTTTGTGTATTGTGTACATGTCGAAATTTGTGATAGGACACAGCGTCCGTGAGCGGCACTTCAACGATTCATCTTGCAAACAGGAAAATTCTTTTGCTAGACGGGCTAAAGCATCTGCTTTAAAGCATTTTCTTTTGCAGGAATTTTTGTAGATTGTCACATTTGGAATTTGTTCAACAGAGCGTATGACATGCGGAAGTATTGCTCGAGTCTTGGCTTTAAAATTACATCTTGTCCGGCAATGCGACGAATGATTGTGAATCCCCGTAGATGATGTCAGTATCCCATTTGAATAGTTAATTCCGGTCTGTTATGAGGCCGTATTAGCCGTTATTTGTACACGGCACACGCGGGTGGTAGGAGTATCTGCTCATCCCGCTCGGTGTTATAGATTAATCGATTCTTTGCGCACCCCAAGACACTTTATCACTTGCGATTCTTCGTCTTTGTGTGCGAAGATGCCCCGTCAAAATATAATTCCCAACGTCGATCATCGGGGGTCTTCTAGGCTCATTGTTGTTCATCGGCAAGTCGTCGTTGAGAGGAAGTGCTGCTTAGAGTAAAGGGTGTCTTTGCGAGGAAATCACATAAGACTTGTCCCTTTACGGCACGAAGAGCGCGAAAGTTATATCAATTGCAATAATATCATCGACCATCATCGTCTGCTTAGGAAAGCGTTGGACGAGTCATCGAAGTATTCTGATTAAATTTCGAGATCGAGTTAACCTTATGAGAAAGCATGTAGTGTTTTGAGCTTTTGAGCGGCGAAGATCGGGGGCCAAACAATGCTTTTCAATTGCGGGATACCTTACTTCCGTCAGAGTAAACGAAGGCTTAAGTAGTAAAGAGCATTTTCTTTACCCCATCATTGACACAATTGTAGACTCAGGAAGTAGTCTAAAGCCGCGGTATAAAGTATCGGCGGTCACAAGGCGGGCTGCTAAGACGAGTGTCATTAAATATTGTTTAATGTCCTCAAAGGCCTTACGGCATTTCTCTTCCCAAATAAATTTGGCGTCCTTTCTAACTAGTGCGAAAGTGACACCTACTGATAAGTTTGAGATAAAGCGTCGAAGATATGCCGGCTTCCCTTGAAAAGATCGTAGTTGTTTTAAGGTTTTGGGAGGCGGCATTTCTAAGATAGCTTTAATCTTTCCGGGTCGATTTCAATTCCACGATGTCGGACAACGAATCCTAAGAATTTCCCGGAGGTGACGCCGAAGCGCATTTAAGGGATTCATCTTAAGGTTAAATTGTCTTAATCGTTCGAAAGCATTCTCGAATCATACGAGGTGGTTTCCTTTACTTTGCTTTTGATGACCACATCGTCCACGTAGCATTCGAATTGATTATGGATGAGATCATCAAAAATTCTTGTCATTGCTCTCTGGTAGGTTGCTCCTGAGTTCTTGATGTTGAATGGCATCAACGTAGCAGCAAAATACTGCGATCGGCGTTACGAATGTTTGTAAGCTTTTCATCTTCTGGAGCCATTTTTATCTGGTTGTATCACGAAGATCCATCCATGAATGAGAATATCTCATGCGTTGAAGCAATGTCGATCATTAGTTCTAGGATCGGTAAAGGAATTCATCCTTTGGACATGCCTTGTTTAAATCTCTGAAGTCCACGCAAATTCGGCCGACCATTCTTCTTTCGGCGGCACCACATTTCTTAACCAAGTGGTGTTGTTCTTCACGGACAAATTTAGCGTCTATTAGCTTTTTAACTTCAGCTATGACTTGTTGTTCGATTTCTAGGCCGCATTCTTCTAGGACCTTGTCTGTTGGGACGAAGTAGGATCCACTCTAGCTTATGGTGCGACCTGCGGAGCTAATCACAGTATTTCATCATAGTTCCAAGCAAAACGATCTTTAAATTCCATTAATAACTTGATCATTTCTTCGGAGTCTTCTTTATTGAGTAATGAGCTAACAAAGGTAGGTCTAGGCTCTTGGCTAGTACCTAAGTTAACTTCCGTTAACTCATGCATTGTAGTTAATTTCTTCTTGAATTCTGGTGGAGCGTCTCCGATTTGTACATCTTCGAGTTCGTATGTAGTTTCCGTACGATTTTTCATTAGACTCGCAAGTGACAACCAAACAAAATTCAGTATCGTCAGCGTGATCCTACGTACCGAATCAAGGGCCATACTTTGAATTGGGTGGATGACCGGAGTTATTCCATAATTTTTCAAAATGTTGTGATTGACCTTTTGTCCATTGTCGGGTAAAAACCCGTTGAATTAAACTTTGAACACGGGGAGAGTACCACTCAAAGGTAATTCGATGAATTCGATGAAGTGACATCTTGGAGTGTACATTATTTTCAGTTTTGGAGGAAGAAGCACCACGGTAGATTTGATTGGCTTTGCACGCGTCGCTGCGTACCTCTTTGACCACCATACCCTCGATCTTGTTAGAATGGATCGGGGGTTAGGGTCATAGTATGTCGTAGTGGTTAATCTTCTCGTACATTGATTTGTATTCTTCATTCTTTTCATCTTCGTGGGAGATCTTGAATTGCGACTTCTTGAGCTTGTTATTCTTGTTTCTTGCTTGATTTCTTTTCTTCTTCAAAACTATCTTCCGGTCAACATTGATGGTGGTTTCCTCGTCATTGTCCTAACGTCTCTCTGTGGCCTCGTCCCGGCCTCGACCTCGGATGCGAGTTGTGGAGAAACCTTCACCATCTCGCCGGAAGGGTGGTATTTGTTGGACTAGAACCGGGGTTCTTCGTTGTCTGAACTTTCTTTGCTTCATTTGTTACGGTATCTCTGGAGAAGATTGTTTTTCTTCGGTGGTGCATAATAATTTGCGTCTTCATGGATTCCAATCTTATGTACGGAGAATGGTTGTAAGTCACCTTTGATGCCGCACATTCCCCTCCATCGTAGTATTTGATGCAACGTGTAGAGATGATGGTACCATCCTGTTTTCATGTATCCGCTGAGTCGGCCCGATGAGCGTTGAACGACGTTTCGAATCAATTATGTGAAATTTTGCGGTTGTCTTTGCTAAGTCACCGGTCTTCATTAGTGAATATTGATCAGGAGCTCTTTCTCCTTACGGTTGAATCCTCTTAACATTTTGTCGGCCTCGAGCTCGCGAGCATCGATTTCAGTATGCTAGTGTTCGGAGGCCTCATTATATTAATTGATGCTCTTGGATCCACCAATACTCTGGAGAGCGTAAACTTCCCAGTTATGTGAAGCCTAGCGGTCGGTTGTGATCTGGCATTTGTCCCAAGTAGTAGGTCATTGTGCGTGAAGGTAACGCCTGTTGTTCCTTTTGAGCAAACCTCATCTGAGGAATCTCCGACCATTTGAGCTAGCGAATTTACCGGATCAAGTAGGGAGCCTTGATCGGAGGCTTCTCTCATCTCCTTTGATAAGATGAGAGACATCATAGATGCTCGGTTTGGCCGGTAGTTTCCTAAGATGGGCTAACGTTCGCCAGTCCCTTTATTTCCATGTGTCTCGGCTTCTTCTTGAATGGGTATTTCTTCTGGCAGGGTTGGTTCTTCTTGAACAACCACACCCTTTCCTTTGTCTTGGACCCATTCTCGGAGGTAGAACTCTTCCACTTCTTAAGTTGACTTCCTTAATTTCTTGAATCTAGTGTTGAGCTTGCGGTGTTTCTTCTTGAATTGGAATGACGGACTCTTCCGGATTCGCTTCGAGTGCGAAGGCTCTAACTTTATTGTAAGCTGGAGCTCCTGGAAACTCGCGAGATAGATTCGTTGCTTGTTCGAACTCTCGTAGCCTCCTTAATGGATGTCTTCTTCGTCATTTTGATCGTCGAGATTGTGTATGATTTGAGAATTGTCGTTGGTATAGAAATGAGTGTCCGGATTGTCGCTAGTTACGTAATCGTTACAGAAACGATCAAACGTAGCCAACGCCATCACCCTTATCATTATATGATCCCACCGAAGTGAGTAGATAATCATACGAGTTAGAGGTTCGAGGTTTCCCCCGAGATCGAGAAGCATTATCTTTGGGATAGCGGCCCCTGGTGTATGCAAGGTCGGTCTCTCTTCTTCGTCGATTTTCTTCTCTTGATCGTCTCCTGTTGAGGTGGTTCTTCTATCGCAAGTGATAGTGCCGACTTAACGGAGTTTCGGGCACTACGAATTGAAGCTCGCACCGAAGCGGTTGGATCTTGTCTAAAATCTTTTTGAAGACCTTGTCCAATGCTTAGTCCATCCATCAGTGGTCATTATAGGGATCCCATCGGAATGATGGGATCAGTTGAGATGACATTGACGGAACCTCTTTACGGGGTTCCTTCATGTACTCCTTCGGGATACGTTATATTTTCGGAAGGTTGTCGTTCAACTGACTTTTAAAGATAATCCCTGCAATCTTCTATCTTGTGCCAGGAAACATCAGGTGGTAAGGGGCGAAGTTGGGATCACCTTTCTTGTTGACTTCCTGCGGTCTTTTAGGCTGCGGCAAGCTGATACGGAGTCTTCAACAGACTACGG
This sequence comes from Papilionanthe hookeriana x Papilionanthe teres, assembly GCA_022702705.1. Classification (NCBI taxonomy): domain Eukaryota; kingdom Viridiplantae; phylum Streptophyta; class Magnoliopsida; order Asparagales; family Orchidaceae; genus Papilionanthe; species Papilionanthe hookeriana x Papilionanthe teres. The sequence goes on along the minus strand of CM040424.1, from coordinate 105,721,286 downwards.
AACATTTCGGCAACACAGCAATTCTTGAATGGATATTCCACCTTTCCGAAGCTCCCTTAATGTACGTTGCGGACGAGGCGGTTGTTCATGCGCTGAAGATGACTGATAGGCGGGCGGGAGTTCTTTAGTAGTCTGTTGAGGTTGCTGCGGCCGTTCGGACGATATTTGTATCGTTTGCTTGCCTTTGTCGGCTCTTTGCCGATCCGGATTTCTTTTCGAAAGTCTTCACAGGCTTTTGCTTGTCGTCTTGTCGGCGAAACTTAATTCGCCGCCTCCTCTTGCAAGCTCGACCTTGCTTAACAACTTCTTGAAAGTCTTAACTAGTGAATCCTTTGAGGAGAAGTGCTATCGGGCCGTGAATGCTTTTAAGTAAGATGCCCATTTTGCATGTTGTTCTTGTAGTTGTGGTTCACACTTCATGCTTAAGTTCCTCGTCGAAGTATGTAATCCACCAAAGTTGTTTCGGCTTTGTTTCTCTACCACTAAATCCTTTATAGTGATGTGAGTGCGAGCCTCCGACGAATCGCTTGATGAAAGTTCTCTAGTTACGAAACGTTTTCAACGAACCATTTAGTAATTACGCATACGATCGAAGGCGATCCACGACGAGCTGGCGACGGGTGTCGGAAGAGTAATGCATCGCTCCCACCGGCATTGCAACAGCGCACGAAAGTGTGCAACATCTTTGTCGGGGGTTCCCGGTTCCATCGAAGGTCTTGAGCAGAGGTGGTACGAAGCCTTTTGGAGCTGCGGACGGTCCAATTACTTCAGATGGAATCTACCGCAGTCGAATGGATGCCAGCTCTTTGATTGTCCTGAGCTTCTCGCACCTGCTGTTCCACCAAGCTCTTGATATCCTTTTCGGGAATCATACTTTGTGTTGTATCCTTTTTTGGTGATCATCCCCGTTGACGGATGTAATCTCCTTTCCTCCGTCTACGTGTGAATGACCTGCGGGGGTGTCTCTCTTTGGGAGTTGCACTTGACTCTGGAGAGTGAGCTGGGGGAGCTACGGCCATCTCTTCCATCCTTTTTGCCATTTGGGCGATCGTGTCGTCTTTCTCTTGAAGGCGCCTTCTCATCGCCTGGCTCCTCTCTTCTGCCGAGGCACACGGGGAGCACCTTAATGAAGTGATGAAGCTGCGTGTTTCGACCATGTTGATTTGCATATTCGTCGTCAACGAATTCGAATTGAATCAGTCTCGTCTCTGAATATCTCTTCTCTTTCTTTTGCTAATCGTCAGATATCCAGTTCTCAACACTTGGCATCTTCTAGCGGGCCTTTACGCCGTCCTCGCGGTGTCGTGCGATAGCTGCCGGTCCCCTTCTCACGAGTCCCCTTTACCGCGGTGGCCGCTTTCTTGATTCAAGTCTCTGACGAGACTTTCCTTCTCATGTTGTTTCAATCTTAAGCTGCCCGGTAGTGGGGACGCCATACCATCCTTCTGAAGGCGGAGAGGTCTAGGACCAGATGGTACGTCGGCCAAATCTTTGGAAGGTGGTATCCTCCCTAATGCGACAATCTGAGACAACGACGGGCGAATTGGCCTTCATTCTTTTACTTGGCTTTTATTGTCGCGATGGCGGGTTCTCGGGGCCCAAGACGGGATTTGGCGGCACCCGCCCTATCCTTCGTAGAATCTCCGATACGGGGCACTTTTTCCTTCTTTGCTAACTTCTACATCAAAGTTGCGGTCGAAGCGAAACGGCGTGAGATTCTAGTCCTTTTCTTGCGAGTATCCGTTGTAATATGCGGGGCTGAGGCAATGCGGCGACGATCTTGCAAACATTTTCTTCATCTGCGGCCCGGAGAGGGGATGGAACTGCTTCCTCCCAAAGTGGTATGTATTCGAGGGCAGCGGTGTATATCCGAGCGGTGTATACTCGGGGATTTCCTCCAGGAAGCCGATTTCGACGGCTACGGCTTCTGCAGCGATCCTTCTACTTCCGTTTCTTCTTTGGGTCCTTGTCGGTGATGGAATTCTTGGGCTGGACCCGATTTCAAACGAGAAGGTCTCACGAGTACGCTGCCCTCACGGTAACGGAGTTCCTCGGTATGGATTTCTTTCCCTTTAATTTGGCGAGAAGTCGGGGTAGGTGCGGAAAACGACTAGGCCGAGTGGGGAGTGGCCCGACCGAGTCCTCTTTGCGGACGGCGGTACTCCTCTCGGTCGGGATCTTTTGTAGGAGGAAACTCTTGGGTTGTGGGTTGAACTCGATCGGCGGTTTCTTAGCTTGGATACTTTGTTTGTCGATGCGAAACGTCGGTGATCTTGACATTCGTGTTTTCGAAATCCTTGTCCGAATCGGATGATCCCATTGTCGGGCAGCTCGTCCTTATGAATGAAGTCCGGCCATTGGTGAAGGAGAAAATCGGCTTGGGGCTTCCAGGCTGCGGGAGTGGGTCGGTTGTCGGTCCCGAGTTATGCTTCTTTTCTTTGGACGAAAAAGAAACGAATTGAAAAAATCCAGAACACATTCTTGTTCATGTGTTATAGAAGAATCATTTATTAAAAGAATCATTTTATAAAAGGTTTGTTTATTTAGAACGGAATGTCAAGGTGTAGAGAAGGTAAGGAATCGATTCGAGTTGGAAAGGAAAAGAAGGTCTTATGCATGACTTCTCGACTCGAAGGATCACTCGGCAACAACACCCCTGGGGGTCCACCGCCTCGAAATGAGGTAAAAGGATCTCGGAACCTCTCTTGTTTAGGGGTGTCCTAAACGGTAGCTCCTAAATCCGAGAGAATGTTGATTATACTTGTTGAGTAGAAATGAACATGGTATTCCAACGGAAAAGAAGGGTAGTTTGACAATTAAGGACATGGATACAGCACGATTTTTGAAAGCGAGAATTTTTAGATTAAAATGGAGAGAGGAATCATCCCCGGCGGAGGTAGCGAGAAATTTGTAGGCATATTTTTAGGTTGTGTGTTTTATTTTGAAAAGGGGTCGCCTAACGAAGTTGTAGGCGAATTTTTAATTTAATTTAAATAAATGATTTTGAAAAGTAGTATTTGATTTTGAAAATAATTTTAAATTTGAAGGTTTTAAGATATGAGATTAAACCGATCTCACATCCCAAATAGTTTATATAAACGAACACCGCACCACAAACCGTGTATCTATCCCCAAGGATAGACACAACGCCGATAGTGGGGCTCGATAAAATAAACTAGAGGATTTGTGACATCCGTTTGGTACGAACCAATTTTATAAGCCTACAAATTCCCCTGTATGTAAGCATTAAACGGGGTTTATATTACACAGGTTCTTTAAAATTCCATAAGGGCAAGCCCCTATAGTTAATTACATCTTAAGTGACGGGAATCACCTAAGAAAACTCTCGATATTAATCAAAATTCTGCTCTCGAAAATTTCAAAGTTTAAATTTTGAAAAGTTGAATTTGGAATTTCAATAGGGAATGGATCAAATTTGGAACATTTTGTTTTGGGAATTGAAAAGGAAGAAAAGTAGGAGAAATCACGGATTAGTGAACTTTGGTGATTTCCCGACTATCTTTTGTGTTGGCTTGAATTTAGGAAAGTCCTAATGTTTATTTAATGTTTTTTGATTTTGTCAATTTTAATTAATTAGGGCTTATATTTATATGATAGAATCATACAAATAGCATCGAAGATGTGAGGGTTTATGTCGTATCGAACTGACTACCTCGGAATCTAAGACCGGTTAGGGCTTAAGTTGCAATGCAAATGCCCAACGAAGAGTTGAGGATTTACAAATGCACTGAGACAAACTACCTCGAAGTCCTATGGCTTTGTTATTTAATTCTAGGAAAGTTTTCTTCCGAAGTAGACTCGAGGTTTAGTGATGACGATGGCGCGTCTTTGCCATTGAAAATACTCGACTCCTTGTTGTTACAGAGGTTTAGTTTTAGAAGTCATAAATCGAGGGGATGAGAAAAGTGTTTTGGTTTAGAAAATCTTAATTTCAGTGTTTTTTGTGTTTTAATTAAAAACAAGTCTTAAAGTTGATTATGACAGGTTAAGATCACGGTTCCATCCTTCCGGCATCATTATTTTTTATCGGATTCACTTAGTAGGGATATGAATTTCTTCAAACTTAATAAATGAGTTCCACACTTTCATTTAGGCCGTGGGAAATCTGTTAGCAACACGTAGGTTACATCATCCAGGGTATTCCCGATCATCCAACGGGACGTTTTAATTTAATTGTAATTGTAGTTTGTGTTACGTTTGTGATTAAATTTGAGGTTGTTTTATATTTTGAAATGTTGTGGCGGTGAATTTTATCTTGCAATAACTTTTAACTTGGTTTGGTTTCGGTTTTAGGGACTATCTTAAAGATTGTAGGTTTTCATGCAACAATTGTTTATCATGCGGGAAAAGTAAGTGCAATGCGACTAAATAAATTGCAATAATGTAAAATTGCGAAAGTAAATTGCAATAAAATAAAAGTGTGCACGGAGAGGTCTTCCGTCATCCCAAACTGCACTTAAAACACAATTAGAATATTTAAGCAAGTTCCTAGGTAAAGCTAAGGTAAGGGTTATGGTTTTCTACCAAATTCCTAATCCTATCGCTAGTCGTTTCTTTATGGCGATGCAGGTTCCTTGTGTTTTTGTTTGAAAGTGATTTTCTTTAATGAGAACAATTAAGTTCGATTGTTCTTATGAACATCCTATCATATTGAGAGAAAGTGTTTAAGAAGAATCTTAAACATCTTTCAATATTCTTGAAGTTGTTTAGAAGATCCGAATGAATTTAATTATACAAATGAATTAAATAAATGAGAATTTAAAGTTTTGTTATCTTACTTTCGATTGAACGCTAGGATGTTTGAATGTCCTATAAGTGGCTAACATTTCATTTAATATTTTGTTTAGGAGTTATGATAACTAAAGCATTCGAGGTAAATTGGTGTTCAATGGACATGATTTAGTTTAATTTCAATTAATGGGTTTAAATTTGGAATAGTGTTGAGGATTATTTTTAGATTTATTTTGAATTCTTTATGTTTTTGGTGATGTTATATTTAATTCAACTTAATTTAATTTAATTTAATTTAATTCTATTCAATTTAGTTTGGTTTGATGTTAACTTAATTTAGTTTGATTTGATTTAATTTTTAAATTAATTTGATTCAATTTAATTTAATTTAATTTATTTAATATTTAATTTGATTTAACTTAATTTAATTTGATTTGTTATTTGTTAACATTTAATTTAATTTAATTTAATTTGTTTATTTAATTTAATTTAATTTAATCTTTAATTTAATTCAACTTTTAATTTTAATTTAATTTAGCTTAATTTAATTCAATTTAATTTACTTAATTTAATTTAATTTTTAATTTAATTTTTATTTTTAATTTTAATTGAAATTTTAAAAGAAGTTTAATAATTTAATTTTAGTTTAATGATTAAGTCTTTTAATGTTTTGAATTTGAGTTATCATTTTAATTAAAATTGAATATTAATGAGATAATTAATTTAGGGATTTTCTAAATTAAAGAATAAATCTCTTCCTAATAATATCCCTATTTTAATAACTCCAATTTTATTATTCTTTAGTTAATCAATTATTTAATTAAGGTTTAATTATTTTAAATTGTGAGTGATTTTCTACTCTGGTATTTAATTTCAATCATCCAAATCGGGATTAGGATCAAATATTTTACTTGTTAATTTTTTATTAAACCTAAAGTTTTAATTAAGGATTAAAATTTTAATTACCACTTTACCCTTTAAACTTAATAATTTCATAACTCACTAAATTGAGCTTAAATGAACTTGAAATTACATGTGACTTCACTCATATGTCGATAAAGACATGAGAGGAGAAAATGTGATTTTTCTGTATTTAATTTATTTATATAATTTATTTTTGGTAGAAAATAGAGATTTCCAAGAAAATTTAATAACATGACCAAGGGAAAGTTTCTGTCCTTAAGAAAAATAAGGGAGCATTCCTAATGACCAGAGGACCACTTGGACCAATTTTGGTGATTTTGAATTATAGTATTTTTATTATAATTATTTTAAGTTTTGGAGTGTTAATTAATTTAAAAATAAAAAAAATGTTGAAAAATGAATTTTATATTTTTCAAAAATCTCTATAATATCAAGGAAATCAAAGAACCAATTTTTGCAATTTTCTGATTTTTCTATGATTTATTATAATTATTTTAGTGAAAATGCTAGAAAATACATTTTTTTAATTTTAAAATTACCCTAGGGCTTTAAAATTTAATATCTCACTAAATAGACCCAAGAAAAATATGGGGTTTGTTCCTAAGTGATTAAAATTCAAAATGTGACATTTTGGTGAATTTTGTTATTTTTGTGATTTTTATTATTTTTTAATTATTAAAAATATTAAAATAATATTAAAAAATCAACTTTTTTAGAAAATTGAAATTTTAATTTTCATAAATTCCCCTAATATCAGAGAGGCTCCAAAACCAATTTGGAGAATTTTTGAAAGATATTTTGAAAGTTATGAATTTTTAAAGTTAGAATTGACTAAATGTCTTAACAAACCCATTTAGTAGGAGCTAACCAAGTCCAATTGACCTCAAATTTTTATGGTGGGTTCCTCTGATCCTAAAGGTCAGTGGAGAATTGATTTCAAGTCAATTTGATGTATGGTTAGCTCTAATTAATTAGGGATCCATTTTGGGTGTTTAAGCGATTAGGGTTGTTTTAAATGAACTAACTGAAAACCTATTTTTCTAAGTCCTCTGGTCATAAGGAACATCACCAAATTTTCCTAGAATTTATTTCACAACATGCTATTTATTGGAATTAAAATACTCAAAACGGTAACATGAATTTGAAAAATCAATAGCTTTTCCACTTAGGGATGGCCCCTGACTTTGGAAAATTCAGGGAATGTTCCCAAATTCAGAGGCTTCAAAAGCCCTATGGTCTCATGCATAATTGGTGTATACATGCATGGAGAATTAAAAATATGCAGAGAGTAAATAAATTATTAAAAATAAAATACTTGATTAAATTAAATGATTTCTTTTCCACATTATTCTCCTCTGTTCACTGAGCAAGAGGGTATTTTTATTTTATTTTTATGATTTTCCTACACAAAGTTATGATTTTCCAAGTTTAGGGAATTAAATAAATGAAAATATCCCTAATTTTCTATTTATCCGAGTCGGCGCCGCGTCATCCTCGCCATCTCCGAACGCACACGCATCGCGCTCCATTCGACGCAGCCGCTTGAGTCAGCAGCCCGGGCCGCGGTTCACGTACCATCTCACAGTCGACGCCATCTGAGCGATCCCGTCCGCGCGTGTATTGAATGGACGGCATCCGTTCATCGTCCCCAGAGCATCCTCACTAGGGAGCCGTCCACACTAAATCCCTAAGATCACTCGATGAGTGGATTTTGGTAATTTCTTATGCTCATGGATTCGTCTTGAGAAGACGAACACATCCGTATGGTTTATGTGGGATGAAATTTACGCGATAGAAATGGGGAATGTTCGGGAAGCTCGGGAAGAAGAGTGAGGCCATACCTTTGCTCGAAGAGAAGTGAAACGTGCGAGGGTTATTGCACCTTCGATTGGATCCCAGAAAGCTCAGGATAAGTCTCTGATGCACAGTGAATTGCACCAGGTAGGATTTCGACCACGGTAGATCATAAAGCTTGGAGAGGCTGAACAGCCCAGGTGTGGAGATGGGGGCTTTTGCGGGTGGACACCTTCCTTGGTACACGGTGAAGGTGTAGAACCAATCAATTTGGGGATTCGGCTCTTGTGGAGAAGTGTCCTGGTTTTGGGCTTGGATTTCAACTGCGAAATTGAGCTCGCGAGAGAAGAAATGGCGGGGGGATTTCGGTGGGGATCAAGTGCTGCGTATGGGAGTAGTACGGAACAATTTTGGCGAGTTTCCTTAAGGTTGTTTTCAGCACCTCTCATGGCCGAGAGGGGTGGTGTTTAAATAGGAGAGGGTGGAGGGCCTCCCCGGGGAGAGTTAGGGCTTGGGATCGAGTTTGCTCTTGGCAAGAGAAGAACGACTACAATGGCCAGGGGATGGGGCGGCTCGGCGAGGAGAATTCCAAGTTGTCTCGCATGTGAGCTCGGCCATGGTGTTTTCCGGCAGCACGGTGGTGGCCGGCCGAGCATGGGTCACCCTCGGAGTCGGGTGGGTCGGGGGGCGGGACTTGGGTACGAGCAATTGGCAAATGCCATGTGTAAAGAGCTTGGATTGAAATGGAATGGGGGGAAGACCATTTTGGGTTCAAATGAGTCAACCCATGGTTTTGGGCTAGGTTCACCACCCGAGCTGGTCTTCGAAGTGCCGAAAAGGATCACTTGGGTCGACGAGAGAGAACGGTGTGGTCTTCGTCCATGATGAGGTGGCTAAGCATGGTTTAGTGTGTGACATGCTTAAGGTAAAAAAGGGTTTAAGAAGGATTAGGAAGAGGGGGCCCTCCTTTTGCCATTAATGGCTTGATCACATGTCAAGCCTTCCATGGCTTCATGTGGCTTTTCCATGGCTTGCATGGCTCACCTTTGGCTTGGGAAAAGTGGAGTCAATTTCATGGAAATAGATTTTTAGGAATTTTTGGTAATTTGATGGAAATTTGTATGAAACTTGATTTGGAATGATTTGATGATGAATTTAAGGACTTAGGGAATGGCTTTTATTAAGTGGATGGCAAGTGGAGATGTCATGTTGGCTTTAGGGTAGATTTTGGGCTTTTAGAAATGGTTTTAGATGAGCTTTAAGATGGTTTAGGAGAAAGTGGGCTTTTGAATTTTAAAATGGATTTTGGGATGAAATTTTGGTAAGAGCTTGGGCCAAATGAATTGTTGGGTTTAGCTCATGGATGTGTCATGAGTGACTTGAAGCAAATTGGGGGTGATTTGGGTTTGAATTGGAGGGTTGAATTTGGGTTCTTTTGGTGAATGGGCCAATATAGGTCCAAGTGGGCCAGTTGGAGCCAATGTTAGACTAGAGTTGAAATTGATGTAAAATTAATGTTGAGAAATGTTTATGGGAGTGTTTCAAAGAGGTTTTGACTTTTATTGGGCTTTGATTTTGGGGTTTGGGCTCATTTGGGTTAGGTTTGGGTTTTAGGTCAAAATTGGGCTTTTTAGCTTTGGGTTGAATTTGAGTGGGGTTTGGATCCAAATTTTGGGCAAATCATGTTAGTTTTTGCTTGTGGGGATGCTAAGGAAGATTTAGAAAAGATTTGGGGTTAATTGGAGTTGAATTGGGTGAGTTTGGGTTAGGCTTGGGTCATGGGTCCAAATTGTTTTAAGGCAGTGAAATTGGATCGAATGTCGATCAAATTGGACTTGGATTTGATCTATATTGGTGTTGGCAATGTTGAATTGAAGTTTAGAATTGAATTGGACCAGAATTTTGGGTCAATTGGATAGGTTTGGTTTGACATTGGGTTCACTTAGAGGTTAAAATGGAATTGAGTGGGGTTTTGACAAAAGTAGGGTAAATTGACAAAATTGGCCCATGAGGCAGTAGAGACAAAATGAAATTGGGAATATTTAGGATTTTCTAGAATTTTCTGGGAATTTTCTGAATTTTTGGATTTTTGGGTCAAGAGGGGTATTTTGGGTATTTGGAGGGTATTTGGGAGGTTTTTTGGAATTTTGGTATTTTTGGGTATGGATGATCAATTTGAGTGATGTGGGAATGTGTGGGATTGATTTTGGGGAATTTTGGGTAATTTAGGTGATTTTGAAAAATTTGGGTAATTTCGAGGGCTTTGGGTAAGTTAGGCGGGTGTAGGGTCTAGGGGGGTCAAAAATTGAAAATTTGGAAAATTGAAGATTTAGTAGAGATTTGAGTGGAATGAAATCATTTTGGTTGAGCCATGAAGCCACATCAAACCCACATGACCATGAAGGGACTCATTTGAGGCATTCCTTTATGTTGTTCCTAACCCTCAGCGAGGGCTTAGGGGTTAAGGACCATCCATGAATCCCTTTACATGAGTCGGGAGGTCGAGTTGGGTATGGGTGTAGTTCACAGGGAGGTTTGTGAAAGTGTAGTGTATAGGTGTAGTGTGTGTGTAAGTCAGCCCTTCACGAGACCAGGCCACCAGTGAGTCCACAAGGCCAAAAGTCACATAGGAACTCATCCTTTAAACTTCACATTTGATTTCAACCCTCTCTAGGTTATTAGGGGTCTACGGTCGAGTTTGTGGAGTTTACAGGGAGTTAAGAAGTAGTTTGAAATTCTAGATGGTGGATCCCAATTCTAGTCCTCTAAGATAGTCGAAAGGAAAAGCCTAAGGCTAGATCTAAGTACTAAAAAGAGAAGAGAAGACCTCGTAAGCAGAATTCGACAAGGGATAATATATTTGCAAAATTTTGGAAACTCTTAAGAAATTAACGATTAATATTCCCTTTGTTGAATTATTAGAGCAGATGCATGATTATGAAAAGTATATGAATGATATTCTTAAAAAGAAAAGAAAGTTCGAACCGAAATTTATTCCGCGCGGTGAGTGGCAATTAACGATTATTCGGAAGAAGCTTCTAGAAAACTTGAAGACCCGGAGTAGGTTTCAGCATCTAGTGTGCTATCGATGAGAAATTTTTAGAAGAGCTTTATGTGATCTTGGAGCTAGTATTAATCTTATGCCTTTATCAACTTTAAAAGTTAGGGCAAGGAGCCCAACCTACGTCTTTGACACTTCGGTTGGTTGATCGTTCACATCACTTATCCTAAAGGTGTTGTGGAGGATGCATTAGTGAAGGGCTGGATAGAATTTATCTTTCCTATGGACTTTATTTTATTAGATATGGAGGAAAGATAAAGAAATTCCAATTATTTTGAGAAAACCATTCCTTGCTGTTTTGGGAGAGCTATGATAGATGTTGAAAAGGATAATTAACTATGAGAGTTAATGATCGGGGGTAACTTTCAATATTACGAAATCTATTAAGAACCCATCCGTGAAAAAAGATGATGAGTTCTTTTGAATGGAAATCTGCAATTATTTGAGAGAAGATCATTTTAAATAAGTATTCGAAGAAAATTTGGAATGTGAGGATGAAAATGAAAGTGAAAGTGAAGATGATTGATTTGGATGATATGAAGAATGAAAAGTTAGAATTTGTTCGGAAAAGATTTGAAAGATTGAATCTTATGGAAAATTGAGATAAAGTTTAATTCCATTTATCATTCAACGCCATGAACTTGAGGTAAAAATTCTCCTTAATCATTTGAAGTACATGTTTTAGGAGAATCATCTACCTTACCAGTCATTGTATCTTCAAACTTAAATAAATATCGAGAACAAGAATGTGGACACCTTAAAAACATACAAAAAGGCTTTTAGTTGGTCCATAGCTGATTTTAAAGGAAGGAATCAGTCCATCGATCTGTATGCACAGAATTTTGTTGAATGAACAGCATAAATCTAGAGTTGATCTACAAAAGAGACTGAAGCCAATAATAAAAGTGGTTAAAAAAGAGATTTTAAAGTGGTTATATGATGGAATTATATACACATTTCGATAATAGTGTTTAAGTAAGCCAAATTCATTGTGTTCCTTAGAAAGGAGGGTGACTGTTGATGTAAATGAAATAAACAAAATTATACCGACAAAGAAGCAGTCGTACAGATTTGGTGAATATGTATTGATTATAGAAAATTAAACACATTATTACCGGAAAAGATCACTTCCATTTACCATTTTTAGACCAAATGCTAGACAAACTTGCTGGACACAAGTATTATTGCTTTTTGGATGGATATATCAGTTATCACCAAATACCTATTGCTCCTGAGGATCAGAGAATACTACATTTACTAGTAGTATGGAACTTTTTCTTTTAGAAGAATGCCTTTTGGATTATGTAATGCTGCAACATTTCAAGGATGTATGATGTCTATATTTATTAAATTAATAGATGATAGAATAGAAGTGTTTATGAATGATTTCTCAGTATTTGGAGATTCATTTGATGCATACTTAGCAACAGAAAAAGTTTTAGAGGTATGCAAAAGAATAAATTTAGTCTAAACTCGGAAAAATGTAAATTTATGGTTGTAAAAGAGAAATTGTGCTTGGGTACAAAATATTTGAATATAACATGGAAGTAGATCATGCAAAGATTCAAATTATAGAGAAATTACCACCTCCAACAACGTGAGAGGGGTAAGAAGCTTTGTAGGATATGTAGGATTCTACGAGGTGATATATTAAAGACTTTTGAAAAACTACTAAGCCTGCATGCCAACTTTTGGAAAAAGATAGGAAGTTTGATTTTAAAGATGAATGCTTAAAAGATTTTGATCAATTAAGAGAAAATTTAATCGTTGCCCTATAATAGTTTCACCCTGGCAGGAGAATCCATTTGAATTAATGTGCGATGCGAGTGATAATGCTATTGTAGTGGTTTTAGAGTAAAGGCACGAGAAAATGTTTAAAGTTATGTACTACGCTAGTAGGAGCCTTCTTGATGCTCGAACTAATTACACCACTACGAAGAGAGTTATTAACTATCGTTTTTGCCTTTTAAAAAGTTTAGATCTTACTTAATTGGAGCTAAATGTATAGTGCATACTAATCATTCTGCTATTAAATATTTAATGCAAAGAAGAATGCTAAACCAAGGCTGATTCGATGGATACTTTTAATGCAAATTCGAAAATCAAATAGGCAGATACATTTATCTAGACTTGAACAACCAAATTTGGATGAATTTGAAAGGGAAATAATAGAAGCTTTTCTGATGAGCAATTATATAATATTCTTTGAAGGAAATTCTTTACATTGGTATGCGATATTGTAAAATACATCATTAGTAATATTTTACCACGACTTAACAATGCAACTTAACGTAAAAATATAAGCATGATGCTAAATTTTATTTTTGGGACGATCCTTATCTATATAAGTATTGTAAAGATGTTATTATTAGGAGATGTGTGCCTTATGAAGAAACTAAAAGAATTATTGAGAATTTCATGATTCGGAATTTGGAGGAAATTTTAGAATTGATAGTACGCACATAAGATTTTCAATATGGAATTTATTGACCTACTATTTTTAAGGAGATTTTAATAGATTTATCAAAACTTGTGATCGATGTCGAGAATAGGCAATATATCTAAATGAAATGAAATGCCTCTTAATTTTACTTTTGAAGTTGAAATTTTTTATGCTTGGGGATTAGATTTTATGGGACCATTTATACCTTGATTTTGAAATATATATATATACTAATTCTTGTTGATTATGTATCAAGATGGATTGAGATAATAACTTTACCTAGGTGTGATGCTAGAAGTGTTTTGAGGTTTTTTTTAATGATAAATATTTTCACAATATATGGAATGCCTAGAGTAATCATCTTGATGGAGGATCCCATTTTAAGAATAATCGATTCGGAGATTAGTGGAAAAAATTTAATCTTATGCATAGAATCTCTACAGCTTATCATCCCCGAACTGCGGCTTAGTAGAGGTAATAAATTGTGAAATTAAATGAAGTTTAGAAAAGTCGTAAATCAAGAAAAATTAGATTATTTTACTAGATTAGACACTACTTTATGGGCATACGAATCTTATAAAACTCCTATAGGAATGTCCCCTTACGGATTAATTTTTTGGAAATACTTGTCCCTTTGATTGAATTAGAATATAAAGCATGTTAGGCGATAAAGAAATTAAACTTTAATTTGAAAGACGCTTGAGAGAAAAGGCTAACGATTGAATGTTGGAAGGAATCGGAAATGAATCATATGATAATGATAGAATATACAAGGAGAAGAAAAAAATGGCATGATCGGAAGATTGTTAAAAAGGAATTTGAACTTGGAAAAAAGTTTTACTATCTCTGATACAAGATTGAAATTATTTCGTGGGAAGGCGAAATCTTGATGAATGAGGACCTTTCTTGTAGTAAAAAATATATCAATTTGGAGCTGTAATTATCGAAGATCCCTAAATCTAGAAGATAATTCAAAGTTAATGGAAAAAGATTAAAACCATATTTTTGAAGGCAATAGACTGGTTAAAAGAGGTTTTAATCTTTGGGATCAACTTGAATAACTTGGGAAGTTATGTCGAGTTTGACGACGTTAACCAAGCGCTTTATGGGAGGTAACCCATAGTTGTTAGTGTTTGCTTATTTGATGTGTTATTTGTGTTTGTTTGTTAATTAATTAAGTCCTACCTTCCTTAAATATCATTATCGTTAAAAAATGGATCGAATCGAAGTTTGGAAAGAATTTGGACAAAGCGATGTTTGACAAAATTTGAACTAGCGTGGACCGCACCGCTGTTCAGAAAACGGTTTTTCATCTTTAGAATTGAATTTTGGTGGTTCTAGGTGGCAATTCTTCCCTTGAACTCCCAAAAGCTGCCCCCAGATGTAGGAGCTACCGGAGGGAAAGAAAAAGAAGATCCTAAATCTCGTCTGAGAGTGGATTCGACTCGATAGAAACTTCAAAGTTTCAATTTTTTAATCGTAGAAAGTTTGTCAGTTTCGACGCAACATCTATTCAGCAAGAATATCTAAAAGATGAGGCTAATTAAAGAGCGAGCTTCATGAATCAAGGTACGAATTCTCCTAATAGAATTGATGAAATCATTATTTGAACATTGGGAAATGTTATGTTATACTACTACCACCGTAGTTGTCCCGGTTGTGAAGGTTTTATGCAAATCTTCATGGAATCAACCAAGGATCAATCTATGCACGGAGTAGGTTTGGCACATTACTCCTGCCAAAGATTAATGATTTATACATGATTATGAATGTGTTAATGCATTATTCAAACTTTTCCGAACAAAGGACAACATGAATGATATATACAGATATTTGACGGATGAAAGTGATGAATGGGAGATAAAGATAACTTGTATGTATGTGTTTCAACACTTATTAAATCTATGAGAAACACTTACATTACTTTATATGTGCAAAATTGCTCCAAACTATGAAAATCAGTAAAGTAAGTAAGGAGAGTGTTATTTTGGAGCTATTGTAATTCAAATGGGGATGCCTATTGATGTTAGTTCAATAATTGTTAAATACATTTCAGAGTTGATTGTTCATGGATCAAAGTATAGGTTTGTACACATCCTTCCACCATAATTCTGCGATCAATCACAAATGCCATATGAGAACTGAGAAAACTTCTACCTTAAAACTATAGAGCTAACTGATGAACATAATAACCGGGCTGAGTTGGTGATATGAATGACATGAGTATCATTGAAGATCAACCATCTCGAAGTACGACATCTATTCCTCCTTACTTTCTTGAAAGTTTACGGAAGATCTTGAAGAAAATTAAGCTTGGAGAAGGAAGTTCAACACACGATGAATGCAATCAGTAATATATACGACTTCTTTGATCGTCTGGATTGGAGAATGAATGAGCACTTTGATCATTCTGGTATCTTGAAGGAAGTTTAATACGATTTATGAAAAGGAAAGGTTGGATTGAGGGGATTCCAGCATTTGAACAATTCTTATTTCATCCATTCTACAATATGTTTGTTCACGCTCGATGGTGGAGATTTAAGAGTATGATAGTTACGGAGAAGAATGAAGACTTGATTATTGTATTTCTATATTTGTGCATTTGAACTAATTGCTTTGCTTTGCTTGGATGTTATATTTGGACTTGCTTTCTTGTTTAGTTTTCAGCGTTATTGTGTTGTGGTTGTGAGCGACGCTGAATTTTAGAATTTTATGGCTTGACGATTTGTTGCATTTAGTGTTATTTGTATGTGTTTGTGATTTGGATTTTATATATCAAAGTGATGTTTTGTGTTGTTTGTGTTTAGAAATATCATTTTCCTTAGCTTTAGTATGTTATTCAATGCTTAATTGGACTAACTAGATGTTGGACCGGGCTTTAAAAGATCAAAATTGCAAAAAAAAGTAAGATGCCCGAGTTTTTGAGCTGGCACCAAACGGCGGTGACGGCGCCGGAAGCACTCAAGAAAGAGAGTTCGTGTCGCAGAGCGAGAAAATAGCACCAAATGGCGCTGGACCACGCTCGACCAGAAAAAAACATTAAACTCCAAAATTTCCTTTATTTAACCGTGAGACCCGCCATTTTTCCCAAGCCATCATCCTCTATGTCACGACGAAAGCCGATTTTCGCATCTAAGGCTTGCTTGCATTTGGATTTGAAGCGATTTCGTGGCATACACGAAGGTTTAGATTTCAACTTCTCTTGGTAAGAGCTACACTTTAACCATATTTTTCGATTTGACCATGAAAATCTGCATTAGAAAGATTTGAATTTTGACAATTTTCGATAATATTTGGAGATTTTCATGGTATTGGAGATCTTATCTATTTAAATTTACTTTGGAGTCCATTACATTGCAAATTTAAAATTGATTTGGATAAATTTAATGTTTTTAAACAAATGGCTCCATTAATGGCTAAGGGGAAGAAAATTTGATTACGATGAGAATAAATTTATGAATTTCAAGGCTTACTCCGCTTCGGTACATTTCTTAGCAATAAAGTTTATTAAAGAAAAATCCTTAGAAAATCCTGGAGGTGTGATTGAAGAACTTATTGCAAATCATCGATGGAAAATTTCTGTTATTTTATTGCTAAAGCGATGCGGGGATTGTGAGAAAGTTTTATGCCAATTTTTATTATACGAGAGCAAATATATCCTTGTTAGAGGACAAATGATTGAATTTATCCCTGCCCATTATCAATGTATTTTATCGGTTGAAGAACCCTACTTATGTGAATATGAAAATTTTCTGTTACAAATGAAGAATTGGATATGATTATGAACTATTTGGTGACGGAAAAGGGAAATAGAAGATTAAGCGAGAAACAAAATGTTAATTTTCCCCTTTATACTTTGAATCTTGTATCGACGACATTATTTTATTTCGCAAGACTCTGCCTACTAGCCATCACGGCGAGGATTCTTGTAGATGAAATTTGTTAAGATTACTATATTGAGAACATGAAAAATATCAATATTGGGGCTATAATTCATAAGAGTATTTTGATAAGTTCAAAAGGAGAGACTACGGAGTGGTAAGGACACCCCAACCTAATTCATGCCTTGTGTATTCGATCAAGTGTAGCAGGCGAAGATAATGATGAGGTAGTCCATCCCGCGAAGCCCATTAGTAAACTAAATGCGAAAACCTATGAAGCTCATGTAGGATGGAAATGGAGTAAGTGATGAACCTTCTTCTAGTCATGAGAATAGCCTACTTCTAGGGAACCTACTCGCATGATGTTATGGATCAGATAGAAGGTTGAACACCGAGTAGAGGAATCAAAGCAAGGGATAAGATAAATGATGATTATCGAGTACGATGGCGTGAATATGAGATAGCTTATCTAGTGCACAAATGAGATTTTTCAGGGGAGACACTAGTGTTGTATTTCCTACATACCTAAGTACACTCCATACCTTTGATCAACTTTGATGATGGTGGAGCTCCTGCGGATGATGATTGACGTTTATGTGTTTTTATTTTCATTGTATTTTGTATTTGTGATGTACACGAGACTCTCTCTAATTTGTATCTGTGATGTAATTTGTATTTGGTTTGTTTGTGGCAAAGTTTATATTGAAATGTGATGAATGTGATGTAATAGTGGAGTTTGAATGCATTTAGTATTAGTTTAACACAATGATAATGTAGTTGGATGTTTATGTTCTATGTTTTTAAACTTCTTCCCTTGCAAATTTCTAACTATATTTGTGTATAGAAATGCTCTTAATTATTTCAGGCTACCATTCTAATTATGAAGAAAAATCTGCCTAAACTCGAGGTATGAAAAGCTCGATATATTGAGGTATGAGTTATATATGTTCATATCTTTTCTTTCTTCCTTTGTTAATTGTATTTATATTCAAAAATTTTTGTTTGGGGAAGTGAAAGAATTAACTATTATATGTTCTAATTTAAAAAGCATTTTCAAAACTTTTAACTTGATTTCTAGTAATAAAATATTGAATTTAGATAAGCATATTTTTGATTTTATTTAAGTGTTTAGTGAAATTGAATGAAAGTATTTGGTAATGAAAAGTAATTTTGTAGGCTAAGATATTTGGTATCAGAGAATAGGACTATAGTCAACTATTCAAAGTAAGAAAAATTGTATGTTTGGAGTATTAAAAATCCTAAAACTTTATGTGAAAGGAAAGGATTGAGACTCTATGATGAATCAATAATAAGCTAAAGAAATGCACATGGGGTAAAGGATTGTGGTAAGTTTCAAATTTAGGGTGAGAAGGAGTTGAAGTTCAAAATTATTAAAGGCTATCCAGATACACTAATCTTAACCTAAAAAAATTAAAAAGTAAAAGAAAAAGAAAAAAAAGAAAGAAAAAAAGAAAAGAAAAAGGAAAGATAGAAAAGTGAGGAGAAGCTTGAGGAGATTCTTACTAACAAATTGACTTCAGTTGGACCTACCTAAAGGAAGGGCAATTACTTTCTTGAACTTATATGTATGGATTAACATATTTACTAGTAGTGTTCTCATAAATTTCTTTTCATGTAATACTTTTATAATGCTTTAATACAGGACAATCTATAGTCATTTTTGAAATGAATAGAAGGCTAGAACTCTTAGACTTGATTACTAGATAGTCTTACACCTGCAGAATTTACTTGAATTATTTAAAGATCGTAAGTACTATTGTACTTATCTAAATCCAAATTATGGTATTCTATAAAGAAAGTTCATTGCGGTGGATCATTATTTTATGTATTAATTAAATTAACTTGAGGACAAGTAATAGTTAAATTTGAGGATCTTGATCTACTGAAAATTTGATAGCTTTCTAATGTCCATTTCATACCTATTTTTGATGATATTTCACTTTAAAGAAAGATATTTTTCATGATTTCATGTAGGTACAATGATTTTGGGCCTTTGGAGCAAAGAGTAGTGAAAAAGACAAATTTGGAGCAAAATGAGGCAAATGTGTATTTTATTGAACTAGCGTTGTCACCGGTCTTGGTAATAACCAGTGCCATAGAGACTTTGGACCCCAGACGGAAATAGCTTCGGACGGTGCCCTATCTGCGGGCCCATGCCACATCCCGATTTTAAACTAGATTAAATGTATTTGGTCGGATTTTGGAAGGATGCTTCCAAAAGAAACTCTTGGAAATCAGTTATGCTGGATTTAAACTACATTGGAGAAAAATTTAAAGAGGAGAGAGAGTTTAGAGTGTGGAGAGAGTGATGTGTCTTTTCATTTGTTTAGGAAATCTAGAGTTTGTGTGTTCTCTTCTAAAGAGTGTAGGAGGAGAGGGAAAGTGAGAGATTTCTTCTTCCTTACTTATCTAAAGAGAGAATTGTGTGTTATTGTGAAGAAAGAAGAGGAGTCGAAAGTAATTCTTTGAAATTCTCTTGGGGAAAGAGTTGAGATAAGTTGTCTTTTCTTTACTCTATTTGTAAGACGTTGCTTTTATATATAAAATCCATGTTTTGTTATCTTTCCTCATGAGTCTTGAGTAGATTTCTTTATCTTCCTCCCTTTCATGTGATATGTTGATGTTGTGATATGGAAATGATGTACCGATTTGTTATAAAGAATTTGTGATGACCTTTCACTTCGAGTTTCATTTACTTTTGATGTAGCCAATTAAATTGTTAAAACTTGTTGGGAAACATATTTTTCGAAAGGATTATGAGTTCCACAACAAAAGTGAAGGTCACATTCAATGTATATGAATGAGTGACGTAGTTCATTGGGATTGAGTGCAAATATACATGGAAATATACTTTGAAGGGCGTAGAATTGGAGATTTCGAGTGACAAGTTGAAATCCTCGATTTAGTCCTAGGGATTGCAAACTAAAGCAAGAGTTAGCTATCGGGGGAAGGGGAGGTAGGAGCTTTGGAGTGAGAGCCAATATCCTCCCAGCAACTGACACGATTTGGAGACTAAACTTAGGATTGCTTGATGTTCTTTATGCACTTAAAAAGGGTAAAAGAATAAAAATACTCCTATTTGGCACAACACATTTGCATCTTAATCTATGTCACAAATATCATCATATTATAATTAAAGAGGAGGAAGATTCTTTCTTATAATTGAACTTTGTTATAAATTTAATATTTTGTTTGTTTAACTTGCTAGAAGGTTATAACGTACTTTGGTAGAAGTAGTAACTACAACGGTTGCCTCTATTTTTAGAATTATAATTACTTGCAATTGTCACGTGATTCGAGAAGTGATTTCTATGCTACATTATAAAATAAATAGCCACCATTTTGTGAGATCGATATCCAGGGACTCCACTAGAACTCTTTATTACTTGAGCGATATGTATACTTGCGTTTAATTGTGTGACTCGATATAAAACTAAATTAATATATATATATATATATATATATATATATATAAGTTCATAAATTATGGAAAATTTAAAATGTCGCACCAAAGAGCTGAAAAATTACAATTTGAGGTTTGTAGGAATCTGGATGCGAAAAGGATTGAGCGATCGATGATTACTTAATTGGAATTTTAATCCGGGAGGAATCATTTGTCGGGCTGGCGTTAAAATAAGTGCTTAATGGGAGGAAACCCATGGTATGTGTGAGAGTTATGATTGTTAGTGTTATATTGTGTTTGCTTTAGCTTAGATTGATCAGTTTGATTGTTGTTGTTGGTAGATGTTTGAATTCTTTAGTGGTTGATTTAATCTTTTATTATGAGGGATGATGATTCCTTAACTTCTTATAATGGCTAGACTTGTATGTTCTCTTTTAGTAGTTGGATTGACGAGTCTATTATGACTGGACACTTACACAGGACTTGAGTTTACAAGAGATATCACGAATTTGAACAGTGACGGATCCATCTTGATTTTGTTACTTTCTTTCTCTGATTTTATTTTCATTTGGTAGTAGTCGTGAAACTATTTGATGAATAACTTGTGGATGATCTTACACTACGATTTATAGCTGACCCAGAGGTGCTTAATTATGAGGATTAAGTATTTGTCGAGATTGGTGTCCGGAAGCCAATATATCGGGGTAAATATTTATTTGGGATTATAAATTATAAAATCATTCTAAACTACGGAATTTACTAGTGTTGTGATTCCGTTAGAGTTTGGAAGTAAGTTCATGAGATCATTGAGTTAATAAAATAATTGACCTCATTTATCATATATGTTTGTTTGTATGTTACAACATTATATAAGACTTGAACAACATTTTTATATTCCATGCTGATACCTGCTGTGCTAGTTAAAATTATATTTAATCAACTTTATTTTGACATGCTTAGTTTAGGTTGCTACTGTTTGCATATTGTTCGATCTTTGACGAAAACTTGTAGATATTTTTATAAACATTTGTGATAGATAAATTTCATTTTTTCCTGTATATTATGCAGCACTAAATTCTATATATGTTTAAAATTAAGTTTGGGCATAAAAAGAAAAATATATTTTAAAGTGAGTATCCACTTCCTTCAAGTTTATATTATTGCAAGCATGCTTTAGGCTTGCTTTACTTTCTCCTGCAGTCATTCTATCATGATTATGCATGTATACGAATTTGATAGGATATTCTAGTAGTAAGTAGATTCAACCTTTTCTTTTCCTTCCTGTTAATTTTTATTGAATTAATTGTAAAATATTAAAAATTCAAGTTTGGGGGAAGAAAGAAAAATAACTTTCAAAGTTAAACTTTATTTTTCCTCGTGCTTTGTATTTTATTTGATATCACTTTTAAAATGACTTGTGGCAAGTGGTGTTATCTTTGTGTTACCATAATTTTGATTTTAGGAATTTTAGAAAAATAACTTAGTTGAAATCCTATGTGATGAAAGTGTTCTAGAGTTAATATATTTTGTAGTAAACAAGAGGAAAATGATTTTGCTATTTATGGTAGAAAGGTTGAATATTTGAAAAATGTTATGATTCTTAGATTTAAAATTATTGAGAATTGAGTCTTTATTGACACATATTGAAACTAATACTTACACTTTAGAAAATAAGGAAAGATTTGATTTTGGACTTAAGAAGGGGATAGTGAAATTCAAAATTATTAAAGAGCCTATCCGGATATAGTAATCCTCACATAAAAAAAAGAAGAGAAAAAAAAATTGAAAATGATCCCAAAAAAAGAAAAGAAAAAATGAAAAGAAAAGAAATATGTGAGGAGAAGCTTGAGGTGAAGTATAATCAAAAATTGGTTTCACTTAAATCTTTTTAAATAAAAGACTTAAAAACAATCCTAAGCTTATTCTTATTTCAAAAGGTATTTAATTCAGAATGAGTATAGATAAGGTGCTTTAATTCTATTTTTATACTTTCTTTGAATCATAGTTGACAGTTTCAATAACTTTTGAAGTAAATAGAAAATTAGGTTTCTTAAGTTGAATATGAGATACTCTTAAACTCTAGTCTAAGGTTGATTTGCTAAGAATTTCTCCTATGTTACATAATATTTCGAGATAAATTATAGGAAACTCTATTGAAACCCACAACCACAAGTCAAAATATTTTGTTTTTAAAGTTATAATATTCATTGAGGACAAGTTACAATTAAGTTTGGGGGAGTTGACACGCCTAAAAATGCTTGATTTTACATAAACATTTTATGCTTAATTTTAATGATATTACACTTTAAGGAAAGTTATTTTGCATGTTTTTGGTGTTAGGTACAAGAAATAGGCTTTGGAGAAAAGAAGCAAAAATAGTGCGATTTGGAGCAAAAACGACAAAAAGCAAAATTCCGGCACGACACATTTCGATAAGTCATTCTATGATTAATATCTTTTACACTTCTTGCATATTTTTGAATGAGATTACACTTTAGAGAAAGGTTTTTATTTACTCTTATCTTATAGGGCTATCTTCTAGGAACACAACACAACTGAAGCAGGGGGCGAATCGGAGCTAAAACGGAAGCGAAAATGGTGGAGGCTGGCAGCGAGGGCGGAGGCAGGGGGCACCAGGCGGTGCCTCCAATGCCCCAAGTCGGAGAAGAAAGTGAATAGGGCACTACCAGCACCCTATCCAGTGCCAGCGGCTCCCAAGACGGTTTGGACTCGATTTTGGGTGGTTATTGGCTATATACATTGAATCTGGATGCTTTTTGAAGGTTTCTTCGGCGGGCACCTCTTGGGAAATTCATCCTTTATACTATATTAGAACGATTTTATGTCGGAAAGTGATAGGAAAGTTAGGAAAAATGTGGAGAAAGGATTTAGAGATATTAAAATAGGAGTAGAAATGTAGATTTACTTTCTGGAAGAAGATTGGAGATGAGATTTTGAGAGAATCTATAAGGGGTTTGTACTAGCATTGCATGGATCGGCGAGAAACTTTATGAGAGAGATCTTCCTCTACCTTTAAAAGGGGAAAAAGCTAAGTATTGTGTTCTACATTATATTATGATTTTGTAAACACTTGCTTGTGGATTTGCTTTGATTTGAAGTTTTTAAATTTGTGTTTTTCTTTGTGCTTTTGTGATGTCTTTCTCTTACTCTTTCTTCTTATTTAGAAATAGTGGCATGAAGATTATCAAATTTATTTTCATTCTACTTTTCTTTTGCAATGAGTAGGATTCATGCCTGGGATATTAGGATGCATGCTAGAAGAAGTTTTTATTATAAATGTGATGGTTTTTACTTGCGATTGATTTACATTACAATAAGGGTCCTTTGTATTGTTAAAATTCTTTGTAATTGGTATGATCCTAGAGAGCGTGTAATTCTCAACAAAGTGGAACCACATTCAAATTCCATGGATGGTGAAGTTCATGGAGTTGAGTACAAGTAAATAGAGAAATATACTTTGATGGGCATAGAATTGGAGATTTTGAGATGGCCCAAATCTCCCGATTCGATCTGTGTTTGAAAACTAAAGCTAGAGTTAACCTTCACCAGAAGAAGTGGGAACTCACAGGTGAGAGCAGAGTATCCTCCACGACCAAATGAAAATATGTTGAGGTTACCTCATGCCTACTATTTATTGATTTTGATGATATGTACTTTAAGGAAAGGTATTTTTGATGTTTTGTTGCAATTATGTTGATTTATGAACATTAGAGCAAAAAGATGCAAAAAGGAGCGAATTGGAGCGAAAAGGACCAAAATACTTGAAGATTTAACCTTCGTCGATGTGGAATCCGACGGTGCCGACGCTGATGGTGTTGACCCCATGAGTCGCTGCCTTGACTGAAATCAGCTTTGGTCGAACTGGTCGAACGGACCTGGCCAATACTCCTACTGGCCCGGCCAACATCGTCAATACTATGTGCAAAAGTCGGCTGAGTCGGCGGGTCAAACCAGACCTAATGACCTACCTTTAAGTAGGCCCATAAGTCAACCTTTTGACCTAAAAGTTAACCTTAGACAACGGTGGTCAAGCGAGACCTAATGACCTACCTTTGGCCAGTGACCCCATAAAATTGACCACTGTGACTAAAAGTTAACTTTAGTCGGCGGGTCAAGCCGGACCTAATGACCTCGCAGTGACTCCATGAGTCACTTTATGACCTAAAAAGTTAACTTTGGTCAAATTAGTCAAACCGGACCTAATGACCTACCTTGTATTGACTATGTCAACCCTATGACCTAAAAAGTCAACATTAGTCGATTAATTCGGAAGGCTAGACTAGTGACCTACTGCTTTGTTGACCCCATAGGTCACCATTATGACCTAAAGTCAACATTGGTCAAATTGGTCAAACCGAGACTTAATGACCTACCTTTGTGTGCCAGAGTCACCCTGTGACCTAAAAAGTCAACTTTGGTCATGTGAGTCGAACGGACTAGTGACCTGGCATTGACCCCATAGGTCAGCCACATGACCTAAAAGGTCAACTCTTGTCAAATTAGTCCGACGGACACAGCTGACCTACCATGGACCCATAGGTCACCCCTATGACCTAAAAAATTAACTTTGGTCAAATTGGTCAGACACGGTTTAATGACGACGATCTGTTGACTCATAAATCAAACTTTTCACCCACTAACACATTTAAAACACCTGAAAATTAAAATCATGAGACATTTGGACATCTTAAAATCAGAAATTTGACCAATTTGGGCTAACTTGGAATTGACCCAGTCGAAATTGGTGACCTTATCTATTTTAATTAAAATAGATAAAAATGACATAAAAATAACAAATTAATCAAATAGTTAATTTCAAAATTATTTTGATTAATTAAAATGATTAATGATTTAATTTTCAACATTTTGATTAAATGACATAATTAAAATGAAATTAAATTAAAAATCTCAAATGACATAAAATGACATAAAATAATAAAAAATAATCAATTAATTAATTTGAAATCATTTTCGGTAGTAAATTGATTAATCAAATAATTTCCACCAATTTTAATTAATAAAAAAAAATAATTAAAATGGAAATTAAAGGGGAGGGATGAAAATACAAGTGGGCTCTTCATATTTAATTGGGCTAATTCATTTTTAAAAGCCTCTTTAACATATAAAAAGTCCATTTTAAGTTCATTTAAAGCTATCCTAAAAGCCCATCCTAAAGCCCATCATCCATGGCTTAACCCCATGGTTATGCATGGAATGAGGTGTCATCACCTCCCTCATTCCCTCCTTAAGGTGGCGGCCAACATAGGTCAAAAATGACCACCACCCAAGCCACCCAATGAGAGAAAACCTCACATGTAACCCCTCTTTACCATGGTAAATGGCGATGATGAAGGCTGGGGTATAGGGGTAGGTTATGTGTCATCACTTCTTAAGCTCATGGATGGAGTTGTAAGCTCCTTAGCAAACCTAACATTAGCTCACAGTAACCTCCCACAATGACGATGGACGAGAGGCAAAGAGATGAAATTCATCATGAAATACTTAGAGAGAAAAATCCAGCTTATCTCTGCCAATTGATCACCCAATCGGCATGTAGGGGAGATAAGTAATGCCCAGCTTGACCCCAAAGGCAAGCGATTCCATCATTTGGCTATAAATAGAACCCTTGGCCAAAACTAGCTAACGAGAAAAGAAAATATTTAGTGAGACCTATAGGCTGCCCAAATCCTCCTGCTCCAAACATAAAGAAAGTTCTTCCTAAGAGTTCCCACTATCTTTTAGGAGTGAAACCCGATACATAGATCTAACCCATTTGGGCCATTTTGAGCCATTTCAAAATTAAGCCCAAATCGGGACAATTCCCAAATTCCTCTCCAACCTGACTTCTGGAACAAATTGCCGCTTCCACTGATATTCTATTGGGGTCCAAGAAGACAACCATAGGGTCTGATCGACTTGATCCACTTGTGGCCAAGGTATGGAATTTATATTTGCAAAATAATTAATGTTTTTAATAAATCATGTATTTTGATAGCTCGAAAAGTTTATCATCACCGTATGGATTGATGCCACTTGTCTAGATGAGCATTTAAAAAATAAATCACTCAATTTCCTCGAAATGAGTGAGATATTAATATTTGAAGTTCAATGGCTACGGAATTTCGGGATTAAATCCGAATTTTACGCAGCGAATCCCGTCCAGGTGCCTTTGGAACGGACGGCGCGAATCTGCGCCGAACGGAGCCCCGCGGTCCGACCGGCGCATGGGATCTTCCCGCCGGTTCGAGCGTTCGAGGACACGCGAACGGGCGTGAGTTCGACGACGCGGTATTAAAAAAAAAAAAAAAATTAATCATAAACTTCAAAAATTCATATCTCTTTAACCGGAGGTCTAAAAATAAAATAAAAATACCTCTTGAAAGCTCTTGAAGAGAAGAAAATTATGAGACCAAAAATCATAATTTTATTCTTGGCTATTAATTGTTAATTAATTAAATACTCTCTGGTGTGTTTAATTATTAAAAATTATTTATAAATCAAAAAAATATTAAAAACAAGGCGTTTATCTTTATATTCTTGAGACCTTATAATTTTCTAAGGGCCAGAAAACTTATGGCTAGGATACTTTTCTTGAATTTTAATTTCTTTGTAATTATTACAAATAATAATTACTTAAATTTGAAAATTAAGAAAATAAAAATACAAATGACTAGGAATGATAGGGCAGCAGAACAATGACCCTAGGAAAAATATTTCTAAGTCATAAACGATCTTGAATGACATTTGGAAATTTAGGGTTAAAAGCATTTATTAATTAGTAATTTTGATCCTAAAATGACCTTTTGTAAAATTGAACTATTTTCATCAACAATTTAAGTTTGAAAATGGTTCTAGCCTATGATAGGCTAATAATAAGCCTCACTTGAGTCTAAAATGACAAGATTAGATTCAATTAAAGTGTAAAATAACATTTAATCGATTAAACCTTACAGAATTAGGTTTAATAAAAATCAAACTCCTTTAATTAAGTTTAAGGACACACTAGCTTAATTAACCAATTAAACCTTACCTAAATTAGGTTTAATAAAAATCAAACTCTTTTAATTAAGTTTAAAGACATAATAAGCAATAGCAGTCATGCCACAAATTAGGTTTAACAAAATCAAACTCCTTTTTAATTAAGTTTAAGGACACACTAAACTTAATTAACCAATTAAACCTTACCTATATTAGGTTTAATAAAAATTAAACTTCTTTAATTAAGTTTAAGGACACACTAAGCAATTAACCCATTAAACCTTACTGATTAGGTTTAATAAAAATTAAACTCTTTTTAATTAAGTTTAAAGACATATTAAACTTAATTAACACGGAGCACTAAACTCCCTTAATTAGGTTTAAAGACATACTAAACTTAATTAACCTCCTTAAACATAAAGGTTTAATCATACCTAAACCCTAATTAGGTCTAACCCTTAGACCTAATTAAAGTTTTAAGCAACAAGCAGCTAAGGTTTAATCGAGCAAGCCTTAGTGGAAGTCCTAACCCTTAGACTAAATTAAACCTTTAAGCCTTAACTAACTAAGGTTTAATCAAACTTAAACCCTAATTAGGTCTTATGGAGCCTAATTAAACCTTTAAGCCTTAACTAACTAAGGTTTAATCCAAACTTAAACTACTGATGGAGTCACAACATGAGCTAATTAAACCTTTAAGCCTTAACTAACTAAGGTTTAATCGTACACAAACCACAGTGGAGTGCAACCCTTAGACTAAATTAAACCTTTGAGCCTTAACTAACTAAGGTTTAATCAAACCTAAACCCTAATTAGGTCTGTATGGGCTTAATTAAACCTTTGAGCCTTAACTAGCTAAGGTTTAATCAAACTCGAATACAGTGAGTGTAACCTTAGACTGAGAATTAAACCTTTGAGCCTTAACTAACTAAGGTTTAATCGAACTTAAACCCTAATTGGGAGTCTAACCCTTAGACCTAATTAATCCTTTAAACCTTAACTAACTAAGGTTTAATCATACCTAAACCACAATTAGATGCAACCACTTGGGCTAATTAAACCATTAAGCCTTAACAAGGTTTAATCGAGCTTAAACCCTAATTAGGTCTAACCCTTAGACCTAATTAAACCATTAAGCCTTAACTAACAAAGGTTTAATCATGCCTAAACCCTAATTAGGTCTAACCCTTAGACCTAATTAAATAACAAGCCTTCGCCCAACTAAGGTTTAATCGAGAACCCAAACCTGTAATTTGGTCTAACCCTTAGACCTAATTAAACCTTTAAGCCTTAACCTTTAAGGTTTAATCAAACTTAAACCCTAATTAGGTCTAACCCTTAGACCTAATTAAACCTTTAAGCCTTAACTAACTAAGGTTTAATCAAACTTAAACCTTTAATTAGGTGTAACCCTTAGACACAATTAAACCTTTAAACGCCAAGCAACAAGTTTAATCGAGCTTAAACCCTAATTAGGTCTAACCCTTAGACCTAATTAAACCATTAAACCTTAACTAACTAAGGTTTAATCAAACTTAAACCCTAGTGGGTCTAACCCTTAGACCTAGACAATAATTAAACCTTAACTAAGCGGGTTTTAATCGAACTTAGACCAAACCGCAAGTTGACCACATTGAACCTAAATCAAATTAAACCTAACTTAAGCCTGATCTACATTAGGCTTAAGTCAAACCAAACTTAGGTTCAACCTGACATGAACCTAAACTAAACTTAAACCTAACTTAAGCACGATCTACATTAGACTTAAGTCGAATAAACACAAGTTCAACCATGAACCTAAATCAGGCACTAAACCTAATCTAACCCAGGTCAACCTATCTTGAACTCAAGTTAACCCTAAATAACCAAGTTCAACCCATTGAACCTAACCTAAACCCTAATCTAACTTGGTCAACCTAACTTGAACTCAAGTTAACCTAAACAGGTTCAGCAAAACATTGAACCTAACCTAAACCCTAATCTAACGGAGTCAGCCTAACTTGAACTCAAGTTAACCTAAACAGAGTTCCAGCCGTTGAACCTAACCTAAACCCAAAGCAACTTAAACTCAAGTTAACCTAAACTTTAGGTTCAATCCACATTGAACCTAACTCAAACATAACTTGGCTAAATTCAATCCAACTTGAACTAAAGTTAACAAAATCTTAGGTCCAATCCCTATTGAACCTAGCAAATTCAAACATGACCTAACTTGAATTAGTCAACTTAAACTCAAGTTAATCTAAATCTTAGGTCCAATCCACATTGAACCTAAATTCAACCTAAACCAAAGTTAAGTCTAATCGACATTAGACTTAAATCAGCTCGAACTTGAGTTGACTCCTAATGACCTTAAGACAATCCTAAATCTAAGTCCGACAAAATAGACTTGATTAAGACTTAAACCTTACCTAAAATGGATTTGAATGGTACATAATTCTAATTAGAAGTCTAATTTATTAGGCTTGATTAACCTTTAAATCCTATTTAAACGGGTTTAAAAATTTAATTAAGTCATCAACCAAACCTTTTAACTTAAGTTCAAACAGAGACATGAACTCAAGTTAATCAAATTCAATCAACATTGAATTTAACTTAGATTCAATCAGACATGAATCCAAGTTAATTCAATCAATATTGAATTTAAACCTTTTAACTTAAGTTCGAACAGACATGAACTCGAGTTAATCGAATTCAATCAACATTGAATTCAACTTTGATTCAACAGGACATGAGCCCAAGTTAGTTCAATTAGTATTGAATTAACTTTAAATCTTTTGATGAACTTGAACCTGAAATTTAAGCTCAAGCTCAAAATCGATTCAACATAATTTGACATTCTAAAATTGACATAACTGACATAAATGCGATGTTGACGTAATCGACGAAAATTTGACATTTAAAAAAAAACAACATGATTAGCATGAAGTTGATATTTCAAAATAACTTAACATATTAAGCGATATTATTTGTGATATTTTCTTCGCGGGGATGAACACAAGAAATTTCGTTTAGATTTTCTTTACATGTTATAGGGTGTGCTTCTGTTTTGCGGGATGCGACGACGGAATATTAGCAACAAACAAAACAAAACTTTTCGTTAGACATATAACTTTGAAACTTTCAACAAGACAACAACATTGAAAACAAAACAAAACTTTTAGGTTAGACATATAACACAAAAACTTTTCAACAAGACAAAAACATTGAAAACAAACAAAAACTTTTTGGTTAGACATATAACACGAAACTTTTCAACACAATAACGACATGACAACAAAACTAAAACCTTTAGGTTAGACATAATACCTAAAGTATTGATAGCATGATATAACGACATTTGGGAGTGATGGTGGGTACATCTCTCCTTAAAATAAATCTTTTAGAAAACAAATGATTAACATTAATCGAAGTTTTCTTAAACAATCGAGAATTGTTTAAGATGTGATGCTTATAGAGCTTACCTTTATAGGAGATACCGAAAGAACCCAAAGCAAATCTGCGGTTTACCATGATTTTCTTAATATAGAAAATTCTAGAATACGTTATTCTAGAATATCCTCGTAAATTATCATGAACACCTTTCTCTTATTAGTCCTAAAATTCTCTAAATTCTTCATAGGATTTATACGAATAAAACTAGGCTAATATTAGATACATAAAACTCACGACATTGACATGATATATTGGATGGCGATGACATGTGTATCATCATCATCGAACTCACGAACCACATCCATAGTGGTCGCACCTATACATATATATTTTCTTTCTTTCCATATTTTGCCCCGAAGAGTGGCGACTCATTGAGGACAATCTTTCTTCTCATCTTTTGTTATCATTTGATTTCATTTCAAAATTTTAAAAATAAAAATTCCCGGTTTATAAATAAGTCGATAATATTCATTTTTCTTGAAATTACAGAAAAATCGCAATGGATTCTCCGAATTCGAATACTTTCTTACTTTCAGAACTTTGACATACGATAGAGGAAAATCCTCCCTTCTATCATAATGATTATGCATTATTTAGTGAAACGGAATTCATATTAGATAATCCATATCAAGCTGATTCTCGATCTTTTCAAGAATTTGGCTTATGACCTTATGAAGACTTTACGAATTTTACGGACAATTTACACAGATATACACACAGAAAGACCTTACACCCTTGAAGAAATGAAAGACAGTGAATAAGAAAGGAAAACAAGTTTATGAGGAAGATGATGTTCCACCATCATCTATGTATGAATCGAGATCTTCTTGAGGAACGTTCATGAAACTCCTTCATTTAAAAGAAAGAAAAGGTGGAATGAAAACGATAATTTTGAAACCCACGAATTTCAATAGAATATTTTGAAATCCTTCCTTTTTGGAGGAAAATCAATATATTCCAATTCTGTTGAATACTGCTGACAATTCCTTTCAACCTAAAAAGATCTCCCCCATTTCGTGTTGTACATTCGGTGTTTAAGAGATTAGCACGAAAAGAAAAATGTTCATTATCTAAGTTATTAGATAAAATGGGTTGTGCAGTCTCTAACACCATGAAAAAGGAGAATTTAGCAATAGGAAATTTTGATTATCGAAGAAACTGATTATCAATTGCCAATTGATGAACATTGGTCAGTGCCGGTAAAATTTCATTTGGGCCCTAGAATAAAAGATGTAGTGGTCACCAATGACAAAACTCGATATGACATTTAATGTCGAAGCGAAAAATACAAACAAATGACGGACTTGGTCAGTTAACACAAAAAGCAAATTATCCTTATCTTGGATATGATACACACGAGAATTCTCGCCATATACTTGAAAATAATGTATGGAGATGAAAATCATACGAAAAAATTCGATACCACCAACACTCCTGTAAATAATTCACGAAGAGATTTAGAGAAAACGTCTAAAATCAATTCGGGGAGAGATTAAAGAAATTAAAAGAAGATATTAAACAACTTTCAATACAAGAAAGGAAAAATGGCAAAGTTCTAATGAGAATGTTGCTAGCGTTAACATAGTAGAAACCGTCACAGCTTCCTTAAGCGCGAGAATCAAATGAGCGAGAGGAATTGCGAGAGGTGATACGACAACGAGATGAACAAATAAATCGTGTTGAACGAAGAATGGAAGAGCTGGTAGCAACTTTGCAAAAACCACCGGCGGACCCTTCTCCGGCTATTGAAATCATTAGACCAGAGGCTATTCACATCCTTGAAAAGCGAGAAGAACTGATGGATGTTGAGAAAGTACTCGAAAGAAGAAAGAATTCTCCTCGTAAAACTCAGGGAAAAGGATATTACAAAAATAATGGAACAAAAGATTAAAGAAACAATGGCTGCGGCAAAAATTTGGAGCATTAACTCCCAAGGGTAGGCCATACCAGAGAAATTTGATTTTGTTCAATATCCTAAAGGTTTGTTCCTCCTGTCTTTAAAATGTTCGATGGGACGGGAAATCCCCGACAGCTTGCTCCCAGCACATTTTAGAGCAGGCTATTGTAATCTTTGGAGAAATGATGCTCTCCTTTTCGACAATTTGTTAACGGATCTCCGGGAGTTGCCTTCGGCGGGTATGCGAACTTCCCAACGGATCTGTCAAATCTTTTTTTTTAGAGCTTGAGAAAGCCTTTTATTCAACGCTTTGCGGGAGCACAACATCACACCACTTTGTTGGTGATTTGGTGGTAGAGAAACAAAAACCAAGAGAGAAACCTTGGTAGATTATATTTTACGCTGGAGAAATCTCAGCATGAAATGTGAACCACAATTACAAGAACAACATGTTGTTGGAATACTGCTCAAAAATATCCATGGTCTATAGCATTCATGCTTAAAGTTACGATAAGAACTTTTGAAAAATTACTCGGTAAGCGCAATCTTCGGGAAGAGGTTAAGCGGATAGGAGTGTAATGGAAAAACTGAAAAGACAAAAACTATCAAAACTTTTGAAAAGAAACTGGAAATATTTAACGAGAAAAAGGCGAACAAGTGATGCAAATCCAGCCGAGCAAAAGAAGCAACGACAAAATCCTTCGACATCACGGAACATCACCTCAGTACAACTTCAACAACCAATCAGTATCAACTGAGAAGAAAACAATGGCTCAAAGAATTAATAAAGTATATTCATTTAAAACGAAGCCGTCGGTAAAATATTTCATAGCTTGCTTAAAATGCTGAATTTAAGCTACCGGAAGCTAAAAGGCCAGCGGATGGATATTGACATGAAGGACACTCCTAATTATTATCCTTATCATAGGATGCTCGAACATAAATTTGAAGAATGTTTTGTGCGAAGACTGGTTAGAAGCGTAATTTGAAAGATGGAAATATAGTCGTTTCAAAGAATACTTGAAAGAACCGAAAGGGATCGATCGATATGGTTTCGATAGAGGAACTTAATCTAAAGCAAGGATAGCATTTCTGAAAAGATCTTTGCTAAATACCAAGTTACAAAATCTCCCGAAAAAAGAAAAAGAAAAAGAAAAAATCAAGAAAATGAAAAAGATTAGAGGTCTTCCAAACATAAGTACACCCAGCTCCTTTTGTACCTTCTAGTTCATTTCACTCTTGTACTAGGATAATTATGTCGGCCGAAGGGCCAAAAAGAAAATCCATAAACCAATAACTTTGTATGACTTTCTTTTTATCATGAATAATAACAATCTAGTTTTGCATACATTTTGTCCATTACGGATGATGTAGAGAATGACCATTTGAATTCTAACCACCATAGACAATGAAATTGAAATCGTATATGATCAATCTAAAGATAACCAAACTAAGGAAAATGAAAATGAGAAATCTGACAATGACACAAATGAAGATGACGTTGCTACGCTTGATTACAAAGGAATTCCGATTTCTATAGGATTGGAGTCCTCGGACTCAGAAACGAATGAATGGGATAATCAACTTGAAGAAATAGTTGAAATTAACTTGAGAAGTGGAAAAATCTTTACCTCTAGGATAACTCCACAAGAAAAAAGAAAAACAAATAATTACACCGGATAAGATCATTCCTCCAATATATCCTCGAACTTCGAAGGAAGTAAGGATGATCTTCACGATAAGGTGGATTATAATGTACGCTCATTTGAGAAAATTACACCTCAAAATTAAGCATTTATCAAGCTCATACTTTCGAAAGAAATGAGAGAATCATTAATAAAAGCTCTTTAGGACCACGACATTTGCCTAACTCAACTTGCCGGTACTACCCCGAAACGAAGCCTACTCGTTAGACGAATCATCGAAGATTACCTTCTTTGACAATGACTTGTTGCTTTCCGGTCTTGAACACAATCGTCCACTTTATGTATTACGGTAAACATCGATGATGCGATACTTTTGAGAGTTCTTATTGACCCAGGTGCTTCAATCAACATTATGAATCTGAGAACTCTTGCATACTTAGACATTGATGCCTCTCGGCTATCGAGAGGATACGATGATGTTAAGAGTATTCGATCAACAAGGAGAACGAGGCCCTTGGATCAATAACATTGCTCTTAAAAATAACCGACTTGGCAACAACAACAAAATTTCACATTATTGATTCGAATATCTTTTAATGCATACTTCGAGACATGGCTCCATGAATATAAAATGGTACCCTCTTCATTACATCGATGTATCAAATATTTACGAAAAGGACGAGAATTTCGTATTATAGGAGACATTTTATAATCGTTTCGATCGCAGAAATCGGTATACATGAAGATGCGACATGTTTGCTCTAATAAATAAAGCAATATCTTCCAAAGAGACAACGGTAAATATGGAAGAAAAGAACAAAGAAAAAGAAAATAAATAGAAAAGGATTTTTCTTCAATAAAGACAAAAGAGACTAATTTAAATGGGACTCGCACTCGAGTCGTAGGAAACCGAGGACGAAGGAAGAAGATCCAATTGTCACAATGAAGAAACCCTTGAAGTCAAAATCCACTGGATTACAGAAGAAACGACATCGTAGTTTATGAAAGGAACCCAAATTCAAAATATCTTTAGAAGAAAGAAGACAATGAGAAACTGTTGAATCCATGTGTAATAAAATCAATCATTATATACATTCTATGACTCTAACTCCAATCTCACTTCTAAGATTGAGAATTTAATAGTCAAAGAACTATATAATGATGACAAAAAACGATTAAGTTTAGACTTGGCTCTACTTCTTCTTGCACTAAAGATGATGTAAAAATAGAAGATGGAAATCTTTCACAATCAATGAAAATTCCTTTTGAAATTTACTTAATCCTCCTTGGGCGCGAAAATTCATTCAAAATAGTTTAATGCTCAAACAATGGTCTTTAAAACAACCGCATTTCATTGAGCGAAATGTAGAATGATAATAAACGAAATTCTAACTAAAAAGGTGTTGGATTTGGAGTTTTGGGACCATTAGATGATACGAATTTGTTTGTTGGCATCATGAGAAGAATGTGATTCCAAAATATTATGCGATCTTCCAATTGAAAATGCTCCCGGAGTTGGAAGAAGAAATTAATCGACAATGGATGAACTAAAAGAAATAAATTTAGGAACTAATGAAAATCAGCGAAGCTTTTATTTGTTCATTCCTTAATGATGAGGAAATAAAAGACATAACTCAATTGTTGTTGGAATATAAAAGGCCATTTTCTTTGGTTTCTCGACGAGACACCTGGTTTATCTCCAGAAATTGCGAGTCCATAAACTTGGGATAGACCAAATCATAAACCATTAAATAAGCTCCGACAAGGATGCGTGTCGAAATAGAGAGCAAGTCATTGCGGAAGTCGAGAAATTGATAGAGGGCGACTTCATACGAGAAGAAAACTATCAACATGGCTAGCCAATGTGGTGCCGATTAAAAGAAAAATGGACAAATAAGAGTACGCATAGACTACGGGGACTTGAACAAAGCATGTCAGATGAATTTCCTTTACCAATTCACGAGTTAATGGTTGATATTGCATCAAAATATGCAATATTTTCTTTCATGGATGGATCATCGGGATATAACCAAATAAAATGTTTTCATAAGACAAAGTAAATACGGCTTTCCGAACACCCATCGGCATATATTGTTATATGGAGTTATGCCATTTTGGAGGCTGAAAAATGCTGGTGCGAAGCCTATCAAAGAGCCATGACCTGAATTTTTGATGAACTAATACATAATCATGTCGAATGTTATGTCGACGATCTGGTTATCAATAGTAAACAAAAAGATGATCATATATACCATTTGAGAATTGTCTTTGAACGACTACGACGATATAATCTTAAAATGAACCCTTTAAAGTGCGCCTTTGGTGTCACCTCGGGAAAATTTTTAGGATTTGTAGTTCGACATCGTGGGATAAAAATTGATCCTCTCAAAATTGAAGCTATTCTAAATATGCACCTCCTCCTAAATCTAACTCAATTGAGATCCAGCCAAGGAAAATTGACGTACATACGACGTTTCATTTCTTGATATATCGGGTAGATGTCAACCCCTTACTTGCCCTTACTAGAAAAGATGCCAAATTCGTGTGGGATGAAAAGTGCCAACATGCCTTTGAAGACATTAAACAATATTTGATAACCCCTCTGTCTTAGCGGCCACAGCCAATGGGAAGACCTTTAATCCTTTACACCGCGGCATTGGACAATTCACTTGGAGCTTTACTAGCGCAAGTAAATGATGAAGGAAAAAGAAAAATGCGTTATACTACTTGAGTCGTTGTTTACTTCCAACGGAAATAAAATATCCGACAATTGAGAAGAATTGTTTAGCCTTGATCTTCGAGTTCAAAGCTAAGACATTATGTGCTTTCTCATAAAATAACTCTTATTTCGAGACAACTTGAATTCTGATATTTAATAACAAATGACACTTTGCGGGAGATTAGCAAGATGGGCAATGATCTTGTTACAATTCCACATAACATTTGTCTTAGCTATGTCTTGTTAAAGGACAAATCTGTGAGATTTCTTAGCGGTACACCCAATTCCGACAGGATCACCCCTTAATGACGATACGATGAACAAATATCGAAGTAAAATTCTAACATGCAACGATGGGAACTCTACTTTGACGGAGCATCGTACGCATGAAAGACAAAGACAAGTAGACAATCATACCAGGCAAAGGCCGGGTAAGTTAATTTTTCATTACTCCGGACAAAATGATGATGCCCTTTTCACATCATTTGACGGAACCATGCACGAATAACGAAGGCTGAATATGAAGCGCTCATAACCGGTCTAGAATTAATGATAATGGAAATTGAGAATATTGATATCTATGGAGACTCCCAGTAATTATCAATCAAATTCTTGGCAAATAAAAAATTCTGAAACCACGACTTGAGCAATATTCAGATTACACAATGAAATTACTTCAACAAATTTACGATGTAACATTCTTCTTAATCCGAGATGAGACAATTCTCTAGCGGATGCTCTAGCAAAACTTGCAAAGGAATTTGCGTGTCTAGAAGAAGATGACATACTGATTTCTATAAAGGACGACAAGTTCTTTCTCACATTAGTACGGATAATTTGCATAAAATCGGTGAAAATATGACAATGGCAATAAATGACGAGAAGGATGATTGGCGACAACCAATCATCGAATATTTATAAGCGGAGAATTACCTGAAAATAGTTCTATTGCCAACCAAATTAAACAAAGAGCATTATCATATGCTCTAATAAATGACATCCTTTACAAACGATCTTTTGATCGAATGTGTGGTTAAGATGTTTAAACCAAGGTGAAGCTCGAGAGATTGTTAAAGTTCATTCAGGTTTATGTGGTGCACATCAATCTGGGCCCAAAATGAAAATGAAAATAGTAGGTTATTATTGTCCAACAATGATGACAGATTGTCTTGACATTGCAAAGAAAGTATCATCAATGTCAAATACATGGAGTAGTTTTACACTTGACCTCCAAATGTCCTACATCCAACTATTGCATCATGGCCATTTGAATGTTGATTACTGACATAGTGGGCCCTATAGATCCTCCATCCTCAAGGGCCATAAGAATTTATTCTGGCAGCTCTTGACTGTTTTCTAAATGGGCAGAAGCAATACCCCCTTCTAGAAGTCAAGGCGAAAAGTTCTCCACTTCTTTAAAACCCGTATCATTTATAGATTTGGGATTCCTGCGAGTGTATCGAGATAATGGGTTGGCCTTCAAAAATACAAAAATGAATCAC
Source organism: Papilionanthe hookeriana x Papilionanthe teres (assembly GCA_022702705.1). Taxonomy (NCBI): domain Eukaryota; kingdom Viridiplantae; phylum Streptophyta; class Magnoliopsida; order Asparagales; family Orchidaceae; genus Papilionanthe; species Papilionanthe hookeriana x Papilionanthe teres. The sequence continues at coordinate 105,682,809 of CM040424.1, read as the reverse complement.
TTCATCTAGAGGCATGGAATAGACTGAAGATATTCCACAATCTATTACCCTAAAGCCAATGGATTAGCTGAAGCTTTCAATAAAACATTGGTGCAAATCTTCAGCAAAGACATTAAGTAATGGCAGGAGCAGGTGGCATGAATGACTAATAGAAGCTTTATGGTATAGAACTACATACCGAACTCAACACGGTCTACACCATTTGCTTTGGTATATGGTTCGAAGCCATTTGCCTCTAGAAGTCAAATTCCTTCTCCTCGGAATCACAATAGCTGACAAAATAAGCGAGAAAATGTCGAGTTGCGACTTGAAGAACTTGAAAAATTTGGAGAGACAGCGTTTGCAAACTTGACAAAATCTTGAATTATATCAAGCAAAAATGATATGATCTCACGACAAACTAGTTCGTCCTAGAACCTTTCAAATCGGTGAATTAGTTTTAGTTCTTCGAAGACCTATTTAAAGCTCATCGAAAAGGTGTGAGTGACGAGTCGAGCCCATATGGGAGAGGTCATATGTAATCGAAAAGACATATTCCGGAGGATCCTACCAATTGGTGGATTGTCAGGGAGAAAGAATCCTACCCTCCAATCAATGGGCGTTTTCTAAAGAAATACTACGCGACATAAAAAAAGAAAAGAAATGAATAAAGACTTATTTATAAGCTAGGTTAATAAATTCTCCTTTCAAAAAAAAATCATCTTTGATGTTTTGTGACATCTCTTTCATTTGTTGAACAAACATTTGAAAATCTAAAATGATACATCTTGATATTTTCAGGAAAAATGCACGAAGACAGATTATTTTCTCATTCCGAAATAATATGACTTTTGCCTTGGACGAGTCGACATATAGACGCGGGGACCGAGTTCACTTTGATTTCGACCTATTGCGAGTTGAATCCATATATCATGGATCGTTACTTTATACAGTGAATCACGGTGAAGTTAATGTAAACACCTTTGATAAATTTAAACTCCGAAAACCCGAAGAATATGACTTCACAATCGGTGATAGCTCGGATAGACGGTTTCATGATTGCCCTGTGCAAAGGCATCTTCTCCAGGGACCAAAAATCCAACGGATTTACCGGATAGCAAAGGCGAAATCGTAATAATCGGCTAAAATGACAAAAACAATTACAAGAGAAACAAGACATGGAAGATATGAGTCAATTAAAATCACGGACTATCATGCCTCATGCCCAGAAATAATATGGAAACGACAAATCCAGGTGTGAGAAAAAGAGGATGGCAAAGCGGTCGTCACTCCATAGCATCGGTCACACTGCTCGATATTTGAGATAAAATGAAAAAGAATCACTCGAGGAGGAAGATACGACGAATTCGTGCCATTGAGTGGAGAACTTTCGAACAATATAAATATGTGAATAAAAGAACAATAAATATTACGGATGGTCTTAAACTTTTTACCGAATATTTGATGTTGAACAATTGCTATCATCAGCCACATCATAGAAGGCCGAGATCATGGTAGGGTTGGACGCCTTGAAGGAGGGACTATTGAACTAGTAAATGGATTCGAGGTAAAGGTAGGCAAACCATTCAATGCGGATGTTGCTATAACTATGCAAGAGACGAGAGAAGGAAATCTTCCTGGGGATTCTACGACATGAACAAGTCGACCCTTTACCGATTGTGATAATCCCATTATCGGACGACTCGTTACTTGGGATCATACCTGCAGTTGTGTTCCGCGATAGCAGCATCATTAATATGTGATAAAGGGGATTGTATCCCTCCTCACATCGATAGTCATGATTTTGAAAGACCATTTTGTACTCTCTCTTTAATGAATCACTGCTCCGTGATATTCGGAAGAGATACAAATCTTGGAACTCGGAGAATTTGAAGGGACATGTCGCGTCCTTTTAACTCGGATGGTTCTTCGTTCGAGGAACGGTGCGGTCCCAATGGCTCTTGCATACCCGGTGTCCAACAAGCCACGAATCTCCATTACCTTGCGACGAATGAAGCCGACAAACGACCGGACGGATATCAACCGACACCGGAGCTCGAAGGACTAAAGCCTTTGGAGCCTAACGACGATTCCATAAATGTACGAACACTGAAACATGTTCGACGAATGATGTTTTGGGAGTGTAGGACGTTTGTAGACATTCGATAATCTCCGAATCTACAACATGATGTGAAGAACTCCCGACATATAATATATCTATAGTTGTCGATGTGTGATATATCGGTAGGCATTGACATATAAAATATCGTCAGTTTGTTGCGGCGTGCTATATGATATGTACGTATGTATGTACGCCAAGCTTTTGTTTGCAATAAATATGTACGGTGACTTTTTTATGGAAATAAAATAAAGTACGAAGGAAAATATATCCCCATTGTACGTGATATGTCGATAGGTCTTGAAATCAATAAATGACAAAATGAATAATCTATGATAACCAAACATGAGAATTAACTTTTGACACAAATTCGAAACCACAATGAAATTCCCGCAAAAATATTAATGAGTTCACCACTCTCTCGGGTTATTGGATATAAGTCCTACGACACGGAAATCACGGCTTTCCTCTAACCAAATCTTGATATCAACACTTTGAGGAAAATGAAAATGACATCTATTTCTCTCTCCGGTTATTGGATATAAGTCCTTTCACGACACGGAAATCGCGGCTTTCCTCTAACCGAATCTTGATATCAACACTTTGACGAAAATAGAAATGACATCTGTTTTCTCTCTCCGGTTATTGGATATAAAGTCCTTTCGTGACACGGAAATCACAGCTTTCCTCTAACCAAATCTTGATATCAAAACTTTGAGGAAAATAGAAAATGACATGTTTATTTTCTCTTCGGTTATTGGATATAAGTCCTTTCTGATACGGAAATCACGACTTTCCTCACAATCGAATCTTGATATCAACACTTTGAGGAAAATAGATAATGACATCTATTTTCTCTCTCCGATTATTGCATATAAGTCCTTTCACGACACGGAAATCACGACTTTCCTCCTAACGAATCTTGATATCAACACTTTGAGGAAAATAGAAAATGACATCTATTTTCTCTCTTTGGTTATTGGATATAAATTAACTGCATCACGGAAATCACGGCTTTCCTCTAACCCAAATCTTGATATGAAAACTTTGAGGAAAATAGAAAATGACATCTATTTTCCCTTACCAGTTATTGGATATAAGTCCTTTCACGACACGAAAATCATGGCTTTCCCTCAACGAATCTTGATATCAAAATTTTGAGGAAAATAGAAAATGACATCTATTTTCTCTCTTCGGTTATTGGATATAAGTCCTTTCGACACGGAAATCACGGCTTTCCTCCTGACAAATCTTGATATCGACACTTTGGGGAAAATAGAGAAACGACATGTTTATTTTTCTCTCTTCGGTTATTGGATATAAGTCCTTTCGACACGAAATCATGGCTTTCCTCCCAACGAATCTTGATATCGACACTTTGAGGAAAATAGAAAACGACATATATTTTTCTCTCGATTTATTGGATATAAGTCCTTTCCCCGATACGGAAATCTTGGCTTTCCTACGGCAAATCTTGATATCGACATTTTGAGGAAAATAGAAAAGGACATCTATTTTCTCTCTTCGGTTATTAGATATAAGTCTTTTACGACACGGAAATCACGGCTTTCCTACGGCAAATCTAGATATAGATCTTCGGTTTTTGGATATAAGTCCTTTCTGACACGAAATCACGGCTTTCCCTCTAACCAAATCTTGATATCGACATTTTGAGAAATAGAAAATGACATCTATTTTCTCTCTCCGGTTATTGGATATAAGTCCTTTCGACACGTGTGGCTTTCCTCTGACCAAATCTTGATATCGACACTTTGAGGAAAATAGAAAATGATATCAATTTTCTCTCTTCGGTTATTGGATATAAGTCCTTTCACGATACGGAAATCACGCCTTTCCTCTAACACGATGATATCGACATTTTGAGGAAAAATAGAAAATGGCATGTTTATTTTCTCTCTTCGGTTATTGGATATAAAGTCCTTTCTCGATACGGAAATCACGGCTTTCCTCTAACCAAATCTTGATATAAACATTTTGAGAAAATAGAAAATGACATCTATTTTCTCTCTCCGGTTGTTGGATATAAGTCCTTTCACGACACGGAAATCACGGCTTTCTCTGACGAATCTTGATATCGACATGGAAAAATAGAAAATGACATCTTTTTCTCTCTTCGATTATTGAATATAAGTCCTTTCCGACACGGAAATCACGACTTTCCTCTAACCAAATCTTGATATCAAAACTTTGAGGAAAAATAGAAAATGACATCCATTTTCTCTCTCCGGTTATTGGATATAAGTCCTTTCCTGACACGAAAATCCGGCTTTCCTTTAACCAAATCTTGATATCAAAATTTTGAGGAAATAGAAAATGACATCTTTATTTTCTCTTCGGTTATTGGATATAAGTCCTTTCTGACACGAAATCACGACTTTCCTCGACGAATCTTGATATCAACACTTTGAGGAAAATAGAAAATGACATCTATTTTCTCTCTTCGGTGTGGATATAATTCCTTTCACGATACGGAAATCACGGCTTTCCTTTAACCAAATCTTGACATTAACATTTTTGGGGAAATAGAAAATGACATCTATTTTCTCTCACGGTTATTGGATGTAAGTCATTTCCTTCCACGGAAATCATGGCTTTCCTCTAACGAGTCTTAACATTAACATTTTGAGAAATAGAAAATGACATCCATTTTCTCCCTCTTTGTTATAGGGTATTCGTCCTTTCTGACACGGAAATCACGACATTCCTTTAGCAAAATATCGACATCGACATTTTGAAAAATGAAATATGACGTTCATTTTCCTCCCAATAAGTTTCTTTTCAAATACAAGAAAGAAAATCTCAAACCAACATAAAAGACATCTGACATCCTGCGAGAGCGATACAATATCCCTCCTTTTCTGATCATTATGAAACATCTCTTAGACCAGATTCGATCGAGCGCGATATGTGCGGAATACTTATATAGTATTCTACACATATTGGGGGGCCAGTGACCCATAGGTCACTTACAATACCTAAAAAGTCAACTTTGTCGGCGGGTCGGAACGGACCTAATGACACACCGTTGACCGTAGGTCGGCCATGGCCGTAAAGTCAAATTTGGTCGGCGAGTCGAAACCGAGACCTGACGAGCCTACCTTGTTGACCCCCCATAGCTCAACCTTTTGACCTAAAAGTTAACCTTGGTCAAATTGGTCAAACCAGACCTAATGACTGCTTTGTTGACCCCATAGGTCGGCCACAGCGATCTAAAAGTTAACTTTGGTCAAGCTGGTCAATGAGACCTAATATTACTCTGATGTTGACCTTAGGTCGCATTGTAATATAAAAGTTAACTTTGGTCGAATTAGTCCAAGCCGAGACCTAATGACTCGCCCGGCCAGCGGGTCGGCCACATGACCCTAAAAAATTAGCATTGGTCGAATTGGTGAACGGACCTAGTGACCTACAGCATTGACCCCTTGGTCACCCTTATGACCTAAAGTCGACATTGGTCAAATTGGTCAAACTAGACTTAGTCACCTACACTATTGACCCCATAGGTCGCCCTGCGGCACCAAAAGTCGGCTGGAGTGAGCGGGTGAGTCGGACCAAGTGACTGCTTTGTTGACTACATAGGTCGGCCACATGACCTAAAAGTCAACGGTCAAATTGGTCGGACCCGGACTGGCGCTGCTGTTGACCCCATAGGTCACCCTGTGACTGGTGACTTTGGTCGAATTGGTCGGACCGGACTAATGACCAGTCCTGAGTGACCCACTTGTCTGACCTTTTCACACTAACACATTTAAAAAAACACCACAGTAGCCAAAATCCACGGACATTGGACATCTTAAAATCAATTTGATTTGGTGGCAGGTGAAGCCAATCATTAATTGACACTTATATTTATTTTAATTAAAATAGATAAAAATGACATAAAAATAACAAAATTAATCAAATAGTTAATTTCAAAATTATTTTGATTAATTAAAATGATTAATGATTTAATTTTCAATATTTTGATTAAATGACATAATTAAAATGAAAATTAAATTAAAAATCTAAAATGACATAAAATGACAAAAATAATCGATTAATTAATTTGAAATCATTTTCAATTAGTAAATTGATTAATCAAATAATTTCCACCAATTTTAATTAATAAAAAAAAAATTAATTAAAATGTAAAATAAAGAGGAGGATGAAAATACAAGTGGGCTCTTCATATTTAATTGGGCTAATTCATTTTAAAAGCCTCTTTAACATATAAAAAGTCCATTTTTAAAGTTCATTTTAAAGCCCATCCTAAAGCCCATCCTAAAGCCCATCATCAGCGAAACGCCCCATGGTTATGCATGGAATGAGGTGTCATCACCTCCCTCATTCCCTCCTTAAGGTGGTAGGCCAACATGAGTCAAAAAATGACCACCACCTGACCACCCAGAAAGGAGAAAACCTCACATGTAACCCCTCTTTACCATGGTAAATGGTGATGATGAAGGCTAGGCTATAGGCTAGGTTATGTGTCATCACTTCTTAAGCTCATGGATGAGTTGTAAGCTCCTTAAGTGGCACAACAGAGGCTATGAAGTAACCTCCCTATGATGACGATGAATGAGAGGCAAGAGATGAAATTCATCATGAAATACTTAGAGAGAAAAATCTAAGCTTATCTCCTGCTAATTGATCACCCAATCAACATGTAGGAGATGGAGAAATACTTAAGAACAGCCTAAGGCAAGCCAACTCCATCATTTGGCTATAAATAGAGCCCTTGGTGAGCAATATGAGAAAAATATTTAGTGAGACCTATAGGCTGCCCAAATCCTCCTGCTACAAACACTTAAGTTCTTCTAAGAGTCCCCACTATCTTTTAAAGTGAAACCCTGCCATAGATCTAACCCATTTGGGCCAATTTGAAATGCATTTTCAAAATTAGCCAAAATTAGGACCAATTCCCAATTCCTCTCTGACCCACAACTTCTAGAACAAATTGCTGCTTCCACAATCTTCTCTTGGGGTCCAAGAAGACAACCATAGGGTCTGATCTGACTTGATCCACTTGTGGCCAAGGTATGGAATTTATATTTGCAAATAATTCATGTTTTAATAAATCATGTATTTTGATAGCTCGAGTATGTCATCACCGTATGGATTGATACTACTTGTCTAGATGAGCATTAAAAAAAATCACTCAATTTCATCAAGAAGTGAGTGAGATATTAATGTTTGAAGTTCAATGGCTACGGAATTTCAGGATTAAATCTCAAATTTTACGTGCGAATCCGATGCGGCGCCTTTGGAACAATTTGCATGAATCTTTGCGCCGACGAACCCAGCGGTCTGAGCCATTTGCAGGATCTTCTGTGGATTCGACGTCCAGAGGACACGCGTCGAACGGGCGTGGTCGCGCGCGGTATTAAAAAAAAAATTTTTTTTTAATCCTTAAACTTCGAAAATTCATATCTCTTTAGCAGAGGTCCTAAAATAAAATAAAATACCTGCGGAAACCTCTGAAGAGAAGAAAATTATGAAACAAAATCATAATTTTATTCTTAGTATTTAATTTTTAATTAATTAAATACTCTCTGGGCCTTTTAATTATTAAAAATTATTTATTAATAGAAAATATGAAACTTTGAGGCATTTATCTTTATGTTCTTAGGGACCTTTTCAAATTAATTAAACATACCTAGGATACTTTTCTTGAATTTTCAAATTTCTTTGTAATTATTTCAATTAATAATTATAAAAATTTGAAAATTAAGAAAATAAAAATAAAATGACTAGGAATGATGAGAGCTGACAGACAAATGACCACAGGAAAAATATTTCTAAGTCATAAAAACAATCTTGAATGACATTTGGAAATTTAAGGTTAAAAGCATTTATTAATTAAATAATTTTGATCCTAAAATAACCTTTTGTAAAATTGAACTATTTTCATCAACAATTTAAGTTTGAAAATGGTTCTAGCATATAAATAGGCTAATAATAAACCTATTTAAAGTGTAAAATGATAAGATTAGATTCAATTAAAGGCTTAAAATGACATTTAAATCAAATTAAACCTTACCTAAATTAGGTTTAATAAAAATCAAACTCCTTTAATTAAGTTTAAGGACACACTACATATTCTTAAATTAACCTTACACCTAAATTGATTTAATAAAAGTAAAATACTTTTTAATTAAGTTTAAAGACATAATAAACTTAATTAACCAATTAAACAACCTTACCTAGATTAGGTTTAACAAAAATCAAACTCCTTTAATTAGGTTAAGGACACATAAGCAATTAGCAAATTAAACCTTTTAGTCAGGTTTAATAAAAATTAAACTTCTTTAATTAGGTTAAGGACACACTAAACTTAATTAACCAGTTCAACCTTACCTAAATTAGGTTTTATAAAAATTAAACTCTTTTTAATTAAGTTTAAAGACATATTAAACTTAATTAGCGATAAGCTCGCAATTAGGTTTAAAGGCAGCCACTAAACTTAATTAACCTCCTTAAACATAAGGTTTAATCTAATACCTAAACCCTAATTGGAGGTCTAACCCTTAGACCTAATTAAACCTTTAATAACTTAACTAACTAAGGTTTAACCAAACTTAAACCCTAATTAGGTCTAACCCTTAGACCTAATTAAATATAACCTTAACTAACCAGTTTAGTAACTTAAACTAATTAGGTCTAACCCTTCGTAATTAAACCTTTAAGCCTTAACTAACTAAGGTTTAATCAAACTAAAACCTAATTAGGTCAAACCCTTAGACCAAATTAAACCTTTAAGCCTTAGCCCAACTAAGGTTTAATCCTTCTAAACACGAAAATTAATTGAACCCTTGAATTTAATTAAACCTTTAAGCCTTAACTAACTAAGGTTTAATCAAACTTAAACCCTAATTAGGTCTAACCCTTAGACCCTAATTAAACCTTTGAGCCTTAACTAACTAAGGATTAATCGAACTTAAACCTGGTCGTCCCAACCCTTGGGCTTCAATTAAATATAAACGCAAACTTAACTAAGGATTAATCAAACTTAAACCCTAATTAGGTCTAACCCTTAGACCTAATTAAACCTACATTAAGCCTTAACTAACTAAGGTTTAATCATACCCTAAACCTAGTGGAATTCTTGTAGACCTAATTAAACCTTTAAGCCTTAACTAACTAAGGTTTAATCGAGCCCTAAACCACCCCAATTAGGTCTAACATGAACCTAATTAAACCTTTAAGCCTTAACTAACTAAAAAGGTTTAATCAAACCTAAACCCTAATTAGGTCTAACCCTTAGACCTAATTAAACCTTCAAACCTTAACTAACTAAGGTTTAATCAAGCTTAAACCCTAATTAGGTCTAACCCTTAGACCTAATTAAAGCCTTTAAGCCTTAACTAACTAAGGTTTAATCAAACTTAAACCTAATTAGGTCTAACCCTTAGACCAAATTAAACAAACTCGAACTAACTAAGGTTTAATCATACCTAAACCCAATTAGGTCTAACCCTTAGACCTAATTAAACCTTTAAGCCTTAACTAAGGTTTAATCAAACTTAAACCCTAATTAGGTCTAACCCTTAGACTTAATTAAACCATTAAGCCTTAACTAACTAAGGTTTAATCATACCTAAACCTAATTAGCTCTAACCCTTAGACCTAATTAAACCTTTAAGCCTTAACTAACTAAGCTTTAATCGAACTTAAACCACAATTAGGTCTAACCCTTAGACTTAATTAAACCATTAAGCCTTAACTAACTAAGGTTTAATCAAACTTAAACCCTAATTAGAGTCCTAACCCTTAGACCTAATTAAACCATTAAGCCTTAACTAACTAAGGTTTAATCGAACTTGGGCAAAACACTTAGGTTGACCATTGAACTGTCAGGCACAAACTGGCAAGCCTGATGCATTAGACTTAAGTGAACCAAACTTAGGTTTCAACCTGACATGAACCTAAACTAAACTTAAACCTAACTTAAGCCTGATCTACATTAGACTTAGAAGTCGAGACGAACTTATGTTCGGCCACGTGAACACAAATCGAACTTAAACCTAATGCAACAAGGTCGACTGGCTTGACTTGGGTTAACCTAAACCTTAGGTTCAACCCACATTGAACCTAACCTAAACCTAATCTAACTTGAGTCAACCTAACTTGAACTCGAGTTAACCTAAACCTTAGGTTCGACCGATGAACCTAACTTTAAGCTTTAATCTAACTTGAGTCCCATTGCTTGAACTCGAGTTAACCTAAACCTTAGGTTCAACCCATTGAACCTAACCTAAGTAACCCAACTTAAACTCAAGTTAACCTAAACTTTAGGTTCAATCCGCATTGAACCTAACTCGAAATTATAACTCAACTCGAGTTAAATTGACTTGAACTCGAGTTAACCCAAAATCTTAAGGTTCAATCCACTATTGAACCTAGCAAGTCAAACATGACCTAACTTGAATTCAATCCAACTTGAACTCAAGTTAATCTAAATCTTAGGTCCAATCCATGTTGAACCTAGAGATTCAACCTAAACCAAAGTTAAATCTAATCTACATTAGACTTAAATCGATCCGAACTTGAGTTCGACTCTTTAATGAACTTAAGACAATCTAAATCTAAGTCCGACAAAATAGACTTGATTAAGACTTAAACCTTACCTAAAATGGATTTGAATGGTCTATAATTCTAATTAAGTCTAATTTATTAGGCTTGATTAACCTTTAAATCTATTTAAACAAGGTTTAAAATTTAATTAAGTCCTTAAAGAAACGAATCTTTTAACTTAAGTTCAAACGAGACATGAACTCGAGTTAAATCAAATTCAATCAACATTGAATTTAACTTAGATTCAATCAGACATGAATCCAAGTTAATTCAATCAATATTGAATTAAACATTTTAACTTACGTTCAAACAAACATCAACTCGAGTTAATCAAATTCAGTAACATTGAATTTAACTTGGGATGAAGCAGGACATGAGCTGATTAGTTCAATTAGTATTGAATTTAACTTTAAATCTTTTGATAGACACGAACCTGAAATTTAAGCTCAAACTCCAAAATCAATTCAACATAATTTGACATTCTAAAATTGACATAACCAACATAAATCTGATGGTGACGTAATCAACGAAAATTTGACATTTAAAAAAAAACAACATGATTAGCATGAAGTTGACATTTCATAATAACTTAACATATTCTGTGATATTATTTCTTGATGTTTTCTTTGCAGGGTGAAAACAAGAAATTTTGCTTAGATTTTCTTTACATGTTATAGGGTGTACTAACTCTGTTTTGCGGAGACGACATTTTAGGCGAACAAAAACAAAACTAAAACTTTTTTAGGTTAGACATATAATCTGAAACTTTTGACAACAAAAACAAAACTAAAACTTTTTTTAGGTTAGACATATAACCTGAAACTTTTGACAACAATGATAAAATCAAAACTTTTAGGTTAGACATATAACCTGAAATTTTTCAACAAATCAACAACATTGACAACAAAACCAGAACCTTTAGGTTAGAAATAATACCTAAAGTATTCAATAACATGATGTAATGACATTCGGGAGTGATAGTGGGTACATCTCTCCTTCAAATAAATTTTTAGAAAACAAATGATTAACATTAATCAGAAGTTTTCTTAAACAATTGAAAATTGTTTAAGATGTAATTAACTATAGAGGCTTACTTTCATAGGAGATCTAAAAGAACCCGAAATAGAAATCTCTGGTTTACCATGATTTTCTTAATATGAAAGTTCTAGAATATGTTACTCTAGAATATCCTCATATAAGAATTATCATAAACATCCTTTTCTACTATTAGTCCTAAAAATTCTCTAAATCCTTCATAGGATTTATATGAATAAAACTAGACTAATATTAGATGGCGACTCCTTGACATTGACATGATACAGAAATGGATGGCGATAACATGAACTCATCCGCACCAAGGACATGAAATTTATATATATATATATATATATATATATATATATATATATATATATATATATATATATATATTCCATCGCCACCAAAGAGTGGCGACTCACGTCTGGGAGAATCTTTCTTCTCATCTTTTGTTATCATTTGTTTTCATTTTAAAATTTTGAAAATAAAAAAAGAGTTCCCAGTTTATAAATAAGTCAATAATATTCTTTTTTCTTGATATTACAGAAAAATCACAATGGATTCTCCAAATTCGATCTTTTCTTACTTTCAAGACTTTGACATACCAATAGAGGAAAATCCTCCTTTTTATCACAATGATTATGGATTATTTAGTGAAACAGAATTCATATTAGATAATCTATATCAAACTGATACTCAATCTTTTCAAGAATTTGACTTGCAACCTTATGAAGACTTTATGAATTTTACAGACAATTTACCTGAATATACACCTGAAGAACCTTACATCCTTGAAGAAATGAAAAGACAAAGTGATAAGAAAGGAAAACAAGTTTACAAGGAAGATGATGTCCCACCATCATCTATGTATGAAATCGGATCTTCTTCGAGGAACGTTCATAGAACTCCTTCATTTAAAAGAAAGAAAAGGTGGAATGAAAATGATAATTTTGAAACACTCGAATTTGAACGAATATTTTTGGAAATCCTTTCTTTTTAGAAGAAAATCAATGTATTCCAATTCCTGTTGAATATACTGACAATTCCTTTCAACCTAAAAGATCTCCTCCATTTCGTGCTGTACATTCAGTGTTCAAGAGATTAGCACGAAAAGAAAAATGTTCATTATCTAAATTATTAGATAAAATGGGTTGTGCAGTCTCCAACACCATGAAAAAGAGAATTTTAGCAATGGAAAAATCTGATTATCAAGAAACTGATTATCAATTCCCAATTGATGAACATTGTGTTCGAGTGCTAGTAAAATTTTGATTGGGCCCTAGAATAAAAGATGTAGTGGTCACCAATGACAAAACTCGATATGACAAATTAATGTCAGAAGCAGAGGATACAACTGCTAAAATGATGGACTTGGTCCAGATGCTACAAAAAGCAAGTTATCCTTATACTGGATATGATACACCACCTGAGAATTCTCGCCCTATACTTGAAAATAATGTATGGAGGCGAAAATCATCTGAAAAGAATTCTAATACCACCAACACTCCTGCAAATAGTTCACAAGAAGAGATTTGCAGAAAACATTCTACAAAATCATTTCAAGAAAGGTTAAAGAAATTAAAAGAAGATATCAAACAACTTTCAAGACAAGAAAGGAAAAATACTTCTGACAGTTCCAATGAGAATGTTGCCAATGTTAACATGGTAGAAACCCGATCTACTTCCTTAGCACGAAAATCAAATGAAGAGGAATTGCGAGAGGTGATACAACAACGAGATGAGCAAATAAGTCGTCTTGAACAAAGAATGGAAGAAGCTGGTAGCGACTTTGCAAAAACCACCGACGGACCCTTCTCCAACTTATTGAAATCATTAGACCGGAGGCTATTCACATCTTTGAAAGCAGAGAAGAACTAATGGATGTCGAGGAAAGTTCTCGAAAGAGAAAGAATTCTCCTCATAACGAAATTCCAGAAAAGGATATTACAAAAATAGTGGAACAAAAAATTAAAGAAGGATGCGTGTCGAAATAGAGCAACAAGTCATTGCAGAAGTCAAGAAATTGATAGAGGCTAACTTCATACGAGAAGAAAACTATCCAACATGGCTAGCCAATGTGGTGCCAGTTAAAAAGAAAAATGGACAAATAAGAGTCTGCATAGACTATAGAGACTTGAACAAAGCATGTCCAATAGATGAATTTCCTTTACCAATTCCAGAATTAATGGTTGATATTGCATCAAAATATGCAATATTTTCTTTCATGGATGGATCATCAGGATATAACCAAATAAAAATGTTTTCGAAAGATGAAGTAAATACGAGCTTTCCGAACACCCATGGGCATATATTGTTATAAGGTTATGCCATTTGGATCGAAAAATGCCGGTGCAACCTATCAAAGAGCCATGACACGGATTTTTGATGAACTAATACATAATCAAGTCGAATGTTATGTCGACGATCTGGTTGTCAATAGTAAACAAAAAGAAGATCATATATACGATTTGAGAATTGTCTTTGAATGACTACGACGATATAATATTAAAATGAACCCTTTAAAGTGCGCCTTTAGTGTCACTTCAGAAAATTTTTTAGGATTTGTAGTTCGACATCGTGGGATAGAAATTGATCCTCTCAAAATTGAAGCTATCCTAAATATGCCTCCTCCTAAAAATCTAACTCAATTGAGATCCTTCTAAGGAAAATTAACATACATACGACGTTTCATTTCCAATCTATCGGGTAGATGTCAACCCCTTACTGCCCTTACTAGAATGGATGCCAAATTCGTGTGGGATGAAAAATGCCAGCATGCTTTTGAAGACATTAAACAATATCTGACAACCCCTCCTGTCCTAGCAGCCCCTGTATTAGGAAGACCTTTAATCCTTTACACCGCGGCATTGGACAATTCACTTGGAGCTTTACTAGCACAAGTAAATGATGAAGGAAAAGAAAATGCGTTATACTACTTGAGTCGTTGTTTAGTTCCAACGGAAATAAAATATCCGACAATTGAGAAGCATTGTTTAGCCTTGATCTTCGCAGTTCAAAAGCTAAGACATTGCATGCTTTCTCATAAAGTAACTCTTATTTCAAGAGTTAACCCGTTACAATATTTAATAACACGAACGACACTTTCTGGGAGATTAGCAAGATAGGCAATGATCTTGTTACAATTCGACATAACATTTGTACCGTTACGTGCTATTAAAGGACAAATCCTAGCAGATTTCTTAGCGGCACACCCAATTCCAACGGGATCACCCCTTAATGGTGATCTACCTGATGAACAAATATCAGAAGTAAAAAATTCTAACATGCAACGATGGGAACTCTACTTTGACGGAGCATCGTCTGCATGGAAAGACAAAGATAAGCAGACAATCATACCAGGCAAAGCCGGAGTATGATTAATTTTCATTACTCCAGACAAAATGATGATGCCCTTTTTCTATCATTTGACAGAACCATGCACGAACAACGAAGCTGAATATGAAGCGCTCATAACGAGTCTAGAATTGACAATATTAATGGAAATTAATAATATTGATGTCTATGGAGATTCCCAGTTAATTATCAATCAAATTGCTGGCAAATACAAAATTTTGAAACCACGACTTGAACAATATTCCCGTTACACTTTGAAATTACTTCAACAAATTCCTGATGTAACATTTTTCTTAATCCCGAGACGAGATAACTCTCTAGCGGATGCTCCGGCAAAACTTGCAAAGGAATTTGCGTGTCGCAAGAAGATGACATACCGATTTCTATAAAAGGACGACAAGTTCTTTCTCAAATTGATATGGATAATTTGCATAAAATCGGTGAAAATATGACAATGACAATAAGTGACGAGAAGGATGATTGGCGACAACCAATCATCCAATATTTACAAACTGGAAAATTGCATGAAAATAGTTCTATTGCAAATCAAATTAAACAAAGAGCATTATCATATGCTCTAATAAATGACGTCCTTTATAAACGATCTTTTGATCAAATGCGGTTAAGATGTTTAAACCAAATTGAAGCCCGAGAGATTGTTAAGGAAGTTCATTCAGTTTTATGTGGTGCACATCAATCTGGGCCCAAAATAAAAATGAAAATAAAAAGAATGGGTTATTATTGGCCAACAATGATGACCGACTGTCTTGACATTGCAAAGAAATGTCATCAATGTCAAATACATGGAGTAGTTTTACATCAACCTCCAAATGTCCTACATCCGACCATTGCATCGTGGCCATTCGAATGTCGGAGTACCGACATAGTGGGCCCTATAGATCCTCCATCTTCCAAGGGCCATAAATTTATTTTGGCAGCTATCGACTATTTTTCTAAATGGGCGAAGCAATACCCCTTCGAGAAGTCAAGCGTAACAAGTTCTCCACTTCTTTAAAACACATATCGTTTATAGATTTGGGATTCCTCGAAGAGTCATATCAGTATAATGGATCGGCCTTCAAAAACACAAAAATGAATCACTTTATCCAGAGACATGGGATTGATCGGAGATATTCCACAATCTATTACCCTAAAGCCAATGGATTAGCTGAAGTTTTCAATAAAACATTGGTTCAAATCTTGAAAAAGACGTTAAGTAATAGCTCGAGACAGTGGCATGAACGACTAATAGAAGCTTTATGGGCTTATAGAACTACATACCGAACTCGAACACGGTCTACACCATTTGCTTTGGTATATGGTTCTAAAGCCATTTTGCCTCTAGAAGTCCATATTCCTTCTCTCAGAATCGCAATAACGGATAAAATAACTGAAGAAGAAAATGTCAAGTTGCGACTTGAAGAACTTGAAAATTTAGAGGGAAAACATCTGCAATCACAACAAAATCTTGAATTGTATCAAGAAAAAATGATACGAGCTCACGACAAACTAGTTCGTCCTAGAACCTTTCGAATCGGTGAATTAGTTTTATTTCTTCTAAGACCTATACTAGCTCATCGAAAGATAGGTGGCAAAATCGAACCGGTATGGGAAGGTCCATATGTAATTGAAAAGACATATTCCAGAGGATCCTACCAATTGGTGGATTGTCAAGGAGAAAGAATTCTACCTCCAATCAATGGGCGTTTTCTAAAGAAATACTACACAACATAAAAAAAAAAGAAATGAATAAAGACTTGTTTATAAACTGGGACAATAAATTCTCCTTTCAAAAATCATCTTTGATGTTTTGTGACATCTCTTTCATTTGTTAAACAAACATTTGAAAATCTAAAATGATATTTCGTCTTGATATTTTCGGAAAAATGCCTCGAAGACAGATTATTTTTCTCATTCCAAAATAATATGACTTTTGCCTCGGATCGTCGACATATAGACGCAAGGACCGGGGTTCACTTCGATTTCGACTCGTTGCGAGTTGAATCCATATATCATGGATCGTTACTTTATCTGGTGAATCACAATGAAGTTAATCTGCAAACACCTTTAATAGAATTCAAACTCTGACAACCCGAGGAATATAACTTCGTAATCAGTGATAGCTCAGATGAAGCATAATTCATGATTGCCCCGGTACAAGGAGCATCAACGTCAGGAACCAAAAATCCGACGACAGGATTCACCAGATCGCAAAGGCGAAATCACAATAAATGACTAAAATGACAAAAACAATTACAAGAGAAACAAGACATGGAAGATATGAGTCAGTTAAAATCGCGAACTATCAATACTCCGTTTGAGGAAATAATATCGGAAACGACAAATCTAGACCTTACAGAAAAATAGGATCGCAAGCGATCGTCACTCCACCATCTGGTCACACTCTGCTCAATGTTTAAGAGTATCAGACAAAAAAAATCACTCGGAGGAAGAGATACGACGAATTCGCGCCATTGAGTGGAGAACCTTCGAACAATATAAATATGTGAATAAAAGAACAATAAATATTCTGGATGGTCTTAAACTTTTTACCAGAATATTTCGATGAAACCGAACAAGTCGCTATCATCAATCACATCATAGAAGCCCGAGATCAGGGTAGGGCTGGACGCCTTCGAAGGAGGACCTATTCTGAACCTAGTAAATGGATTCACGGTAAGGGTAGGCAAACCATTCAATATGGATGTTGCTATAACTATGCAAGAGACAGAGAAGGAAATCTTCCTGGGATTCTACGACATGAACAAGTCGACCCTTTACCCGTTGTGATAATCCAAATTATCAGACGACTTGTTACTTGGGGGATCATACCTACGGATTGTGTTCCCGATACCTGCATCATTAATATGTATGATAAAGGGGATTGTATCCCTCCTCACATCCACAGTCATGATTTTGAAAGACCATTTTGTACTCTGTCTTTAATAAATCGTTGCTCCGTGATATTCGGAAGAGAGATGCAAATCTTGGGACCCGGAGAATTTGAAGGGACATGCCGCGTCCTTTCAACCCGAGGATCAGTTCTTCTGTTCCAAGGGAACGGTGCAGATTTTGTAAAATACTGCATACCCAGTGTTAACAAGCCACGAATCTCCATCACCTTGCGACGAATGAAACCTGACAAACTACCAGACGGATATCAACCAATACCAGACCTCGAAGGACTAAAGCCTTTGGAACTGCTGTGATCCCATAAATGTCTGAACACCTGAAACATGTTCGACGAATGATGTTTTGGAGTGTAGGACGTTTATGGACGATCTGATAATCTCCAAATCTATGACATGATATGAAGAACTCTTGACATATAATATATCTATAGTTGTCGATGTATGACATATCGGTAGCTGTTGACATGTAAAATATCAGTAGTTTGTTGTAGCGTGCTATATGGTATGTACATATGTATGTACTGTAAGCTTTTGTTCGCAATAAATATGTACTCGGTGACTTTTTATGGAAATAAAATGAAGTGTCGAAGAAAAATATATCCCCATTGTTCGTGATATGTCGACTGAGTCCCGAAATCAATAAATGAAAAAATAAATAATTTATGATAATCAAACATGAGAATTAACTTTCGACCTATATAGGTCAAAACCCCAGCAGATATTCCCACCAAAAATATTAATGAGTTCGCCACTCTCTTTGGTTATTGGATATAAGTTCTTTCCTGATGCGGAAATTACGACTTTCCTTTAACTAAATCTTGACATTAACATTTTTGAGAAATAGAAAATGACATCTATTTTCTCTATCCGGTTATTGGATGAAAGTCCTTTTCTGATAAGGAAATTACGACATTCCTCTAACCGAATATTGGCATTGACATTTTCAGGAAAAAAGAAAAAGACATCTATTTTCTCTCCGGTTATTGGATATAAGTCATTTCCTGATACGGAAATCACGACTTTCCTTTAACCAAATCTTGACATTGACATTTTTGAGAAATAGAAAATGACATCTATTTTCTCTATCCGGTTATTGGATATAAGTCTTTTCCTGATAAGGAAATCACGATTTTCCTCTAACCAAATCTTGACATTGACATTTTCAGGAAAATAGAAAATGACATCTATTTTCTCTCCGGTTATTGGACATAAGTCCTTTCCTGATACGGAAATCACGACTTTCCTCTAACCAAATCTTGACATTGACATTTTTGAGAAATAGAAAATGACATCCATTTTCTCTATCCGGTTATTGGATATAAGTCCTTTCCTGATAAGGAAATTACGGCTTTCCTCTAACCGAATATTGGCATTGACATTTTGAGGAAAATAGAAAATGACATCTATTCTCTCTCTTCGGTTATTGGATATAAGTCCTTTCCTGATACGGAAATCACGACTTTCCTCTAACCAAATCTTGACATTGACATTTTTGAGAAATAGAAAATGACATCTATTTTCTCTATCCGGTTATTGGATATAAGTCCTTTCCTGATAAGGAAATTACGGCTTTCCTCTAACCGAATATTGGCTGTGACATTTTGAGGAAAATAGAAAATGACATCTATTTTCTCTCTCCGGTTATTGGATATAAGTCCTTTCCTGATACGGAAATCACGACTTTTCTCTAACCAAATCTTGACTTTGACATTTTTGAGAAATAGAAAATGACATCTATTTTCTCTATCCGGTTATTGGATATAAGTCCTTTCCTGATAAGTAAATCACGGCTTTTCTCAAACCAAATATTGACATTGACATTTTCAGGAAAATAAAAAAATGACATCTATTTTCTCTCTCCGGTTATAGGATATACGTCCTTTCCTGACACGAAAATCACGGCATTCCTTTATCAAAATATCAACACCAACATTTTGAAAAATGAAATATGACATCCATTTTCCCTCCTAGTAAATCTCTTTTCAAATACAAGATGAAAATCTCTTCTTAAAACCGACAAACAAGACATCTGACATCCTCTAGGAGCGATATGACATTCACTCCTCTCCTGATCATTATGCGACATCTCTTAGACCACTTCGGTCAACGCCAATATGTGCAGAATACTTATATAGTATTCTACACATATTGGGGGCCCTTTTGTTGACCTCATTTTTACAATGAGTCAATAACCTTACGACCTAAAAAGTCAACATTGGTCAAAATAGTCAAACCAGACCTAATGACCAACCCTGTTGACCCAATAGGTCACCCTTTTGACCTAAAATGTCAACTTTGGTCAAACTGGTCAAACCAGACCTAATAACCTATGCTGTTGACCCCATAGGTCACCATTTTGACCTAAAAAGTCAACTTTGATCAAATTGGTCAAACCAGACCTCATGACCTACCCTGTTGACCCAATAGGTCACCCTTATGACCTAAAAAGTAAACATTGGTCAAATTGGTCAAACCAGACCTAGTGACCAACCCTGTTGACCCCATAGGTCACCCTTTTGACTTAAAAAGTCAACTTTGGTCAAATTAGTCAAACCAGACCTAATGACCTACCCTGTTGACCCCATAGGTCAGCCTTATGACCTAAAAAGTCAACTTTGGTCAAAATGGTCAAACCGGACTCAAGTGACTACCACTGTTGACTCCTACAAGTCAACCTTTTGACATAAAAAGTCAACTTTGGTCAAACTGGTCAAATCAGACCTCGTGACCTACCCTGTTGACCCAATAGGTCACCCTTATGACCTAAAAAGTCAACATTGGTCAAATTGGTCAAACCAGACCTAGTTACCAACCCTGTTGACCCCATAGGTTAGCCTTATGACCTTAAAAGTCAACTTTGGTCAAATTGGTCAAACCAGACCCAATGACCTACCCTGTTGACCCATAAGTCAACCCTTTCACCCAATGACACATTTAAAGCCCCACAATGACAAAATCACAAGTATTGGACATTTTCAAATTAAATTGATCAATCTAGCCTGACTTGGGTCAACCCAACTCAAAATTGGTCAACACCTATCTATTTTGATTAAAATAGATAAAAATGAAATAAAAATAACAAAATTAATCAAATAATTAATTTCAAAATTATTTTGATTAATTAAAATGATTAATGATTTAATTTTCAATATTTTAATTAAATGACATAATTAATTAAAATAAAATTAAATTAAAATCATAAAATCATAAAAATGATAAAATTAATCAATTAATTAAATTGAAATTATTTTCAATTAATAAATTGGTTAATAAAATATTTTCCAACAATTTTAATTAATAAAATAATTAATTAAAATGATAAATTAAAAAGAAATGAAATGACATACAACCTCATAATTAATTAGGCTAAACTCATCTTAAGGCTTAATTAAGCCCACATTAAGACCACTTAGCCATGGGTTAATACCCATCATCATGCATGGGGTGAGGTGTCACTCTCTCCTCCACCCTAACCCTCATTCATCCATGAGGTGGCCGGCCAACATGAGGCCTCACCACCCACCTCCCAAGCCACCCAATGGAAGGGAAAACCATGCATGAACCCCCCTTACCATGGTTAGAAGCAATGATGAGGGAAGAGCTTGTGTGTCACCATTTGCCAAGCTTAAGAAATGAGGTGTAAGCTCCCTAAGAAGAGAAGAGGCAGCTCACCATGCACCTCTCACATGAGCCAATGGATGAGAGACAAAATGATGAAGATCATCATGGCAAACTTAGGGAGAAGCATCAATGCCTATCTTCAGCCAATTTCTTCATCCAATGGGCTAATAGAGGAGGTAACTACTCCCCAAGAATACCCTAAGCTAAGCTATATGCTCCCCTTGCTATAAATAAGACCCCTTGGCCGAAAATAGCAATAAGAAGAAAAAAAAATTAGGGAGAACTATAGGCTGCCCAAATCCACCTGCTCCCAACATAAAAAGTCTTCCTAAGAGTCCCAACAATCTTTTAGGATAAAATCCAAGCCATTGTTTGAGCCCATTTGAGCCAACTTGATCAAATTTCAAAAACAGCCCCAATTTAGGCACTTCTTCAAAATTCCTCCCCAAGCCCGACTTCGGATCAAATGGCTGTAGCAATAACTTGCTATTGGAGTCCTAGAAGGCAACCATAAGGTCCGATCGAAGCTTGATTTGCTTGTGGCAAAGGTATGAAATTTTTCTTTACAAAATAAATCATGTTTTCGATATATCATGTGTTATACTAGTCCAGAAGTGTATCATCACCGTATGGATGGATACTTCTCATCCAGATGATCATTTTAAAAAAATATCACTCAATTTCATCAAGAAATGAGTTAGATATTGAGGTTTAAAGTTTAATGACTCGAAATAATTCAGATTTTTATCCGAATTATCTCGGCTGTCCGATCCCGCACTTTAAGGATGGATGGCGCGGATCGTGCCTCGCAGGTGTCCGCAGTTCGGCCCCCGCAGCGGATCCTCCCGCCCTTTCAACGTGTCCGAGGACACGAGTCGGCGGGAGAGAAGTTTGGCGGCGCAATTAAGCTTAAAAATTCATTTTAACCTTAAAAACTTCAAAAATCAATATCTTTTTATCCAGAGGTCATAAAAATAAAATAAAAATACCTCTGGAAAGCACTTGAAGAGGAGAAAATTATGAGACCAAAATCATAATTTTCTTCTAAGTATTTAATTTTTAATTAATTAAATACTCTCTGGAGTATTTTAATTATTAAAAATTATTTATAAATAAAAAAATTATGAAACTTTAAGGCATTTATCTTCATGTTCTTAGGGACCTTCCATAATTTTTCCAATCACGAAAAACATGCCTAAGACACTTTTCTTTAATTTTCAAGTTTCTTTGTAATTATTTCAAATAATAATTATAAAAATTGAAAATTAAGAAAAATAAAAATGCAAATGGCTAGAAATGATAGAGCAACGAGAAAATAACCCTAAGAAAATTATTTCTAAGTCATAGAAATCATTTTGAATGGTATTTTGAAATTTAGGGTTAAAATCATTTATTAATTAAATAATTTCAATCCTAAAAATACCCCTTTATAAATTTAACCTATTTTGATCAACAATCAAAGTTTGAAAATGGTTCTAGTTTATGATAGACTAATGAGAAGTTTCACTTAAGTCTAAAATGACCAAATTGGACTTAAATAAATTTAAAACAATATTTAAACCCATTAAACCTTACTTAAATTAGGTTTAATATAAAAATTAAATCTTAATTAAGTTTAATGACATATTAAACTTTATTAATCAAAATTTAATCTTTTAATTAAGTTTGAAGACATAATAAACTTAATTAACTTATTAAACCTTACTTAAATTAGGTTTAATATAAAAATTAAATCTTAATTAAGTTTAAAGACATATTAAACTTAATTAATAAAAAATTAATCCTTTTAATTAAGTTTAAAGACATAATAAACTTAATTAACTCATTAAACCTTACTTACATTAGGTTTAATATAAAAATTAAATCTTAATTAAGTTTAAAGACATATTAAACTTAATTAATCAAAAATTAATCCTTTTAATTAAGTTTAAAGACATAATAAACTTAATTAACTCGTTAAACCTTACTTACATTAGGTTTAATATAAAAATTAAATCTTAATTAAGTTTAAAGACATATTAAACTTAATTAATCAAAATTTAATCTTTTAATTAAGTTTAAAGACAAAATAAACTTAATTAACTCATTAAATCTTACTTAAATTAGGTTTAATATAAAAATTAAATCTTAATTAAGTTTAAAGACATATTAAACTTAATTAATCAAAATTTAATCTTTTAATTAAGTTTAAAGACAAAATAAACTTAATTAACACATTAAACCTTACTTAAATTAGGTTTAATATAAAAAAAATATCTTAATTAAGTTTAAAGATATATTAAACTTAATTAATCAAAAATTAAATCTCTTAATTAAGCTTAAAGACATAATAAACTTAATCAACCCATTAAATCTTTGCTAAATTAGGTTTAAATACAAAAATCAACACTTTTAATTAAGTTTAAGAATATATTAAACTTAATTAATCAATACCAAACCTTTAATTAAGTTTAAAGACATATTAAACTTAATTAACCTTCTTACACATTAGGTTTTATACAAACTTAAACCCTAATTAGGTCTAACCCATTAGACCTAATTAAACAATTAGACCTTAACTAACTAAGGTTTAATCAAACTTAAACCCTAATTAGGTCTAACCCATTAGACCTAATTAAGCCATTAGACCTTAACTAACTAAGTTTAATCAAACTTAAATCCTAATTAGGTTTAATCCATTAGACCTAATTAAGCCATTAGACCTTAACTAACTAAGGTTTAATCAAACTTAAACCCTAATTAGGTCTAACCCATTAGACCTAATTAAACCATTAGACCTTAACTAACTAAGGTTTAATCAAACTTTAACCCTAATTAGGTTGACCCACTTTTTGTATGTATGTAATTTTTGTTTATAGCCACGGAACCAAAAAAAACTGATCCCGCTTTAAATATAGATATATGATTTAATGTATAATGTGGATTCTACGCAAGTATACGTATCATATCAAGTAATACAGGGCTCTAGTGGAGTCCTGGTTATCGATCCCACAGGGAAGTTTTTAACGAATTGTTATCGCCTAAATTTAAAGGAATTACTTGCTAATAAAGTGAACGAAATTCTAAGTAACTAAAGTAAACTAATGCTTGAAATAAGTTGATTTAATTAATTCGAAAAAAGTATCCTTCTCCTTGTTTTTAGAAAATTAAGTGAAATGATGAATTTAAATAAAATTTTTAAATTGTATTGTGACAAATAGGAGCATTCCTATTCTTTATCCTTTCGTCCAGGTGCAAAGAACATTGACTAATCCTATGTTTGATTATCGAATCGCGGCTAAGCTGGGAGGATAGTGGCTGCCACTTCAGAGCTCCCACTTTCCCCTCACCTGAGGTCTAACATCTACACTTCAGCTCTCAAACAGTAGGATCAAATTGACTATTTTAATCTGTCACACTAAAATATCCAATTCTACGCCCGATAATTAATATTTCCCTATTTATTTGCACCCACCTTCCAAGGCTCTTGACTTCCCTGAATATTGGATGTAATTTTTACTATAGTTGATAATTCAACATATTTTAACTACTCAATTGATAAAATTGAAAGTAAATTAAGTTTAAAGTAAAAATTATCACAATTTATTTATTATATTAGGTGCTTTTATTTAATTTCATCAATCCACATAATTTTCATAAACAAGGAGAAAGACTGAGGAAACTACTCAGAATGCATGAGAATAAAACAAAGCATGGATTTCATTTAAAGTTTAAAAACAATAAACAAAGATACTTATCTTAATTTCCTTCCTAGCAGCACTCCTTGAAGTTCCTTTGACTTTTCCTTCTAGTACAGCAACTAAATAGCACTCAATTAAACTAATAACTCACAAAACACACTCAAACTACACTTAAGACACTAGAAATAGACTCACGTAAGGCTCAAAAGACACACACTAAACTCTAGAATTCGGCCTCTATTTGTAGAGGTAAGCAAAGGTCCAAGGGGTGCTTAAAATACCTCTTCAAAAAGTGTCCAGGTTCAATGTATATGCATTTTGAACTAGCTCGCAGTCGGCGGGAAACGACCTCTCCGTCAGCGGGGCTTCTAGAAGGTCTTCAAACCGTGCGATCTCGCTGTCGGCGGGCTTGGGCTCGCTGTCGGCGAGGTAGTTATAATTCCTTCAGAAATTTCTCCTCACGATCTCGCCGTCGGCGGCCTCGATCTCGCCGTCGGCGAAGTAGTTATATTTGCATGAATTTCCTCCTTTTTGATCCAAATTAGCTCCATTTCCTGCATTTTGCTTCTATCACTAATAAATTTTCATTCCTCAATTAAAATAAAGAAAATACCTTTCTTTAAAGTGCAATTTCTTCAAAAATAGTTATGAATTTCTTAACATATTTTTCTGTGATCATAGGTCTAACCCATTAGACCTAATTAAACCATTAGACCTTAACTAACTAAGGTTTAATCAAACTTAAACCCTAATTGAGTCTAACCCATTAGACCTAATTATACCATTAGCATCTTAGCTAACTAAGGTTTAATCGAACTTAAACCCTAATTAGGTCTAACCCATTAGACCTAATTAAACCATTAGACCTTAACTAACTAAGGTTTAATCAAACTTCAACCCTAATTAGGTCTATCCCATTAGACCTAATTAAACCATTAGACCTTAGCTAAGTAAGGTTTAATCAAACTTAAAAGGTCTAACCCATTAGACCTAATTAAACCATTTGACCTTAACTAATTAAGGTTTAAACAAACTTAAACCCTAATTAGGTCTAACCCATTGCACCTAATTAAACCATTAGACCTTAACTAATTAAGGTTTAATCAAACTTAAACCCTAATTGAGTCTAATCCATTGAACTCAATTAAGCCATTAGACCTTAACTAACTAAGGTTTAATCAAACTTAAACCCTAATTAGTGTCAACCCATTGAACCTAATTAAGCCATTAGACCTTAACTAACTAAGGTTTAATCAAACTTAAACCCTAATTAGAGTCCAACCCATTGACCTAATTAAACCATTAGCACCTTAACTAACAAAGGTTTAATCAAACTTGAACCCTTATTAGTGTCTAACCCATTGCACCTAATTAAACCATTAGCACCTTAACTAACTAAGGTTTAATCAAACTTAAACCCTAATTAGGTCTAACCCATTAGACCTAATGAAACCATTAGAACTTAACTAACTAAGGTTTAATCAAACTTATACCCTAATTAGTTCCAACCCATTGACCTAATTAAACCATTAGACCTTAACTAACTAAGGTCTAACCAAACTTAGACCTCTAATTAGTTCTAACCCATTGAACCTAATTAAACCATTAGACTTTAACTAACTAAGGTTTAATCAAACTTAAACCCTAATTGCAGTCTAACCCATTGCACATAATTAAACCATTAGATCTTAACTAACTAAGGTTTAATCAAACTTAAACCCTAATTAGGTCTAACCCATTGGACCTAATTAAACCATTGAACCTTAACTAACTAAGGTTTAATCAAACTTGAACCCTAATTAGGTCTAACCCATTAGACCTAATTAAACCATTAGACCTTAACTAACTAAGGTTTTATCAAACTTAAACCATAATCAGGTCTAAATCATTAGACCTAATTAAACCATTAGACCTTAACTAACTAAGGTTTAATCAAACTTAAACCCTAATCAGGTCTAAATCATTAGACCTTAAGTAACTAAGGTTTAATCAAACTTAAACTCTAATTAGGTCTAAACCATTAGACCTAATTAACTAAAGTTTAATCAAACTTAAGCCCTAATTAGGTCTAAACCATTAGACCTAATTAAACCATTAGACCTTAACGAACTAAGGTTTAATCAAATTGAAACCCTATTTAGGTCTAACCCATTAGACCTAATTAAACCATTAGACCTTAACTAACTAAGGTTTAATCAAACTTAAACCCTAATTAGGTCTAACCCATTAGACCTAATTAAACCATTAGAACTTAACTATGTAAGGTTTAATCAAACTTAAACCCTAATTAGGTCTAAATCATTAGACCTAATTAAACCATTAGACCTTAACTAACTAAGGTTTAATCAAACACAAATCCTAATTAAGTCTACTACATTAAACTTAATTAATTATTAAACCTTAATCAACTAAGGTTTAATCAGACCCAAATCCAACCTTTTTTTCCAAGTCCAACTTAACCTAAACCTTAGGTTCAACCCACATTGAACCTAACCTAAACCTAACCTAACTTGAGTCCAACCTAACTTGAACTCAAGTTAACCTAAACCTTAGGTTCAATCCATATTGAACCTAACCTAAACCTAACCTAAACCTAACCTAACTTGAGTCCAACCTAACTTGAACTCAAGTTAACTTAAACCTTAGGTTCAACATACATTGAACCTAATTTAAACCTAACCTAACTAGGTCCAACCTAACTTGAACTCAAGTTAACCCAAATCTTAGGTTCAACACACACCGAACCTAACTTAAAACCTTAGGTTCAACTCATATTGAACATAAGCTAAATTGAATCAAACTTAAAGTTCAATCCAACTAGAACCTAATCTAAACCATGTCAAACCAAACCTTAGGTTCAACACACATCGAACCTAACTTAAAACCTTAGGTTCAACTCATATTGAACCTAAACTAAATTGAACAAAACTTAAAGTTCAATCTAACTAGAACCTAATCCAATCCAAGTCAAACAAAAACTTAGGTTCAACCTAACATAAACCTAACCCAAAAACCTAACTTAAGTCTAACCCATATTAGACCTAAGTCAAATTATACTTAGGTTTAACACGATATAAACCCAAGTATAATTTGAGCCTTAGATTCAACCTAACTCGAATCTAAACTAAAGCACGGCTTAAGTTCAATCCTAAGTCTAGGTCTAACTTTAAATAGACTTAATTAAAACCTAAGTCTTACCTAAAAGGGACTTAGATGGTCTGCAAATCTAATCAAGTTTAATTTATTAGACTTGATTAACCTATTTAAAGAAGACTTAAAACTTAATTTAATCTATTTTAAACTAAACCTTTTAACTTAAGTTCAAACAGACATGAACTCAAGTTAAATAGATTCAATCAACATTGAATCTAACTTAGGTTCAACCAGACATGAACCTAAGTTAATTCAATCAATATTGAATCTAATTTCAAACCTTTTAACTTAAGTTCAAACAGACATGAACTCAAGTTAAATAGATTCAATCAACATTGAATCTAACTTAGGTTCAACCAGACATGAACCCAAGTCAATTCAATCTATATTGAATCTAATTTCAAATCTTTTAACTTAAGTTCAGACAGACATGAACTCAAGATTCAATCAACATCGAATCTAATTTAGGTTTAACCAGACATGAACCCAAATTAATTCAATCAATATTGAATCTAATTTCAAACCTTTTAACTTAAGAACTCAAGTTAATTCAGAATTTAAGTTTAAAATCAAAATATAAATTCAACATTTCAAACCAAAACTGACATAATCAACAAAAAAATTGACATTTCAAAATAATTCGACATAAATTGACATCCAAGATATATCTAAATATTCTGTGATGTTATTTCTGACGATGTTTTCTTTGCAGGGTGAAAACAAGAAATTTTGCTTAGATTTTCTTTACATGTTATAGGGTGTACTAACTCTGTTTTGCAGGACGACATTTTAGGCGAACAAAAACAAAACTAAAACTTTTTTAGGTTAGACATATAATCTGAAACTTTTGACAACAAAAACAAAACTAAAACTTTTTTTTAGGTTAGACATATAACCTGAAACTTTTGACAACAATGATAAAATCAAAACTTTTAGGTTAGACATATAACCTGAAATTTTTCAACAAATCAACAACATTGACAACAAAACCAGAACCTTTAGGTTAGACATAATACCTAAAGTATTCAATAACATGATGTAATGATATTCGGGAGTGATAGTGGGTACATCTCTCCTTAAAATAAATTTTTAGAAAACAAATGATTAACATTAATCAGAAGTTTTCTTAAACAATTGAAAATTGTTTAAGATGTAATTAACTATAGAGGCTTACCTTTATAGGAGAAGTAAAAGAACCCGAAATAGAAATCTCTGGTTTACCATGATTTTCTTAATATGAAAGTTCTAGAATATGTTACTCTAGAATATCCTCATATAAGAATTATCATAAACATCATTTTCTACTATTAGTCCTAAAAATTCTCTAAATCCTTCATAGGATTTATATGAATAAAACTAGACTAATATTAGATGACGACTCCTTGACATTGACATGATACAGAAATGGATGGCTATAACATGACCTCATCCGCACCAAGGACATGAAATTTTTATATATATATATATATATTCCATCGCCACCAAAGAGTGGCGACTCCGCTGGGGAGAATCTTTCTTCTCATCTTTTGTTATCATTTGTTTTCATTTTAAAATTTTGAAAATAAAAAAAGAGTTCCCAGTTTATAAATAAGTCAATAATATTCTTTTTTCTTGAAATTACAGAAAAATCACAATGGATTCTCCAAATTCGATCTTTTCTTACTTTCAAGACTTTGACATACCAATAGAGGAAAATCCTCCTTTTTATCACAATGATTATGGATTATTTAGTGAAACAGAATTCATATTAGATAATCTATATCAAACTGATACTCAATCTTTTCAAGAATTTGACTTGCAACCTTATGAAGACTTTATGAATTTTACAGACAATTTACCTGAATATACACCTGAAGAACCTTACATCCTTGAAGAAATGAAAAGACAAAGTGATAAGAAAGGAAAACAAGTTTACAAGGAAGATGATGTCCCACCATCATCTATGTATGAAATCAGATCTTCTTCGAGGAACGTTCATAGAACTCCTTCATTTAAAAGAAAGAAAAGGTGGAATGAAAATGATAATTTTGAAACACCTGAATTTGAACAGAATATTTTTGGAAATCCTTTCTTTTTAGAAGAAAATCAATGTATTCCAATTCCTGTTGAATATACTGACAATTCCTTTCAACCTAAAAGATCTCCTCCATTTCGTGCTGTACATTCAGTGTTCAAGAGATTAGCACGAAAAGAAAAATGTTCATTATCTAAATTATTAGATAAAATGGGTTGTGCAGTCTCCAACACCATGAAAAGGAGAATTTTAGCAATGGAAAAATCTGATTATCAAGAAACTGATTATCAATTCCCAATTGATGAACATTGTGTTCGAGCGCCAGTAAAATTTTGATTGGGCCCTAGAATAAAAGATGTAGTGGTCACCAATGACAAAACTCGATATGACAAATTAATGTCAGAAGCAGAGGATACAACTGCTAAAATGATGGACTTGGTCCAGATGCTACAAAAAGCAAGTTATCCTTATACCGGATATGATACACAGCCTGAGAATTCTCGTCCTATACTTGAAAATAATGTATGGAGGCGAAAATCATCTGAAAAGAATTCTAATACCACCAACACTCCTGCAAATAGTTCACAAGAAGTGATTTGCAGAAAACATTCTACAAAATCATTTCAAGAAAGGTTAAAGAAATTAAAAGAAGATATCAAACAACTTTTAGGACAAGAAAGGAAAAATACTTCTGACAGTTCCAATGAGAATGTTGCCAGTGTTAACATGGTAGAAACCCGATCTACTTCCTTAGCACGAAAATCAAATGAAGAGGAATTGCGAGAGGTGATACGACAACGAGATGAACAAATAAGTCGTCTTGAACAAAGAATGGAAGAACTGGTAGTGACTTTGCAAAAACCACCAGCGGACCCTTCTCCAGCTATTGAAATCATTAGACCGGAGGCTATTCACATCTTTGAAAGCAGAGAAGAACTAATGGATGTCAAGGAAAGTACTCGAAAGAGAAAGAATTCTCCTCATAACGAAATTCCAGAAAAGTATATTACAAAAATAGTGGAACAGAAAATTAAAGAAACGATGGCTCGAGCAAAAGCTGGAGCATTAACTCCAAAGGGTAGGCCATACCCAGAGGAATATGATTCTGTTCAATATCCTAAAGGTTTCGTTCCTCCTGTCTTTAAAATGTTCAATGGGACAGGAAATCCCCGACAACATCTGGCACATTTTAGAGCAAGCTGCTGTAATGCAGGAGGAAATGATGCTCTCCTATTTCGATAATTTGTTAATAGCCTCACGGGAGTTGCCTTCGACTGGTATGTAGAACTTCCCAATGGATCTGTCAAAACCTTTATAGAGCTTGAAAGCCCTTTTATTCAACGCTTTGCAGGAGCACAACATCATACCACTGTTGATGATCTGGTGGTAGAAAAACAAAAACCAGGAGAAACCTTGCTAGATTATATTTTACGCTGGAGAAATCTTAGCATGAAATGTGAGCCACAGTTACAAGAACAACATGCTGTTGGAATATAACTAAAGAATATTCATGGTCCCATAGTATTCATGCTTAAAGGATTTACAATAAAAACTTTTGAAAAATTACTCAGTAAAGCTGCTAATCTTCAGGAAGAGGTTAAGCAGACGAGTGTAATGGAGAAAACTGAAAAGAAAAAACTATCAAAACTTTTGAAAAGAAACCTGGGAATATTGCAGAAAAAGGCAAACAAGTGATGCAAATCTAACCGGAGCAAAAGAAGCAACGACAAAATCCTTCGACATCACAGACATCACCTCAGTTACAACTTCAGCAACCAATCCCGGTATCAACTGAAAAGAAAACAATGGCTCAAAGAATGAATAAAGTATATTCATTTAAAATAGAAGCCATCAACAAAATATTTCGTAGCTTGCTTAAGATACCTGAATTTAAGCTACCAGAAGCTAAGTGGCCAGCAGAAATTGACATGAAGGACAATCCTAATTATTGCCCTTATCACAGGATGCTCGGACATAAAATTGAAGAATGTTTTGTCATCAAAGACTGGTTAGAGCGTAACTTCAAAGATGGAAATATAGTCATCCTGAAAGAATACTTGAAAAAACTTGAAAAGGGATCAGTCAATATGATTTCGATAGATGGACTTAATCCTAAAAACAAGGATAGCATTTTTGAAGAGATCTTTGCTAAATACCAAGTTAAAAAATCTCCCAAGAAAGAAAAGAAAAAGAAAATCAATAAAATGGAAAAGATTAGAGGTCTTCCAGACATAGGGGCTGAAACTCCTTTTGTACCTTCTAGTTCATTTCACTCTTGTATTAGGATAGTTATGTCGGCCGAAGGACGAAAAATCCTCAAGCCAATAACTTTGTATGACTTTCTTTTTACCATGAATAATAACAATCCTAGTTTTGCGTACATTTTATCTATTCTGGATGATGCTTCTGAGAATGACCATTTGAATTCTAACCCTATAGACAATACTCAAATCGTATGTGATCAATCTAAAGACAGCCAAACTAATGAAAATGAAAATGAGAAATCTGACAACGACACAAATGAAGATGACATTGCTACGCTTCAATTACAAGGAATTCCGATCTCTATAAAATTGGAATCTTCGGATTGAGAAACAAATGAATCGGATAACCAACCTGAGGAAATAATTGAAATTAATTTGAGAAGTGGAAGAATCTTACCTCCTAGGATAATTCCACAAGAAAAAGAAAAACAAATAATTACACCAGATAAGATCATTCCTCCAATATATCCTCGAACTTCTGAAGGAAGTAAGGATGATCTTCACAATAAGGTGGATTATAATGTACTGGCTCATTTGAGAAAATTACCTGCAAAATTAAGCATCTATGACGCTCTCATACTTTCTAAAGAAATGAGAGAATCATTAATAAAAGCTATTTCGGACCCTGACATTTGCCTAACTCAACTTGCTAGTACTACCCAAAACGAAGCCTACTCATTAGAGGAATCAACAAAGATTACCTTTTCTGACAATGACTTGTTGCTCGGAACAACTGAACATAATCGTCCGCTATATATTACGAGTAAACATCAATGACACGATACTTTCGAGAGTTCTTATTGACCACAGTGCTTCAATCAACATTATGAATCTGAGAACTCTTGCATACTTAGACATTGATGCCTCTCAACTATCAAGAGATACAATGATGTTAAGAGGATTTAATCAACAAGGAGAACAGGCCATTGGATCAATAACACTGCTCTTAAAAATAGCCGACTTGGCAATGACAACAAAATTTCATATTATTGATTCAGACACCTCTTTTAATGCCTTACTTGGCAGACCATGGCTCCATGAATATAAAATGGTACACTCTTCATTACATCAATGTATCAAATATTTACGAAAAGGACAAGAATTTCGTATTATAGGAGACTCTGCAACCGTTTTCAATCCATGAAATCGGTATACATGAAGATGCAGCATATTATGCTCCTATAAATAAAACAATATCTTCCAAAGAGACAACGGTAAATATGGAAGAAAAGAACAAAGAAAAGAAAATAAATGAAAAGGATTTTTCTTCAATAAAGACAAAAGAGACTAATTTCCGTCAGACTCGCACTCGAGGTCGAGGCCGAGAACGAGGACGAAGGAGAGAAGATCCAATTGTCACAATGAAGAAACCACTGAAATTCAAAATCCACCTGGATTCGAAGAAGAAACGACATCTGTGGTTGCAAAGGAACCCCAATTCAAAATATCTCTAGAAGAAGAAGACAAAGAGAAATAATTTGAATCCATGTATGACAAAATCAATCATTATATACATTCTATGACTCTAAATCCAATCTCCACTTCTAAGATTGAGAATTTAATAGTCAAAGAAGTATATAATGATGACAAAAAGCCAATTAAGTTTAGACTTGGCTCTACTTCTTCTTGTACTAAAAATGATGTAAAAATAGAAGATGAAAATCTTCCACAATCAAATTCCTTTTGAGTTGTATTCTCCTTGGGCACGAAAATTCATTCAAAATAGTTTAATGCTCAAACAATGGTCTTTAAAACAACCGTATTTCATTGAACAAATGTGGAATGATAATAAACAAAATTCTAACTCTAAAAAAGGTGTTGGATTTGGAATTTTGGGACCATTAGATGATACGGAATTTTGTTTGACTGTCACAGAAGAATGTGATCCCGAAACATTGCCTGATCTTCCAATTGAAAATGCTCCCCCGGAGTTGGAAGAAGAAATTAAATCGACAATTGATGAACTAAAAGAAATAAATTTAGGAACTAATAAAAATCCAAAACCGACTTTTATTAGTTCATTCCTTAATGATGAGGAAATAAAAGACAACTCAATTGTTGATGGAATATAAAGACTATTTTGCTTGGACTTATGACGAAATGCCTGGTTTATCTCCAGAAGTTGCAGTCCATAAACTCGGGATAGACCAAATCATAAACCCAGTTAAACAAACTTCAAGAAGGATGCGTGTCAAAATAGAGCAACAAGTCATTGCGGAAGTCAAGAAATTGATAGAGGCTGACTTCATACGAGAAGAAAACTATCCAACATGGCTAGCCAATGTGGTGCCAGTTAAAAAGAAAAATGGACAAATAAGAGTCTGCATAGACTATAGAGACTTGAACAAAGCATGTCCAATAGATGAATTTCCTTTACCAATTCCAGAATTAATGGTTGATATTGCATCAAAATATGCAATATTTTCTTTCATGGATGGATCATCAGGATATAACCAAATAAAAATGTTTTTGAAAGATGAAGTAAATACAGCTTTTCGAACACCCATGGGCATATATTGTTATAAGGTTATGCCAGTTGGACTGAAAAATGCCGGTGCAACCTATCAAAGAGCCATGTCACGGATTTTTGATGAACTAATACATAATCAAGTCGAATGTTATGTCGACGATCTGGTTGTCAATAGTAAACAAAAAGACGATCATATATACGATTTGAGAATTGTCTTTGAATGACTACGACGATATAATCTTAAAATGAACCCTTTAAAGTGCGCCTTTAGTGTCACTTCAGGAAAATTTTTAGGATTTGTAGTTCGACATCGTGGGATAGAAATTGATCCTCTCAAAATTGAAGCTATCCTAAATATGCCTCCTCCTAAAAATCTAACTCAATTGAGATCCTTCCAAGGAAAATTAACATACATACGACGTTTCATTTCCAATCTATCGGGTAGATGTCAACCCCTTACTGCCCTTACTAGAATGGATGCCAAATTCGTGTGGGATGAAAAATGCCAGCATGCTTTTGAAGACATTAAACAATATTTGACAACCCCTCCTGTCCTAGCAGCCCCTGTATTAGGAAGACCTTTAATCCCTTACACCGCGGCATTGGACAATTCACTTGGAGCTTTACTAGCACAAGTAAATGATGAAGGAAAAGAAAATGTGTTATACTACTTGAGTCGTTGTTTAGTTCCAACGGAAATAAAATATCCGACAATTGACAAGCATTGTTTAGCCTTGATCTTCGCAGTTCAAAAGCTAAGACATTGCATGCTTTCTCATAAAGTAACTCTTATTTCAAGAGTTAACCCGTTACAATATTTAATAACACGAACGACACTTTCTGGGAGATTAGCAAGATAGGCAATGATCTTGTTACAATTCGACATAACATTTGTACCGTTACGTGCTATTAAAGGACAAATCCTAGCAGATTTCTTAGCGGCACACCCAATTCCAACGGGATCACCCCTTAATGATGATCTACCTGATGAACAAATATATGAAGTAAAAAATTCTAACATGCAACGATGGGAACTCTATTTTGACGGAGCATCATCTGCATGGAAACACAAAGATAAGCGCACAATCATACCAGGCAAAGCCGGAGTATGATTAATTTTCATTACTCCAGACAAAATGATGATGCCCTTTTTCTATCATTTGACAGAACCATGCACGAACAACGAAGCTGAATATGAAGCGCTCATAACGAGTTAAAATATTGACATCTATTTTCTCTAACCAAATATTGACATTGACATTTTCAGGAAAATAAAAAAATGACATCTATTTTCTCTCTCCGGTTATAGGATATACGTCCTTTCCTGACACGAAAATCACGACATTCCTTTATCAAAATATCAACACCAACATTTTGAAAAATGAAATATGACATCCATTTTCCCTCTCAGTAAATCTCTTTTCAAATACAAGAAGAAAATCTCTTCTTAAAACCGACAAACACGACATCTGACATCCTCTAGGAGCGATATGACATTCACTCCTCTCCTGATCATTATGCGACATTTCTTAGACCACTTCGGTCAACGCCAATATGTGCAAAATACTTATATAGTATTCTACACATATTGGGGGCCCTTTTATTGACCTCATTTTTACAATGAGTCAATAACCTTATGACCTAAAAAGTCAACATTGGTCAAAATAGTCAAACCAGACCCAGCGACCAAACTGGTCAAACCAGACCTAATGACCTACCCTGTTGACCCAATAGGTCACCCTTTTGACCTAAAAAGTCAACTTTGGTCAAACTGGTCAAACCAGACCTAATGACCTACCCTGTTGACCCCATAGGTCACCATTTTGACCTAAAAAGTCAACTTTGGTCAAATTGGTCAAATCAGACCTCATGACCTACCCTGTTGACCTAATAGGTCACCCTTATGACCTAAAAAGTAAACATTGGTCAAATTGGTCAAACCAGACTTAGTGACCAACCCTGTTGACCCCATAGGTCACCCTTTTGACCTAAAAAGTCAACTTTGGTCAAAATGGTCAAACCAGACCCAGTGACCAACCCTGTTGACCCCATAGGTCAACCTTTTGACCTAAAAAGTCAACTTTGGTCAAACTGGTCAAACCAGACCTAATGACCTACCTTGTTAACCCCATAGGCCAGCCTTATGACTTAAAAAGTCAACTTTGGTCAAAATGGTCAAACAAGACCCAGTGACCAACCCTGTTGACCCCATAGGTCAAACTTTTGACCCAAAAAGTCAACTTTGGTCAAACTGGTCAAATCAGACCTCATGACCTACCTTGTTGACCCAATAGGTCACCCTTATGACCTAAAAAGTCAACATTGGTCAAATTGGTCAAACCAGACCCAATGACCTACCCTGTTGACCCCATAGGTCACCCTTTTGACCTAAAAAGTCAACTTTGGTCAAAATGGTCAAACCAGACCTAATGACCTACCCTGTTGACCCCACATGTCAACCTTTTAACCTAAAAAGTCAACTTTGGTAAAAATGGTCAAACCAGACCTAGTGACCAACCCTGTTGACCCCATAGGTCAACCTTTTAACCTAAAAAGTCAACTTTGGTCAAACTAGTCAAACCAGACCTAATGACCTACCCTGTTGACCCCATAGGTCAGCCTTATGACCTAAAAAGTCAACTTTGGTCAAAATGGTCAAACCAGACCCAGTGACCTACCCTGTTGACCCCCACAAGTCAACCTTTTAACATAAAAAGTCAACTTTGGACAAACTGGTCAAACCAGACCTCATGACCTACCCTGTTGACCCAATAGGTCACCCTTATGACCTAAAAAGTCAACATTGGTCAAATTGGTCAAACCAGACCTAGTTACCAACCCTGTTGACCCCATAGGTTAGCCTTATGACCTTAAAAGTCAATTTTGGTCAAATTGGTCAAACCATACCTAATGACCTACCCTGTTGACCCATAAGTCAACCCTTTCACCCAATGACACATTTAAAGCCCCACAATGACAAAATCACAAGTATTGGACATTTTCAAATTAAATTGATCAATCTAGGCTGACTTGGTCAACCTGACTCAAAATTGATCAACACCTATCTATTTTGATTAAAATAGATAAAAATGAAATAAAAATTACAAAATTAATCAAATAATTAATTTCAAAATTATTTTGATTAATTAAAATGATTAATGATTTAATTTTCAACATTTTAATTAAATGACATAATTAATTAAAATGAAAATTAAATTAAAATCATAAAATCATAAAAATGATAAAATTAATCAATTAATTAAATTGAAATTATTTTCAATTAATAAATTGGTTAATAAAATATTTTCCAACAATTTTAATTAATAAAATAATTAATTAAAATGGGAAATTAAAAAGAAATGAAATGACATACAACCTCCTCATAATTAATTAGGCTAAACTCATCTTAAGGCTTAATTAAGCCCACATTAAGACCACTTAGCCATGGGTTAATACCCATCATCATGCATGGGGTGAGGTGTCACTCTCTCCTCCACCCTAACCCTCATTCATCCATGAGGTGGCCGACCAACATGAGGCCTCACCACCCACCTCCCAAGCCACCCAATGGAAGGGAAAACCATGCATGAAACCCCCCTTACCATGGTTAGAAGCAATGATGAGGGAAGAGCTTGTGTGTCACCATTTGCCAAGCTTAAGAAATGAGGTGTAAGCTCCATAAGAAGAGAAAAGGCAGCTCACCATGCACCTCTCACATGAGCCAATGGATGAGAGACAAAATGATGAAGATCATCATGACAAACTTAGGGAAAAGCATCAATGCCTATCTTCAGCCAATTCCTTCATCCAATGGGCTGATAGAGGAGGTAACTACTCCCCAAGAATACCCTAAGCTAAGCTATAACCTCCCCTTGCTATAAATAAGACCCCTTGGCCAAAAATAGCAATAAGAAGAAAAAAATTAGGGAGAACTATAAGGCTGCCCAAATCCACTTCGCTCCCAACATAAAAGTCTTCCTAAGAGTCCCAATAATCTTTTAGGATCCAATCCAAGCCATACTTTGAGCCCATTTGAGCCAATTTGATCAAATTTAAAAAACTGCCCCAATTTAGGCACTTCTTCAAAATTCCTCTCCATGCCCGACTTCTGGATCAAATTGCTGCAGCAATAACTTGCTATTGGAGTCCTAGAAGGCAACCATAAGGCACTTCTTCAAAATTCCTCTCCATTTGAGCCAATTTGATCAAATTTAAAAAACTGCCCCAATTTAGGCACTTCTTCAAAATTCCTCTCCATGCCCGACTTCTGGATCAAATTGCTGCAGCAATAACTTGCTATTGGAGTCCTTAGGCTTTTCCTTTGACTATCCTAGAGGATTAGAATTAGGACCCACCACTTAGAAATTCAAACCACTTCTTAACTCCTTGCAAAATCCACAAACTTGATTGTAGACCCCTAATCACCTAGAGGGTTGAAATCAAATGTGGAAGTTTAAAGGATGAGCTCCTATAGGACTATTTGGCCTTAGGACTGCCCTGGGTGGCCTGGTCTGGTGAAGGGCTGACTTACACACACACTACACTTATACACTACACTTTCACATACCTCCTAAAACCACACCCATACCTAACTTGACCTCCTGACTCATGTAGGTGATTCACATGGATGGTCCTTAACCCCTAAGCCTTTAGCTAAGAGGGTTAGGAACAACATAGTGAATGCCTCAAATGAGTCCCTTCATGGCTCATGTGGGCTTGATATGACTTCATGGCTCAACTAAAATGATTTCATTCCACTCAAATTTACCCAATCTTTAATTTTCCAAATTTTTAATTTTTGACCCCCGGGACCCTACACCCGCTTAACCTACTCAAAACCCTTGAAACTACCCAAATTTCTCAAAAAATTTCCAAATCACCCAAAATCCCCCAAAATCAATTCCAAACATTTCCACATCACTCAAATTGACCATCCATACCCAAAAATATCAAAAATTCCAAGAAAACCTCCCAATACCCTCCAAATACCCAAAATACCCATCTTGACCCAAAAATCCAAAAATTCAGAAAATTCCCAGAAAATTCCAAAAAATCCAAAATATTCCTAATTTCATTTTGCTCAACTACACCATGGGCCAATTTTGTCAATTTACCCTACTTTTGTCAAAACCCCCAATTTGACCCATTTTAACCCTAAGTGAATCCAATGTCAAACCAAACCTACCCAATTGACCCAAATTCTGGTCCAATTCAATCCTAAACTTCAATTCAACATTCCCAACACCAATCTAGACAAAATCCAAGTCCAATTTGATTGACATTTGGATCCAATTTCACTTTTGGCCTTAAAGCCCAATTTGGACCCATGACCCAAACCTAACCCAAACTCACCCAATTCAACTCCAATTAACCCCAAATCTTTTCTAAAGTCAAATACTACTTTTCAAATTATTTATTTAAATTAAATTAAAAATTCGCCGACATCTTCTGTTAGGCGACCCCCTTTTCAAAATAAAACACACAACCTAAAAATATGCCGACATATGGATGGATACTTCTCATCCAGATGATCATTTTAAAAAAAATATCACTCAATTTCATCAAGAAATGACTGAGATATTGAGGTTTAAAGTTTAATGGCTCGAAATAATTCAGATTTTTATCTGAATTATCTCGGCCGTCCGATCCCGCGCTTTAGGGATGGACGGCGCAGATCGTTCCTCGCAGGTGTCCGCAATTCGGCCCCCGCAGCAGATCCTCCCGCCCATTCAATGCGTCCGAGGACACGCGTCGGTGGGAGAGAAGTTCGACGGCGCAATTAAGGTTAAAAATTCATTTTAACCTTAAAAACTTCAAAAATCAATATCTTTTTATCCAGAGGTCATAGAAATAAAATAAAAATACCTCTGGAAAGCTCTTGAAGAGGAGAAAATTATGAGACTAAAATCTTAATTTTCTCCTAAGTATTTAATTTTTAATTAATTAAATACTCTCTGGAGTATTTTAATTATTAAAAATTATTTATAAATAAAAAAATTATGAAACTTTAAGACATTTATCTTCATGTTCTTAGGGACCTTCCATAATTTTTCCAATCACAGAAAACATGCCTAGGACACTTTTCTTTAATTTTCAAGTTTCTTTATAATTATTTCAAATAAAAATTATAAAAATTGAAAATTAAGAAAAATAAAAATGCAAATGGCTAGAAATGATAGGGCAACAGATAATAACCCTAAGAAAATTATTTCTAAGTCATAGAAATCATTTTGAATGGTATTTTGAAATTTAGGGTTAAAATCATTTATTAATTAAATAATTTCAATCCTAAAAATACCCCTTTATAAATTTAACATATTTTTATCAACAATCAAAGTTTGAAAATGGTTCTAGTCTATGATAGACTAATGAGAAGTTTCACTTAAGTCTAAAATGACCAAATTGGACTTAACTAAATTTAAAACAATATTTAAACCCATTAAACCTTACTTAAATAAAAATTAAATCTTAATTAAGTTTAATGACATATTAAACTTATTTAATCAAAATTTAATCTTTTAATTAAGTTTGAAGACATAATAAACTTAATTAACTTATTAAACCTTACTTAAATTAGATTTAATATAAAAATTAAATCTTAATTAAGTTTAAAGACATATTAAACATAATTAATCAAAAATTAATCTTTTAATTAAGTTTAAAGACATAATAAACTTAATTAACTCATTAAACCTTACTTAAATTAGGTTTAATATAAAAATTAAATCTTAATTAAGTTTAAAGACATATTAAACTTAATTAATCAAAATTTAATCTTTTCATTAAGTTTAAAGACATAATAAACTTAATTAACTCATTAAACCTTACTTAAATTAGGTTTAATATAAAAAAAAATATCTTAATTAAGTTTAAAGATATATTAAACTTAATTAATCAAAAATTAAATCTCTTAATTAAGCTTAAAGACATAATAAACTTAATCAACCCATTAAATCTTTCCTAAATTAGGTTTAAATACAAAAATCAACACTTTTAATTAAGTTTAAGAATATATTAAACTTAATTAATCAATACCAAACCTTTAATTAAGTTTAAAGACATATTAAACTTAATTAACCTTCTTACACATTAGGTTTTAAACAAACTTAAACCCTAATTAGGTCTAACCCATTAGACCTAATTAAACCATTAGACCTTAACTAACTAAGGTTTAATCAAACTTAAACCCTAATTAGGTCTAACCCATTAGACCTAATTAAGCCATTAGACCTTAACTAACTAAGTTTAATCAAACTTAAACCCTAATTAGGTCTAATCCATTAGACCTTAACCAACTAAGGTTTAATCAAACTTAAACCCTAATTAGGTCTAACCCATTAGACCTAATTAAACCATTAGACCTTAACTAAATAAGGTTTAATCAAACTTAAACCCTAATTAGGTCTAACTCATTAGACCTAATTAAACCATTAGACCTTAACTAACTAAGGTTTAATCAAACTTAAACCCTAATTAGGTCTAACCCATTAGACCTAATTAAACCATTAGATCTTAACTAACTAAGGTTTAATCAAACTTAGACCCTAATTAGGTTTAAACCATTAGACCTTAACTAACTAAGGTTTAATCAAACTTAAACCCTAATTAGGTCTAAACCATTAGACCTAATTAAACCATTAGACCTTAACTAACTAAGGTTTAATCAAACTTAAACCTTTATTAGGTCTAACCCATTAGACCTAATTAAACCATTAGACCTTAACTAACTAAGGTTTAATCAAACTTAAACCCTAATTAGGTCTAACCCATTAGACCTAATTAAACCATTAGACCTTAACTAACTAAGGTTTAATCAAACTTAAACCCTAATTAGGTCTAACCCATTAGATCTAATAAAACCATTAGACCTTAACTAACTAAGGTTTAATCAAACTTAAACCCTAATCAGGTCTAAATCATTAGACCTAATTAAACCATTAGACCTTAACTAACTAAGGTTTAATCAAACATAAACCCTAATCAGGTCTAAACCATTAGTCCTAATTAAACCATTAGACCTTAAGTAACTAAGGTTTAATCAAACTTAAACTCTAATTAGGTCTAAACCATTAGACCTAATTAACTAAGGTTTAATCAAAATTAAACCCTAATTAGGTTTAAACCATTAGACCTAATTAAACCATTAGACCTTAACTAACTAAGGTTTAATCAAATTTAAACCCTAATTAGGTCTAACCCTTTAGACCTAATGAAACTATTAGACCTTAACTAACTAAGGTTTAATCAAACTTAAACCTTAATTAGGTCTAACCCATTAGACCTAATTAAACCATTAGACCTTAACTAATTAAGGTTTAATCAAACTTAAACCCTAATTAGGTCTAAATCATTAGACCTAATTAAACCATCAGACCTTAACTAACTAAGGTTTAATCAAACACAAATCCTAATTAAGTCTACTACATTAGACTTAAATAATTATTAAACCTTAATCAACTAAGGTTTAATCCGACCCAAATCTAACCTTTTATTCCAAGTCCAACAGAACCTAAACCTTAGGTTCAACCCACATTGAACCTAACCTAAACCTAACCTAACTTGAGTCCAACCTAACTTGAACTCAAGTTAACCTAAACCTTAGGTTCAATCCATATTGAACCTAACCTAAACCTAACCTAAACTTAACCTAACTTGAGTCTAACCTAACTTGAACTCAAGTTAACTTAAACCTTAGGTTCAACCCACATTGAACCTAATTTAAACCT
The DNA here is from genome assembly GCA_022702705.1 of Papilionanthe hookeriana x Papilionanthe teres. Lineage (NCBI taxonomy): Eukaryota > Viridiplantae > Streptophyta > Magnoliopsida > Asparagales > Orchidaceae > Papilionanthe > Papilionanthe hookeriana x Papilionanthe teres. Next base: position 105,638,905 of record CM040424.1, on the reverse strand, counting down.
AACCTAACTTGGGTCCAACCTAACTTGAACTCAAGTTAACCCAAACCTTAGGTTCAACACACACCGAACCTAACTTAAAACCTTAGGTTCAACTCATATTGAACCTAGCCTAAATTGAACGAAACTTAAAGTTCAATCCAACTAGAACCTAATCTAAACCATGTCAAACCAAACCTTAGGTTCAACACACACCGAACCTAACTTAAAACCTTAGGTTCAACACAAACCGAACCTAACTTAAAACCTTAGGTTCAACTCATATTGAACCTAACCTAAATTGAACGAAACTTAAAGTTCAATCCAACTAGAACCTAATCCAATCCAAGTCAAACCAAAACTTAGGTTCAACCTAACATAAACCTAACCCAAAAACCTAACTTAAGTCTAACCCATATTAGACCTAAGTCAAATTATACTTAGGTTTAACACGATATAAACCCAAGTATAATTTGAGCCTTAGATTCAACCTAACTCGAATCTAAACTAAAGCCCGACTTAAGTTCAATCCTAAGTCTAGGTCTAACTTTAAATAGACTTAATTAAAACCTAAGTCTTACCTAAAAGGGACTTAGATGGTCTGCAAATCTAATCAAGTTTAATTTATTAGACTTGATTAACCTATTTAAACAAGACTTAAAACTTAATTAAATCTATTCTGAACCAAACCTTTTAACTTAAGTTCAAACAGACATGAACTCAAGTTAAATAGATTCAATCAACATTGAATCTAACTTAGGTTCAACCAGACATGAACCCAAGTTAATTCAATCAATATTGAATCTAATTTCAAACCTTTTAACTTAAGTTCAAACAGACATGAACTCAAGTTAAATAGATTTAATCAACATTGAATCTAACTTAGGTTCAACCAGACATGAATACAAGTCAATTCAATCTATATTGAATCTAATTTCAAATCTTTTAACTTAAGTTCAGACAAACATGAACTCAAGATTCAATCAACATCGAATCTAATTTAGGTTTAACCAGACATGAACCCAAATTAATTCAATCAATATTGAATCTAATTTCAAACCTTTTAACTTAAGAACTCAAGTTAATTCAGAATTTAAGTTTAAAATCAAAATATAAATTCAACATTTCAAACCAAAACTGACATAATCAACAAAAAAATTGACATTTCAAAATAATTCGACATAAATTGACATCCAAGATATATCCAAATATTCTGTGATGTTATTTCTGACGATGTTTTCTTTACAGGGTGAAAACAAGAAATTTCGCTTAGATTTTCTTTACACGTTATAGGGTGTACTAACTCTGTTTTGCAGGATGACATTTTAGGCGAACAAAAACAAAACTAAAACTTTTTTAGGTTAGACATATTACCTGAAACTTTTGACAACAAAAATAAAACCAAAACTTTTTTTTTAGGTTAGAAATATAACCTGAAACTTTTGACAACAAAGATAAAATCAAAACTTTTAGGTTAGACATATAACCTGAAATTTTTCAACAAATCAACAACATTGACAACAAAACCAGAACCTTTAGGTTAGACATAATACCTAAAGTATTCAATAACATGATATAATGACATTCGAGAGTGATAGTGGGTACATATCTCCTTAAAATAAATTTTTAGAAAACAAATGATTAACATTAATCAGAAGTTTTCTTAAACAATTGAAATTGTTTAAGATGTAATTAACTATAGAGGCTTACCTCTATAGGAGATCTAAAAGAACCCGAAATAGAAATCTCTGGTTTATCATGATTTTCTTAATATGAAAATTCTCGAATATGTTACTCTAGAATATCCTCATATAAGAATTATCATAAACATCATTTTCTACTATTAGTCCTAAAAATTCTCTAAATCCTTCATAGGATTTATATGATTAAAACTAGGCTAATATTAGATGGCGACTCCTTGAAATTGACATGATATAGAAATGGATGGCGATAACATGACCTCATCTGCACCAAGGACATGAAATTTATATATATATATATATTCCATCGCCACCAGCCAGTCCCATTGTTATTAAAATATGAAGTTAAAGATAGAAACCCAGGGCCACGACGTCATGACTAGGGGTGTCAAAATGGCTTGCTGTTCCCGAATAACTCGTGTTTGATTCATTAGGTAGCTCGTATTTGATTCGCTTACCAAGCAAACAAGCTGAACATAAATAATTTGTTTACGCTCTTTATATCAACAAGGCAAATATGAACAAAGATTTTTTCATTCGTGTTTAGCTCATTCTGGCTCGAAATAATTATACATACATGTATATATATATATATATATTAATGGCGGCTGTGGTGGTTCCTGCTCTGCTAGGGTTCCCAGGATGACTCCTGGCGGCGACCCTTGCTCCGGCGACTTCCCAGGTAGGAGGTGTCCTCTTTGGTTCTCAGTTTACTGGTGGTGGTGCTCCTTCCCTTCATTTATGTGTGTTTGGTGCTTCCCGGGCTCTTGCTTTTTTCAAAAATCACTGTTCCATTGGTTGGGTGCTTTGGGCGGCCCTGGTTCTGGACTTTGGATACTGGAGGTTCCTTGCTGATGGCTCATCCCATTGATTTAGATACCAACATCCAATGGTCCAAGGCCACCTATGCTGGTGTTGTGGGTAGCAACACTTCTAAGATCACCTCTTTTGATTCTCTGGTGTTCCCTAAGTATCTTTATGAAGATGCAGCTGGTCGGGCCTCCTGCCCCTTTGTTCACCCCACTGGACTTAAGGATGGTGAACCAGCAGTCTTCTTCACTGATAATGAGCTCTCACAACTGACAGATGAAGTTAAATTTACTCTAATTGGAAAATTTGCATTGGGTCATCCTAAGATGGAAGCTGTTAGAGATTATTTTTATTCATACCAATTTCTGGGTTCCTGGAAACTTGGCTTGCTGGATGGCATACATCTGCTGATCCAATTAACTACTGAAGAAGACTATGCAAGGCTATTTGCTAAACAATCTATCACCATAGCTAGATCAGAAATGAAGCTTCTGAAATGGACCTCAGAATTTGACCCCAAGAAGGAGCCCCATGTTGTCCCAATCTGGTTTAAGTTCCTTGAACTTCCCTTTAGACTCTTCAACCAAAATGCTATATTCAACATTGCTAAAGCCTTGGGCACCCCTCTAAAATTGGATGGCCCTACCAAGAATAGAGCTAGACCTACTGCTGCAAGAGTACATTTTGAAAGAGATGTCACTCTTCCTTCTATAAACAGGCTATGGATTGGTTCTGACAATGAGGCTTTCTGGCAGGAAGTAATCATGGAACAAACACCCTACTACTGCACCCATTATAGGATGTTTGGTCATACTAACAACAGGTGTTATAGATTGCACCCTCCCACTAGAAGGCCATCCAAATCCTCTTATGGGGTAAACAGATTTGATCCATCTCCATTGAACCAACCCTTGGACTCCACTATTCCATCTCCCTCCCCTACTCCCCCAGCCCCCTTGGCCTCAGTCCCTAATTTCATTTACCCCCAGCAGCTCCCCAACCCTCCTCCCTCCCCTCAGAACCCCATTGCCCTCACCCCTTTAATTACTCAGATTGATGTTGAACCTGATCCTTCTACCCCTGTGGAGAATTTAGATGGTGACCCCTCTTTTGCCACTTTGGTGAATTCTCCTAGGGAGGTTGGTCCTCTAGTATCACCTCTGAAGTCAGATATGGAAGACAATTGGCTCACTCAGAAACCAAAAAAGAAAAAGAAGGGTTTTTCAAAGTTGAAGAATCTCATGGATGATCAACAACTAGTCATGAGACCATTTTCAGATACTTTAAGTCATTTCCCTCTCCCCAAGACTAGGGGGAAAGGGTTAGCTCATTCACATGATTAACTTCCTTTGTTGGAATGTGAGAGGGGTAGTTCACCCCGCCTCTCTTCACAGACTGAAATTCATGGTGAGAACTCATAAAATTTGGTGTGTGGCTCTTTTAGAGCCTTTAGTTTCTAAAGACCGTCATAAAATTTCAAAAAAATTCCCTCAATTTCACTTCCACTCCAATGTCAACAACAAGATCTGGTTATTGATAAGGAAATAATTGATCTACAATATATTAGTTGATGACCCCCAATTTATTCATTTACACTTCTCTATAGATAACAAGTCAGGTTTTGCAACTTTCACTTATGCTAGTAGCTTACTCTAGCAGCAAAACCAGCTTTGGAGGAATCTCATTGCCCTGGGTCAACAAACTCCTTCCCCCTGGATTGTGGGGGGGGGACTTCAATTGCCTTCTGTCCCCTTCTGAAAAAAGAGGTGGGAGACCTCCTCTTGCTAAATCTATGACCACTTTTGTTGATGCTATCCAAGAATTAGGTTTATTTGATTTGGGCTTCACTGGACCTCCTTTCACTTGGAGAAGGGGGTCCCTTTGGGAAAGGTTTGACAGGTTTTTTGCCAACATAGCCTGGATACAAACTTACATTAACACTTCTGTTAATCATCTATCCATGTCTGGGTCTAATCATAGACCCTTACTGATTACTATTTCTAACTCCATATCTCCTAAGGTTTCAGCTTTCAGGTTTCAGAACATGTGGCTCCATCACCTTGACTTCTGTGATTAGGTTTCTAAGGTTTGGAAAAGCTGTCCCCAACTTGATCCTTAGCTCATTCTTTGGGGTCTTCAAAAGAAGCTGGGATCCCATCTCAGGTCCTGGAACTGGGAAAGCTTTGGTAATGTAATCAAAAAGTTAAGATGGCTGAGAAGAATACACTACTGAAAGAAGAGCAGTTTTTGCATGGGCTGGATACTAAACATGAGTTAGTCACTGCTAATGAAGACCTTCTTTCAGCCACCTGTTATTATGAAACATTCTTGAAACAAAAACTGGCTGGAACTAAATTTATTGATGGGGACAAAAATTCCAAATATTTTCATGCTTGTATCAATTACAAAAGGAAGTGTAACATGGTTCTTTCTATTAAAAATGATAGGGTTTTCAAAGTGTTTAAGGCTAAAGAGATTGCTCAGAAAGCTATTAAGTATTTTCAAAAACTGTTTTCTAAGTGTTCTGTGAGACAAATCCAGCTTCAATATGCTCTATTTGATGAACAAAGAGACCAGGTTCTTGCTTGGGACCTGAACATGCTTCCTTCTGATGATGATATAAGATATGCTCTGGACTCCATTGGTGGAAACAAGGCTGCTGGGCCAGATGGTTACACAGCTGAGTTTTATAAGAAATCTTGGCAGATTATTGGTTCTGATGTCTGTAGAGTAGTGCAAAGCTTTTTTGAAGGCAAGGACCCTCCCATATATTTTACAGCTTCTGCCATTACACTCATCTCCAAGAACAACACCAAGGAGACATGGGAGGATTATAGACCTATAAGTCTTACTACTGTTATATCCAAAATCATTAGTAAAGTCATGGTGGCTAGACTGCAACCTCATCTATCCCTACTCATCTGTGAATACCAAGCTACTTTTGTGAAGGGTAAATACATTGGTGATAATATTATAACTTCCCAGGAGTTTTTGCTTGATTTGGATAGGAAATGTAGAGGCAATAACATCATATTCAAACTAGATTTGAAGAAAGCTTATGACACCATTGAATGGGATTTCATTCTTGAAGTTCTGAGAATTAGGGGCTTTTCCCAATCCTTCATCTCCTTTGTTGAAAGATGGTTAAATAATAATGCTCATTCTATTCTCCTTAATGGGTCTTCTCAAGGATTTTTTCATTCTACTAGAGGAATCAAACAAGGAGACTCATTATCTCCATATATTTTTATTTTGGCATTTGATTACCTCTATAGGAGCCTAAACCTAATGTTTCAACATCATCCACACTTATCATATAATCATAAATCTAATATCTGCATCTCTCACTTAGCATATGCTGAATATGTTGTCATCTTCACTAAAGCCACTAAACCTGCTGTCAAAGCAGTTTATAAATGCTTACAGGAATTTCAGGTCTTATCCGGTATGCAGCTGAATAAAAGGAAGTGTCAGATTCTTTTCAGCTCTCACATCCCCACCAACATTAAGCAATGGGTTAAAGAGTACACTGTATTCAACATTGGTTCCCTTGCATTTAATTATATGGGGGTTCAATTACTCAAAGGAAGGGTAAAACAAACCCAATAAAATGATTTGGTGGACAAGATTACCTCTCAAATCAACTGTTGGACCTCATCCTTCCTATCCAATGGTGGTAGAGTTACCTTGCTGAAAAGTAGTCTCACTACTTTCCTAGCTTACATTTTGCAAATGTCAATATGAAGAAGGCCATCCAAATAAAGATCAGTAGAATTCTCAATAAGTTTCTGTGGGCTGGGCAGAGATATCCAATTCACTGGATGAGTTGGTGGAAGTTGTGCAAACCCACTTGTGCTGGTGGGTTGGGTGTTAAATCCTTTCAACAACTCAGACAAATCAATTTATGTAAACTTTGGATCAGATTCAGGGCTCAAGACTCTCTATGGGCTAGATTCATGAGGGTAAATACTGCAAAGAGGTTCACCCCCTCCTTGTGTCTAAGAAGCTGGGTGATTCTAGAATTTGGTCCAGCCTGCTTAATTGTAGAGAACTTACTGAACATATGTTCATCTGGGAGTTGGGGGAAGGGCAAATTAACTTCTGATTGGACTGCTGGACAACTAATGGGGAGAGATTGGAGCCTTTATCAAAAAACTATAACACTCACTTAAAGGTCAAGGACTGGTGGGTTGAGTCCAACTGGAATGTCCAACTTCTGAATACCATGCTTACTGATCATCAAGTTGAGATGGTCTTAAAGACCAGTAAGAATAATTCAAATAAAGATAGATTGATTAGCAGACATATTCCTTCACAAAATCTATCCTCTTCTATCTTTAAGTCCATACATCAATTTTAGGAACAGAAATGGGGTAAAGCCATTTGGAGCAGATTCCTTTCCCCATCTATGTCATTTTTTTGTTGGAGGATTTGGAATAATATTATTCCTACTAATGATCTACTCAAGTTAAAAGGGTTGAGAGGGCCTTCTAGATGTTCATTTTGCTGTCAGGAGGAGGAGACTGCTGATCACCTCTTCTTCAATTGTACTTGGGTACAATCTGCCTGCTCAAATTTTATTACATATCTCACCACTAATACTGTTCTTGTTAGCTGGCTCAACTTCAAGACTTCTTGGGAGGACTGGCTAAATATTGGTCTGCTCCCCATTTCTTGCTGCATGGCTTGGTTTGTTTGGATGCATAGAAATGCTGTGAGATTTGAAGGTCTTCCTCCATCAACTGCCCAGATTACTACTAACTGTTTGACTTATATGCAGAATATTATCAGATTTCAAAAATTCCCTAATGTTTGCAAGAATTAGCTTCCCCCAACTTCTCCAAACTTGCCATAAGTAAAATTCCTATTTCATTGGTTTGCTGGAGCCCAGCCCCTACTGGCTGGATTAAAATTAACACTGATGGCAGTGTTTCTAAGCAGGATGCTAGATTTGGTGGAGTTATTAGAAATCATTTGGGCCATTGTCTCCTTTTCTTCTCTTATCCTACTCTTATTTCTCATCCCTTGGAAGCAGAAATGGTAGCTATCTTCTGGGCTTTAAAGGCAGCTTCTAGTTTACAATTTGATAAGGTCATTATTGAATCAGATTCAATGCAAGTGGTGCAGATGTTGAAACATCCCCAAAATCCTTCCTGGGACCAACTAACTGGTTAGCTAGATTAGGTAGAACTTCTGAATGTATTTTGGTGTCTAACTCACTTCCTTTAGCTCTTGATTTTTTGTTACATGGTGATGCTCTTGGCATCCCTTTTGTGAGATCCATGTAAGCAGTTATCCTTTTTAATAGATACATCTGGGATCCCCCCTAGGTCCTATTTTACAATATATATATATATATATATATATATATATATATATATATATATATATATATATATATATATATATATAAATTGATGAGTATTATTTTTAAATAATTTAATTGGCTACAAGGCTACAAAGATTTATAATCAATAAAGATTATTAATTAGAAGTTTAAACGAAGTTTTACTTCTAGTTTCGTATATTTTATTTTGTATTTTGAAGTTCTTTTTTTTTCTTCCATTTAATATGTTTAGGAAATAAGTCGATTTTCTTTGAACAACTATTTACCATTAATTTTTATGAATTTTTCACGTTAGTTTGGAATAAATATTAAAATTATGTTTTTTTTGCTAACATTAATCTTAATATAAGTACATTTTGATTGTTTGTATTATAAAATTAATTATGATTTAGCAATTTTCATGTAGAACTGGAGATTCTACCTTCTCTTTAATAATAATCATCCATTTATTAGAATTAATTTCATTAATCACCTGCTTATAACTACAAGGTTCTTCGCCACACTCGATACCTCACATTAAGGGTATAAGCAACCAATTTAGCCCCATCATATTTTTGTATTGACTTAATTTCTCTCATTATATTATTCTTGATAATAAAATATTAAGGCAGTTACCATCATGGTGATGGGAAATGAACATCACTAAAGCTATTTGAACTTAACCAGGAAGTAATGTCAAAAGGTATACCCAACTAAATTTAAAGCTTCAACTACATGCTAGACTTCCCATTATGATAATCTTGTAGTGGATGTTTCATGAGATATAACATACTCATAAAACGCAATATCTCTAATAATGATATCTTTTTATTTCAATGCACCAAAATTTATAGCTCTTAACCTCATTTGAGAACCAAGAAATATAAACTTTATGGATCTTGATTCCAATTTACCATTATTAATATATGAATATATTAGTAACAAACTATTTTAAAATTAGATTAATTAATAAATTTGACTAAATTTCTTATGAAGTCCATAGCAATTAAAGAAGAGTGATTTACCAAGTAGCAAGCTATACAGGTAGCTCTAACAAGAATGATTTAGGTAACCTATTATTAGAGAATATACATCATTACTTAGTTATAGTTCTATTCATTCACTTTACGACACCATTTTACTACAAAGTATATCAGATTATGAAGTCCCTCAAATCTCGTTCTAATTTGTAGATGAAATTAAATTCTTCTAAGTTAAGCTCTAAGCGATTATGAGTAAGGAGATCTTTAGGGCGTGTTTGGAAGCCCAAATTCGCGGTCGCGGAGTATCGCGACCCGGGGCCGCGAAGCGGTAATGAAAGCGGACCGCGGGTTATACCCCGCGGCTCCGACTTTCAACCAGCTTCAGCCGAAAAAATCTCCTGCGTGCCCTCGCCCCGCTGCTCTCCCCGAACCCTTCTCTGCCCTAGCCCTTCTCGCGACTCGACTGCTCTTGCGGGAAGATTTCCCTGGAAGAAAAAACTTGTCTGTCCTAGCACTTCTTGCGACTCGACTGCTCTTTCATCTTCCTCGACTATCTTCTTCCACGACTCATCTTTACCCCCGTGCCTTGGGTAAGAAGTGCTTGTATCTCGTTTCCATTATTTGGGCTCGGTTTTGGTGTTTGTTTCATTCTATTGCTTTTCTTGGTGTGGCTTGGGTTTGCTTCACTTTACTCGACCTCGTTTCTTCCCGTTGTTTGGCTATCGTGTCGAGCACTCATGTGCCGTGAGATGGATTATTTGCTTAAATTTACGGGTGTTTATTACTTAAGCATGTGAAAAATAGAGATGTTAGCATGTTCTAGTAGTTGGCTTGATCGATTGCTTAGAATGGTATGCTTATGGCTACCATTTGATTTTGCACTGCACTGCACTACACACTGCTTTTATATGGCTATCATTTCAATTGGCATGGTTAATGATGATTATAGGCTTCTTTTGTTGTCATTCGGTTCAAAGACTATCGCCTAAAACTTAACTTCGAATGTGTAGTTAAGTGCATTGTGTGTATATATATTGTGTGTGTATATATTGTGTGTGTATATATTGTGTGTGTTGAGTTGTGTGGTGCGAGTGCATTGAAGTGTAGTTAAGTGCGAGTGCATTGAAGTGTAGTAAAGTGCATTGTGTGGTGTCGTGTAGTGTGCGTGTGTGTGATGTGTAGTGTAGTGCTGTGTGTTTGTGTGGAAGTGCAGTGTGTGTGTGTTTTTACAGTGCAATGTGTGTGATGTGCAGTGCTGTGTGAAGTGTAGTGCAGTACGTAATGTGTTCTGGGTGTAGTGTAGTGTATTGTGTAGTGAAGTGCAGTGCAGCTTGTGGTGCAGTGAAGTTTGTGAACTGTTTAGTGTTTTTAATTGGGCGTGTATTGAGTTGTGTGGTGCAGTGCACTGAAGTGTAGTTAAGTGCAGTGAAGTGCAGTGCATTGAAGTGTAGTGAAGTGCATTGTGTGGTGTTGTGTAGTGTGCATTGTGTGTGATGTGTAGTGTAGTGCTGTGTGTTTCTGTGGAAGTGCAGTGTGTGTGTGTTTTTGCAGTGCAATGTGTGTGATGTGCAGTGCTGTGTGAAGTGTAGTGCAGTGCAATGTGTTTTGGGTGTAGTGCAGTGTATTGTGTAGTGAAGTGCAGTGCAGCTTGTGGTGCAGTGAAGTTTGTGAACTGTTTTGTGTTTTTAATTGGGCGTGTATTGAGTTGTGTGGTGCAGTGCACTGAAGTGTAGTTAAGTGCAGTGCATTGAAGTGTAGTGAAGTGCATTGTGTGGTGTCGTGTAGTGTGCATTGTGTGTGATGTGTAGTGTAGTGCTTGTGTGTTTCGTGGAAGTGCGGTGTGTGTGTGTTTTTGCAGTGCAATGTGTGTGATGTGCAGTGCTGTGTGAAGTGTAGTGCAGTGCAATGTGTGTGCAGTGCAGTGCAGTGTGAAGTGTAGTGCAGTCTCTGTGTTGAGTTGTGTGGTGCTGTGAGTGCAGTTGTGCAGTTGTGTAATGCAATGTGTAGTGTTGTGTGTGATTTGGGGTAATGCAATGTGTAGTGCCGTGAAATTGAAGTGCGGTGAGTGAAATTGTGTGAGTGAGTGAAGTTGTGTAGTGAAGTGCAGTACAATGTGTGTGATGTGTAGTGCAGTGAAGTTGTGTGTGAAGTGTGTGGGTGTGTGATTCCAGTGGGCCGTGCAGTGAAGTGTGTGTGTATTTGCAATCGCGTAGAACTCTATGACTATTTTGAGATTTGGAAGCGCTCTCTTGTCGTGTTATTAAATTTTTAATATAATTTGAAGAATCTATTTAAAATATTTTATAAAACTCATAAATTTTTTATTAATATGAACAATCTTTTTAAATTATAAAAATTTTAATATATATATATATATAATTCATTAAAATTAAAAGATAACTAAATATTTTATTTTACAATTAAATTAAAATATAACGAAGCTCGTAAATATTTTGTTAATACACTTAAAGAATTTAACCTATATAGTGAATTATTGAATTGAATCAATAGTTCACTATATATAGAAAATATATATTAAAGATATAAAAATAAAAAATCTAATTTCAATTTATAAATTTGTATATTTAAATATAAAATTTTTAAAAAAAAATTTATTTCACTTTCAAATATTTCATCCTACATAAATATATCCAAATATTAAAACAGCTTCTAATAAACGAAGCGATCTGGTCATTTTATCGCCTTGCATTGTTTTTCCACACTCGCAACCAAACATACAAGAACTTTCTCGCAGTAGCTTCTCCGCATGTTGCTTCATGCAAGACATATGCAATCTAGTGAAATTGAGCAAAGACAATATGCTTCCAAACAGGCCCTTAATCTACTTTCCATTCTGTTTGTAAATCATATTCATCATTCACTCTTTAAACATAATAAATACATTAATGTTTCATGCATATTATTTTTAATGTATCTTGTAGTGTGTATATTTCTTTTTATGTGTCATATAAAAATAATAAAAAAAGATAGGGGATTGCGGGAACCTTTCATATGTAGCTTTTCCTTGAGAATATTTTAATAAAACATGTCATTTGCAAGCTTACTTAGTTAAAAATCTTTTAAATAAGTTAAATTCAATTAAAAATAATTTAAAATTTAAAATTAATTCAACATTAATTTTAAAAATATTTTTAAAATGATTTAAAACTAATTCAAAATTAGCTTAAAATAAAAAAAATAATTTAAATAGTAAAAAAATCATTTAAAACATTTAAAAATAATTTAAGATAATTTAAAAAAAACTTAAAAACAATTTAAGTCAACTTAGGAATAATAATAATATTCTTTAAATAATTTAACAATAATTTAAAATTATCTTTAAAATATCTATTAAAATAATTCAAAGCATTTAAAAATATTCAAAGATAACTTAAACCACACAATTTAAATGCTTGAACCTCACACTTTAACTAAACACCTAAACCAAATAACTTGCTAGACTAAACACCTTAAATAGTTAAACCAATATACTTTAATTACTTAAATTTAAAATAAAATAAGACATTTAAATCAAATAAGACAAACTTAACACTTAAAATTAAATAAAAAAAATTCAGGATCACTTTATCACTTAAATTAAATAATATGTTAAGACACATAAACTAGAACAACATAAGAGAATTAAACTTTCAATTTAAAATTTTTTAAACTAAAGCAACACAAAATCCTTAAATCATTTAAAACTTTAAAAGCGGTTGAATCATGTAACCTTGCAAGTGACATATAACAGCAATCAGGGAAAACCAAAGTTAAGGGCAAAAGTAAATAGAGGCCAACAATCTAGAAAACCAAAAAAATTCAAAAATTTTAAATTTAGAAGAACTCTGATTTTCACCATGGTTGATAAGCTAATAATCAAAATTATTCATGAATTAAGTATTAAATCCCAAAAAGAAATTAAAATTCACTTACTCTAAATCATGCAAACCAAATTTAGGTAGTTCAAACTTTAAAACCTAGGTTAGACAACATAGAAGCAAATTTAGGATCACACTTATCTTGGATTAGTCCAGTTTAGAAGGCTAAGTTAGTTTACTAGTTACCATAGCTATCGATAAGGACTAGGATATATGAAATAAACAACCTTACCTCACGAAACTATGTAGGGGCCCTAGGATGAAGTAACCCAAGGTTATTGACAAAGGTACCACTAACAACCTTTAACTTAGAAACCCAACATTTATCATTGTTATGGTGCTAAATAGATATTTTTGGTTACAAGGATGTTTCATAATTGAAATATACCAGTGCACCTGAGATAATAGAAAACCATGAGCATCTTCATCGAGGGCGTCATTCCCAAACTTTAAGTTGTTGCACCCATTTAAGCTCCTTGTAGAGTTTAAGTTTATCTCAAAATTAGGATTTCACTTTCATCTAGAAATCTTTTCTATCCAACTCCACCCTTTAGTTTAGGAATCCTTCCAACTCAAAGACCAAACTTTTGAATCAATTTTGACAATTCTGACATCAAAACTTAACTTCCTCAATCAACCAAACTAGTTAAAATTTTCTTAAACCCTTTGATTCCACCTTGAGTTTAACTCAAAGCTCTTCAATAATCAACAAGTCTAGGTCTTTTTGGAAAACTTTAATCCCTGAGATGGTTAAATCCCTCTTCCCGGGCCTTTTCATGATACTTGGATAATGAGTTCAACTTTTCTGCTTAATTCTTCCAAAATTCTAAACTTGGATCCATTTGTCTATTTTGAAATCTCAATTTCTAAAGTCCAACATTGAAATCTGAATAACATAAGTTAATATTTTTATTGAGAGTTTTCTTTAGAGATTACAGCTCTGGAGATGTAATTAACTATGAGGGCTTGCCTTTGTAGGGATACCAAATCCTAAATAATATAAACCTTCTTTTACACTTGTACTATGGTGGAAAAATCCATGGTTCATGTAGACCTATGTATCTTAAAGAATTTCACCATCCGAATGATTAGATCCATTTTTAAGGTTATATTTCCTCCCATTGGGGTGGCATCTATGGAGGAAACAATGATACCTAATGAAAATAAACACTAGATTCGATCACCAAGAAATCTTCCATATTTGTGAAGTGCTTGTCGTTCTTCCCTAGGTAACTGGTAGGACTATGATTCTCAAGGCCTCTTTCCTCTCGCAAGAGAAGCCATAGAGTGGGTTAATAGTTATAGTTAGTCAGTCACTTCCCAAACCCATCTTATCGAGCACATATTTAAACAAGATGTTCACAGAGCTTCAAATGTTAAAAAAGAATACTACCAATATTGTAATGGCTTATTAGTACAGTAATAATGGTGTTATAATGTGGTATCTTCTTGGGAGGCAAATCCCCATTGGTGAAAGTGATTGGGGGATGTGAGCTGCATTTCATGGAGAAGTTGACTACACCAAATTCTCCTAACTTATGTCTCTTAAGTCTGGCTCAGCAGGATAATTCTCCACCTCCTTTGAAGATGGCTGAGACTGTGCTCTTACTATGAATAGCATGCACTCGGTCCAACATGTCTAAAATCCCATCTACTAGAGCTTTTACGTATCGTTGGGTTGCTACTCTTGGAGACACGAACCCCTTCAGTATTTTAGCCTTGATCAGGCTTTGATGATGTTAGTAATCCTCTGTATCATGGTAGAGATTCCGATGGTATATGTAGTACTTCTTTTGGATCTTGGAGTTTTGCTTCACACTTTATTGAGGGAGCTCTCTTGAAGTACTTCTTATTTTGGATGAACTCTACAATCTTGGCCATTGATTCCATCAAGGGGTATCTTGAGCATCTTATAATGGGGCAATGGGTGCTCATCAAACCGAGCCAACAACTGGTTAGAATATTAGACATTATCCCTAGTTATAGGATCTATTAGTTCCCCTGTGGTTCCAGGGCAGCCAATTATCTTCATAATGCAAACAAATAAAGGGACATGACTTATCCCACACTCTTTACCTATTGTCCCTAGGGGTTATCTTTTGTAGATGACAGGTGGAAGGCTCTTCATTGGATAAATCAGGGTTTAAGTGAGTGTATTCCTTGATTGAAACATAATTGTTGGCCAGCTCCAATGACTTGGCTAGAGTCTTCAATTGTTGCAAGCCTAGAGCATACCAAAATAACCCTTCTTTCAACACTTGGGCAAGGGCGACATGTGTTATTGCAGATTCTAGATCCCACATCTCTATAATATCCTTTGAAACTAGGTAATGAATGAATAGAGACTATCATTTTAGCTTTGGCTGATCTATAGGAGGGCCTAAATATTCTTCTTGGGCATCAGGGCACTCACAAACTATGTTATGAACATCCGCTTGAAGTCAACAAATGAGGTAATCATTTTTAGGAACAAACTGTTGAACCATCTTAAGTCTGAATTCCACAATGCAGTGAAAAAAAAGATGTCACTTCATGTTGACCTCACATTTATTGAGGTCTAGTCTTTCTTTCTTAATAGCCTAGGATCTAGCCATAAGGCTTTCCTGTTGAATATCCTGGAAGACTAGTGATGGAGCCATACCCCATTAGAAATTCTAAACACTTTTCACTCCTCTTAGACTTCCATATGTGTGGTTCTAACCTCTAACACTTAGTAGGATGGAGCCAAACATGAGGGAGCTCAAGAAGGGTTCCCATAGGATTGCCTAGCCTTAGAGTTAGCCCTGGGTGGTATGGCCCTGGTTAGTCTTGCACACACAAACAACTCCTTACCTTCACTCACAACCCAAAACCCAAAGCCAATCACCCTTAACATGGTTCCCCACTCTTTTGGAAACTCATGTGGATGGTCCCCAAAACCTTTAACCTTAGGCTAGGGTTTGACTAGGACCAACACATGAAGGATCCAAAATGGGATTTTTCTTGGTCCGATTGCACAAAAAGGGTAATTTTATGATTATCATTCTCAATTGATCCCAATTTTTATAAATTCCTAATTTTGACCTTTTACCCCTTAACTTTCCCAAAATTGCCAAAATGCCACTAAAACCCTAATTTTTTCAAAAATTCCCAAAGCTGCCCAAATTCTCAAGTTCTCTTCAAAAATCATTTCAAACCATTCCTAACCACTCAAATTGGCCAAAATATCCCAAAATATCTAAAATTCCTAAAACACTCCCAAAATTTTCAAAATTACCAAAATATCCCTCATGCCCCAAAGATTCTCAAAATTCCCAAAATCACTCCAAATGTCCCCAAAATCAATTTGAACCACCCCTTGACCCTAATTGCACCTAAATTGACCAAATTTTCCAAATTGCCCCTAAATTCCCAAAATCCCAAATCACACCCAATTCCACCAAATTGATTCTAAACTTCACTAATTTGAATTACAAATCAATATTCATCAAACATAATCCCAACTGAAGCCAAATTGAAGCCCAATTGAACCAATTTCCAAACCCTAATTTTAATTTGAACCAAAATCCCCAATTTGGCCATATCCTTAAATTCCATCAAATTGAACCCCATAATCAATTCAATTTTCCCAATTTTGAATTCTAAGTTCTTCATAACCCCCTAAACCAATTTGAACTCTCAATTGGACTTGATCCAATCTCAAATCTAACCCAAATCAAAACCCCAAATTTTAATCCAAAATTCAAAATCTCCCAAATTGAACTCAATGTCTCCTCAATTTCCACCCAATTGATATCCAAATTACTCATGAAAATTTTCTAAATCAAACTGAACCTTTGCATGGACCAAATTTAAACCAAAACCTAAACTAAACCCAAGTCCAACCCAAATGACCCAACCAACATAAGGTTAATTCCACTAAATCAAACCTTGTAATCAATCCAATTCCACAAAGTTCACTTCCCAAAATTCCCATGACACTTTTATAGACTAAATTGAACCATAAATTTACTTGAATCCAAGCACAAGTTAAGCCAAAATCCAAATTTTGGCTTAAACCCCCATTTTGAACCTAAATCTAAATCCAGCTCAAATCTTTCAAATTGATCCAAGCGTTAACCACTTGTGCCATGCATCCTAGAATGCTAATCACATCACTTAATGACCCTTAATTGAGCCATGGACCAAGGGTCCCTTGATTTAAGGGCTTTCCTCTCAAAATGGCTAAACCAAAAGGATCATTGCCACCAGCCTTCCTAACCCCAAGCCATCACCATTAAGTTCGTTTGGCTCCCCTGAACCACCTAGCCACTAGCCCTGCCATTGTTGGTCAGCCTAGTAGCCAGAAAACCCAAAATCGAGAGAGCCATCCCCATAACTCAAAACTAATTCCACCCATCCAAGATAGCTTAACTTGATTCATCACTTGCGCCATTCAGCCGTCCACCTAAGCAATCTTCTCCACCCTTTGCCCTGACCAATTAAGCCCTAATTCCATAGCTATTTAAGAACCAACCCTCACAGCCAAATAACGAGAGTTCACAAAACCTTGGGTAAAATCTGCCAAATTACTTTCAGAGCTTCTTTAGACCTTCCTAAGCTAAAAACAACCATTCTCTAGCTATCTAACCCACTGCCTGAGGCTAATTTCTTAACCCAAAATAGGCTAGAAACAGGACACTCTCTGTCAATCCACCAAACTCCACAAACCTTTCAATCAAGCTATCCCTAAGCTTCCCCACACCAAAAGAAGAAGATCCCCATTGAAACCCCCATTTCCTAAGCTCTCTACACCTGACTTTGATCAAGGCTGCACCACCTGTAGGAGGAAGTCCTACTCAGACCCATTCCCAGAGCAAGGTGACACTTTGAGGAGATTTGCCAAACTCCACTGAAGCTTTTGCAAAAACCCAGTCAATGTCATACCTCTTGGGCTCAGGTATACTCCATTTTCCCCCAATCGAGCTTGGTTTACACCTTTATGAAGAGAAGTTTAATTTCATGCACGATTAGCCACAAAGATGTGTTTGTTTGGATTAGATGAAGGTGTAGGAACAAACCCCATGTGATTTCATTGAGTATGGAGTGAGATCTTAAGGTCTTAGTGTGGACGGTTTATGAGTTAAGTCAGATAGGGACAAAGATGGAGAGCCATTTGATCACACTTGTATTAGATTGACAGCTAAGATAGCGCTGTTGACCTCATTTTTGATGAGGTCTTTTCTCTTCTCTCTCCTTAGTACTTAGGATCTAGCCATAGGGCTTCTCCTTGACTATCTTAAAGGACTAGAAATGGAATCCATCACTTAGAAATTCAAACACTTCTTGGCTCCCTTCAAACCCCACAAGTTTGATTGTAAAGCCTTAAGCCACTTGGAGGGTTGAAATCAAATATGAAGGTTTAAAGGATGAGCTTCCTATAGGACTCTTTGGCCTTAGGATTAACCTGACTGGTCTGGTCCTGGTGAGGGTAAGCTTGCACACACCACACTCTCACACACATGCTAAAACCCTAAAAACCACACCTATACCAAATTTGGCTTCCCAACTCATGTTGGTAATTCATATGGATGGTCCTCAACCCCTAAGCCCCTAGTTAAGAGGGTTAGAAATAACATATTGAGTGCCTAAGATGAGTCCTCTCATAGATTTTGTGAGCTTAACATGGCTTCATGGCAACCAAAATGGTTTCATTTCACTCACATTTTCCCAAAATTTCAATTTTTGACCCCCGGGACCTTAAACCTACCAAATGCCCTTGAAATTGCCCAAAATTTTCAAAATTGCCTAAATTACCTAAAATTCCTCAAAATCAATCCTAAACATTTCTCACCGCTCAAATTGATCATCCTAGGTCAAATATACCAAAATTTCCAAAAATACCCCCAATACCTTCCAAATACCCAAAGTATCCTTTTAACCCAAAAATTACAAAAAATCAAAAAATTTCTAAAAAATTCCAGAAAATCCAAAATATTCTCAATTTCATTTTGTTCAACTACACAATATTCCAATTTTGTCAATTTAGCCCACTTTTACCAAAACCCCCAATTTGATCCTTTTTAACTTAAATGGACCCAATGTCAAACCAAATCAACCCAGTTGATCCCAAATTTGATCCAATTCAATTCTAAACTTCAATTAAATATCCCCAATATCAGTTTAAACCAAATCCAAACCCAATTTTATCAACATGTGGATCCAATTTCAATTTAAAGCTTAAAGCCCATTTTTGGCCCATGACCTAAACTTAGCCCAAACCAACCCAACTTAACTCCAATTAACCCCAAATCTTTTCCTAAACCTTCCTAACATCCCCACAAACAAAACACCAATATGATTTGCCCCAAATTTGAAAAAAAACTCCACCCAAACCTAACCCAAACCAAAAATCCCCAATTTGGCCAAAATCCATCATGAACCCAAATGAGCCCAAATCCCAAAATCAAAGCCCAACCAAAGTTGAAAACTCTTTGTCACACCCCCATGAACATTTTTCAACATTAATTTTACATCAAATCCAACATTGGCCCAACCTTAACCCAAGTTAGCCCAATTTGATCCACTTTAGCCTCATTACCAAAAAGACCCAAATTAAACCCAATTCAACTCAAAATCACCCCAAACTTGTTCCAAATTACTCATGGAACATTCCTAAACCAATCCCAACATTTATTTGAAACAACCCCTCACCAATTTTTATCCATAAATTTATTTCAAAACCTAAAAGCCCACTTCCTTAAACCATTTTAAAAGCCCATCCAAAATAATTTCAAAAAGCCCAAGACTTATTCCAAAGCCCACATGAAGTTTCCTCTCATCATCCCTTTGATTTAAATCATTCCCTAAGTCCTAAATCAATAATCAAATCATTCCAAATCAAGCTTCATCCAAATTTCCACCAAAATGCCAAAATTCCTAAAATCTACTTCCATGAAATTGACTAAGCTTTACCCCAAGCCAAATAAAGCCATGGAGCCATGCATAAGCCTCATACAAGCCATGAAGAGCCCCTTTACACCTCACGAAGCCATTAATGGCAAGAAGAGGGGGCTCTTTCTTAAACATTCATTAAACATTTTTAACCTCATTTATGTTACACTTTAACCAAAATTAGCCACATCACCTTGGATGGGGACTTCACCACCCTTTCCTAGCTGACCCAAGTGACTTTCTCTTCAACCCAAACCAGCCTTGGGGAGGTGCACCTAGCCTAAACCATGATTTGACCAAACCAAACCCAAAATGACCCTTCCCCCTTACCACTTAAATCAAACTCCTTTACACATGTCAAGCCTCAATTGAACTCACCAACTTCCACCTCTGACCCCACTGAGTCAGATGGTGACCCATGCCTGGCCGGCCGGCCACCACAGCCACCAGAAAACACCAGGCCTAGAGCCTTATTTGGCTCCAAAAAATTCAAACCCACTGGCTGTGTTGTCCCAACCCAAATGGACACCATGGTTGTTCTTCCCTTGCATAGAGCAGCTGATTCCAAGCCCTAACTCCCCCTGGGAAGTCCTCCAGCCAGCTCTATTTAAACTCACCACCCTCTCGGCCAAAAGGGGTGTTGAACAAAACCTTACCAAAAATCTGCCAAAATAGCTCCACACTCCTCTCCATTCATAGAGCACTTGATCCCCACTGAAATCCAGCCCTAGTTCCCTCTGGCCGAGCTCAATTTCTCAGCTCAAAATCCACCCCAAAAACAGGACACTTCACCACAGTGAGCCAATCCTCAAATTGATTGACCCTACACCTTCACCAGACGAAGAGAAGAAGTTCCCCAGCAAAAGCCCCCTCTCAGGCCAACCATTCTCTCTATCGGCCAAGCTTTGAAATCGGGCTTGGTGGAAATCACACCTAGACAATTCACCAAAGCCAGAGACTTCATCTGGAGCTTCCTTGGGTCCAATCAAAGGTGCCACAACTCTCTGATTGAAGCTTCACTTCTCAGAGCAAAGGTATGGACCTCTTCTTCCTCCCGAGCTTCTGTGAGTTCTCCATTTTGTTTGGCTCAATTTCATAGCATGTTAGCCATATAGGTGTGTGCGTCTTGTTGAGACGAATCCATAGAGCATAAGAACATGAGATTTGGTGGAGAGATGAGGGAGATCTTAGGGTTTTAGTGTGGACGGCTCTCAGGACACACCAATCGGAGACAATGAACAGGAACCTTCGGATCGCGCGTGTATCGAATGGACGATCCAGATTGCGCCGTACCAGGGAACGGGACATGAACCGTGGGCCGCGTGGCGTTGAGTCAGATGGCGGCATCGAATAGGGAGGCGCTGCGTGGGCTTTCGATCCGCCTTAGGTTGACGCGGCGCTGACTGGGTTAGGAAATTAGGTATTTTCTGATTTATTTAAATACCCAGAACTTCGAAAATCCATATCTTTGTGTAGAAAAATCACAAAAATAAAATAAAAATACCCACTTGCTCAATGAAAGAGGAGAATAATGTGGAAAAAGAATTAAGTTGTTTTGATGAGTATTTTATTTTTAATTAATTATTTACTGATTTCAGTATTTTAATTCTCCATGCACTTATACAATTCACCATGGTATGAGACTATAGGGCTTTTGTAGCCTCTGTTCCTGGGAACATTCCCTGACTTTTCCAAGGACAGAGGCCATCTCTGTGGCAAGATATTGATTTTTTAAATTTATGTATCTGTTTTACCATTTTAATTCCAGTAATTAGAATGTTGCTTAGAAAATTCTAGGAGAATTTTGGGAGGTATCTTATAACCAGAGGACCCTAGAAAAATTTTGGTTTGGTTTAATTCCTTAAGAATAACCCTAATTGGTCTAAACACCCAAAACTGAATTTTAATTGATTAGGACTAATCACACATCAAAATTACTTGAAAATAATTCTCCACTGATCTTTAGAGTTAGAGGAGTCTCACATAAAAATTTGAAATCAATTGAAAATAATTTAACCCATTAAATGAATTATTTAAGTTGTATGACCACTTTTAAATTTTAAAAATTCATAAAACCCAAAATATATTTTAAAAATTTACCAAATTGGTTTTAAGACTTTTCTGATATTAGAGGAGTCTAAGAAAATTAAAATTGGAATTTTCTAAAAATTTTCATTTTTCACCATATGTTTAATATTTTAATAATTAAAAAATAATAAAAATCACAAAAATATTAAAAATCACAAAAATGCCATATTTGGTCTCCTAATCACTTAGGAACCATTCCCATAATTTTCTTAAGTCTCTAGGTTAAGATATTGAATTTTAAAGGCTTAAAACAATTTTTAATATTAAAAAAAATGGTTTTTTCAACATTTTCACTAAATTAAGTCTAATAAATCAAAGAAAAATCAAAAAAATATAAAATTTGCTTCTCTAAACTCTTTGAGGTCAGAAGGACTTAAGAAAAATATAAAATTCATTTTTCAACTTTAATTTTATTTTATAATTAATTAACACTCCAAAATTTAAAATAATTATAATAAATAAAAAAATAATTCCAAAAACCACCAAAATTTGTCTAGGTGGTCTTCTGGTCAATAGAAACATCGCACAATTTTCCTAAGGAGAAAAACCTCACCTTGGTCATGTTGTTGAATTTTCATTGAAAACTCTCATTTTCTCACAAAATAATTATATAAATTAAATTAAAAAACAAAAAAATCACATTTTCTCATCTAATGTCTTAATTAACATGTGAGTAAAGTGACATAAAAATTTCAAGTTCATTTGAGCTCAATTTAATGAGTTATGAAATAAATAAGCCTAAAGGGGCATAAAAGTAATTAAAGACTTTAACCCTGATTAATATTTAGGTCTAATCGAAAAGGGAGGGTAAAATACCAGATCTTAATTTTTCCATTGGATGATTGAAACTTAAATAATTAAGGGGTAGAAACCTATTAATCATCTTGAAAATATTTAAAGTAAACCTTAATTAATTAAATAATTAAAATGTTGGAAGAATAATTAAAATTTGGATTATTAAAGTTGGGGATGTGTCTTAGGAAGATACCAATTCTTTAATTTGAAATCCCCAAGTAAATTACTTTGATAATATTTAACTCTTAATTAAACTTAAAATGATAATTGAAATTAATAATTAAAAAGAAAATAACCCTTAATTAAATTAAACTTTAAAATATTAAGTGATTTAAATAACATAATTAAATTAAATTAAGAACAGTAAAATTAATTTATCATTTGAAAACAAACCTTAAACAAATTTAAAACATTAAAACTAATTTGAAATATTAAGATCATTAAAATATAAAGATTTAATTGAATTAAAACAACTTGAACACTATTCCAAACTTAAATTACTAATTAAGATTTTATAACTAAACCAAATCACTTTAAATCATCAATTCCAATTTTAAATTAAGAATTGTTAAAATCATTAACAAACTAATTTGCCCCTAAAGGCTATCATTATCATAACTCTTAAATGAAGCATTAAGTGAGATATCACTTCATTCATAGGATAATCAAACATCCTAGTTCACTGAGCAAGAGTCAAATAAAATTAGAACAATAAAGTAACCTGGGTGATTGATTCATCACCTCAATTAAACTAACTGAACTTAAAATAATCTCTACAATGTTTAAGAAGTTGTTCAGAATTCAATTCCGAGCACTTCTCTAACTTGATGGGATGTTTTAAAAGAATAGTAAGACTTCATTGATCTTTGATGAAGAAAATCATCCTTAACAAAACACAAGAACCTAGACGTCATAGGAATTGACTAGCTATAGGATTAAAATTTTGGTAGACAACTAAAACCTTCCCTTAGCTTTACCTAGGTGTTTTCTTGCAAATATATAATTGCTTTAACCTGTGTTTTAAGTTCAGGAGAAAATAAATAGGAATGCTTACCAGGTACGCTTTTATTTCATTGCAATTTATTTACCTGTACTGTACTTTACCTCCCTTGCATGTTGAACATGAATGTCACCCTGCATGAAAACTAAAACCTTTAGGATAGTCACAAAACTGAAACCCAAAACTAAATTAAAAGTCATAACAAGATAAAATTCACCGCCACAACATTCAAAATATAAAACAACTCAAAATTTAATCAAATACAGAACAACAAAACTACAATTACAATTAAATTAAAACGTCTCGTTGGATGATCGGGAATACCTCGGATGATGTAACCTATGTGTTGCTAACAGGATTTCCCACGGTATAAACGAAAGTGTGGAACTCATTTAGTTGAGTTTAGCAAATTCATCTGGACTAAGTGAATCCGATAAAAATAACGATGCCGGAATGATGGAACCGTGAGATCTTAACCGGTGTTGTTATAATCAACTTTAAGATTCCCCTAACAAAATATTAAATCACCTGAACCTTAAGACTCTTCTAAAACAAAACACTTCTCTCATCTCCAGATTTTCACTTTCTAAAACTAAATCTCTGCAACAACAAGGAGCTTGGAGCACAGTGGGCAGCACGACCATCGTCGTCAGTAAAACTTGTGTCTACTTCAGCTAAACCTTTCCTAGAATTAAATAACCAAGCCATAAGATTTTGAGGTAGTTTGCCTAATGCAACGTAAATCCTCAACTCTTCATTAGGCATTTGCATAATCATATTATGTAAATTAAGCCCTAACCGGTCTTAGGACTCCGAGGTAATCGTTTGGTACTACATAAACCCTCACATCTTCGAGGCTATTTGTGTGATTGTGTCATACAAATATAAGTCCTAATTAATTAAAATTGGCAGGATTAAAACATTAAATAAAATCTTAAATTGAAGCTAAACAATAGGATAGTTTGGGAAGTTGCCAAGATTCTTCCTGGATCCTCAGCTTCTCCTACTTCTCTTCCATTGGATTCCTAAAATAACTGTTCCAAATTTGAGCTATTCCCTATTGATATTTCCAAAGTCCAATTGTTTGAAAACATTAAACTTTGAAATTCTTGAAAACAAAACCACTGATCATTATCGAGATTTTCTTAAATGACGGGATTCCCGTCATTTAAGATGTAATTAACTATAGGTGCTTGCCCTTATAGGGAACTTTAAGAACCCAGGTAATATAAACCTTGCTTAATTCATTTATATTAAGCAGGGGAACTTGTCGGCTTATAAAATTGGTTCACAGACCAAACAGATGTCACAAATCTCCTAGTTTATTTAATCGAGCCCCATCATCAAGCAGTGTGTCTATTCTTCGGGATAGATACACGGTTTGTGGTGCGGTGCTCGTTTATATAAACTATTTGGGATGTGAGATCGGTTTTATTTCATATCTTAAAATTTTAAAACTTAAAATTATTTTCAAAAATCAAATGATAATTTCCAAAATATATATAAATTTAAATTAAATTTAAACTTCGCCGACAACTTCTGTTGGAGACCCCTTTTTTTTAAATACAACACACAACCTAAAAATATGCCGACAACTTCTGGCGACTCCGCTGGGGACTAGTTCCTCTCTCTGTTTTGATCAGATGGTTTTGCTTTCATAAATCGGTGGTAAGTTCATGTCCCTAGTGGACTAAGCTACTATTCTTCCGTTGAAATACCACGTTCATTTTTGTCTTAAATGGGTATAGTCAACTCTCTTGTATTTTGGAGCCACTGCTTAGACACCCTTAAAAAGAGAGGTTCCAAAATCCTTTTGCCTCTTTCTGAGGTGGGGTGGACCCCCAATAGGTGTTAGCCTAGGAGCGGTCTTTCGAGTTGAGAAGTCTTATGAGACTTTCTCTTCTTTTCCAATTCAGAATCAAATCCTTTACCTTTCCTTTAACCTTCCTCCATTAATCATTTTATTCGTAACAAACAAATCCTCTAATAAACAACCTTTTAATAAGCAAACTCTTTTAAAAATCACAAATACACTAAGATAAAAGAAAATGTGTTCGGACTCTTTCTTTTCCGTCTTAAGTTTTGCTACAAAAGGAAGCATAATTTGGGACTGACGTTCGAAATTTACCCTATAGAAAATGATTGCACTAAAGTTAATTTTCTCCTTCACCTGTGGAATGGACTTCGCCGTCTATAAGGATGAACTGCCCGATAATGGAATCATCCGTTTTGGACAAGGATTTGACAATACAGATATTAAGGTCGCTGACGTCACCCTCTTCACACTAATGGACAAAATGCCAGAAACTGAGTAACCCATAATTGAGTTCAACCTGAAGTCGACTCAAGAGTTCCCTCCCCTGCAAAGGGTCCCAGCTGAAAGAAGTACTGCTGTTCGTAGGAGGACTGTTGTCTCTACCCCCACCGGTCTAGTCATCTCTGCACGTACCCTGGCTCCTGCCAAACTTAAGGGGAAGGAAATCCAAGTCTGTGATGAGCCTGTCACCATGGAGGGTACTGATTTTACTACAATACCTTCTGTCTTCGAGATAGGGTCCAGTTCAAGAGTTGCACCCCTAACTCGGACTCAAAGAAGAAATAGGAGCAGAAAGATTGTCAGGATCGGGAAGGCCAATGCTGCTGAAGTTGCTTTTCTGGAAGAGATTCCTGAGGAGGAAGAACTGCCTAAGTATTCACCCTTGTTGGAAGGAAGTAGGTTTCACCTTCTCTCTGCTGCATCGGAAGAAGAAGATGTCCGGAGGATCGCCGCTGCATTACCCCGACCTGCATACTATAATGACTGTAAAAGAAAAAGGGTCAAGACTAAGCCGCTTACTCAACTGCGAGCCGTAGTAGAAAAACTAGCTAAGAAGGAAGGATGACCCGTATCAGAGAACTTAAGAAGAATGGAACGAGTGCCAGTCAAATCCCGCCTCGGACCGCTAGTGAACCCCGTCACTGCCCCAGAGAGGCCAAGGAAGAAAGTGCGATCTAGTGATAGAAGTTTGCCTGTTGTCGAATCGGGACACCATATTCGGGAGGACACCACCTACCGACGCACAGCCGATAGACCATCTGGTCCTAGGCCTTCTACTGCGAGAAGGATGGTGTGGCGACCTATTATTGCTGAACCGATACAAGCACAATGTTCTGGAAAGAAGAGTCTCGTCAGAAAGCCAGAATCTGAAGAAAGTGCTACTGCATTAAAAGAAACTCCTGAGAAAGAAGTCCAACAGTCATCACATGACAACCGCAAAACCGTTTGGAAGAGGCCACTAGAGGATGCCATAGGCAAGCTAAGAACCGACATCCGACAGTTGGAAAAGGAAAGAGGAGAAAAATTGGAAACTGAAGTAGATTCATCAGAATTTATGGATGAAGAGTACGCCAAGATTAATATGGTTGAGACCCGATAATCGGCAGCTTCACAAGGCGCTCCGTCAGCTTCAGAAAGGGAAGAACCGAAAGTGATGAGAGCACAACTTCGAGAAAAGGATGATAGAATTTCCCAGATGGCAAAAAGGATGGAAGAGATGGCTGCCGCCTTAGCCACTCTCTAGAGTCAGCTGCAACCTCAAAAGGAAACACCCTCAGAAATTATTCACATCGCGGACGGAGGAAAGGAGATCACATCTGTTAACGGAGATGAACAACTGACGAAAGATTCTATGCAAAGCATGATTCTCGAAAAGAATATAAAAAATATGGTAAAACAACAGGTGAGAGAAGCCTTAGCTCAGTCTAAGAGTGGAGCATCTATCCAGACGGGTAGACCATACCCTGAAGAATTTGATGCGGTCCAATACCCAAAAGGCTTTGTACCACCTTTGTTCAAGACTTCTTGATGGAATGGGAAACCCCCCGACAGCATGCCGCACATTTTCGTGCTAGTTGTTGCAATGCCGGTGGGAGCGATACTTTACTCTTTCGGCAGTTCGTCAGCAGCTTATCAGGGATTGCCTTCGACTGGCATGCAGAATTGCCAAATGGCTTAGTTAAAACTTTTTTATAATTAGAAAACCTCTTCGTTAAGCGGTTTGCCGGAGCTCGACACCACATCACTATCGGTGATTTAGTGGTGGAACAAAAGAAACTGAACAAAACTCTAGTGGATTACATACTTCGATGGAGAAACTTAAGCATGAAGTGTGAACCACAACTTCAGGAACAACATGCAGTCGATATTCTACTGAAAAGTATCCATGGCCCGATAGCACTTCTTCTCAAAGGATTTACAATTAAGACTTTCGAGAAGTTGCTTAGGAAGGCCGGGAGCTTGCAGGAGGAAGCAAAACAACTAAGTTTCGTGGACAAGACCAATAAGCAGAAGCCTGTAAAAGCATTTGAAAAGAAATCTGGAATCCTCGCGACAGTAGATAAAGGCAAGCAGCCAGTGCAGATACAGCCAGAGCGACCACAGCCTAGTTATCAACCACCACAACGGGTTTATCAGCAACCTCAACAGAACTACCAACAGCCTCGACTAAGCTATTAGTCGCCTAAGCATTATGAGCAACCGCCTTGTCCACAGCCTACCCTGAAAGAATTTTTGAATAAGGAATATCCATTCAAAACTGAAGCAGTGGCAAAGATTTTTCGCAGTTTGATGAAGACACCCGACTTTCAACTACTGGAGCCCAAAAGGCCGGAAGAAGTCAATAAGAGAGATCATCCAAACTATTACCCTTACCACCAGATGCTCGGACACAAAATAGAAGATTGCTTCACTTTCAAGAGTTGGCTTGATGACAATCTCCTGAAAGGGAACATAACGATCCCGAAAGAATACATGAAGGAACCCCAAAAAGGAGGTTCCGTTAATGTTATTTCAACGGATCCTATTGTTCTGATAGATTCTTACACGACCAATGATGGATGGAGTACCGTCTGGACAAAGTCTTCGAAGAAAATTTTGGATCACATCCAGACCGCTTCGGTGCGCGCTGCAACTCAAAGTTCGAAACCTGTCGAGTTAGCTCTATTGCTTGTGATTGAAGGACCGCCCCAGAAGGAGGAGAAGATCGTAGGAGAGAAGAAGACCGAGGCTCCAAAGGGTAGACTAGGGGCTGCTTATCCTAGGATGGTTGTTTCCGATTCGGGGGAGAAATTCCTCGAATCTCTGACTCTGTATGATTATTTGCTCGCCCCGGCGGTATCTTATAATGATAAGAGTTTTTGTGTTGGCTATGTTTTGACTGCTTCTAAAGATTACGTAACTAACGACAACCAACCTAATCCGGATCTCGATTACAATACGATAAACGATTCTCAAATCATACTAAACCTCGATGACCACAAGGAAGGAGAAGACATTCACAAGGATGACTATGAAAGTTCAACAAGCAACGAGTCCATTTGTGAATTTCGAGGAGCTCCAATCACAATAGAATTAGAGTTATCAGATTCCGAAGCAACTCCAGAAGAGCCAGTCGTTCCGATTCAAGAGGAGACACCGGTAGATTCACCACCAGATTCAGAACAAGTAACTGAAGTCAATCTAAGGAGTGGAAACGTTCTACCCCCGAGAATGGGTCCAAAGGATAAAGGAAAGTAGGTGGTTGCTCAGGAGGAGCCAACCCCAACAGAAGAATTTCCCATTCGAGAAGAAACCGAGGAACATGGTAATAAGGTGGATTATAACGTGCTAGCCCATCTTAGGAAGCTACCAGCCAAATTGAGCTTCTACGACGCTCTGATCCTATCAAAGGAGATGAGGGAAACTCTGATCAAGGCTTTACTTGATCCAAAAATTTGCTTAGCTCAAATGGCTGGTAATTCCTTCGACGAGGTTTGCTCATTAAAAGAACAGCGAGGTGTTACCTTCATGGACAATGATCTAATACTGGAACGGCTGATCACAACCGACCGTTGTACATTTCAGTCGCTATTGGAAAGTTTACGCTCTCCAGAGTGTTGGTTGATCCGGGAGCATCAATCAACATAATGAATCTTTGGACGCTAGCATATTTAGAAATTGATGCTTGCGAGCTTGAAGCATACAAGATGTTATTAAGAGGGTTCAATCAAAAAGGAGAAAGAGCTCTGGGATCGATTACACTATTAATGAAGACCGGTGACTTATCAAAGACAACCGCAAAATTCCATATAATTGATTCTGAGACATCATTCAACGCTCTACTGGGTCGGCCGTGGATCCATGAGAACCGGATGGTACCGTCGTCTCTGTACCAATGCATAAAGTATTACGAAGGAGGAGAACAGTGTATTAAGGGTGACTTGCAACCATTCTCCGTACACGAGATTGGGATTCATGAAGATGCAGCCTACTACGCGCCTCCGAAGAAAACAATCTTCTCCAGAAACACCGTACCAAATGAAGCAAATGAAGTTCGAGACGATGAAGAACCTGAAATTCTAGTCCAACAGTTACTCAGCACTCCCTTACGGCGAGATGGTGAAGGTTTCTCCAGAACTTGCACCCGAGGTCGAGGTCGTGAAAGAAATGGTGGAACAGTCGGACAGAAGAAATCAATCATCGACGTTGATTAGGAGAACAGTTCTGAAGAAGAAGAAATCAAGAAAGAAGCAGCGACAATAAATCAAAAGAAACCCCAGTTCAAAACCTCTCTCGAATATGAAAAGAATGAAGAATACAAATAAATGTACGAAAAGATTAACCATTATGTGCATACTATGACCCTGACCCCGATCTATCCTAATAAGGTCGAGGGTATGGTGGTCAAGGTGGTACATGGTGGCGGTACTAAACCGATCAAATTTTACCGTGGTGATTCTTCTTCCAAAATTGAAAATGATGTACAATTTGAAGATGTTACTTCATCTGAATTAATGGAATTGCCTTTTGAGTGGTATTCTCCCTGTGTTCAAAATTTAATTCAACGTGGTATTCTACCTAAACAATGGACAAAAGATCAATCACAGCACTTCGAAAAATTATGTAATAACGCCAGCCAACCTTCCAATTCAAAAAATGGTCTCGGACTCGGCACAGTAGGATCAATTGATGACACAGGATTTTGCTTATTTGTCACTTGCGAGCCTAATGAAGTCTGCTTAGAAGCCTCAGATGAACTCGAAGATCTGCAAATTGAAAATGCTCCGCCTGGATTTGAAGAAGAGATTAAATCTACAATAGACGAGTTAATGGAAGTTAACTTAGGTACTAGCGAAGAGCCTAGGCCGACCTTTGTTAGCTCCTTACTCAATAAAGAAGACTTCGAAAACATGATCAAGCTACTAATAGAATTTAAAGAATGTTTTTCTTAGAGTTATGATGAAATGCCAGGATTAGCTCCATAAGTCGCAATTCACAAACTAGGAGTAGATCACACTGTTGTTCCAGTCAGAAAAGCTCCCAGAAGAATGCGTCTAGAGATTGAACAACAAGTAATAGCTGAATTTAAGAAGCTAATAGACGCTAAATTTGTCTGTGAAGAACAATATCCGACTTGGTTAGCCAATGTGGTACCAGTCAGAAAGAAGAATGGACAAATCAAAATCTACATAGATTTCAGAGATTTGAACAAGGCATATCCAAAGGATGAATTTCCTCTACCAATTCCAGAACTGATGATCGACATCGCTTCGACACATGAAATATTTTCTTTCATGGATGGATCATTAGGATACAACCAGATAAAGATGGCACCAAAAGATTAAAAGCTCACAGCCTTCAGAACGCCAATCGGAGTATACTGCTACACAGTAATGCCTTTCAAATTGAAGAATGCAGGAGCAACTTACCAAAGAGCAATGAAGAGAATTTTTGATGATCTCATTCACAATCAAGTCGAGTGCTACGTGGATGATGTGGTCATTAAAAGCAAACTGAAAGAAGATCACCTGTATGATTTGATAATTGTTTTCGAGCGATTAAGACAATTTAACCTTAAGATGAATCCCTTGAAATGCTCCTTCGGCGTCGCCTCTGGAAAATTCTTAGGATTTGTCATCCGACATCGTGGAATTGAAATCGATCCGGAGAAGATTAAAGCTATCTTAGAAATGCCTCCTCCCAAAACTTTGAAACAACTACGATCCTTTCAAGGAAAATTGGCATATCTTCGACGCTTTATCTCGAATTTGTCAGGTAGGTGTCAGCCCTTCTCGGCATTGATTAAAAAGGATGCCAAATTCGTTTAGGAAGAGAAATGTGAGCAGGCCTTCGAGGACATTAAGCAGTATTTAATGACACCTCCTATTTAAGCAGCCCCAGTCTCGGGTAGACCGTTAATACTTTATACTGCAGCTTTAGACGACTCTCTCAGAGCCTTGCTAGCCCAGGTCAATGATGAGGGAAAAGAAAACGCTCTCTACTACTTAAGTCTTCATTTAATTCTGATTGAAGTAAAGTATCCTCCTATTGAGAAGCATTGTTTGGCCCTGATCTTCGCTGCTTAAAAGCTTAGGCATTACATGCTTTCTCATAAGGTCAACCTTATTTCGAAGTTTAATCCATTGCAATATTTGATGACCTGACCGACGCTTTCTGGCAGACTTGCCAGGTGTTCGATGATATTATTGCAATTCGATATAACTTTCGTGTCGCTTCGAGCTGTAAAGGGACAAGTCCTAGTAGACTTCCTCGCAGCACACCCTTTACCGGCGGAATCACCTCTCAAAGATGACTTGCCTGACGAGCAGATAATGAGCCTAGAAGACCCCGACGATCAACGTTGAGAGCTGTACATCGATGGAGCATCTTCAACACAGAAAGACAAAGAATTGCAAACGATAGTGCTCGGGAAGGCAGGAATCAGACTAATATTTATAACACCATAACGAGGAATGTTAAGATACTCCTACCATCTAACAGAACCGTGTACGAACAACGAGGCCAAATACGAAGCTCTCATAACGGATTAAAGTTAACTATTCAGATGGGAATAACAGACATCAACATCTACGGGGATTCACAGTTGATCATTCAACAGGTCGTCGGACAGTACAAAATTCTAAAGCCGAGACTCGAGTAGTACTTTCATTATGCCATGAAATTGTTGGAACAGATTCCGAATGTAACAATCTACAAGATTCCCAGAAGAGAAAATGCTCTCGCAGATGCGTTAGCCCTCCTTGCGAAGGAATTTGCCTGCTTGCAGGATGAATCAGTCGAAGTGTCAGTTCAGGGACGTCAGGTTCTCTCGCAGCTCGACATGGACATGATACCCAAGTTAGAAAAAGAAGAAGAATCAATTGTGGTAGTAACAGAAAATGCAGAAGACTGGTCAACCACTCATAGACTACCTAAAACAGGAAACCTACCGGACGATAAGTCATTAGCTCATCAGATCAAGAAAAGAACTCTATCTTACGCATCAATAAACAATACATTATACAGAAGGTCTTTCGATCAGATGTGGCTAGGGTGCCTGAGCGAGTCCGAGGCTCGTGAAATTGTTAAAGAAGTGCACTCAGGACTTTGTGGAGCTCATCAGTCAGGTCCAAAAATGAAGATGAAGATTAAGAGACTAGGGTACTACTGACCCTCAATGATGACCGATTGCATGAAGGTTGCCAAGAGTTGTCACCAGTGCCAAGTGCATGGAGTGATTTTACATGAACCTCCGAATGTGCTACATCAGACAATCGCGTCGTGGCCGTTAGAATGTTGGTGCACAGATATCGTGGGTCTAATAGAATCGCCTTCTTCAAAAGGACATCACTTTATTCTTGTAGCTACAGATTACTTATTCTTGTAGCTACAGATTACTTCTCTAAGTGGGTAGAAGCAGTACTGCTCAGAGAAGTGAAAGCACATCATGTGCTACAGTTCTTCAAGAATCAATTCGTCTACCGTTTCGGGGTACCGCGCAGAATTATCTCAGATAACGGGTCTGTGTTATGAAGCACGAAGATCAACAATTTTGTCAGAAGACATGGGATTGACTGGCTCTATTCGACGATCTACTACCCAAGAGCGAATGGATTGGCCGATGCTTTTAATAAAACTCTCGTCCAAATCCTAAAGAAGACTTTGGATGACAACAAGAGAAATTGACACGAGAAGTTGTTAGAAGCCTTATGGGCCTACAGAACAACTTTCAGAACTCCTACTCAGTCTACGCCCTATGCTCTAGTGTACGGGTCCGAGGCCGTCCTACCCTTGGAAGTCCAGCTTCCATCTCTCAGAATTGCAGTTGTAAACAAAATCACTACAGAAGAGAATGCCCAATTACGACTAGAAGAACTAGAAAGCTTGGAAGGAAAATGACTTTCAGCGCAATAGAATTTGGAACTGTATCAAGCCAAGATGATCCTGGCCCATGATAAATTGGTCCACCCAAGGACATTCAAAGTCGGTGACTTAGTTCTAGTCCTCAAGAGACCTAGTCTTGCGCACCGCAAGATAGGAGGTAAAATTGAACCGACTTAGGAAGGGCCATTCGTGGTCGAGACGGTCTGCTCAGGAGGTTCCTACCAGCTTGTGAATTTCCACGGAGAACGATTTATGCTTCCATTTAGTGTACGATATCTAAAGAAGTATTACGCGACCTGATGTTTCGAAGAATGAAGTCCCATTCCTAGAAGCATGGGTGCAGTAATCACTTATAACTGGGTCCGAACCCAAAATATAAAAATAGATGATAAAAATCATTAACAAAAAATGTGTTAAAAGAAAACATGTGAAATCATAATAATGAAATTTTGATTCCTCCTTAAATCATCTTACTCCTGATCTTTCCCCATCCTTTCTTACTCTTATTAAAATTTGAAAGAAACGAATAAAAGCTATTCATTAATAAATAAATTTTCTTATTGTTCTTGTTTTTAGTACAGCCCCTGATCCTTTCCTTATTTTTCGTAGGGAAATGTCGAACAGGTGGTTGGTTCTGAACTTTAAGAATGGCGTGAGTCTAGCACTCGATGAAAAGAGGATGAAGGATGGAGCCGTGATTGAAATCAACTCTGATTTCACACCAGCCAGGCTACAATATGAAGAAACTGATTGGATCCTGATTGATCGGGGAGAATTCCACAGCGAGACGGTAATGAAATTGGGTGGCCCAAGTCAGCCGTCTACTATCAAGAAAAGAAAAGCAAACGCCGCTCATGCAACGGGAGAAGACAAGAAAATAAAATCCGTGGTTGCTACAACAGAGGGCAGGCTTATCAGCTCCATGCCCACAGAAATTCAAGTAGTAAGGAGAGCTACTCTCACTCCTACTCAGCGAAGAAACAAGAACTGTCACATTCGCAAGATGCTAACTAAGCTAGTAGCGGACCAACAGGAAGAGACTGTTGCTACCGTCAATGCAAGTACTTAGAAAAAATTGGTTCGTTAGGAACCGGAAAAGAGGAAATCAACTCCAAGAACAGCAGAAAGGATGAAAGAAATTCCAAGAAGAGCAGAAACAGAATCGGTGCCACGACGCCAGACAGATGCAGCAAGAGTCTTGTTGCGAAAGCAACCCCGAAGGATGTCTTGACAGAGACTATCCTCGAGGAGCCAAGACATGAGGGAGAACGTGCTGGAGTCAAACCTTACATCCCACAGTACGTTACCAGACCTCGCCAGTTGCAAATAATTCCGGAATACAAGCTGGAAAGGATGTAGAATGTTGAAAAGAAAACTTTTGAATATTTTGAAAGGATTCGAGGCAGGAGGATCAACATCCTAGAAGGCCTCAAGCTGCATACGAATGTGTTTTCAGATTATGAACAACAGCAAATTGTAGACTGCATTGTTGAACTTCAGAAAATGGGTCGAGCTGGCCGCCTAAGGGAAAAGACCTATTTAGAACCCCGAAGATGGATGCCAGGAAAAGGAAGAGTTATGATCTAATGCGGGTGTTGCTACAACTTCGCTGTAGACAGAAAAGAAAATCCACCAGGGATACTCCGTCGCAGTGAGGTGGATTCGATGCCAAGAATTATTAAGAGAATGGTAAAGAGGATGGTGACATGGAGGGTATTGCCTGTGGGCTGCATACACAACAGCTGCATCATTAATATCTACAAGGAGGGCGACTGCATACCTCCACACATAGACCATCATGACTTCGTCAGACCTTTTTGCACAGTATCTTTTGTCAACCAGTGCAACATCATGTTCGGATCTGACCACCAGATTGCAGGCCCCAGAAAATTACGAGGGCCGGTGGAGATACCACTACATGTAGGTTCCGTCTTGGTGTTAAAAAGAAATGGAGCGGATGTAGCAAAACATTGCATTCCAGGAGTTCCTGTTGAGCAGATCTCCTTCACTTTCAAGAGGATGGATGACATAAAAATGTTTTTCCACTTTCAGCCAGATCCAGAGTTAGAGAGCCTTCGGCCCTACGAGTTGTGAGCTACATGGGAGATAGCACACCTCCAATGCACATCCAAACGACATTTCTTGCCAAGGGTGGCTTGGAAGGTGATGTTATTGTCCATGTAACTCAATATTAAGACATGAATTTCGACAGATGCATTTAAAAGAAACTTGCAAGAATCGTACACCATCTGTTTTGTATTTATATAGATTGTATGAGATACTGAATTCTCAAAGAAAATATCATCACGTTTTGGATCAATATATATGATGTATTTTCAACAGATTTGAATGGAAATGAACATGTCGTATTTTGCCTTCACCTCTTTTTGTGCAAATTGACTGGGAAACGCCATTAAGTTAAATGAACTTCGAACAAAGAACGAAGGAAAAATAGAAGATAAATAAGAACTCTTTTTAAGAATCTAAATGTCAAAATAAACTCTAAATTAACACGAACTCTAAATAAACAACAAAAAAGAAATTAAATCACTAAAACAAATGAAACGAGCCTAAATCTCGAATTGAATTCCGATTTGAATTCATCAATTTGAATCTTTCAATTCTTCTTTCGACTGAAATCCATTTGAAGCTCCTCTAAATCCTCTTTTGAGTTGATTCTTCCCCACAGAAGACTTCAACTTTGGTTTCAAACTTCGAAACTCCGAATCTGAAATTCCCCAGCATCAGGCTATTCTCAAACCTTTTTGACTCTCCGCGATCTCTTTTCTCTTTTGAGAAGGTCGACTGAGTCTACTGACACAGAACCATGAAATTTTCGATTTGGTTCTGATGGCATGGATTCATATCCTTCGCCAAACAATCAAAATTCGATCAACTCTCCTGGGATGTGAAATACTTTCATGTCTCATTCTAATCTTCCACTAAACTGAAATTTCCACAAAATCTTCCAAACCAAATCAAATACAAACTTTCTGAGGTTGATACCAAATTTCAATTCTCTCTTTCAAGTCTGGTACCAAATTCCAGTTCTCTCCTTTCGAGGTCGGTACCAAATTCCAACTCTCTTTCCAAGATTGATACCAAATTTCATATCTCTCTTTGGAGACTGGTACAGAATTCCAATTCTCTCCTTTCAAGGTCGGTACCAAATTTCGACTCTCTTTTCGAGATTGATATTAAATTTCAATTCTCTCTTTCGAGACTGGTACCAAATTCCAGTTCTCTCCTTTCGAGGTCGGTACCAAATTTCGACTCTCTTTTCGAGATTGATATCAAATTTCAATTCTCTCTTTCGAGACTAGTACCAAATTCCAGTTCTCTCCTTTCAAAGTCGGTACCAAATTCCGACTCTCTTTCCGAGATTGATACCAAATTTCAATTCTCTCTTCGAGACTGGTACCACATTCCAGTTCTCTCCTTTCAAGGTTGGTACCAAATTTCGACTCTCTTTCCGAGATTGATACTAAATTTCAATTCTCACTTTCGAGACTGGTACCAAATTCCAGTTCTCTCCTATCGAGGTCGGTACCAAATTCCGACTCTCTTTCCAAGATTGATACTAAATTTCAATTCTCTCTTTTGAGACTGCTACCAAATTCCAGTTCTCATTTCGATATCAGTACCTAAATTCTGATTCTCATCATTTTCAATCAATACTTAAACTCTGACTCTCACTTCGAGGCTGGTACCTAAATTCCAGTTCTCTTTGTAAATCTCGAGGTTGGAACCTAGGTTCCAATTCTCATTTCAAATTGAGAATTTTCTTGAATCGATTTTAAATTAAAATTCAATCGAAATTGAAACTAAAAACAAATCGAAATCCAAACTCAACATTAAAACTTGAAATAGAAGATGAAACGAAATCTAAATCAAACTTCTCCAGATCTCGTGATCTGGAATTCACTTCCTTTTCTTTTCCTCAGCGAGAGTTCAGGGATCTTCATTCATGGAGGTTTACCTGTTATTCCTCACCGGAAATTTTTCTGTGCTTCATTGTAAGTGTGTCACTTAGACATCTGTGTTGGTTTTGTTGATCTCTTCGATCAACGCCAATACGCGTGGTGTGCTTGGTTAGCACACCACACCTATTGGGGGTCCATTTGTTGAGATCATTTTTGATGAGGTCTTTTCTCTTCTCTCTCCTTAGTACTTAGGATCTAGCCATAGGGCTTCTCCTTGACTATCTTAGAGGACTAGAAATGGGACCCATCACTTAGAAATTCAAACACTTCTTGGCTCCCTTCAAACCCCACAAGTTTGATTGTAAACACCTAAGCCACTTGGAGGGTTAAAATCAAATGTGGAGGTTTAAAGGATGAGTTTCCGATAGGACTCTTTGGCCTTAGGATTACCCTGGATGGTCTGGTCCTGGTGAGGGTAAGCTTGCACACACCACACTCTCACACACATCCTAAAACCCTAAAAACCACACCTATACCTAATTTGGCTTCCCGACTCATGTAGGTAATTCATATGAATGGTCCTCAACCCTTAAGCCCCTGGTTAAGAGGGTTAGGAACAACATGTTGAGTACTTAAGTCCTCTCATGGCTTTTTTGAGCTTAACATGGCTTCATGGCAACCATAATGGTTTCATTTCACTCACATTTTCCCAAAATTTCAATTTTTGAACCTCGGGACCCTAAACCCACCAAACCTACCAAACGCCCTTGAAATTGCCCAAAATTTCCAAAATTGCCTAAATTACCCAAAATTCCTCAAAATCAATCCTAAACATTTCCCACCACTCAAATTGATCATCCTTGGTCAAATATACCAAAATTTCCAAAAATACCCCCAATACCTTCCAAATACCCAAAGTACCCTTTTAACCCAAAAATTACAAAAATTCAGAAAATTCCCAAAAAAATCCAAAAAATTTCAAATATTCCCAATTTCATTTTGTTCAACTACACCATAGGCCAACTTTGTCAAGTTAGCCCACTTTTACTAAAACCCCCAATTTGATCCTTTTTAAATTAAATAGACCCAATGTCAAACCAAATCAACCCAATTGATCCCAATTTTGATCCAATTCAATTCTAAACTTCAATTCAATATCCCCAATATCAATTTAAACCAAATCCAAACCCAATTTTATCAACATGTGGATCCAATTTCAATTTAAAGCTTAAAGCCCAATTTTGGCCCATGACCTAAACTTAGCCCAAACCAACCCAGCTTAACTCCAATTAACCCCAAATCTTTTCCTAAACCTTCCTAACATCCCCAAAAACAAAACACTAACGTGATTTGCCCCAAATTTTAAACAAAACTCCACCCAAACCTAACCCAAACCAAAAATACCCAATTTCGCCTAAATCCATCATGAACCCAAATGAGCCCAAATCCCAAAATCAAAGCCCAACCAAAGTTGAAAACTCTTTGTCACACCCCCATAAACATTTTTCAACATTAATTTTACATCAAACCCAACATTGGCCCAACCTTAACCCAAGTTAGCCCAATTTGATCCACTTTGGCCTCATTACCAAAAAGACCCAAATTAAACCCAATTCAACTCAAAATCACCCCAAACTTGTTCCAAATTACTCATGGCACATTCCTAAACCAATCCCAACATTTATTTTACACAACCGCTCACCAATTTTCATGCACAGTTTATTTCAAAACCTAAAAGCCCACTTCCTTAAACCATTTTAAAAGCCCACCCAAAATGATTTCAAAAAGCCCATGACTTATTCCAAAGCCCACATGAAGTTTCCTCTCATCATCCCTTTGATTTAAATTATTCCCTAAGTCCTAGATCAATAATCAAATAATTTCAAATCAAGCTTCATCCAAATTTCCACCAAAATGCCAAAATTTTTAGAATCTACTTCCATGAAATTGACTAAGCTTTACCCCAAGACAAATGGAGCCATGGAGCCATGCATAAGCCACATACAAGCCATGAAGAGCCCCTTTACACCTCATAAAGCCATTAATGGCAAGAAGAGGGGGCTCTTTCTTAAACCTTCATTAAACATTTTCAACCTCATTTATGTTACACTTTAACCAAAATTAGCCACATCACCTTGGATGGGGACTTCACCACCCTTTCCTAGCTGACCCAAGTGACTTTCTCTTCAACCCAAACCAGCATTGG
This sequence comes from Papilionanthe hookeriana x Papilionanthe teres, assembly GCA_022702705.1. Taxonomy (NCBI): domain Eukaryota; kingdom Viridiplantae; phylum Streptophyta; class Magnoliopsida; order Asparagales; family Orchidaceae; genus Papilionanthe; species Papilionanthe hookeriana x Papilionanthe teres. The sequence goes on along the minus strand of CM040424.1, from coordinate 105,599,128 downwards.
GGAGGTGCACCTAGCCTATACCATGATTTGACCAAACCAAACCCAAAATGACCCTTCCCCCTTACCACTTAAATCAAACTCCTTTACACATGCAAGCCTCAATTGAACTCACTAACTTTCAGCCCTGACCCCACTGAGTCAGATGGTGACCCATGCCTGGCCGGCCAGCCACCACAGCCGCTGGAAAACACCAGGCAGAGAGCCTTATTTGGCTTAAAAAAATTCAAACCCACTGGCTGAGTTGTCCCAACTCAAATGGACACCGTGGCTGTTCTTCCCTTGCATAGAGCAGCTGTTCCCAAGCCCTAACTCCCCCTGGGAAGTCCTCCAGCCAGCTCTATTTAAACTCACCACCCTCTCAGCCAAAAGGGGTGCTGAACAAAACCTTACCAAAACTCTGCCAAAATTTCTCCACACTCCTCTCCATACATAGAGCACTTGATCCCCACTGAAATCCAGCCCTAATTCCCTCTAACCGAGCTCAATTTCTCAGCTCAAAATCCACCCAATAAACAGGACACTTTACCACAGTGAGCCAATCCTCAAATTGTTTGACCCTACACCTTCACCAGACAAAGAGAAGAAGTTCCCCAGCAAAAGTCCCCTCTCCAGGCCAGGCATTCTCTCTATCGGTCAAGCTTTAAAATCGGGCTTGGTGGAAATCACACCTAGACAATTCACCAAAGCCAGAGACTTCATCTGGAACTTCCTTGGGTCCAATCGAAGGTGCCATAACTCTCTGATTGAAGCTTCACTTCTTAGAGCAAAGGTATGAACCTCTTTTTCCTCTCGAGCTTCTATGAGTTCTCCATTTTGTTTGGCTTAATTTCATAGCATGTTAGCCGTATAGATGTGTGCGTCTTGTTGAGACAAATCCATAGAGCATAAGAACATGAGATTTGGTGGAGAGATGAGGGAGATCTTAGGATTTTAGTGTGGAGGGCTCTCGGGACACATCAGTCGGAGACGATGACCAGGAACCGTCAGATCGCGCGTGTATCGAATGGACGATCCAGATTACACTGGACCAGGGAACGAGACATGAACCGCGGACCGCGTGGCGCTGAGTCTGATGGCAGCGTCGAATAGGGGGGCACCGTGTGGGCTTTCGATCCGCCGTAGGTTGGCGCGGCGCTGACTGGGTTATGTAGGAAAATAGGTATTTTCTAATTTATTTAAATACATAGAACTTCAAAAATCCATATCTTTGTGTAGAAAAATCACAAAAATAAAATAAAAATACTTTCTTGCTCAGCGAATAGAGGAGAATAATGTGGTAAAAGAATTATGTTGTTTTGATGAGTATTTTATTTTTAATTAATTATTTACTAATTTTAGTATTTTAATTCTCCATGCACTTATACAATTCACCATGGCATGAGACCATAGGGCTTTTGTAGCCTCTATTCCAGGGAACATTCCATGAATTTTCCAAGGCCAGAGGCCATCTCTGTGGCAAGATATTGATTTTTCAAATTTATGTATCTGTTTTGCCATTGTAATTCCAGTAATTAGCATGTTGCTTAGAAAATTCTAGGAAAATTTAGGGAGGTATCTTATCACTAGAGAACCCTCGGAAAATTTCGGTTTGGTTTAATTCCTTAAGAATTACCCTAATTGGTCTAAACACCTAAAACTGAATTTTAATTGATTAGGACTAATCACACATCAAAATTATTTGAAACAGTTCTCCATTAATCTTTAGAGTTAGAGGAGTCTCACATAAAAATTTGAAGTCTATTGAAAATAATTTAACCCATTAAATGAATTATTTAAGTTGTATGACCACTTTTAAATTTTAAAAATTCATAAAACCCAAAATATATTTCAAAAATTCACCAAATTGGTTTTGGGACTTCTCTGATATCAGAGGAGTCTATGAAAATTAAAATTAGAATTTTCTAAAAATTTTCATTTTTCACCATATGTTTAATATTTTAATAATTAAAAAATAATAAAAATCACAAAAATATTAAAAATCTTAAAAATGTCAAATTTGGTATCCTAATCACTTAGGAACCATTCCTATTATTTTCTAATGTCTCTAGGTTAAGATATTGAATTTTAAAGGCTTAAAACAATTTTTAATATTAAAAAATGGATTTTTCAATCTTTTCACTAAATTAATTCTAATAAAGCAAAGAAAAATCAGAAAATATAAAATTTACTTCTCTTAACTCCTTAAGGTCAGAAGGACTTAATAAAAATATAAAATTCATTTTCAAACTTTAATTTTATTTTATAATTAATTAACACTCTAAAATTCAAAATAATTTCAATAATTAAAAAAATAATTCAAAAAATCACCAAAATTGGTCTAGGTGGTCCTCTGGTGAATAGGAATATCCCACCATTTTCCTAAGGATATAAACCTCACCTTGGTGATGTTTTTGAATATTCATTGAAAACTCTCATTTTCTCACAAAAAAAATTATATAAATTAAATTAAAAAAACAGAAAAGTCACATTTTCTCCTCTAATGTCTTAATTGACATGTGAGTAAAGTGACATAAAAATTTCAAGTTCATTTGAGTTCAATTTAATGAGTTATGAAATAAATAAGCCTAAAGGGGCATAAAAGTAATTAAAGACTTTAACCCTGATTAATATTTAGGTCTAATAAAAAAGGGAGGGTAAAATACCTGATCTTAATTTTTCCATTGGATGATTGAATTAAGGGGTAGGAACCTATTAATCATATTGAAAATATTTAAAGTAAACCTTAATTAATTAAATAATTAAAATGTTGGAAGAATAATTAAAATTTGGATTATTAAAGTTGGGGATGTGACTTAGGAAGATACCAATTCTTTAATTTGAAATCCCCAAGTAAATTACTTTGATAATATTTAACTCTTAATTAAACTTAAAATGATAATTGAAATTAATAATTAAAAAGAAAATAACCCTTAATTAAATTAAACTTTAAAATATTAAGTGATTTAAATAACGTAATTAAATTGAATTAAGAACAGTATAATTAATTTATCATTTGAAAACAAACCTTAAACAAATTTAAAACATTAAAACTAATTTGAAATATTAAGATCATTAAAATATAAAGATTTAATTGAATTAAAACAACTTGAACACAATTCCAAACTTAAAATTACTAATTAGGATTTTATAACTAAACTAAATCACTTTAAATCATCAATTCTAATTTTAAATTAAGAATTGTTAAAATCTTTAACAAACTAATTTGCCTCTAAAGGCTATCATTATCATAACTCTTAAATGAAGCATTAAGTGAGATGTCACTTCATTCATAGGATAATCAAACATCCTAGTTCACTGAGCAAGAGTTAAATAAAATTAGAATATTAAAGTAACCTGGGTGATTGATTCATCACCACAATGAAACTAACTGAACTTAAAATAATCTCTACAATGTTTAAGAAGATATTCAGAATTCAATTCCGAGCACTTCTCTAACTTGATGGGATGTTTTAAAAGAATAGTGAGACTTCATTGTTCTTTGATGAAGAAAATCATCCTTAACAAAGCACAAGAACCTAGACGTCATAGGAATTGACTAGCTATAGGATTAGGATTTTGGTAGACAATTAAAAACTTCCCTTAGCTTTATCTAGGTGTTTCCTTGCAAATATATAAACGCTTTAACCTGTGTTTTAATTGCAGGAGAAAATAAATAGGAATGCTTACCAGGTACGCTTTTATTTCATTGCAATTTATTTACCTGTACTGTACTTTAGTTCCCTTGCATGTTAAACAAGAATGTCACCCTGCATGAAAACTAAAACCTTTAGGATAGCCACAAAACTGAAACCCAAAACTAAATTAAAAGTCACAACAAGATAAAATTCACCGCCACAACATTCAAAATATAAAACAACTCAAAATTTAATCACATACAGAACAACAAAACTACAATTACAATTAAATTAAAACGGCTCGTTGGATGATCGGGAATACCTCGGATGATGTAATCTACGTGTTTCTAACGGGATTTCCCACAGTCTAAATGAAAGTGTGGAACTCATTGAGTTGAGTTTAGCAAATTCATCTGGACTAAGTGAATCCGATGAAAATAACGATGCCGGAATGATGGAACCGTGGGATCTTAACCGGTGTTGTTATAATCAACTTTAAGATTCCCCTAGCAAAATAATAAATTACCTGAACCTTAAGACTCTTCTAAACCAAAACACTTCTCTCATCTCCAGATTTTCACTTTCTAAAACTTAACCTCTGCAACAACAAGGAGCTTGGAGCATAGTGGGCAGCACGGCCATCGTCGTCAACAAAACTTGTGCTACTTCAGCTAAACCTTTCCTAGAATTAAATAACCAAGCCAAAGGATTTCAAGGTAGTTTTCCTGATGCAACATAAATCCTCAACTCTTCGTTAGGCATTTACATAATCATATTATCTAAATTAAGCCCTAACCGGTCTTAGGACTCTGATGTAATCTTTTGGTACGACATAAACCCTCACATCTTCGAGACTATTTGTGTGATTGTGTCATACAAATATAAGTCCTAATTAGGTAAAATTGGCAGGATTACAACATTAAATACATTCTTAAATTGAAGCTAAACAATATGATAGTTTGGGAAGTTGCCAAGATTCTTCTTGGATCCTCAGCTTCTCCTACTTCTCTTCCATTGGATTCCTAAAATAACTGTTCCAAATTTGAGCTATTCCCTATTGAAATTTCCAAAGTCCAATTATTTGAAAACCTTAAACTTTGAAATTCTTGAAAGACAAACCACTGATCATTATCGAGAGTTTTCTTAAATGATTCGTCATTTAAGATGTAATTAACTATAGGGGCTTGCCGTTATATGGAACTTTAAGAACCCAGGTAATATAATCCCTGCTTAATTCATTTATATTAAGCAGGGGAACTTGTTGGCTTATAAAATTGGTTCGCAGACCAAACGGATGTCACAAATCTCTTAGTTTATTTAATCGAGCCCCATCATCAAGCAGTGTGTCTATTCTTCGGGATAGATACAAGGTTTATGGTGCAATGCTCGTTTATATAAACTATTTGGGATGTGAGATCTGTTTGATTTCATATCTTAAAATTTTCAAACTTAAAATTATTTTCAAAAATCAAATGATACTTTCCAAAATATATATAAATTTAAGTTAAATTTAAACTTCGCCGACAACTTCTGTTGGCGACCTTTTTTTTTAAAAATACAACACACAACCTAAAAATATGCTGACAAGCGCCAGACAAGGGAATGGATCATAAAGCGTAGGGTGAGTTAGTGGATATGTGGATGGTGGCATCGAATAGGAGTGCGCCGCACTGGCTTTCAGAGCCGTCATATGTTTAGGCGGTATCGAATGGATAAGTAAAAAATAGGGTATTTTTTATTTATTTAAATACTGAAACATTAAAAATTCATAACATTGTGTAGAAAATCTTAAAAAAAAAAACCTTGTTGCGCAGTCAATAGAGGAGAAAATTATGAACTAAAAATAAAAATTATTTGTGATTTTCTTTATTTTTAATTAATTAAATACTCTAGACTTTCTTTTAATTATATTTAATTAAATATTGATCATCTTGGCTTGAAATTTGGAGGGCTTTTTTTGCATGTGGTTAGAGATGTTCTCTATTTTTCCCAAAGTCAGAGAACATCTCTAACCCTAAAAGCTCTAATTTTCAAGATTAGTTGCCTATTTTTGTTTAAAATAATTATATAAATTAATATAATAATAAAAAAATATGGGACTTATTTTGATAGATTCCCTGTGTTGATAGGACTCTAGGAAAAAATTCAAATGAATTTGAATAATTATGTACATTACTTTAGCTCATTAAGTCATTAAAATTCATAAAAATTTAAATAAGTGCTATATAATTCAAAAATTGTAAAAAATGGTTCCACACTGTAAATAATGATCAAATTATCTCACTGTAAATATTTAAAACCCATTTGAATTGATATAACCACTACAAATTACTTGCGGACGAATGATTCATCAACATAATAAGTTCAGAAGAATTCAAAATGATTCAAAGGATTTTAAAAGTTATTCAAGATTTTTCCCTGAGCACTTTTATGATCTTTTGGGTGTTTTGACAGACAATTGAACCACTATGCTTTCAAGAAGAAAATCGTCATTGAAATCTTTAGAGATCCACCATGTTACATGTTAAGTCACCCAAATCAATAGAAATGCCCTAAACTACTTATCCGATATTTATAACCTAATGCTTAAGGACTTAGGTCTTACCTAAGGTATTTAAGTCCTTATGAGCAACTGGGGATACTTGTTTGTGCCACATATGGATCATCAGACTGGTATAAGTCTGAGGTCTAGATGGCCACGATAACGACAATAATACTAATGTGTGCTAAAACAAGGGATATTATACGATGTAAGAATTTTAGAATGGTATCTCCTACCTCAAGGACCTTTCATGAGGGAGAAGGAAGAACCGACGATATTATTGACTGAATCTTGGTGAGATTATTGCCCTCGACACTCTTAGGTTGTTATAGTCCTAGCTTGTTTAGAGTGATTAATCTGTGGACTACACTACTTTATAAAGTTAAAATAAACATTCCTTTTGCTTGTTAAAACAAACCATAAATGAAAACATTCAAATGAAAATTAGAGAATTTCGATGAAAATTTATAAAGTTCCATGGTTAGTCACTTGGATCGAGGTTAGGACTGCCTTCTGTAGATTGTCGAGTTGGTATCCCCTTACCCAAGAGCGAGAAGCACAGAGTCTAGCTCTAAGCCCCCACCTTTACCGATATCTTATACCTAGTCTTAGTTTTCCATATGTGACTACAGATTTTCATGTTCGTGTCTTTTATGATGTGCTTTTTCTATTTTTCTTGTACCTGATTTTCTTGCTTCACTTACTTTCCTGAAATTCATTTAAATTTCCTACAAATTACATTATGCTTTATGGAATAACCATGCAACAATAGCAGAAGCCCATGTACTCTTCTATAGTCTTTTTTTTTATAACACTTTACTTTACTGTACTTTACTTTTTTCCAGTACCTTTTCTTTGTCTGCTCTACTTTACTATGCATGTGTGTAGGATAACATAAACGGATTAAAATATGTTTTTAAAAATTAAATACACTTTAAACCTTGAGAACACCCTTAAATCACTCTTTTTGGATTATGGGAATCCCTCGGATGAGGCAACCTACGGTTGCTAACGAGATTTCCCCAATTTAAATGAGTGTAAAAACTTGTTTAGACTAAGTTAATTTGAAAGAAAATAGTGGTGTCGGAATGAGGAAATCGTGGGATCCTAACCTGTGTCGCTTTAATTAAATTAAAATTTCCCCAAATAAAACCAAAACTAATACCATAACAACAATAAAACTAAAAACATTAATAAACGTCTGATAAAATCTCCTGAACCTTAGACTTTAGGACTGCTACTTCAGCAAGGAACTTAGAGCATGCACCATGGGTAGCATGATGAGGACCTACAAAAGGACATATTTGAAAGAGCAAAACAAGCTACAACAACAAAATCTTTCCTTAGTTTAAACAACAAGCCATAGGTCTTCTAAGTTGTTAGCCTAGTGCGACATAAATCCGCAACTTATTTTCAAATCTTTGCACAACTATGTTGTACAATATAAGCCCTAACTCATCTTAGAATTACGAGGTCTTCATTTTATACGAAGTAAATCCTCCTATCTTTCCGACTATTTGTATGATTAGTATCATGCAATTGTAAGCCCTACATAATAAAATTGGTAGGATGAAACATTAAATAATATATCTTTGAAATTAAAGCTAAACCATAGGATAGTTTGGGAATTCACCGAGGTTCTTCTCAGGATCTGTGACATCCCTACCTCTCTTCCTTAGGATTCCATAAAAATTGTTCCAACTTGATCCTTTCACATTTGAATTTCTTATGTCCGACCTTGAAAATCCTAAACTTTGAAACTCATGAAGAAATTACCTCTGATCTAAATCGAGAGTTTTATTAGGTGATTTCAGTTGCTTAAGATGTAATTAACTATGGTTGCTAGCCCTAATAGGAAACTTGAAGGACTCAGCTTAATATAAACCCTATCTAATCTTTCATATTAGATAAGGAACTTGTCTATCAACATAAATGTTCCGTAGATCCAAATGAATGTCATGACTTCTATAATTTATTTAATTGAGCCTCATTATCAAACAATGTGTATATTCTTCGGGGTAGATGTATTGCTTGTAATGCAGTGCTCATTTACTTAAACTATCAAATTTATGGGATCAGTTAGATCTCATATTTTTCAAAATTAAAATACAACTTTTCAATATAAATAAATAAATAAATAAATAAATATATATATATATATATATATATATATATATATATATATATATATATATATATATATATATATATATATATATATATATATAGAAGGGGCTGCTGAAGGCCCCCTACATGTTAGAGTGAAAGAAAAAAGTACATGACCATGGAGAAGGGCTCCAAACTAACAAAAAAAAAAAAAAAATCCTAGGGGCAAAACCAAACAAAAGTCTTCTCCAAAAAACCAAATCAAATTCTGTAAAGATGTAAAGAAATGAAAAAGTAAACAAAAAACAAAATGAAACTGCTGCAATCAGAAACACAGCCCCAAACAAACCCTGACTGCAACCACTAATAGTTCAATCTGAGGTAGGGAGCAGCTAAGAGATCTTCAACAATCAGTAATTTGAGTTGAGTGGGAGGGGGGAAGTGGAGAGAGTCAACCTGGTGGAGAGGGCACCAGCTTTTGCAAGCCAATCAGCAGGTTTGTTACCTTCTCTGAAGATGAAATGAAACCTGACTTTGAGTTGGCTTTTTAGTTGCTGAATCTTATGAAGCCAATAAGAATAATGTCAATTGGTGGTGCTGCTATGATCAATCATGTGAAACATCTCTTGGGAATCCCCCTCCACAATTAGGGAGGTCCAATGGAACTTTACAGCCAGCTTCATATCCCAAAACACTGCTTATAATTCAGAATCTAAAGCATCAGTGGCCACAATGGGGGCCCTGAAAAACAGCGGACACTCACCCTGCTTGTTTCTGAATATGCCACCCATGCCAGCAGTACCATCTTTGTAACTACCATCAGTATTCACTTTGATAAAGCTTTGATTGGGGGGGAGCCAAAACACCTTGGTGATCTTAGGGGTCTGGTTTGTTTGGGGGGTGGCAATGGAGCAAATGTTTGGGAAGTTTTTGAATTGGATGAGCTTATGCAAGTAAGAAATACAGTGTCCAGCCATAGTCTTCTCCTCAACGACCACATCCTCAAAATTGCCTTGTTTCTAGCCATCCAAATGAACCAAGTTGTGAGAAGAGGAAGAGCATCAATACCTAAATTGTTTCATTCAGTCCAGCAGGTGATGAGATTGTCTCATTGTAAGTTTAAAGTGTTGAGGGTAGTCTGACGTAGAAGATCAGACCAGACTTGTTGGGAAAAGCTGCAAGTAAAGAAAAGGTGAGAAATAAACTTTTCCTCCTTATGGCATAAACTACAGCAAGAAGCCCCTCTAATCTCTTTTAACTTTAGGATGTCATCAGTGGGTAGGAAATGGTTGAATATCCTCCAACAGAAAAAGGCCATAGAAGGGGAGAGATATTTCCCCCAGAATATATCTCCCCAAGGTACCGTGTCCCATTGATAAAGTTTAGTGTAAATGGCCTTGGAGAAACTTTGGTTCTTAAGAGTGTGCCACTCAGGAACATCAGGTCTGGACCTATCAAAAAGCACTGTAATGATCTTCTGAACAGAAGGGGCCTGCAGAATGGTTGGCAGCAGGGAAGAGAACCAATTGCCACCCTCCCAACAGTCAGCAACCATAAGATTTAGGTTATTATTAGGGATGCAAGGTTGTAACCAATCTTGGGGACACCAGTGATCAAGCTAAAAATTAAGACTGCCTTTACCCAAATGCCAGATATAGAGCTGTTCCGCTAATTTCCTGTTTTTGATCATTGCTCTCCATAGTTTGGAGTCCCCTAATTTTTTGATCACCAAGGAAGGGTGGGTATGCTTGCAGTATTTCCCCTTCAGAAATTTAGCCCAAAGGGAGTCTTGAGCTCTGAATTTAATCCATAGTTTGCAATGGTTCACTTGAATCATTTGGTTTAAACCTTTAAATCCCAGACCACCAGCCCACTCAGGTTTAGCAATTTTTTGCCATGATGCCCAATGAATCTGCTTTCTTTTACCAGCCCAGAGAAAGTGGTTGAAAGCCCTTTCTAACTGCACTTGGGTGCTTTTTTTCGTAGTAGTCATTTGCATTAGATAATTGGGGAGGGTAGTAAGAATGCTTTTAAGTAAGGTTAGTCTCCCCCAGAAGATAAGTAGATGTGGGTCCAGTTGGAAAGGTAAGTGCTAATCTTGTTATGAATCTCATCAAAACGAGTCTGTTTAGTTCTGCCAATATTGAGCTAGACCCCCAAATATTTGATTGGCAAGTTTGTGTTGGAAAAACCAGTGTGGTTAAGAACCCAGTGTTTAATAGCCTGAGAAACCTTCTTAGGAAATAATTTTTGGCACTTAGCAGTGTTGAAGCTTAAACCAGACTGATTTTGAAACAGCTGGATGCACTGATATATGTAGTTCACTGCCCTCTTAGAAGCATTGCATCATCAGCATAAATGAGATGGGAGATGGGGATGTTAGATCTATGATGGTACCTAACTTGCTGATGGGTATTGTGTAGATTATTAAGCATATAAGAGAAATAATCCATCGCAAGGATAAAAAGAGTGGGGGAAAGGGGATCCCCCTGCTTGAGGCCCCTGGTAGCAGAAAAAGGTCCCCAACTGGAACCATTTATCAGTATGGAGTGAGAATTTTTCCTGAGCCATCTTTGGATCAGAGTGCAAAAACTGTCATTGAAACCCCTGGCAGATAACACCTCTAAAATGAAATCCCAGCTGATTTTATCATAAGCCTTTCTAATATCCAATTTATAAATTAAATTACCCCCTCTACACTGCTTGTTCAGGTCCAGGAGCATTTCTTGTGCTAACAACACATTTTCAGAGATGGACCTACCCTTGATAAAGGTTGACTGATTCAGATTAATTATTTTGTTCAAGTGAGGTTGAAGCCTTGTGACAATGATCTTACTGATAATCTTACTAATAACTAAAGTAAGGCTAATTGGTCTGAATTGATCCCAATTAATAAGATCAGTGTTCTTAGGGATAAGGACAATGTTGGAAGAGCTGAAGAAATGAGACATATCCTTACCATGGAAGAAACTAATAAAAACAGCAACAACATCAGTTTTAATGATAGTCCAGGCTTTCTTATAGAAGTCAGCAGTAAAACCATCAGGACCAGTAGATTTAGTGCTGTCAATGCTACTGAGAGCCTACCAGATCTCATCTTCAGATGGAGTTTCAGTAAGAGACAATGAATTGGTATATTGATAATGATCTTGTAACCATGTGGGGTTGAACTTAGCCCTTTCAACAGAGGGATGAGATACCAGATTTTGGAAATAACTGGTTGCACTTCTGCCAATCTCCAAATTGTTCTTCAACAAAGATCCATCCTTAGCCTTTATACTATGAATGGTGTTACAACTTCTTCTATATTTGTTATAAGCATGAAAGAATTATGTATTTCTGTCCCCTTCAGAAAATCTATTGAGTGAAGCCTTTTGTTTCAGGAACATATCTTGGATGTGAATGAAATTGGAAAGTTTGGTTTAAACAGCTAATAAATTGTGATCAGTGGCCTCCCCCCTCAAAGCCAGATGCTCTAAATGATTCACCTCCTCTTCAGCTTCAATTACTGCAGAAAAAATATTACCAAACTCCTTCCAACCCCACTTTTTGAGAGCTTTACATGTTTTGAGATGGAGAAGGCCCAACTTAATCCAGGGGTTAGAATGAGTCACCCCTTGCCACAAGGATTGGATGAGAGTAACAAAATTTGGATGGGTCGACAAAAAATTTTGGTATCTGAAGGGGGGGCAGGAAGTATTTTGAGGGGGAGCTGAAATGGAAAGAATTAGAGGTCTGTGGTCAGAACAAAGAAGGGGAAGGTGGGTGATAGAGGAGTGAAGAAACTGTGAGTGCCAAGCCTCATTAACCAAGAATATGTCAAACCTCTCCCAAATCTTGCCTCTTCTCCACGTAAAAGGTGGACCCCTAAAGCCAAGATCAAACAGGCCTGCAGTTTGAATGTTGTCACTAAAAAAGTTCATTGTGCTGAGGGTAGAGGTCCTACTCCCCAACTTCTCAGCAGATGTGGCAATGTAATTGAAATCTCCCCCCACCAACCAAGGGAGATCCATGAAACGACTGATTTGTTGTAAATGCTCCCAGAGACTGATTCTATCTTGTTTTCTACAACCAACATAAATAAAAATGGCACAAACATTGTGGCCAGCAAAATGTAAAGAGAGGTGAATTAATTGATGGTGATCAATGAGGATGGACCAATTAATTTCAACTCTGCAGATAATCCAAATCTTATTGATAATGTTAGCATGGTAAGAATAGTCAGGAAAGTTTTTGAGGATATTAATGGGGCTAATATGTGTCGGCATATTTTTAGGTTGTGTATTTTATTTTGAAAAGGGGGTCGCCTAACAGAAGTTGTCGGCGAATTTTTAATTTAATTTAAATAAATAATTTTGAAAAGTAGTATTTGATTTTGAAAATAATTTTAAATTTGAAGGTTTTAAGATATGAGATTAAACCGATCTCACATCCCAAATAGTTTATATAAACGAGCACCGCACCACGAACCATGTATCTATCCCTGAGGATAGACACACTCGCTTGACGGTGGAGCTCGATTAAATAAACTAGAAGATTTGTGACATCCGTTTGGTCTGCGAACCAATTTTATAAGCCGACAAATTCCCCTGTTTAATATGAAAGCATTAAACAGGGTTTATATTACTCAGGTTCTTTTAAAATTCCCTATAAGGGCAAGCCCCTATAGTTAATTACATCTTAAGTGATGGGAATCACCTAAGAAAACTCTCGATAATAATCGACAATTTCGCTCTCAAGGATTTCAAAGTTTAAGTTTTCAAAGGATTGAATTTTGGAATTTCAATAGGGAATGGATCAAATTTGGAACATTTTGTTTTGGGAATTCAAAGGAAGAAAAGTAGGGGAAATGACGGATTCGAAGCGAACTTCGGTAATTCCCCATCTATCCTATTGTTTGGCTTGGATTTAGGAAAGTCCTAATATTTATTTAAATGTTTCGATCTTGCCAATTTTAATTAATTAGGGCTTATATTTGTATGATAAAATCAAACAAATAGCCTCGAAGATGTGAGGGTTTATTATCGTACCGGACGACTACCTCGGAATCCTAAGACCGGTTAGGGCTTAATTTGCAATGCAAGTGCCTAATGAAGAGTTGAGGATTTATGTTGCACTAGGCAAACTACCTCGAAGTCCTATGGCTTTGTTATTTAATTCTAGGAAAGTTTTCTTGAAGTAGACTCGAGCTTTCTCGATGACGATGGCCGTGCTGCCCACCATGCTCCGAGCTCCTTGTTGTTGCAGAGGTTTAGTTTTAGAAATCATAAATCAGGGGATGAGAAAAGTGTTTTGGTTTAGAGAAAATTTTAATTTCCAAGTGTTTTTTATGTTTTAATTAAAACAAATCTTAAAGTTGATTATAACGACACCGGTTAAGATCCCACGGTTCCATCCTTCCGGCATCATTATTTTTATCGGATTCACTTAGTCCGGATGAATTTGCTAAACTCAACTGAATGAATTCCACACTTTCATTTAGGATCGTGGGAAATCCCATTAGCAACACGTAGGTTACATCATCCGAGGTATTCCCGATCATCCAACAGGACGTTTTAATTTAGTTGTGATTGTAGTTTTGTGTTCTATTTGTGATTAAATTTTGAGTTGTTTTATATTTTGAAATGTTGTGGCGGTGAATTTTATCTTGCAATAACTTTTAACTTAGTTTTGGTTTCAGTTTTAGGGACTATCCTAAAGGTGTGGGTTTTCATGCAACAGTTGTTTATCATGCAAGAAAAGTAAGTGCGATGCGATTAATGAGATTGCAATAATGTATATTGCAAGAAAGTAAATTGCAATAAAATAAAAGCGTACACGGAGGGTCTTCCCATCATCCCAAGTTGCACTTAAAACACAATTAGAATATTTAAGCAAGTTCTCGGGTAAAGCTAAGGGAAGGGTTATGGTTTTCTACCAAATTCCTAATCCTATAGCTTAGTCATTTCCTATGACGTCTAGGTTCCTTGTGTTTTGGTTTGAACACAATTTTCTTCATCAAAGAACAATTAAATTCAATTGTTCTTATAAACATCCTATCATATTGAGAAAGTGTTTAAGAAGAATCTTAAACATCTTTTCAATATTCGTTGAATTGTTTTAAGTCCAAATGGATTCAATTACACAAATGAATTAATCGTCCAAGAATCTCAAGTTTTGTTATCTTGCTCGAGTGAACTAGGACATTTGAATATCCTATAGGTGAAGTAACATTTCATTTAATATTTTGTTTAGGAGTTATGATAACTAAAGCTTTTGAGGGTAAATTGGTGTTCAAATGGTTTGTGATTTAGTTTAATTTCCATTAATGGGTTTAAATTTGGAATAATGTTCAAGTTGCTTTATATTTAATTTCTATATGTCTTAGGTAATGTTATTTAATTCAATTTCATTTAACTTTAATTTAATTTAATCTAATTTTAATTTTAATTTAATTTAATTTAATTTAGTTTGATTTGATGTTAAATTAATTTAGTTTAATTTGATTTAATTTCCTTTAATTTAATTTAATTTATTTATTTAATTTAATTTAATTTAATTTGATTTAATTTGATTTAATTTGTTTTAATTTAATTTAGTTTAATTTAATTTAACTTAATTTATTTATTTAATTTGATTTAATTTAATTTAATTTAATTTAATTTTATTTTATTTTATTTTATTTAATTTAATTTAATTTATTTAGTTTAATTTAACTTTTAATTTTAATTTAATCTAATTTAATTTAATCTAATTTAATTTACTTAATTTAATTTAATTTTTAATTTAATTTTATTTTTTAATTTTAATTGAAATTTTTGAAAGAGTTTAATAATTTAATTTTAGTTTAATGATTAAGTCTTTTAATATTTTGAATTTTGAGTTATCATTTTAATTAAGAATTGAATATTAATGAGATGATTAATTTAGGGATTTTTAAATTAAAGAATAAATCTCTTCCTAATAATATCCCTGTTTTAATAATTCCAATTTTTTTATTCTTCCAAATTTAATCAACTATTTAATTAAGGTTTAATCATTTTAAAATTGTTTAATGGGTTTCTACCCTTTAATTATTTAAATTTCAATCATCCAAATCAGATTAGGATAAAATATTTTACTTATTAATTTTTATTAAACCTAAAGTTTTAATTAAAGGTTAAAATTTTAATTACCATTTTGCCCTTTAAGCTTAATAATTTCATAACTCACTAAATTGAACTCAAATGAACTTGAAATTTTTATATGACTTCACTCATATGTCAATAAAGACATGAGAGAAGAAAATGTGATTTTTCTGTATTTAATTTATTTATATAATTGTTTTTGGTGAAAAATAGAGATTTCCAAGGAAAATTTAATAACATGACCAAGGAAAAGTTTCTGTCCTTAAGAAAATTAGGGGACATTCCTAATGACCAGAGGACGACTTGGACTAATTTTGGTGATTTTTGGAATTATATTATTTTTATTATAATTATTTTAAGTTTTGGAGTGTTAATTAATTTAAAAATAAAATAAATGTTGAAAAATGAATTTTATATTTTTCAAAAATCTCTCTGATATCAAGGAAATCAGAGAATCAGATTTTACAATTTTCTAATTTTTCTATGATTTATTATAATTATTTTAGTGAAAATGCTAGAAAATACATTTTTTTAATTTTAAAATTATCCTAGAGCTTTAAAATTTAATATCTCACTAAATAGACCTAAGAAAAATATGGGGTTTGTTCCTAAGTGATTAAAATTCAAAATGTGACATTTTGGTGAATTTTATTATTTTTGTGATTTTTATTATTTTTTAATTATTAAAATATTAAAATAATATTAAAAATCAACTTTTTTAGAAAATTGAAATTTTAATTTTCTTAAATTTCCCTGATATCAGAGAGGCTCCAAAACCAATTTGGTGAATTTTTGAAAGATATTTTGAAAGTAATGAATTTTTGAAAGATATTTTGAAAGTTATGAATTTTTAAAGTTTAAAATAACTAAATGGCTTAATCAACCCAATTAGTAGGGCTAACCAAGTCCAATTGACCTCAAATTTTTATGGTGGGTTCCTCTGATCCTAAAGGTCAGTGAAGAATTGATTTCAAGTCAATTTGATGTATGGTTGGCTCTAATTAATTAGAGATCCATTTTGGGTGTTTAAGCCAATTAGGGTTATTTTAAATGAGTTAACTCAAAACCTATTTTTCCTAGGGTCCTCTGGTCATAAGGAACATCACCAAATTTTCCTAGAATTTATTTCACAACATGCTATTTATTGGAATTAAAATACTCAAAACGAGTAACATGTATTTGAAAAATCAATAACTTTTCATAGGGATGGCCTCCGAGTTTGGAAAATTCGGGGAATGTTCCCAAATTCAGAGGCTTCAAAAGCCCTATGGTCTCATGCCATGGTGAATTGTATACATGCATGGAGAATTAAAAATATGCAGAGAGTAAATAAATTATTAAAAATAAAATACTTGATGAAATTAAATAATTTCTTTTCCACATTATTCTCCTCTGTTCACTGAGCAAGAAGGTATTTTTATTTTATTTTTATGATTTTTCTACACAAAGTTATGAATTTTTGAAGTTTAGGGAATTAAATAAATCAGAAAAATCCCTAATTTTCTATTTATCCACACGGCAGCTGCGTCGACCTCGGCGGCTCCGAACGCCGCGTGGCGCGCTCCCATTCGACGCCGCCATCCGACTCGGCGCTCGGGGGCCCGCCGTATCGTTCCGTCTCTCGATCCGACGCGATCCCGGCCATCCGTCCGCGCGTGTATTGAATGGACGGCATCCGTTCATCGTCCCCGAGCGTCCTCACCCGAGAGCCGTCCACACTAAATCCACTAAGATCTCACTCGATACTCGATGGATTTTCATGTTCTTATGCTCTATGGATTCGTCTTGAGAAGACGAACACATCTATACGGTTTATGTGGGATGAAATTTATGCAATAAAAATGGAGAATGTTCGAAGCTCGGGAAGAAGAGTGAGGCCATACCTTTGCTCGGAGAAGTGTGGCTTCGATCCGAGAGTTGTTGCACCTTCGATTGGATCCGCGCAAGCTCCGGATGAAGTCTCACGGTGCAGTAAATTGTCTAGGTGTGATTTCGACCAAGCCCGATCACAAAGCTTGGAGGCTGGAGCAATCGGGTGGCTCTGGAGATGGGGCTTTTGCTGGTGGACACCTTCCCTTAGTCTGGTGAAGGTGTAGAACCAATCAATTTGGGGATTGGCTCACTGTGGAGAAGTGTCCTTGTTTTGGGCTTGGATTTCAACTCTGAAATTAATCTCACAGAGAAGAAATGGCAGGGGGATCTCAGTGGGGATCAAGTGCTCTGTGTATGGGGAGGAGTACGGAACAATTTTGGCGAGTTTCCTTAAGGTTTGTTTCAGCACCTCTCATGGCCGAGAGGGGTGGTGTTTAAATAGGAGATGGTGGAGGGCCTCCCGTGGAGAGTTAGGGCTTGGGATCAGCTGCTCTTGGCAAGAGAAGAACAGCTCCAATGGCCACTGGGGATGGGGCAGCTCAGCAAGGGAGAATTCCTAGGTTGGCTCACATGTGAGCTCTCGGCCATGGTGTTTTCCGGCGGCCTGGTGGCTGGCCGGCCAGGCATTGGTCACCATCTTGTTCAGGTGGGTCAGGGCTGGGGTTTGGTGCATTCAATTGAGGTTTGACATGTGTAAAGTGATTGAATCAAAGTAGAAAGGGGAAGGGGTCATTTTGGCTTATTTTGGTCAACCCATGCAAATGGGTTTGGTGCACCTCCCCAAGACCTGGTTTTAGGCTGAGGAGGTCAGGTGGGTCAACCTCCCATGTGTGGTGGAGTCTCCATCATGGATTAGGTGGCAAAGCATGGTTTAGAGTGTGACATGAGTATGGTTAAAAAGGCTTAATGAAGGGTTAGGAAAGGGTCCCCTCTTCTTGCCATTAATGGCATGGTTACATGTAAAGAGGCTCTCATGGCTTCCATGTGGCTCATGCATGGCTTAATGGCTCACCTTTGGCTTGGGAAAAGTCAAGTCAATTTCATAAAAAAAGGTTTTAAGAATTTTGGATATTTTGGTGAAAATTTGGATGAAGCTTCATTTAGAATTATTTGATCATTGGTTTATGACTTAGGGATGATTTTAATTGAATGGATGATGTAGAGAAATATCATGTGAGCTTTGGGACCAATTTTGGGCCTTTGGATGTGGTGAAGGATGGGCTTTTAAAATGGTTTAGGAAAGTGGGCTTTTGAATTTTAAAATGGATTTTGGGATGAAATTTTGTAAAGAGGTTGGGCCAAAAAATTGTTGGGTTTAGCTCATGGATGTATCATGAGTGACTTGAAGCAAATTGGGAGTGATTTGGGTTTGAATTGGGTTGAATTTGGGTTCTTTTGGTGAATGGGCCAATATAGGTCCAAGTGGGCCAAGTTGGGCCAATGTTGGGCTAGGGTTGAAATTGATGTAAAATTATTGTTGAGAAATGTTTATGGGAGTGTTTAAAGAAGGTTTTGACTTTGGTTGGGCTTTGATTCTGGGGTTTGGGCTCATTTGGGTTAGGTTTGGGTTTAGGTCAAAAATGGGCCTTTTAGCTTTGGGTTGAATTTGAGTGGGGTTTGGGTCTAAATTTTGGGCAAATCATGTTAGTGTTTTGCTTGTGGGGATGCTAAGGAAGGTTTAGAAAAGATTTGGGGTTAATTGGAGTTGAATTGGGTGAGTTTGGGTTAGGTTTGGGCCATGGGTCCAAATTGGGCTTTAAGGCCAAAAGTGAAATTGGATCCAAATATCAATCAAATTGAACTTGGATTTGGTCTAGATTGGTGTTGGGAATGTTGAATTGAAGTTTAGAATTGAATTGGACCAGAATTTGGGTCAATTTGGTAGGTTTGGTTTGACATTGGGTTCACTTTGGGTTAAAATGGGTCAAATTGGGGGTTTTGACAAAAGTAGGGTAAATTGACAAAATTGGCCCATGGTGTAGTTGGACAAAATGAAATTGGGAACATTTGGGATTTTCTGGAATTTTCTGGGAATTTTCTGAATTTTTGGATTTTTGGGTCAAGAGGGGTATTTTGGGTATTTGGAGGGTATTGGGAGGTATTTTTGGAATTTTTGGTATTTTTGGGTATGGATGATCAATTTAAGTGATGTGGAAATGTTTGGGATTGATTTTGAGGAATATTGGGTGATTTGGAAATTTTTGAGAAATTTGGGTAGTTTCAAGGGTTTTGGGTAGAGTTAGCGGGTGTAGGGTCCCGGGGTCAAAAATTAAAAATTTGGGAAATTGAAGATTGGGTAAACTTGAGTGGAATGAAATCATTTTGGTTGAGCCATGAAGCCACATCAAGCCCACATGAGCCATGAAGGGACTCATTTGAGGCATTCATCTATGTTGTTCCTAACCCTCTTAGCCAAGGGCTTAGGGGTTAAGGACCATCCATGTGAATCACCTACATGAGTCAGGAGGTCAAGTTAGGTATGGGTGTGGTTTTAGGAGGTGTGTGAAAGTGTAGTGTATGAGTGTAGTGTGTGTGTAAGTCAGCCCCTTCGCCAGACCAGGTCACCCAGGGCAGTCCTAAGGCCAAAGAGTCCTATAGGAATCCATCCTTTAAACTTCCACATTTGATTTCAACCCTCTAGGTGATTAGGGGTCTACAGTCAAGTTTGTGGAGTTTGCAGGGAGTTAAGAAGTGGTTTGAAATTCAAGATGGTGGATCCCAATTCTAGTCCTCTAAGATAGTCAAAGGAAAAGCCTAAGGCTAGATCCTAAGTACCAAAAAGAAGAAGAGAAGACCTCATCGAAAATGAGGTCGACAAATGGACCCTCGATAGGTGTGGTGAGCTGACGGAGCACACCGCGCGTATTAGTGTTGACCGAAGCGATCAACAAAACCATCACAGATGTCCAGTGACAAACTTAGGATGAAATAGAAGAGTTTCGTTGGGGAGTGTCAAGTATATCTTTGAAGCTGGAGATTCTCGAACTCTCGGCGGGGAAAGGAAAAGGAGGTGAATTTCAAATCACATGATGCTGGGGAAATTCAATTTAGATTTTATTTTGTTTCAATTTAAGTTTTGATATGTGAGTTTAGATTTCAATTTGGAGTTTTAATTTAGATTGAAGTTTGTCAAAATTAATTTGAAGGGATTTGATTTGAAATGAATATTGGAATTTTGTGGTTTTAGATGTAACATCTTCAACCTCAAAAGAAAATTGAATTAATTGGATTGAATCATTACAATGAGGAGAGATCTCAGAGCAATGTGGTATTGGATGTAAAATCCTTAACCTCAAGAGTTTGATTTCGATGTATTTCATTGCAATAGGGAAAGAATCCTAAAGCAATGCAGTCTCGGATGTAAAATCCTTAACCCCAGGAATTTGATTTTGATGTATTTCATTGCAATAGGGAAAGAATCCTAAAGCAATGCAGTCTCGGATATAAAATCCTCAACCCCAAGAATTTGATTTTGATGTATTTCATTGCAATAGGGAAAGTATCCTAAAGCGATGCGATCTTGGATATAAAATCCTCGACCCCAAGAATTTGATTTTGATGTATTTCATTGCAATAGGGAAAGAATCCTAAAGCAATGCGATCTTGGATGTAAAATCCTCGACCCAAAAGTTTAAATTTGATGTACTTCATCTGCGATAGGGAAAGGATCCTAAAGCAATGCGATCTTGGATGTAAAATCCTCGACCCAAAAGTTTGAATTTGATGTACTTCATTGCGATAGGGAAAGGATCCTAAAGCAATGCACTCTTGGATGTAAAATCCTCGACCCAAAAGTTTGATTTGATGTATTTCATTGCGATAGGGAAAGGATCCTAAGCAATGCGGTCTTGGATGTAAAATCCTCGACCCAAAAGTTTGAATTTGATGTACTTCATTGCGATAGGGAAAGGATCCTAAAGCGATGCGGTCTTGGATGTAAAATCCTCGACCCAAAAGTTTGAATTTGATGTACTTCATTGCGATAGGGAAATGATCCTAAAGCAATGCGATCTTGGATGTAAAATCCTCGACCCAAAAGTTTGATTTGATGTACTTCATTGCGATAGGGAAAGGATCCTAAAGCAATGCAGTCTTGGATGTAAAACCCTCGACCCAAAAGTTTGATTTGATGTATTTCATTGCGATAGGGGAAGGATCCTAAAGCAATGCAGTCTTGGATGTAAAATCCTCGACCCAAAAGTTTGAATTTGATGTATTTCATTGGGGTAGGGAAAGGATCCTAAAGCAATGCAGTCTTGGATGTAAAATCCTCGACCCAAAAGTTTGAATTTGATGTACTTCATTGCGATAGGAAAAGGATCCTAAAGCAATGCAGTCTTGGATGTAAAATCCTCGACCCAAAAGTTTGAATTTGATTGAGATTTGATTTGAAATTTGGAAAGATGAATTTGAAATTTGATTGAGATTTGATTTGAAATTTGGAAAGATAAATTTGAAATTTGATTGAGATTTGATTTAACATTTATGTTGATTTTGTTTATCTTTTAATGATTCAAATTTTATTTCATTGTTTATTTAATGTTCATGTGAATTTGGTGTTCGTCATTTTTAGATTTTTAAGGAAAGTTTTTTTTTATTCTCTTTTTTTATTTCTTTTCTGTTCTTTGTTCGAAGTTTATTTAACTTTAATGGCGTTTCCAGATCAATTTGCACAAAAGATGTGAAGGCCGAAAATGTGACATGGTCACTTTCATTCCAATCATGTCGAGGATACATCATACAACTTGATGCGGAATATATTTCATACAATCCATGTAGACTCGAAACGGACTATGTATGATCTTCGTCGATCCATCAAAAGAAGCATCTGTCAAAAATCCATGTCTGAATAGTGGGGTACATGGTTAATAACATCACCTTCCAAGCCATCCTTGGCAAGGATGCCGTATAGATGTACATTGGAGGTGTGATATTTCCCATGTAACTCACAGCTCATAAGGCCGGAGGTTCTCTAGCTCCGGTGCGGTCGGAAATGGTAACGTGTCTTCCGTCGTCCATCCTCCCGAAAGTAGCGAGATCCGCTTCACTGGTACTCCGGTATGATATGCTTAGCGATATCCGCTCCGTTGCCTTTCGGTATCATGACGGAACCTACCGGTAATGGTATCTTCACCGGCCCTCGGAACTCACCCGGGCTCTGCTATCCGGAGGTCGGATCCGAACATGATGTTACACTCGTTCGGGAAAGAGAGCGTGCGAAGGGTCCGACAAAGTCGTGGTGATCTATGTGTGGGGGTATGCGGTCACCCTGTTTGTAGATGTTGATAATGCAGTTATTGGGTATGCAATTTCTTGCGATACCCTCCATGTTATCAATCTCTTTACCATTCTCTTGATGACTAATGGCATCGGATCCACTTGCCCATGACGGAGTATTCCTGGTGGGTTTCCCTTCCTGTCTTCAGCAAAGTTGTAGCAGCATCCGCATTGTATTGTGATTCTTCCCTTCCCTGGCATCCATCTCCGGGGTTCTGAGTATGTGTTTTCCCTTAGGCGGCCTGCTCGGCCCATTCTTTTCAAATCCCGATGCAATCCACAATTTCGTTGTTGTTCATACTCCGAGAATACGTACGTATGTAGCTCGAGGCCCTCTAGTATATTGATTCTTCGCCTCTAATTCTTTAGAAGTATTCAAAGGTTTTCTTTTCGACATTCCGCATTCTCTCCAGCTCGTATTCCGGAATGATCCGCGGATGGCGAGGCTCAGTGACATATTGTGGTATATACGGTTCAATCCCTTCACGTTCTCTCCGCATAACTCGGCTCCTCGGGGATGATGCACGTCGGGACATCCCCCGGGGTTGCTTCGCAACAAGGTCATGCATTACGAGTGGTTCTATCCGGTGGCGTGGTAGCCTTCTTTCTTCCGGTCTTCCGGAGATTTCCCTGGTCCTTTACGTTATCCCGGGAGCTGGCCTCCTTTCTTCGGGTTCTCGGTGAGCCGGTGTCCTTGAAGTGTATGTACCGGCATTAGCAAGCTGTCTCGTCGCGCTGGTCCGCGGCTAGTTTTGTTAACATCTTACGGATACGGCGATTCTTATTTCTTTGTTGCGTTCGTCGTGAGAGTAGCTCTTCGAACTTCTTGAATCTCCGTGGGCGCGGCGGCGACAAGCTCGCCATCTGCCGTAGCGACTACGGACTTCATTTTCTTGTCTTCTTCGGTGTTTGCTTTTCTTTTCTTCTTCTTTGGATTGGTGGCTTGGGCCACCCACCTTCATCACTTGTCCGCACAGGCGGTTCTTCTCGGTCAGTCGGGACCCGGTCACTTTCCTCGTCATCGTAGGCTCGCCGGTGCAAAATCCGAGTCAATCTCGATTATCGCTCCATCTTTCACCCTCTTTTCATCGAGTGCAAGGCTTACGCCATTCTTAAAGTTCGGGACCAACCGCCCGTTCGACATTTTCCCTGCGAAAAGACAAGGAAAAGGATCGGAGGTCGTACTTAAGAACAAGAACATTAAGAAAATGTTTATTAAAGACATATTTTTTTTCTCTTTTTTTATTTTTTAAATTTAACAGGAATGAAGTAGGATAAGATCAGGGAAGGGATTTTGATTTGGAAAAGAAAACAAGGAAAACTTTATTATCATGATTTTATTTATTTTAGCACATTTTATTATTTTTAGGTTCGGACCCAGTCATAAGTAATTACTTCGCCCGTGTTTCTTAGGGATGAAGAATTCATTCCTTCGAAACATCAGGTAGCGTAATACTTTTTCAAGTATCGTCCGTTGATCGGAAGCATATGTCGTTTTCCACGGCAATTCACTAGATCGGTAGGAACCTCCCGAGTATACTTGCTTCAACCACAAACGGTCCTTCCCAAGTGGGTTCAAATTTTCCTCCTATCTTGCGGTGTGCAAGAATAGGTCTCTTGAGAACGAGAACTAAGTCACCAACTTTGAAGGTCCTTGGGCGGACCCGGCTTGTCATGGGCTTGAACCATCTTAGCTTGGTATAGTTTTAAATTTTGTTGCGGCTGCAAGTCTTTTCCCTTCCGGGCTTTCTAATTCTTCGAGTCGTAATTTGGCGTTCTCTTCTGTCGTGATCTTATTTGCAACTCGCAATTCGAGTGAAGGAAGGCCGAACCTCTAAAGGTAACACTCGCCTCGGACCCATACACCGGAGCGTAAGGTGTAGCTTGAGTAGGAGTTCGAAGGTTGTCCGGTAGGCCCATAAGGCTTCTAACAACTTCTCGTGCCAATTTCTCTTATTATCGTCCAAGGTTTTCTTTAAGATTTGAACGAGAGTTTTATTAAAGGCCTCAGCGAGGCCGTTTGCTCTTGGGTAGTAAATTGTTGAGTATTGCCAATCGATTCCGTGTCTCCTGGCAAAATTGTTGATTTGCGTGCTTCTGAATGCTGACTCATTATCTGAGATGATCCTGCGCGGCACTCCGAAACGATAGACAACTTGGTTCTTGAAAAACTGTAGCACGTGGTGTGCTTTCACTTCTCTAAGTGGAACTGCCTCTGCCCACTTGGAAAAGTAATCCGTAGCCGCAAGAATGAAGCGATGTCCTTTTGAAGATGGTGGTTCTATTGGACCCACTATATCCGTGCCCCAACATTCAAATGGCCGCGACGCGATTGTCGGATGTAGCACATTTGGAGGTTGGTGTAGAACCACTCGGTGCACTTGGCATTGGTGACGGCTCTTAGCGATTTTCATACGGTCGGTCATCATCGAGGGCCGGTAGTACCCTAGTCTTTTAATTTTCATTTTCATCTTCGGACCCGTCGGTGAGTGCCGCGAGTCCTGAATGCACCTCCTTAACAATTTCACGGGCCTCGGACCCGCTTAGGCACCTTAGCCACATTTGATCAAAAGACCTTCGTACAATGTGTTGTTTATTAATGCGTAAGACGGAGTTCTTTTCTTGATCGATGGGCTAGCGACCTATCGTCCGGTAGCTTTCTGTTTGCGGGTAGTTCATCGATGGCTGTCGCCGATCTTACGTGTTTTCACGTCACCTGCTGCAATTGATTCTTTTTCTTTTTCTGATTTGTGTATTGTGTCTATGTCGAGTTGTGATAGGACCTGACGTCCGTGAACTGACACTTCCACTGATTCATCTTGCAAACAGGCAAATTCTTTTGCGAGACGGGCTAAAGCATCTGCTAAAGCATTTTCTTTTCTGGGAATTTTGTAGATCGTCACATTTGGAATTTGTTCCAACAATTGTATGGCATACTGGAAGTATTGCTCGAGTCTGGGCTTTAAAATTCTATACTGCCCGACGATCTGTTGAATGATTAACTGCGAATCCCCGTAGATGTTGATGTCTGTTATCCCCATTTGGATAGTTAATTCCAGTCCCATTATGAGGGCTTCATATTCTGCTTCATTGTTTGTACACGGTTCTGTAAAGTGGTAGGAGTATCTTAACATTCCCCGCTCCGGTGTTATAAAGATTAGCCCGATTCCTGCCTTACCGGGCACTATCACTTGCGAATCTTCGTCTTTGTGTGCTGAAGATGCTCCGTCGAAATATAATTCCCAACGTCGATCATCAGGGTCTTCTAGATTCATTATTTGTTCATATGGCAAATCGTCATTAAGAGGAGATTCTGCCGGCAAAGGGTGTGCTGCGAGGAAGTCTGCTAAGACTTGTCCCTTTATGACACGAAGAGGCACGAAAGTTATATCGAATTGCGATAATATCATTGACCATCCGGCAAGTCTTCCGGAAAGTGTCGGACGAGTCATCAAGTATTGCAATGGATTAAACTTCGAAATCAGGTTGACCTTATGAGAAAGCATGTAGTGCCTGAGCTTTTGAGCGGCGAAGATCAGGGCCAGACAATGCTTTTCAATTGCGAGATACCTTATTTCCGTCGGAAGTAAACGACGGCTTAAATAGTAAAGAGCATTCTCTTTACCCTCATCATTGACACAGGCTAACGAGGCTCCGAGAGAGTCGTCTAAAGCCGCGGTGTAAAGTATCGGCGGTTTACACGAGACGGGGCTGCTAAAACGAGGAGGTGTCATTAAATATTGCTTAATGTCCTCGAAGGCCTTCGGCATTTCTCTTCCCAAATAAATTTGGCGTCCTTTTTAACTAGTGCCGAGAAAGGCTGACACCTACCGACAAGTTTGAGATAAAGCGTCGAAGATATGCCGGCTTCCCTTGAAAGGATCGTAGTTGTTTTAAGGTTTTGGGAGGCGGCATTTCTAAGATAGCTTTAATCTTTTCCGAGTCAATTTCAATTCCACGATGTCGGACAACGAATCCTAAGAATTTCCTCGAGGTGACGCCGAAGGCGCATTTTAAGGGATTCATCTTAAGGTTAAATTGTCTTAATCGTTCGAAAACAATTCTCAAATCATACGAAGTGGTTTTCCTTTACTTTGCTTTTGATGACCACATCATCCACGTAGCATTCGACTTGATTGTGGATGAGATCATCAAAAATTCTTGTCATTGCTCTCCGGTAGGTTGCTCCTGCGTTCTTCGATCCGAATGACATTATCGTGTAGCAAAATACTCCGATCGGCGTTCGAATGCTTGTAAGCTTTTCATCTTCCGGTGCCATTTTTATCCGGTTATATCCCGAAGATCCATCCATGAATGAGAATATCTCATGTGTCGAAGCAATGTCGATCATTAGTTCCGGGATCGGTAGAGAGAATTCATCTTTTGGACATGCTTTGTTTAAATCTACGAAGTCCACACAAATTCGATCCGACCATTCTTCTTTACGACTGACACCACATTGGCTAACCAAGCCGGGTATTGTTCTTCACGGACAAATTTAGCGTCTATTAGCTTTTTAACTTCGGCTATGACTTGTTGTTCGATTTCTAGACGCATTCTTCTGGGACCTTGTCTGACTGGGACAGAAGTAGGATCCACTCCTAGCTTATGGACTGCGACCTCTAGAGCTAATCCTGGCATTTCATCGTAGTTCCAAGCAAAACAGTCTTTAAATTCCATTAATAACTTGATTATTTCTTCGGAGTCTTCTTTATTGAGTAAGGAGCTAACAAAGGTAGGTCTAGGCTCTTCGCTAGTACCTAAGTTAACTTCCGTTAACTCATCTATTGTAGATTTAATTTCTTCTTCAAATTCTGGTGGAGCGTCTCCAATTTGTACATCTTCGAGTTCGTCTGTAGTTTCCATTCAGTTTTCATTAGACTCGCAAGTGACAACCAAGCAAAATTCAGTATCGTCAACTGATCCTACTGTGCTGAATCTGAGTCCATACTTTGAATTGGGTGGACGACCGGAGTTATTCCATAATTTTTGAAAACGTTGTGATTGACCTTTTGTCCATTGTCGAGGTAAGAAACCACGTTGAATTAAATTTTGAACACAGGGAGAGTACCACTCAAAAGGTAATTCCATTAATTCGATGAAGTGACATCTTCAAGTTGTACATTATTTTCGGTTTTGGAGGAAGAAGCACCACGGTAGAATTTGATGGGCTTTGCACCGCCGCTACGTACCTCTTTGACCACCATACCCTCGATCTTATTAGAATGGATCGGGGTTAGGGTCATAGTATGTACGTAGTGGTTAATCTTCTCGTACATTGATTTGTATTCTTCATTCTTTTCATCTTCGAGGGAGATCTTGAATTGCGGCTTCTTCCGACTTATTGTTGCTGCTTCTTGTTTGATTTCTTTTTCTTTTTCATAACTGTCTTCCCAATCAACATTGATGGTTGGTTTCCTCTGTCCAACTGTCCTAGCGTCTCTACCACGGCCTCGTCCCCGGCCTCGACCTCGGATGCGAGTTGTGGAGAAACCTTCACCATCTCGCCGTAAGGGAGTGGTGAGTGACTGTTGGACTAGAACTTCAGGTTTTTCGTTGTCCCGAACTTTCTTTGCTTCATTTGTTACAGTATCTCTGGAGAAGATTGTTTTCTTCGGTGGTGCATAATAAGATGCGTCTTCATGGATTCCAATCTCATGTACGGAGAATGGTTGCAAGTCACCTTTGATGCACTGTTCCCCTCCATCGTAGTATTTGATGCACTGATGTAGAGATGATGGTACCATCCCGTTTTCATGTATCCATGGTCGGCCCAAGTAGAGCGTTGAACGACGTTTCGAATCAATTATGTGAAATTTTGCGGTTGTCTTTGCTAAGTCACCGGTCTTCATTAGTAGCGTTATTGATCCGAGGGCTCTTTCTCCTTTACGGTTGAATCCTCTTAATAACATTTTGTCGGCCTCGAGCTCACGAGCATCGATTTCCAAGTATGCTTTAGTGTTCGAAGACTCATTATATTGATTGATGCTCCTGGATCCACCAATACTGCGGAGAGTGTAAATTTTCCGATTAGTAATCGAAATGTACAACGGTCGGTTGTGATCCGTCGTCCCAGTAGTAGGTCATTGTCCGTGAAGGTAACACCTCGTCGTTCCTTTAACGAACAAACCTCATCTAAGGAATCTCCGGCCATTTGAGCTAAGCAAATTTCTGGATCAAGTAAGGCTTTGATCAGAGCTTCTCTCATCTCCTTTGATAAGATGAGAGCATCGTAGATTCTCAGTTTGGCCGGTAGTTTCCTAAGATGGGCTAGTACGTTGTAGTCCACTTTATTTCCATGTGTCTTGGCTTCTTCTCGAATGGGTATTTCTTCTGCTGGGGTTGGTTCTTCTTGAACAACCACCTGCTTTCCTTTGTCCTTTGGACCCATTCTCGGAGGAAGAACTCTTCCACTTCTTAAGTTGACTTCTGTAATTTCTTCTGAATTTAGTGTTGAGCTTGCTGGTGTTTCTTCTTGAATTGGAATGACAGGTTCTTCTGGATTAGCTTCAGAATCTGAAGGCTCTAACTCTATTGTGACTGGAGCTCCTCGAAACTCGCAGATAGATTCGTTGCTTGTTGAACTCTCGTAGCCTCCTTGATGGATGTCTTCTTCATTATTTTGATCGTCGAGATTGTGTATGATTTGAGAATTGTCGTTGGTATCGAAATTGATGTTCGGATTGTCGCTAGTTATGTAATCGTTAGAAACAGTCAAAACGTAGCCAACGCCATCACTTCTATCATTATATGATCCCACCGAAGTGAGCGGATAATCATACGAGTCGGAGGTTCGAGGGATTTCTCCCCGAATCGAAACAACTATCCTAGGATAAGCAACCCCTAGTCTAGCCTTAGGAGTCTCGGTCCTCTCTTCTTCGTCGATTTTCTTCTTCTCTTCAACCATCTCTTGTTGAGGTGGTTCTTCTATCGCAAGTGATAGTGCCGACTTAACAGGTTTCGAACTCTGAATTGAAGCTCGCACCGAAGCGGTTTGGATGCTGTCTAAAATCTTTTTCGAAGACCTCGTCCAAGCGGTAGTGTTGACCTCATTTTTGATGAAGTCTTCTCTTCTTCTCTTTAGTACTTAGGATCTAGCCTTAGGCTTTTCCTTTGACCATCTTAGAGGACTAGAATTGGGACCCACCTTTTTAGAAATTCAAACCACTTCTTAACTCCCTGCAAACTCCACAAACTTGACTGTAGACCCCTAATCACCTAGGGGTTGAAATCAAATGTGGAAGTTTAAAGGATGAGTTCCTATAGGACTCTTTGGCCTTAGGACCGCTCACAGGTGGCACTGAGTCCGGTGAAGGGGCTGACTTACACACACACTACACTTCCACATACCTCCTAAAACCACACCCATACCTAACTTGACGTCCTGACTCATGTAGGTGATTCACATGGATGGTCCTTAACCCCAAGCCCTTGGCTAAGAGGGTTAGGAACAACATAGTGAATGCCTCAAATGAGTCCCTTCATGGCTCATGTGGGCTTGATATGGCTTCATGGCTCAACCAAAATGATTTCTTTCCACTTAAATTCACCCAATCTTCAATTTCCAAAATTTTCAATTTTTGACCCCGGGACCACTACACCCGCTTAGCTACCCAAAACCTCGAAATTACCCAAATTTCTCAAAATTCTCCAAATTACCCAAAATTCTCCAAAATCATTCCCAAACATTTCCACATCACTTAAATTGATCATCCATACCCAAAAATACCAAAAATTCCAAGAAAACCTCCCAATACCCTCCAAATACCCAAAATACCCCTCTTGGCCAAAAAAATCCAAAAATTCAGAAAATTCCCAGAAAATTCCAGAAAATCCCAAATATTTCCAATTTCATTTTGTCCAATTACACCATGGGCAAATTTTGTCAATTTACCCTACTTTTGTCAAAACCCCCAATTTGACCCATTTTAACCCTAAGTGCACCCAATGTCAAACCAAACCTACCCAATTGACCCCAATTTTGGTCCAATTCAATTCTAAACTTCAAATCAATATCCCAAATACCAATCTAGACCAAATCCAAGCCCAATTTGATTGACATTTGGATCCAATCTCACTTTTGGCCTTAAAGCCCAATTTGGACCCATGACCTAAACCTAACCCAAACTCACCCAATTCAACTCCAATTAACCCCAAACCTTTTCTAAATCCTCCTTAGCATTCCCACAAACAAAACACTAACATGATTTGCCCAAAATTTAGACCCAAACCCCACTCGAAACTCGACCCAAGGCTAAAAAGGCCCGATTTTGACCTAAACCTAAACCTAACCCAAATGAGCCCAAACCCCAAAATCAAAGCCCAACCAAAGTCAAAACCTCTTTGAAACACTCCCATAAACATTTCTCAACATTGATTTTACATCAATTTTAACCCTAGCCCAACATTAGCCCAACTTGGCCCACTTGGACCCATATAGGCCCACTTACCAAATAAACCCAAATTCAAACCAATTCAACTCCAAATCACACCAAATTGACTCCAAGCCCTTCATAGAACATCCCTAAACCAATTATGACATTTATTTGACAAAGTTCTTCACAAAATTTTTATCCAAATGCCCATCCTAAAATCAAAAGCCCATTTCCCTTAAACTTTCCTAAAAGCCCACTTCACCACATCCAAAGGCCCAAAATCTACCCTAAAGCCCACATGACATCTCCATTTGTCATCCACTTAATTAAATCCATTACCTAAGTCCTAAATTCACCATCAAATTATTCCAAATTAAGTTTCATACAAATTTCCATCAAATTACCAAAAATTCTTAAAACCCATTTTCATGAAATTGACCCAAGCTTTTCCCAAGCCAAATGGAGCCAAGGATGAGCCATTCACAAGCCATATAAGCCATGAAAGTTTGGCATGTGACCATGCCATTAATGGCAAAAGGAGGAGGTCCTTTAACCATCTCCTAAAAGTCATTAGCCTTAAGCATGTCTCCCCTAACCAAGATTTAATCCAAATATTCTTGGATAAGGACATCACCACCTCTTGACCGGCTAGCCTAACCGATCTTCTCGGCCCAAGACCAGCCATGGGGAGGTGAACCCAACCCAAACCAATGGGTTGACCAATTTCAAGCCAAAATGACCCCTTCCCCATTCCATTTTAATTCAAACACTTTACACATGTCCAAGCCCGATTGACTTCACCATTGCCAAGCCACGACCTCCCCGGTCAAGATGGTGATCCATGCCTGCTCGGCCGGCCGCCTGGATCGCCGGAAAACACCACACCCGAGAGCATCATGTGAGCCCAAGCTTGGAATTCTCACCTGCCGAGTTGCCCCATGCCCGATGGCCACCATGGCTGTTCTTCTAGTCACCGGAGCGGCTGATCCCATGCCTCGACTCCCCCGGGAGGCCCTCCGCCCTCTCCTATTTAAACTCCACCCCTCTCGGCCATGAGAGGAGCCGAGCACAAACCTTGCCGAAACTACGCCAAAATTGTTCCGGACCCTTCTCCACCCTTAGAGCGAGTTGATCCCAGGTGTCAATTTTCCCTAATCCCCAGCGATAAAATCCGATTTCCCAGCTGAAATTCCACCCAAAACCGGGACACTTCTCCACAGTGAGCCAATTCCCAAATTGATTGGTTCTACACCTTCACCGGACCGAGGAAGGTGTCCACCAGCAAAGCCCCATCTCCAGGCCACCCAGTTGCTCCAGCCTCCAAGCTTTGTGATCGGGCTTGGTCGAAATCACATACAGACAATTCACCAGACCAGGAGACTTCATCTGGAGCTTGCTGGGATCCAATCGAAGGTGCAACAACTCTCAGATTGAAGCCACACTTCTCTGAGCAAAGGTATGAGCTAATTTTTCATCCCGAGCTTCTGGAGATTCTCCATTTCAAATGCCTTAATTTCAATGCATGTTAACCGTATAGATGTGTTCGTCTCTTCAAGACGAATCCATAGAGCATAAGAACATGAAAATCCATTGAGTATCGAGAGAGATCTTAGGGATTTAGTGTGGACGGCTCTCGGGTGAGGACGCTCGGGGACGATGAACGGATGCCGTCCATTCAATACACACGCGGAAGAACGGCTCAGATGGCGTCGGACCAGGAGACGGTACGAGAACCGCGGGGCCCGGGCTGCTCACTCAGGTGGTGGCGTCGAATGGGAGCGCGACGCGTGTGCGTTCGGAGCTGCCGAGGTTGACGCGGCGCCGCGTGGATAAATAGAAAATTAGGGTATTTTTCTATTTATTTAATTCCCTAAACTTCAAAAATTCATATCTCCGTGTAGAAAAATCAGAAAAATAAAATAAAAATACCCTCTTGCTCGGTGAACGGAGGAGAATAATGTGGAAAAGAAATTATTTAATTTCATCAAGTATTTTATTTTTTATAATTTATTTACTCTCTGCATTATTTTAATTCTCCATGCATGTATACAATTCACCATGGCATGAGACCATAGGGCTTTGAAGCCTCCGAATTTGGGAACATTCCCCGAATTTTCCAAAGTCGAGGCGATCCTATGAAGAGTTATTGATTTTTCGAGTTCATGTTACTTGTTTTGAATATTTTAATTCCAATAAATAGCATGTTGTGAAATAAATTCTAGGAAAATTTGGTGATGTTCCTTATGACCGAGAGAACCCTAGGAAAAATAGGTTTTGACTTAGTTCATTTAAAACAACCCTAATTGGCTTAAACACCCAAAATAGGTCTTTATTTAATTAGAGTTAACCAGGCATCAAATTGACTTGAAATCAATTCTCCACTGACCTTTAGGATCAGAGGAATCCACCATAAAAGTTTGAGGTCAATTGGACTTGGTTAGCCCCACTAATTATGTTGATTAAGCCACTTAGCCATTTTAAAACTTTAAAAATTCATAACCTTTAAAATACCTTTCAAAAATTCACTAAATTGGTTTTGGAGCCTCTCTGATATCAGGGGAACCTAAGAAAATTAAAATTTCAATTTTCTAAAAAAGTTGATTTTTAATAATATTTTAATATTTTTAATAATTAAAAAATAATAAAAATCACAAAAATAATAAAATTCACCAAAATGTCACATTTTGAATTTTAATCACTTAGGAACAAACCCCACATTTTTCTTAGGTCTATTTAGTGAGATATTAAATTTTAAAGCTCTAGGGTAATTTTAAAATTAAAAAAATGTATTTTCTAGCATTTTCACTAAAATAATTATAATAAATCATAGAAAAATCAGAAAATTGTAAAATTTGATTCTCTGATTTCCTTGATATCAGAGAGATTTTTGAAAAATATAAAATTCATTTTTCAACATTTATTTTATTTTTAAATTAATTAACACTCCAAAACTGAAAATAATTGTAATAAAAATAATATAATTCAAAAAATCACCAAAATTGGTCCAAATGGTCCTCTGGTCATTAGGAATGTCCCCTAATTTTCTTAAGGACAGAAACTTTCCCTTGGTCATGTTATTAAATTTTCCTTGAAAATCTCTATTTTCTACCAAAAATATTTATATAAATAAATTAAATACAGAAAAATCACATTTTCTCCTCTCATGTCTTTATTGACATATGAGTGAAGTCTCATAGAAATTTCAAGTTCATTTGAGTTTAATTTAGTGAGTTATGAAATTGTTAAGCTTAAAGGGTAAAATGGTAATTAAAATTTTAACCCTTAATTAAAACTTTAGGTTTAATAAAAAAATTAACAAGTAAAATATTTGATCCTAATTTGATTTGGGTGATTGAAATTTAAATGATTAAAGGATAGAAACCCATTAAGCAAATTTAAAATGATTAAACTTTAATTAAATAATTGATTAAATTTGGAAGAATAATAAAATTGGAATTATTAAAATAGGGATATTATTAGGAAGAGATTTATTCTTTAATTCAAAAATCCCTAAATTAATTATCTCATTAATATTCAATTCTTAATAAAAATGATAACTCAAATTCAAAACATTAAAAGACTTAATCATTAAACTAAAATTAAATTATTAAACTCTTTTAAAAAAATTTCAATTAAAATTAAAAATAAGATTAAATTAAAAATTAAATTAAATTAAATTAAATTAAATTAAATTAAATCAAATTAAATTAAATTAAATGAAATAAATTAAATCAAATTAAATTAAACTAAATTAAATCAAATCAAATGAATTAAATTAAATTAAATTAAATTAAATTAAATTAAATTAAATTAAATTAAATTAAATTAAATTAAATTAAATCAAATTAAATTAAAATTAAATCAAATCAAATTAAATTAATTTAACATCAAATCAAACTAAATTGAATTAAATTAAATTAAAATTAAAACTCAATTAAATTAAATTAAATTAAATTAAATTAAATTAAATAACAACACTTAAAACAGAAAGAAATTAAATATAAATCAACTCGAACACTATTCCAAATTTAAACCCATTAACTTAAATCAAATCATTTGAATACCAATTTACCCTCGAAAGCTTTGGTTATTATAACTCCTAAACGGAACATTAAATGAAATGTTACTTCACTTATAGGATATTCGAATGTCCTAGTTCATCGAGCAAGATAACAACAAAACTTGAATTCTCGGACGATTAATTCATTTATATAATTAAATCCATTTGGACTTAAAACAATCCTAGAAATATTGAAAAGATGTTTAAGATTTGTCTTAAGCACTTCCTCGATATGATAGGACATTTATAAGAACAATTGAATTTAATTATTCTTTGATGAAGAAAATCGTCTTCAAACAAAAACACAAAGAACCTAGACGTCATAGGAAATGACTAGTTATAGGATTAGGAATTTGGTAGAAAACCATAACCCTTCCCTTAGCTTTACCTAGGAACTTGCTTAAATATTCTAATTGTGTTTTAAGTGCGGCTTGGGATGACGGGAAGACCCTCCAGTGTACGCTTTTATTTTATTGCAATTTACTTTCTTGCAATTTACATTATTGCAATTTATTTAACTGCATTGCACTTACTTTTCTTGCATGATAAACAACTGTTGCATGAAAACCCACACCTTTAGGATAGACCCTAAAACTGAAACCAAAACTAAGTTAAAAGTCATTGCAAGATAAAATTCACCGCCACGACATTTCAAAATATAAAACAACTCAAAATTTAATAACAAACGGAATACAAAACTACAATTACAACTAAATTAAAACGTCCCGTTGGATGATCGGGAATACCTCGGATGATTTAACCTACGTGTTGCTAACGGGATTTCCCATGGTCTAAATGAAAGTGTGGAACTCATTTAGTTGAGTTTAGCAAATTCATACGGACTAAGTGAATCCGATAAAAATAATGATGCGGAAGGATGGAACCGTGGGATCTTAACCGGTGTCGTTATAATCAACTTTAAGATTTGTTTTAATTAAAACATAAAAAACACTTGGAAATTAAGATTTTCTCTAAACCAAAACACTTTTCTCATCCCACGATTTATGACTTCTAAAACTAAACCTCTGCAACAACAAGGAGCTCGGAGCATGATGGGCAGCACGGCCATCGTCATCAGCAAAACCTGAGTCTACTTCAGCAAAACTTTCCTAGAACTAAACAACAAAACCATAGGATTTCGAGGTAATTTGCCTAGTGCAACATAAATCCTCAACTTTTTGTTAGGCATTTGCCTTGCAAATTAAGCCCTAACCGGACTTAGGATTCCGAGGTAGTCGTCTGATACGACATAAACCCTCACATCTTCAAGGCTATTTGTATGATTCTATCATATAAGTATAAGTCCTAATTAATTAAAATTAACAAGATTAAAATATTTAAAAATATTAGGACTTTCTTAAATCTAAGCCAAACAATAGGATAGTCGGGAAATTACCGAAGTTCACTTCGAATCGTGATTTCTCCTACTTTTCTTCCTTTGGATTCACAAAACAAAATGTTCCAAACTTGATCCATTCCCTATTGAAATTCCAAAATTCAATCCCTTGAAAACTTAAACTTTGAAATCCTTGAGAGCGGAATTATTGATTATTATCGAGAGTTTTCTTAGGTGATTCCCGTCACTTAAGATGTAATTAACTATAGGGGCTTGCCCTTATAGGGAATTTTGAAGAACCTGAGTAATATAAACCACGTTTAATGTTTTCATATTAAACGGGGAATTTTGTCGGCTTATAAAATTGGTTCGCGGACCAAACGAATGTCACAAATCTTCTAGTTTATTTAATCGAGCCCCACCAGTCAAGCGGTGAGTCTATCCTTAGGGATAGATACACGGTTTGTGGTGCGGTGCTCGTTTATATAAACTATTTGGGACGTGAGATCGGTTTAATCTCATATCTTAAAACCTTCAAATTTAAAATTATTTTCAAAATCAAATACTACTTTTCAAATTATTTATTTTAATTAAATTAAAAATTCGCCGACGGATTTACGTTAGGCGACCCCTCTTCAAAATAAAACACAACCTAAAAATATGCCGACGGAGTAGTCCATCCATCGTCGGTCGTATAGGGATCTATCGGAATGATGGGATCGGTTGAGATAACATTGACGGAACCTCCTTTACGGGGTTCCTTCATGTACTCCTTCGGGATTGTTATATTCCCTTTCCGAAGGTTGTCCTTGAGCCAACTTTTGAAGGTAATGCAATCTTCTATCTTGTGCCCAAGCATCCGGTGGTAGGGGCAAAGTCGGGATCACCTTTCTTGTTGACTTCCTGCGGTCTTTTAGGCTCCGGCAGCTGGAAATCCGGAGTCTTCATCGGACTACGGAACATTTTCGGCATCGCTTCATTCTTGAACGGATATTCTCTCGCTCGAAGCTCCCTTAATGTTCGTTGCGGACGAGGCGGTTGTTCATACTTGTGGAGATGACTGATAGCCGGGTCGGGGTTGCTTGGTAGTCTCGTTGTGATTGCTTGCGGCCGTTACGGTGATATTTGCATCGGTTGCTTGCCTTTGTCAACTGCCGCAACGATCCCGGATTTCTTTTCAAAAGTCTTCACGAGCTTTTGCTTGTCCGTCTTATCGGCGAAACTTAATTGCTTCGCCTCTTCTTGCAAGCTTCCGGCCTTGCTTAACAACTTCTCGAAAGTCTTAATAGTGAATCCTTTGAGGAGAAGTGCTATCGGGCCGTGAATGCTTTTAAGCAAGATGCCGATTGCATGTTGTTCTTGTAGTTGTGGTTCACACTTCATGCTTAAGTTCCTCCATCGAAGTATGTAATCCACCAAAGTTTCGTTCGGCCTTTGTTTCTCTACCACTAAAGCACCTATAGTGATGTGGTGCTGAGCTCCGGCGAATCGCTTGATGAAGAGGTTCTCTAGTTCTGAGAACGTCTTCACCGAACCATTTGGTAATTCTGCATACCAGTCGAAGGCGATTCCTGACAGGCTGCTGACGAACTGTCGGAAGAGTAATGCATCGCTCCCGCCGGCATTGCAACAACTGGCACGAAAGTGTGCAACATGCTGTCGGGGGTTCCCAGTTCCATCGAAGGTCTTGAACAGAGGTGGTACGAAGCTATTTGGGTATTGGACAGCGTCGAATTCTTCCGGGTAAGGTCTATCCGTCCGAATGGATGTCCCGCTCTTCGATTGTGCTAAGGCTTCTCGCACCTGCTGTTCCACCAAGCTTTTGATATCCTTTTCAGGGATCATACTTTGTGTTGTATCCTTTTCGATCGATCGTCCCCGTTGACGGATGTAATCTCCTTTCCTCCGTCTATAATGTGAATGACCTCTGGGGGTGTCTCTCTTTGTGGTTGCACTTGACTCTGGAGAGTGGCCAGAGCTACAGCCATCTCTTCTATCCTTTTCGCCATTTGAGCGATCGTGTCGTCTTTCTCCTGAAGCTGCCTTCTCATCAGTTCTGGCTCCTCTCTTTCTGCGGCTGCAGGAGCACCTTGCGAAGCTGATGAAGCTCGTGTTTCGACCATGTTGTATTCGTTGTCCATGAATTCCGATGAATCAATCTCGTCTCCGAACTTTTCTTCTCTTTCTTTTGCTAATCGTCGGATATCGGTTCTCAACTTTTCCATGGCATCTTCTAGCGGGGCTTTCTGTGTGTCCTCGCGGTTGTCATGCGATAGCTGCCGGGTCCCCTTTTCACGAGTCCCCTTTATCGCAGTAGCACTTTCTTCAGATTCAAGTCTCCTGGCGAGACTTTCTTTCTTGGGCTCGTTGTTTCAATCTCGACTCGCCCGGTAATGGGACGCCATACCATCCTTCTAGCGACGGAAGGTCTAGGACCGGATGGTGCGTCGACCAAATGCTGGAAGGTGGTATCCTCCCTAATCTGTAATCCGGAAACGACGACAGGCGGACTAGCCTTCATCCTTTTATTTGGTTTTTCTGTCATGACGGCGAGTTCTACTCGGGGCCCAAGACGGGATTTGACTGGCACCCGCCCTATCCTTCGTAGAATCTCCGACATGGGGCAGTTTTCCTTCTTTGCTAACTTTTCTACCAAAGTTTGCAGTCGAGCAAACGGCGTAGTTCTAGTCCTTTTCTTGCGGCTATCGTTGTAATATGCAGGCTGAGGTAATGCGGCGAGCAATGTTGCGAACATTTTCCTCGTCCTCCGCGGCGGAGAGGGGATGGAACTCGCTTCCTCCCAAAAGTGGTATGTATTCGAGCAGCGGTGTATATTCGGGCGGTTACGGGATTTCATCCGGAAAGCAATTTCGGCGGCTACGGCTTCTCTAGCGATCCTTCTACTTCGGTTTCTTCTTTAGGTCCTTGTCGGTGATGGAATCTTTGAACTCGGACCCGATTTCGAAAACAGAAGGTCTTACAGGAAGATCTGTACCCTCCACGGTAACAGGTTTACCATAATTCTGGATTTCTTTCCCCTTTAATTGGGCAGAAGTCGGGGTAGGTGCAGAAACAACTAGACCAGTGGGGGTAGTAAGGACAGTCCTCCTGCGGACAGCAGTACTCCTCTCAGTCGGGATCCTTTGCAGGGGAGGAAACTCTTGAGTCGACCTAAGGTTGAACTCGAGCAACGGCTTCTCGGTTTCGGATACTTTGTTCGTCGGTGCGAAAAGGGAAACGTCGGTGATCTTGACATTCGTGTTTTCGAATCCTTGTCCAAATCGGATGATCCCATTGTCGGGCGAGCTCATCCTTATAGACGGCGAAGTCCGATCCATTGGTTAAGGAGAAAATCGGCTTTGGGGCTTCCATTTCGCGGGGTAGATTCGGTTGTCGGTCCCAAGTTATGCTTCTTTTCTTTAGGAAGAAAAGAAAGGAATTGAAAAGAGTCCGAACACATTCTTGTTCATGTATTTATAAGAAGGAATCATTTGTTAAAAGAATCATTTATTAAAGGATTTATTTAATTAGAACGGAATGTTCAAAGGTGTAGAGAAGGTAAGGAATCCGATTCAGAGTTGGAAAGGAAAAGAAAGTCTTATGCAAGACTTCTCGACTCGAAGGATCACTCCTAAACTAACACCTATTGGGGGTCCACCCCTCCTCGTAAATGTGGTAAAAGGATCTCGGAACCTCTCCGTTTAGGGGTGTCTAAACGGTGGCTCCTAAATCCGAGAGAATGTTGGCTATACTTGTCCAAGGTAGAAATGAACATAGTATTCCAACGGAAAGAAGGGTAGTTTGACCCATTAAGGACATGGATACACTACCGATTTTTGAAAGCAGAATTATCTGATTATAATGGAGAGAGGAATTGTCCCCAACAGAGTCGCCAGAAGTTGTCGGCATATTTTTAGGTTATGTGTTTTATTTTGAAAAGGGGTCGCCTAACAGAAGTTGTCGGCGAATTTTTAATTTAGTTTAAATAAATAATTTGAAAAGTAGTATTTGATTTTGAAAATAATTTTAAATTTGAAGATTTTAAGATATGAAATCAAGCCGATCTCACATCCCGAATAGTTTATATAAACGAGCACCGCACCACAAACCGTGTATCTATCCCTAAGGATAGACACACTCGCTCGACGGTGGGGCTCGATTAAATAAACTAGAAGATTTGTGACATCCGTTTGGTCTGCGAACCAATTTTATAAGCCGACAAATTCCCTCGCTTAATATGAAAGCATTAAACGGGGTTTATATTACTCGTGTTCTTTTAAAATTCCCTATAAGGGCAAGCCCCTATAGTTAATTACATCTTAAGTGATGGGAATCACCTAAGAAAACTCTCGATAATAATCAATAATTCGCTCTCAAGGATTTCAAAGTTTAAGTTTTCAAGGGATTGAATTTTGGAATTTCAATAGGGAATGGATCAAATTTGGAACATTTTGTTTTGGGAATCCAAAGGAAGAAAAGTAGGAGAAATCACAGATTCGAAGCGAACGTCGGTAATTTCCCAACTATCCTATTGTTTGGCTTGAGTTTAGGAAAGTCCTAATATTTATTTAAATGTTTTGATCTTGCCAATTTTAATTAATTAGGGCTTATATTTGTATGATAAAATCAAACAAATAGCCTCGAAGATGTGAGGCTTTATGCCGTATCGGACGACTACCTCGGAATCCTAAGACCGGTTAGGGCTTAATTTGCATGACATGATCATGCAAATGCCTAACAAAGGTTGAGGGTTTATGTTTCACTAGGCAAACTACCTCGAAATCCTATGGATTGGTTATTTAATTCTAAGAGTGGTTTTGCTGATGTAGATTCAAGTTTTTGCTGATGACGATGGCCGTGCTGCCCACTATGCTCCGAGCTTCTTGTTATTGCAGAGGTTTAGTTTTAGAAGTCATAAATCAGGAGATGAGAAAAGTGTTTTGGTTTAGAGAAAATCTTAATTTCAAAGTGTTTTTTATGTTTTATTTAAAACAAATCTTAAAGTTGATTATAACAACACCAGTTAAGATCCCACGGTTCCATCCTTCCGGCATCGTTATTTTTATCGGATTCACTTAGTCCAGATGAATTTGCTAAACTCAACCGAATGAGTTCCACACTTTCATTTAGACCGTGGGAAATCCCGTTAAGCAACACGTAGGTTACATCATCCGAGGTATTCCCGATCATCCAACAGGACGTTTTAATTTAATTGTAATTGTAGTTTTGTGTTCTGTTTGTGATTAAATTTTGAGTTGTTTTATATTTTGAAATATTGTGGCGGTGAATTTTATCTTGCAATGACTTTTAATTTAGTTTTGGTTTCAGTTTTAGGGACTATCCTAAAGGTGTGGGTTTTCATGCAACAGTTGTTTATTATGCAAGAAAAGTAAGTGTGATGCGATTAATGAAATTGTAATAATGTAAATTGCAAGAAAATAAATTGCAATAAAATAAAAGCGTACCTGGAGGGTCTTCCTGTCATCTCAAGCTGCACTTAAAACACAATTAGAATATTTAAGCAAGTTCCTAGGTAAAGCTAAGGGAAGGGTTATGGTTTTCTACCAAGTTCCTAATCCTATAGCTAGTCATTTCCTATAACGTTTAGGTTCCTTGTGTTTTTGTTTGAAGACGATTTTCTTCATCAAAGAACAATTGAGTTCAATCGTTCTTATAAACATCCTATCATATTGAGAAAGTGTTTAAGAAGAATCTTAAACATCTTTTCAATATTTTGTAGGGTTGTTTTAAGTCCAAATGAATTCAATTACGCAAATGAATTAATCGTCCGAGGATTCAAGTTTTGTTGTTATCTTGCTCAGTGAACTAGGACATTTGAATATCCTATAGGTGAAGTAACATTTCATTTAATATTCTGTTTAGGAGTTATGATAACCAAAGCTCTCGAGGGTAAATTGGTGTTCAAATGATTTAATTTAAGTTAATGGGTTTAAATTTGGAATAGTGTTCAAGTTGCTTTAGATTTATTTTGAATTCTTTATGTCTTTGGTGATGTTATATTTAATTCAACTTAATTTAATTTAATTTAATTTAATCTTTAATTTAATTTAATTCAATTTAATTCAATTTAGTTTGATTTGATGTTAATTTAAATTAATTTTATTTGATTTAATTTTAATTTAATTTGATTTAATTTAATTTAATTTAATTTAATTTAATTTAATTTAATTTATTTAATTTAATTTAATTTGATTTATTAATTTAATTTAATTTAATTTGTTTATTTAATTTAATTTAATTTAATCTTTAATTTAATCCAACTTTTAATTTTAATTTAATTTAATTTAATTTATTTCAATTTAATTTACTTAATTTAATTTAATTTTTAATTTGATTTTATTTTTAATTTTAATTGAAATTTTTGAAAGAGTTTAATAATTTAATTTTAGTTTAATGGTTAAGTCTTTTAATATTTTGAATTTTGAGTTATCATTTTAATTAAGAATTGAATATTAATGAGATGATTAATTTAGGGATTTTTAAATTAAAGAATAAATCTCTTCCTAATAATATCCCTATTTTAATAATTCCAATTTTTTTTATTCTTCCAAATTTAATCAACTATTTAATTAAGGTTTAATCATTTTAAAATTGTTTAATGGGTTTCTACCCTTTAATTATTTAAATTTCAATCATCCAAATCAGATTAGGATCAAATATTTTACTTATTAATTTTTATTAAACCTAAAGTTTTAATTAAAGGTTAAAATTTTAATTAGCATTTTGCCCTTTAAGCTTAATAATTTCATAACTCACTAAATTGAACTCAAATGAACTTGAAATTTTTATATGACTTCACTCATATGTCAATAAAGACATGAGAGGAGAAAATGTGATTTTTCTGTATTTAATTTATTTATATAATTATTTTTGGTGGAAAATAGAGATTTCCAAGGAAAATATAATAACATGACCAAGGGAAAGTTTCTGTCCTTAAGAAAATTAGGGGACATTCCTAATGACCAGAGGACCACTTGGACTAATTTTGGTGATTTTTTGAATTATATTATTTTTATTATAATTATTTTAAGTTTTGGAGTGTTAATTAATTTAAAAATAAAATAAATGTTGAAAAATGAATTTTATATTTTTCAAAAATCTTTCTAATATCAAGGAAATCAGAGAATAAAATTTTACAATTTTCTGATTTTTCTATGATTTATTATAATTATTTTAGTGAAAATGCTAGAAAATACATTTTTTTTAATTTTAAAATTGCCCTAGAGCTTTAAAATTTAATATCTCACTAAATAGACCTAAGAAAAATATGGGGTTTGTTCCTAAGTGATTAAAATTCAAAATGTGACATTTTGGTGAATTTTATTATTTTTGTGATTTTTATTATTTTTTTTAATTATTAAAATATTAAAATAATATTAAAAAACAACTTTTTTAGAAAATTGAAATTTTAATTTTTTTTAAATTTCCCTGATATCAGAGAGGCTCCAAAACCAATTTGGTGAATTTTTGAAAGGTATTTTGAAAGTTATTAATTTTTAAAATTTAAAATGGCTAAATGGCTTAATCAACCCAATTAGTAGGGCTAACCAAGTCCAATTGACCTCAAATTTTTATGGTGGGTTCCTCTGATCCTAAAGGTTAGTGGAGAATTGATTTCAAGTCAATTTGATGTATGGTTAGCTCTAATTAATTAGAGATACATTTTGGGTGTTTAAGCCAATTAGGATTATTTTAAATGAGTTAACTCAAAACCTAATTTTCCTAGGGTCCTCTGGTCATAAGGAACATCACCAAATTTTCCTAGAATTTATTTCACAACATGATATTTATTGGAATTAAGATACTCAAAACAGTAACATGAATTTGAAAAATCAATAACTTTTCATAGGGATGGCCTCGACTTTGGAAAATTCGGGAATGTTCCCAAATTCAGAGGCTTCAAAAGCCCTATGGTCTCATGCCATGGTGAATTGTATACATGCATGGAGAATTAAAAATATGCAGAGAGTAAATAAATTATTAAAAATAAAATACTTGATGAAATTAAATAATTTCTTTTCCACATTATTCTCCTCTGTTTACTGAGCAAGAGGGTATTTTTATTTTATTTTTATGATTTTTCTACACAAAGTTATGAATTTTTGAAGTTTAGGGAATTAAATAAATCAGAAAAAATCCCTAATTTTCTATTTATCCACGCGGCGCCGCGTCAACCTCGGCAGCTCCGAAACGCCGCATGGCGCGCTCCCATTCGACGCCGCCATCTGACTCAGCGCTCCGGGGGCCCGCTGTATCGTTCCGTCTCCTGATCCGACGCGATCCTGGCCATCCGTCCGCGCGTGTATTGAATGGACGGCATCCGTTCATCGTCCCCGAGCGTCCTCACCCGAGAGCCGTCCACACTAAATCCCTAAGATCTCACTCGATACTCAATGGATTTTCATGTTCTTATGCTCTCAT
This sequence comes from Papilionanthe hookeriana x Papilionanthe teres, assembly GCA_022702705.1. Taxonomy (NCBI): domain Eukaryota; kingdom Viridiplantae; phylum Streptophyta; class Magnoliopsida; order Asparagales; family Orchidaceae; genus Papilionanthe; species Papilionanthe hookeriana x Papilionanthe teres. The sequence continues at coordinate 105,554,398 of CM040424.1, read as the reverse complement.
GGATTCGTCTCGAGAAGACGAACACATCTATACGGTTTATGTGGGATGAAATTTACGCAATAAAAATGGAGAATGTTCGAAGCTCGGGAAGAAGAGTGAGACCATACCTTTGCTCGCAGAAGTGTGGCTTCGATCCGAGAGTTGTTGCACCTTCGATCGGATCCCAGCAAGCTCCGGATGAAGTCTCCTGGTCCAGTGAATTGTCTAGGTGTGATTTCGACCGAGCCCGATCACAAAGCTTGGAGGCCGGAGCAATCGGGTAGCCCGGAGATGGGGCTTTTGCTGGTGGACACCTTCCCTCGGTCCGGTGAAGGTGTAGAACCAATCAATTTGGGGATTGGCTCACCGTGGAGAAGTGTCCTGGTTTTGGGCTTTGATTTCAACTCCGAAATCGAGCTCGCGGAGAAGAAATGGCAGGGGATCTCGGTGGGGATCAAGTGCTCTGTGTATGGGGAGTAGTCTGGAACAATTTTGGCAGAGTTTCCTTAAGGTTTCTTTCAGCACCTCTCATGGCCGAGAAGGGTGGTGTTTAAATAGCAGAGGGTGGAGGGCCTCCCAGGGAGAGTTAGAGCTTAGGATCAGCTGCTCTTGGCAAGAGAAGAACAGCTCCAATGGCCACTGGGGATGGGGCAGCTCAGCAAGGGAGAATTCCTAGGTTAGCTCACATGTGAGCTCTCGGCCATGGTGTTTTCCGGCGGCCTGGTGGTTGGCCGACCAGGCATTGGTCACCATCTTGTTCGGAGTGGGTCGTGGTCGGGTTTGGTGCATTCAATCGAGGTTTGACATGTGTAAAGTGATTGAATCAAAGTATAAAGGGAAGGGGTCATTTTGGCTTATTTTGGTCAACCCATGCAAATGGGTTGGGTGCACCTCCCCAAGACCTGTTTTTGGGCTGAGGAGGTCAGGTGGGTCAACCTCCCATGTGTGGTGGAGTCTCCATCAAGGATTAGGTGGTAAAGCATGGTTTAGAGTGTGACATGAGTATGGTTAAAAAGGCTTAATGAAGGGTTAGGAAAGGTTCCCCTCTTCTTGCCATTAATGGCATGGTGACATGTAAAGAGGCTCTCATGGCTTCCATGTGGCTCATGCATGGCTTCATGGCTCACCTTTGGCTTGGGAAAAGTCAAGTCAATTTCATAAAAAAGGGTTTTAAGAATTTTGGATATTTTGGTGAAAATTTGGATGAAGCTTCATTTAGAATTATTTGATCATTGGTTTATGACTTAGGGATGATTTTAATTGAATGGATGATGTAGAGAAATATCATGTGAGCTTTGGGACCAATTTTGGGCCTTTGGATGTGGTGAAGGATGGGCTTTTAAAATGGTTTAGGAAAGTGGGCTTTTGAATTTTAAAATGGATTTTGGGATGAAATTTTGTAAAGAGGTTGGGCCAAAAAAATTGTTGGGTTTAGCTCGTGGATGTATCATGAGTGACTTGAAGCAAATTGGGAGTGATTTGGGTTTGAATTGGGTTGAATTTGGGTTCTTTTGGTGAATGGGCCAATATAGGTCCAAGTGGGCCAAGTTGGGCCAATGTTGGGCTAGGGTTGAAATTGATGTAAAATTAATGTTGAGAAATGTTTATGGGAGTGTTTCAAGAAGGTTTTGACTTTGGTTGGGCTTTGATTTTGGGGTTTGGGCTCATTTGGGTTAGGTTTGGGTTTAGGTCAAAAATGGGCCTTTTAGCTTTGGGTTGAATTTGAGTGGGGTTTGGGTCTAAATTTTGGGCAAATCATGTTAGTGTTTTTCTTGTGGGGATGCTAAGGAAGATTTAGAAAAGATTTGGGGTTAATTGGAGTTGAATTGGGTGAGTTTGGGTTAGGTTTGGGCCATGGGTCCAAATTGGGCTTTAAGGCCAAAAGTGAAATTGGATCCAAATATCAATCAAATTGAACTTGGATTTGGTCTAGATTGGTGTTGGGAATGTTGAATTGAAGTTTAGAATTGAATTGGACCAGAATTTGGGTCAATTGGGTAGGTTTGGTTTGACATTGGGTTCACTTTGGGTTAAAATGGGTCAAATTGGAGGTTTTGACAAAAGTAGGGTAAATTGACAAAATTGGCCCATGGTGTAGTTGGACAAAATTAAATTGGGAATATTTGGAATTTTCTGGAATTTTCTAGGAATTTTCTGAATTTTTGGATTTTTGGGTCAAGAGGGGTATTTTGGGTATTTGGAGGGTATTGAGAGGTATTTTTGGAATTTTTGGTATTTTTGGGTATGGATGATCAATTTAAGTGATGTGGAAATGTTTGGGATTGATTTTGAGGAATCTTGGGTGATTTGGAAATTTTTGAGAAATTTGGGTAGTTTGAGGGTTTGGGTAAAGCTAGCGGGTGTAGGGTCCCTGGGTCAAAAATTAAAAATTTGGGAAATTGAAGATTGGGTAAACTTGAGTGGAATGAAATCATTTTGGTTGAGCCATGAAGCCACATCAAGCCCACATGAGCCATGAAGGGACTCATTTGAGGCATTCACTATGTTGTTCCTAACCCTCTTACCAAGGGCTTAGGGGTTAAGGACCATCCATGCGAATTACCTACATGAGTCGGGAGTTCAAGTTAGGTATGGGTGTGGTTTTAGGAGGTGTGTGAAAGTGTAGTGTATGAGTGTAGTGTGTGTGTAAGTCAGCCCCTTCACTGCACCGGATCACCTGTAGGCGATCCTAAGGCCAAAGAGTCCTATAGGAACCCATCCTTTAAACTTCCACATTCGATTTCAACCCTCTAGGTGATTAGGGGTCTATAGTCAAGTTTGTGGAGTTTGCAGGGAGTTAAGAAGTGGTTTGAAATTCTAGATGGTGGATCCCAATTCTAGTCCTCTAAGATAGTCAAAGGAAAAGCCTAAGGCTAGATCCTAAGTACTAAAAAGAAGAAGAGAAGACCTCATAAAAAATGAGGTCAACATATGCGGGCTGAGGTAATGCGGCAACAATCTTGCGAACATTTTCCTCGTCCTCTGCGGCGGAGAGGGGATGGAACCTGATTCCTCCCAAAAGTGGTATGTATTCAGGCAGCGGTGTATATTCGAGCAGCTTCCGGATTTCCTCCAGAAAGCAATTTCGAGCAGCTACGGCTTCTCTAGCGATCCTTCTACTTCGTTTCTTCTTTGGGTCCTCGTCGCTGATGGAATCTTTGAACTAGACCCGATTTCGAAAACGAAGGTCTTACGAGAAGATCTCGTACCCTCCACGCGTAACGTGTTCACCATAATTCCGGATTTCTTTCCCCTTTAATTTGGCGAAGTCGGGGTAGGTGCAGAAACAACTAGACCAGATGGGGGTAGTAAGGACGGTCCTCCTGCGGACGCGCAGCATTCTCTCAGTCGGGATCCTTTGTAGGGGAGGAAACTCTTGGGTCGACCTAAGGTTGAACTCAATCAGCGGCTTCTTAGCTTCGGATACCTTGTTCGTCGAGTGCAAAGAGGGAAACGTCGGTGATCTCGACATTCGTGTTTTCAAATCCTTGTCCAAATCGGATGATCCCATTGTCGGGCAGACTCATCCTTATAGACAGCGAAGTCCAGTCCATTGGTGAAGGAGAAAATCAACTTTGGGGCCTCCATTTCTGCAGGGTAGATCCTGATCGTCAGTCCCAAGTTATGCTTCTTTTCTTTAGGACGAAAAGAAAGGAATTGAAAAGAGTCCGAACTCATTCTTTTTCATGTATTTATAAGAAGGAATCATTTGTTAAAAGAATCATTTATTAAAGGATTTGTTTATTTAGAACGAAATGTTCAAAGGTGCAGAGAAGGTAAGGAATCCGTTCGGAGTTAGAAAGAAAAAGAAGGTCTTATGCAAGACTTCTCGACTCGAAGGATCACTCCTAAACTAACACCTATTGGGGGTCCACCCCACCTCAAAAATGAGGTAAAAGGATCTCGGAACCTCTCTGTTTATGGGTGTCTAAACAGTGGCTCCTAAATCCGAGAGAATGTTGGCTATACTTGTTCACGGTAGAAATGAACATGGTATTCCAACGGAAAGAAGGGTAGTTTGACCCATTAAGGACATGGATACACTACCGATTTTTTGAAAGCAGAATTATCTGATTATAATGGAGAGAGGAATTTTCCCCAGCGGAGTCGCCAGAAGTTGTCGGCATATTTTTAGGTTGTGTGTTTTATTTTGAAAAAGGGGTCGCCTAACAGAAGTTGTCGGCGAATTTTTAATTTAATTTAAATAAATAATTTTGAAAAGTAGTATTTGATTTTGAAAATAATTTTAAATTTGAAGGTTTTAAGATATGAGATTAAACCGATCTCACATCCCAAATGTTCTAGTTTATTTAATCGAGCTCCACCGTCAAGCAGTGTGTCTATCCTTAGGGATAGATACATGGTTTGTGGTGCGGTGCTCGTTTATATAAACTATTTGGGATGTGAGATCGGTTTAATCTCATATCTTAAAACCTTCAAATTTAAAATTATTTTCAAAATCAAATACTACTTTTCAAAATTATTTATTTAAATTAAATTAAAAATTCACCGACAACTTCTGTTAGGCGACCCCCTTTTCAAAATAAAACACAACCTAAAAATATGCCGACAATATGAACCATGGGTTCCAAAAGAACAATGCATCAATGGGTGTGTTTTTTATTAAGGTTTCTCAGTCTTCTTAGGGAATGTGGACAAGCCACCCCTCTAATGTTCCAGCACAGGAGGTTTATCATTTGAGATTGGAGGAGGGGAAAGTGATTTATGGGAGCTGGATCTGGTTCTACTTCTATTAAGTGGGGGTGGGGTGGGGGTGAAACCACTCTAGTATTGGTAGTAGAAGATTCTACAAGTTTCTAAAGTTCAGATTTATTCTTCTTTTTTCTTCTTAGAAGAGTAAATTTCCCATTCCTCCTCCATAGAATTAGAAGCAGCTCTCAGTTTGGAAGGAGAAGGAGGAAGAAAGGTCTGAGGGGGAGAGGTTGATCTGGGCAATGTGACAGGTGGGGTGGGTTTTAGGGGAGGTAAAGATCAGTTAGAGAGAGGGTTGGTTGGAGGTGGGGGGTTAGGATAAAGATCAGTTGAAGAAAAGTTTTCAACCTGAGTGGGAAGAGGTAATACCTCAGGAGAAGGGGGTATCTCAGTGAGGTGAAACTGCCTGGGAGAAGTTTCCAGCTGCACATTTGTGCTCAACCCATTAGCATTGACCAGAATGTTGGATACATTAGCATTAAGTTCATCTCTTGCTTGGGCTGGGGCTCTCCTGGAGGATGAATGGAGTCTGTAACATCTATCTGTAGCATGTCCAAACATCTTACAGTGAGAACAATAATAAGGCCTTTGCTGCATAATTACTTCTTGCCATTGCCCTTCTGCATCTGAACCAATCCAGATTCTTTTCACTTCAGGGAGTGTGATATCCCTTTCAATTTGAATTTTGGCATATTTAGGTTTGGTCTTATGTAGAGTGGTAGAATCTAACTTTAGGGGAGTTACAATGGCTCTCCCAATTTGAAATAAAGTAGTTTGATTGAAGAATCTGTAAGGTAGGTTAGAGAGTTTAAACCATATGGGGACTATGGGGGGGTCCTTGCTTGGATCAAAATCTGGAGTCCACTTAATCAGTTTCATCTCCATGCCTGCTATGCTTACCATCTGTTTAGCAAAAAGTCTGGCATAATCTTCCTCTGATGTAAGATTAATTAGCAGGTGCCTTCCATCTAGTAGTCCAATTTTCCAGTTGCTGATGAAATTAAGGGAATCAAAATAGTTCTTTACTAGTTCCATCTTTGGGTGACACAATGCAAACTTTCCAATCAGAGTTAGTTTAACTTCCTCATTTAAGCTTTCTAACTCTTGCTCAGTGAAGTAAACTGCAGGACATCCATCTTTGACTCCTATGGGTTTGATAAAGGGGCAAGAAACCTTACCAGCAGCTGCATCATGCATGCTTTGGGGGAACATGAGTGAAGCAGGATCATTAAAAGAAGGGCCCCTACCAACCACCCCAGCATAAGTAGCTTTGGCCCACTCAATGTTGGTGTTTAAATCAATGGGAATAGCCATAACAGGTTGCAATAAATGCAGACAGCCCTGAGGCCAGAAACATCAGCCGCAGTAAACCACAAACCAAATAAAGGCAACAGAGAGCAGCAACAGAAAAAGACCCAGCAAAGAACCACCTCCGCCAGAAGTACAATATCAATGGAACAATAACAAATTTGAAAAACAAGGCACCCGGGAAGAGACTTCCACCCAAGAAAGTAACCCAAAAGCACAACCAGCTCACAAGACAACCCAAGAGAGGAGCACCACCTACCTGACCAACCCGCCAGAGCAACCAGAGCAGTAGCCGCTGCCAGGATCATTATGCAAACCCTAGTAGAGACTCACTAACCTCACTCGCCACCATTATGAATATATATATATATATATATATATATATATATATATATATATATATATATATATATATGATCCATGAAAAAATACCTATTTTTATGCCTTGATTTTTATCAAAATTTTAAGGATATTATGCTTTAATGAAAGGTATTTTTGTGTTTTTGGATATAGGTGATGCAAAAATGTTCAAGAAAGAAAAAAAGATGAAGAAGGATGAAAAAGGAGCAAAATGTGCAAAAATGGAGCAAAAATGCAAAATTGTCAAAATAATTGGCCTGGCGCCTAGGCGCCAGTTCGATTCAAAATTCTGTAAGATTTTTAATGACTTTTGGACGGTTATTTTGACGGTGTTAGCGGTTATTGAACCATCTAGAAGATTGGCAGTTATTCCTGGATTATAGGACATGTGATACATTGTATTTGGACGCTTGGAAACGGTTAGGATTGCAAAGAGGTGCGATCCAAAGTGAAGAGGTGCGAAGAACTGGACGCAGAGTCCGCCTAGGCGCAAGACACACCTTCTAGAAGATTCATTGAACATGGACAAATTTTGAAGAGGTGCCTCATGGCAACCCTTGAAGCCTATAAATAGGAGGCTACTCCTTCAGAGAAAAATGCCCAAAAACCACCAACGGCTAACCTAGTCCCCTAGCCCCATAGTCCATTTAGAGAGAGAAATTAGAGAAATATTTTAAGGGCCATATTTTTAGTTTATTTTATTAATTAGTGAGTTTATTTAGAGTTTGTATTCAGAGTATTTGAAGAGTCGGTGCTTTTGAAGTCTATTTACTTTGGAGTTAGAAGGATTCAGAGGTTCAGTTGGAGAAACGCTTGAGATAAGTATTTGTATTTTGATTCAAAGTTTTATTTATATGTTTTGTTGTTTAAATTCAATGTGTTCTGAGTAGTTACTTTACTTTCTCCAAACAATTTTGAAAAGATAAATAAGATAATATAAAATTCGTTGGAGAATTAAAAACTATATATATATTTTAAACATTGTGATGATATTAATACCGGATCTTAATTTACTATTTAAATTGGTCATTTAAATTGTTAAAATCGGCTGAAGAGTTTTGAGACCTAGAAGGAGATGAATTCTTAACTAGTAGATATCACATGAATCATGGGTAGTCGAAGGCCTTGCGCGGGTTATTCAAGGTGAAGTGCAAATAAATAGGAAGATATTATTTAATGGGCGTAGAATTGATAAGTTTTTAGAGTGACAGGCTAAATTCTTGTAATTTGGTTTATAGAGAAGGAAAGGGTCACTAGTAGGGCCGACCATAGCCACCTTTGGACATATAGTAGTGTGAGCCTAGATTAACCCATTCTACTAACAATACATCCAGACCTGATATATAGATTAGCCAATGATCTTTATACTATCGAGCGAAGGTAAAGAATAGGAATGCTTCTATTTGACACAATACCATAAATTTGTATTCTCCACGAATATTACATTATCTAAAAAGTCTTGGATTAATTGAAAGGAAGAAAGTTGTTTGCTTATTTTTATTAACATCAATCATTACTTTATTACTGCTTTATTTCTGCATCTAGTAAATTAAATATCAAATTTTTAACTTTAAAAGAAATACATAAAAATAAAATCAAAATATTTAAGAAAAATCTATAATCCTCCTCATGGGATCGATACTTGGGTCTTTATTTAAAGCCCTATATTACTTGAAACGATATGTATACTTGCGTAGTACCCCTAGTGTGTAAAATATTTTCTATAAAATTATATTTATATACACTAGCCGCTATTATTATTTAAGTGTAAATATTGGCTATAACATATTTTTGATAACATAAATTACTACATTGTTTGGCGATTGCAAACCAAGTTTTTGGTGCATTGCTGCGGATCAAGGGTTAAGTTTTTGGCGCCGTTGCCAGGGAGGCAAAATTTATAGATTTTAAATATTTTATTTTATTTATTTCTTTTATTGTCAAAAATATAAAATACAAAAACATTTGAACAAAAAAAACAAAAAAAAAATTATTTCTTGCTATTTACTTTTTATGCGTAGTTCTGGATCTGTATTACCTTTAGATTCTAAATTAGAAAGAACTGTTAGAAGAATTAAAAAAGGAAAAAAAATTCAAAAATATCAAGAGATAGCTAATTTACATAACAATTTACAAAATCCAATTGAAATTAATGAACAAAATGTTTATAAACCATTAAGGGATTATGCTAACCCTACAGTTGATGAACTTCATAGTAGTATTCAAATACCTACTGTAGATGCTAATTCTTTTGAGCTTAAACCGTCTATTATTCAAATGATTCAAAATAATCAATTTGGGGGAACACCAAATGTGGATCCAAATTTACACCTTGTTAGTTTTTTAGAACTTTGTGCTACCTTTAAATATAACAATGTTTCTGATGATGCTATTAGACTTAGACTCTTTCCTTTTTCTTTAAGAGATAAAGCAAAGATGTGGTTGAACTCATTAGCAACAGGTTCTATTAAAACATGGGCTGAAATGGCACAAAAAATCCTTGCTAAATATTTTCCTTCTTCTAAAAATGCTAAATTAAGAAATGATATTACTTCATTTAGTCAATTTGACGAGAAGACAACTTTTGAAACATGGAAAAGATTTAAAGAACTATTAAGAAAATGTCCTCATCATGCTTTACCTGATTGGTTAGTTATTCAAACATTTTATAACGGACTTATTGAATCACATAAATCAATTGTTGATGCTGCTGCTGGAGTTTCTTTAATGGCTAAATCATTTGAAGAAGCTTATACTTTAATTGAAGAAATGGCTAACAATAATTTTCAATGGCCTTCTAAAAGGATTAATTCTAAAAGAATGACAAGTATTCATGATAACGAAGCCTTTTCTATCTTAGCTTCACAAGTAGTTGTAATATCTAAGAAATTACATAATTTTGCTATCAATATATCACATAACAACTCTGCTAATATTGAAGATTCTCAAACCATTGAAACTTTACAAGCTATTGCTAGTAAAAATAACCCTTATTCCAATTATTATCCTTGATGGAAAAATCACCCTAATTTTAACAGGAATAATTCACAACAACAATGGGGTAATAATCAATCCCATCCAACTGGAAATTGGAACAACCAAGTAAATTCAAACTATAAACCACCTGGATTTAATAATCAACAGAAAAAGTTATCTATAGAAGAATTAATTTTACAACTAAGTAATCAATTACAAAATCAAAACACTGCTATTCATAATATTGAGAATCAAATGGGACAAATCGCTAATTTAATTAATTACAGACCTCCAGGAACACTTCCTAGTAATGTTGAAATCAATCCAAAAGAAACTGGAAAAGAACATGAACATGTTAAAGCTGTGCAACTTAGAAGTGGAAAGGAATTAAAAGAAAAAATGCAGAATGAAATTGAAAATGAGATTGAGGTTGAAGAGATTGAAAAACCTAAAGAAACTCCTTCTCCTAGTCAAGGTTAGACTGTTATTCCTATTAATGTGGATGTTGAAAAACCTCCTCCACCTTTTCCTCAAAGACTAAAACAACAGAAGATTGATCATCGATTTTCTAAGTTCTTTAAAATTTTTAAGAAACTTACTATTAACATACCTTTTGCTGAAGCTTTGGAACAGATGCCAACTTATGCAAAATTTATGAAGGATATTTTAAGTAAGAAACAAAAATTTGAAGCTTTTGAAACTGTTGCATTAAGTGAATAATTTAGTGCAATAATTCAAAAGAAATTACCTCAGAAAATTAAAGATCCTGGAAGTTTTACTATACCTTGTGCTATTGGAGAAAAACTTTGTGGAAAAGCTTTAAGTGATTTAGGAGCAAGTATTAATCTCATGCCATTTTCTATTTTTCGAAGGTTGAATTTAGGAGAGATTACTCCCACCACTGTAACCCTTCAGTTGGCTGATAGATCTATCACCTACCCTAAAGGAGTTATAGAGGATGTTCTTGTTAAAGTGGATAAATTTATTTTTTCGTGGATTTCATTATACTTGATATGGAAGAAGATAAAGAAATACCAATTATTTTAGGGAGACCTTTTCTAGCTACCGGATGAGCTATGATTGATGTTCAAAAAGGAGAATTAACCATGAGAGTTAATGATCAAGAGATTAAATTCAATGTTCTTAAATCAATGAAGTACCCTAATAAAGAAAAATGTTATCGAATGGATATTATTGATTATATAATTGAAGAACATTATCAAGAAAGATGTAAAGTCATTTCTGAAGAAAAAATTGAATTATTAACTGATGAAAATGAAGAACTAAAAGAAGAAGAATTGTCTATAGAAACTCATTATATTAAAGATAACTGGGAAATTTTGGACATAACACAAAATTATATACTTTTACCCTCAATTAAAAAAGCCTCTGAACTGGAATTAAAAATGTTACCTGCACATTTAAAGTATGCTTTTCTTGGAAATTCATCAACTTTACCTGTTATTATTTCTTCTAAACTAAGTTTAGATCAAGAAGAAAAACTGATAGGAGTGTTAAAGAATTATAAGAAAGCTTTTGATTGGACTATTGCTGATATAAGAGGAATAAACCCTTCCATCTGTATGCATAGAATTTTAATGGAAGAAGATTTTAAATCTACTATTGAACCTCAAATAAGATTAAATCCTATCATGAAAGAGGTTGTTAAAAAAGAAATTTTAAAATGATTAGATGCTGGAATTATTTATCCTATTTCGGATAGCCAATGGGTAAGTCCTATTCATTGTGTTCCGAAGAAATGAGGAGTAACTGTCATTCTCAATGATAAAAATGATAATTCCTACAAGACAAGTTACTGGATGGTGAATTTGCATTGATTATCGAAAATTAAATGACGCCACTAGAAAGGATCATTTTTCTTTACCTTTGTTGGATAAAATGCTTGATAAATTAGCTGGACACTCATATTTCTGTTTTCTGGATGGATATTCTGGTTATCATCAATTACCTGTCGCTCCTGACAACCAATATAAATCAACATTTACAAGTCCTTATGGAACATTTGCATTTAGAAGAATGCCTTTCGGTTTATGTAATGCACCTGCAACTTTTCAAAGATGTATGATGCCAATATTTTGTGATTTGATTGACAAAGGAATTGGAATATTTATGGACGATTTTTCGCCTTTTGGAACTTCTTTTGAATCTTGTTTAGAAAATATTTCCAAAGTTCCGAAAAGATGTGAAGAAACAAATTTAGTTCGAACCGGGAAAAATGTCAATTTATGGTCACGAAGGCATTGTACTTGGTCACAAAATTTCACAATAAGGGATGGAAGTTGATCAAGCAAAAGTGAAAATTATTCCTGAACTGCAACCACCTACTACTGTTACTGATGTGAGAAGTTTTCTGGGTCATGCTAGATTTTATAGTAGATTTATAAAGGATTTTTCTAAAATTGCTAAACCTTTGTCATTTATTGGAAAAAGAAGCTAAATTTAAATTTAATGAAGACTGTGTTAATGCTTTTAATATTTTAAAAGAAAAATTAATAACTGCACCTATAATTATTACACCTAATTGGAATAAACCCTTTGAATTAATGTGTGATGCAAGTGATTTTGCAATTGGAGCTGTATTGGGACAAAAATGTGAGAAAATTTTTAAAGTTATATATTACGCTAGTAAAACTCTTTCTGAAAATCAAAGAAATTACACTACTACTGAGAAAGAGCTTTTAGCTATAGTCTAATCCTTTGATAAATTTAGACCTTATCTTCTTGGTACCAAATGCATAGTTCATACTGATCATTCCGCTATTAAATATTTAATGTCAAAAAAAGATGCTAAGCCTAGACTGATAAGATGGGTTTTACTTCTACAAGAATTTGATTTTCAAATAGTGGATAGAAAAGGAACTGATAACCAAATTGCCGATCATTTATCTAGAATTAAGAATGATGTTATTATCGAGGAAAATATAAATGAGAAATTTCCCGATGAACATTTATATGTTATTCAAGGATGCCAAACACCTTGGTATGCAGATATAGTTAACTATTTAGTTAGCAATATTCTACCTTATGGACTGAATAACAAATATATAAGAAATTTAAAAATGATGCTAAATCTTATATTTGGGAAGATCCTCATTTATTTAAATTAGGAAGAGATTCTGTAATTTGAAGATGTGTACCTTATGAAGAAACTCTTGCTATTATTCAAAAATATCATGATTCTGATTTGGAGGACACTTTGGAGTAGATAAAACTGCATTTAAAATTTTAAATTCAGGATTTTATTGGCCTACCTTGTTCAAAGATGTGAGACATTATGTGAAAACATGTGATCGATGTTGAAGGATGAGAAATATATCTAGAAAAGATGACATGCCTTTAAACTATATATTGGAAGTTGAAATTTTTGATATATGGGGTTTAGACTTTATGGGACCATTTGTACCATCATCTGGAAAGATTTATATTTTATTAGCAATTGATTATGTTTCAAAGTGGATTGAAGCTGTAGCTTTACCTAACCGTGATTCCAAAAGTGTTTCAAAATTTTTAAAGAAAATGATTTTTTTAAGATTTGGAATGCCTAAGGTAATTATCACAGATGCTGGAAGTCATTTTAGAAATATAAGAATTCAACATTACTGAAAAAATTTGGAATCAAACACAGAATTGCAACTGAGTATCACCCTCAAATAAGTGGAATGGCTGAAGTATCAAACAGAGAAATTAAAAGAATTTTAGAGAAGACTGTTAATCCTAAAAGAACTGATTGGGTTGATAGACTTGATTCTGCATTATGGGCTTATAGAACAGCTTATAAGACACCAATCGGAATGTCTCCTTACCAGTTAATTTATGGTAAAAATTGTCACTTACCTATTGAACTTGAACATAAAGCTTATTGAGCGATAAATGAGTTTAATTTTGATTTGAATATTGCAGGAGAAAAATGATTATTACAATTAAATGAGATGGATGAAATAAGAAATGAATCATCTAAAAATGCAAAAAATTATAAAGAGAAAATGAAGATGTTACATGATAAAAAGATTTCAGGAAAAATATTCGAGCCTGGATAAGAAGTATTATTATTTAATACTCGTTTAAGACTTTTTCCTGAAAAATTAAGATCTAAATGGATGGGACCATATATAATTGAGAAAGTATACCATTATGGAGCTGTGGATATTTAAAACCCCAAAACAGGAAAAATATTTAAAGTTAAAGGATTAAGACTGAAGCCTTATTTGGGAGACATTAAAATGATTTATAAAGAGGCTTACGAGTTAAGTCAACTTGATTAAAGACTTATTTAGGTCGGGCTGACGACGTTAAACCAAGAGCTTTGTGGGAGGCAACCCATAGTTATTTTTGTGTGTTTTTACATTTTCAATGTAAGGTTATACCTCAGTCTTGACTAATTTTATATAACTTTAAAAAATTGGATGCTAACAAGTCTTCATTGACTTAAGCTAAAAATTATCTCGAAGTATATAAAGTTTGGACTTTGGATCACTTCATTTCATATGTGAGTAAAAAGGAGATCAAGTTAACCTTCATTATGATTTTTTATAATTTGTGTTACTAAGTCTATATTGATCTTACCATTCTAATTTACCTATTTTGGAGAACGAAACTTTGAAATTTGACGATAGGTGAAACGGAGTCGAACATGGTTCCGACACCTAGACGCCAGAATTCGGCGCTTAAGAGCTAGAATAAACTGTGTATCGATGGGTCTGGTGCCTAGGCGCTAGATTTGGCTCCTAAGCTCCACAGTTACTGGATCGTGTAAAAACCGAAAATTTTCAGTTTTTCACACGATTTTCTCCTTTAAATTACCCCATCTTCGTCCCCAATCCTTAAGCAACCAAAATTACGACCTAGACACTTCATTCTTGAGAGATTAGAGAGGATTTTTGAAGAAATGGAGAGAAGAAATCTTGGATAAGAGGCTAGAGACAAAGGTTCAAAAGATCCTTAACCCTACTTCAATGGTTTTATCGCTGTAAGTTTGGAGAAAATTTCAAGTCGTCTAGATAAATTTGAAGCATAATATAAAAGTATTAGAGATCACCTCCATGAGTTGTATCATCAAATTGAACATTTGGAATGGCAGGCGAAGCTTCAATTTGATCATCTAGCGGCTTATCAAGATGCTCAAGTGGAGATGTATGCTAAGAAAAATTGGATCGATGAGAAAACGGCTACAGATTTTCTGAGGGCGTTAGTATTCTTCCCAAGTAGGCCTAGTAATTTTCCTTGCGAAGAGAATGGAAATTTATAATTTGAAGATTAGATAGTTATTATGGTGTGATCTAGACTTTTATTAGTTTGTCGTTGTATCGATTTACTAAATCGAATGTGTTGTTGGTGTGTTTGATTTATTGTTCAATGTGTATTGTATTTGCTTTGAAATTGTGTAGTATGATTGTTTGATAGGACTTGAATCATATTACTATACTTATCTGTATTGTATTGAGCCAAAATTGAAGATTATGAATGGAATTAGAAGAGTTTGATTTAAACCTTGTGTTTAATTGGTGGATTTAATTTTTAATTTTTAAATTTTTTGGAAAATATTTTGAAAGTTGGAAACTGAAGCACTACTCTAATATGAGTAATTGGAACTTGAATTTATGAGTTTTGGTGGAAAATAAAATTTTTAAAGTGATTTTTATGAAAGGCGAGTCTGGCGCCTAGGCGCCAGAATTCGGCGACCAGGCGCCGGTTCAGCCTGCTTACCAAAAATTAGCAGTTAAATCACATTAGCCATGGTTGACGCCTAAGCTTCATACCCTTCTTCTTTTTTGCGAAAACCCACCCTCTAGATCCATTTTGAGGTCAAAATGTCAAGTTTTTGAGCCCGAAATCACTTGATTTCTTCATCTCGAGGTTAGATCTACCTTCTAATCCATTTATTTTTGATTCTTATCATAGTTTTTCCTTTCCTTGCTAAAAATCAAAATTTTGAGAAAAAGTTTTATTTTTAGAGTTTCTCCATGGATTTTTAAACTCATTTTAAGTTTCTCAAGCTTAAAAAGAGTTTAAATATTTGATTCCTAAATTTATTTGTGTTTTCTTTCACGTTTAGATGAGACCAAAATCTAAGCGAGGAAAGGCTCAAGAAAATTTCGACAACAGCAAGTTTTCAACTGCGGCAGCGCATTTTCATTATCACGAATTTTCGAAGTCAAGAAAGTTTATCACGGAGCGCAATTTTTACAATCCTGGTGCAAAAGATCGAGAACACGATCGTTGCACACAACTGGCAACAATTCTGTTATTTTATTGCTGTTGTCGTTATTCTTATTCTACACGAGTTTTATGCCAACTTTTTGGATTTACTTCGTTAGAGGTGTCAGAGTAGGATTTACTCCGGAACGGATCAATATTTTCTACAGCCTGCCACCTAGCATAGAGTGCTACTATTCTGGTCTATCTCCATCTGAAGGAGATCTGTAGATGATCATTACATATCTGACTGATGGCACTGGAGCTTGGAAGATCCAGAACGAAAAATGGGTAAACTTCAAATCTTCTAAGCTAAATGGTATTTCAAA
Source organism: Papilionanthe hookeriana x Papilionanthe teres (assembly GCA_022702705.1). Classification (NCBI taxonomy): domain Eukaryota; kingdom Viridiplantae; phylum Streptophyta; class Magnoliopsida; order Asparagales; family Orchidaceae; genus Papilionanthe; species Papilionanthe hookeriana x Papilionanthe teres. The sequence continues at coordinate 105,538,520 of CM040424.1, read as the reverse complement.
GGCATGACATTATTTTATTTCTGCTAGACTTCTACCTTCCAACCACCTGAGCGAAGTTACCAGAGATCGAGCTATCCTGAACTACTGCATTCAGGAGAGGAAGCCGATAGATGTTGGCAGTATTATTTATGATTCAGTGGAATCGATTGCTAGATCCAGCACTTCTGTGGGATTATGGTTCCCATCCTTGATTCATTCTTTATGCATGAGCAATGGAGTTTCTACTGATATATCAGAGGAGAAGTTGAAGACTATAAAGCCAATTGGGCAGGAGAGTGTTAGCATTTATGATCATCTTCGAGGGAAGAGATCTACTGGTGCTTCTACTTCTGTACCTACTCCAGGTAGAGCTTCTACTTCTAGACCTTCTACTTCTACTGCTGAGCCACCATCTAGTTTCTAAGAATCGATGCATGATCAATTTCTTGAGCAGCAGAATGAGTTATTTCTAACTCACTGCAGAGTAGATACTATAGACAAGAAGATTAATCATTTATTTGAGTTTACCCAAAGGAAAAGTGAGTATGATGCTCGAGTATTCGAGTCTTTAGTGAGATTCTTGAAGGATGAGCATGATGTTCGGCTTCCTACCCGTCCTAGATTTTCACTCGTATGTTGATCCAAAGGATGTGGAGTTTTCTTTTGGTGATGACGATGACGAGGCTACAGATAGTGATTAGTAGCTTGATTTACTTCTGAGATGTGCTGATTCTGTTGTTAGTTTATTTCTTGTTTGCTAATGCTGTTTGTTGTTTGTTAGTGTAGATTTGTTTATGAAACTTTATGTGGATTGTTTGATGTTGAGACTATTTTAGATATTTAGTGTATTGTGTTGAAGACTGAAATTTGGATGAATTAATGTTTATTTCTGTTTCAGCCTACTGTTTAGTATTCTTAAATAGTTAGTAATGTTGTTCTGTTTCTTTTACTATGAGTAGTATATTCATTTAATTCAACTACTGATATAAAAAAAATGAGCCTGCTTACTTTTATATATGCTTCGTTATTTCAGTAATATTCATAAAAAGTATGTGTGGAAGTAAATTTTTCTTTTTAGACTGCTTTTACATACTTATAAAATTTCATTTTTAAATTATACCTTTCTTTCTCTCATACTTAAAATTTTTTTTCATGATATACCAAAACTTAAGTTTGGGGGAAGGGAAAATACATGTAAATTTAAATTTTATTTGTCCTTAATGAACTAATATTTTCTAAAAAAATATTAGCATAACATAAGGAATGAATAATCTATTTAAGATCATTTAAATTTTTGAAATTATAAATAATTTAATAGACTTAACCAAAATTTTAATAACTTTGATTGATTTTAAGAATATAATTATTCAACTTAAAGAAGAGTAAGATTAAGAAAATTTTCTATTCATAGTAGAAATAATTGAATTTTAGAAGTATTACAAAATCAAAAATTATAACTTGAAAAAGAAAAGATTGAAATTCTTTTTGAAATCTATTCATGCTATAGTAATTAAGTGAAAATGTATAAGTTTGAAAATATAAGTTAAGGATAGCGAAGTTTAAAACCATTAACAGGCTATCTAGATATAGTAATCCTCTCTGTAAAAAAAAAAAAAAAAAAAAAAGAAGAGAAGCTTAATAAAAAATTGGCTTCACTTGAATTAGCTTATAAAAAAATGATTACATATTTTACTTAATTTTTATGCATGTATCTTTATTAGAAAAGATTTTCATGAAGATCTTTTTCTTGTAAATAATTTATGTGATCTTAATATAATAAACTACAATTATTTTTGAAGTGAATGAAAATTTTTTGAAATCTTATAATTTGGTAGTTAAATATTCTTTAAATTCTTAAAATTAAACTTAGTTAGTAAAATTTGGTTAAAGGATTACTAAAGCCTTTATAAAATAAAAAATTATAAGAAATCTTAAATATTTACCTTTTATTCCAATTGTTATACATTTTATATAGTAAAAAGGGTTACTTGAGGACAAGTAACACTTAAGTTTGGAGAATTTTGATCCATGAAAAAAATACGTATTTTTATGCCTTGATTTTTATCAAATTTTTAAGGATATTATGCTTTAATTAAAGGTATTTTTGTGTTTTTGGATGTAGGTGATGCAAAAATGTTCAAGAAAGAAAAAAAGATGAAAAAGGATGAAAAAGGAGCAAAAATGAAGCCAAAATGCAAAATTGTCAAAATAATTGGCCTGGCGCCTAAGCACCAGTTTGATATAGAATTATGTAAGATTTTTTACGACTTTTGGATGGTTATTTTAACGGTGTTAGCAGTTTTTGGACCATCTAGAAGATTGGCAGTTATTCCTGGATTATAGGACATGTGATACATTGTATTTGGACGCTTGGAAACGGTTAGGATCGTGAAGAGGTGCGATCCAAAGTGAAGAGGTGCGAAGAACTGGACGCAGAGTCCGGTGCTTAGGCACCAGATTCCGGCGCCTAGGTGCCAGACACACCTTCTAGAAGATTCATTGAACATGGACACATTTTGAAGAGGTGCCTCAAGGCAACCCTTGAAGCCTATAAATAAGAGGCTACTCCTTTAGAGAAAAATGCCCAAAAACCAGCAACGCCCAACCTAGTCCCTAGCCCCATAGTCCATTTAGAGAGAGAAATTAGAGAAATATTTTAAGGGCCATATTTATAGTTTCTTTTATTAATTAGTGAGTTTATTTAGAGTTTGTATTGAGAGTATTTGAAGAGTCGGTGCTTTTGAAGTCTATTTACTTTGGAGTCAGAAGGATTCAGAGGTTCAGTTGGGGAAACACTTGAGATAAGTATTTTTATTTTGACTCAAAGTTTTATTTATACGTTTTGTTGTTTAAATTCCATGTGTTCTGAGTAGTTACTTTACTTTCTCCTTTCAATTATGAAAAGATAAATAAGATAATATAAAATTCGTTGGAGAATTAAAAACTATATATATATTTTAAACATTGTGATGATATTAATATCAGATCTTAATTTACTATTTAAATTGGCCATTTACATTATTAAAATATGGTGAAGAGTTTTGAGACCTAGAAGGAGATGAATTCTTAACTAGTAGATATCAAATGAATCCTTAGGTAGTCGAAGGCCTTGCGCGGGTTATTCAAGGTGAAGTGCAAATAAATAAGAAAATATTATTTAATGGGCGTAGAATTGATATGGTTTTAGAGTGATAGGCTAAATTCTTGTAATTTGGTTTATAGAGAAGGAAAGGGTCACTAGTAGGGCCGACCATAGCCACCCTTGGACATCTAGTAGTGTGAGCCTAGATTAACCCATTCTACTAACAATACATCTGTACGGCTTATTTTAGGTTATGTGTTTTGAAAGAAAGGGGGGTCGCCTAACAGAAATTGTCGGTGAATTTTTAATTTAATTTAAATAAATAATTTGAAAAGTAGCATTTGATTTTGAAAATAATTTTAAATTTGAAAATTTTAAGATATGAAATCAAACTGATCTCACATCCCGAATAGTTTATATAAACGAGCACCACATCACAAACTGTGTATCTATCTCGAAGAATAGACACACTGTTTGGTGATGGGGCTCGATTAAATAAACTAGAAGATTTGTGACATCCGTTTGGTCTGCGAACCAATTTTATAAGCCGACAAATTCCCCTCTTTAACATAAATGAATTAAGTAGGGTTTATATTACCTGAGTTCTTAAAATTCCCTATAAGGGCAAGCCCCTATAGTTAATTACATCTTAAGTAACGGGAATCACCTAAGAAAACTCTCGATAATAATCAGTAGTTCTTCTCTCAAGAATTTCAAAGTTTAAGTTTTCAAAGGATTGAATTTTGGAATTTCAATAGGGAATGGATCAAATTTGGAACATTTTATTTTAGGAATTCAAAGGAAGAAAGGTAGGAGAAATCACAAATTCAAAGCGAACTTCGGTAATTTCCCGACTATCCTATTGTTTGACTTGAATTTAGAAAGGCCCTAATGTTTATTTAATGTTTTGATCTTGCCAATTTTGATTAATTTGGACTTATATTTGTATGATAAAATCACACAAATAGCCTCAAAGATATGAGGGTTTATGTCATATTAGATGACTACCTCGGAATCCTAAGACCGGTTAGGGCTTAATTTGCAATGCAAATGCCTAACAGAAGATTGAGGATTTATGTTGCAATAGGCAAACTACCCCGAAGTCCTATGGTTTGGTTATTTAATTCTAAGAAAGTTTTGCTGAAGTAGATCCGAGTTTTGCTGATGAAGATGGTCGTGCTGCCCACCATGCTCCGAGCTCCTTGTTGTTGCAGAGGTTTAGTTATAGAAGTCATAAATCAGGAGATGAGAAAAGTGTTTTAGTTTAGAGAAATTCTTAATTTCCAAGTGTTTTTTATGTTTTATTTAAAACAAATCTTAAAGTTGATTATAACAACACCGGTTAAGATCCCACGGTTCCATCCTTACGACATCGTTATTTTTATAGGATTTACTTAGTCCAAATGAATTTGCTAAACTCAACTAAATGAGTTCCACACTTTCATTTAGACCGTGGGAAATCCCGTTAGCAACACGTAGGTTACATCATCCGAGGTATTCCCGATCATCCATTAAGGCGTTTTAATTTAGTTATAATTGTAGTTTTGTGTTCTGTTTGTGATTAAATTTTGAGTTGTTTTATATTTTGAAATGTTATGGCGGTAAATTTTATCTTGCAATGACTTTTAATTTAGTTTTGTTTTCAGTTTTAGGGACTATCCTAAAAGTGTGGGTTTTCATGCAACAGTTGTTTTTCATGCAAGAAAAGTAAGTGCGATGCGATTAAATAAATTGCAACAAAATAAAAGCGTACTCGGAGGGTCTTCCCGTCATCCCAAGCTGCACTTAAACACAATTTAGAATATTTAAGCAAGTTCCTAGGTAAAGCTAAGGGAAGCGTTATGGTTTTCTACCAAATTCCTAATCCTATAGCTAGTCATTTCCTATGACGTCTAGGTTCTTATGTTTTGGTTTGAGGACGATTTTCTTCATCAAAGAACAATTAAATTCATTTGTTCTTATAAACATCCTATCATATTGAGAAAGTGTTTAAGAAGAATCTCAAACATCTTTTCAATATTGCTAGAATTGTTTTAAGTCCAAATGAATTTAATTATACAAATGAATTAATCGTCCGGAATTCAAGTTTTGTTGTTATCTTACTCGGTGAACTAGGACATTTGAATATCCTATGAGGGAAGTAACATTTCATTTATCGTTCGTTTAGGAGTTATGACAACAAAAGCTTTCGAGGGCAAATTGATGTTCAAATGGTTTGTGATTTAATTTAATTTCAGTTAACGGGTTTAAATTTGGAATAGTGTTCAAGTTGCTTCATATTTATTTTTAAATTTCTTTATGTCTTAGGTGATGTTATTTTTAATTCAATTTAATTTAACTTTAATTTAATTTAATTTAGTTTAGTTTTAATTTTAATTTAATCTAATTAATTTAAATTAATTTTAATTTTAACTTGATTTTTTTATTAATTTAATTTAATTTAATTTAATTTAATTTAATTTAATTTAATATGATTTAATTTAATTTAATTTGATTTAATTTAATTTTAATTTGTTTTAATTTAATTTTATTTAAATTTTAATTTTATTTTATTTTTAATTTTAATTTAATATTTTATTTTTTATATTTTAAAGATGATTTAATTTTAATTGTTAAAGTATTAATTTAATTGAAATTTTAAAAGGGTTTAATTTAAATAATTTAACTTTAATTTAATTTAATAATTAAGTCTTTTAGCATTTTAAATCTTAAATTTGGATTATCATTTTAATTAGGAATTAAACATTATTGAAATGATTAATTTAGGGATTCTTAAATTAAAGAACAAATCTCTTCCTAATAATATCCTATTTTAATAATTCCAATTTTATTATTCTTCCAAATTTAATCAATTATTTAATTAAAGTTCATTTCAATTATTTTTAAATTGTTTAATAGGTTTCTACCCTTTAATTATTTAAATTTCAATCATCCAAATCAGATTAAGATCAAATATTTTACTCTTTAATTTTATTAAGCCTAAAGTTTTAATTAAAGGTTAAAATTTTAATTACCATTTTGCCCCTTCAAGCTTAATAATTTCATAACTCACTAAATTGAGCTTAAATGAACTTGAAATTTTTATGTGACTTCACTCATATGTCAATAAAGACATGAGAGGAGAAAATGTGATTTTTCTGTATTTAATTCATTTATGTAATTATTTTTGGTGGAAAATAGGGATTTCCAAGGAAAATTTAATAATATGGCCATGGGAAAGTTTCTATCCTTAAGAAATTTATGGGACATTCCTAATGACCAGAGGACCACTTGGACCAATTTTGGTGATTTTTTGAATTAGATTCTTTTTATTATAATTATTTTGAGTTTTGGAGTATTAATTAATTTAAAAATAAAATAAAGGTTGAAAAATGAATTTTATATTTTTCAAAAATCTCTCTAATATCAAAAAAATCAGAGAATCAATTTTTACAATTTTCTGATTTTTCTTTGGTTTATTAGAATTATTTTAGTGGAAATGCTAAAAAATACATTTTTTTAATTTTAAAATTACCTTAGGGCTTTAAAATTTAATATCTCATCAAATAGACCTAAGAAAAATATGGGGTTTGTTCCTAAGTGATTAAAATTCAAAATGTGATATTTTGGTGAATTTTATTATTTTTGTGAATTTTATTATTTTTTAATTATTAAAATATTAAAATAATACAATAATCAACTTTTTTAGAAAATTGAAATTTTAATTTTCTTAAATTCCCCTGATATCAGAGAGGCTCCAAAACCAATTTGGTGAATTTTTGAAAAGTATTTTGAAAGTTATGAATTTTTAAAGTTCAAATTGGCTAAATGGCTTAATCAACCCATTTAGTAGGGGTTAACCAAGTCCAATTGACTTCAAATTTTTATGGTGGGTTCCTCTGACCCTAAAGGTCAGTGGAGAATTGATTTCAAGTCAATTTGATGTATGATTAGCTCTAATTAATTAAGAACCTATTTTGGGTGTTTAAGCCAATTAGGATTATTCCAAGTGGATTAATTCAAAACCTATTTTTCCTAGGGTCATCTGGTCATAAAAAACATCACCAAATTTTCCTAGAATTTATTTCACAACATGCTAATTATTGGATTTAAAATACTCAAAACAGCAACATGAATTTGAAAAATCAATAACTTCTCATAGGGATGGCCTCGACCTTGGAAAATTCGGGGAATATTCCCAAGTTCGAGGCTTCAAAAGCCCTATGGTCTCATGCCATAGTGAATTTCCTATATGCATGGAGAATTAAAATAATGCAGAGGGTAAATAAATCATTAAAAATAAAATACTTGATGAAATTAAATGATTTTTTTCCACATTATTCTCCTCTGTTCACTGAGCAAGAGGGTATTTTTATTTTATTTTTTTGATTTTCCTACACACAGTTATGCATTTTTGAAGTTTAGGGAATTAAATAAATAGAAAAATAACCTATTTTTCTACTTATCCACGCGGCGCCATGCCATCCTCGGCAGCTCCGAACGCACGCGTCGTCTTTTGATTCGGCGCTGCCATCCAACTCAGCGCTCCGGGGGCCCGCTGTATCGTTCCGTCTCCTCATCCGGCGCGATCCTGGCCGTCCGTCCGCCCTTGTATTAAATGAACGACATCCGTTCATCGTCCCCAAGCCTCCTAGCCCGAGAACCGTCCACACTAAATCCCTAATATCTCACTCAATACTTAACGGATTTTCGTGTTCTTGTGCTCTATGGATTCATCTTAAAGAGACGAATACATCTATACGGTGATCATCCATTGAAATTAAGGCATTTGAAATGAAGAATCTCCAGAAGCTCGGGATAAAGAGTTAGCTCATACCTTTGCTCAGAGAAGTGTGGCTTCAATCTGAGGGTTGTGTCACCTTCGATAGGGTCCAAGCAAGCTCCAGATGAAGTCCCTCGGCTCAGTGAATTGTCTAGGTATGATTTCGACCAAGCCCGATCACAAAGCTTGGAGTCCGGAACGGATGGGTGGCTCCGGAGAGGGGGCTTTTGCTGGTGGACTTCTTCCCTTGGTCCGGTGAAGGTTTAGGATCAATCAATTTGGGGATTGATCCACCGTGGAGAAGTGTCCCGATTTTGGGTGGAATTTCGGCCGAGAAATTGGGCTCGTTGGTGGGGATTAGGGCAAATCGTCACCGGGGATCAACCGCTCCGAGTATGGAGAGTGATCCGGAGTAATTTTGGTAGGGTTTCGGTAAGGTCCGGTTCGAGCACCTCCCATGGCCGAGAGGAGGTGAGGTTTAAATAGGAGAGGGTGGAGGGCCTCCCGTGGGGGTTTAAGGCTTGGGATCGACCGCTAGGTCGAGGGAAGAACAGCCATTGGGCATGGGGCAGCTCAGCAAGTGGGAATTCCAAACTTTGGCTCAAATGGGTTCTCTCGGCCTAGTGGTTTCCGGCGGCTATGGGTCAGGGTCAGGTCACCCTCAAGGTCAGGGAGGTCAGGGCTGGGGCTTAGTGCAGTCAATTGGCCATGGACATGTGTAAAGGAGTTGAATTGAAATGGAATGGGGGGAAGGCTATTTTGGGTTCAAATGAGTCATCCCATGGTTTTGGGCTAGGTTCACCACTCAAGGCCTGGTTTTGGGCTGAAAAGAGTCACTTGGGTCAGCCAAGAGAAAATGGTGTGGTCTCCATCCATGGTGAGGTGGCTAAGCATGGTTTAGTGTGTGACATGCTTATGGTTAAAAAGGCTTAATGAAGGATTTGGAAAGGGCGCCCTCCTTTTGCCAAATGTGGTAAGGTCACATGTGAGTAACTCACATGGCTTGCATGTGGCTTAAGAGTGGCTTCATGGCTTGTCTTTGGCTTGGGGAAAAGCTTGGTCAATTTCATGAAAATGGATTTTAGAAATTTTGGTAATTTAGGGGTGATTTGATGGGATTTGGCATATGGCTTGATTTGGATTTAATTTATCATGGGTTTAAAACTTAGGAGATGGTTTCATCCAATGGATGATGATATAGGGTTGTCATGTGGGCTTTGGGCCTTTGAAATTTAGTGAAGGTGGGCTTTTAAAGTGATATAGGGAAGTGGGTTTTTTTTTTTATTTTAGGATGAGAATTTTGTAAAGGATTGGATCCAATAAGTGTTGAATTTAGTTTAGGAATGTTTCATGAATGATTTGGAATAAATTTGAAGTGTTTGGGCTAGGTTTGGGTTGGATTTGGACCTCTATGGTGAATAGGCCAATGTAGGTCAAATTGGGCTAACTTGGGCCAATGTTGGGCTAGGGTTGAAATTGATGTAAAATAAATGTTGGGAAATGTTTATGGGAGTGTTTCAAAGAGGTTTTGGCTTTGGTTGGGTTTTGATTTTGGGGTTTGGGCTTATTTGGGTTCACTTTGGGTTAAAATGGGTCAAATTGGGGGTTTTGACAAAAGTGGGGTTTGGGTCTAAATTTAGGGCAAATCATGTTAGTGTTTTGTTTGTGGGGATGCTAAGGAAGGTTTAGAAAAGATTTGGGGTTAATTGGAGTTGAATTGGGTTAGTTTGGATTAGGTTCGGGTCATGGGTCCAAATCGGGCTTTAAGGCCAAAAGTGAAATTGGATTCAAATGTCAATCAAATTGGACTTGGATTTGGTCTAGATTGGTGTTGGGAATGTTGAATGAAGTTTAGAATTGAATTAGACCAGAATTTGGGTCAATTGGGTAGGTTTGGTTTGACATTGGGTTCACTTTGGGTTAAAATGGGTCAAATTGGGGGTTTTGACAAAAGTGGGGTAAATTGACAAAATTGGCCCATGGTGTAGTTTAACAAAATGAAATTGAGAATATTTGGAATTTTCTGGAATTTTCTGGAAATTTTCTGAATTTTTAGATTTTTGGGTCAAGAGGGGTATTTTGGGTATTTGGAGGGTATTGGGAGGTATTTTGGAATTTTTGATATTTTTGGCTATGAATGATCAATTTGAGTAATGTGGAAATGTTTGGGATTGGTTTTGAGGAATTTTGGGTGATTTGAAAAATTTGGGTAATTTTAAGGGCTTTGGGTAGGTTAGGCGGGTGTAGGGTCCCGGGGGTCAAAAATTAAAAATTTAGAAAATTGAAAATTTAGAAAATTGAAAATTAGGTGAATGTAAGTAGAATAAAATCATTTTTGTTGAGCCATGAAGCCTTATCAAGCCCACATGAGCCATGAAGGGACTCATTTGAGGCATCCACTATGTTGTTCCTAACCCTCTTAGCGAAGGGCTTAAGGGTTAAGGATCATCCATGTGGATCACCTTTATGAGTCAGGAGGTCAAGTTAGGTATGGGTGTGTTTCTAGGATGTGTGTGAAAGTGTAGTATATAGGTGTAGTGTGTGTGTAAGTCAGCCCTTCACCAGACCAGGCCACCCAGGGTAGTCCTAAGGCCAAAGAGTCCTATAGGAACTCATCCTTTAAACTTCCACATTTGATTTCAACCATCTAGGTGATTAGGGGTCTATAGTCAAGTTTGTGGAGTTTGCAGGGAGTTAAGAAGTGCTTTGAATTTCTAAGTGGTGGGTCCCAATTCTAATCCTCTAGGATAGTCAAAGGAAAAGCCTAAGGCTAGATCCTAAGTACTAAAGAGAAGAAGAAAAGACCTCATAAAAAATGAGGTCAACAAATGGACCCCCAATAGGTGTGGTGTGCTAACCAAGCACACCGCGCGTATTGGCGTTGACCGAAAAGATCAACAAAACCAACACAGTTGTCCAAGTGACAAACTTAGGACGAAGTAGAAGAATTTCCGCTGGGGAGTGTCAAGTATATCTCTGAGACTGGAGATTCCTGAACTCTCGCTGGGAAAGGAAAAGGAGGTGAATCCCAAATCACATGACATGGGGGAATTTCAATTTAGATTTTATTTTGTTTCAGTTTATGTTTTGATGTGTAAGTTTAGATTTTAGCTTGAGTTTTAATTTAAATTGAAGTTTTGTCAAAATTAATTTGAAGGGATTTGATTTGAAATGAGAATTGGAATTTTTGTGGTTTTAGATGTAACATCTTCAACCTCGAAAGAAAATTGAATTGATTAGATTGAATCATTACAATGAGGAGAGATCTCAGAGCAATGTGGTATTGGATGTAAAATCCTTAACCCCAAGTGTTTGATTTTGATGTATTTCATTGCAATAGGGAAAGAATCCTAAAGCAATGCAGTCTCGGATGTAAAATCCTCAACCCCAAAAGTTTGACTTTGATGTATTTCATTGCGATAGGGAAAGAATCCTAAAGCAATGCTGTCTCGGATGTAAAATCCTCAACCCCAAAAGCTTGATTTTGATGTATTTCATTGCGATAGGGAAAGAATCCTAAAGCAATGCAGTCTCGGATGTAAAATCCTCAACCCCAAAAGTTTGATTTTTGATGTATTTCATTGCGATAAGGAAAGAATCCTAAAGCAATGCAGTCTCGGATGTAAAATCCTTAACCCCAAAAGTTTGATTTTGATGTATTTCATTGCGATAGGGAAAGAATCCTAAAGCAATGCAGTCTCGGATGTAAAATCCTCAAGCCCAAAAGCTTGATTTTGATGTATTTCATTACGATATGGAAAGAATCCTAAAGCAATGCAGTCTCGGATATAAAATCCTCAACCCCAAAAGTTTGAATTTTGATGTATTTCATTGCAATAGGGAAAGAATCCTAAAGCAATGCAGTCTCGGATGTAAAATCCTCAACCCCAAAAGTTTGACTTTGATGTATTTCATTGAGATAGGGAAAGAATCCTAAAGCAATGCAGTCTCGGATGTAAAATCCTCAACCCAAAAGCTTGATTTTGATGTATTTCATTGCGATAGGGAAAGAATCCTAAAGCAATGCAGTCTCGGATGTAAGATCCTCAAACCCCAAGAATTTGACTTTTGGTGTATTTCATTGCGATAGGGAAAGGATCCTAAAGCAATGCAGTCTCGGATGTAAAATCCTCAACCCCAAAAGTTTGAATTTGATGTATTTCATTGCGATAGGGAAAGAATCCTAAAGCAATGCAGTCTCGGATGTAAAATTCTCAACCCCGAAAGTTTGATTTTGATGTATTTCATTGCGATAGGGAAAGAATCCTAAAGCAATGCAGTCTCGGATGTAAGATCCTCAAACCCCATGAATTTGAGTTTTGGTGTATTTCATTGCGATAGGGAAAGGATCCTAAAGCAATGCAGTCTCGGATGTAAAATCCTCAACCCCAAAAGTTTGAATTTGATGTATTTCATTGTGATAGGGAAAGGATCCTAAAGCAATGCAGTCTCGGATGTAAAATCCTCAACCCCAAAAGTTTGAATTTGATTGAGATTTGATTTGAGATCTGGAAAGATTGAATTTGAAATTTGATTGAGATTTGATTTGAGATTTGGAAAGAATGAATTTGAAATTTGATTGAGATTTGATTTGAGATCTGGAAAGATTGAATTTGAAATTTGATTGAGATTTGATTTGAGATTTGGAAAGATTGAATTTGAAATTTGATTGAGATTTGATTTGGAATATGGAAAGATTGAATTTGAAATTTGATTTAAAATTTGTGCTCATTTTGTTTGTCCTTTAACGATTCAAATTTTATTTTATCGTGAACTTTGAGTTCATCATTTTTATTTAGATTTTTAAGGAAAGTTTTCTTTTTTTTGTTTCTTTTCTGTTCTTTGTTCGAAGTTCATTTAACTTTAATGGCGTTTCTCAGTCAACTTGCACAAAAGAGGCGAAGGCCAAAAATGTGACATGGTCACTTTCATTCCAATCATGTTGAAGATACATCATACAACTCGATCTGGAATACATCTCATACAATCCATGTAGACTCAAAACGGACTATGTATGATCTTTGTCTATCCATCCAAAAAAGGTATCTGTCAGAAATCCATGTCTGAATAGTGAGGTACACGGTCAATAACATCACCTTCCAAGTCATCCTTGGCAAGGATGCCGTATGGATGTACGTTGGAGGTGTGATATTTTCCATGTAACTCACGAGCTCGTAAGGCCGGAGGCTCTCTAGCTCCGGTGTCCGTGCCGGAAGTGGTAAGGTGCTTTCCGTCATCCATCCTTCGAAAGTAACCGAGATCCGCTTCATTGGTACTCCCGTATGCAATGTTTAGCGACATCCGCTTCGTTTCCCTTCAGTATCATGACGGAACCTACCGGTAATGGTATCTTTACTGGCCCTCGGAACTCACCTGGGCTTGCTATCCGGAGGTCAGATCCGAACATGATATTACATTCGTTCAGAAAAGAAACTGTGTAGAAAGGTCTGACAAAGTGGTGGTGATCTATGTGTGGGGGTATGCAGTCACCCTTCTTGTAAATGTTAATGATGCAACTGTGGGGTATGCAATCTGCCGGCAGTACCCTCCATGTTATCATTCTCTTTACCATCCTTTTGATGACTAATGTCATTGGATCCACCTGGCCATGATGGAGTATCCCTGGGTTTCCCTTCCTGTGTTCTGCGAAGTTGTAGCAGCATCCACATTGTATTGTAATTCTCCCTTTCCCTGGCATCCATCTTCGGGGTTCCGAGTAAGTGTTTTCTCTTAAGCGGCCCGCTCGGCCCATCCTTTTCAAATCCCGGATGCAATCGTCTGTATGTAGCTCGAGACCTTCTAATATATTGATCCTCCTGCCTCTGATTCTCTCTAAGTATTCAAAAGTTTTCTTCTCGACATTCTGCATTCTTTCTAGCTCGTATTCGGAATAATTTGCAAATGGCGAGGCCCGATGACGTCATTGCGGGATATACGGCTCAATCCCTTCACGTTCTCCCGCATACCTCGGCTCCTCGGGGATGGTGTCCGTCGGGACATCCTCCGGGGTTGCTTACGCAACAAAGTTATGCATTGCGGTGGCTTTATCCGGTGGCGTGGTAGCCTTCCTTCTTCTAATCTCCTCGAGATTTCCCCGGTTTCTTCGTCATCCCGGAGCCGGCCTCCTTCCTTCGGTACTCAGTGAGCCGGCGTCCTTGAAGTATACGTACTAGCGTGAGCAACTACCTCGTCGCGCCGGTTCGCCGCTAGTTTGGTTAACATCTTGCGGATACGGTGATTTTTATTTCTTCGCCGAGTTGCTCGTGAGAGTAGCTCTTCGTACTTCCCGAATCTCCGTGGATGCGGCGCCGACAAGCCCGCCCTCCGCCGTAGCGACCACGGACTTGATTCTCTTGTCCTCCTCGGTGTTTGTTTTCCTTTTCTTCTGCTCTGGATTGGTGGCTTGGGCCACCCACTTTCATTATTGTCGGACCGGGCGGTTCCTCTCGGTCAGCTGGGACCCGATCTCTTTCCTCGTATTGCGGAGTCCGTCGGTGCGAAGTCCGAGTCAATCTCTATTATCGCTCCATCTTTCACCCTCTTTTCGTCGAGTGCGAGGCTTACGCCATTTCTAAAGTTCGGGACCGACCGCCCGTTCGACATTTCCTCGCGAAAAGACAAGGAAAAGGATCGAGGGCCGTACTTAAGAACAAGAACATTAAGAAAATGTTTATTAAAGACAATTTTTTTTTATTACTTCTTGTATTTTTAAATTTAACAGGAGTGAAATGGGATAAAATCAGGAAAGAGATTTTGATATGGTAGAGAAAACAAGGAAAACTTTATTATCATGATTTTATTTATTTTAGCACATTTTTTATTATCTTTGGGTTCGAACCCAGTCATAAGTAACTACTTCACCCGTGCTTCTAGGGATGAAGAATTCATTCCTTCGAAACATCAGGTAGCGTAATACTTCTTCAAGTATCATCCGTTGATAGGAAGCATATGTCGCTCTCCTTGGCAATTCACTAGCCGGTAGGAGCCTCCCGAGTAGGCTCGCCTCAACCACGAACGGTCCTTCCCGAGTGGGTTCGAAATTTCCTCCCTATCTTGCGGTGTGCGAGGATAGGTCTCTTGAGAACGAGAACTAAGTCACCAACTTTGAAGGTTCTTGGGCGGATCGATTTGTCATGGGCTTGAACCATCTTGGCTTGGTATAGTTCTAAATTCTGCTGCTGCCGCAAGTCTTTTCCCTTCCAGGCTTTCCAATTCTTCTAGCCGTAATTTGGCATTCTCTTCTGTCGTGATTTTGTTTGCGACCGCAATTCTGAGTGAAGGAAGCTGAACCTCTAAAGGTAACACTGCCTCGGATCCATACACCAGAGCGTAAGGTGTTGCTTGAGTAGGAGTTCTGAAGGTTGTCCGGTAGGCCCATAAGGCTTCTAATAACTTCTCGTGCAAATTTCTCTTATTATCGTCCAAAGTTTTCTTTAAGATTTGAACGAGAGTTTTATTAAAGGCCTTAGCAAGGTCGTTTGCTCTTGGGTAGTAAATTGTTGAATACCGCCAGTCGATTCCATGTCTCCTGACGAAATTGTTGATTTGCATGCTTCTGAATGCTGACCCATTATCTGAGATGATCCTGCGCGGCACTCCAAAACGGTAGACAACTTGGTTCTTGAAAAATTGTAGCACGTGATGTGCTTTCACTTCTCCGAGTGGAGCCGCCTCCGCCCACTTGGAAAAGTAATCTATAGCCGCAAGAATGAAGCGATGTCCTTTTGAAGATGGTGGTTCTATTGGACCCACTATATCCGTGCCCCAACATTCAAATGGCCACGACGCAATTGTCGGATGTAACACATTTGGAGGTTGGTGTAGAACCACTCCGTGCACTTGGCATTGGTGAGAGCTCTTGGCGATTTTCATGCGATCGGTCATCATCGAGGGCCGGTAGTACACTAATCTTTTAATTTTCATTTTCATCTTCGGACCCGACTTGTGAGCGCCACGGAGTCCCGAATGCACCTCTTTAACAATTTCACGGGCCTCGGACCCGCTTAGGCACCTTAGCCACATTTGATCGAAAGACCTTACGTATAACGTGTTGTTTATTAATGTGTAGGACGAGTTCTTTTCTTGATCCGATGGGCTAGCGACCTATCGTCCGGTAGTCTTCCTGTTTGCGGGTAATCTATTAATGGCTCTCGCCAATCTTCCGTGTTTTCACGTCACTTCGTTGCAACTGATTCTTCTTCTTTTTCCGATTTGTGTATTGTGTCTATGTCGAGCTGTGATAGGACCTGACGTCCGTGAACTGACACTTCTACTGACTCATCTTGCAAACAGGCAAATTCTTTTGCGAGACGGGCTAACGCATCTGCTAAAGCGTTTTCTTTCCTGGGAATTTTGTAGATTGTCACATTCGGAATCTGTTCCAACAGCTGTATGGCATACTGGAAGTATTGCTCGAGTCTTGGTTTTAAAATTCTGTACTGTCCGACGATCTGTTGAATGATTAACTGCGAATCCCCGTAGATGTTGATGTCTGTTATCCCCATTTGAATAGTTAATTCTAGTCCTGTTATGTGGGCTTCGTATTCTGCTTCGTTGTTTGTACACGGCTCTGTCAAGTGGTAGGAGTATCTTAGCATCCCCCCTCCGGTGTTATAAAGATTAACCCGATCCTTGCCTTACCGGGCACTATCACTTGCGATTCTTCATCTTTGTGTGCTGAAGATGCTCCATCAAAATATAATTCCCAACGTCGATCATCAGGGTCTTCTAGGCTCATTATTTGTTCATCTGGCAAATCGTCATTGAGAGGAGATTTTGCCGGCAAAGGGTGAGCTGCGAGGAAGTCTGCTAAGACTTGTCCCTTTATGGCACGAAGAGGCACGAAAGTTATATCGAAGTGTAATAATATCATTGACCATCTGGCAAGTCTGCCAGAAAGCGTTGGACGGGTCATCAAGTATTGCAATGGATTAAATTTCGAGATCAGGTTGACCTTATGAGAAAGCATGTAGTGCCTGAGCTTTTGAGCGGCAAAGATCAGGGCTAAACAGTGCTTTTTAATTGTGGGATACCTTATTTCCGTCGGAAGTAAACGATGGCTTAGGTAGTAAAGAGCATTTTCTTTACCCTCATCATTGACACAGGCTAACGGGGCTCCGAGAGAGTCGTCTAAAGCCGCGGTATAAAGTATCAGCGGTCTACCTGAGACTGGGGCTGCTAAGACAGGAGGTGTCATTAAATATTGCTTAATGTCCTCAAAGGCCTTCTGGCATTTTTCTTCCCAAATAAATTTTGCATCCTTTTTAACTAATGCTGAGAAAGGCTGACACCTACCTGACAAGTTTGGGATAAAGCGTCGAAGATATGCCAGCTTCCCTTGAAAAGATCGTAGTTGCTTTAAGGTTTTTAGAGGCTGCATTTCTAAGATAGCTTTAATCTTTTCCGGGTCGATTTCAATTCCACGATGTCGGACAACGAATCCTAAGAATTTCTCGGAGGTGACGCCGAAGGCGCATTTTAAGGGATTCATCTTAAGGTTAAATTGTCTTAATCGTTCGAAAACAATTCTCAAATCATATATGTGGTTGTCCTTTACTTTGCTTTTGATGACCACATCGTCCATGTAGCATTCGACTTGATTGTGGATGAGATCATCAAAAATTCTTGTCATCGCTCTCGGGTATGTTGCTCCTACGTTCTTCAGTCCGAATGGCATCACTGTGTAGCAATATACTCCGATCGGTGTTCTGAATGCTGTAAGTTTTTCATCTTCTGGAGCCATTTTTATCTGGTTGTATCCTGAAGATCCATCCATGAATGAGAATATTTCATGTGTCGAAGCAATGTCGATCATTAATGCAGGATCGGTAGAGGGAATTCATCCTTTGGACATGCCTTGTTTAAATCTACGAAATCCACACAAATTCGATCCGACCATTCTTCTTCCCGACCGGTACCACATTGGCTAGCCAAGTCGGGTATTGTTCTTCACGGACAAATTTGGCGTCTATTAGCTTTTTAACTTCAGCTATGACTTGTTGTTCGATTTCTAGAAGCATTCTTCGGGACCTTGTCCGGCGAGATAGAAGTAGGATCCACTCCTAGCTTATGGACTGCGACCTCCGGAGCTAATCCGGCATCTCATCGTAGCTCCAAGCAAAACGAGTCTTTAAATTCCATTAATAACTTGATTATTTCTTCGGAGTCTTCTTTATTGAGTAAGGAGCTAACAAAGGTAGGTCTAGGCTCTTCGCTAGTACCTAAGTTAACTTCCGTTAACTCATCTATTGTAGATTTAATCTCTTCTTCGAATTCGAGTGGAGCGTCTCCGATTTGTAAATCTTCGAGTTCTTCGTAGCTTCCATGCGATCTTCATTGGACTTGCAAGTGACAGCCAAGCAAAATTCAGTATCGTCAACTGATCCTATTGTGCCGAATCCGAGACCATGCTTTGAATTGGGTAGACGACCGGAGTTATTCCATAATTTTTCAAAATTTTGTGATTGACCTTTTGTCCATTGTCGAGGTAAGAAACCACGCTGAATTAAATTTTGAACACAGGGAGAGTACCACTAATTCCATTAATTCTGATGAAGTGAAATCTTCAAATTGTACATTATTTTCAGTTTTGGAGGAAGGAGCACCACGGTAGAATTTGATTGGCTTTGTACCACCGCTACGTACCTCTTTGACCACCATACCCTCGATCTTATTAGAATGGATCGGGGTCAGGGTCATAGTATGTACATAGTGGTTAATCTTCTCGTACATCGATTTATATTCTTCATTCTTTTCATCTTCGAGCGGGATCTCGAATTGCGGCTTCTTCCGACTTATTGTCACCTGCTTCTTGCTTGATTTCTTTTTCTTCTTCGGAACTATCTTCCCGATCAACATTGATGGCTGGTTTCCTCTGTCCAATCGTCCTAACGTCTCTACCACGACCTCGTCCCCGGCCTCGACCTCGGATGCGAGTTATGGAGAAACCTTCACCATCTCGCCGTAAGGGAGTGGTGAGTGACAATTGGACTAGAACTTCAGGTTCTTCGTCATCCCGAATTTCCTTTGCTTCATTCGTTATGGTATCTCTGGAGAAGATTGTTTTCTTCGGAGGTGCATAATAAGCTGCATCTTCATGGATTCCAATTTCATGTACGGAGAATGGTTGTAAGTCACCTTTGATGCACTTGTTCCCCTCCATCGTAGTATTTGATGCACCGATGTAGAGATGATGGTACCATCCGGTTTTCATGTATCCATGGTCGGCCCGATAGAGCGTTGAAGACGTTTCGAATCAATTATGTGAAATTTTGCGGTTATCTTTGCTAAGTCACCGGTCTTCATCAGTAGTGTTATTGACCCGAGGGCTCTTTCTCCTTTCTGGTTGAATCCTCTTAATAACATTTTGTCTGCTTCAAGCTCGCGAGCATCAATTTCCAAGTATGCTAGCGTTCGAAGATTCATTATATTGATTGATGCTCCTGGATCCACCAATACTCTGGAGAGTGTAAACTTTCCAATTGTAACTGAAATGTACAACGGTCGGTTGTGGTCTGCTGTCCCAAGTAGTAGATCATTGTCCGTGAAGGTGACACCTCGCTGTTCCTTTAACGAACAAACCTCATCTAAGGAATCTCCGGCCATTTGAGCTAAGCAAATTTCCGGATCAAGTAAGGCCTTGATCAGAGCTTCTCTCATCTCCTTTGATAAGATGAGAGCGTCGTAGATGCTCGGTTGGCCGGTAGTTTCCTAAGATGGGCTAACACGTTGTAGTCCACTTTATTTTCATGTGTCTCGGCTTCTTCCGGAATGGGTATTTCTTCTGCGGGGTTGATTCTTCTTGAACAACCACCGCTTTCCTTTGTCCTTTGGACCCATTCTCGGAGGTAGAACTCTTCCACTTCTTAAGTTAACTTCGTAATTTTTTCGACTCTAGTATTGAGTTTGCTGGTGTTTCCTCTCGAATCGGAATGACGGGTTCTTCGGATTAGCTTCAGAGTCTGAAGGCTCTAACTCTATTGTGACTGGAGCTCTTCGAAACTCGCAAATAGATTCGTTGCTTGTTGAACTCTCGTATCCTCCTTGATGGATGTCTTCTTCGTCATTGTGATCGTCGAGATTGTGTATGATTTGAGAATTATCATTTGTATCGAAATCGATGTCCGGATTGTCGCTAGTTACGTAATCGTTAGAAACAGTCAAAACGTAGCCAACGCCATAACCCTTATCATTATAAGATCCCACCGGAGTGAGCATATAATCATACAGAGTCAGAGGTTCGAGGGATTTCTCCCCCGAATCGGAAACGACTATCCTAGGATAAGCAGCCCCTAGTCTAGCCTTAGGAGCCTCGGTCTTCTCTTCTTCGTCAATTTTATTCTTTTCTTCAGTCGTCTCTAGTTGAGGTGGTTCTTCTATCGTAAGTGATAGTGTCGACTTAACAGGTTTCGAACTCTGAATTGAGGCTCGCACCGAAGCGGTTTGGATGTGATCCAAAATCTTTTTCGAAGACCTTGTCCAAGCGGTAGCCCATCCATCATCAGTCGCATAGGGATCTATCGGAACAATGAGATCTGTCGAGATAACATTGACGGAACCTCCTTTATGGGGTTCCTTCATGTCCTCCTTCGGGATCGTTATATTCCCTTTCCGAAGATTGTCGTTGAGCCAACTTTTGAAGGTAATACAATCTTCTATCTTGTGTCCAAGCATCCGGTGGTAAGGGCAAAAGTTGGGATCACCTTTCTTGTTGACTTCTTCTGGTCTCTTAGGTTCTGGCAGTTGGAAATCTGGAGTCTTCATCGATCTGCGGAACATTTTCGGCACTTGCCTCATTCTTGAACGGATACTCCTTGCTCAGAAGCTCCCTTAACGTACGTTGCGGACGAGGCGGTTGTTCATGCTGTGGAGATGATCGATAGGCTGGGTCGGGGTTCTTGGTAATTCGGTTGAGGTTGCTTGCGGCCGTTCTGATGATATTTGTATCGGTTGCTTGCCTTTGTCGACTGCTGCAACGATCCCGAACTTCTTTTCAAAAGTTTTCACGAGCTTCTGTTTGTCTGTTTTGTCAGTGAAACTTAATTTCTTCGCCTCCTCTTGCAAGCTTCCGGCCTTGCTTAACAACTTCTCAAAAGTCTTAATAGTAAATCCCTTGAGGAGAAGTACTATCGGGCCATGAATTCTCTTAAGTAAAATGCCGACTGCGTGCTGTTCTTGTAGTTGTGGCTCACACTTCATACTTAGGTTTCTCCATCGAAGTATGTAGTCCACCAAGGTTTCGTTGGGTTTCTGCTTCTCTACCACTAAATCACCTATAGTGATGTGGTGCTGAGCTCCGACAAATCGCTTGATGAAGAGGTTCTCTAGTTCTGAAGATGTCTTCACCAAACCGTTCGGTAATTCGCATACCAATCAAAGGCGATCCACGATGAGGCTGCTGATAAATTGTCTGAAGAGTAAGGCATCACTTCCGCCGGCAGTGCAACAACTGGCACGAAAATGTGCAACATGCTGCCGAGGGTTTCCGGTTCCATCAAAGGTCTTGAACAGAGGTGGTACAAAGCCTTTCGAATATTGGATGGCGTCGAATTCTTCGGGGTAAGGCCTACCCGTCCGAATGGATGTCCCGCTCTTTGATTATGCTAAGGCTTCTCGCACCTGCTGTTCCACCATGCTCTTAATATCCTTTTCTGGAATCATGCTTTGTGTTGCATCTTTCTTTAATTGATCATCCCCGTTGACGGATGTAATCTCCTTTCCTCCGTCTACAATGTGAATGACTTCTGGGGGTGTTTCTCTTTGGGGTTGAACCTGACTCTGGAGAGTGGCTAGGGCTACAAACATCTCTTCCATCCTTTTTGCCATTTGGGCGATCGTATCATCCTTCTCCTGAAGCTGCCTCCTCATTACTTCCGGCTCCTCTCTTCCTCGTAGCTGCGAGGGCACCTTGTGAAGGCCGACGAAGCTCGTGTTTCAACCATGTTAATTTCTGCATATTCATCATCCATGAACTACGACGAGTCAACTTCATCTCCGAATTTCTCTTCTCTTTCCCTTACTAATCGCCGAATATCGGTTCTTAGCTTTTCCATAAGCATCTTCTAGATGGTCTTTTACGTACATCCTTGCGGTTGTCATGTGATAAGCTGTTGAGTTTCTTTCTCATGAGTCCCCTTTATCTGCGGTAGCACTTTCTTCGGACTCAAGTCTCCTGACGAGACTTTCCTTCTCGGAGTTGTTGTTTTAATCTTAATTGCCCGGTTGTGGGACGCCATACCATCCTCCTACAGCGTGAGAAGATCGCGGGACCGGATGGTCTGTCAGCCAAATGCTGGAAGGTGTTATCCTCCCTAATTTGTAGTCCTGAAACAACGACGGGCGGACTAACTTTCATTCTCTTATTCGGCTCTTCAGCAGCGATAGTAGGCTCTACTCGCGGCCCAAGACGAGATTTGGCTGGCACCTGCCCTATCCTTCTTAAAATTTCTGATACGGGGCATTTTTCCTTCTTTGCCAACTTTTCTATCAAGGTTTGCAGTCGAGCAAATGGCGTAATTCTAGCCCTTTTCTTACGGCTATCGTTGTAATATAAAGGCTGAGGCAGTGCGACAGCAATCTTGCGAACATTTTCTTCATCTTCTGCGGCGGAGAGGGGATGGAACCTGCTTCCTCCCAAAAGTGGTATGTATTCGAGCGGCGGTGTATACTCGGGCAGATTCCGGGATTTCTTCTAGGAAAGCAACTTCAGCAGCTCTGGCTTCTCTAGCAATCCTTCTACTTTTGTTCCTTCTCTGAGTCTGTGTCAGCGATGGAATTCTCGAGTTGGACCTGATTTCAAAAATAGAAGGTTTCACAGGAAGGTCTGTACCCTCCATGTTAACAGGTTCATCATAGTTCTGAACTTCCTTCCCCTTTAGTTTGGCAGAAGCCGGGGTAGGTGCAGAGACAACTAGACCAGTGGGGGTAGCAACAACAGTCCTTCTGCGAACAACGGTACTCCTCTCGGTTGGAATCTTTTGCGAGAGGAGGGAATTCATGAGTTGACTTGAGGTTAAACTCGATCAACGGCTTCTCGATTTCGATACTTTGCTTGTGAGTGAAAAGAGAGTGACGTCGGGGATTTTGATGTCGGTGTCCCCGAATCCTTGTCCGAATCGAATGATTCCATTATCAGACAGTTCGTCCTTGAACACGGCCAGGTCAAGTCCGTTGACGAAGGAGAAGATCAGTTTTGGGGCTTCCATTTCTGCAGGGCATATTCTAAGTGTTAGTCCCTGAATCGTGCTTCTTCTTGTCGTAAAACTTATGACGAAAAAGAAAGAGTCCGAACACATTTCTGTTTATCTTCGTGTATTTGTGGTATTAAAGGAAAATTATTTTTTTTTTCTAAAAGATTTGTTCGTTAGGAAGGAGAATTATTAAAAGAAGGAGAGTTGTAGGAAGAGTAAAAGGAATTGATTAGGAACTGGAAAAGGAAGAGAAAGTCTTGCAGAAACTTCTCGACTCGCAAGACCGCTCCTAAACTAATACCTATTGTGGGTCCACCCCTCCTCAGAAATGAGGTAAAAGGATCTCGGAACCTCTCTGTTTAGGGGTGTCTAAACAGTGGCTCCTAAATTCGAGAGAATGTTGGCTATACTTGTTCGAGGTAGAAATGAACATAGTATTCCAACGGAAAGAAGGGTAGTTTGATCCACTAGGAACATGAATACACTACCGATTTTTGAAAGCAGAATTGTCTGATTAAAATGGAGAGAGGAATTTTCCCCAGCGGAGTCGCCAGAAGTTGTACGGCTTATTTTAAGTTATGTGTTTTGAAAGAAAGGGGGGTCGCCTAAGAGAAATTGTCGGCGAATTTTTAAGTTAATTTAAATAAATAATTTGAAAAGTAGCATTTGATTTTGAAAATAATTTTAAATTTGAAAATTTTAAGATATGAAATCAAACTGATCTCACATCCCGAATAGTTTATATAAACGAGCACTGCATCACAGACTGTGTATCTATCTCGAAGAATAGACACACTGTTTGGTGATGGGGCTCAATTAAATAAACTAGAAGATTTGTGACATCCGTTTGGTCTGCGAACCAATTGTATAAGCCGACAAATTCCCCTGCTTAATATAAATGAATTAAGTAGGGTTAATATTACCTGGGTTCTTAAATTTCCCTATAAGGGCAAGCCCCTATAGTTAATTACATCTTAAGTGACGGGAATCACCTAAGAAAACTCTCGATAATAATCAGTAGTTCTGCTCTCAAGAATTTCAAAGTTTAAGTTTTCAAAGGATTGAATTTTGGAATTTCAATAGGGAATGAATCAAATTTGGAACATTTTATTTTAGGAATTCAAAGGAAGAAAGGTAGGAGAAATCACAGATTCGAAGCAAACTTCGGTAATTTCCCGACTATCCTATTGTTTGGCTTGAATTGAGGAAAGCCCTAATGTTTATTTAATGTTTTGATCTTGCCAATTTTGATTAATTTGGACTTATATTTGTATGATAAAATCACACAAATATCCTCGAAGATATGAGGGTTTATGTCATATCGGATGACTACCTCGGAATCCTAAGACCGGTTAGGGCTTAATTTGCAATGCAAATGCCTAACAGAAGATTGAGGATTTATGTTGCACTAGGAAAACTACCTCGAAGTCCTATGGTTTGGTTATTTAATTCTAAGAAAGTTTTGCTGAAGTAGATCCGAGTTTTGCTGATGACGATGGTCGTGCTGCCCACCATGCTCCGAGCTCCTTGTTGTTGCAGAGGTTTAGTTATAGAAGTCATAAATCAGGAGATGAGAAAAGTGTTTTGGTTTAGAGAAATTCTTAATTTCCAAGTGTTTTTTATGTTTTATTTAAAACAAATCTTAAAGTTGATTATAACAACACCGGTTAAGATCCCACGGTTCCATCCTTCCAGGCATCGTTATTTTTATCGGATTCACTTAGTCCGGATGAATTTGCTAAACTCAACTAAATGAGTTCCACACTTTCATTTAGATCGTGAAATCCCGTTAGCAACACGTAGGTTACATCATCCGAGGTATTCCCGATCATCCAACAAGACATTTTAATTTAGTTGTAATTGTAGTTTTGTGTTACGTTTGTGATTAAATTTTGAGTTGTTTTATATTTTGAAATGTTATGGCGGTAAATTTTATCTTGCAATGACTTTTAATTTAGTTTTGGTTTCAGTTTTAAGGACTATTCTAAAAGTGTGGGTTTTCATGCAACAGTTGTTTTTCATGCAAGAAAAGTAAGTGCGATGCGATTAAATAAATTGCAACAAAATAAAAGCGTACCTGGAGGGTCTTCCCGTCATCCCAAGCTGCACTTAAACACAATTTAGAATATTTAAGCAAGTTCCTAGGTAAAGCTAAGGGAAGGGTTATGTTTTTCTACCAAATTCCTAATCCTATAGCTAGTCATTTCCTATGACGTCTAGGTTCTTATGTTTTGGTTTGAGGACGATTTTCTTCATCAAAGAACAGTTAAATTCATTTGTTCTTATAAACATCCTATCATATTGAGAAAGTGTTTAAGAAGAATCTCAAACATCTTTTCAATATTGCTAGAATTGTTTTAAGTCCAAATGAATTTAATTATACAAATGAATTAATTGTCCGGGAATTCAAGTTTTGTTGTTATCTTACTCAGTGAACTAGGACATTTGAATATCCTATGAGGGAAGTAACATTTCATTTATCGTTACGTTTTAGGAGTTATGACAACAAAAGCTTTCGAGGGTAAATTGATGTTCAAATAGTTTGTGATTTAATTTAATTTCAGTTAACGGGTTTAAATTTGGAATAGTGTTCAAGTTGCTTCATATTTATTTTTGAATTTCTTTATGTCTTAGGTGATGTTATTTTTAATTCAATTTAATTTAACTTTAATTTAATTTAATTTAGTTTAGTTTTAATTTTAATTTAATCTAATTAATTTAAATTAATTTTAATTTTAACTTGATTTTTATTTTTTTTATTATTTTAATTTAATTTAATTTAATTTAATATGATTTAATTTAATTTAATTTGATTTAATTTAAATTTAATTTGTTTTAATTTAATTTTATTTTAATTTTAATTTTATTTTATTTTTAATTTTAATTTAATATTTTATTTTTTATATTTTAAAGATGATTTAATTTTAATTGTTAAAGTATTAATTTAATTGAAATTTTAAAAGGGTTTAATTTAAATAATTTAACTTTAATTTAATTTAATAATTAAGTCTTTTAGCATTTTAAATCTTAAATTTGGATTATCATTTTAATTAGGAATTAAACATTATTGAGATGATTAATTTAGGTATTCTTAAATTAAAGAATAAATCTCTTCCTAATAATATCCCTATTTTAATAATTCCAATTTTATTATTCTTCCAAATTTAATCAATTATTTAATTAAAGTTCATTTCAATTATTTTTAAATTGTTTAATAGGTTTCTACTCTTTAATTATTTAAATTTCAATCATCCAAATCAGATTAAGATCAAATATTTTACTCTTTAATTTTATTAAGCCTAAAGTTTTAATTAAAGGTTAAAATTTTAATTACCATTTTGCCCCTTCAAGCTTAATAATTTCATAACTCACTAAATTGAGCTTAAATGAACTTGAAATTTTTATGTGACTTCACTCATATGTCAATAAAGACATGAGAGGAGAAAATTTGATTTTTCTGTATTTAATTCATTTATGTAATTATTTTTGGTGGAAAATAGGGATTTCCAAGGAAAATTTAATAATATGGCCAAGGGAAAGTTTCTGTCCTTAAGAAAATTATGGGACATTCCTAATGACTAGAGGACCACTTGGATCAATATTGGTGATTTTTTGAATTACATTCTTTTTATTATAATTATTTTGAGTTTTGGAGTATTAATTAATTTAAAAATAAAATAAAGGTTGAAAAATGAATTTTATATTTTTCAAAAATCTCTCTGATATCAAGGAAATCATAGAATCAATTTTTACAATTTTCTGATTTTTTTTGTTTTATTAGAATTATTTTAGTGGAAATGCTAAGAAATACATTTTTTTAATTTTAAAATTACCTTAGGGCTTTAAAATTTATTATCTCATCAAATAGACCTAAGAAAAATATGGGGGTTGTTCCTAAGTGATTAAAATTCAAAATGTGACATTTTGGTGAATTTTATTATTTTTGTGATTTTTATTATTTTTTAATTATTAAAATATTAAAATAATACAAAAATCAACTTTTTTAGAAAATTGAAATTTTAATTTTCTTAAATTCCCCTGATATCAGAGAGGCTCCAAAACCAATTTGGTGAATTTTTGAAAAGTATTTTGAAAGTTATGAATTTTTAAAATTCAAATTGGTTAAATGGCTTAATCAACCCATTTAGTAGGGCTAACCAAGTCCAATTGACTTCAAATTTTTATGGTGGGTTCCTCTGACCCTAAAGGTCAGTGGAGAATTGATTTCAAGTCAATTTGATGTATGATTAGCTCTAATTAATTAAGAACCTATTTTGGGTGTTTAAGCCAATTAGGATTATTCCAAGTGGATTAATTCAAAACCTATTTTTCCTAGGGTCCTTTGGTCATAAAAAACATCACCAAATTTTCCTAGAATTTATTTCACAACATGCTAATTATTGGATTTAAAATACTCAAAACAGCAACATGAATTTGAAAAATCAATAACTTCTCATAGGGATGGCCTCTGACCTTGGAAAATTCAGGGAATATTCCCAAGTTCAGAGGCTTCAAAAGCCCTATGGTCTCATGTCATGGTGAATTTCCTATATGCATTGAGAATTAAAACAATGCAGAGGGTAAATAAATCATTAAAAATAAAATACTTTATGAAATTAAATGATTTCTTTTCCACATTATTCTCCTCTGTTCACTAAGCAAGAGGGTATTTTTATTTTATTTTTCTGATTTTCCTACACAAAGTTATGCATTTTTGAAGTTTAGGGAATTAAATAAATAGAAAAATAACCTATTTTTCTACTTATCCACGCGGCGCCATGCCATCCTCGGCAGCTCCGAACGCGCACACAACGTCTTCTGATTCGGCGCCGCCATCCAACTCAGCGCTCCGGGGGCCCGCTGTATCTTTCCGTCTCCTCATCCGGCGCGATCCTGGCCGTCCGTCCGCGCGTGTATTAAATGAACGGCATCCGTTCATCGTCCCCAAGCCTCCTAGCCCGAGAACCGTCCACACTAAATCCCTAATATCTCACTCAATACTTAACGGATTTTCGTGTTCTTGTGCTCTATGGATTCTTCTTGAAGAGACGAATACATGCTATATAGTGATCATGCATTGAAATTAAGGCATTTGAAATGGAGAATCTCCGTAAGCTCGGGATAAAGAGTTAGCTCATACTTTTGCTCGGAGAAGTGTGGCTTCAATCCGAGGGTTGTGTCACCTTCGATTGGGTCCAAGCAAGCTCCAGATGAAGTGCCTTGGCATGGTGAATTTTCTAGGTATGATTTCGACTAAGCCCGATCATAAAGCTTGGAGTCTGGAACAGATGGGTGGCCTGGAGAGGGGGCTTTTGCTGGTGGACCTCTTCCCTTGGTCTGGTGAAGGTGTAGGATCAATCAATTTGGGGATTCATCCACTGTGGAGAAGTGTCCTGGTTTTTGGTGGAATTTTGGCTGAGAAATTGGGCTCTGTTGGTGGGGATTAGGGCAAATTGTCACTGGGGATCAACTGCTCTGAGTATGGAGAGTGAGCTGGAGTAATTTTGGCAGGGTTTTAGTAAGGTCTGGTTCAGCACCTCCCATGGCCTAGAGGAGGTGAGGTTTAAATAGGAGAGGGTAGAGGGCCTCCCAGGGGGGTTTAAGGCTTGGGATCAGCTGCTTAGGTCGAGGGAAGAACAGCCATGATGGCCATTGGGCATGGGGCGGCTCGGCAAGTGGGAATTCCAAACTTTGGATCACATGGGTTCTCTCGGCCTGGTGGTTTCCGGCGGCTGTGGTGGTCGGCCGGCCGGGGTCGAGTCACCCTCAAGGTCAGGGAGGTCAGGGCTGGGGCTTAGTGCAGTCAATTGGCCATGGACATGTGTAAAGGAGTTGAATTGAAATGGAATGGGGAGAAGGCTATTTTGGGTTCAAATGAGTCATCCCATGGTCTTGGGCTAGGTTCACCACTCAAGGCCTGGTTTTGGGCTGAAAAGAGTCACTTGGGTCAGCCAAGAGAAAATGGTGTGGTCTCCATCCATGGTGAGGTGGCTAAGCATGGTTTAGTGTGTGACATGCTTATGGTTAAAAAGGCTTAATGAAGGATTAGGAAAGGGGTCCCTCCTTTGCCAAATGTGGTAAGGTCACATGTGAGTAACTCACATGGCTTGCATGTGGCTTAAGAGAGGCTTCATGGCTTGTCTTTGGCTTGGGGAAAAGCTTGGTCAATTTCATGAAAATGGATTTTAGAAATTTTGATAATTTAGGTGTGATTTGATGGGATTTGGCATATGGCTTGATTTGGATTTATTTTATCATGGGTTTAAAACTTAGGAGATGGTTTCATCCAATGGATGATGATATAGGGTTGTCATGTGGGCTTTGGGCCTTTGAAATTTAGTGAAGGTGGGCTTTTAAAGTGATATAGGGAAGTGGGTTTTTTTTTATTTTAGGATGAGAATTTTGCAAAGGATTGGATCCAATAAGTGTTGAATTTAGTTTAGGAATGTTTCATGAATGATTTGGAATAAATTTGAAGTGTTTGGGCTAGGTTTGGGTTGGATTTGGACCTCTTTGGTGAATGGGCCAATGTAGGTCAAATTGGGCTAACTTGGGCCAATGTTGGGCTAGGGTTGAAATTGATGTAAAATAAATGTTCGGAAATGTTTATGGGAGTGTTTCAAATAGGTTTTGGCTTTGGTTGGGTTTTGATTTTGGGGTTTGGGCTTATTTGGGTTCACTTTGGGTTAAAAAGGGTCAAATTGGGGGTTTTGACAAAAGTGGGGTTTGGGTCTAAATTTTGGGCAAATCATGTTAGTGTTTTGTTTGTGGGGATGCTAAGGAAGGTTTAGAAAAGATTTGGGGTTAATTGGAGTTGAATTGGGTTAGTTTGGATTAGGTTTGGGTCATGGGTCCAAATTGGGCTTTAAGGCCAAAAGTGAAATTGGATTCAAATGTCAATCAAATTGGACTTTGATTTGCTCTAGATTGGTGTTGGGAATGTTGAATTGAAGTTTAGAATTGAATTGGACCAGAATTTTGGTCAATTGGGTAGGTTTGGTTTGACATTGGGTTCACTTTGGGTTAAAATGGGTCAAATTAGGGGTTTTGACAAAAGTGGGGTAAATTGATAAACTTTGCCAATGGTGTAGTTGAACAAAATGAAATTGAGAATATTTGGGATTTTTTGGAATTTTCTGGGAATTTTCTGAATTTTTGGATTTTTGGGTCAAGAGGGGTATTTTGGGTATTTGGAGGGTATTGGGAGGTATTTTTGGAATTTTTGATATTTTTGGCTATAAATGATCAATTTGAGTAATGTGGAAATGTTTGGGATTGGTTTTGAGGAATTTTGGGTGATTTGAAAAATTTGGGTAATTTCAAGGGCTTTGGGTAGGTTAGGCGGGTGTAGGGTCCCGGGGGTCAAAAATTGAAAATTTGGAAAATTGAAAATTAGGTGAATGTAAGTGGAATAAAATCATTTTAGTTGAGCCATGAAACCATATCAAACCCACATGAGCCATGAAGGGACTCATTTGAGGCATCCACTATGTTGTTCCTAACCCTGCTTGCGAGGGCTTAGGGGTTAAGAACCATCCATGTGGATCACCTTTATGAGTCAGGAGGTCAAGTTAGGTATGGGTGTGTTTCTAGGATTTGTGTGAAAGTGTAGTATATAGGTGTAGTGTGTGTGTAAGTCAGCCCTTCACCAGACCAAGGCACCCAGGGTAGTCCTAAGGCCAAAGAGTCCTATAGGAACTCATCCTTTAAACTTCCACATTTGATTTCAACCCTCTAGGTGATTAGGGGTCTATAGTAAAGTTTGTGGAGTTTGCAGGGAGTTAAGAAGTGGTTTGAATTTCTAAGTGGTGGGTCCCAATTCTAATCCTCTAGGATAGTCAAAGGAAAAGCCTGAGGCTAGATCCTAAGTACTAAAGAGAAGAAGAAAAGACCTCATCAAAAATGAGGTCAACAACATCCAGACCGGATCTATAGATTAGCCAATGATCTTTATACTATCGAGTGAAGGTAAAGAATAGGAATGCTTCTATTTGGCATAATACCATAAATTTATATTCTACACAAATATTACATTTTCTAAAAAGTCTTGAATTAATTGAAAAGAAGAAAGTTGTTTGCTTATTTTTATTTACATCAATCATTACTTTATTACTGCTTTATTTATGCATCTAGTAAATTAAATATCAACTTTTTAACTTTAAAAAAAATACATAAAAATAAAATCAAAATATTTTAAAAAAAATCTATTATCCTTCTCGTGGGATCGATACTGGGGTCTTTATTTAAAGCCCTATATTACTTGAAATGATACGTATACTTGCATAGTACCCCTAGTGTGTAAAATATTTTCCATAAAATTATATTTTTATACGCTAGCCGCTATTATTATTTAAGTCAAACTATTGGCTATAACATATTTTTGATAGCATAAATTACTGCATTGTTTGACGATTGCAAACCAAGTTTTTGGTGCATTGCTACGGATAGAGGGTATATATATATATATATATATATATATATATATATATATATATTGGGGAAAGAGCAACTCATGGCTCCCTACGTGTTAATTTAAAAATAGGGTACAATATAAGGGGAGAGAAAAGAGGATCCCCAACTAAAAATAAAAGAAGATATATATGCCCTATGGGGTTCCCTTTTCCACATTACAACTCAACTAAAAAAAATAGAAAAATACATAAGTCCAAATATCAAAGAAAAATATAAGTTCAAAGTCTAAAAACCCAAAATAAATAAGTACTTAAAGAGAATGCAAAATAGAAAACATCATATGAATGAAAAATAACAGCTACTATTAAACTTCCATCATGATTGCCAGCAATGATACACTAATCCATCCGAATGCCATCCTCCAGAATCAGAAAACAGCTCCACTAATTGTCTATCTCCACTGTTAAGAATCAGCATCAGTGATCTAAAGCCTCCCAGAGTTCAAAATCTTTAATTTAGTCCAGCTCCACCAAATGAAAAGAAAACATTAGCAGAAAGAGAGACATTAAACATCAGCATAATTATTAATTCGATAGTTCATCAATTTAAAAAAAAGGAAGGTATGAATTAGACTCCATAGCCAAAGAGCTAAATTAAAATCAACCCAGTTTTTCTAAATAGCAGTTTAGATATGATCCAGAAAAGAATATTTTGATCTTATCCAGCTCCACCATAAGGACTAAAAAAGTAGCATCATCAAAAAATAGAAGAGGACTGCATATTCATTAGCATAAAAACCATCAGTAAAAAGAATACTTTATGAAAATTCTATATCCTTATCTCAAGAGCTTCAACCCCTACTAATATCCAGATCAAATATCATGACCAATATTGTATCATCTCAGAGTAGTAAAATCATCTTCAGCATGCACTATCATCTTGCAAGCAGCTAGATGAGACAGTTAAATTGTATAACCTGTGTGAATTGCAGTAGAAAAGGAAATATATGTTACTCTACAATAAGAGCAACTAATTTCTAATGTAAGGGATCTGTAAAAGATCTCTATGATGTAGCTTTTTTAGATGGGATGGTGGATAATCCTCAATCAAAATTCCTTTTGCACCCTGTTTAGAAAGCCAATCTGCAGGAGCATTACCTTCCCTTTGGATGTAACTATAATGTATATTTATTTGTGAGAATCAATAATTTTCTTTATCCGTTTCAACAAATTTATAATATACCAAATTGGGTTTATCTTACCTATTAATATCTTAAATAAATCTTGTGAATCAGTTTCCACAATCAGCCTTTTAAAATTGAAATATATTATGACTTGCATTGCTGCAAGTACAGCTCGAGTTTCAGCTTCAAGAGGAGTGGAGGCACTAACAGGTGATGCAAAGTATGTTATGTATTTTCCATTAATATTTCTAAATAAATGTCCCACCCCAGCAGTCATAGATTGATATCTTCCATCAATGTTAGTTTTGATCCAGCCTTGAGTAGGAGGTATCCAACTAATTAAAATTGGCCTCCTACCTCTTCCAGGTTCCATAATACCATAGCTATTTAGAGCTCTCAAAGATTTATGATAATTAGCCAAGATTAGTGAGGCAGTAGTAGCAGGTGAAAAAGTAGTAGAATCATATTTGTAGCCATTTTGAGCCATCCAAATAAACCACAAAACAGTTACGGGAAGTAATGCGGTTTTTTATGAAAA
This sequence comes from Papilionanthe hookeriana x Papilionanthe teres, assembly GCA_022702705.1. Classification (NCBI taxonomy): domain Eukaryota; kingdom Viridiplantae; phylum Streptophyta; class Magnoliopsida; order Asparagales; family Orchidaceae; genus Papilionanthe; species Papilionanthe hookeriana x Papilionanthe teres. Next base: position 105,505,376 of record CM040424.1, on the reverse strand, counting down.
TAACCCATTTCTCTCTAAGTATTTATAATATTTTCTAGATTAATATTGTTAGGCCAAAAAATATTAAAAAAGTTGCCAAATAGTTTCCACACTTCACTAGGAAAAGGACAAAAATAAAAAAAGATGATTTATAAATTCAGCCTCCCTTTTACAAATATAACAGTAAGAAGCAATTCTCAAACCTTTCATCTTGAGAATATCATCAATTGGTAATATATTATGGAATAGTCTCCACAAAAAGAAAGATATTGAAGGATATATGAAATTATGCCAGGTATATTTACTCCATTTCCAGTTTTCAAAACTATGTGTATTAGCGTAAGGTAATTTAGAGATTGAACTGCTAGTTGAATGAAATTTCCACATTGGAGCATCCTTATTATGAACATTTATGGGAATCTTATTAATAGCATGTGCTTCCTCACCAACTAACTGAGTTAGCTTGGTTAGATCCCATCCACCTTCAAACCAGCAATCATAAACCAAAAGATGTATGTCATCTGTAGTTGGGTTAGATGTAAGTATAGTACTATTTCCCCAATGGTCATTCCAGAAGGAAATATTGCAATTTCCAACATCCCAAAAAATAAATTTTGAAACAACCTCCTTAGAAAGACTAATAGCTTTCCATAACTCAGAATCACCATCTTTTCATGTAACAGTAGAAGGATGATTAGTTGAACAATATTTGTAATATAAAAATTTTGCCCATAAGAACTCCCCAACTCTAAATTTAAACCAAACCTTACACATATTTATATAAATGATTTGATTTAAAGTTTTAAAACCTAAACCCCCAGCAGAAACAGGTTTACTAATTTTGTTCCAACTCAACCAGACTTTGCTAGAATGAGATCCTCTCCACAGGAATTTATTGAATAACACTTCAAGTGTTTTTTGAGTGCTCTTCTTAATTTTAAGGACTTGCATAGCATAGAGAGGTATGCAATATAAAATACTTTTCAACAAAGTAATTCTTCCTCCATTAGATAAAAAAATTTTCTCTAATCATTGATTTTGTTTTTAACTTTTTCAACAACATCATCCATCTGTATTTGCTTTCTTCTACCTCTAATAATATTCACACCAAGGTATTTAATAGGTTACTTAGCTTCGTTGCAACCAGTGAAATCAGTAGCCCATTTATCAATTTGCTAAGGCACATTTTTTCTAAGATAAATAAAACATTTGACCAGATTAAACATTAAACCTGAAGTTTTCTGAAAAATCCCCCAAAATTTTCATAGTAGCTTTAATAGCATTATTGCTCGCATTGGAAAATAATATAGCATCTTCAGCATATGCAAGGTGGCTTACCAGAATTTTAGACTTGTATGTATATTGAAATTGAGGATGTTGTGCATGTAGTATATTGATAAGTCTGGATAAATAGTCAAAAGCAATATAAATATAGTAGGAGAAAGAGGATCTCCCTGTTTAATACCTCTGTATGAAGCAAAAAATCATGAGCTTTGCCATTGACGAGCACACTATAATGATTATTGGAAAGCCATCTCTTGATAAGTAAGCAAAATTCTTGATTGAAAACTTTGGCCTGCAAGATATTGATGATGAAATCCCAACTAATAGTATCAAAAGCCTTTTTAATATCAAGTTTTAGCACCATATTTCTACCTCTACATTTTTTATCCAAATCTTTAAATCATTTCTTGAGCCAATAATATATATACATATACAGGATGAAGGCGGGAAAAGCTCTGCTAGGGTTTCTGGATGGCTGGTGAAGGCGACCGGAGGTGTGGTGGCTGGAGCTGGGTCCTTGGGTACTTAGTACCTCAGTCTTGTGGTGATCTTGCTGTGCACAAGGGCTTTTTGCCCTTCCTGGGCAACTTTTTTTTCAAATTTTACTGTTTCATTGAGAGTTTTGTTTGCTCTCTCTGGTACTTTGCTATTTCTTGAGCTCTCTCTACTGACTATGGATTTTTCCATTGAAGTGGATACCAATGTGTAGTGGTCTAAAGCCACATATGCAGGTGTGGTGGGTAAAAGCAATGATGGCCCTTTTCACCCAGACCAGCTTGTGTTTTCTCAAACTTTACATGATGCGACTGCTGGCAGAACTTCTTACCCTTTTATTCATCTTGTTGGGGCCAGGGATGGGGAACCTACAGTTTTTTTCACTGATCAAGAATTAGACACCCTCAACAATGAAGTTAAACTAACTATGATAGGAAAATTTGCTTTAGGACATCCCAAAATGGATCTTGTGAGGAGCTACTTTTAGTCCTTCCAATTCATTGGTGCCTGAAAATTGGGTTTAATTGATGGCTGACATTTGCTAATACAACTGTCTACTGAAGAAGATTCTAGATTGTTTGGTAAACAGGCTATTACAATTGCTAGAGCTGAAATGAAGCTAATCAAGTGGACACCTGACTTTGATCCAAGGAAAGAGCCACCAGTGGTTCCCATCTGGTTTAAATTCGCAGGTTTCCTTTTCAGATACTACAGTAAAAATACTCTCTTTAATATTGCTAAAGTTCTTGGTACTCCCCTGAAAATAGATCCTCCAACTCATTATAAATCGAGACCTGCTACTGCTAGAGTCCTTGTTGAGAGAGACATAACTCTTCCTGAAGTCCACAGAATATGGGTTGGTTCTGATTCTGAGGCAGCATGTCAACCAGTAGTTATGGAACAAAAGCCCTATTATTGCAGCCGCTGCAGAATGTTTGGGCATATAAAGGAGAGATGCTACAGACTCCACCCTCCCTCAAAAAACCCCCTCCTATAGCTAATGTACCTGCTGATCAACCATATGTCTCTGGACAACTTCCTCTCCACAGTTTATCATTGCTAAGGCAGCTTCTGACAATTTACACAGCCCCATTTCTAAACCTGAGGCTTTTGCTGTTGGGGAGCTCCCATTTGAGGGGTCTCTTTCCAATACCCCTAGTGTTTTGGTTTCCTCTACTGGCTCAGACAGAGAAGCTCCTAGACACTGGTGTAGAAGGGAAGTTGAGGAAATCAGAATTATTACCCCCACACAGTCATCTGATTCCTTAAAGGGGGTAGTGGAACCTGAAGCTGATGCTCAGCTAGCAGCCTTGGCCCCCCACCCAAAAGAAACTATTTCTAATATGAAGACTAATCTGGATAAGAATTGGCACACTCAATCATCAAGAAAGAAAAAGAAGCGTAACTCTAAATTACAGAAACTTGGGGCACCTTTATATGAGGGGGAGTTGGCTGGAACTTCCAAGACTAGGGGAAGGTCTCGATCCAGATCCCAACCTTCTCTTCACCCCCCCCTCCCAACTTAAATGATTAATTTTATTTGATGGAACATTAGGGGGATTGCACATCCCCTATCCCTCAAAAGACTTCTTTCCCTTAACAGGAAGCACAAGTTATGGTGCATTGCAATCCTTGAACTTTTTGTTCACAAACACCCCCAAAAAATTTTCAGTAAACTTAATGGGTTTACTCATTATGTTAACTGCAATAATAAGATCTGGATTTTCTGTAGAAAGAAGATTTCCTGGTCTATAATTGTGTACCATCAGCAATTTATTCATTTTCTTTTCAAATAAATGGGAAAAGTGGTTTTGCTACTTTTGTCTATGCAAGCTGCAGTAAAGATGATAGACAGAACCTTTGGGCTAACCTTCACAATATTGGAGATCATTTTTCCTCCCCTTGGTTGGTGGGAGGAGATTTCAACAGCATTAGCTCTACTGCTGAGAAGTTTGAGGGCAGGGCTCCAAATTTAGCTAAGATGACAAAATTCAGTGACAACATTCAATCAGCTAATCTTTTTGATCTTGGCTTCAGGGGTCCCCCTTTCTCCTGGAAGAGAGGAAAAATCTGGGAAAGACTAGACAGGATTTTGGTGCATAATAGCTGGCTGTCTCATTGGCTCCTCACTTTTGTTACACATCTTAGCCTTTCTGGGTCTGATCATAGACCTCTCCTTATTTCTATCACCTCCTCCACCTAACTAAGTCCCCCCCCCCTTCTGATATCAAAATATGTGGTCTTCCCAATCTAACTTCCTACATCTAGTCTCCTCCCACTTGTGTGATATTGCACACCATATTCCATTCATTAAGTTGGGCCTTCTGCAGGTTAAACTCAGCAAAGCCCTTAGAAATTGGGGTTGAAATTCCTTTGGTGATGTGTTCCAAACTGTAACTAATTCTGAAAAAGAAGTGAAGAGATTAGAAGTTGATGTTCTTAATGGCCTTGCTAATGAGGATCAGTTACTCACAACACAAAATAAACTCCTGATTGCTATTGAGAGACATGAACTGCTGCTAAAACAAAATGCTGCTATCAACCACTTCAAAGATGGAGAGAAATACCAAATATTACCATGCTTACATTAAATATAGGAGAAAGTGTAACACTATACACTCCATCCATACAGCTGAGGGTAGGTGGCTTCAAGACAATACTGAGATTGCTTAGGATGTAGTTCATCACTTCCAACAGTTAATTAATCAAACCACTGAGCACAAAATTCCTATTGATGATTCTCATTTTATTGAGGCGTTACCTTACACTAATAGTTTGGACCTAACTAAAATCCCATTTGAGCAGAAAATCTGGATGACTCTCAATTCAATTGATAGTTCCAAAATTGTAGGGCTAGATGGCTATACTGCAGACTTCTACAAAAAAGCATGGGATATTATTAAATTGGATGTTATTGCTGCTATACAAAGTTTCTTCCAAGCCACCCTCCTCCTAGTTATTTTAGTCCTTCTAATTTTGTGCTGGTTCCAAAAAATGACATCCTGCAGAAATGGGAGCATTTCAGACTTATATGCCTTACCTCAGTGATCAGCAAGAGCATCAGCAAAATTATTGTGGGGAGACTTCAGCCCCATCTTGATAGGTTGATCTGCCCCAATCAAACTGCCTTAGTTAAAGGAAGATCCATTATTGACAATGTACTTCTTGCACAAGAACTCATGTTGGATTTGGATAAGCCACATAGAGGGGGCAACCTGATTTACAAATTGGACATCCAAAAGGCTTATGATACTATAAACTGGGACTTCATTATGGATGTACTAACTACTAGGGGTTTCAACTCACAATTCTGTGCCCTCATAAGGAGACGGCTGCTTTCTAATGAGCATTCTATACTGATAAATGGTCAAGCTTGGGGTAATTTAGTGCTACTAGAGGCCTCAAACAAGGAGATCCTCTCTCCCCAACTATCTTCACCCTTGCACTGGATTACTCACTCAGAATTATTCCAGGTACCACCATAAATCAAATATTGCAATCTCACATCTTATTTATGCAGATGATATTATGCTATTCTCAAGTGCTGATAGGAATGCTGTTAAAAAAGTGAGACATTGTCTGCACATGTTCCAAGCTCACTCAGGCATGCTGTTTAATCCTGATAAATGCCAGCTGATCTTTCCTAAGAGGATCTCTATACATACTAAACATTGGATCATGACTCACACTGGGTTTTCCAGCAGCACCCTCCCTATTAAATACCTTGGGGTTCCTCTCAATCACTGGTAGAGCTGAGAAAATTCGATTTGATGATGTTCTCACCAAGATCACTTCTCAACTCACTTGTTGGACTAATTCATTCCTTTCCAATGAGGGCCAAATTACATTGTTAAAGAGTATACTTACCACCTTCCCTTCCTACATTTTGCAAATGACCACTATGAAGAAAAGCACTCAGTTGCAATTGGAGAGGGCATTCAATAGATTTTTGTGGTCAGGCCAAAGACAACAATTACACTGGGCTTCTTGACAGAAGGTGACTAAGCCTTTATTGGCTGGTGGCCTGGGATTTAAAGGGCTCTAACAACTCTTGCAGGTAAATTTATGCAAACTATGGATTAGTTTTAGATCCCAGACCTCCCTCTGGGAAAAATTCCTGAAAGGGAAATACTGCAGGTTCCAGCATCCTTCACTCACTGTTAGGAAACTAGGAGACTCTAAACTTTGGGTAAGGGTTCTTAAGATCAGACACATTGCAGAGGATCTCTTTGTCTGGGAATTGGGAAATGGTGAGATCAATTTCTGGCTTGACAATTGGTACCCAAAGGAGTGACTCATTCCTAGACTGGAACCTACTGACACTAATATTAGAGTGGTTGATTGCTAGGATGGCCAAAATTTGTCATTCCCTCGTCTTAGGGCCATTCTACAGGACTCTTCAGCTATCCAGATATCCAATGTTCAGTTTAATAGAAGCAGGCCTGATAAGAAAAATTGGTAAATCTATCAACATCAGAGTGTTACCGAAGTAATCTACTCCAAATCCTACTCCTGGTCTCCTGTACCTTGGGGGACATCATTTGGGGAAAATTCTTGTCCCCCTCCATGTCTTTTCTTTGCTGGAGAACTTTCCACAGCCTTCTTCCCACATATGATATTTTAAAACTGAAAGGACTTAGGGGACCATCAAGATGTATGTTGTGCCTTGACCAGGAGGAATCAATTCCCCATTTATTCTTCAGGTGCACCTTCTCCCAAGTTGTCTGGATGGAGCTGCTCCAATATTTGCATCTGGGGAGAACTACTATCCACTGGGATCAATATGATACTTGCTGGCAAAGCTGGAGGGATCAAAAGTATAATGCTGTTCCTTTCATTGTGATTTGGTTTCTCTGGATGACTAGAAATCAAACTAAATTTGATGAGGAATCAGTTACTGTTCTTCAGGTGGTGAGAAACTGCAAATCTTATTTGCACAAGATTATCACATACAAGAGGTTCCCCAATATTCTCAAGACTGCTTTACCAACTCATGCAGCTCCTCCTCTAGTCAGAACTGTCTTTTGGAAGCCCCCAAATCAGCCTACCATTAAAATTAAGACTGATGGTAGCTTCTCTAGTAATAGTACATGTGTGGGGGGAGTGTTCAGAAACCATTTAGGCCATTGCTTACTATTTTTTTAAGTCCTCATGATGCCCTTAAAGCTGAGCTGATTGCTGTGTTTTGGGCACTACAGTTTGCTTGGAGAGCCTCCTGGAATACCCTCTAGATTGTGGTGGACTCCACTTTTCTGCTACACATTCTAGATAATGATACCCATATCAATAAGCATCACGACTACTGGTTACAACAAATTCATAGTATCAGGCCACCCCATGCTCAATTCTCTTTCATCTTCAGGGAGGGAAACAAGCCAGCCAACTGGCTTGCTCGTGCTGGTGCCGCTACATTGGATGTGGTGGTATCTTCCCTCCCCCTACACTTCATTTCCTTTTAGCTGGTGACAAATTGGAGGTCCCCCACCTCAGATTGGACACTTCTCTTCTTTCCTGAAGGTCTGCATTTATCCTGGATTCTCCCTGATTTTTGGTCTGCACTTCTCAGTAAATTGATGGTCACTTTTGGATTTGGGTCATGTATGGAATTAGTGTTTTTATACTGGACCTTTGGGTTGTATTGTCATTGGGTAAACACCTTTTGGTTTTATTTGTTTTGTCTTTGGGTTGGATTGGTTGGTGGATGTTGGTACCCATAGGCCTGTTGTGGGATCGCTTCCTCCAAGCTTTTTTGTAACCTCCTTTTTGTTAGTAACATATAGGGAGCTTCATTTGCTCCTTTTCTTTTATATATATATTAAATTAAAACCGGGCGATGAGATTCCCATTCTGCCGATCGACAATTTCCTAATTTGGCGGCCTCGCTTCAGTGTGTTGTTGTTCCTTAACATGTATAAAGTTGACTCGATGGAGGCTATGTAATTAGTTGGATCAATTTAACCCTTATAGGATTCTAGTGCAGTGATTTTAATCATCTATGGGTCTCGACCTTAGGGAATTATCTAGAGAACGTATTCTCTAGATGTCAGGGCATTTCTGTTCATCTGATCAATTGTATATCAATCGATGCCCACCAACACTGTCAAAGTATTGGGAATCTCCTTCCCTTTTTCAGGGCTAAGGGCGCCGTTTAGATGTTGGGCGCTGACCCTTCCTCTCGGGGGGGCTGCTCTCTTCTCCAATCTAATGTCTCCCAGATGACATCAAACATTTGATTCTTCAGGTCTTGGATCTACTTGTTCAGAAAGTCTATTGTTCACTTCATACTATTAGTGTCTCTTTATGAGTTTCTTCTTTTTGTACTACTCCTTTTCTTGACCGTGGCATGATCCAAACTCATCAAACATTTAGGATGTTAAATCCTGATATGTCAGTGAATCACATCTCAAGGATTAAAGCATAAGAAAGAAGAGAGAGATAGAGTGAGTGAGAGAGAGAGAGAGAGAGAGAGAGAGAAATAGATAGAGAGGTGCACAATAATGAATAGTAAAAACACTTATCTCTTTCATAAAAAGCTATCTTATTTATAGGGGAGAGGGTTTATTAGTTGAAGTTATATGTTTGCCTCTACTTTAATGGATGTGTTACTGTATATTTTAGGTATTTTACATTTATGGGCCTATGACTCAACTACCTTTTAGCTCAGTCGGCTAAGCTCGATTGTATTCAATTCGTTGAGGTATGCCCGTTCGATTATTGATTAAGGTTGTTTTTCGGCTTTTGATTAACTTCAGGTTGACAGGAATTGTCAATTGACCAATCTAGTTTGACTATCAACCTTCAATTTCAAGTGTGGAGCTCCTATTGGCTAAGCAATGCTAGGTTATTAAGTAGACAATGAATCAATATAACTCGATGGTAGCTTACTCCCCAACATGAAGAGCTGGATGGATGATATAGACTTATTGTAACATAGCTACCTCTCGATTGATCCTTAATTAGGAGTTTCTGCGGGTCTGTGAAATGATTGATGGTATTGAGGATTTGAGTCTTTCCTCGGGTACGGTCCACCAAAAGCTTGATTGCGGCTTCAATAGGCCTTCTCATGGTGGTTGACTTGCATGCATATGTCTTGTCTTGGTTTGATGTGAGCTCAAACCATTTGGATGTCTTCAATCTTATTTGCCCTAGCTCAGATGACTGCATTCAATCGATTTTAGCCTCGGCTTTGGTTCAAACTGCTATGTTCGGTTAGATGAGTGAGCCGCTTATTCTTCTGCTAGTGAGCCCACCTTGGTTGTAATTTTTTATCTCTTGAGCCGTTTGATCTCCTCAAGGTTTGCACCAGTTGGGATGGCCACAGCTTTTTATAAAAATAATTTTTAAATTACAAAACAAGTTTTAATTCTAGCATATATATATATATTCAAATGACAACTTAGAATACATGATATATTTGGGAAGCCCACAGCTGTTTATAAAAAGAACTATAAAATTACTGTAAGGATGGTAACTTTTTTGAAATAATTGTTGGTGTTATAAACTTTTTCCTTAAAAATTAAACAGTAATATTCTTACAACTGTTACATTTCAATTAATTGGATTACGAAATATAACTTGTCTCCCCATAAATTTTAAAAATCAACAAGAAACAACAACCAAATGGGACTCTGATTACTATCTCAAACTAATACAGCAAGAAAAAAGTCTCAAACAGATCTTTATTTGCACTTTTAAATAAGTAAAAATATATATTTTATGATCCCATTAAAAAAATCATAGTATATACACATATTTATGTATATATGTATGTATGAATTCATGAATTACATTGCAGGCTAAATTTAGCACAACAAATTCCTCACACTGAAATTACTTCTTCAGACCCTCACTGAAGAGAAGACATCAGCTCTGCAAAATGGACAGGTGCTGCGCGACTTCAACCACTTATCAATACAGGAAGCATGGAATCCATAGCGACAGTGCAACTGCCGGGCTTGCTGGCCGTCCGAGAACGCCGACAAGCACACCGAGCACTCCTCCCCCTTCACCTCTCTGCACCGGTAACTCCTCGCCGGAATATTCCTCTGTAACTCCTCTTTGTTCATCCTTCTGCTCACCAGAAGCTGCTTCACCAACGGCCCGATGACAATCACAAAGGCGTTTATGAAGAGCGTGAAGACCGCCGCCGCGGCGGATCCGATGAAGAAGTAATAGTGCGCCGAAGCAGTCATGGTCTGTTTCTGTAAGTTTTGTTAAGCTGTTGTAGTTTATATAATGCGCTTTGGGAAATTTACGTTCATACCACATAATTCCTGTGAATTTATTTATCTCTATATCATTTTAGTATTGTAAAGTTATTCAATAATATTTTACTTATAAATGTAAGATTTAAATATTAGATATGTTAATATTACAGAAGTATGAGTTTTTATTAATGAAGTGGTTCTGAATATTTCTTAAGGCATTATTTCTTATATTTTGTTATTCAAATTAAATTTAAAGAGTCTTATTTTAAGTAAAGGTTAATGAATCATTTCTTCACTGTTGATGATGAGGTAGTTGCCACTTACCAGGTTTTGAATGTGTCATAAACGACTAGCCAGCTTGCGCGTTGGGATTAGATAGTTTGTTTTGAAAATTTTATTTATAATTTTGTTAAATACAGATATTAAAGATTAGATTGCTGTAATTCTTGGCTTATGTGATCAAGGTATTCGAAGTCCGTCTGTGGAATTTTTATTGTGTTCGGACGGCGTACGTAGCGCTGCGTCCGGATGCCAATAAAAATTCGACACATGTATTTCTGGGACCCACCATGGCTAATTTGAAAAAAATGCATTTTAAACTCCTTTCTGCCGACCCGACCCGACTCGATTGAGGCCCCCGACTGAAAAAAGTTAAATTTTCGAGCTTTATTTCCCCGCCAAAGTATAAAGGCTTATTTTGTCTTCATTATCTTTAGGATGCGGAGATTTTTTTGTGGATTTCTGGAGGGACGACGCAGTTATGAGGTAGATTCTTTATTCCTGGAGGGGCTGAGATTTCTGGATTAGGGTAGAGCAAGTGAAGATGATTATATAAAATGCGGACGTTAAACTGGTTGTATTGGAATATTCCGCTGACACACAGAATACAACCACGAGAATTTTGGTTTTGGTATTATTAGAGTTTTATTTAAGTTGTAATTCAATATTATTTGAGTTGCAACATTGTAAACTTTTTCTACAGTTTTAATTTAATTTAGGGGTTGACAAGCTTTTGGTTTGATTTTCATAACATTGTGGGTTGTATTGCGGATTACATTTACGTTCTGCTTCGTAACATTTAGGTTTTGTTTTCTTATAATCTCTATTTTATGACGGGGTTATGGTGTTGGTATTATTAGAGTATTATTTAGGTTGTAATTCATTATTATTTGAGTAATACTGAAAGTGGCATTGTAAGTGTTTCCTATAATTTTAATTTAATACCCTGTTGGCAAGTGTTTGGTTTGATTTTAATGAAATTGAGGTTTTTATTGCGGTATTACTTCAGAATAACACGAGAATACAATCGTAAAACAATCGCAATATGACGGAAATACGGGCCATAAAACTGGTTGTATTGGAATATTCCGCAATACATTTCAATCGAGCCCGCGGTTTCGGCTGAAAAAAATACCGCTCTAAAACACTTGTAATATTTCTTAAATACAACGACATCAGAATAAATGCGGACGTTGAACTGGTTGTATTGGAATATTCCGCTGACACGCAAAATACAACCACAAAACTATTATAAAAAATATTTATTATAAAATGTGCGACCCTTTTGAAATTCCGCACCAATGCATAGAAAATATAACCTCAAAACGAAACATCTCGTCGATTACTTTGCCCGGAGGAAAACTACGGACGCATCACTGCTCCCAAATTTTTAGGGTTTCAGGGCATTGCGTTTCCAATCGAGAAGAGAAAAACATTTTCCATTTCCTGGAATTTACATAGATGGAAGCAGAGAACACCCCGATGGAAACAGAAGATATTGCCGTACAAATGGAAACGGAGGTTCAGCTCAATGAGCAGCAACAAACCGAACAGCCTACGCAGAAGGTCACCAACAAGAAAAAAAAAGAAAAAGGGGACCAGCAGCAAAATTGTCACCATCGACAGTTCGACGAGGTAATATTATTATTCTGTATTCGTATTTTTATTAGGAGAGAGCATTCTTATATGTAAATTCTGAATAATACTGATGTACAAGCCGAATATGACCCGAATATGACCCGAATACTACTCAAATAAAATCGGCACACTTCTAGTGTATAACCTAACCGCAAGCCAAAACCTATAACAACAATAATACTCATATAAGACATAAATACTACCACAATAAAACTAAGTCCATTAAAAATACAATAGTTATACACTTAACAAAAATAAAACGGAAATTTTACCTTCTGCACTTTACAAATAATACTGACATAAACCTACAATAATGCTTACATAAATCCTAACAGAAAACAGAGAACAGACAACCACAATAATACTCATAGAAACCATAAATATTACCAAAATAAAACCGAGTCTAGTAATAGTACAATTCTTATGTAATATAACTTACCAAAATAAAACAGAATTTTTAACTCCTTCACTTTACAAATAAAATTGAAATAAAACCAAAATACTACTAGAATAAAACTCAACAAACACTTAAAACTTTAATAATACAACTAAGAGTTTTATTTTTTTTTCTACAGGTTTCTTAACTCGAGAAACATGAGCTGTAGATATCGGCCGTCCGTTGTGAGAGAGCTACTTGATGTGGTCAGGCCTGTAGTATTTGAAGATGTCATGAATAATCTCAGTCGAATGAATATTGAACAGTTCTTTATCTGCCTCCGTATCCCCAGGAGAACATTCTTACCCTTCAAATTCTATAATGTTAGCAACATGACAAAATGTTGTTCAAATTGGGTGAGAAAAAGCTTAGATTATTGCCTGATGAAATTGCATTGCTGATTGAGATGCCAAACCGAGGAGCAATGCCGAAGTGGAAGCAACGTCCATCAGCCAAAATGAATGCTGTCAACATAAAGGACAAAATATTAGCGTTTGCAAGCGGGGATACTTCGATCGCATTGGAGAACATTTACATAAAATATCTGTTGTCAAATTTATTTTTCCATCAAGTAATTTTAGTATTCCTTTAGACCTTAATGCATACGGTGATAATGTAGAGACATTCTCGTCGTACAACTGGCCTGCGGCTCTATGTGAATATCTTATAGAGCAGATCAACGCAGTTATAATTAAAGTTAGATTGAATCGATCAATTGGTTACATAAATGGGTTTGTGTTTTTATTAACGGTTAGTATCTTATATAATCATTCTAGTTACTTTATTGATTGATCTGTAATGGTAATATTACATTGATTCCACGCAGCTTTGGTTTTATGAGCACACTTCTCTAGTGAAGCCCGCAGCTCCCAATGCTAGACCCAGAATGTTGCGGTGGTCGAGGTCCGTTAAATGGAATGCGTCACAAACTGACTTATTCTTCAAGCGACTAAATAGCGAACAACTAAGTCATGCCCAACTTTCTTAACAAATACCAGCTGTGAAATGTTTAATAAAGCATTTTATATCTTCTTGAAATTGTATTTAGGTGCACGACAAATTCACTGATGTCACGGCTGATGAACTTCTCTTGATTGCCAACCCGGACGAGGGCCTTCCAAGTCTGGTCCAAGATCACCAAACTAAAATTCGATCCCCCTCATCATCTTCATTTGCTATGGGTACGATTCTTTGCGAGACGATAACACCATTGCTCCGATACTAGCTACCATGAATCGTAACATGGAAGTTATGAATAAATTGCTCAGAGGCCAGGAGAAATGGTTCATGCAATATCAAGGAAACTTCGATACAGTAAGTGTTGGGGTGATGGGGCTGCAGGTGCAAATGTCAGCACTGAACAAAAAAGTTGATAAGATTGAGCAACATTTATCAATCAAAGAACCAAATTTGGTTGGAGAAGTCGACCCACTTGCCAGCCCACCTGCTGAAGTCCCTACTACTGAATTTCATACTGTTGAAGTCCATACAGCTGAAGAAAGAACGGGTGCGCCAGAACAACCCGGTGAAGTCCCTCCCAATGCAGATGAAAATATTATGGCCGACGATGAGGGAGGTCACACCTCCCAAACCGGAGAAGGTGAGGACGAGGACACTGTCATACCGGAAGGTGAAACTAATGTAGATATTCATGCCGAGGTAGCACTGTCCATTCCTAGCTTGATGCAAAGGGTGAAGGGCCGACGGAGTCGCTTGAAGAAGGTTGTGAAATCACCTTTCACATCTTTTCAATTCAAAAGGAGGAAGACGGTGAAGGACATAAAAGACCAGCAGAACCCGACTGTAGAGAGCAAGGAACACGATCATTTCACAGAAAAAGAGTCCTTATCACCGGGAACAAAACCTCTTGCTCAGATGTCTGCTTTAATTGAGAAGATTATTGAGGATGCTGCTGGTATTACTGCTGAGAACGATCAAGACACATCAAAAAAGGCAGATACACCATCTTTGGGCAGACCAGCCTCACATGGATCTTTGACCAGTCCAACTCCACAAGCAGTTGAACACAACGAATGGGGTACTTCCAAAACATTAGTGGTGTATCAACCGACATCATCTGTGCTTGCCCTAACGGTACTTCTATAAATATTATGTAATGCATTTATATATGCTCTTATTTAAACATCATACATTAACGTTGATTTCATTTGTGCACAGCAGCCAGAGTTGAAAGATCTCGTAAAGTATCCTGGGAGAGAGCTTATTAGTGTTGAGCAGCACGGAATAATTGAACAGTTTTTGTCAAGTTATCATAGGCCGTACGTGCTCCAACTTCTTCATGATGATTTTCAAATCTCTTTTAGATACAACTGACACAAAATAGTTTGCTTTTAATGCAGTCGTGATATTATCATCAACCAACGCTTCTTGTTGTTAGATCGTGGAATGATGGATGATCTACTTTTTGATGAGTTGATGATCATGTCGATGCCCTCGCCGCCATCCTGCACCAAATGAAGAGGCAAAATCCATCAGCGTACAAAAAATACCTATACGTGTCCCCATTATTTTGGGTAATACCCCTAGTGTAAATTTTTTGACATATTAATGAATGACATGAAAATTTTAACTAAATATCGTTTCATGCAGAGTTATCATAAAATGGAGGGTGACCCTTTACAATTTCTATCACACATCACTCCCAGAGCGGTGAAAGACTGTGATATGATATTTCTTCCTATTGTGCATAATTCTCATTGGGTGTTATTGGTCTGCGATCTAGAAAATAAGAAATGACGAATATACGATTCTCTTCCCAACGACATACACAAAGATCTTTGCACCCGAGTTGTAAGTATATGATGGACAATAATTTAATTTCTCTTGACTTGTGTTGATTTAATAAAAATTGTTATATTACAATTTGTAGGTCAACCTGTTTATAAGCTTAACTAGAGAATGTTTCAAGAATATGAAACCCGCAAAATGGAATCTGGCTCACGTCAAAGGTATTCCGAGACAGACGAACAGCATTGACTGTGGCATGTTTGTCTGCAAATATCTTGAAAGACTGGTCCGGGCTACCCCTACTGACTGGAGTCTAGAGCAGAATTGGCAAGCAGAAATGCCCAGATTCCGCGCTCAATTAGCATATGACATCTGCAGGTGGTTTCCTTCTGTAATTAAATACAATCGAAAAGATTCTGATAGTGAGTGAAATTGGTTTATTGCTTTAATATTATGTTGTATTTAAAATGATACTATTTATGTTGGTTGTTTTGCTGGAAAATTTCAATGGTACATTTCTCTTGTCAATTTTTGGGTGTATTGGAGAATTTTTTACAATGTTTATTGTGGCTTGATGAGGATTTGTAGTTTATTCCAGTGTATTGGATGTTTTTTTACAGTGTTTATTGCATTTTATTCCAAATTACTCTGGCAAGGTTTAACAACCACATCAGGAAATGCTTTAAGCCTGTTTATTGCAGTTTATTTTGTCATCAGAAAATGCTTTATTGCAGTTTATTTTAAAATCAAATATTTTCATTAACAGAGTAAAAAAGGCAAAAATACAACTCCAAAATAAAATAACAATAATACGAAAATATAACCAAAACAAAACTGAATTTGTGTGACTGCTTTATCGTAATAGTTCACGTAAATCAACTCAAAGAATACCAGAATATATCCACAATACAACTGGAGATATATGATACACCCATCTTTAAGATTTAACTCTGTTGTATTTGAACAGTATCGATGTTGTTTTAAGGTCATATTCGGTGTCGTGTCGCCGAGTTGTTGGAATAAAATGCGGAATATACCAATACAACCGGCGCGGTCGTATTAGAAATATTCCTCTTTCATATTCAATATAACAGTTCGGCGGATCCGTGGTTTTTTGGTTGTATTTAAGAAATTTTACAACAATTTTTCGGTTGTAGGATCCTGGAAGCTTTACATCTCTCCGTCAGAAATCCGCTGGTGATTAATCCAGTGCAACCAAGTGAGGGGATAAAAAATTCTCGACTGATATAGTAAAAAGACAATAATAAAAAAATACAAACAAAATAAGACTGAATTTGTGTGACTGCTTTATTGTAATAGTGCACATAATACAACTCAAAAAATACTAGAATATATCCACAATACAACTGGAGATATATGATACACTCATCTTTAAGAATTAACTCTGTTGTATTTGAACAGTATCGATGTTGTTTTAAGGTATGCCGCCGAGTTGTTGGAATAAAACGCGGAATATTCCAATACAACCGGCGCGGTAGTATTAGAAATATTCCTCTTTCATATTCAATACAACAGTTCGGCGGATCCGTTGTTTTTTGGTTGTATTTAAGAAATTTTACAACGGTTTTTTGGTTGTAGGATCCGGGAAGCTTTACATCTCTCCGTCAGGAATCTGCTGGTGATTAATCCAATGCAATCGAGTGAGGGGATAAAAAGTTCTCGACTAATATAGTAAAACGATAATAATACAAAAAATATATACAAAATAAGACTGAATTTGTGTGACTGCTTTATCGTAATAGTGCACGCAATACAACTCAAACAATACCAGATTATATCCACAATACAACTGGAGGAATCTGATACACCCATCTTTAAGATTTAACTCTGTTGTATTTGAACAGTATCAATGTTATTTTAAGGTCGTATTCGGTGCCGAGCCACCGAGTTGTTGGAGTAAAACGTGGAATATTCCAATACAACCGGCGTGGTAGTATTAGAAATATTCCTGTTTCATATTCAATACAACAGTTCGGCGAATCCACGGTTTTTTGGTTGTATTTAAGAAATTTTACAACGGTTTTTCGGTTGTAGGATCCGGGAAGCTTTACATCTCTCCGTCAGGAATCCGCTGGTGATTAATCCAATGCAACCAAGTGAGGGGATAAAAAATTCTCGACTGATATAGTAAAACGACAATAATACAAAAAATACAAACAAAATAAAACTGAATTTGTGTGACTGCTTTATCGTAATAGTGCACGTAATACAACTCAAACAATACCAGAATATATCCACAATACAACTAGAGGAATCTGATACACCCATCTTTAAGATTTAACTTTGTTGTATTTGAACAGTATCGATGTTGTTTTAAGGTTGTATTTGGTGCCGTGCCGCCGATTTGTTGGAATAAAACGCGGAATAGTCCAATACAACCGGCGCGGTAGTATTAGAAATATTCCATTTTCATATTCAATACAACTGTTCGGCGGATACGCGGTTTGACTTGAATACATAGAGTAATACTCAAATACAGCTGGCTAATGTATAGGATTTTACCCCGCGTTGTTCAAGAATAAAATGAGGAATATTCCGATACAACCACAATGATTCCAATCAACCCGATGCTCGGTTGTATTTAAGTAATATTACAATCATTTTTAGAGTGTATTATCTGGTATTAAAATTATGCATAAAAATATGTATTACATTTTTAAGAAATTAGTAATAATAATATTTTTGTAATTATGCAATTTTTGTAAATAATATATTTGTAAATGTAAACTTTTAAGAATTAGTTAAGTAAATACCTTTTTACAGTAACACCATCAAAAAAATTCAAAACATTACTATTTTAATTTTTAAAAAATTAAATAAATCTTTTGCTGCACAAATAGAGGAATTTTTAGAAGTCTAGATGTTAGTGATGTAAATACATAAGAATTAAGTGGTATGCCTAAAAATCTTACTATTATTTGATATTGCTGATAGTGATGTTTTGAAATTGAAGCCTCACACACATTCTGATACATCCATTTTTACGATCTAACTCTGTTGTATTTGAACATTGTCACCATTGTTTTAGGGTCGTATTCAGTGTCTTATTCCGCTCAGTTGTTGGAATAAAACAAGAAATATTCCAATACAACCAGTTCGGCGGATCCGCGGTATGACTTGAATACATTGAGGAATACTCAAATACAACTGCTATGGAAATGTATTCCGCCACGCGTTGTTCGAGAATAAAACGAGTAATATTCTGATACGACTGTATTGATTCCAATCAGGCCCATATTCAGTTGTACTTAAGTAATATTACAATCGTTTTTAGAGTGTATTATCTGGTTATTAATCCAATGCAACCAATTGGGGATTAAAAACACAACTTATAGAGTAAAACGACAATGAGACAAAAATAATAGCTCAATAAATCAACCATAACGAATGTTTCTGTCATTCAAATAAATCAAAACATTATCTTCAAACAAATTATCCTCTATATTCATTAGCATCAGTGGAACAAGTCTTTATCAATCTACATATCATCGTCCATATTCATTAGTATTCTTGTATATGTCTCTTTCTGTTGTGATGTAGGCAGTTCCTGGAGTAATTTGAATAAAAAATTGTAAACAACATAGATTGAACAATAAATAAATAGCCTCGTCCACATTATAATTTACCTGGCTTAAGTGATCCGACGTTTCAAACCAGTTTGCCTCATTTTGGAGAACTCTAGCATCACTTGGACCGGCATCTTTATCCGTTCCTACAAAAAAGGTTGACACGTTGTGAAGGAGACAGTATAAGTTTTAGAAATAAAAAATATTTCAGCAAACTAAACTTACTTTTTGTTCTCTTATTTTTTTCCCAATATCCTTTTAACCTTGAATTAGATATTCCTTTAGGACGCATCTTTACTGGGTCATTCAGGTTTTTCTCTTTACACGGGGTCTTCTTTTTAGTTGGTTTTGCCTTTTGTTGGGGTTCTCTCCCATGTAATATTTCATAGGTGTCAAGTGTTAGTTTTTTTAATGTATCTAGCACAAACTTCTCAGCAACTTCATGGCCTTGTGTTCTTGTACTTATACGGTATGCTAATTTATGAACATGTGTGCGATATATAAGTCCACTTGAGACTATTGGCAACATTTGAGACCCCTTGAGATGTTAATATTCCAAACTGTTGTATATGTCCCTTTTTGCATGTGTACACCACCGAAGTAATATATATTTTTCAGAAATTTTGTACACGTTTTCATGCTGAAGAACCCTTAGAGCGTGAGCACATAGTAAACCCATCATTTCAAATTTTTTACAACTGCACGTGATATCCGAATTAGCTCTGTCTAATTTCACAATCCAGTATTTATCTGTGTCTCTATTATCGAAGGTTCTTATACGAAATTCTGAATCATTGTTGGCAAAGCCCTCCAAAGCAAGTCCACCCAAACCATGAAGAAACTCTGACTCAAACTTTGAGTATAACTTCCGTGTGTAAAGTAAAGCAACCTGCCTCAAAACAGAGCTGCATTTTACTGCAGGGACAATAGAAGATTGCTTGCATCTAAAATCTTCATCTTTCTCATTTCTTCGTAAAGTTTTTGCGATATGTTCAAGGGCCAGAAAACATTCTGTTACCGTGCTTGTTGGTTTGGAGAAACTATGGAAGATGTTATTAGTTGACTCACTCCTCTGCGTAGATAGGATCCCCATTCCAAAAATGTCTTTATTGAAGGTTGTTGACCAACGATGCCTTATATTATACAATTCATCCAACCACATTTTCCTGAAGTTTTCCCATCTTAATCATTTCGCCCCAAGTTTCTTCGAATTCCATTTCTGAGTCACATCTACGCATGCATTTATAAAGAGATCGTGTACTCTCATGTTTTTTCCCGAACCACAATGCACTTTTGAAGATAATTTTTTGTATATATGTCATTGGCATAATCTATGTCTAGTGTGCGGCAAGCACTCTTGGACTACTCTACTCATTGCTTGATCTTGATTGGTGAATATTGTGATTAGGTGTTTGTTATCCATTGTATGGATAAAGGATTTGAATAACCACTTGAAGGACTCAATCGTTTCATCCGACAAAAAACCAATTACAAAAAGAACATTCTGCCAGTAGTGGTTCACACCGACAATCGGCGCACAACATAGGTTGTATTTATTCAGTCTATAGCTTGGATCAAATATTATGACGTCACCAAAGCGGTCATAATCGAGTCTGGACATCCCATCACTCCATAATAAATTCAACAAATTGCCTGACTCATCAATTTGGACGTCCCACGTAAACATTGGATCCTCAGCTTGCCATGCAGTGAATTGTTGTAGTAAGGAATTAGCATCCCCGAGTTCAATGTGTAATCTTCTCTCTCTTCGTAAGAGATTATATGCATCCCTCTTCCTACAGTCAAGATTCTCCACTCCACCAACTTCTGTGGCTAGGAAGCTAAACGCATCAGTGGTTCTAATCCCTGATTTTGTCATTGATCTGAGGACATCTGCATTGATGTCACTCATCTTTCTGCTTGAACACAATAGGTGCTTGTCGCCAACATCCGCCAATGGATGGTTATGACTTTCTATGAATTTCTTTACCGACCAGTTCCCTTAGACATCAACGGCATATCGGATCATGGCAACACAACCAGTCCTTGTATCCGCTCGCGTGTACCTCACCGATACATTGTCCTTCAAATCTCTCTTCGTACCAGCCTTACCACAAATGAAATCCCTTATCTTGATCCTCTTTGAATTTGACCAATAACCAATGTGGTCCTTTCGCACAGTAAATCCAATAATGTGTGCATAGGCACAATATTTTTCATGGGCCTCCTTCTCATTATTGATAACAGCTTGAAGCAATATGTTTATAAGTGGATCATTAGAGGCTCTGTCTCTCTCTGGTATCTGCAATTGGATCGGGATTTGAATGTCGGTAACACTATACTTAACAACCAATAATACAATAATAATATCATGATAACACCACAGTCACACCAATGTACCATAATAATAACTATAAAAACATTGGTGTTTTTCAGGTATTACCACGAATAATACCCCCAAACTACCAGAATACTACATTAAAATTACCTAAATAAAACCACGGCGAAATCTGAAGCAAACTTAAGTTACTCTTAAGAAACTGCCTGAATACCACCACAAAATTACCAAAATAACACCACGTACCGCTGAAAGAATACTTAACAAATATACTTTTCTGAAACTACCTGAATACACCCATAATATTACCCAAATAGCACCATGTCCCACTATGAAAGAAAACTTCACGTTACTCTTTTGAAACTACGGGCATACTACCGTAATAAAACTATAAAACTGTGAAACAGTACTACCACAGTGCATACAACAAATTTTACCAAGTTTTATTTAGGAAATTTGAATGTAGTATTCTGGTAGTTTGGGGGAGGGGACAATAAAATGTACCCTCCCCCAAACTACCAGAATATTACCTTCAAATTACCTAAATAAAACCACGGCGAAATTTGAAGCAAACTTGTTACTCTTACGAAACTGCTTAAATACCACCGCAAAATTACCAAAATAACACCACGTGCCACTGAAAGAAAACTTGACAAATATACTACCGTAATACACCCATAATATTACCCAAAAAACAGCATGTCCCTTTATGAAAGAAAACTTGATGTTACTCTACTGAAACTACGGGCACACTACAGTAATAAAATCATAAACTGTGAAACAGTAATAAAACAGAGCATACAACAAATTTTACTAACCTGAGGGATATGTTCTGTCGCAGCTAAACTAAGCTCAAAATCTTGTCCCTCGAATATATTTTGAGATTCCAACTCACTGTTGACTTGATTGGATATATTTTATCCGAACGGTAGCATGCTTTAGCTTTAGGTTAGAATCAAATTCCAGCTCCTCAGGTCCACGACAAGGTAGGTCAGACAAAAAAAAAGTCTCCGCATCCTAAAGATAATGGAGACAAAATAAGCCTTTATACTTTGGCGGGGAAATAAAGCGCGAAAAATGTAATTTTTTTCAGTCGGGGGCCTCAATCGGGTCTGGTCGGGTCGGCAGAAAGGAATTTAAAATGTATTCTTTTCAAATTAGCCATGGTGGGTCCTAGAAATACACTTGTCGAATTTTTATTGGCGTTCGTACGCAGCGCTGCGTACGCCGTCCGGACGCAATAAAAATTCCCGTTTGTGGAGGCCAACTTTTACTGAAACGTGGCCGTAAGTAATATTGTAAAGAGAAACGAACTCTAATTTTATATTCCAACCACATAATAGATATTTAATGGATATTGAATTTATTTGAAAACTTTTGAACTCAACATATGTTGATATTTTATAAAAGGGATGTTGATATTTTATAAAAGGAAATTTGTACATCAGAAATGTGTCTGCAGGAACCTTGAGAAAAATCTAACGGACTAAAAAAAAAGAAGATAAATTCAAGAGGGCCCATTAGTGGAGGACTATAAAATCCCTCATCGTAGCACTAAAAGACATCATTGACCGATGACAAAGTCTTATGGATCTTGACCTAAAGTCAACTGGTTGTTGGCAACTCGATCCAATGGCCAAGACCTATCCAACAAGGAAGAGGCTCTAGCTGGATCCCCGATGACCAAACATTACGAAACTAAGTGTCTAAGCTTGCAAGTATATGTGTCAAGTAAAATTTGGTTTAAGAGTCTGCGTATCAATCCCATGAAGAAAGACAAAAAAATCTCTAGTCTACTAACTTCAAACACCTAGCTCAGTGCGATCACAACTATTATAAGCTAAATCCAAAATTCCAAATAACAAGCAGAAAACACAACAAGATTTTTGAAAACTGTAAATAAAACTCTTAATGTTCTTCAAGTGGGATGAGACTCGTACATTTGTGACTTGAGTGTGGTGCGATTACGTGATTTTCCTAAGTGTTCCCCTACGTGAAAGTTGTCAAACAATGATAATGTTTTCTCCTTAATCTTATGTCTTGGTTAGAAGAAGAATCGGAAACCTATAAATTTATGTTGCACTTTACATTATGGCGCTTCCAAGATTCTTCAAATCCTCTATCAAGCTTGCAAATTCCTAACTAGAATATTTCTATTCACCACATTTTTGTAGTTAACTTACACTTCACAAAATGTAGAAGTCATAGTTCATAACAAGCTTTAACATTCTAATTGGCCAGATCAGGAGTAAATGAAGATAAGAAAGTTAACAAACAATGTAGATACATAAAACACTCAAAAAATTTTAAAGGGACATGCGAGACTGCTACAGAAAAACCACTATTTTTATATCACAAATAAACTATAAAAGACTTAACTACTCATGGAGAAATGAATCAACACATGGAACTCCAATGGAATTAATGATTCGAGAAGCATTGTAAAGTAAAAAACCAATATACAACAAAAATTCTCCTCTCCTCCATAACAATCAATCTCTCTCACACACAAGATTCACTCGAAGAAAATAAAGAAAACTTATCTAGAAGCTTTCTCCTCAATGGAAAAGAAGAGGTTCTAAGGAGCTCTAAAGAATTGTCCCTTGTAGAGAACCCTAGCCTCTAGCCTTTAAAGATGTTTCTTCCCATCCAAAGTGACATATTTATAGGGACTGCACCACAAAGGCAATAAAAATTCTTTTAAATCTAAATTATGCATCAAGAGCTGGTGCGCTGCACTTATGTGAATAAGGCGCATGTATGCTTTTCATAGGGTTGGAAGGCGACAAAGGTGCTTTAACACTTAGGGTTCAAGGGCGCTAGGAACTGACTCATGTGTGTTGTTTTCTGGGCACATGCATATTGTACACTCTGTTTCATGCACTACTAGAGTGGGGGTCAGTTGCTGGTGTTCTTTGGGCCAGGACGAGCCCGCTTACTTCAATTCATTAGCATGGTTATGCTCTGATTTGGGACGCAGTATCGTGCTTACCTAAAAAAGTTTTCTTTTGCTTTAAATGCTCTCCTTTTTTCTCCCTAATGACCTAAAGCCCATGATATGCACAAATTGACAAATATACCTTTCTCAATTATCATAATATCAAAAAATGTAAAAAAATTGATAAAAATGTAAATAATTTGTCTCATATTTCATTCACATCAAATCCCCCAAACTTATGTATTACTTGCCTTTAAGTAATCCTATCACTTTAGTTCAGATTTTTAGAGAATAAGGTTTGGAATAACTTATAGAATGTCCTTGCATCCAATAATGTAGGGTGTAGATCTATTAAACCGTTGTGATTTCTATTCTTAATGGAAATTTTTGTAAATCCATAATCACTACTATCTTTCTTTTACCATATTTTTTTCTTTTTAAAATTGATCTTCCTCAATCCACTTAATTTAGAGTGACTACAAGTCTTTTCTTTAATCCCAGGTGATTTTATAATCTTAGTTTTTGTTCAAAAAACAATTATCCCCTAATTTTTGTTGGTTCATAGGATCCTTAAATCTCCTTAAAAAGAGCTTTCGTGAGGTTGACTATGAATTGATTGCTCTGAAGCGTATTAGTTTACGATACCTCAGAGGCAAACATGCGAAGAAGATATAACGAAAGTAAACCCCACAACCAGAAATTCAGGTTGTTATACTTGTTTCAGTGTTCTCTTTTTCTTATAAGGGCAAGCCTCTATTGTTAATTACATCTTAACCAATTGGAGTGCTTACGAAAACTCCCGATTAAGGTTGTAACTCCTCAGAAAATTCAAATATCATTTTTTTAAGTAAGGAGTTTTTAATTCATATCCTAAGGGTATCCGAAGCTTGAAGACTTAGAAAAGTCTAGTCAAGATCCTAAACTGTCTTGTAGTTTTATTTTGATGTTAATAGTTTAATTGTGGTTCATCCTCCGCTTAAGTGTCTTAAGTCGCTTCTACAAAATAGACTTAGCACGCCCTAATAACATGCAAAGTAAATGTAGGGTGACTGATGCACCAAAAATATATATGGTTTATGCTATCTAATTTTACTTATTTTTTGTGATATTTCACTTTAAAGAAAGATATGTTTCATGATTTGTTGCAGGTATGATGATTTTAGGTGATTGGAGAGAAATGAATAAAAAAAGGAACGAATTCGGAGCGAAAAGGAGTAAAAAGGAGCAAAATGGTGGAAAAGGTATTCTGGCACCGCCGGCGCCCAAATCCAGAGAGCCCAGAAATATTATGGACAATAGAGCGCCGCCGGCGCCCTATCTGGCGCCGCCGGCGCCCAAGGTCGGTAAAATTCAAATTTTGAGAGTTTTGGCGAAATTTTGAAGGGATGCCTATGGAAACTCTTGGGATTTCGTCCCTAACTCTTAAATAACTAAATTTGGATGAGGGAAGAGAGATCTAGAAGAGTTCTAGAGAGTTTTAGAGTGCTTTTTCTTGCATTCCATTACTTTCTCTTAGTTTTTAGTGTTATGGTTTAGTGTAGAAGAGAGGGATTCTTCTCTAAGGAGTGAAGGAGAAGTAGTAAAGTGAGAGATTGCTTCTTCCTTTCCATTCTAAAGGGAGAACCAAGTGTTGTAAGGAAGAGAAGAGGATTCACACGAACTTCAAGGAGTTTGCATTGGGGAAGAGAAAGAGATAAGTTGTCTTTTCTTCTGTGGTTTGTATGATTTTTCTTTTATATATAAAATCCATGTTTTATTATATCTTCTCCATGAATTCTGAGTAGTCTTCTTTATCTTTCTTCTTGCTTAAAGATGTGATGATGGTTTGAAGTGGATTAGATGTGCTTTTAATGTGATGAAGAATTTGTGATGGTTTTTCATTAAGAACTTAATTTACTTTTGATTTGGCCAATTAAATGTTAAAATATGTTGTTGAACATTATGTTTAAAAAGATTTAATGTACTGCAACAATAATAAAAGATCCATTCAATTTCCATGGATGAATTGCGTAGTTCATGGGAATTGCGAGCAAATAAATAGAGAAATGTGTTCTGAAGGACTTCAATGTGAAGATTTTAGGGTGACAGGCTGAAATCCTCAGATTAGTTCTATGATTAGTAACTAATATCAAAGGTTAACCTTCGGGTGAAGGGTGAGTGGGAGCTCCGAAGTGAGAGCCGGTATCCTCCCAGCCTAGCCCTAGAATTAGTAACTAAACTTAGAATGTGTCAATGTTCTTTTCTTATTTAGTGGAGGGGGTACCCTTCTAAAGGTAAAGAATCATTTATGCTCTTGTTTGGCACAATAAATTAGATAATTAATCAATATCAATCCACATATAATATTTTCATTGCAAGAAGAAAGATACTTTTCTCATATATCAAAAACCTTTCAAATATTTAGTTTAGTGTGTCTGTTAGTTAATTCAGTTTTCAAAGTTATTAGAAGTAATTGTAGTTTAGTTGGTTGTTAATATTTTGTGAATAGTAGTAGTAGTGTTAGAAGAAAGTTCTAGTGTTTTATTCTAACTTGTTAAAACTTTTACTTTGCTTCAACTTAAAACCTCCCTGTGGGATCGATAACCAGAACTCCACTAGAGCCCTGTATTTCTTGATACGATACGTATACTTGCATTGAATGCTTTGACTTTACAAAATCAGTATAAATATATAAATTTGAAGTTAACAAAATATTGCATTTAAAAATATAGAAGTAAAGTATGGTTGCATCAAGTTTTTGGCGCTGTTGCTGGAGAATTATATCTCCGAGTAATGGTGCCGAATTCGTGTATTCAAACCAATCGCCATCAAGTTTTTGGCGTTGTTGCCGGGGAGGTAACGAAGTCAAAGTAAAAAAAAGTGTTTGTGTGATTATATATGTGTAGTAGGGGATCTATAAGTTTAGTGCCTTACGATTCAGAGTTAGAGCATACTATCAGAAAAATTAGAAAAAAAATCAAATAAAAAATTATTGCGAAATGGTGAATATTCAAGATAATCAGAGAAATGATATTGGAAATTTGCCAAGACCTTTAAGAGATTATGCTAACCCATCAACTGATGAAATTCATATACCTATTCAAAATCTTGATGTTGCTGCTAATTTATTTGAACTTAAACCTGCTATTATCCAAATGATACAAAATAATCAATTCACTGGAACACCTAATGAGGATCCAAATTTAAATCTCACTAGTTTTTTAGAACTGTGTGCTACTTTTAAATACGATGGAGTGTCTAGTGACGCTGTCAGACTTAGACTTTTTTACTTTCTCATTATGGATAAAGCTAAGGTGTGGTTAAATTCGTTAGCACGTGGATCAATTAGAATATGAGGAGAATTATCTCAAAAGTTTCTATCAAAATATTTCCCTCCATCAAAGACTGCTAAGTTAAGAAATGATATTACATCTTTTTGTCAGTTTGAAGGAGAGTCAATATATGAAGCTTGGGAGAGATTTAAAGATCTTCTTAAGAAGTTCCCACATCATGCTTTACCAGATTGGTTAATAATTTAAACATTTGATAATGGATTAGTGCGTTCATTAAGATCTATTATAGATGCTGCTGCCGGTGGATCATTAATATCAAAACCTTTTGATGAAGCATACGCATTAATTGAAGAAATGGCTACTAATAATTTTCAATGGTCCTCTGAACGGGTAAATCCTAAGAGAGTAGCTAGTGTTCATGATTTAGATATGATGACTATGGTAGTTTCTCAAATTGCAGCCCATTCTAAAAAATAGATTAATATGAAATGAATTATTCTCAACCACCTTAAGTGTTAGAGGAAAATTCATTTGGACAGATAACAAAATTTCAAACGTCTTATGAGACTTTAAATGCTATTAATAGACCTAACAATTCTTATTCGAATTATTATAATCTTGATTGGTAGAATCACCCAAATTTCAATTGGAATAATAATAATGCTAATATTAACCCGCACTGGGCTAACAATTCTATTAATCCAATTGGAAATTCGAACAATCAAGGAAATCCTAATTTTAGACCATCTTATCCCCTTGGATTAAATAATAACCCACAATTTAAGGATAAGAAGTTGTCTTCTGAAGAAATGATTCTGAATATGAGAAATCAATTACAAGCTCAAGGTGTTGCTATAAAAAATATTGAAAATCAATTAGGACATATTTTCATTGTACTTAATAATAGACCTTCTAGAACACTTCCAAGCAATGTGGAGATCAATTCAAAGGATCAAAATAAGGAACAACTTAAGGCTATTCAATTAAGGAGTGGTAAAAAATTGGAAACTAGTTTTGCAGAAAGAAGTTGAAGTAGAAAAGGAGAATGTGGAGATTGAAAAAGGTTCAAACAAGATTTATCTAGACTTAGATTATCCTCTTGAGCCCATGAAGATAACTATTGAAAAACCACCTCCTTCATTTCCTCAAAGATTAAAGAAACAAAATAGGGATAACAAATTTGGAAAATTTTTTGAGATCCTTAAGAAATTAACATATATATTCCTTTTGTTGAAGCATTAGAACAGATGCGTGACTATGCCAAGTTTATGAAGGATATTTTGAGAAAGAAAAGAATGTTTGCAGATCATGAAACTGCTGCACTTAGTGGAGAGTGTAGTGCAATAATTCATAAAAAGCTTCCTGAAAAACTTAAAGATCCTGGTAGTTTCACTATTCTGTGTGCTATAGGTGAAAATTTTTTCGGAAAGGCTTTATGTGATTTAGGAGCGAGTATTAATCTTATGCCTTTATCAAATTTCAAAAGTTTAGGAATAGGAGAAATCTCTCTAACATCTGTGACTCTTCAGTTGGCCGATCGTTCCACTACTTACCCTAAAGGAGTGGTGGAAGATGTGTTAGTAAAAGTGGATAAATTTATCTTTCATTTGGACTTTATTGTACTTGATATGGAGGAAGATAAAGAAATTCCAATCATTTTGGGAAGATCGTTCCTTGCTACTGGAAGAGCGGTAATTAATGTTTAAAAAGGATAATTAACTATGAGAGTTAATGATCAAGAGGTGACCTTTAATATTTTAAAATATATGAAGTATCCCTCAATGGAAAAAGATAATGACTGTTTTAGGATGGAGGTCTGTGATTATCTGAGAAATGATCATTTCAAGAATATATTTGATAAAGAAGAAGAATATAAAAAAATATTTGAAGAAGAAATTAAAGATGATGAAAATTCAGATAATGAAAAGAATGAAGAATTGAAATATGTTCAGGGGAGATTCGAAATATTAGACACTATGGAAGATAGAAATAAAAACTTAATTCCATCTATCATAAAACCTCCTGAACTTGAGATGAAAGTTCTCCCTAATCATTTAAAGTATATGTTTTTAGGAGAATCTTCTACTTTACCAGTTATAGTATCTTCGGAGTTAAATGATAATCAAGAACAAAAACTGTTGGAAACTTTAAAAAGATACAAGAAAGCTTATGGATGGACTTTGGCAGATATTAAGGGAATTAGTCCTTCGATTTGTATGCACAGAATTTTATTAGAAGATGAACATAAACCGAAAGTTGATCCGCAAAGGAGACTGAACCCTATAATGGAAGAAGTAGTTAAGAAAGAGCTTTTAAAATGGTTAGATGCTGGAATTATTTATCCTATTTCGGATAGTGCTTGGGTAAGTCCAGTACATTGTATACCGAAAAAGGGAGGAGTGACTGTTGAAGTGAATGAAAATAATAAAATTATAACTACGAGACAAATTAATGGATGACGAATTTGTATTGACTATAAAAAATTAAATGTTGCCACCATAAAAGATCACTTTCCTCTTCTTTTTCTTGATAAAATGCTAGATAGACTTGCTGGAAACAAGTACTACTGTTTTCTGGATGGATATACTGGTTACCACCAAATACCTATTGCTCTTGAGGATCAAGAAAAGACAACATTTACTAGCCCCTATGGAACCTTTGCTTTTAGAAGAATGCCTTTTGGACTATGTAATGGACCTGCAACATTTCAAAGATGTATGATGGCTATCTTCAGTAGCATGATAGATAATGGAATGGAAGTTTTTATGGATGATTTCTCTGTATTCGGGACTTCATTTTAAATTTGTCTGGAAAACTTAGCAAAAGATTTGGAGCTTTGTGAGAAAACAAATCTAGTTCTGAATTGAGAGAAATGTCAATTTATGGTTGCAGGAGGAATTGTGCTTGGGCATAAAATTTCTGAACATGGTATGGAGGTCGATCCTGCTAAAAGTATAGCGATTGAGAGATTGCCGCCACCCACTACTGTGAGGGAGATGAGAAGTTTCTTAAGATACGCTGGATTTTACAGGCGATATATTAAAGATTTCTCTAAAATTATTAAACTTTTGTGCAAACTTTTAGAAAATGATAGAAAGTTTGATTTTAAAGATAAATGCTTGAAAGCTTTTGAATTATTAAAAGAAAAGTTAATCACTGCACCTATAATTTTTTCACCCGGCTGGGAGAAACTATTTGAAATGATGTGTGATGCTAGTGATTATGCAATCGGAGTAGCATTAGGGCAAAGGTATGATAAAGTTTTCAAAATTATTTACTATGCTAGTAAAACTCTTAATGAGGCTCAAATTAATTATACCACAACTGCAAGAGAATTATTAGCTATAGTATTTGCTTTTGAAAAATTTAGACCTTATTTAATTGAAACTAAAAGTATTGTGCATACATACCATTCAGTTATCAAATATTTAATGCAAAAGAATGATGCAAAACCTAGACTCATTTGATGGATACTTCTTTTGCAAGAATTTTATTTTATGATAGTTGATAGGAAGGGATCTGATAACCAAATAGCTTATCATTTGTCCAGAATAGAAAATGATAAATTATTTGAATTTGAAAAAGAAGTTATAGAAACTTTCTCTGATGAGAAACTTTATATTATTATGGAAAGAAATTTGCCTTGGTATGCTGATATTGTGAATTATATTGTAAGCGATGTTGTATCACCTGATTTAACAAGGCAACAACTCAAAAAGTTTAAATATGATGCAAAATTCTATTTTTGGGATGAGCCCTATCTATATAAAAAGTGTAAGGATATGACTATTAGGAAATGTGTGCCACAAGAATAAACAAATTCGATTATTCAACAATGTCATGATTATGCATTTGGAGATCATTTTGGTGTTGATAAAACTGCATTTAAAATTTTACAATCAAAATTTTATTGGCCTACTCTATTTAGAGATGTTTATAGATATATTAAATCATGTGATCGATGTCAGAGAGTAGGTAATATATCTAGAAGAAATGAAATGCCTCAAAATTATAATTTGGAAGTTGAAATTTTTGATGTATGGGGATTAGATTTTATGGGACCATTTATTCCTTCATTTGGAAATATATATATATTGGTCGCTGTTGATTATGTCTTGAAATGGATTGAAGCTATTGCTTTACCAAGATGTGATGCTCGGAGTGTTTCAAAATTTTTAAAGAAAAATATATTTACAAGATATGGAATGCCGAGAGTGATCATAATTGATGGTGGATCCTATTTCAGGAATAATCAAATTAAGAGATTAATTAAGAAATATAATATTATTCATAGAATCTCTACTGTTTATCATCCCCAGACTAATGGTATAGAAGACGTATCTAATCGTGAAATTAAAAGAATCTTGGAGAAAACTGTGGATATTCATAAATTAGATTGGTCTACTCGATTAGATTCTCCTTTATGGGCTTATAGAACTGCTTTTAAAACCCTTATAGGAATATATCCTTATAGACTAGTGCTAGGTAAGACTTGCCATTTACCAGTTGAATTGGAGCATAAAGCATATTGGGCGATAAAAGAGTTAAATTTTAATTTGAAAAAAGCTGGAGAGAAAAGATTTATGCAATTAAATGAATTGGAAGAGATTAGAAATGCATCTTATCACAATGAGATGATTTATAAAGAGAAAAGGAAGTTATGGCATGATCAGAAGATATTGAAAAAGAATTTGGAAATTGGACAAAAAAGTTTTATTATACAACACAAGATTGAAGTTATTTTCTGGAAAGCTCAAGTCTAAATGGTTAGGACCTTTTACAGTTGTAAAAGTTCATTCTTTCGGAGCTGTTGATATTAAAGATCCTAATACTGGAAAGATTTTCAAGGTTAATGGGCATCGATTAAAGCATTACTTTGACGGATTTCAACCTGATTTCAAAGAGGATTTAATGCTGAGTCATCTCGATTAACTAAATGGTTTGTCGGGCTGATGACGTTAAACCAAGTGCTTAATGGGAGGCAACCCATATGTATCATTGTGGTGTTTTGCTTTTTTATTGTAGTTGTGCTTTTTAGATAGTTGTTTTCTAATCCTAATTACTCCTAAATACTTAAAAAAAAATTGATAAATGATGGATCGAATCGAGATATTGGAACATTTTGGATCAAAGGAAGTTCGGTGTAGTTTTTTACCACTGGCGCCACCAGCATCCTATCGTTTATACCCTACTGAACTTGACTGTTTGAGCGCCGCTGGCGCCTAAAATCTGCGTGACAGTTTTTTAAGTTTCAAAATGTGAGTTTTGGCGGTTTTTGGCGGGATTTTCATCCTTTAAACTACCCAAACTCCATTTTTGACTTCTAAACTTCAGAAAAACGAAAACCACTAATACCCATTCAGTTCCTATGGACTCCTATGCCAATGAAAGCTCTCGATATCATGTTTGCAATAGGAGGAAGTTCATCAGTTTTGAAGCCCAGCTTTTGTTCAACAAAGTGATGATGAAAAGTCAAATTATCAAGGAACGAGGCTTCATTAATTGTGGTATGGAAAATCCTTCAACTAAAACTGAAGAAATTATTAAGGAGAGATGTTGGGAAGTCCTTTGTTTCACTACAGCCACCGTTGTTGTTCCCGTCGTGAAAGAATTATATGTGAAGCTTCATGGGATCAACCAAGGGTTTGTGTTCGTGCGTGGTAGATTCGTGCAATTCACTCCTGCACGAATCAACGATCTCTTCATGATTGAAAATGTTCCTATTTTCAACTATTCAAATTTCAATGCCACTCAAGATAATATGAGTGACTTGTATCGGTATCTGAAGGATGAAAATGAGGAATGGGAAATCAGAGAGAATGGATATATATGTTTCTCATCTGCATCCCTCAATCCAGTATCGAAGCAGTGGCACTACTTCATTTCAACAAAATTGTTTCCTACATTGAAGATAAGTAAGGTGACCAAGGAAAGTGTCATTTTGAATTTCTGCATTCAAACTGGAAGGCCGGTTGACATTGGCAATCTTATTGTGAAATCAGTACTTAGATTAATTGTGCATGGATCAAAATATGGGCTTGGACACCCGTCCACCATATTCCTGTTATGTAGTCAGTCACAGGTACCATATGAAAGTTGGGATAAGGTTATTCTTCCATGGAGACCTATTAATCCAACCAATCTATATGACTACCAGACAGTTGGAGACGAGGATGATATGAATCAACTTACTGATCAACCGACGGAGACTTCTCAGCCGATTCAACCCTACTTTTCTGAAGGTTCCAAAATTATAGTGCAAAGGATCAAGCGATTGGAGAAAGAGGTATGAAATATTATGAATGCGATCAACAACATTTCTGATTTGTTCGATCATCTAGATTGGAGTAAGAAAGAGCAATTCGATCATACTGGTCAAATGGAAATGGGCTTGGTCAATTTGATGAAGAAGAACGCGATGATTGCTAAAGAATCATCTGACGAATTTCTATTTCATCCATTCTATAACTTTTTTGTGCATCAGCAATCGATTGCAGATTTTGAGGAGAGGAGAGTTCTAATACTGATCTGGAGTAATTTGGATGGATTCTACTATTATGTTGTGTGTTTGATTTGCTATGCTTTGTTATGTTTGGTTTGAGTAGTACTTGCTTTGCGATTTGAACTTGGATTGGCATGTGTTTACTTTCATTGTGTGCTTAGATATCAGTGCTTGCCTATCATAGAGTACTTGTTGCACTAAATATCTAAGAATTGTTGGTTTGAATGAACTTATTTAGTGTGTTTGATGTAACTTGGATTTTTATATATAAGATTGTTATGTGTTGTTTCTGTATTGAAATGTGTTAATTATTGCTTATGGGATGATGTAAAAGCCTATTGAAGTGATAAACATCATTGTGGACGTCGAAACGATAGAAATTAATAAAAAATTTTCAGGCCTAGAAAATATTTTGGACTGGCACTGCCGGCGCCCAAATCCAGAGAGTTTGGCTAATTTATTTAAATAGAGCGCCGCCGGCGCCCGAACCCAGAAATTTGCTTTAAACTCTCGATTTCACGATTTTTGCCCTGGGACCCGCAATTTTTTTTCATTTCCTT
This sequence comes from Papilionanthe hookeriana x Papilionanthe teres, assembly GCA_022702705.1. Taxonomy (NCBI): domain Eukaryota; kingdom Viridiplantae; phylum Streptophyta; class Magnoliopsida; order Asparagales; family Orchidaceae; genus Papilionanthe; species Papilionanthe hookeriana x Papilionanthe teres. Next base: position 105,471,113 of record CM040424.1, on the reverse strand, counting down.
CATTTTCTACCTCTATTTTTGCGACATTGAAGGTCTATGGATTGCTAGATCTTCGATTTAAGGAGATTTCAAGGCTATTCGACACCGGATTTGCACTTCTCTTAGTAAGAGCTTCACTTTAAGTTAAAATTTTTGGATTTTTACCATGGAAATTTCTCACATTGCTTATGGTGGAAGTTTTGGAGATTTAAAGAAATGTTGAGATTTTCATGATGAAATTTACTCTTACTTGTTTAGAATAGTGTTTGGAGTTGATACATTGTAAATTTTGGATTTATTGGAATGTTTTTGCAAATTTTAGAAATTCACATGGCTCCAAAAGGAAGAGGAAAATGGATTTTGATGAGGAGAGATTCGTCAATGTCAAAGCCAAATTTTGCTATAACTCTATCCTTCACAACAAGAAGTGTATTCGGAATCGAGCTTTTGATAGTCCTGGCGGAAGTCGTAGAACAGGTTGATTGCTTGAGCAAGCCGGGAAAGATTTTGTTATTTCACTGCGAATGCTGTTATGGGAGTTTTTTGAGAATTCTACTCGAATTTATCCTAGACTGAGACTGAGTATGTGCTGGTTAGAGGAAAGATGGTTGAGTTTACTCCTCAACGCATCAATGTTTTTTATCAGACTTAGGAACCGTTCGTATGTGAATACAAAAACTTTGACACTGGAAGGAAGAATATGAGAGAAGTTATTGCTTTTCTGAGTGAAGGGCGAGAAGAGTGAAAAGTAAGTCAAAAACAGTTGATAAATTTCTCTACCTCCACATTGAATGTTGCTTCAAAGGTATGGCATTATTTCATTTCTGGAAGGTTATTACCATCTTATCACCACAGCAAAGTTACTAGAGATAAAGCGATTCTGAACAACTACATACAGAAAAAGTAAAGGATTAATATTGGATCCATTATTTACAATAATATTCAGATGATTGCTAGTGGTGAAACGACTAGAGGATTAGGACATCCTGCTTTAGTTCATGCCCTCTGTGTTCAGTCTGGAGTTGAGTTCTATAGTTCTGAGGAAGTGGCTATACCATTGAGACCTATCACAAAGAATATTATTCGTACTTATGAGTCTCATGTAGGAGCTAGAGTTGAGTGTAGGAGTACTGATATTCCTACTACGAGTTGTGATGTTCCATCTACTTCTGAGCCACCTACTTTATCTGATATCATGGAGCAGCTGCGATTACAGAGTTCTAGTGTAGATAGACTCCATGGTCGGATGGATGTATTTGAGGCGAGGAGTGATGTAAATGAAGATTATCTGCAGAGGAGAGTAGCGTTTGATATTGCTTATTATGATGCCCAGGTTAGATTTATGAGGGGGAGTCTGATGTAATATTTCCTACTTGCCCCAGCTATATACCATATAGACCTGACTCTGCTGATGACCCTGCTGATGACCCAGCTGCTAATCCTGGTGATGGAGACTGGTAGATAGTTTGTTTGTTTGTTATTTCTGTTGATCTTGTTGTGATGTGTTGTATTGATGTGATGTAGTGGACATTTACTTTTCATGTGATGTGTACCCCTGTTGTGTTGTACTGTGTGACGTTGTGTTATTTACTTTCCATGTTGAACTGTTGTCTTGTACTGAAACATTAAGAAACTGTTAGTTTTAATGTTAGTAATGTTATTGTTTGTTTCCTGTTGTGGTATTATGCTGGATGTTTAGATGTTTACTATCAATTTCTCTTTACTCATGCAAATATTTAAAAATTGTTATATCACTGCTACTATTTGCTTCACGCCTATTAGTTATAAATGTTGATTAATACCAGATAGCTATTAAAGATTTCAAGATCCCAGCACAGAAAGCTTAGTTTTCTTTTACTCTTAATTATTTCAAATTCATTGAAAAATTTAAGTTTGGGGGAGGGTAAAGAAATACTAAACTTTTATTTGTTCTCAACTGTTATATTTTCAAAAATTTATTAGAATAACTTCAGGCAGTTGAACCTCATTGTAAGATTACTAAAAGTTTTTATTTCAGTTGAATATTATGGAAGGATAAGATGAAAATTTTTGCTAATAAAAGTTGATTTTATAGAAGTAAGATATTTGGTATGAAAGGATTTGATTATAGTTGACTATTTAAAGTAAATAAAACTATATTTTTGAAATGTTAAGGGACTTAAAGTGTTGTGTGTTAAGAAGAGATTGTAACTTTATAAAAAATAATAAAGCCTATACCTAACTATAAAGCAAGGAGGTGACTTAAGTTTGAACTTTAGAAAGAGGAGAGTGAAGTTCAAAATCAATAAAAGCTATCCAGATATAGTAATCCTCAAGAAAAGAAAAAAAGAAAAAAAAGAGGAAAAGAAGGATTGAAAAACAATCCCAAAAAGAAAAAGAAAAAGAAAAGAAAAAAAGAAAGAAAAATATTTATGAGGAGAAGCTTGAGGAGATGCCTAATCAAAAATTGGCTTCACTCGAATCACCCTAAAGGGAAAACTTGATTTCACTTCTGAATTTATATTTAAAGTACTAGCCTACATTCTAGTAAAGTTTGCATGAACTCCTTTCTCACATAATCTTTTAAGGCACTCTTAATATGATAAATTATGGTTCATCTTGAAATAAATAGAAGACTAGAACTCTTAGACTTGATTATTGAATATTCTTATGCCTGTAATTTTGACCTGAGTTACTAAACTTTTTCTGAAAATCTATCCACTATACTCTTCTGAATGAAAATTTTAGTGTCTTACAATTGAAAAGTACATTGCTTAGAGTTATATTTTATGTAGTAAAAGGATTACTTGAGGACAAGTAATAGTTTAAGTTTGGGGGATGTTGATGCACTAAAAATATATATGGTTTATGCTATCTAATTTTACTTATTTTTGGTGATATTGCACTTTAAAGAAATATGTTTTTTATGATTTCTTGCAGGTATGATGATTTTAGGTGATTGGAGCGAAAAGAAGCAAAATGATGGAAAAGGTATTCTGGCGCCGCCAGCGCCCAAATCCAGAGAGCCTAGAAATATTATGGACGATAGAGCGCCGCTGATGCCCTATCTGGAACAGCCGGTGCCCAAGGTCGGTAAAATTCAAATTTTGAGAGTTTTGGGAAAATTTTGAAGGGATGCCTATGGAAACTCTTGGGATTTCGTCCCTAACTCTTAAATAATTGAATTTAGATGAGGGAAGAGAGATCTAGAAGTGTTCTAGAGAGTTTTAGAGTGCTTTCTCTTGCATTCCATTACTTTCTCTTAGTTTTTAGTGTTAGGGTTTAGTGTAGAAGAGAGGGAGTCTTCTCTAAGGAGTGAAGAAAAAGGAGTAAAGTGAGAGATTGCTTCTTCCTTTCCATTATAAAGGGAGAATCAAGTGTTTTAAAGAAGAGAAGAGGATTCAAAGGAACTTCAAGGAGTTTGCATTGGGGAAGAAAAAGAGATAAGTTGTATTTTCTTTTGTGGTTTGTATGACTTTTCTTTTATATATAAAATCCATGTTTTATTGTATCTTCTCCATGAATTCTGAGTAGTCTTCTTTGTCTTTCTTCTTGCTTAGAGATGTGATGATGGTTTGAAGTGGATTTGATGTGCTTTTAATGTGATGAAGAAATTGTGATGGTTTTTCATTAAGAACTTAATTTACTTTCGATCTGACCAATTGAAATGTTAAAATATGTTGTTGAACATTAAGTTTGAAAAGATTTAATGTCCTACAACAATAATGAAAGATCCATTCAATTTCCATGGATAAATTGCGTAGTTCATGGGAATTGCGTGCAAAGAAATAGAGAAATGTGTTCTGAAGGACTTGAATGTGGAGATTTCAAGGTGACAAGCTAAAATCCCCAGATTGGTTATAAGATTAGTAACTAATATCAAAGGTTAGCCTTCGGGTGAAGGGTGAGTGGGAGCTCCAAAGTGAGAGCCAGTATCCTCCCAGACTAGCCCTAGAATTAGTAACTAAACTTAGAATTTGTCAATGTTCTTTTCTTATTTAGAGGAGGGGGTACTCATCTAAAGTTAAAGAATCATCTATGCTCCTATTTGGCACAATAAATTAGATAATTAATCCATATCAATCCACACATCATTTTCTCATTGCAAGAAGAAAGATACTTTTCTCGTATATAAAAAACCATTCAAATATTTAGTTTAGTGTGTCTGTTAGTTAGTTATGTTTTCAAAGTTATTAGAAGTAATTGTAGTTTTGTTGGTTGTTACTATTTTCTGCATGGTAGTAGTAGTGTTAGAAGAAGTTCTAGTGCTTTATTCTAACTTGTTAAAACTTTTACTTTGCTTCAACTTAAAACCTTCCTGTGGGATCAATAACCAGGACTCCACTAGAGCCCTGTATTACTTGATACGATACGTATACTTGCGTTGAATGCTTTGACTTTACAAAATCATTATAAATATTTAAATTTGAAGTTAACGAAATCTTGCATTTAAAAATATAGAAGTAAAGTCTGGTTGCATCAAGTTTTTGGCGCTGTTGCTGGAGAATTATAACTCTGAGTAGAGGTGCCGAATTCATGTATTCAAACCAATCGCCATCAGTGACTTCCGCCTTTTGTCTTCAACAACCCAACTAAATAGAATTAGTATAAAATATGTTTATATTTGGTTATTTGGTTGTTTATTATTATTTTTTTTATTTTAGACAACCCAAATAATCTGCCCATGGCTTTCCATCATCTTGGGGTTTGGTTCTTTGATCTACTTATTCTAAGAGGTGGTTAAACATACTTTAACTGGAAGATTTCTGTCAAGTATCATGGGTTGCATCGTCTAGGAGATATTCATTGACCCGGAAAGCTGGGTTGAAATTACATTTGGTGATCTTTGTTCATTAAGGTTTAATGTAAATTTTAATGTCATTTTTTGATATTAGGGTTTGAAAATTTTAAGTTGCTTAAGGCTTATTGTCTTATTAATTTTTTTATCATTTTATGTTTTTCTTTTGTTGTTTGGAATGACTCAGTTAACATCCAATGGTTACATTATCCTAGGAACATTAAGGTTTGTGGTTTAATTAGTCACAATTGATTGGAAGTACGTTTGTTAGCAGCCATGGATTGCCTCTTCCAAAATACATTCTCAAACCACATTGTATTTTACGAATCATGTTTAAGTTTTAGTGTATATTAGGGTGAATTTTATGTCATTTCTTTTATTTTGGTTTATAACTTATCCAAGATTTTCTCTGATTAAAGCTAAGTGTGTTTTTTTTAATGAGAAGTTAAACACTCCTTAACTTCCAGTCGGAGTTTAGTTCAATCTGGGTTAGCCTAAGTGGGGTTGGACTGATTAGAAGAGAGTTTTAAATGATCTAAGCTAGTTCAAGTTCATTTTAGATCGATTTTGAATTAATTTAAGTCAACTAAAATTTAACAGGATTGACCCAGGTTGGCTTAGTATGATCGGGTTTAAGCTAAGTCCGATTTGATTTAGATTAATCTAGAGAAAGATTGAGTTGATCTAAATCAAGTTAACTTGACCCCGAGGTATCCTAGGTTAGGTTGGGTTAACTCAAGTTAAACTTCCTGAGTTAAGTCAAATCTAAGTTAATTTAGGCTCACGTAGAGTTTAGACTAATTTAGATTTAATTTACTTTGTAATCCAATTAAGTTTAAGTTGAGTTAGACTTGAATTTATTCAAACTCGATTTAAGTTTGACTTAAAATTAGTTTGATATGGAGTTCTGATTGGATTGATTCGAATTAATTCAAAATTTTGAAGTTTATTTAGGTTATCCCAGGTTGGGTCGGGTTGAGCCACTGCTTTAGTTAATTGTGTTAGCTTGAGTTAGGTCAGGTTGATCTGGTGATCAAGCTGATAGGTTAAGCTGAGTTTGGTCAGGTTGTCCCAATGAATAAAGTGATTTTTATTACCTGAGTAAGGTCGGGTTGACCCAGTGAATTAGGTGGATTGGGTTAACCCAAGTTTGGTTAGGTTGACCCGGTGAATCGAGTTGATTGGGTTAACCCGAGTAAAATCGGGCTTACCCGGTTATTTAGTTGTTTGTGTTAACTTGAGTTAGGTTGGGATGACTCGGTGAATCAGGTTGATTAGGTTAGCTCGAGTTATATGGGTTGACTCAGTGATTTAGTTGATTGAGTTAATCCGAGTTAGGTCGGGTTGACCCAGAGATTCAGGTTGATCGGGTTAACCTAGGTTAGGTGAAGTTGACCTAGTGAATCATGTTGGTTAGGTTAGCTTGAGTAAGATCGGATTGACTCGGTGAATCAGGCTGATTTGGGTCTAAGCTAAGTTAGTCCTAGGGTTGTTTAAGTTGTAGTTAGGTCTAAATTGGGTTAGAACTAAAGGGGTTCATGTTGAACTAGGTCTAGGTTAGGTTAGGTTAGATCTTGGGTGATTTGGTTGTGCCAGGTCTAGTTTGGGTTAGACCTACTAGAGTTTGAGTTGTGGTTAGGTTTCATTTGTGTCAGATCTAAGGGATTTAGGTTGTGCTAGGTCAAATTTTGGTTAGACCTAATAGGGTTTGGGTTGTGGTTAAGTCAAGTTTGGGTCAAACATAAGGGTTTTAAGTTGTGTCGTCTAAGTTGGGCTAGACCTAATAGGATTTGAGTTGTGGTTAAGTGTAATTTGGGTTATAACTAAGAGATATAGGTTGTGTTAAATCTATGTTAGGCTAGTCCTAGTAGAGTTTGAGTTGTGGTTAGGTCTAATTTGGGTAACCTAAGAGTTTTAGGGTTTAGGTCTTATTTGGCTTAGACCTAAGAGGATTTATGGTTTAAGTATAGTTTGGGTTAGACCTAAGAGGTTTAGGGCTTAGGTCTAGTTTGAGTTAGAACTAAGAGGGTTAGGGTTTAGGTCTAAGTTTGGGTCAGACCTAAGAGGGTTAGGGTTAGGTCTAATTTTGGTTAGATCTAAGAGGTTTAGCCTCATTTGGGTTAGACATAAATGAGACCTATGTTGAACATGAGCGAGGTTAAATCTGATTGAGGCTTAGACCTGACCTCCATTGGATTGGGTCCAACTGTGAATGCACTTGGATTTGGTCTAATTTAGGCTTGACTTAAACCAAAGTCAAGTTCAAATTCCCCCGGTCATAAAGGGTGTTTCATGGGTATAGGTTAAGCTCATAAGGTTGAATTTTGGTGCAATTTAAGCCAATGTGTAAAATTTAATTTTATAATTTTACCCATAGTTTCCTAATTTTTCATTTTAGTGTTTTCAAGGGTGGAAATTATCATTTCAGAGCTTAATTTCACTGCTCTATGTTTTCTTGTTAATTTCCATTTTAATTTACAATTTTCTGATTTTTACTGCAATTTTTATAATTATTTTTCAAAATAATTACATTTTTGGGTATAATTTTTTTTATTTTAGGGTTAGGGAGTCCCTCTGACTTTGGAAAAATCATAGGAGGTTCCTAAAGAAGAGGTGAATTTCCCTAAAAATTTTAGATTTTTCTGCATTATAATTAAATTTAATAATTAAAATTCTTTCTTGAGTATTTGATTAACTAAAAATTACTTATAAGTTAATTATTTTCAATTTTATTTTTATTGTTTCCCTTCTATTTCCTGAGTCCCAGAGATATTTTTATTTTTTTTGTGATTTTTTGACATTAATATATGTATTTTCAAATCTTTTAGGATTTCTAAACTGAATTAAATAGGAGGAAATTTTCTACTTATCTAGCTCATTTCCGTGTTAACCTCGGCGCCGTCAAAAGCCCACATGGCCACTGCCAATTCATTGTGCATTCCATTTCAATGTTGTGTTGCCCATGATTTGGTGCTCCCCATCCTGCTGTTCCGTGGTTTTACTCAATCCACGTTGTTCGTTTCTAATACACGAAAATTGAAAATAATTTTTCATCATCCCCACGGGACTGAGAGCCGAGAACTGTCCATGATCAAACCTTATGATCTCACTCATTTCTCAACCAATTCACTTTGGTTTGTTTCTATAGCTTCATCTAGGTAGATGAACATATATAGACAGTTTAATGGGCATGCATTGTTCATTTCATTCATAAGAGACCAACCCAAGAGAAATTTGTAATGTTTTTGATACAAACCTTATCCCAAGAGGTGAGGCCTCAAAGGCCTTGATAGAGACGATCACCTTGATGCCAAAAAGCTCCTCCTTGCCTCAATTTGACTTGAATTGGGCTTTATCTACGAGCTATACCAATTGGTGCCATGGTTTGGTGTTGAAATAGGTTAGGGGTCGCAGGAAGGCTCAATTTTGATTGAAGAGAGTGTCTTAGGGCTTCGTGAAGCTTGTGGGAGAGTTGGTTTTGCGTTTTGGGGTAATTGATGTCAGGGCTGAAATTGTTCCTTGTTTTTAGTAGGGAAATTAAGGTTTTGTAGTGATGGGAGAGGCTTGAGAACTGTGGGGATTGATTGCTTAGGTAAGGGGGAGCACTTTTGCTGTTGGGAGCAAGAGGGCTAGGTGCCACTATGAGGAGTTTGGTTGTGTTTTAAGTCTTTCTGGTATGGGCTATTTATAGCCATGTGAGCTTGGGGCTGAGCATGGCTGTTCATGGGGAGGGTTAGGTGACTCCTTAGAGAGTTTTTCAGGGGGATTTGGTAAGATTTTGGTAGTGGGGGGGATGAACTTTATCATTTCTCCATGTCTTGGCCATGGTGGTGCCAATGGTGAAGAGGGAGGCATGGAAGGGAGCTTAAGGTGATTGGGAGACCTTTTGGTGGGCGGTTAAGAGCGAATTTGTTCTGGTCTTGGCTCACCCAAAGGCAAGTTTGGCTCCCTGAGGGTTAGTCAAAGAAGCCATCATGTGTCTTGTTTCATGTGGTGAACAAATTTGCATTTAGTGGTTGGAGTTGATCACAGAAAAATATATAAAGAAATTTATATCTATTTTTGATGAAAATGCACTTTAAAGAGAGGTATTTTCTTTATTTTATTGCAGGAATGAAGATTTATTAGTGATAAAAGCAAAAAGAATGAAATGGACAAAATTTGGATTAAAAAGGAGAAAATTCATGCAAATTTAACTACTTCGCCGACGGCGAGATCAAGGCCGCCGACGACGAGATCGTGAGGAGAAATATCTGAAGGAATTATAACTGCCTCACCGACAGCGAGCCCGAGCCCGCCGACAGCGAGATCGCGCGGTTTGAAGACTTTCTAGAAGCCCCGCTGAAGGCGAGGTCGTTTCCCGCCGATGGCGAGCTAGTTCAAAATGCATATACATTGAACCTGGACACTTTTTGAAGAGGTGTTTAAGCACCCCTTGGACCTTTGCCTACATCTATAAATAGAGGCCGAATTCTAGAGTGTGTGTGTGTGTGTCTTTTGAGTCTTCTGTGAGTCTATTTATAGTGTAATTTATGTGAGTTTAATTTAGTTTGAGTGTATTTAGTGAGTTCATTGAGTGCTATTTAGTTGTTGTACTAGAAGGAAAAGTCAAAGGAACTTCAAGGAGTACCGTTGGGAAGGAAATTAAGATATGTATCTTTGTTTATTGTTGTTAAACTTTAAATGAAATCCATGCTTTGTTTTATTCCTATGCATTCTGAGTAGTTTTCTTAGTCTTTCTCCTTGTTTATGAAAATTATGCGAATTGATGAAATTAAATAAAAGCACTTAATATAATATAAATAAATTGTGATAATTTTTACTTAAAACTTAATTTACTTTCAATCTGACCAATTGAGTAGTTAAAATATGTTGAATTATCAACTATAGTAAAAATTACATCCAATATTCGGGAAGTCAAAAGCCTTGGAAGGCGGGTGCAAATAAATAGGGAAATATTAATTATCGGTCGTAGAATTGGATATTTTAGTGTGACGTAATAAAATACTCAATTCGATCCTACTTGTTTGAGAGCTGAAGTGTAGATGTTAGCCATCAGAGTGAGGGGAACGTGGGAGCTCGAAGTGGCAGCCGGTATCCTCCCAGCTCTAGCCGCAGCATTCGCGTAATCAAACATAGGATTAGTCAATGTTCTTTGCAACTCGACCAAAGGGTAAAGAACAGGAATGCTCCTATTTGTCACAATACAATTTAAAATTTCTATTTAAATTCATCATTTCACTTAATTTTCTAAAAACAAGGAGAATGATACTTTTTCTGAATTAATTAAATCAACTTATTTCAAGCATTAGTTTACTTTAGTTTATTATAGTTACTTTGAATATCTGTTCACTTTATTAGTAAGTAATTCCCTTAAATTTAGCTGATAACAATTATGTTAAAAACTTCTCTGTGGGATCGATAACCAGGACTCCACTAGAGCCTTGTATTACTTGATACGATACGTATACTTGCGTAGAATCCACATTATACATTAAATCATATATCTATATTTAAAGCAGGATATAGTTTTTTGTTTCGTTACTATAAACATAAATTGCATACATACGAAAAGTGGGTCAAGTTTTTGGCGTCGTTGCCGGGGACAGTAAAGAAATTATTTACTAAAGTAACGGTTTATTTTTTTTTTAAATTGTATGTGAAAATTTAGAAACGAAAAATTAATACCTTACGATTCAGAATTAGAGCGTACAATTAAAAGAATTAGAAAACAAAAAAAAAAATTATAAATTTAACACAAATGGCAAATATACCTGAAAATGAAAATATCAATCAACCAAGACCATTACGAGATTATGCCAACCCTACATTAGCTGAAATTAATTTAACTATTAAAAACCCCGATGTAGTCTGCTAATTCATTCGAACTTAAACTCGCAATTATCCAAATAGTACAAAACAATCAATTTAGTGGTTCACCTACCGAAGATCCTAATTTACATCTTGCTAGTTTTTTAGAACTATGTGCTACTTTCAAATATGAAGGAGTATCTAACGATGCTATCAGACTTAGATTTTTTCCTTTTTCTTTAAGGGATAAGGCTAAAATGTAGTTAAATTCATTAGCACCTGGATCTATTAAAACTTGGGGAGAATTATCACAAAAATTTCTATCCAAATATTTTCCACCATCTAAGACTGCTAAGCTTAGAAATGATATAACTTCTTTTAGTCGATTTGATGGAGAGTCAATATATGAATCTTGGGAGAGATTTAAAGAACTTCTTAGGAAATGCCCACATCATGCGTTACTGCATTGGTTAATTATCCAAACTTTTTATAATGGATTAGTAGGATCTTTAAGATCAATCATCGATGTTGCTGCTGGAGGATCATTAATGTCAAAACCATTTGATGAAGCCTATGCACTAATCGAAGAAATGGCAACAAATAATTTTCAATGGCCTGCTGATAGAATGAATCAGAAAAGAAGAGCTAGTATTCATGAAAATGATGCAATATCTATGTTAGCTTCACAAATCGCTGCTATATCTAAAAAATTAGATCATTTTGGAATGAATTACTCTCCAACTATAACAGAAGAAAATTCATCTGGACAACTTATAGAATCTCAATCTCAATATGAAACAATTAATGCAATTAACAACAGACCCAATAATCCTTATGCAAACTATTATAATCCTGGATGGAAAAATCATCTTAATTTTAATTGGAATAATAATACAACTAATCAACCATGGATGAATAATATGACACAACAATTAGGAAATCCATCTAATCAAGAAAATCCTAATTATAAACCTAATTATCCACCTGGATTTAATAATAATAACCCTCAATTTAAAGATAAGAAATTATCTATAGAAGAATTAATATTAAATATGGGTCAACATTTACAAAATCAAGGAAATCAATTACAAATACAAGGAAATCAATTACAAAATCAAGGAACAACTATCAAAAATATTGAAACTCAACTTGGACATATCGCTACTGCACTTAATAATAGAATACCTGGAACATTTCCTAGTAATGTGGAAATAAATCCTAAAGACAAGGGAAATGAACAAATTAAAGCGATACAACTACGAAGTGGAAAAGAATTAGAACCTCGAATTCAGAAAGAACTTGAAAGTCCAAAAGAGGAAGTGGAAATTGAAAAGGAAAAGAATCAACAAGATCAAAACTTAGAAAATCCTTTAATACCAATGAAAATTTCTGTTGAAAAACCTCCATCACCATTTCCTCAACGACTAATTCAATATAAAAAAGACAAACAATTTGCTAAATTCCTTGAAATTTTGAAGAAATTAACGATAAATATTTCTTTCGTAGAAGCTTTAGAACAGATGCCAAACTATGTAAAATTCATGAAAGATATTCTAAATAAAAAAGAAAATTTACCGATAATGAAATGGTTGCACTTAGTGAAGAGTGTAGTGCTATTATTCAGAAAAAACATCCTGAAAAATTAAAAGATCCTGGTAGTTTCATTATACCCTGCACTATTGGAGAAAAATTCTATGGAAAAGCTTTGTGTGACTTAGGAGCAAGCATCAATCTAATGCATCTATCAATTTTTAAGAGATTAAGATTGGGAGAAATTTCACCTACTTCAGTAACTCTTCGGCTAGTCGACCGTTCATTACATATCCTAAGGGAGTTATTGAAGATGTATTAGTAAAAGTGGATAAATTTATCTTCCCTGTAGATTTTATTGTTCTAGATATGGAAGAAGATAAAGAAATTCCTATCATTTTAGGGAGACCATTTTTAGCCACTGGAAAAGCTATTATTGATGTTCAGAAAGGAGAATTAACTATGAGAGTAAATGACCAAAAAGTAACTTTTAATATTGCTAAATCAATGAAATATCCTGCGTCAGAAAAAGATGATGAGTGTTTTCGAATGGAAGTACTCAATCTTTTACAAAAAGAACATTTTAAAGAATTTTATGAAGAAAAATTAGAAAAAGAAAATTTTGAATTAATTGAAAAATCTGAGAGAAATGAAGAATTAGATTATATTCAAGAGAAATTTGAATTTTTGGATAACACTGAAACTACTGAAAAGAATATAGTTCCATCAATTATTAAACCTCTTGAACTTGAGTTAAAAATGTTACCTAATCATTTAAAATATGCTTATTACTTAGGTAATTCTTCAACTCTACCAGTTATTATTTCATCTGAATTAAATGAATCTCAAGAACAAAAACTTTTAGATACGTTAAAAAAATATAAGAAAATTTTTGCTTGGACTTTAGCAGATATTAAAGGAATTAGTCCTTCAATCTGTATGCACAAAATTATTTTAGATAATGAACATAAACCTAAAGCCAATCCACAGAGGAGATTAAATCTGATAATGAAAGAAGTAGTCAAGAAAGAAATTTTAAAATGGTTAGATTATGGTATTATATATCCTATTTCTGACAGTGCTTGGGTAAGCCCAATTCACTGTGTACCTAAAAAGGAGGGGTGACCGTCAAAGCTAATGAAAATAATGATCTTATCCCTATAAGACAAGTTACTGGATGGCGAATATGTATTGATTATAGAAAATTAAACACAGCCACTAGAAAAGATCACTTCCCTTTACCATTTCTAGACCAGATGTTAGATAGATTAATCGGACATAAGTATTTTTGTTTCTTAGATGGATATACCGGTTATCATCAAATACAAATTGCTCCTGAGGATCAAGATAATACTACATTTAGTAGTCCTTATGGAACTTTCGCTTTTCGAAGAATGCCTTTTGGATTATGTAATGCACCTGCAACATTCCAAAGATGTATGATGTCTATATTTAATAAATTAATTGATAATGGAATAGAAGTATTTATGGATGATTTCTCTGTATTTGGAACAACATTTGACACATGCTTAAATCATCTTGAAAAAGTATTTGAAGTATGTTAGAAAACTAATTTAGTTCTTAATTGGGAGAAATGTCAATTTATGGTTACAGGCGGCATTGTATTGGGCATAAAATTTCAGAAAAAGGCATGGAAGTAGACTCTACATAAATTCAAGTAATAGCTAAATTACCACCTCCAACTACGGTAAAAGGGGTAAGAAGTTTTCTTGGACATGCTGGATTTTACAGGCGTTATATTAAAGGTTTTTCAAAAATTACTAAACCTCTATGCCAACTTCTTGAAAAGGACAAGAAATTTGAATTTACAACTGAATGCCTAAATGCTTTTGAATTGATAAAAGATAAATTAATTACAGCACCTATAATATTTTCACCTAATTGGGAGAAACCATTTGACCTTATGTGTGATGCTAGTGATTATGCTATAGGAGCAGTTCTTGGGCAAAGATATGATAAGATTTTCAAAGTTATTTATTATGCTTAAGTAAAACTCTAAATGATGCCGAAATAAATTATACAATTATCGAAAGAGAATTATTAGCAATTGTATATGCTTTTAATAAATTTCGGCATTATATAATAGGAACTAAATGCATTGTGCATACCGATCATTCTCGCTATAAAATATTTAATGCAAAAGAAAGACTCTAAACCAAGATTAATCGGATGGATATTATTAATGCAAGAATTTGATTTTGAGATAGTTAATAAAAAGGGAACTGATAATCAAATTGCTTGATCATTTATCAAGATTAGAAAATCATGAATTATCTAATATTGATAATGAAATTTTAGACAGTTTTCCTGATGAACAACTTTATAATATTAATGAGTTGAAAATACCTTCGGTATGCTTGATATAGTAAATTATATTGTAAGTGACGATTTTACCACCTATGTTAACTTTGCAACAACAGAAAAAATTCATTCACGATACTAAATCATATTTTTGGGATGAACCATACTTATATAAGCAATGTAAGGATCTAATTATTAGAAGATGCGTGCCTTATGATGAAACTGAACCAATCATTCAAAAATGTCATGATTCCGATTTTGGAGGACATTTTGGGACGTATAAAACCGCATATAAAATTCTACAATCTGGATTCTACCGGCTCTACTCTATTTAGAGATGTATACAAATATATAAAAACCTGCGATAAATGCCAAAGAGTAGGAAACATATCAAGAAAAATGAAATGCCTCTGAATTTTATATTAGAAGTTGAAATTTTTGATGTTTGGGGATTAGATTTCATGGGACCTTTTATTCCGTCATTTGGAAACTCATATATATTAGTAGCTGCTGATTATGTTTCCAAATGGATTGAAGCACAAGCTTTATCTAGATGTGATGCTAAAAGTGTTTCAAAATTCTTAATGAAAAATATTTTTACTAGATTTGGAATGCCGAGAGTTATTATCACTGACGGAGGAACTCATTTTAGAAACAAATATATTCACAAACTAGTAAAAAAGTATAATATTATGCATAAGATATCGACTGCTTATCATCCACAAACTAGTGGATTAGTTGAAGTTTCTAACCGAGAGATTAAGCGTATATTAGAAAATTCTGTAAATCCTAATAGATCGAGTCGATACTATAAGACTAGACAACGCATTATGGGCATACGGAATCGCTTATAAAACTCGATTGGAATGACTCCTTATAGGCTTATATATGGAAAAACTTGCCACTTACTAGTTGAATTAGAACATAAAGCATATTGGGCTATTAAAGAATTTAATTATAATATGAAAGAAGGCTGGTGAGAAGAGGTTGTTGCAATTAAATGAATTGGAAGAATTAAGGAATGGATCATATGATAATGATAGGATTTATAAAGAAAGAATGAAATTATGGCATGATCGGAAGATTAATCAGAGAAATTTTGAACCAGGACAAGAAGTTTTGCTTTATAATACTAGATTGAAATTATTTCATGGGAAATTGAAATCTCGATGGCTAGGACCTTTCACCATAAATCAAATATTTTCATATGGAACTATAGAAATTGAAGATCCAAAAATAGAACATAGATTTAAAGTAAATGGACATAGATTAAAACCAAATTTTGAAAATAGACGACCAAATTTTAAAGAGGTTTTAATGTTTAGTCAACCTGAACACTAACTGAATTAGGTCGGGCTGACGACGTTAAACCAAGCGCTTTATGGGAGGCAACCCATAGTAGTCTTTTATTTTTAAAAAAATCTACATATTAGTGAGTCTATATTATTAAAATAAATCTTACTACTCAAATTTTTATTAGAATCATCACAAAAATTGAACTTATTAGATGAGATCAGAAAATATTCGGACCAGAGCGAAAACGGGTGATTTTTACGAATCTCGCCAACAGAGAGCCCGAGCCCGTTGACAGCGAGATTATGGACCATTACTCATTCAGGTTTTATAACTAAGTCGCCGACGGCGAGGCAGTTAAAAATTTGGTTTCTTAAAGATTTTTCGTGCGGTTTTGGACGGATCTAAGCCATTCCTTCGTAAGAAATTATTCCAAATCCGATTTTACACCATTTTCTTCCTTAGGAATGACTAGAGACCAATCCATTCCATCCAAAATGGCCTCCAAATTCCTAGAAACCATAAAAACTGAAATTTTCAACCGGAGAAAATTTGCCAGTTCGGAGGCTCAGCGAATCTTCAACAAAGGCTTGATGAAGAAAAGACTTATCAAAGAAAGAGGATTCGTCAATAGAGGAGTATAGAATGCTACTACAAAAATCAAAGAAATGATCGCACAGCGGCATTGTGAGGTATTTTGTTATACAACTTCCGCTGTAGTTATACCAGTAGTTAAAGAGTTTTACTCTAATTTACATGCAATCAACAATGGAAATGTGTACGTCAGAGGAAGATGGGTAACATTTACTCCTGCAAGGGTAAATGAATTGTTTTCTATAGAAAATACCTCTGTTTGTCACTATTCCAACTTTGTGCCTTCAAGATACAATATGAACGAAATCTATAGATACCTGACTGATGAACCGGATGATTGGGAATTACGAGAAGACGGGTATGTCAGTTTTTCTGCATCACTTCTAAACCCTGTCTCGAAGCACTGGCATTTCTTTATATCATCAAAACTATTACCTACCATGAGAGTAAATAAAGTTTCAAAGGAATGCGCTATTTTAAACTATTGTATTCAAATTGGATTACCTATCGATGTTGGATCAATAATAGTAAAGTCTGCATTGGGATTAATTGTGCATGGGTCAGTTCATGGACTTGGACACCCATCTACTATATTTGCTTTATGCAGTCAGTACCAAGTTTCTTATGAGGCTTGGGAAAAAGTACTTTTACCATGGAAACCACTGGATCCTACTGATATGTTTCCCACTTTGGATAACAATGATGAGATCACCGTTATTTCTGACAGAGCATCATAGAACAATCCTTTAGCAAGGCCCTTTACTGATAAGACTAATTTCATTCTGAAGAAGATTAAAGGATTGGAGAAAGAATTGCAAAATGTGATGAATTCTATTGACAATATCTCTGATATGTTTGATCATATTGATTGGAGAATGAAGGAGCACTTTGATCATACCTGGACATCCGGAGGCCAGCTTTATTCATCTACTAAGACAGAAAGGATGGATTAATGAAGACTCTATTGCAGAATTCCCTTTCAGGCCTTTCTACAATTTATTTGTGCACCTGCATCGCATCGAAAATATCAGAGAAGATGTCAGTTTAGACACTGAAGAGTAGGAAAGATTTCTATGTTTATGTTATATTTGTATATGTGTGTGTTTAATTTGGAGTTAAGTTTTATTATGAGTCGAACTTTGATTTGATCATCTCAGATTTGATGAGATTTTATGTAAATGGTTATGTCTCAGCATTTAGAGTGTTGTGGTTTGGATTGCGATGCTGAGTATTATGGATTTGAACAATTAAGTTAAGTATGTGTGAAATTGTTAGTGTGAAATTTGTAAGTTTCATGGATTTCATTTATGAAGTTATATTGTTTGTTTTGTGTGACTTTTTGTGAGTATAAGTACCTAATCATTGTAGTATTATTAAATTAAGTGATCGAAAGATTGATTAAGGGCAATTCGAGGTTGAAAATGATTGACAAATTTCAAAAATTGAAAATTTTTGGGACCTCACTGACAGTGAAAAAACCCGCTGACAGCGAGACCGAGCTCGCCGACGGCGGATTTTTCCCGAAACTTTTACCTTATAGAATTAATTAGCTCGCCGACGGCGAGAAAAACCTCACTGACAGCGAGAACGCGAAAAGACCTATATTTGACCGGTCAACCGACACTATTCATCATCCCTTTCCTTAAATTTTCGAAAAAACCGACCTAGGGCTTGAGAGATCTCGGATTTGAAGCAATTTCAACACTTTTTGACACCGAATTTTATCTTCCCTTGGTAAGAGCTTCACTCCTATGCAAAAATTTTTTATTTTCACCATGAATTTCTTTTACATTGGGATATTTTGAAAAATTTTGAAATGTGAAGAAAATACTTGGAAGAATTTCATAGAAATTGATTTAAATGGATTTTAGTTGTTGTAGGAAGCCTTCTTAGTAATATTTTGGAGTTTAGTTAATATTTTTGTAAATTTCACAGATCAAGAAATTGCTCCACGACAAAAGCGATGATTAGATTTTGACGAAACTCGATTCATTAATGCGAGAGCACAAACTCGATATTTTTTCAAAACATTCAAGCAAGAAAGTGCATACAAAATCGAGTTTTCAAGAATCCAGGAGGAGACGTAGAGCGAGTTATAAAGGAACGAGGATGGGAAAACTTCTATTTCGTTACCAACAGAGCAGCGGTAGAAATTGTGAAGGAATTTTATACAAAATTAACACAGGCTGAAGATGAACCGGTTAGGGTTAGAGGATTTTTTGTAGATTTCAGCGCTGCTAGAATAAACGCTTATTATGAAGTTCGAGATAGCTTGAGCGAATATGAAACTTTTGGAATTATGGAAGGACCATTGGAAGAGGTGATCGACTTTCTTACTGATGGGAAAGGAGTCTGGAAGATAAAGCAGCGGGAACGGGTAAACTTCCCTCTTTCTATGCTAAATGCAACATCAAAAGCCTGGCATTATTTTATTTGTTCTACTTTGTTACCTAGCTACCACCATAGTGAGGTAACAAGAGATAGAGCAATTCTGAATTTCTGTATTCAGAACCAGAAGAGTATTAATGTGGGAAATATTATATATAAAAACATATTAGCCACAGCTAGAAATGAAAGTGGAGGAGGACTAGGACATCCTGGTCTTATTTATGCACTTTGCCAATTATCTGGGGTAGAGGCAAGAGATGATGAGGAATGGATAGATCCTATGAAACCCCTTACTCAGGCTAATATAAAGAAATATGAATCCCACAAAGGATAGAGATATGGGACAAGGGATTATGTACCTTCTTCAAGTAGAGATATACCCTCTACTAATTATGAACCACCCCCTCAGTACACCACTCCTGCCCTTCAAGATCTGATGAATGAATTAACCCTGAGTAGAAAGAGTTTTGAGTCAATTGGAGAAAATATGGAAAGAAGATTTGAGCATATAGATCAAAGAATAGGAGGCTCGGAGAGAAGACACCATTATGATAGCGAATATCTCCAGCGACATTCAGAGTACGAGATTGCATACTATGAAGCTGAGCGTCGTTATAGGAGTGGTGATTTAGATGTTGTCTTTCCTGAGTGCCCCTGTTATACACAGTACCAGCCTGCTCAGCCTTCTTAGCCTGGAGATCAGGGAGATGACATAGCTTGGGACTTTGATGCAGAGGATTAGAATCTTTGTTTAGTTTGTTTAGTTTGTTTAGATTTGTTGTTTTGCAAACTTTATTATTTTTGTGTGTAATATTTTTAGTACTTTCTGTGGACTTTGGACTTGACATGTTATTTGTTTGTTTGAGCAGTGATGTTAAATTTCTTATGTGTGTTAAATTAGTTACAAATTTTTATATATATAGGATGTTAGTCTTTCGTTAATATATTGTTTAAATTGTAAATGTATGTGTAGTAACAAATTAAGTTTTCTTTGTTATGTTTGATACTTATTTTAAAAATTTCCATCCCTGCACTTTCTTTTTAATTATTATATATGGAAGAATACTAACAAGATACAGTTCTGTAAGTAATGAAAAAGCCTGCAAAAATTTCGAAGAAAAGAAATACCTAAAGCTCAAAGGTATGATAAATTTTATTTATATACTTTCCCTTTTTCACTATATAGTATAGATAGAAAAATTTAAGTTTGGGGGAAGGTAAAAATACAAATTTAATTATTAAAATTGTTCTCAAATTCTATTTTCAAAAATTATTATTAAATGATTTTCTATAGTAATTTTCAATTTAATAAATATGAGTTGCTTTATTTAATTATTATATAAAGTTAAAGAAAATATTTCTAGTAATTCAATTAATCAATAGAATAAGATATTTGATTAAATGGAATAAGAATATAGTAAACTATTTAAAGTAAGAGAAACTATATTCTAAAAATTGGAAATTCTTAAGGATATAGATAAAAAAGAAAGGATAGAAACTCAATGAAGTAAAAGTTATGAAATATATATAAGCAAAGAAATATTTTAAGTTTCAAATTTAGGAAGAGAAATTGAAGTTCAAAATTATTAACAGGCTATCCAGATTCAGTAATCCTCACTTGAAAAAGAAAAAGAAAAAAAAAGAAAAGAAAGAGAAAAGAAAAGAAAAGAAAAATACAAGTGAGGAGAAGCTTGAGGAGATGCCTTATCAAAAATTGGCTTCAATGGATTCAACCTAAAGGGTAAAACTTAACTATATTTCTAAACTTATATTTGTGGATTAGTATTTTACTAAATAGTAGTTTTCTTGAATTTCCTATCATCTAAATATCTTAAGTAATTTATAAATTTTTAATATAGTCATTCCTGAATTAAATAGAAAGCTAGAAATCTTAAACCTAATAACTAAATAACCTTATCTCTATAAAATTAATTTAAATTACTTAGAAATATTTCTATTTAACTTTATTATAATATTATTTAAAATTAATTCATATATTATTTAAGTTGAAAAATTCTATTATAGAAATCATTACTTTTATTTAGTATTAAAATTACTTGATGAAAAGTAATAATTAAGTTTGGGGGATTTTGATCACAGAAAAATATATAAAGAAATTTATATATATTTTTGATGAAAATGCACTTTAAAGAGAGGTATTTTCTTTATTTTATTGCAGGAATAAAGATTTATTAATGATAAAAGCAAAAAGTATGAAATGGAGCAAATTTGGATCAAAAAGGAGAAAATTCATGCAAATTTAACTACTTCGCCGACGGCGAGATCAAGGCCGCTGACGGCGAGATCGTGAGGAGAAATTTCTGAAGGAATTATAACTGCCTCGCCAACAGCGAGCCCGAGCCCACCGACAGCGAGATCGTGCAGTTTGAAGACCTTCTAGAAGCCCCGCTGACAGCGAGGTCGTTTCCCGCCGACGGCGATCTAGATCAAAATGCATATACATTGAACCTGGACACTTTTTGAAGAGGTGTTTAAGCACCCCTTGGACCTTTGCCTACCTCTATAAATAGAGGCCGAATTCTAGAGTGTGTGTGTGTCTTTTTAGTCTTCTGTGATTCTATTTCTAGTGTAATTTGTGTGAGTTTAATTTAGTTTGAGTGTATTTAGTGAGTTCATTGAGTGTTATTTAGTTGCTGTACTAGAAGGAAAAGTCAAAGGAACTTCAAGGAGTCCGTCAGGAAGGAAATTAAGATAAGTATCTTTGTTTATTGTTGTTAAACTTTAAATGAAATCCATGCTTTGTTTTATTCCTATACATTCTGAGTAGTTTTCTTAGTCTTTCTCCTTGTTTATGAAAATTATGCCAATTGATGAAATTAAATAAAAGCACTTAATATAATATAAATAAATTGTGATAATTTTTACTTCAAACTTAATTTACTTTCAATCTGGCCAATTGAGTAGTTAAAATATGTTGAATTATCAACTATAGTAAAAATTACATCCAATATTCAAGGAAGTCAAAAGCCTTGGAAGGCGGGTGCAAATAAATAGGGAAATATTAATTATCGGGCGTAGAATTGGATATTTTAGTGTGACAGACTAAAATACTCAATTCGATCCTACTGTTTGAGAGCTGAAGTGTAGATGTTAGCCCTCAGGTGAGGGGAATGTGGGAGCTCGAAGTGGCAGCCAGCATCCTCCCGACCTAGCAGACAGATTCAGTAATCAAACATAGGATTAGTCAAAGTTCTTTGCACCTGGACCAAAGGGTAAAGAACAGGAATGCTCCTATTTGTCACAATACAATTTAAAAATTCTATTTAAATTCATCATTTCACTTAATTTTCTAAAAACAAGGAGAAGGATACTTTTTCTGAATTAATTAAATCAACTTATTTCAAGCATTAGTTTACTTTAGTTTATTATAGTTACTTTGAATATATGTTCACTTCATTAGTAAGTAATTCCTTTAAATTTAGCTGATAATAATTATGTTAAAAACTTCCCTGTGGGATCGATAACCATGACTCCACTAGAGCCCTGTATTACTTGATATGATACGTATACTTGCGTAGAATCCACATTATACATTAAATCATATACCTATATTTAAAGCGGGATCTAGTTTTTGGTTCCGTTTCTATAAACATAAATTGCATACATACAAAAAGTGGGTCAGAGTTGGCCTGAATTAGCTTTTTATGTCATCCACATGTCTAAGTGTGTCATGGTGGGTCATGGCTAAAACTCGAAATTTCTCATGAAATTAAAAAATGCAAACTTAAAATCCCACAAATTCTGAAATTTCCATAAATTCCATAAAATTCAAAATCAATTAAATTCCATAAAATTCAAAATTTAAGTTGAAATCAAATTAAAATTTTAAATTCAAAGAAAATCTAAACTCTAAATTCAAATTCCAACTTCATAATCAATTTGGATTGGACTCCTTCAGAGTTTGGAGGCTTGAAATTCATAGCTCCTCTCATGAAGGAATTCCATTTTTCTTCCCCAGCAGGAGCATCTGGAACTTAAAGATTTTCAGCCAAATAATCCCTAGTGGATACTTTCTCGCTGAATACTATGTGTTTTTCTTGAGTTTTGACTCAGACATTTGTGTTTGTTTTTTGATCTCGTTTGTCAACACCAATACGTGCAGTGTGCTTACCCAGCACACCACACCTATTGGGGGTCCATTTGTTAACCTCACTTTTGATTGAGGTATAGTCTTTCTTTAGAATAGCCTAGGGTCTAGCCATAGGACCATTCTAGTGACTTTCTTAGAAGACTAGCCATGGAACCCTTTCCCTTAGAAATTCAAACACTTCTTTGCTTCACTGGGAGTTTTTCATAAGCTTAATGCCTAACCTCCAGCTTTTGAGAGGAAGAGACCAAGCATAAGGAAGCCCAGAGGAAGTCTCCTATAGGTGGTCATAACTTAGGATTTACTCTAGAGAACTGGGACTAGCACACACACACTTACACTACACACTTCACACTCACAACCCTAAATAAAACACATCCTCTTTGATCCTCTAACTCTTTGGAAACTCATGTAAGCGGTCTTCCCAAGCTCTTAGCCTCAAGATATGGTTTGGCTAGTACCAACACATAGAGGACTAAATGAGGGTAACCCTTGGTCCATGGCTTAACCTAAAGAATTCCACATTACTCACCTTCAACCAATCTCAATTCTTCCAAAATTTCAATTTTTGACCCCTTGCCCCTAAATCTACCCAAAATACCCCAAAACCCTAAAATCCCCAAAATTTCCAAAATCACCCAAATTACCCATTTTTCTTAAAAATCATTCCAAAATACTCTCTACCACTCAAATTAACCAAAATTATCCAAAAGTGCCAAATTTCCCAGAAAAAAATCTCCAAAATGGCCAAAATGCCTCTCTTAGCCCAAAATTCCAAAAATTCCAAAAAATTCCCAAAACCTCCTAAAATTCCTAATTTCATTTTCCTCAACTATCACATGACCCAATTTGGCCAATTTAGCCCAATTTAACCAAAGCCCCAATTTGACCCATTTAACCTAAAACTGCCTAAATTGAACCTAATGTCCACCTAATTGACCCCAATCTTGCCCAATTTCAATTACAAACTTTAATTCAACATCTCCAATTCCAATCTAAACCAAATTCAAGCTCAATTTGATCCACATTTGAGCCCAAATCCCTAATTTTGACCTCATGACCCAATTCACCCTAAATTTGACCCAATGTCAACATTTTTCCCCAAATTTCAATCCTAAACTCTTCATAATACTCCCCTAAACTAAATTGAACCATCGATTACCCCCAATTTGGATCCAAGCCTCACTCAAACCCACTTGAACAAAAAATACCCAATTTTAGCCCAAATGGAACACATCTCCAAAATTCCCCAAATTGATTGCCCTACTCTTAAATTTCCATTCAAATACTGTTAGGAACTCTTTATGACATCTCCCTAGACCATTTGGAACATTCAAATGGCCTTGGATCCAACCTTAGCCTCACCTAATCCTAAGCTAACCAAACATGCCCAAAATTAATCAAAATCCCAAAACAAGCAAAATTGATCCCCCAAACTAATCCAAAACCACTCCAATCCTTCTCTAAACCATTCATGGCAAACATATACACCTTATTTCTCAATCGTTTGGGATTAAACCAAGCCCAAACCCAACTTAGCCCAACATTGACCCACGTGACCCAAAATGGAACCTATGACCAAACATAACCAAATTGAACCAAATGTGACCAAATCAACCCCTCCACAACCACTAAACTGACCCTAGGGACTGAGCTAGACTCACCTAGACCACCTCAGTGAAGCCATGGACCAAAGGTTCCCTAAATTAGGGGATCTCTTCCTTTAAGTGGTTAATTCTAAGGGGGATTTGCCATAATGCCTTAACCATTAAAACCCAATGCACTTATGTCCTACCCACTGGCTCACCTAACCCACTGGCCACCTCCCCTGGCCTAGCCGACCAGCCTAGTCGCTGGAGGAGCCCAAACCGAGAGCACTTTATACATGACAAAACCCAAAACTGACCCCATGGCCAGTTTAGCCCTCAATTACCATTGGAACTCTTCAGCACTCCACCTAAGCAGTGCATTGCACCTGAATTGAAGCCCTGACAGTCACCTCAGCCATGGCTATTTAAACTACCACCGTTCACGGCCAAAGTTTGGCTGAGCCAGATCTTAACAGAACTCTGCCCAAATCACTCCAAATCCTTCCCACAACATAGAGAACTCATTCCCAGCTGCATTCCTGCCCTGAAGCCTACTGACTTAGCTCAATTTTGGGGTCCAATCTTAGACCAGAAAGAGGACATTCTCCAAGCTTTTCCAAAGTTAAATTAAACTCACATGCACCATCCACACAGTGATAGAATAAGTTCCCCACTGAAAGCCCCATCACTAGGCCACTCCAACAGGGGCTTCCACGAAAGCTCCAAATTGGGTCTGGTCACTTTCATACCTAGACAATGAACCAGGGAAAGAGGCTTCATCCCTTAGCTCTTGGAATCTCCATGATGGTTTAGAGCCTCTTTGATTGAAGCTTCACTTCTCAGAGCCATGATATTGAACTCTCCTTCTTCACGAGCTTCTCTAACATCTCCATGTAATTAGGGTTAATATAAACCATGATTAGCCGTATGGATATATTCGCCATGCTTAGACGAGTCCATAGGATCAAACCCGAAGAGTTTTCATTAAGTGTAGCTCGAAATATTAGGATTTTAGTATGGATGGTTGCGGGTTTAGACTAGTTGGGGACGTAGCTGGGCAACCATTGGATCGCGCAGTTTATGAATGGAGGGCTCTGATGGAGTCGGACGGATGGACTGTTCATGAATGTGCCGCCAACCAAACCTCACTGGCTAATCCCGTAGAGCTTCGTGGCCACTTCGATGCCACCGAGGATGATGTGGTTAAGTAGGAAAGTCCTGATTTTCTGAATTATTTAAATCACCTAAACTTAAAACTCCATAACTTGGTGTAGAAAAATCATAAAAATAAAAGAAAAATACACTCTTACTCAGTGAACAAAGGAGAACAATATGGAAATGGTTTGAAGTTTATTTGATGCATGTTCGATTTTTAATAAATTAAATACTCTCTGTAGTGTTTTGATTCTCGATGGATGTAGACATTTCACCATGGCATGTCCTTAGGTTAAGTTGTAGCCTCTGTCATAGGGGATCTTCTATGATTTTTCCAAGATCAGAGGAGACCCCTATGAAGAGATTTATATTTTTTAAGTTTTTGCATCTGTTTTGATAAATTAGTTCAAATAATTAGCATGTTAATTGGAAAAATCCAGAAAAATCATGGTAGGTTACCTTTGACTAGAGGACCCTAGGATAAATTTTCATGACCCAAATCCTAAAGAACTAACTTAATCATCAACTTAACTCAAAAATGATTTTTAATTAATTAGAATAAACCAAATGTGTAAATGGCTTAAAAACAGTTCTCCACTAAACTTTAAAGGTCAGAGAACTCCCCATTAAAACTTCATGGCATTTGGAGTTTATTTAGCCACCTAAATGAATTTTCTAAGTGAAATGATAATTTTGAACATTAAACTAATTTTACTAATTAAAATACAAATCAAAAAATTATCAAATTGATTTTAGCAGTTCTCTGTGATCATAGAAATTTTCTAAAAATAAATTTGGACTTTTAATAAAATTTTTATTTTTAACCATATTTTAAATATTTAATAATTAAAAATAATAAAAATCACAAAAAATTAAAAATCTCAAAATTGTCACATTTAGTCTCCTAATCACTTAGGAATCATCCACATAATTTTTCTAAGCCTCTAAATCAATATATTAATTTTTAAAGGCTTAAATTAATTTTTAAAAGGTTAAAATTGAATTTCCTTATTTTTCCACTAAAATAGTTCTAAAAATTAAAATAGAAATTAGAAAAATATATTTTTCTAGGTTCCCTAACCTTAAAGGATTTTAAGAAAAATTTAAAATTGACTTTTTAACTTTTAAAAATATTTTATAATTAATTAAATCTCCAGAACTTAAAATAATTCTAATAATTGAATTAAAACTCAAAAAATCATGAAATTTGGATCAAGTGGTCCTCTAGTCTGGCTCTACCTCCAATAAAAATTTCAAGGCCAAAAGTTTTGTTTTGATTAAATTATTGAGTTTTTATTGAAAATCCTTATTTTTCAATGAAAATAAATATATAAATTAAATTAAAATTTTAAAAATCATATTTTCTCCTCTAATGTTTTAATTAACCCATAAGTGGGGTCACATAAAAAATTCAAAGTCATTTGAATTAAACTTAATGAATTATGGGATGATAAGGCCTTAGGAGCAAAGTTGTAATTTTAAAAAATGTTGCCTTAATTAAACATCTAGGTTTAACCAAGGGTAAAATGGGCAATTAATGATCTTAATATGACATACTTGAATGATTGAAACATCAACGGACAAATGGTAGAACCCATTACAATTTTGTCATAACAAAACTAAATATTTATATTTCCTTAATTATTTTGATTTGGAAGATGATTAAGCCAAATGATCCTTAAGGTTAGGAGTTGATCTTGGAGGTTAATAATCCACTGATTTTCACTCATACTTGATGTTTGAATGATAAACCCACATTTTGATGAAAATTAAACTCACATGATTTTACTTTTTGAAAGAAATCACAAATTTATCCTCTAAATCTTAAGAGCCTAGTAGTGAACTAGGTCTAATCAAATTTTGTTAAAAGAAGTTTAGAAAAGTAAACATAATCAAATTTCAATTACTTGAAAGCATTACAAGCCTAATTATGAAATTAGTTGGCTAAACTTCCTTAAATTAATTAACTTTGCCCTGAAGAATTTTCACCCATATAATTCCCAAATGAAATGACAAATAATATTTACCCCGTCTTTTGGGTTAATCAAACATTAATTCACTAAAGCATAAGGGTATGAAATAGATAAATCATTTAATAACTATGATAGATCCAAAATGATCTCAAGGAAGCTCAAAAGTATTGTGAAATATCTGGACTTTTTCTGGATCTTTTCACAAGTCTTCTGGACACCTTATAGGACTACTGCACCTATCATACTTATTAAATGAATATCTCTGTCAAATGAACAAATAGGACCCACCAGGTTATGACATAGGACTTTGTAAGCTTGTGACGAACATATCCATAGGCTTTACTTTCTTGAAAATTACAAATGATTATTGCCAAAAGTACTAAAGTTTCAAATGGAGATGACAGGAAGACCTGTGAGGTACACTTTTATTATATTCCAATTTACTTACCTACACTTACTGTACTTTCTTTCCTTGCAAATTTGCATGCTAAACAACAATGTCACCCTGCATGAAAATTGAAACCTTTAGGATAGCCACAAAACTGAGACAAAAAAAATAAAAAATTTAAAAATCAAAACATGATGAAAATTCACCGTCACGACATTCAAAATATAAAACAACCCAAAATTTAATCATAAACAGAACAAAAATCATAATTGCAACTAAATTAAAACTTCTCTTGGATGATCGGGAATCCCTCGAAGGAGGTAACCTACGTGTTGCTAATGAGATTTCTTATGGTCTAAATGAAAGTATGAAACTCATTCAGTTGAGTTTAGTAAATTCATTTGAACTAAGTGAATCCGAAGAAAGTGATGATGCCGGAACGAGGGAAACGTGGGATCCTAACCGGTGTCTTTATAATCAAGTTTAATATTCCCCTAATAAAATACTAAGACATCTCAATTTAAACATTTACATAACATGATACTTTTCTTTTCTCTCTGATTGACACATCTTTAAATGAAACCTGCTATGACGAGGAGATTGAAGCATGCACAGTGAGCAGCAGGGTCATCTTCAACTGAAAAACTCCTTAGAAATTAAACCACAAGCCATAGGACTTTGAGGTAGCCTGCTTGGTGCAGCATAAATCCTCAAATGATCTTTTAGGCCTTTGCACACTATGCAATATAAGCACTAACTTATCTTAGAACTCTGAGATTGTCATCAAGTATGACATAACTCTTCTATCTTCCAAGCCATTCAGATGATCAGTATCTAGTAAATGTAAGTCCTAAATAATAAAATTGACAGTATGAAACACCAAATAAATATCCTAAATCAAAGCGAAATTATAAGATAGTTTGGGAAGACATCAAGATTTTTCTTGGATCCATGTCCTTCCCCTAGCCTTCTCTCCTTTGGATTATGATAAAATGAAATGATTTTGAAACTTGAGCCATTCGCCTATTGAATTTCTGACTATCACATTTTCTTAGAAAACCTTACCTTTGGAATTCATGAATATAAATATTTCCTAATCTATATCAAGAATTTTCTTAGGTGACTTCGGTTATCTAAGATGTAATTAACTATAAAGGCTTTCCCTTATAGGAAACTTAAAGATCCCAGATTAATATAAACCCTATATGATTTATCCATATTAGATATGGGCAATTGTTGATCAAGTCTCACTACCAAGCCGTTTATCTATTCTTCGGGATGGATACATGTCTTGTAGTGAAGTGCTTGATTATTTAAACTATTAATTATTTGAGATTGGTTTGATTTCATATTTTTAAAATTTCAAAAATTTTAAAAAAATGATATATTTCTAAAAAATATCTTTTCTAAAAAAATTATATATATATATATATATATATATATATATATATATATATAACTCTATTTTATAGGAACTACATTTTTAAACCTCTTCAAGAAAATTTGAAATCTTATATTTTCTAAACAACCAAAATACCTCAAGGACCTTCCATGAGGGAGAGGGAAGGACCGACGATATTATTCACCGACTGTTGGTGGGATTGTTGCACCCGAGACTCTTTAGTTGTTAGTAGTCCTAGCTTGATTAGAGTGACTATCTTGTGGAACACACTACTTTACAAAGTTAAAATAATTTTTTTTTTTCCTGTTAAAACAAACCCTACATGAAAACTTTCAAATGAAAATTAAAGAATTACAATGAAAGTTTATAAAGGTCCATGGCAAGTCACTTGGTTCGAGGTTAGGACTGCCTTCTGTAGATTGTCGGGTTGGTAGTCCCTTACCTAAGAGCGAGAAACACACAATCCAGCTCTCAGCCCACACTTTTACTGATGTCTTATAGCTAGTCTTGGTTTTTCTTTTTCTTGTTCGTGTCTTTTATGACGTGCTTTTTATACTTTTCTCGTACCGGATATTCTTGCTCCACTTAATTTCTTACAATTAATTTAAATTTCTTTCAAATTACATTATGCTTTATGAACTAACCATGCAGTGATAGCAGAAGCATAAATACACTTTTATAGTCATAATTAACACTTTACTTTACTGCACTTTACTTTTTTCTAAGGCCTTTTATTTGTTTGTAATCTAATTTACTATGCATGCCTGTAGGACAACACAAACGAAATAAAATATGTTTTTCAGAATTCAATATACTTTTAAACCTAGAGAACACTCTTAAATCACTCTTTTTGGATTGCAGAAATCGCTAGGATGAGGTAACCTACTGTTTTTGACGAGATTTTCGCAGTTTTAATGAGTGAAAAAACTTGTTTAGACTAAGTTAATCTGAAAGAAAATAGTGGTTCCAGAATGAGGGTACCGTTTGATCCTAAAAAGTGTCGCTTTAGTTAAATTAAAATTCCCCCAAATAAAACCGAAAACCAAAACCATGACAACAACAAAACTGAAAACATTAATACACATATGGTAAAACCTTCTGAACCTTAGACTTCATGACTACTACTTCAGTGAGGAACTTGGAGCATGCACCGTGGGCAGCACGATGAGAACCTACAGATAGAAATATTCATGAGAGCAAACCAGGCTAGAACAACAAAATATTTCCTTAGTTTAAGTAAGCCACATGACTTCAAGGTGTCAGCCTAGTGCGACATAAATCATCAACTTATTTTCAGGACTTTGCATAACCATGTTGTACAGTATAAGCCCTAAATCATCTTAGGATTACAAGGTCGTCGTTCGATATGAAGTAAATCATCCTATCTTTCAGGCTATTTGTATGATCAATATCATGCAAATGTAAGCCCTACATAATAAAATTGATAAGATGAAACATTAAATAATATATCTTAAAATTAAATCCAAACCATAGGATAATTTGGGAATTTACCGAGGTTCTTCTCAAAATCTGTGACATCCCCTACCTCTCTTTGTTTGGATTCTATAATAATTGTTCCAACTTGATCCTTTCCCATTTGAATTTCCTATGTCCGACCTTGAAAACTCTAAACTTTGAAAATCAAGAAGATATTATCTCTGATCAAAATAGAGAGTTTTCTTAGGAGACTTTAGTTGCTTAAGATGTAATTAACTATAGGGGCTAGCCCATATAAGAGACATAAAGGATCCGACTTAATATAAACCCTATCTAATCTTTCATATTAGATAGGGGAACTTGTCGGTCAACATAAAAGTTTCGCAGATCAAAAAGAATATCATGACTTTTATAGTTTATTTAATTGAGTCTCATTATCAAGCAATGTGTATATTATTCGTGGTAGATGCATTGCTTGTAATACAGTGTTCGTTTACTTAAAATATGGAATATATGGGATCAGTTCAATCTCGTATTTTTCAAAATTAAAATACCACATTCAAAAATTATATATATATATATATATATATATATATATAAATTAAAAGCGGGCGACGTGATTCCCATTTCGCCAATGGACAACTTCCTAATTTGGCGGCCGACACTTTAGTGTGTTGGTGATCCTTAACAAGCATACAGTTGAGATGAAGGAGGCTATGTGAATAGTTGGATCAGTCTAACTTTTGTAGAATTCTAGTGCAGAGGTTTTAATTATCTATGGGGCTCGACCTTAAGGAATTATCTTGAGAACATATTCTCTAGATGTCTGGGCATTTCAGTTCATCTGATCCATTGTCTATCCATCGATGCCCATCAACACTGTCAAAGCATTGGGAATCTCCTTGCCTTTTTCAGGGCTAAGGGCGCCCTTCAGATGTTGGGCGCTGACCTTTCCTCTCAGGGGCGCTGCTCTCTTCTTCAAGCCAACATCTTTCATATGGCATCCAACATTTGATTCTTCAGGTCTTGGATCTACTTGTTCATAAAATCTATTGTTCACTTCATATTATTAGTGTCTCTTTATGAGTTTCTTCTCTGTGTGCTACTTCTTTTCTTGTCCGTGACATGATCCAAACATATCAAACCTTTTAGGATGTTAAATCTTGATCTGTCACTGAATCACATCTCAAGGATTAAAGTATAAGAAAGAAGGGAGTGAGAGAGAGCGATTGAGAGAGAGAGAGAGAGGGAGAGAGATAGAGAGAGTGATTGAGAGAGAAGGAGGGATAGAGAGGTGCACAATAATGAAAAGTAAAAATACTTCTCTTTCATAAAAAAGTTGCTTATTTAGAAGGCAGATGGTACATTAGTAACTGTTTGCCCCTAATTTAAATGGTGTGTTACTGTATATTTTAGGTATTTTAGATGTATGGGCCTATGACTCAACTATCTTTTGGTTCAGTCGACTGTTGATTGAGGTTGTTTGTTGACTTTTGATTAACTTCAGGTTGACAGGACTATCTCGATTGGTTAGGAATTGTTAATTGACTAATCTAGTTTGACTATCAACATTCAATTTCAAGTGTGGAGCTCCTGTTGGCTAATCAACGCTAGGTTATCAAGTAGACAATGAATCAACGTAACCCGATGGTAGCTCACTCCCTAACATGAAGAGTTTGATGGATGATTTATACTTATTGTGACATAGCTACCTCTCGATCGATCCTTAATTAGGAGTTTCCAGGGGTCTATGAGATGATTGATGGTATTGAGGATTTGAGTTATTCCTGGGGTCTGGTCTACCAAAAGCTTGATTGCAGCTTCGATAGGCTATCTCATGGTGGTTGGTTTGCATGCATATGTCTTATCTTGGTTCGATGCGAGCTCAAACCATTTGGACGTCTTTAATCTTATTTTCCCTAGCTGAGATGACTGCATTAATCGACTTTAGCCTCGGCTTTGATTCAAACTGCTATATTCGGTTAGATGGGTAGGACTCTTAGTCTTCTGTTAGTGGGCCCACCTTGGTTGTAATTTTTTTATCTCTTGAGCCGTTGAATCTCATCAAGATTTGCACCAGCTGGGATGGCCACAGCTTTTTATAAAAAAGTTTTAAATTACAAGACAATTTTTTCAAATGACAACTTAGAACACATGATATATTTGGGAAGCCCACAGCTTTTTATAAAAAGAACTATAAAATTATTGTAAGGATGGTAACTTTTTGGAAATAATTGTGGCTGTTATAAACTTTTTCCTTAAAAATTAAACACTAATCTTCTTACAACTATTACATTTCAATACTTTGGATTACGAAATATAACTTTTCTCCCTATAAATTTTTAAAAATCAACAAGAAAACAACAACCAAATGGGACTCTGATTACCATCTCAAAACTAATACAGCAAGAAAAATGTCTCAAACAAATCTTTATTTGCACTTTTAAATAAATAAAAAAAATATATTTTATGATCCCATTAAAAAAATCATAATATATACACATATGTATGTATATATGTATGTATGAATTCATGAATTACATTGCAGGCTAAATTTAGCACAACAAATTCCTCACACTGAAATTACTTCTTCAGACCCTCACCGAAGAGAAGACATCAGCTCTGCAAAATGGACAGTTGCCGCGCGACTTCAACCACTTATCAATACAGGAAGCATGGAATCCATGGCCACAGTGCAACTGCCGGACTTGCTGACCGTCCGAGAACGTAGACAAGCACACAGAGCACTCCTCCCCCTTCACCTCTCTGCACCGGTAACTCCTCGCCGGAATATTCCGCTGTAACTCCTCTTCGTTCATCCTCCTGCTCACCAGAAGCTGCTTCACCAACGGTCCGAAGACAATCACGAAGGCGTTTACGAACAGCGTGAAGACCGCCGCCGCGGCGGATCCCATGAAGAAGTAATAGTGCCCCGAAGCAGTCATGGTCTGTTTCTGTGAGTTTTGTGAAGCTGTTGGTAGTTTTTATAATGCGCTTTGGGAAATTTACATTCATACCACATAATTCTTGTGAATTTATTTATATCTATATCATTTTAGTATTATATCAAGAATATTTTACTTATAAATGTAAAATTTAAATGTTAAATATGTAAATATAGAAAAGTATGAGTTTTTATTAATAAAGTGATTTTGAATATTTCTTAAGGCATTATTTCTTATATTTTTTGTTATTCAAATTAAATTTAAAGAGTCTTATTTTAAATAAAGTAAAGGTTGATGAATCATTTCTTCACTATTGATGATGAGGTAGTTGCCACTTGCCAGGTTTGGAATGTGTCATAAACGACAAGCCAGCTTGCGCGTTGGGATAGATAGTTTGTTTTGAAAATTTTATTTATAATTTTGTTAAATCTAGATATTAAAGATTAGATTGCTGTAATTCTTGGCTTATGTGATGAAGGTATTCGAAGTTGTCTTTGGAGGCCAACTTTTACTGAAACGTGGCAGTAAGTAACATTGTAAAGAGAAACGAACTCTAATTTTATATTCCAACCGCATAATAGATATTTAATGAATATTGAATTTATTTGAAAACTTTTGAACTCAACATATGTTGATATTTTGTAAAAGGGATGCTGATACTTTAAAAAAGGGAATTTGTACATCAGAAGTATATCTGAGAAAATCTAACGGACTAAAATATAAGAAGATAAATTCAAGAGTATCCGTTAGTGGAAGACTACAAAATCCCTCATCGTAGCACTAAAGGACATCATTGATCGAGGACAAAGTCTCCCGAATCTTGAGCCAAAGTCAACTAGTTGTTGGCAACTCGAACCAATGGCCCAGACCTATCTAACAAGGAAGAGGCTCCAGCTAGACCCCGACGGCCAAAAATTACGAAGCTAAGTGTCTAAGTTTACAAGTGTATGTGTCAAGTAATATGTGGTTTAAGAGTCTGCGTATCAATCCCATGAAGAAAGACAGAAAAATCTCTAGTTTACTAACTTCAAACGCCTAGCTTAGTGTGATCACAACTTTTATAAGCTAAATCCTAAATTCCAAATAACAAGTAGAAAATACAACAAGATTTTTGAAAACTGGTAATAAAACTCTTAATGTTCTTCAAGTGGGATGAAACTCGTACATTTGTGACTCGAGTGTGGTGCGATTACGTGATTTTCCTAAGTGTTCCCCTACCTGAAAGTTGTCGAACAATGATAATGTTTTCTCCTTAATTTTATGTCATGGTTAGAAGAAGAATCAAAAACCTATAAATTTTTGTTGCACTTTACCCTATGGCGCTTCCAAGCTTC
The DNA here is from genome assembly GCA_022702705.1 of Papilionanthe hookeriana x Papilionanthe teres. Lineage (NCBI taxonomy): Eukaryota > Viridiplantae > Streptophyta > Magnoliopsida > Asparagales > Orchidaceae > Papilionanthe > Papilionanthe hookeriana x Papilionanthe teres. Next base: position 105,436,088 of record CM040424.1, on the reverse strand, counting down.
TTCAAATCCTCTATCAAGCTTGCAAATTCCTAACTAGAATATTCCTATTCACTACATTTTTTGTAGTTAACTTACACTTCACAAAATGTAGAAGTCATAGTTCATAACAAGCTTTAACATTCTAATTGGCCAAATCAGGAGTAAACGAAGATAAGAAAGTTAACCAACAATGTGGACACATAAAAAACTCAAAAAATTTTAAAGGGACATGCGAGACTGCTACAGAAAAACCACTATTTCTACATCACAAAGAAACTATAAAAGACTTAACTAGTCATGGAGAAATGAATCAACACATGGAACTCCGATGGAATTAATGATTCGAGAAGCATTGCAAAGTAAAAAACCAAATCACAGCAAAAGTTCTCCTCTCCTCCATAACAATCAATCTCTCTCTCACACAAGATTCACTCGAAGAAAATAAAGAAAACTTATCTGGAAGCTTTCTCCTCAATGAAAGAGAAGAGGTTCTAAGGCGCTCTAAAGAACTGTCCCTTGTAGAGAACCCTAGCCTCTAGCCTTTGAAGATGTTTCTTTCCATCCAAAGTGACATATTTATAGAGACTGCACCACAAAGGCAAGAAAATTTCTTTTAAGTCTAAATTATGCATCGAGCGCTGGTGCGTTGCACTTTTGCGAATAAGGCGTGGGTATGCTTTTCATAGGGTTGGAAGGCGGCAAAGGTGCTTTAACACTTGGGTTCAAGGGCGCTAGGAACTGACTCGGGTATTGTACACTTTGTTTCATGCACTACTAGAGTGGGGGTTAGGTGCTGGTGTGCTTTGGGCCAGCATGAGCCCGCTTACTTCAATTCAGTAGCATGGGTATGCTCTGATTTGGGACACAGCTGTGCTTGCCTAAAAAAGTTTTCTTTTGCTTGAAATGCCCTCCTTTTTCCTCCCTAGTGACCTAAAGCCCATGATATGCACAAATTGACAAATATACCTTTCTCAATTGTCATAATATCAAAAAAATGCAAAAAAATTGATAAAAATGTAAATAATTTGTCTCATATTTTATTCACATCAAATTCCCCAAACTTATGTATTACTTGCCTTTAAGTAATCCTATCACTTCAGCTCAGATTTTTAGAGAATAAGGTTTGGAATAACTTATAGAATGTCCTTGCATCCAATAATGTAGGGTGTAGATCTATTAAACCGTTGTGATTTCTATTCTTAATGGAAATTTTTGAAAATCCATAATCACTACTATCTTTCTTTTACCATCTTTTTTTCTTTTTAACATTGATCGTCCCCAATCCACTTAATTTAGAGTGACTACAAGTCTTTTCATTAATCCGAGGTGATTTTATAATCTTAGTTTTTGTTCAAAAAACAATTATCCCCTAATTTTTGTTGGTTCATAGGATCCCTAAATCTCCTTAAAAACAAGTGGGGGAGCTTTCATGAGGTTGAATTTGAATTGATTGCTCTGAAGCGTATTGGTTTAAGACACCTCAGAGGCACACTTGCGAAGAAGACATAACGAAAGTAAACCCCACAACCATAAATTCAGGTTGTTATACTTGTTTCGGTATTCGCTTTTTTCTATAAGGGCAAGCTTCTATTATTAATTACAACTTAACCAACTGGAGTGCTTACAAAAACTCCTGATTAAGGTTGTAAATCCTCCTCAGAAAATTCAAATATCATTTTTTCAAGTAAGGAGTTTTTAAGTCATATCCTAAGGGTATCTGATGCTTGAAGTATTAGAAAAGTCCAGTCAAGATCCTGAACTATCCTGTAGTTTTGTTTTGATGTCAATAGTTTAATTGAGGTTCATCCTCCACTATGTGTCTTAAGTCGCTTCTACAAAATAGACTTAGCACACCCTAATAACATGCAAAGTAAATCTAGGGTGACTTCCGTCTTTTGTCTTCAACAGCCCAACAAAATAGAGTTAGTATAAAATATGTTTATTTTGGTGATTTGGTTGTTTATTATTATTATTTTTATTTTAAACAACGTCATACAAACAAAGTAAAGTAAAGACAATTTATCTCAAACTCTTCCCCAAGCGAATCTCAAGGAATTTCTTTGACTCCTCTTTTTTCTTTACAACAACACACAAATCTCTCTTTAGATAAGTAAGGAAGAAGAAATCTCTCACTTTCCCTCTCCTCTCACACTCCTTAGAAGAGAAAACACAAAACCTAGATTTCCTAAACTAAATGAGAAGACACTCTCTCTAAACTCTCTCTACACTCTAAACTCTTCTATCCTCTTCTCTTCCTCTTCAAACTTGGCTCCAAAAGAGTTTAAATTCAGCCAAAATTGAATTCTCAAAAGTTTCCTCAAGCAACCCTTCAGAATCCGTCCAAATACATTGAATCTAGTTTAAAATCGGGATAGGGCGTGGTCTGGCGCTGGATAGGGCGCCATTCTGCACATTATTCCAATAGAACGGTTGCAACTCTTTGGAAAATAGTGCGGTCCGGCGCTTGTGATAGCGACATTCAGCAATAGTCCAATAAAATGCGCTTTTGTCCCTTTTTATTCTAAATTTATTTCTTTTCACTTTCCTTTGCTCGAAAGGCCTAAAATCATTGTACATGCATGATATCATGAAAAATATCTTTCTTTAAAGTACAATATCATCAAAAATAGGTATGAAATGAATAGTCAAAAGCTATCAAATTTTCAGTGGATCAAGTACCATATAGAAAGGCCATGGTGAAATCAATTTCAAAAATTGGTCATTAACGAGTGCTTGCAATGGTGAGAAATACCTTTATTATTGGAATTTTGGCGACAAGACTTAAAGTTTACTAAGCAAGTTTATAATGAGCGATTGAGCAATTAGCATTAGTTTTGATTTTGTAAATTCATTTTCTACCAAGAATTAGATGAGTAGATGGTGGGAAAATGCTAAGTGTTCAAAATGCATAGAAATTAGGTGTATTTGTTTGTAAATATAATGTTATTTTACATTGTTATGGTGTTTATTCTATATTTTATGACAAAAAAATTACATGAAAAAAAGTTGGAGAGAAAAGGACAAAACTATAGTAGCACTACAATGTCCGACATATAGTGTCGTAGTGCTGATGCACTTAAATTCAAGGAAAATATCCAAGAGCTTGATAATGTAATGTGATGCTCAAAATTGGTGCGAAATAATTCAGTTAATCACACAAGTATACATATCGATCAAGTAATATATGGAAACGAGTTCGTGTATCGATCCTACGAGGATAGTGCCAACAAATTTCTAATAAGTTAAGTTCTAGTTTTATGAATCACTAAACTAAGTTTAAAGTGATTGAATACAAGATTGGAATTTAAAATTTCTAAAAGCATAATAAACATAATTGATAGGAAAATTTTTGAAAATTTAAAATATATAAGATTCATATTACTGTGACACAAGTTAAGTGATTTGTTAAAGTTTTCCTATGAAATCGACACTATTGTTGATGACTAGGGATAATAATTTTCTTCTTAAGCTAATGTCTATGTAAAAAGAAGAGTAAAAGACACATAAAGTTAAGTTTCACTAAACCTTATAGTATTTCCTAGAATTATTCTGATCTGTTATCTCGGTCGCTAAATCCTAACTAAAATATGCATATTCTACGAAGTATTTTTGGTTAACCTAATCATTCATCTACACAATGGGTAGAGATAATAGTTCACGAGGGATTTTTATATTCTTATCTTGTCCGATTGAAAGTAGATTACTATCGAAAAGTTAATAAATCAACATGAAATATTTATGCATCAAAATGGCATTCAGGGAAAAAATTTACAAAATGAAAACCATAAGAAAACCATGAAGGATCCAAAATTGGATTTTTCTTGGTCCCATGGCTCAAAAAGGGTAATTTTATGATTATCATCCTCCATTGATCCTAATTTTACCAAATTCCCAATTTTGACCTTTTACCCCCTTAACTTTCCCAAAATTACCAAAATGCCCCTGAAACCCTAATTTTTTCAAAAATTCCCAAAGTTGCCCAAATTCTGAAGTTCTCTTCAAAAATCATTTCAAACCATTCCTAACCACTTAAATTGGCCAAAACACCCCAAAATACCTAAAATTTCTAAAATACCTCCAAAATTATCAAAGTTACCAAAATACTGCCCCAAAAATTCTCAAAATCACTCCAAATGTCCCCAAAATTAATTTGAACCACCTCTTGACCCTAATTGAAACAAAATTGACCAATTTTTACCAAAATCCCAAAATTTCGCCTAAATGCCCAAAATCCCAAATCACCCTCAATTTCCACCAAATTAATTTTAACTTCACCAATTTTAATTCCAAATCAAATTCATCATACATAATCCTAATTGAAACCAAATTGAAGCCCAATTGAACCAATTTCCAAACCTTATTTTTAATTTTGAAACAAAATCCCCAATTTGGCCATCTCCTTAAACTCCATCAAATTGAACCCCATAATCACTTCAATTTCCCTAATTTTGAATTCTAAACTCTTCATAACCCCCTTAGACTAATATGAACCCTTAATTGGACTTGATCCAATCTCAAATCTAACCCAAATCCGAACCAAATTAAAACCACAAATTTTAATCCAAAATTCAAAATCTCTCAAATTGGACTCAATGTCTCCTCAATTTCCACCCATTTGATATCCAAATTGCTCATATAATTTTTCAAACTGAATTGAACCTTGCATGACCCGAATTTTAATCCAAACCTAAACTAAACCCAAGTCCAACCCAAATGACCCAAATTTTATCATAAGTTAAATTCCACCAAATCAAACCTTGTAATCAATCAAATTCCACCAAGTTCACTTCCCAAACTTTCCATGACACTTTTCTAGACTAAATTGAACCATAAATTTACTTTAATCCAAGCCCAAGTCAAACCCAAATCCAACTTTTGGCCTAAACCCCCATTTTGAACCTAAATCCAAATCTACCTCAAATATTTCAAATTGATCCAAGCCTTAACCACTCGTGCCTTGCTTCCTAGGATGCTAATCACATCACTTAATGACCCCTAACTGAGCCATGGACCAAGGGTCCCCTGATTTAAGGGATTTCTTCCAAAATGGCTAAACTAAAAGGATCCTTGCCACCAACCTTCCTAAGCCCCAAGCCATCACCATTAAGTTCCTCTGGCTCCCCTGAATCACCTAGCCACAAGCCCTCTTCTGGCTGGTAGGCCTAGTAGCCGTAAATCATAAAATCGAGAGAGTCAACCCCATAACTCAAACCCAATTCCACCATCCAAACTAGCTCATCTTGATTCGTCACTTGCGTCATTCAGCCCTCCACCTAAGCAATCTTCTCCACCATTTGGCCTGACCAATTAAGCCGTAATTCCATGGCTATTTAAGCACCACCCCCTCACGTCCAAATAGAGAGAGTGCACAAAACCTTAGGGAAAATCTGCCAAATTTCTTCCAGAGCTTCGCTAGACCTTCCTAAACTCAAACCCACCATTTTCCAGCCATCTCTCCCACTTTTTGAGGCCATTTTCTTCACCCAAAATAGGTCAGAAACAAGATACTCTCTGTCATCTCTCCCACTTTTTGAGGCCATTTTTTTCACCCAAAATAGGTCAGAAACAAGATACTCTCTGTTACTCCACCAAACTCCACAAATCTTTCAATCGAGCTATCCCTGAGCTTCCCCATACCAAACAAGGATGATCCCCATTGAAACCCCCATTTCCCAAGCTCTCTGCACCTAAGTTTAATTGAGGCCACACCACTTATAGGAGGAATTCCTACACAGACCCTTTCCCAGAGCAAGGTGACACTTCGAGGAGGTTCACCAGACTCCACTGAAGCTTCTACAAGCACCCAATCGAGGCCAGACTACTTGGGCTCAGGTGCACTCCATTTTCCTCCAAATTGAGCTTGGTTTGCACTTTTATAAAGAAAAGTTTAATTTCATGCATAATTAGGCACATAGATGGGTTCGTTTGGACTAGATGAAGGTGTAGGAACAAACCCCATGTGATTTCATTGAGTATGGAGTGAGATCTTAGGGTCTTAGTGTGGATGGTTTACGGGTTAAGCCAGTTGGGGACGAAGACGGAGAGTCGACCAATCACACGTGTATCAGATGGACTGCTGAGATTGCGCCAGACGAGGGAATGGACAATAAAGTGTGGGCTGAGTCAGCAGATACATGGATGGTGGTGTCGAATAGGAGTGCACCACATGGGCTTTCGGAGCCGTCATATGTTGAGGTGGTGTCGCGTGGATAAGTAGAAAAATATGGTATTTTTTATTTATTTAAATACTGAAACTTTAAAAATTCATAACATGGTGTAGAAAATCATAAAAATAAAATAAAAATACCTTGTTGTGAAGTGAAAAGAGGAGAAAATTATGAATGAGAAATTAAAATTATTTGTGATTTATTTTATTTTTAATTAATTAAATACTCCAGACTATACATTAATTATATTTAATTAAATATTGATAATCTAGGCTTGAAATTTGTAGGGCTTATTTTGCATGTGGTTAGAGATGCTCTCTATTTTTTCCATAGTAAGAGAACACCTCTAACCCTAAAAGCCTTAATTTTCAAGATTAGTTACCTATTTTTGTTTAAAATAATTATATGAATTAAAATAAAAATCTGAAAAATATGAGACTTGCTTTAATAGGTTCCCTGTGTCAGAGGACTTTAGGAAAAATTTCAAATGAATTTGAATAATTATGTACATTACTTTAGCTCATTAATTCATTAAATTTCATTAAAATTTAAATAAATACTATATAATTCAAAAACTGTAAAAAATGGTTCCACACTATAAATAATGATCATCTTAACTCTCTGTAAAAATTTAAAACCCATTTGAATTGATATAACCAATACAAATTAATTGCAGACGAATGATTCATCAAAACTAATAAGTTTAGAAGAATTCAAAATGATTTAAAGGATTTTAAAAGTTGTTCAGGGTGTTTTAAAGGATAATTGAACCAATATGCTTTAATGAAGAATATCGTCATTGAAATCTTTAGGGACCCACCAAGTTATGCCTCGGGACCCATTAAGTCACCCAAATCAATAGAAATACCCTAAACAACTTATTCCATATTTATAATCCAATGCTTAGGGACTTAGGTCTTACCTAAGATATTTAAGTCATTGTGAGCAACTGGGATATTTGTTTGTGCCACATATGGATCATCGGGCTGGTATAAGTCAGAGGTCTAGGTGGCTAGGGCAATGACGATAATGCTAATGTGTGCTAAAATAAGGGATATTATAAGATGTAGGAATTTTATAATGGTATTTCCTACCTCAAGAGCCTTTCATGAGGGAGAGGGAAGGACCGATGATATCATTCACTGACTCTTGGTGGGATTGTTGCACTCGACACTCTTTGATTATTAGTAGTCCTAGCTTTATTAAAGTGACTATCCTATGGATTACACCACTTAATAAAATTAAAATAAAAATTTTTCTTTCTTGTTAAAACAAACCCTACATGAAAACTTTCAAATGAAAATTAAAGAATTACAATGAAAGTTTATAAAGGTCCATGGTTAGTCACTTGGATCGAGGTTATGACTGCCTTCTGTAGATTTTTAGGTTGGTAGTCCCTTACCCAAGAGCGGGAAGCACACAATCTAGCTCTGAGCCTACACCTTTACTGATGTCTTATACCTAGTCTTGGTTTTTCGTTTTCTTGTTTTGTCTTTTATGACATGATTTTCTACTTTTCTTGCACCTGATATTCTTGCTCCACTTACTTTCTTACAATTCATTTAAATTTCTTACAAATTACATTATGCTTTATGGACTAACCATGCAGCGATAGAAGAAGCACAAGTACGATTTTATAGTTATTTATAAGACTTTATTTTACTGCACTTTACTTTTTATCCAAGACCTTTTATTTGTTTGTAATCTACTTTACTATGCATGCCTGTAGAACAACACGAATGGAATAAAATATCTTTTCAGAATTTAATATACTTTTAAACCTAGCGAAAAACCTTAAATCACTCTTTTTGGATTATGAAAATCCCTCGGATGAGGTAACTTATGGTTTCTGACGAGATTTCCTGGGTTTTAATGAGTGTCAAAACTTGTTTAGACTAAGTTAATCTGAAAGAAAATAGTGGTTCTGGAATGAGGGTACCGTGAAATCCTAAAAAGTGTCGCTTTAATTAAATTAAAATTACCCCAAATAAAACCAAAAACCAAAACCATGACAACAACAAAGCTGAAAACATTAATACACATCTGGTAAAACCTCATAAACCTTAGACTTCATGACTACTACTTCAACAAGGAACTTGGGTCATGCACCGTGGGCAACACGATGAGGACCTACAGATGGACATATTCGTGAAAGCAAACCAGGCTAAAACAACAAAATCTTTCCTTAGTTTAAATAAGCCACAGGATTTCAAGGTTGTCAGCCTAGTGCGACGACATAAATCCTCAACTTATTTTCAGGCCTTTGCTTAACCATGTTGTATAGTATAAGCCCTAACTCATCTTAGGATTACAAGATCGTCGTTCGATACGAAGTAAATCCTCATATCATTCAGGTCATTTGTATGATCGATATCATGCAAATGTATGCCATACATAATAATATTGGCAAGATGAAACATTAAATAATATATCTTTAAAATTAAAGCCAAACCATAGGATAGTTTGGGAATTCACAGATGTTCTTCTCAGGATCTGTGGCATCCCCTACCTCACTTTGTTTGGATTCCATAATAATTGTTCCAACTTGGTCCTTTCCCATTTAAATTTCCTATGTTCGACTTTGAAAACCCTAAACTTTGAAACTCATGAAGACATTACCTCTGATCTAAATCGAGAGTTTTCTTAAGTAACTTCAGCTGCTTAAGATATAATTAACAATGAGGGCTAGCCCTTATAAGAAACATAAAGGACCCAACTTAATATAAACCATATCTAATCTTTCATATTAGATAGGGGAACTTGTCGGTCAACATAAAAGTTTCACAAATAAAAAAGAATGTCATGACTTCTATAGCTTATTTAATCAAGCCTCATTATCAAGCAATGTGTATATTTTTCATGGTAGATGCATGCTTGTAATGCAGTTCTCGTTTACTTAAAATATCAAATATATGGGATCAATTCGATCTCATATTTTTCAAAATTAAAATACTACTTTCAAAAATTATATATATATATATATATATAAAATTAAAAGAGGGCGACGAGATTCCCATTCCGTCGATGAACAACTTCCTAATTTAGCGGGCGACAATTCAGTGTGTTGGTGATCCTTAACAAGCATATAGTTGGCATGAAGGAGGCTATATGATTAGTTGGATCAGTCTAACCCTTGTAGGATTCTAGTGCAGAGATTTTAATTATCTATGGGGCTCGACCTTAAGGAATTAACTAGAGAACATATTCTCTAGATGTTTGGGCATTTCAGTTCATCTGATCCATTGTTTATCCATCGATGCCCACCAACACTGTCAAAGCATTGAGAATCACCTTCCCTTTTTTAGGGCTAAGGGTGCCCTTCAGATGTTGGGCGCTGAACTTTCCTCTTAGGGGCACTGCTCTCTTCTCCAAGCCAACGTCTCCCAGATGGAATCCAACATTTGATTCTTCAGGTCATGGATCTACTTGTTCAGAAACTCTATTGTTCACTTCATTTTATTAGTGTCTCTTTATGAGTTTCTTCTCTGTGTGCTACTTCTTTTCTTATATGTGACATGATCCAAACTTAACAAACCTTTTAGGATGTTAAATCCCGATCTGTCAGTGAATCACACCTCAAGGATTCAAGTATAAGAAAGAAGGGAGTGAGAGAGAGTGATTAAGAGAGAGAGAGTGATTGAGAGAGAGAGAGAGAGAGAAGGAGAGATGGAGAGCTGCACAATAATGAATAGTAAAAACACTTATCTCTTTCATAAAAAGTTGTCTTATATATAAGGCAGATGGTATATTAGTAACTGTTTGCCCCTAATTTAAAGGGTGTGTTACTGTATATTTTAGGTATTTTATATGTATGGGCTCATAGCTCAACTACCATTTGTCTCACTCGACTGAGCTCGATAGTATTCAGTTCGGTGAGGTATGCCCGTTCGAATGTTGATTGAGGTTGTTTGTCAGCTTTTGATTAAAGGTTGACAGGATTATCTCAATTGGTTAGGAATTGTCAATTGACCAATCTAGTTTGACTATCAACCTTAAATTTCAAATGTGGAGCTCCTATTGGCTAAGCAACGCTAGGTTATTAAGTAGACAATGAATCAACGTAACCCGATGGGAGCTCACTCCCAAACATGAAGAGCTGGATGGATGACATAGACTTATTGTAACATAGCTACCTCTCGATCGATCCATAATTGGGAGTTTCTGGGGGTCTGTGAAATGATTGATGGTATTGAGGATTTGAGTCTTTCCTCGGGTATGGTCCACCAAAAGCTTGATTGCGGCTTCGATATGCCTTCTCATGGTGGTTAGTTTGCATGCATATGTCTTGTCTTGGTTCGATACAAGCTCAAACCATTTGGATGTCTTTAATCTTATTTGTCCTAGCTGAGATGACTGCATTCGATCGACTTTAGCCTCAGCTTCGATTCAAATTGCTATTTTTGGTTAGATGGGTAGGACTCTTAGTCTTCTGCTAGTGGGCCCACCTTGGTTGTAATTTTTGTCTATTGAGCCCTTGGATCTCATCAAGATTTGCACCAGTTGGGATGGCCATAGCTTTTTATAAATTTTTTTTTTAAATTACAAGATAATTTTTAATTCTAGCAAATTTATGTATATTTTTCAAATGACAACTTAGAACACATGATATATTTGGGAAGCCCACAGCTTTTTATAAAAAAAACTATAAAATTATTGTAAGGATGGTAACTTTTTTGAAATAATTGTGGGTGTTATAGACTTTTTCCTTAAAAGTTAAACACTAATCTTCTTACAACTATTACATTTCAATAGATTGGATTACGAAATATAACTTTCTCCCCATAAATTTTTAAAAATCAACAATAAAACAACAACCAAATGGGACTGTGATTACCATCTCAAAACTAATACAGCAAGAAAAACGTCTCAAACAGATCTTTATTTGCACTTTTAAATAAATTAAAAAATATACTTTATGATTCCATTAAAAAAATCATAATAGATACACATATGTATGTATATATGTATGTATGAATTCATGAATTACATTGTAAGCTAAATTTAGCACAACAAATCCTCACACTGAAATTACTTCTTCAGACCCTCACCGAAGAGAAGACATCAGCTCTGCAAAATGGACAGGTGCCGCGCGACTTCAACCACTTATCAATACAGGAAGCATGGAATCCATGACCACAGTGCAACTGCCGGACTTGCTGGCCGTCCGAGAACGCAGACAAGTACACAGAGCACTCCTCCCCCTTCACCTCTCTACACCGGTAACTCCTCGCCGGAATATTCAGCTGTAACTCCTCTTCGTTCATCCTCCTGCTCACCAGAAGCTGCTTCACCAACGGCCCGAAGACAATCACAAAAGCGTTTATGAAGAGCGTGAAGACCGCCGCCGCGGCGGATCCGATGAAGAAGTAATAGTGCGCCGAAGCAGTCATGGTCTGTTTCTGTAAGTTTTGTTAAGCTGTTGTAGTTTTTATAATGCGCTTTGGGAAATTTACATTCATACCACATAATTCCTGTGAATTTATTTATCTCTATATTTTTTTAGTATTATAAAGTTATTCAAGAATATTTTACTTATAAATGTAAGATTTAAATGTTAGATATGTAAATATACAAAAGTATGAGTTTTTATTAATAAAGTGGTTCTGAATATTTCTTAAGGCATTATTTCTTATATTTTGTTATTCAAATTAAATTTAAGGAATCTTATTTTAAATAAAGTAAAGGTTAATGAATCATTTCTTCATTATTGAATGTCATAAACGACAGCCAGCTTGCGCGTTGGGATAGATAGTTTGTTTTAAAAATTTTTTTTATAATTTTGTTAAATACAGATATTAAAGATTAGATTGCTGTAATGCTTGGCTTATGTGATGAAGTTATTCGAAGTTGTCTGTGGAGGCCAACATTTACTGAAACGTGGCAGTAACATTGTAAAGAGAAATGAACTCTAATTTTATATTCCAACCGCATAGTAGATATTTTATAAAAGGGATGCTGATATTTTATAAAAGGGAATTTGCACATCAGAAATGCATCTTTACGAACCTTGAGGAAAATCTAACGGACTAAAAAATAAGAAGATAAATTCAAGAGGGTCCATAAGTGGATGACTACAAAATCCCTCATCGAAGAACTAAGGACATCATTGATCGAGGACAAAGTCTCACGGATCTTGACCCAAAGTCAACTGGTTGTTGCCAACTCGAACCAATGGCCCAGACCTACCCAACAAGGAAGAGGCTCCAGCTGGATCCCCGACAGCCAAAAATTATGAAGCTAAGTGTCTAAACTTGCAAGTATATGTGTCATGTAATATGTGGTTTAAGAGTTTGCGTATCGATCCCATGAAAAAAGACAGAAAATTCTCTAGTTTACTAACTTCAACACCTAGCTAAGTGTGATCACAACTTTTATAAGCTAAATCCTAAATTCCAAATAGCAAGCAGAAAACACAACAAGATTTTTGAAAACTGAAAATAAAACTCTTAATGTTCTTCAAGAGGGACGAGACTCGTACATTTGTGACTCGAGTGTGGTGCGATTACGTGATTTTCCTAAGTGTACCCCTACGCGAAAGCTATCAAACAAGGATAAACCTTTCTCCTTAATCTTATGTCTTGGTCAGAAGAATAATCAGAAACCTATAAATTTATGTTTCACTTAACCCTATGGAGCTTTCAAGCTTCCTCAAATCCTCTATCAAGGTTGCAAATTCCTAATTAGAATATTCCTATTCACCACATTTTTGTGGTTAACTTATCGTTCCACTACACAAAATGTAGAAGTCATAGTTCATAACAAGCTTTAATATTCTAATTAACAAGATAGGGAGTAAACAGAGATAATAAAGTTAACCAACAATGTGGATACATAAAAAACTCAAAAAATTTTAAAAGGACATACGAGAATGCCACATAAAAACCACTATTTCTACATCACAAAGGAACTATAAAAGACTTAACTACTCTTGTAGAAATGAATTAACACATGGAAATCCAATGGAATTAATGATTCAAGAAGCATTGCAAAGTAAAAAACCAAATTACAGCAAAAGTTCTCCTCTCCTCTATAACAACGAATTTCTCTCTCACACAAGATTCACTCAAATAAAAAAAAGAAAACTTGCCTTGAAACTTTGTCCCTCAATGAAAAAGAAGAGGTTCTAAGGCACTCCAAAGAACCGTCCCTTATAGAGAACCCTAGCTTCTAGCCTTTAAAGATGTTTCTCCCATCCAAAGTGACATATTTTTAGAGACTGCACCACAAAGGCAAGAAAATTTCTTTTAAATCTAAATTCTGCATCGGGCGCTGGTGCGCTGCACTTATGCAAATGAGGCGCGGGTGTGCTTTTCATAGGGTTGGAAGGCGGCAAAGGTGCTTTAACACTTGGGTTCAAGGGCGTCAGGAACTGACTCGGGTGTGTTGTTTTTTGGGCACATGCGTATTGTACACTCCGTTTCATGCACTACTAGAGTGGGGGTCAGGTGCTGGTGTGCTTTGGGTCAGCATGAGCCCGCTTACTTCAATTCACTAGCATGGGTATGCTCCGATTTGGGGCGCGACTGTGCTTGCCTAAAAATGTTTTTCTTTTGCTTCAAATACCCTCCTTTTTTCTTCCTAGCGACCTAAAGCCCATGATATGCTCAAATTTACAAAGATACCTTTCTCAATTTTCATAATATCAAAAAATTCAAAATAATGATAAAAATGTAAAAAATTTGTCTCATATTTCATTCACATAAAATCCCCCAAACTTATGTATTACTTGCCTTTAAGTAATCCTATCACTTTAGCTCAGATTTTTAGAGAATAAGGTTTGGAATAACTTATAGAATATCCTTGCATCTAATAATGTAGGGTGTAGATCTATTAAACCGTTGTGATTTCTATTCTTAATGGAAATTTTTGTAAATCCATAATCACTACTATCTTTCTTTTACCAATTTTTTTTTTAACATTGATCTTCCTCAATCCACTTAATTTAGAGTGACTACAAGTCTTTTCATTAATCCCAGGTGATTTTATAATCTTAGTTCTTGTACAAAAAGCAATTATCCCCTAATTTTTGTTGGTTCATAGGATCCCTAAATCTTTTTAAAAATAAGTGGGCGAGCTTTTGTGAGGTTGAATTTGAATTGATTGCTCCGAAGCGTATTGGTTTAAGACACCTCAGAGGAACACTTGCGAAGAAGACCTAACGAAAGTAAACCCCACAACTAGAGATTCAGATTGTTTTACATGTTTCGGTGTTTGCTTCTTCCTATAAAGGCAAGCCCCTATTGTTAATTACATCTTAACCGACTGGAGTGCTTAAGAAAACTGCCGATTAAGGTTCTAACTCCTCCTTAGAAAATTCAAATATCATTTTTTTCAAGTAAGGAGTTTTAAAGTCATATCCTAAGGGTATCCGATGCTTGAAGTCTTAGAAAAGTCCTGTCAAGATCCTGAACTATCCTGTGGTTTTGTTTTGATGTCAATAGTTTAATTGAGGTTCATCCTCCTCTTTGTATCTTAAGTCGCTCCTACAATATGGACTTAACACACCCTAATAACATGCAAAGTAAATCTAGGGTGACTTCGGCCTTTTGTCTTCAGCAGCCCTACAAAATAGAGTTAGTATAAAATATATTTATATTTTGTGATTTGGTTATTTATTAATATTTTTTTATTTTAGACAATCCGGATAAAATTCCCATGGCTTTCCATCGTCTCGGGGTTTGGTTCTATGATCTACTTAGTCTAAGAGGTGGTTAAACCTACTCCGACTGGAAGATTTCTGTCGACAACCATGGGTTGCTTCATCCAAGAGATCTTCATAGACCCGAGAAGCTGGGTTAAACTTACGTTTGGTGATCTTTGTTCATTAAGGTTTCATGTAAATTTAATGTCATTTTCAGATTTTAGGGTTTGAAAATTTTAAGTTGCTTAAGGCTTATTGGCTGATTAAATTTTTTGTCATTTTGTGTTTTGCTTTTGTTGTTTGGAATGATTCAGTTAACATCCAATGGTTCCATCATCCCAGGAACATTGAGGATTGCAGTTTGATTAGTAGTTGACCTCACTTTTGTGAGGGTTATTCACCAAATAAATTAAGAATAGAAGTCAATCCATGACCTTTTTGACTCAGTGTTCACCACATTGACCATTAAGCAATCTTAGGTATCAAGTTAATTAGATATAATTAACTTGATTAATTGATAATACCAAATTAACCCAATATTACCAGCCTTAGTCAAATCTAGGTATGTTTATCAAAATTAACAACCCTATGATTAACTTAACCTGACAAGGTTAAATAAATCATTTGGGTCAACCTTGCACCTAAAATTGATCAATCATGATCAATTTTAATCAATAATAATCAAAATGATCAACCTTTGACAAAAACAAGACAAAGATGGTCAATTTATGACCTATACAGCACTACATTGATCTCATAGCCTAAAGTGATAAATTAGGTTAAAATGATCAATTCATGACCCAAAGAATATTGAATTGACTTTATTAATCAATGTTTTTGATTAAATAATTAAAATTTAATGAAAAAACAATCCATACATAAAGGACAATTACACTAACCCTATTGGTCAATTTTGACCTAAAAGGGTTAAAATGGGTCAAAATAACTAACCCATGCCCCCTTTGGCCATAAAAATTGACTACAAAAATAGACATTGACATAACCAACATGACATTGTTCAAAATTACCAAAAAATAATTCAAATATCACCACTTTGACCATTGGATTGACCTAAATCCTAAAATTGGTCAATATGACCAATAAGACCAATTTAAACCTCTAAATGACAAAATTTATAAATTTCATGACCAAATTAATCATGATAAGATTAAGGAAGTCATATTGGACATTTTCAGACTAGGATTGGTCAACCTGGGTCAAGCTGGGTCAACCTGAGTCAACATTGGTCAACTCTAACCAATATTTATTAAATTTGGTCAAAATACCCAATTTTGAACCAAAAATGACAAAATTAATCAAATTATTAATTTTAAAATTATTTTGAGTAATTTAATAACTAAAATTATAATTTCTAATATTTTTGGGTAATTAATAATTAATTAAAAATTTTAGAAATACAATTAAAAGCCATGAAAAGAACCGCATGAAATATTGAACTAAAAATAATGTAAATTAATCAAATAATTAATTTTAAGATTATTTTGTATAATTTAATAATCAATAATATAATTTTAAATATTTTTAATTAATGACATATTAATTAAAAATGAAATTATATTCAAGAAAGCCATTTGGATACATGACATCATACATGACATCAAAATCCCATAATTAATTTTTAAAATTAAATCTAAATTATGGGGGGTCAAAAATGGGTCACCCATGACCCATTAGATTCATCATGACAAAAATAACACTCCACCCAACCCATTTATATTGAACCTTAACTATGGTTTAAATTCATCATGCCTTCATCATAAAAATTAATGAAGTGTCATTCCCTCCTCCATCCTTAAGAGATGAAATGGTTGAGTCGTCATTCACCTCACAAGCCACCTAAAGGTGAGGAATATGGTTTAGATCATCCCTACATCATGAGATGACCTCATATATGTCAAATTTTGAAAATAAAAGGAGAAGGGAATTAACTGTCACCTTCTCTTCAACTTAAGCCATGAGTCACTCACTCCCTTGAAATGAGGTGGCTAGCCAATTCTTGAGACATCTCAAGCATCTAAAAAAACTCACCAATAGGAGACAAACATAACATGAACTACACTTCTCACCATGGTTAAAGGTAATCATAACTAACCCATGCATGGAATGAGTTAGAGGGCATGGTGTCACTATTCCTTTAAATCCATTAAATAAATTTAGGAATTGCCTAGGGGAGGCAATTTCAGCAAAATTAGACATTCATTATCCACCCCAAAATGAATAAATGAGAGGAATTTAAAATTTAAACTTAAGTGTAACCATGAGTGACCCTACATGAGTTAACTATTTTAAAATCCTAAAATTCACTCAATTGAAGGCCACCATCTTATCCAAATCATTTATGGCATAGTTAAGAGCTTCCCCAAATGATCCTATGCCATTTTAAAATTCAGCCAAGCCATCCCCATGGCTATAAATTGAACCTAGCTCAAGCACATGAAGAAGAGAGGAGAGACATTGGAAAACCCCATACACCACTCAGATCCAAATATCCCCAACTTGAAAACTCTTCATTAGGACCTTAGCAACTCCTCTAAGATAAATTCTAGCCATCCTAACCTTAACCAAACCTAACCATAGCCATGATTAGGGTTTAAACCCGAGCCTAAGGAGAAGAGAGGAAGAAGATTTAAGATCCATATAGGTCGCTTAAAACCTCTGACCAAGAACACCAAAAATGTTCCCTAGGATCTAAGCAATTGATCCCCATCAAGACCTGACCATTTAACCCACTGGTTGAGTCCAATTTGGGTTAACCCGAGCCACCCTAAAACCAAGACAAAGTCAAATTGTAAAGCAAAACTCTACAAAACCCAAAATTAACCTTTCTAAAACCACTTAGGGGTCAAAAGAAGAAGATCCAAACTAAAATCAAGCTTCCCCATAGTCCCTAACCCTGTCTTGACCATTTCTCTTCAAACCAAGCCCATCAAATTCAAAATCCTATATAGACCGTATTTGGAGTCAAATTGAAGTTCCTGGAAGCTTTCTTGGACCTATATGACCAATCCAAAGCAATCAATTCAAAGCTTGAACCGCTGTGGCCAAGGTATGGTTTTCCCCCATTAATGGCATTCGGGTTTCAACCTTTATGAAGAAATGTAATTCAAAGCTATAATAAATCCATATGGATTTGATCTCCTGCCTCAGACAATCCTATAGAAACAAATTTCACTCAAATCTATTAAGATTTGAGTGAGATTTTAACCCTAGATAATGGAGGGTGCTCGGGCCTGCCTGAAGGAAGGAAATGACCAGAGACCGTTCAATTTTCTATTAAAAAGTTGGATGGTCCTGATTTAATACAGCGCGCTCCACTGTTGGATCCTAACAGGGGATCGACGCATCTTCGACTCGTACGAGGACACGCGTCCTCACCTGAGTTTTTAAAGTTAAAACTGAATTTATAAAATTCAGTTTAACCTTAAAAACATCAAAATTTAATATCATTTTAAATAAAAAATGATAAAAATTAAAGAAAAATACCTCTTGATTTCACTTGAAGAGAAGAAAATTATAAGATAAAAATTATAATTTTATTCTCAATATTTAAATTTTAAATAATTAAATACTCCCTCAAATATTTCAATTATTAAAAATTAAATATAAATTAGAAAAATCTGAACTTTTCATAGGAGTATTTCCATGCCCTTAGGAATATTTACTGATTTTTCCTAGGCTAGAAAAACTCTTTAAGACATCGTTTTCTAATTTTCAAGACATGATATAATTATTTTTAATAATAATTAAAAAAAGAAAATTAAGGAAAACAAAATTGTAAAATGAACAAGGAATTTGAGACACATAATAACCTTGAAATGACATACCTTAAGCCATTAAACAATTTTAAATAATAGTTTAATAGGAATAAGAATTAATTAAATCATAAATTAATTCATTTAAATCCTAAAAATCATCCTATTATTTAAACTTAGTTCATCCCATATTGAACTAAGTTCAAATGAATCTATTTCTGACTTAGACTCAAATTCAATCCTAATTAGAGCTAAAGACATCAAATCAAACTTAATTAAGCCTTAATTAAGTTTAAAATGATAAAATTGAACTTAATTAATAAGCTTTTAAATCTTTTGCTCATCCCATAATGAGCCAAGTTAAACTGAGTTTATCTCATAGTGGACTTAAGAAGAGTCTTAACTGAGTCTAAAGATATAAAACTGGACTAAAATAAACCTTAATTAAGTTTAAAGATAAATTAAACTTAATTCATAAACATCAATTATTGAATTTACCATAAAATCAAAATGAAATTAAGTTTAAAAGACATATTGAACCTAACAAACCCTAGTTAGGTCAGATATACCGGTTAGACATAACTAAACCCAATGAAACCTTACTTACATTAGGTTTAATTAATCCTAAACCTTAATTATGTCTAACCTCTAATTAGACCTAAATAATTCAATTAAAACTTACTGACATTAGGTTTAATTAATCCTAAACCTTAATTATGTCTAACCCCTAATTAGACCTAATTAATTCAATTAAACCTTACTTACATTAGGTTTAATTAGTCCTAAACCTTAATCAGGTCTAACCCCTAATTAGACCAAATTAATTCAATTAAACCTTACTTACATTAGGTTTAATTAGTCCTAAACCTTAATCAGGTCTAACCCCTAATTAGACCAAATTAATTCAATTAACCTTATTTACATTAGGTTTAATTAGTCCTAAACCTTAATCAGGTTTAACTCCTAATTAGACCTAATTAATTCAATTAAACCTTACTTACATTAGGTTTAATTAGTCTTAAACCTTAATCAGGTCTAACCCATAATAGAACTAGTTAAATCAATTAAACCTTACTTACATTAGGTTTAATTAGTCCTAAACCTTAATCAGATCTAACCCCTAATTAGACCTAATTAATCCAATTAAACCTTACTTACATTAGGTTTAATTAGTCCTAAACCTTAATCAGTTCTAACCCCTAATTAGACCTAATTAATTCAATTAAACCTTACTTACATTAGGTTTAATTAATCCTAAACCTTAATGAGGTCTAACCCCAAATTAGACCTAATTAATTCAATTAAACCATACTTACATTAGGTTTAATTAGTCCTAAACCTTAATTAGGTCTAACCCCTAATTAGACCTAATTAATTCAATTAAACCTTACTTACATTAGGTTTTATTAGTCCTAAACCTTAATCAGGTCTAACCTTTAATTAGACCTAATTAATTCAATTAAACCTTAGTTACATTAGGTTTAATTAGTCCTAAACCTTAATCAGGTCTAACCCCTAATTAGACCTAATTAATCCAATTAAACCTTACTTACATTAGACTTAATTAGTCCTAAACATTAATCAGGTCTAACCCCTAATTAGACCTAATTAATTGAATTAAACCTTACTTACTTAAGATTTAATTAATCTTAAACCTTAATTAGGTGTAACCTATATTAGACCTAATTAGATCATAAGCCTTAACTACATTAGGCTTAATCAACTTTAAACAAACTTAAACAAAACTTAAGTTAAATTCAAATCAAAGTTAAGTTAAACCTAAGCTAAACTTAAGTTAAATTTAAGTTAAACTTAAGTTAAACTTAAACCAAACTTAAGTTAAATTTTAGTCAAACTTAAGTTAAACTTAAACCAAACTTAAGTTAAACATAAATCAAACTTAAGTTAAATTTAAGCTAAACTTAAACCATATTTAAGTTAAACTTAAACCAAACTTAAGTTAAATTTAAGTTAAACTTAAGTTAAACTTAAACCGAATTTAGGATAAATTTAAACCAAACTTAAGTTAAACTTAAATCAAACTTAAGTTAAATTTAAGCTAAACTTAAACCAAACTTAGGATAAACATAATTCAAACTTAAATCAAACTAAAACATAAAACAAACTTAAGTCAAACTCAAGTAAAACTTAAAGTCAAATTAAATAAGACATGAATTTAAGACAAAAACCTAACTTAGATCCAATACACATGAGATTTTAGTCAAACAAATCTTAAATTAAAATCTAAACTATATAAGACTTAAATTAAAATAATTCAAATAAACTTGACATGAATTTAAGTCAATAACAATTTTAAGTCAAAAACTTTAGATTCAACATATATTAAACCTAACCCAAATCTTAATATAATTTGAACTCAAGCCAAACCCAATTTAAATTTAATCTATATCTAAGTCAAATTCAACCTAAATCGAATTTAATACAATATATTTCAAACATAAGATTTAAGTTCGACCTAAATTAAACTTAACTCAACAAAATCTGATGAAAAACTTAAGATCAATTCAAATTGAAATTTAAAAATATAAAATAACATAATTTAACATAAATTAACATAATTTAACATAAATTAACATATCCAACTAAACTTGACACACTTTGACATTAATCAAACCGACATAACACAAATTAACAAATTAAACTTAAATCAACATAAAATTAACAAATTAAATTCAAAATTGATAAATCAAACATAAAAATTAGAAATCTTGAAATTCTAATTAGACTTAACTCAAAACCTTAGGTTCAAATCACATCGAGTCTAAAAATTTTATTTAGATTCAAGTGAAATTGAATCTAAAAATCTAAAATCCAAACCTTTAGGCTCAAATGACATCGAGTCTAAAAATCTTTAATGATAATCTAAAAATCAAAATAAAACAAATTCAACTCCAAAAATCTAAAATTTCACTAAACTTATTAAGTTCAGGTGACAACTGAATTTAAAAATCTAGTTCTTAAAATTCATTGAATCTAAATCAAACCCAAATCGATATAAATTGAAATAAAAAATCAAATCGACATTTCAACCAAAACTTTGAAACAATTAACATTTTACCAAGTAATTTAAATATTATTTATGATAATATTTTCTTTGTAGGATGAATACAAGTTTCGTTTAGATTTTCTTTGCATGTTATAGGATGTGCTAACTCTGCTTTGTAGGACGATCGATAATATTAAAATATCAAAAAGATAAAAACTATATAAATTGCAAAACAAAAACTTTTAGGTTAGCCACAAACCCCAACCTTCAACAAACAACAAAAATGACATAACAATAAAGACAACAAAACTGAAACTATTAGGATAGTCGACAATAAAGACAACAAAACTGAAACTATTAGGATAACCACCAAACCTAAAGAAGAAGAAATAAAACAAATGAAATAAAAAAATAGCACTAAAACAATAACAAAACAAAAAGACAGACATTAACTTTGACGTGATAAAATTAAAATCATAAAAAAAATAAAAAAATAATATCTATAGAAGATATCTCATGACATAAATGACTAATATAATATCTCATGACAAAATGGGATAAACATTAGGAATAAAACATTTGTATGTTTATTTTCCTAAAAAGTATTAAAAAAATGAGTTTTTAACATTAATCAAGAGTTTTCTTAGGCAAAACTAGAATTTTCTAAGATGTAATTAACTATAGAAGCTTGCTTCTATAAGAAAAGTAAAAAGAACCAAGAATTGGTTAAATAATTAAAAATCTCTGGTTACCAGACTCGTGATTTTCCTAATAGGATAAGAACATTCTAGAGTTCTCCCTATAAAGATATCACGCTACCTTTCCTTTAATTGTCTATTTTTTTCCATCTTCTTTGTCTTTTTCAAAAGGGGATTAAAGATTGGGGAGTATAAATAGATTAGCGATTCCATGACATTGACATGATATGTGAATTGACGGTGACGACACACGACAATTCGTTGCCATCAAGAGAGTGGCTAATCCACTGGGGACGTGAGCTTTTATAGATTCTTTCTCTTCATCTTTTGTTAAAATACTCATTTAATAGACATTATCATCTCTTCTAGATCTTTTAAAAGAGTTATCTTCAATAAAACAATAATAATTCCAGTTCATAAACAAGTCTATCATAAAATTTTGACATAAAATTTCTCTGGATTTCGACAGAAAACTGCTATGGATTCTCTCAATTCAAACTTTTCCTATTTTCAAGATATGAATTCACCGTTTAATGAAGCCGTTTACTTTCCACAAAACGAATTCAGAATATTCAAAGACTAAGTTGAATATACTTGGAATGATCCTCCCATGAAAATAGAACCTTTTCCATAATTTCCAAATATTTATGAATACCCTTATGAAGAATCTTCTCTTTTATCTCAACAATTTCCTATGGAACAATTTAGCTTTGAGAAAGTTAACAATAAAGGAAAAGGACTTTATGAGGAACAAGAAGACAATATTCCAAGATCAATAAATGAGTTTGGGTCCAGCTCAAAGGATGTTCCTTTAAAATATTCTCAAAGAAAGAATAAGAATGAAAATGAAATTGAAAAGTTTACCCTTACTGGATATGAAGAAAATACATACCCTTTGGAAAGAACTAAATTCTATCCTGTACCGGTTGAATATGACGAGGTTATGTATCAGTCTTAAAATGAAGAAAATTTTCCACCAATCCAAACAATATATGATGTATTCAAATGATTAGCACGAAAAGATAGATGTTCAACAATATATGATGTATTCAAATGATTAGCACGAAAAGATAGATGTTCAATTGCCAAGTTATTGGATAAAATGGGATGTGCAGTTACCACTACCATGAAAAAGAAAATCGTT
Organism: Papilionanthe hookeriana x Papilionanthe teres; assembly: GCA_022702705.1. NCBI lineage: Eukaryota > Viridiplantae > Streptophyta > Magnoliopsida > Asparagales > Orchidaceae > Papilionanthe > Papilionanthe hookeriana x Papilionanthe teres. Next base: position 105,412,679 of record CM040424.1, on the reverse strand, counting down.
GAATATAATAAGTCCATTTTTCCAGTGCCAACTAAGCTCCGTTCAAAATAAAAAATGAACGAGAAAGTTACTTTGACTAAGAGTGTAAAACACAATAAATTGCTCTTAGAAGCTGAAGAAACATCGAAAAAGATGAAGGCTCTTGTTCACAAGCTACGAGATGAAGACCAATCACAATAAAAAAAGCACAACTCTAAATTAAAAAAGAATGCAAGGAAACAAGAAGTTTCAGATGGAGCTTCTAGTATCATGGATACTATTATGGATATTTCTCAAGACAATACCCCTGAAAAGAATTCTAGTAATGCAATTGAGAAAAGGTTGACATTAAACGATTAGCTTGACGAAGAAAGAAAAAATCTTCTAACCAACACAATCAAGAGTTTATAGAAATACATATTGTAGAAACAAGATCTAGTGCTGCTCGGGAAGTATCTACTCAAAATGAACAAAATGTTACTGAAGAATTACCATTTGTCATCCGACAACGAGACGAACAAATCAATCGTCTTGAACAAAAAATGGAAGAATTGGCAACAACCTTACAAAACTCACCAACAACTCCATCACCAGCCATTGAAATTGTTCGACCTGAAACAATACATATTCACGAAGATAAAATTGAAGTTGAAGAAAGCTCACAAAAGAAAAAGGAACCCGCTCAAAGTGGGATTCCTGAAAAAGAACTTTCACAACTAGTGGAACAAAAAGTAAATGAAACTATGGCATAAGCAAGAATTGGATCATTAATTTCAAAGGGTAGGCCTTACCTATAGGAATACGAATCAGTTCAATATCTTAAAGGTTTTGTTCCACCACTCTTCAAAATGTTTGACGGAACATGAAATCCAAGACAACATCTTGCTCACTTTAGAGCAAGCTGCTGCAATGCAGGAGGAAGTGATCCCCTGTTACTCTGGCAATTTGTCAATAGTCTAACAAGAGTTGCTTTCGACTGGTACGCTGAACTTCCTAATGGTTATGTTAAAACCTTTGTAGAATTAGAAAATCTGTTTATCCAATGTTTTGTTGGAGCACAACATCATGTAACAGTTGGAGATCTGGTTGTAGAAAAGCAAAAGCCAATAGAAACACTTGTAGATTACATTCTACGTTGGAGAAATCATAGTATGAAATGTGAGCCACAGCTTCAAGAACAACATGCGGTGGAAATACTTCTAAATAATATCCATGGTCCAATAGAATTTATGCTTAAGGGATTACCATGTTGACCTCATTTTTGGTGAGGTCTTTTCTTCTCTCATTAGTTCTTAGGTTCTAGCCATAAGGTTTTCTCCTTGACACTCCTAGAGGACTATAATTGGGACCCACCCTTTAGCAATTCAGCTACTTCTTGACTCCTCTTGAGATCCCACTTGGATGCTTGCAAACCTCTAAATCACCGTAGAAGGTTAAGACCACCATATGGAGAACCAATAGTGAGCTCCTATAAGGTTGTTCAAGCCTTAGGACTTTCCTGGGTGTCCTGGTCCTGGTGAGGTCTGGCTTACATACACTGCACTCTCACACACACCATCCTTACCCAATTCTCCCCCCTGGTTCATTTGAGCACTCATGTGACTAAGTCCAAACCCCTAGCTCTTTGGCTAAGAGGGTTGGGAACAACCCACGAGATGTTCAGGATGGACATTTCTTGGTCCATGGCTCACTTTAAGCTTTATCATGATCAAAATTCAACTTTTGTCAGAATGCCTAATTATGACGTTGGGTCCTTCAAGCCTACCCAAAATTACCTAAATGCCCCAAATTTTCCAAAACTTCCAAAAATTACCCAAAATTACCAAAAATCCTAAAGATCATTTTGAAACAACTCCCACCTTTTAAATTCACCAAAATACCCCAATACCCTCCAAATAATCTCTTGATACCCTAAAATACCCTTTTGGCACAAAATTCCAAAAATTCCCAGAAAATTCCAGAAAATCCCAAATATTTCCAATTTCATTTTGTTCAACTACACCATAGACCAATTTTGTCAAAATAACCCACTTTTATCAAAATCATCAATTTGATCCTTTTTTAACCTAAATGGACCCAATGTCACACCAAACCAACCCATTTGACCTCAATTTTGCCCAATTTCAATTCTAAACTTTAATTCAACATCCTTACTATCAATCTAAACCAAAACTAAGTCCAAATTGATTCAAATTTGTGTTCAATTCCATTTGAAATCCAACACCCCCATTTTAGCCTAAAGTGAATCCATGCCCTAAATCTATCAAATTGATTAGCCAAACCCTAAAATTTCTTCCCAATTGATGTTGGGAACTCTTCAATACATTCCCCTAGGCTATTTGAAACTTTCAATTGGGTCTAAACCCCACCTTAACCCAACTTGGACCCAAGTTGATTCAACCCTCCCCAAATTAACCAAAATACCAAAATCCACCAAATTGACCCTCCAGTTGAACTCAAAACCATTCCATGTCTTCATGAAAGTTTTTCATGCCAATCATTTCTATAATGTTGCTCAAGACACTTGGACCTAAATAAAAACCAAACCCAAGTTAGCCTAACCCAAACCCAAGTGAGCCAATTTGAACCTATGACCTAATCAAACCAAATTGAACTAAGTGTGGCTAAACCAACCTTTCCACAGCCACCAAGTGAACCCTAAGAACCACCCTAGATCCACCTAGCCCAAGCTAAGTGAGCCATGGACCAAGGGTTCCCCATTTTAAGGGATCTCTTCCCTTAAGTGGATAAATCCTCTTTTGCCTTACCCCAAAACATCCCCACAACTGCTAATCACCATTAAACCTCTCCATGACTCACCTGACCTCAGGAGCCAGCTCCCCTGTCCCTGCCGACCGGCCTAGCTACCGAAGGGGGTCAAAACCGAGAGCCACCACCCTCCTAAACACACCCAAACTCTACCAAATGGCCACCTCAGCCAAATTAAACATTTGAGCCTCTCTGCCCTCCACCTAAGCAACTGAATCCACCCTTCAATTGAACCCAAACCCTGCTGAATGGCTCTAGCCATTTAAACACCACCTCTCGGCCATGAAAGAGGTGTTGAATTTTTTCTCAAAAGAAGCCCTTCAAACTATTCCCAGAGCTCCTCCTAGCCAAGAGAAGCTCATCCCAACTGTTCTCCTGCCCTGAATCCCCTCAGCCGAGCACAATTTCTCACTCGAAAATCGGCCGTAAACGAGGACACTCTCTCGAAACTTCACCAAATCCAAATTAACTCTTCCCACACCTTCACAAGAGGTAGAGAAGGAGTTCCCCAAGTGAAATCCCCTCTCCGGACCACCCGCGTTGTTCCAGCTCTCCAAGCTTTGTGATCGTGCCTAGTGGAAGTCAAGCTCAGACATTTCACCACGACTCTGTGCTTCATCCCTAGCCTCCTTGGACTCCAACGAACGTGTCGAGCCTCTCTGATAGATGCTTCACTTCTCAGAGCCAAGGTATTGCCCTCTTCTTCCTCCCGAGCTTCCAATGATTCTTCATTTCATTCATATCAAGTTCAATGCATGTTTACTGTATGGATGTGTTCGTCTTCTCAAGACGAATCCATAGAGTATAAGAACTCGAAAATCCATTGAGAATCGAGGGAGATATTAGGGTTAGAAGGTTTACGGTCACGGGTGCACACCAGTCGGAGACGATGATTTGCCACCGTCGGATTGCACGTGTATCGAACAAACGGCTCAGATGGCGTCGGACGAGGAGATAGAGCGTGAACCACGGGCAGCGTGGCAGCTGACTCAGGTGGCAGCGTCGAATGGGAGCGCGACACGTAGGGCTTCGGAGCTACCGAGGTTGACGCGGCGCTGACTGGTTTAAGTAGGAAAATCCTATTTTTCTTATTTATTTAAATACCGTAAACTTCAAAAATTGATATCTTTGCATAGAAAAATCATAAAAATAAAAAAAAATACCCTCTCGCTCGAATGAACAGAGGAAAATAATATGGAAAAGGAATTGATCTATTTTGTTGAGTATTTTATTTTTAATTAATTTAATACTATTTTGAGTATTTTAATTCTCCATCCATGTATACATTTCACCATGGCATGAGACCATAGGGCTTTTGAAGCCTTTGATCTTGGGAACATTCCCTGAATTTTTCAAGGTCAGAGGCCATCTCCATGGCAAGTGATGTATTTTTCAATTTTATGTCACTGTTTTTAACATTTTAATTCCAAAAAGTAGCACGTTGCTCGAAAAATTCCAGGAAAATTTGGTGAAGTTCCTTAGGACTAGAGGACCCTAGGATAATTATGGTTTGAGTTAATTCATTAAAAGTAATCCTAATTGGCCTAATCACTCAAAATTAAATTTTAATTAATTAGAGGTAATCACACATTAAAATGACTTTAAAATGATTCTCCACTGATCTTTAGGATCAGAGGAACCTCACATAAAAATTTAACTTCAATTGGAAATGTTTAACCCTATTAAATGGATTAATTAAGCCACATAATCAAAATTAAACTTTAAAGATTCATAACTTCAAAAATACATTTCAAAAATTCACTAAATTGATTTTGGGACTTCTCTGATATTAGAGGAATCTAAGGAAAATAAAATTGGAATTTTCTAAAAATTCTAAAAATTTTCATTTTTAAGCATATTTTGATATTTTTAATAATTAAAAAATAATAAAAAACACAAAAATAATAAAAAACACAAAAATAATAAAAAATCATAAAAATGTCATATTTGGTCCCCTAATCACTTAGGAACCAATCAAATATTTTTCCTAAGTCTCTAGGTTAAGATATTTAATTTCAAATCCTTAAAACAATTTTTTTTTAAAAAATGTACTTTCTAGCCTTCCCCACTAAATTAATTCTAATAACTCAAAGAAAAATCATAAAAATGTAAAATTTATTTCTCTAACTTTCTTGAGATCAGAGAGATTTTTGAAAAATATAAAATTCATTTTTCAACTTTTATTTTATTTTATAATTAATTAACAGTCTGGAACTTAAAATAATCATAATAAATAAAATATAATTCAAAAAATCACCAAAATTGGTCAAAGTGGTCCTCTAGTTATTAAGAATATCGTATAATTTTCTTAAGAACATAAACTTTACCTTGGTCATGTTGGTGAATTTTCTTTGAAAATCCCTATTTTCCATTAAAAATAATTATATAAATAAATTAAATTCAGAAAAATCACATTTTCTCCTCTAATGTCTTAATTGACATGTGAGTGAAGTGGCATAAAAATTTTAAGTTCATTTAAGATTAAATTAATGAGTTATAAAATAAATAAGCTTAAAGGGGCATAAAGGTAATTAAAAGATTTTAACCCCTAATTAAAACTTTATGTTTAATCAACATGGGGGTAAAATATCTGATTTTAATCTTCTCCTAGATGATTGAAACTTTGGGAAATTAAAGAGTAGGAACCCATTAATCACTTTAATAAACAAAAAAATAAACTTTAATTAATTAAATAATTTAAATTTTAGAAGATTAATTGAAATTGGATTATTAAAATGGGGATATAACTTAAGAGGATATTGATTCTTTAATTTTAAAAAAATCCCTAAATAAATCACTTAATAATACTTAACTCTTAAACTTAAGAGGATAAGTGGAATTAATAATTAAATGATTAAAAGTAATTAATTCTTAATTAAAACCCACATCATTAAATAATTTAACAATTGATTAAAACCTAAAATGTTAAATAATTAAAAAGTAAATTAAAATATTTGAAACTAATCTAAAATCATTTCAAAACAAACTTAAATCAAAATTACAAATTTTAAATAATTTTTAAAACAACTTATCTTAAAACATGATGTAAAAATTAAATTAATTAATCAAAATTAAATCATCAAAATTTAATAAATAATTTGAACACCTCTTTTAACCTAAATTAATCTAAAAATTAAATTAACATAAAATATTGATATCATTTATAAAAAGTTTAACTTAAATGAATCAAACATCACTCCAAACTTGAAATCATTGATTAAAATTTCATAATTAAATCACATTAAAGTAAATCATCAACTTTAACTTCAAATCATTAAAATCTTTAACAAATTAACTTGCCCCTGAAAGCTTTAAATTATTATAACTAATAAATGAAGCGTTAAGTGAAATGTCACCTCACTCATAGGATAATCAAACATCCTAGTTCACTGAGCAAGGGAACAAAATTTAACTAAACCCTTGGATGATTAATTCACCTGTGTAATTAAATTCACTTGGACTCAAAATTGTCCCAGAGGTATTGAAAAGATGTTTAGAATTTGTTCTAAGCACTTCCTCAATACGATGGGTAGTTTTAAAGAACAACTGAACTTAATTGTTCTTTGATGAAGAAAATCATCCTTAACCAAAAATCAAGAACCTATACTTCATAGGAAATGACTAGCTATATGATTAGGATTCTGGTAGACAACCAAAACCCTTCCTTTAGTCTTTACCTAGGTACTTGTTGAAATATTTAAATGCCTTAACATGTGGTTTAAAGTGTATCTTGGAATGACGGGAAGACTCTCCAGGTACGCTTTTATGTTATTGCAATTTACTTTATCAGCACTGCGCTTTACTTTTATTGCATGTTAAACAAGACTGTTGCATGAAAACCAAAACCTTTAGAATAGTCCTTGAACTGAAACCAAAACTAACTTAAAAGTCACTGCGAGATAAAATCCATCGCCACAACATTCCAAAATATAAAAACAACTCAAAATTTAATCACAAACAACACAACAAAACTACAATTGCAACTAAATGAAAACATCTCATTGAATGACCGGGAATACCTCGGATGATGTAACCTATATGTTGCTAACGGGATTTCCCACGGTCTAAATGAAAGTGTGGAACTCATTCAGTTGAGTTTAGCAAATTCATCTGGACTAAGTGAATTCGATGAAAATAACGGTGACGGGATGACGGAACCGTGAGATCTTAATCGGTTCTGTTTAAACAACTTTAAGATTTGTTTTAATTAAAACACTGAAAGACATTTGGACTTTAAGATTTATAAACCAAAACACTTATCTCATCTCCTGATTTTCATCTTCTAAAACTAAACTCCTGCAACAACAAAGAGCTTAGAGCAAGCATAGTGGACAGCACGACCATCGTCATCAGCAAAACATGTGGCTATTTCAGCAGAACCAATCCTTAGTCTAAATAACCAAGCCATAGGATTTCGAGGTAGTTTGCCTAGTGCAACATAAATCCTCAACCTTTTCTTTAGGCACTTGTATAATCATTTTATGCAAATTAAGTCCTAATAGGTCTTAGGATTCCGAGGTAGTCGTTTGGTAAGACATAAACCCTCACATCTTCGAGGCTATTTGTGTAATCATATCATACAAGTATAAGTCCTAATTAATTAAAATTGGCAGGATTGCAACATTAAATAAACTCCCAAATTGAAGCCAAACAATAGGATAGTTTGGGAAGTTGCCAAGATTCTTCTAGGATCCTAAGCTTCTCCTACTTCTCTTCCATTGGACTCCAAAATAAACTGTTCCAAATTTGAGCTAAACCCTTTTGAAATTCAGAAACTCAATCTTTTGAAAACCTTAAACTTTGAAATTCTTGAGAGAGAAACCACTGATCATTATCGAGAGTTTTCTTAAGTGTCTTCGAACATTTAAGATGTAATTAACTATAGGGGCTTGCCCTTATAGGGAACATTAAGAACCCAGGTAATATAAACCCTGCTTAATTCCTTTATATTAAGTAGGGGAATTTATCGGCTTATAAAATTGGTTCGCAGACCAAACGGATGTCACAAATCTTCTAATTTATTTAATCAAGCCACATCGTCAAGCAGTGTGTCTATTCTTCGGGATAGATGCATGCTTGTGAGCAGCGCTTGTTTATATAAACTATTTAGGATGTGAGATCAGTTTGATTTTATATCTTTAAAATCTTTCAAACTTAAAATTATTTTCAAAATCAAATGCTAGTTTTCAAATTATATATATACATATAAATTAAACACAACCTAAAATATGCCGACAACTTTCTGTCGACTCCGCTGGGGACTAGTTCCTCTCTCCATTTTTGATCGGATGGTTTTGCTTTCATAAATCGGTAGTAAGTCCATGCCCCTAGTGGATCAAATTACCTTTCTTCCGTTGACATACCTTGTTCATTTCTGTCTTGAACAAGTATGATCAACTCTTTTTGGATTTTGGAGCCACTGTTTAGACAGTCCTAAATAGAGAGGTTCTGAAATCCTCCTTCTGTTACCTCTCCGAAGAGGCGAGATAGACCCCTAATAGGTGTTAGTTTAGGAGCGGTCCTTCGAGTTGAGAAATCCTACGATAATTTTTTCTCCCTTCCTTTCTAAGCTCTGGATTGGGTCCTTTACCCTCTCCAATCTCCTCTCGTTTTTAACGAATAAACTAACCGCCTAACAAACAAACTCTTTTAAATCGTAAATGCATAAAACTTAAATAAATTGTGTTCGGACTCTTTTCAATTTCTTTCCTTTCATCCTGACGAAGGAAGCATAATTCAGGACTGATAATCGAAACTTGCCTTGCAGAAGATGTCTGCCCCGAAGCTGATTTTCTCCTTTACCAACGAACTTGACTTAGCTGTCTACCAGGACGAACTGCCTAGCGATGCAATCATCCGCTTTGGACAAGGGTTTGACAATACGAACGTTAATTTTGTCGATGTTACTCTTTTCGCACTGATGAACTAAGTGCCTGAGACTGAAGAGCCTATGTATGAGTTTAACCTGAAGTCGACTCAAGAGTTCCCTCCCCTGCAGAGGGCCCCAGTTGAAAGGAACACTGCTGTTCACAGAAAGTTGACTGCTATCCCCAGAACTGTCGTCTCTACGCCCACCGGTCTGGTCATTACTGTACCTACCCCGGTTCCTGCCAAACTGAAAGGAAAGGAAGTACAAGTCAGTTATGAGTCTGTCACTGTGGAGGGTTCAGACTTCGCTACGATACCGTCTGTTTTCGAGATAGGGTCCGGTTTGAAGTATATGCCCTTAATCCGGATGCAGAGGAGGAATAAAAACAGAAAGTTTGCTAAGATCAAGAAGGTCAGGGATGCTGAAGCCGCCTATCTCGAAGAAATCCCCGAAGAGAAAGAGGAAGAACTGCCATAATACTCACAACTGTTGGAAGGAAATAGATTCCACCCTCTCTCTACTGCATCAAATGAAACAGATGCCAGAAAGATCGTCGCTGCGTTACCCCGGCCTGCATATTACAATGATGGTAAGAAGAAGAAGAGCAAGGCTACACCGCTTACTCGATTGCATGCGGTAGTCGAGAAATTAGCCAGAAAAGAAGGATGTCCTGTATCAGAGATTCTGAGATGAATGGGACGAGTGCCAGTTAAGTCTCACCTCGGTCCGCAAGTAGAGCCCGCTACTGTCCCTGAAAGACCGAAGAAAAAGGTGCGAGCTAGCGAGGGAGGCTCACCCGTTGTGGTATCGGGTCTCCATATTAGGGAGGACACAACCTACTTACGCACCGCCGACAGACCAGCCGGTCCTAGGCCTTCTGCTACAAGAAGGATGGTGTGACGACTTATTATTGCCGAACCAATACCAACACAACGTTCTGGAAAGAGAAATCTCACTGAAGATCCCAGATCTGAAGAAAGTGCCGCAGTAAAAGAAACTCCTGAAAGAGAGGTTCAACAGTCGTCTCCTGACAACCATGAGATCGTACATAAAAGGCCACTTGAGGATGCCATAGGACAACTAAGAATGGACATCCGACGACTATCAAGAGAAAGAGGAGAAGAATTAAGGGACGAAGTGGATTCGTCAGAATTCATGGATGAAGAGTATGCTGAGGTCAACATGGTTGAGACACGAGCATCGTCAGCTTCGCAGGGAGTTCCGCCAGCTTTAGAAAGAGATGAGCCAGAGTTAATGAGAGCACAGCTTCGGGAAAGAGATGATACGATTTCCCAGATGGCGAAAAGGATGGAAGAGATGGCTGCCGCCTTAGCCACTCTTCAGAGTCAGGCCCAGGCTCAGAAAGAAATACCCCCAGAGGTCATCCATATTACAGATGGAGGTAAAGAGATTACATCTGTTAACAGAGATGATCAGCTGAAGAAAGATTCTGCACAGAACATGATTCCAGAAAAGGATATTAAGAGCATGGTAGAACAGCAGGTGTGAGAAGCCTTAGCTCAGTCCAAGAATGGAACATCTATTCAGACGGGTAGACCTTACCCTAAAGAATTTGATGCAGTCCAATACCCGAAGGGCTTTTTACTACCTATGTTTAAGACTTTTGATGGAACGGGAAACCCTCGGCAACATGTCGCACATTTTCGTGCCAGTTGCTGCAATAACAGTGGGAGCGACGCCTTACTTTTCGACAGTTTGTCAGTAGTTTGTCAGGGATCACCTTTGACTGGTATGCAGAATTTTCGAATGGATCAGTCAAGACTTTTGCAGAATTAGAAAATCTCTTCGTTGAGCGGTTTGCAGGAGCTCAGCACCACATCACTATCGGTGATCTAGTGGTGGAGCGACAGAAACCAAACGAAACTTTGGTGGATTACATACTTTGATGGAGGAACCTGAGCATGAAGTGTGAACCACAGCTTCAGGAACAACATGCGGTCGGTATCTTGCTTAAGAGTATCCATGGCCCGATAGCACTTCTTCTTAAGGGATTCACCATTAAGACTTTCAAAAAGTTACTTAGCAAGGACGGGAAGCTTGCAAGAGGAAGCAAAATAGCTAAGTTTCACCGATAAGACCGATAAGCAGAAACCAGTTAAAGCATTCGAGAAGAAATATGGGACCGTCGCAGCAGTGGACAAAGGTAAGCAGCCAGTGCAAATAAAGCTAGAGGGACCGCAGCCGAGTTATCAACCAGTGCAAGAGGTTTATCAACACCCTCAGCAGAATATTCAGCCTCAGCAGAGTTTTCAGCCTCGACCGAGTTATCAGTCACCGCGGTACGATCAACAGCCGTCTCGTCCGCTCCGTCCCCTGAAGGAACTTTTGAACAAAGAATACCCCTTCAAGATTGAGACAGTGGCTAAGATGTTTCGCAGTTTGATGAAGACGCCTGACTTTCAGTTGCCAGAGCCCAGGAAGCCCGAGGAAGTCGACAAGAAGGATCATCCGAACTACTGTCCCTACCACTGGATGATTGGACATAAGATCGAAGACTGCTTCACCTTCAAGAACTGGTTGGAAGATAATCTTCGGAGAGGGAACATAACGATCCCAAAGGAATACATGAAGGAACCCCAAAAGGGAGGTTCCGTTAATGTTATCTCGACGAAGCTTATTGTTCCGATCGACCCGTACACGACTAGTGATGGATGGAGTACCATCTGAACAAAGTCTTCAAAGAGAATTTTGGATCACATCCAGACCGCTTAAGTGCGTGCTTCAACTCAGAGTTTGAAACCTGTCAAGCCGGTATTATCACTTGCGATTGAAGAACCACCCTAGAAGGAGGAGAAGATCGTAGAAGAAAAGAAGACCGAGGCTCCGAAGAGTAGACTAGGGGCTGCTTATCCTAGGATGGTTGTTTCTGATTTTGGGGAGAAATCCCTCGAACTTCTGACTCTGTATGATTATTTGCTCACCCCGCCGGGATCTTATAATGATAAGAGTTTTGGTGTTTGCTACATTTTGACTGTTTCTAATGATTACGTGACTAACGACAAACAACCTAATCCGGATCTCGATTTCGATATGAATAACGATTCTCAAATCATGCAAAACCTAGATGACCACGACGAAGAGGAGGACATTCACAAGGATGGCTAGGAAAGTTCAGTAAGTGATAGGTCTATTTGTGAATTCCGAGGGGCTTCGATCACGATAGAGTTAGAACTATCAGACGCCGATGCAACTTCAGAAGAGCCAGTCGCTCCGATCCAAGAGGAGACACCGGTAGATTCAGAGGAAATTACTGAAGTCAATCTGAGAAGCGGAAAGGTCCTACCTCCGAGATTGGGTCCAAAGGACAAGGGAAAGCAGGTGGTTACTCAGGAAGAGCTAACCCTAGCAGAAGAACTGCCCGTTCGAGAAGAAATCGAACGACTCGGTAATAAAGTGGACTATAATGTGCTAGCCCATCTTAGGAAGCTACATAGCCAAACCGAGCATCTACGACGCTCTGATCCTGTCAAAGGAGATGAGAGAATCTCTGGTCAAGGCCTTGCTTGATCCAGAAATTTGCTTAGCTCAAATGGCTGGTAATTCTTTCAACGAGGTTTGCTCATTGAAAAGACAGCGTGGTGTTACCTTCACGGACAATGATTTACTACTTGGAACAACAGATCACAACCGACCGTTGTACATTTCAGTCAGTATTGGAAAGTTCACACTCTCCAGGGTGCTAGTTGATCGAGGAGCGTCAATTAATATAATGAACCTTCAAACACTAGCCTATTTAGAGATTGATGCCCGTGATCTCGAGGCAGACAAGATGATGCTGAGAGGCTTCAACCAGAAAGGAGAAAGAGCTCTTGGATCGATAACATTGTTAATGAAGATCGATGAATTAGCCAGGACAACCGAAAAGTTCCACATAATTGATTCTGAGACATCATTCAACGCTCTACTGGGTCGGCCATGGATCCATGAGAACCGGATGGTACCGTCGTCTCTACACCAGTGTATAAAGTACTATGAAGGAGGACAAGAACAGTGTATCAAAGGTGATTTGCAACCATTCTCCATGCATGAAATCGGAATCCACGAAGATGCAGCTTACTACGCACCTCCAAAGAAAACTATCTTCTCCAGAAATGCGATACCAAACAAAGCAAAACAAGCACAAGACGACAAAGAACCTGAAATCCTCGTTCAACAGTACTCACCACTCCCTTACGATGAGATGGTGAAGGTTTCTCCAAAACTCGCACCCGAGGTCGAAGCCTGGGACGAGGTCGATGAAGAAACGGTGGAACAGTTGAACATAAGAAACCGGTCATCTATGTTGATTGGGAGAATAGCTCTGAAGAAGAAGAAGAAATCAAGAAAGAAGCAGCAACAGTAAACCAATGGAAACCCCAGTTCAAGATCTCTCTCGAAGATGAAAAGAATGAAGAATACAAAGCAATGTACGAGAAGATTAACCATTATGTACAAACTATGACCCTGACCCCGATCCATTCTAATAAGATCAAGGGTGTGGTGGTCAAGGAAGTGCATGGTGGTGGTGCTAAACCGATTAAGTTCTACCGTGGTGCTTCTTCTTCCAAAACTGAAAATGATGTACAATTTGAAGATGTTACTTCTTCTGAATTAATATAATTGCCATTTGAGTGGTATTCTCCCTGTGTTAAAAATTTATTTCGACGCGGTATTTTGCCTAAGCAATGGTCAAAATGCCAATCCAACGCTTTGAAAAGTTATGGAACAATGCCAGTCGGCCTCTCAATTCAAAACATGGTCTCAGATTCGGCACAGTAGGATTAGTTGATGATACATGATTTTGCTTGGTTGTCACTTGTGAGTCTAATAAAGATTGCTTGGAAACCTCAGATGATCTCGAAGATCTGCCAATCGGAGATGCTCCACCAGAATTTGAAGAAGAAATTAAATGTACAATAGACGAGTTAATGGAAGTTAACTTAGGTACTAGCGAAGAGCCTAGGCCAACCTTTGTTAGCTCCTTACTCAATAAAGAAGATTCCGAAGATATGATCAAGCCATTAATGGAATTCAAGGACTGTTTTGCTTGGAGTGATGACGAAATGCCAGGATTAGCTCTGGAGGTTGCAGTTCATAGACTAGGAGTGGATCCCGCTGTCGTTCCAGTTAGACAATCTCCTAGAATAATGCGTCTAGAGTTTGAACAACAAGTTATAGCTGAAGTTAAGAAGCTAATAGACGCTAAATTTTTCTGTGAAGAACAATACCCTACTTGGTTAGCCAATGTGGTACCGGTCAGAAAGAAGAATGGACAGATCAGAATCTTCGTGGATTTCAGAGATTTAAACAAAGCATTCCGAAAGATGAATTTCCGCTACCAATTCTCGAACTGATGATCGACATCGCTTCGACACACAAAATCTTCTCTTTCATGGATGGATCATCAGGATACAACCAGATAAAGATGGCACCAGAAGACGAAAAGCTCACAGCCTTTAGAACGCCAATCGGAATATATTGCTATACAGTAATGCCTTTCGGATTGAAGAACGCAGAAGCAACTTATCAAAGAGCAATGGCGATAATTTTTGATGATCTCATTCACAACCAAGTCGAGTGCTACGTGGATGATGTGGTCATCAAAAGCAAACTGAAGGAAGATCACCTGTATGATTTGAGAATTGTTTTCGAGCGATTAAGACAATTTAATCTTAAGATGAATCCCTTAAAATGCACCTTCGGCGTCACCTCCGGGAAATTCTTAGGATTTGTTGTACGACATCGTGGAATTGAAGTCGATCCGGAAAAGATTAAAGCTATCTTAGAAATGCCGCCTCCCAAAACCTTGAAGCAATTACGATCCTTTCAAGGAAAATTGGCATATCTTCGACGCTTTATTTCGAACTTGTCAGGTAGGTGTCAGCCCTTCTCGACATTGGTTAAAAAGGACGCCAAATTTATTTGGGAAGAGAATGCCAACGGGCCTTCGAGGACATTAAGAAATATCTAATGACACCTCCTGTCTTAGCAGCCCCAGTCTCGGGTAGACCGTTGATACTTTATACCACGGCTTTAGACGACTTCCTTGGAGCCCTGTTAGCCCAGATCAATGATGAGGGAAAAGAAAATGCACTCTACTACTTAAGTCGTCGTCTGATTCTGACGGAAGTAAAGTATCCTCCAATTGAGAAGCATTGTTTGGCCCTGATCTTCGCCACTCAGAAACTCAGGCACTACATGTTCAACCTTATTTAGAAGTTCAATCCGTTGCAATATTTGATGACCCGCCCGACGCTTTCCGGCAGACTTGCCAGGTGGTCGATTATACTATTGCAATTCGATATAACTTTCGTTCCACTTCGTGCCATAAAAGGACAAGTCCTAGCAGACTTCCTCGCAGCACATCCTTTGCCAACAGAATTGCCTCTCAATGATGACTTGCCAGATGAGCAGATAATGAGCTTACAAGACCCCGATGATCAGCGTTGGGAACTGTACTTAGACGGAGCATCTTCAGGACAGAAAGACAGAGAATCGCAAACGATAGTGCCTGGTAAGGCAGGAATCGGACTAATCTTTATAACACCGGAGTGGGGGATGTTGAGATACTCCTACCACCTAACAGAACCGTGTACAAATAACGAAGCAGAATACGAAGCCCTTATAACCGTATTGGAATTAACCATTCAGATGGGTATAATAGATATCAACATCTACGGAGATTCACAGTTGATCATTCAGCAGATCGCCAGACAGTACAGAATTCTGAAACCGAGGCTCGAGCAGTACTTTCAATATGCCATGAAACTATTGGAACAAATTCCGAATGTAACAATCTACAAGATTCCCAGAAAAGAAAATGCTCTTACAGATGCGTTAGCCCGCCTCGCAAAAGAGTTTGCCTGCTTACAGAATGAATCAGTTGAAGTGTCAGTTCAGGGACGAAAGGTCCTCTCACAGCTCGACATGAATGTAATACACGAATCAGAAAAAGAAGAAGAAACAGTTGCAGTAGTAACAGAAAATGCAGAAGATTGGCGGCAACCATTAATAGATTATCTGCAAACAGAAAACTTACTGGACGGTAAGTCGTTAGCCCATTAAATCAAGAAAAGAACTCTGTCTTACGCATTAATAAACAATACGTTATATAGAAGGTCTTTTGACACGATGTGGCTAAGGTGCCTAAACGGGTCCGAGGCTCGTGAAATCGTTAAAGAGGTGCACTCAAGACTTTTTGGCGCTCGTCAGTCAGGTCCGAAGATGAAAATGAAGATTGAAAGACTAGGGTACTACTGGCCCTCAATGATGACCGACTGCATGAAGGTCGCCAAAAGCTGTCACCAGTGCCAAGTGCATGGAGTGGTTCTACATCAACCTCCAAATGTGCTACATCTGACAATCATGTCGTGGCCATTTGAATGCTGGGGCACAGATAGTGTGGGTCCGATAGAACCGCCTTCTTTAAGAGGACATCACTTCATTCTCGCAGCCACTGACTACTTTTCCAAGTGGACAGAAGAAGTACCGCTCAAGGAAGTGAAGGCACATCACGTGCTACAGTTCTTTAAGAATCAGGTCGTCTACCGCTTTGGGGTACCGCGCAGAATCATTTCAGACAATGGGCCCGCATTCAGAAGTACGAAGATCAACAATTTTGTCAGAAGGCACGAGATTGACTGGCGTTATTCAACAATCTACTACCCAAGAGCAAACGGCTTGGCCGAGGCTTTTAATAAAACTCTCATCCAAATCCTAAAGAAAACTTTGGATGATCACAAAAGGAATTGGCACGAGAAGTTGTTAGAAGCCTTATGGGCCTACAGAACGACTTTCAGGACTCCTACTCAGTCTACGCCCTATGCTCTAGTGTACGGGTCCGAGGCAGTTCTACCCTTGGAAGTTCAGCTCGCATCACTCAGAATTACAATTGCAAACAGGATCACTACAGAAGAAAATGCCAAATTACGGCTGGAAGAATTGGAAAACTTGGAAGGAAAACGACTTGCAGCGCAATAGAATCTGGAACTGTATCAAGCTAAGACGATCCAAGCCCACGACAAACTGGTCCGCCCAAGGACGTTCAAAGTCGGTGACTTGGTCCTAGTTCTCAGAAGACCTATTCTTGCACACCGCAAGATAGGAGGTAAATTTGAACTGACTTGGGAGGGGCCATTCGTAGTCGAGACAGTCTACTCAGGAGGTTCTTACCAGCTTGTAAATTGTCGTGGAGAACGATTTATGCTTCCAATCAATGGACGATATTTAAAGAAGTATTACACAACCTGATGTTTCGAAGAATGAAATTTCATTCCTAGAAGCACGAGTAGAGTAATCACTTATAACTGGGTCTGAACCCGAAATAAAAATGAAAAAAGAAAATGAATGATAAAAATCATAAGAAAAAAATGTGTTAAAGGAAAACTATGCAATTGAAGTAATAATAAAATCTTGACTCTTCCATTCAAGACGAGCTCACTCCTGATCTTTTCTTATCTTCTCTTACTCTTATAAAATTTGAAATAATTAAATAAGAATTTTTCATTAATAAGTAAATTTTCTTATTGTTCTCGTCCTGAGTACAACCCCCGATCCTTTCCTTATTTTTTTTCGGGGAAATATCGAACGAGCGACTCGTTCCCGAACTTTAAGGATGGCGTAAGTCTTGCACTTAACAAAGAAGAGCCGAAAGCCGATGCTCGTGATAGAGATTGGCTCGGACCTTGCACGACTCGTAGTTGGAATATGAGGAAACTTGCTTCGATCGTCGTGGATCCTGAGCAGTTCTGTGGGAAGACAGTAATGAGGCTCAACAAGAAGGCTCCCCAAGCTACAAACAAGAAGAGGAAGATCAATATGATCGTGGAAAATAAGATGAAATCAGTGATAACATCCGCAGGAGGAAAGCTTGTCAGTGCTGCTCATATCGAGATTAAGGGAGAGAGGAGAGCTACCCTGTCCCCAACTCAGAGAAGAAACAAGAATCGCCGTATCACCAAGATGCTGAAGAAATTAACAGAAGAATAGAATAAGGAAGAAACCCCGACGGCCGTAGCAGTTGCCCCAAGGAGGCCAGTCCTCAGGAGCACCATAGCAGAGGTTGTTCCGGAGAAGGTTACTACAGAGCCTACACCTGAGATAGTGAGGATTCCAAGAGAGCGTGACGGTGTGGAGCCATATATCCCACAGTACTCACTAGACCACGACAGCTACAACTAATTTCAGAGCACGAATTGGAGATGATCTAGAGGGTGCGGAAGCATAATTTTTAATACTTTCGGAGAGTCAGAGGCAGATATGTCAACATCCTGGAAGGACTAGAGTTACATACAGATGTTTTCATTCACTACGAGCAGAGTGAGATTGTAGACTACGTCAATGAGCTGAAGAAACAAGGTCGTGCAGGACGATTACGTAGCAGGACCTACTCCAAGCCAAAGAAATGGAAAAGAGGTAAGGGGAGGATTACTATTAAATTTGGATGCTGTTACAACTTCGCTGATGACAGGAAAGGAAATCCGCCAGGGATACTCCGCTACGATGAAGTGGATTCAATGCCAGTTTTAATTAAGAAAATGATAAAAAGGATGGTGGCTTGGCGAGTCCTACCCACTGATTGCATACTGAACAGCTGTATTATCAACATCTATGCAGAAGGAGACTGCATTCCACCTCACACTGATCATCATGATTTTGTAAGGCCCTTTTGTACTGTTTCCTTCATCAACCAATGCAACATTATGTTCGGGATAGAACTCCGGATAGTTGGCCCCGGAGAATTCCGAGGGCCGGTGGAGATACCTCTACCGGTAGGCTCTGTTCTCGTACTACAAGGAAATGGTGCAGATGTAGTGAAGCACTGCATACCGGGAGTTCCCCACGAGTGAGTCTCCATCACCCTCAGAAGGATGGATGAGAGTAAAATTCCGGTCTACTTCCAGCCAGATCCAGAACTAGAGAATTTGCAGCCCTACGAGCCGTAGGCTACATTGCAGTAACACACCTCTAAAACACACTTACGTAGGATTCTCCTTCGGAAAGTGGCTTAGAAGGTGATGTTATTACCTATGTAGTTTACTTTTCAGACATGGATGAATCAAGCAGACAGTTTTGTCAGAGTACACGGAGATATCAATGCGATTCGTGTTCGGATATATATATGAACTTTTGTAAAATTTTGTTTTCAGAAGGATGTCATCAGAAATGTTTTGATGGAATCACCTGATGTATCTTCGACATTTTAACGAAAATGAACTTTGTGTTTTGCCTTTAGTTTTGTGCAATTTACTGCAAACACCATCAGATCTGAGTGTAACTCGGCTTAAAAGAAATTTGGATGAAGAACAATTTGAATGAAATAATAACAACAAAATAAAATTTGAATTCAAAGTCTGAATAAAACACAAACCAAAACTCGAAACAGATCAACTTAAAACTTCAAGATGTGAACCAAGTAAATCAATTAAAATCTGAATCAAAGTGAAAATTAAATCGAAAAGGAAACTTAAAAATCAAATCACTAAAAGCAATGAATAATAAAATTGAAACTCCGAATTCGATATCCCTAGCCTCCGACTGTTCTCGAAGTCTTTTCGACTCTCTGCGATTTCTCCCTTTTTTTGAGAAGGTCGCTGAGTCAACTCACACAGAACTACAAGATTCTCGATTTGGTTATGATGGCGTGGATTCACTTCCTTCGCCAAACTTTCAACTTTTGATGAAATCCTTCGGGATGTGGAACACTTTCATGTCCCATTCCAATCTTCTACTGCACTTCTAATCATTGAAACCTTCACGAATCAATCGTCAACCTTTCGAGACTGGTACCTAAATTCTAGTTCTCTCCTTTCGAGATCAATACCTAATTTTCTATTCTCTTTCGAGACTGGTACCTAAATTCTAGTTCTCTCCTTTCGAGGTTGGTACCTAAATTCCGAGTATCTTTTTGAGATCGATACCTAAATTTTGATTCTCTTTCGAGACTGGTACCAAAATTCCAGTTCTCTCTTTTTGAGATCAGTACCTAAATTCTGACTCTCTTTTCGATATCGATACCTAAATTTTGATTCTCTTTCGAGACTGGTACCTAAATTCCAGTTCTCTCCTTTCGAGGTCGGTACCTAAATTCTGACTCTCTTTTTGAGATCGATACCTAAGTTTCGATTCTCTTTCAAGACTGGTACGTAAATTCCAGTTCTCTCCTTTCGAGGTCGGTACCTAAATTCCGACTCTCTTTTCGAGATCGGTACCTAAATTCTGATTCTCTCTCCGAGGCTGGTACTTAAATTCCGGTCCTCATTCCTTTCGATGAGTACCTAAATTCTGATCTTCTTTCCGAGGTTGGAGCCTAAATTCCAACCCTCTTCCTCGAGACTAGAGCCTAAATTCTAGTTCTCTTTCAATTCTGTGGTTAGAACCTAGGTTCCGATTCTCATTCCAAATTTTGAATCTCAACGAGGTCCACCTTGAAATCAATCTTAAATTAAACTTTAATAACTAAAATTGAAACTCAAATCAATTTGAAACTCAAAATTGAAATTTGAAATAAAAATGAAACGAATCCAAAATCTAATCTCTCTAAGTCTTGTGATTTGGAATTCACCTCCTTCTTCCCCAGCGACAGTTCAGGGATCTTCAGTCTTTGAGATCTGCCTGATACTCCCTAGTGAATTTTTTTTCTATGCTCTGTTCTAAGCGTGTCACTTAGACGTATGTGTTGTTTTTTTTTATCTCTTCGGTCAACGCCAATACGCACGGTGTGCTCTGTTAGCACACCACACCTATTGGGGGTCCATTTGTTGACCTCATTTTTGGTGAGGTTTTTTCTTCTCTCCTTAGTTCTTAGGTTCTAGCCATAAGAATTTCTCCTTGACTCTCCTAGAGGACTAGAATTGGGACCCACCCTTTAGCAATTCAGCTACTTCTTGACTCCTCTTAGGATCCCACTTGGATGGTTGCAAACCTCTAAATCACCTTAGAAGGTTAAGAACACCATATGGAGAACTAATAGTGAGCTCCTATAAACTTCCCTGGGTGGCCTGATCCTGGTGAGATCTGGCATACACACACTGCACTCTCACACTCACCATCCTTACCCATTTCTTCCCCTTGTTTCATTTGAGCACTCATGTGACTAAGTCCAAACCCCTAGCACTTTGGCTAAGAGGGTTGGGAACAACCTATGAGATGTTCAGGATGGACATTTCTTGGTCCATGGTTCACTTTAAGCTTTATCATGATCAAAATTCAACTTTTGCCAGAATGCCTAATTGTGACGTTGGGTCCTTCAAGCCTACCCAAAATTACCTAATTACCCCAAATTTTTCAAAACTTCCAAAAAATATCCAAAATTCCTAAAAATTCTAAAGATCATTTTGAAACAACCCCCACCTTTTAAATTCACCAAAATACCCCAATACCCTCCAAATAACCTCTTGATATCCTAAAATACCCTTTTGGCACAAAATTCCAAAAATTCCAAAAATTCCCAGAAAATTTTAGAAAATCCCAAATATTTCCAATTTCATTTTGTTCAACTACACCATAGCCCAATGTTGCCAAAATAACCCACTTTTATCAAAATCCCCAAATTGATCCTTTTTTAACCTAAATGGTCCCAATGTCACACCAAACCAACCCATTTGACCTCAATTTTGACCAATTTCAATTCTAAACTTTAATTCAACATCATTAATATTAATCTAAACCAAATCCAAGTCCAAATTGATTCACATTTGAGTTCAATTCCATTTGAAATCCAACACCCCCATTTTAGCTTAAAGTGAATCCATGCCCTAAACCAATCAAATGGATTAGCCAAACCCTAAAATTTCTTCCCAATTGATGTTGGGAACTCTTCAATACATTCCACTAGGCCATTTGAAACTTTAAATTGGGTCTAAACCCCACCTTAACCCAACTTGGACCCAAGTTGATTCAACCCTCCCCAAATTAACCAAAATACCAAAATCCACCAAATTGACCTTCCAATTGAACTCAAAACCATTCCATGTCTGCATGAAAGTTTTTCATGGCAATCATTTCTTCAATGTTGCTCAAGACACTTGGACCTAAATTAAACCCAAGTTAGCCTAACCCAAACCCAAGTGAGCCAATTTGAACCTATGACCTAATCAAACCAAATTGAACAAAGTGTGGCTAAACCAACCTCTCCACAGCCACCAAGTGAACCCTAGGAACCACCCTAGATCCACCTAGCCCAAGCTAAGTGAGCCATGGACCAAGGGTTCCTTATTTTAAGGGATCTCTTCCCTTAAGAGGATAAATCTTCTTTTGCCTTACCGCAAAACATCCTCACAACTGCTAATCACCATTAAACCTCTCCATGACTCACCTGACCTCAGGAGCCAGCTCCCCTGTCCTTGCCGACCGGCCTAGCTGTCGGAGGGGGTTAAAACTGAGACCCACCACCCACCTAAACACACGAAAACTCTACCAAATGGCCACCTCAGCCAAATTAAACATTGGAGCCTCTCTACCCTCTACCTAAGCAGCTGAATCCACCCTTCAATTGAACCCAAACCCTGCTGAATGGCCATTTAAACACCACCTCTCGGCCATGAGAGAGGTGTTGAAAATTTTCTCAACAGAAGCCCTCCAAACTATTCCCAGAGCTCCTCCTAGCTAAGAGAAGCTCATCCCCACTGTTCTCCTGCCCTGAATCCCCCCAGCAAAGCCCATTTTCTCAGCTGAAAATCAGGCCAGAAATAAGACACTCTCTGAAACTTCACCAAATCCAAATTAAGTCTTCCCACACCTTCACCAGAGGTAGAGAAGGAGTTCCCAGATGAAAGCCCCTCTCCGTACCACCCAGCTTGTTCCGACCTCCAAGCTTTGTGATCGGGCCTGATGGAAGTCAAGCCTAGACATTTCACCACAGCTCCAGGCGTCAAACCTAGCCTCCTTGGACTCTAACGAATGTACCGAGCCTCTCTGATAGAAGCTTCACTTCTCAAAGCCAAGGTATTGTCCTCTTCTTCCTCCCGAGCTTCCAAGGATTCTTCATTTCATTCAAGTCAATTTCAATGCATTTTTATCGTATGGATGTGTTTGTCTTCTCAAGACGAATCCATAGAGCATAAGAACTCGAAAATCCATTGAGAATCGAGGGAGATATTAGGGTTAGAAGGTCGACGGTCACGGGTGCACACCAGTCGGAGACGATGATCGGCCACCGTCGGATTGCGCGTGTATCGAACGAACGGCTCAGATGGCGTCGGATGAGGAGATAGAGCGTGAACCGCGGCGCGCGTGGCAGCTGACTCAAGTGGCAGCGTAGAATGGGAGCACGACACGTAGGGCTTCGGAGCTGCTGAGGTTGACGCCGCGCTGACTGGTTTAAGTAGGAAAATCCGATATTTCTTATTTATTTAAATACCAGAAACTTCAAAAATTGATATCTTTGCATAGAAAAATCATAAAAATAAAAGAAAAATACCCTCTTGCTCAGTGAATAGAGGAGAATAATGTGGAAAAGGAATTGATCTATTTTGTTGAGTATTTTATTTTTAATTAATTTAATAATGTTTTGAGTATTTTAATTCTCCATGCATGTATACATTTCACCATGGCATGAGACCATAGGGCTTTTGAAGCCTCTGATCTTGGGAACATTCCCTGAATTTTTCAAGGTCAGAGGCCATCTCCATGGCAAGTTATGTATTTTTCAAGTTTATGTTACTGTTTTTGACATTTTAATTCCAAATATTAGCATGTTGCTCAGAAAATTTCAGGAAAATTTGGTGAAGTTTCTTTGGACCAGAGGACTCTAGGATAATTATGGTTTGAGTTAATTCATTCAAAATAATTCTAATTGGCCTAATCACTCAAAATTGAATTTTAATTAATTAGAGTTAATCACACATTAAAATGACTTAAAAATGATTCTCCACTGATCTTTAGGATCAGGGGAACCTCACATAAAAATTTAAAGTCAATTGGAAATGTTTAACCCTATTAAATGGATTAATTAAGCCACAAAATCAAAATTAAACTTTAAAAATTCATAACTTCAAAAGTACATTTAAAAAATTCACTAAATTGATTTTGGGACTTCTCTGATATCAGAGGAGTCTAAGAAAAATAAAATTGGAATTTTCTAAAAATTTTCATTTTTAAGCATATTTTGATATTTTTAATAATTAAAAAATAATAAAAATCACAAAAATAATAAAAATCATAAAAATGTCATATTTGGTCCCCTAATTACTTAGAAACCAATCAAATATTTTTTCTAAGTCTCTAGGTTAAGATATTTAATTTCAAAGCCTTAAAACATTTTTTTTAAAAAAAAAATGTACTTTCTAGCCTTCCCCACTAAATTAATTCTAATAAATCAAAGAAAAATCATAAAAATGTAAAATTTATTTCTCTGACTTTCTTGAGGTCAGAGAGATTTTTGAAAAATATAAAATTCATTTTTTAACTTTTATTTTATTTTATAATTAATTAACACTCCAAAATTTAAAATAATTATAATAAATAAAATGTATTTCAAAAAATCACCAAAATTTTTTCAGTTGGTCCTCTGGTCATTAGAAATATCGCATAATTTTCTTAAGGACAGAAACTTTACCTTGGTCATGTTGGTGAATTTTCTTTGAAAATCCTTATTTTCCATTAAAAATAATTATATAAATAAATTAAATTCAGAAAAATCATATTTTCTCCACTAATGTCTTAAATGACATGTGAGTGAAGTGGCATAAAAATTTTATTTTCATTTAAGCTTAATTTAATGAGTTATAAAATAAATAAGCTTAAAGGGGCATAAATGTAATTAAAAGAAAAGATTTTAACCCCTAATTAAAACTTTAGGTTTAATCAACATGGGGGTAAAATATCTGATTTTAATCTTCTCCTAGATGATTGAAACTTTGAGAAATTAAAGGGTAGGAACCCATTAATCACTTTAATAAAAAAAATGAAACTTTAATTAATTAAATAATTTAAAATTTGGAAGATTAATTGAAATTAGATTATTAAAATGGGGATATAACTTAAGAGGATATTGATTCTTTAATTTTTAAAAAAAAATCCCTAAATAAATCACTTAATAATACTTAACTCTTAAACTTAAGAGGATAAGTGGAATTAATAATTAAATGATTAAAAGTAAATAATTCTTAATTAAAACCTACATCATTAAATAATTTAACAATTGATTAAAACCTAAAATGTTAAATAATTAAAAAGTAAATTAAAATATTTGAAACTAATATAAAATCATTTCAAAACAAACTTAAATCAAAATTACAAATTTTAAATTATTTTTAAAACAACTTATCTTAAAACATGATGTAAAAATTAAATTAATTAATCCAAATTAAATCATCAAAATTTAATAAATAATTTGAACACCTCTTTTAACCTAAATTAATCTAAAAAATTAAATTAACATAAAATATTGATATCATTTATAAAAAGTTTAACTTAAATGAATCAAACATCATTCCAAACTTGAAATCATTGATTAAAATTTCATAATTAAATCACATTAAAGTAAATCATCAACTTTAACTTCAAATCATTAAAATTTTAACAAATTAACTTGCCCCTGAAAGATTTAAATTATTTTAATTAGTAAATGAAGCGTTAAGTGAGAAGTCACCTCACTCATAGGATAATCAAACATCCAAGTTCACTGAGCAAGGGAACAAAATTTAACTAAACCCTTGGATGATTAATTCACCTGTGTAATTAAATTCACTTGGACTCAAAATTGTCTCAGAGGTATTGAAAAGATGTTTAGAATTTGTTCTAAGCACTTCCTCAATACGATAGGTAGTTTTAAAGAACAACTGAACTTAATTGTTCTTTGATGAAGAAAATCATCCTTAACAAAAATCAAGAACCTAGACGTCATAGGAAATGACTAGCTATAGGATTAGGATTCCGGTAGACAACCAAAACCCTTCCTTTAATCTTTACGTAGGTACTTGTTGAAATATTTTAATGCCTTAACATGTGGTTTAAAGTGTAGCTTGGAATGACTGGAAGACTATCCAGGTACGCTTTTATGTTATTGCAATTTACTTTATTGCACTGCGCTTTACTTTTATTGCATGTTAAACAAGACTGTTGCATGAAAACCAAAACCTTTAGGATAGTCCTTGAACTGAAACCAAAACTAACTTAAAAGTCACTGCAAGATAAAATTCATCGCCACAACATTCCAAAATATAAAACAACCCAAAATTTAATCACAAACAGCACAACAAAACTACAATTGCAACTAAATTAAAACATCTCGTTGAATGATCGGGAGTACCTCGGATGATGTAACCCACGTGTTGCTAACGGGATTTCCAACGGTCTAAATGAAAGTGTGGAACTCATTCAGTTGAGTTTAGCAAATTCATATGGACTAAGTGAATTCGATGAAAATAACGGTGCCGGGATGACGAAACCGTGGGATCTTAATCGGTTCTGTTTAAACAACTTTAAGATTTGTTTTAATTAAAACACTAAAAGACATTTGGACTTTAATATTTCTAAACCAAAACACATCTCTCATCTCCTGATTTTCATCTTCTAAAACTAAACCCCTGCAACAACAAAGAGCTTGGAGCAAGCATAGTGGGCAGCACGGCCATCGTCATCAGCAAAACATGTGGCTACTTCAGCAGAACCAATCCTTAGTCTAAATAACCAAGCCATAAGATTTCGAGGTAGTTTTCCTAGTGCAACATAAATCCTCAACCTTTTCGTTAGGCACTTGTATAATCATTTTATGCAAATTAAGTCCTAACCGGTCTTAGGATTCCGAGGTAGTCGTTTGGTACGACATAAACCCTCACATTTTCGAGGCTATTTGTGTGATCATATCATACAAGTATAAGTCCTAATTAATTAAAATTGGCAGGATTGCAACATTAAATAAACTCTAAATTTGAAGCTAAACAATAGGATAGTTTGGGAAGTTGCCAAGATTCTTCTCGGATCCTAAGCTTCTCCTACTTCTCTTCCATTGGACTCCAAAATAAACTGTTCCAAATTTGAGCTAAACCCTTTTGAAATTCCAAAATTAAATATTTTGAAAACTTTAAACTTTAAAATGCTTGAGAGAAAAACCACTGATCAATATTGAGAGTTTTCTAATGTCTCTTCGAACATTTAAGATGTAATTAACTATAGGGGCTTGCCCTTATAGGGAACTTTAAGAACCCAGGTAATATAAACCCTACTTAATTCCTTTACATGAAGTAGGGGAATTTGTCGGCTTATAAAATTGGTTTGCAGACCAAACAGATGTCATAAATCTTCTAGTTTATTTAATCAAGCCTCATCGTCAAGCAGTGTGTCTATTCTTCGGGATAGATGCACAGTTTGTGAAGCGACGCTTGTTTATATAAACTATTTAGGATGTGAGATCAGTTTGATTTTATATCTTTAAAATCTTTCAAACTTAAAATTATTTTCAAAATCAAATGCTAGTTTTCAAATTATATATATACATATAAATGAAACACATAACCTAAAATATGCCGACATACCATAAAAACTTTTGAAAAATTGCTCAACAAAGCTACTAACCTCCAAGAAGAAGCTAAGCAGATGGAAAAGACCGAGAAAAGAAACCAGTCAAGGTACTAGAAAAGAAAACTACCACGATAGAAAATGGGAAACAGGTGATGCAAATACAACCTGAATAAAAGAAGCAACGACAAAATCAACAATAACAACAGTCGTCTTCCAAATTACAATATCAACAACCGACTTTACCTCAAGCAGATAAAAGAACGATAGCTGATAGAATGAATAAGAGAATATCCATTTAAAACAGAAGTGGTTGTTAAAATCTTTTGTGGTTTGTTAAAGATACCTGAATTTAAATTACCCGAGGCTAAAAGACCGGTAGAGGTTGATTTGAAAGACCATCCTAACTATTGTCCATATCATAGGATGTTGGGACATAAAATTGAAGATTGCTTCATCTTCAAAGACTGGTTGGAGAAAAACTTCAAAGAAGGAAATATTACTATCCTAAAAGAATATCCGAAGGAGGCTGAAAATAGTTCAGTAAATATGATCTCAGTAAATACTCATGAAGATCGCTTTGATATTCCTCCAGGCAAATCTTATAAAGAGATGCTCATCAAACCTAAGAATGTTTGTAATTAATCTTCTAAGAAGCAAAAAGGAAATAAGAGTCTTGTAAACATAGGGTTTGCTCCTCCTTTTGTATCTTTCACTCCTTCTACTTTGTCATATCCTTATAGGATAGTTGTTTTGGACAAAGGGAGAAAATCCCTTGGACCGTTAACTTTGTACGACTTTCGTTCATAAATAAAAATGTTTTCTGTTTCGCTTATATCCTGACTATTTCTCATGATATTCATGAAAATGAGCGAGTCGATTTTGATCCTGTATATGATACTTCGATCATATGTAAGTCTGACGAGACCAATGACAAACAAAACGATAATAATAGTGAGGATGAAACTTTCACGCTCGAATTAGGAAAAATACCTATTTCCATAGAATTGGAATTTTCTGATTCAGAAACTTAAGAATTGAATGTTATACCACAAGAAATAACCGAAGTCATCTTGAGAAGTGCAAAAGTTCTACCTTCAAGAATGGTCCCTGTAGAAAGAAAAAACAGATAATAGAACCAAAGGAAAATATCCCTCTAATACAAGAACGATCATTGGAAGATAATAGAAACGATATCCATGGAAAAGTAGATTATAATCTATTGACTCATTTAAGGAAACTGCCCGCAAAATTGAGCATATATGACACTCTTGTCCTATCTAATGAAATGAGAAAATCTTTAATAAAGGCTTTCTTAGATCCTCAAATATGTTTAGGTCAACTTGCTAGTACTTCTGCAAATGAAGTATATTCGTTCAAAGAACAAACAAAAATAACCTTTTCTGACGATGATTTGCTACTCAACACGACTGAACACAATCTTCCACTTTATGTTACATTGAATATCAGTGATATTATGCTTCCAAGAGTACTTATTGATCCTGGAGCTTCAATTAATATCATGAATTTGAAAACTCTTGCACATTTGGACATTAATGCCGATAGACTATTAACTGATACGATTATGTTAGGAGGATTTAATCAACAAGGAGAACGAGCTGTAGGATCAATAACATTGCTTTTAAAGCCAGAAAATCTGGTCACAACAACAAAATTCCATGTCATTGATTCAGATACATCTTTTAATGCTCTACCTGGTCGGCCTTGGCTCCAAAAAAATAAGATGGTGCCCTCATCATTACACCAAAGCATCAAATATCCATAAAAAAGAAAAAGAATGTTGTATAATGAGGGATGTCCAACCATTTTCAATCCATGAAATTGGTATACACAAAGATGCTGCATATTATGCCCCAGTAGAGAAGTTGATATTCTCTAGAGATGCAGTGTCAAGTATAAAAGAAAAACATAAAAATCAAAATAAAGAAAAGCAAGTAGATGTCTGTGGTCGAGGCCGAGGCCGAGGACAAGCAAATTAAAGACAGATCCTCACTTCCAATATGAAATTAATGTCGAAGTTTGAAATTCACTTGGATTATGAAGAAGAAAAGAAGAAGACAATTCCAAAGGATCCCTAGTTCAATATACTTATTGAAGAAGCAGACAAGAATTTGAATCTATGTTTGAGCAAATAGATCACTATGTAAATGTCATGACCCTAACTCCTTTTTCTTCTACAAAAGTTAAAGATTTAGCGGTCAAATAAAGACATAGTGAAGATGAAAAATCGATAAAATTTTGACTTGGCTCTACTAGCTCAGTTGACAATGTAAACTCTAAAGTTGAAAACTTTTTGGAATCAATAAAAATTCCTTTTGAGCTTTATTCTCCATGTGTTCAAAAACTTATGCGAAATAGTTTAATGTCTGAACAAAATTCATTCAAACCAATTTTGTGATTTTGAGCATCTATGAAATAATAAACAGAATCGTAATTCCAAAAAAGGAGTAGGATTTGGTGTCCTAGGACCTTTAGATGATACATAATTTTACTTGGTTGTCACAGATGATCTAACTTTTTAACAAATACCCAATCCTATGATAGAGGATGCATCACCAGAATTTGAAGAAGAAATTAAATCAACGATAAACGAACTAAAAGAAATAAACTTGGGGACTGATGAAAACCCAAAACCAACTTTTATCAGCAGTTCTCCTAATAATATAGAAACAAAAGAAATAGTTCAAGTGTTAAGAGAATACAAGGACTGCTTTGTTTGGAATTACGATGAAATGACTGGATTAGCTCCAGAAGTTGTAGTTCACAAACTAGGGATAGATCAAAAGTCATCCCTGTAAAACAAGGTCCAAGAAGAATGCGTATTAACATAGAACAACAAGTCATCACCGAAGTCAAGAAACTAATTGAGGCCAATTTTATTCGAGAAGAAAAATATCCAATATGGCTGGCAAATATAGTACCAATAAAAAAGAAAAATGGCCAAATCCGAGTTCGTGTAGACTTTCGAGACTTAAATAAATCCTGTCCAAAAGATGAATTTCCATTGCCAATTCCCGAATTAATGGTAGATATTGCATCAACACATGTAATATTCTCCTTTATGGACCGGATGTCCCGATATAACCAAATTAAATTGTCCCCTGAAGATGAGCCAAATACAGGTTTTAGAACACCCATTGGAATATACTGTTATAAAGTAATGCCATCTGGACTAAAAAATGTTGGTGCTACTTATCAAAGGGCCATGACAAGAATTTTAGATGAACATATTCACAAGAAATTTGAATGTTACGTGGATGACTTGGTTATCAATATTAAGCACAAAAATGAACATATATATGATTTAGGAATCGTCTTTGAATGATTAAGACAATTTAATATTAAAATAAATCCTCATAAGTGTGCCTTTGGTGTCACTTTATGAAAATTTCTAGGATTTGTTGTTCGAGATCGTTGGATCGAAATCGACCCGCTCAAAATTGAAGTTATCATGAATATGCCCCTCCCAAAAATCTAACACAATTACGATCTTTCCAAGGAAAATTGGCATACATTTCGTCGTTTCATCTTTAATCTGTTAGGAAGATATCAAACTCTCACTGCCCCTGACCAGAAAAGACACCAAATTTGTATGGGATGAAAAATGCTAATATGCTTTTGACAATATCAAACAATATCTAATGACACCTTCTGTTCTAGCAGCCCCTATGTTAGGAGGACGTCTTTTCCTTTATACTGCAGCTTTAGAAAATTCTTTAGGAGCATTACTGGCTCAAAATAATAATGAAGGTAAAGAAAATGCTATATATTACCTAAGTCGTTGTTTAAATCCAACTAAGATAAGATATCCTGCGATCGAAAAAACATTGTCTAGCTTTAATCTTTGCAACTCAAAAGCTAAGATATTACATGATATCACACAAAGTGATTCTTATTTCAAGAACTAATCTATCACAATATTTAATGACTCGACCAACTCTTTGGAAGATTAGTAAGATGGGCAATGTTATTGCTTCAATTTGATATAATGTTTGTATCATTGCGTGCTGTCAAAGGACAAATCCTGGCAGAATTTTTAGCTGCACACCCCATACCGAATGAATCTCCACTTAATGATGATTTACCTGATGAGGAAATACTCAAAATAAAATATTCTGACTCAAAGCAATGGGAGTTATACTTTGATGGAGCTTCCTCTGCTAGAAAAAGTGAAGACAGACAACCAATTATACATGGCAAAGTAAGAGTATGAATAATTTTTATTACTCTTGACAAAGGAATGATTTCATTTTCTTATCATCTTACTGAGCCATGTACAAATAATGAAGCTGAGTACGAGGTGCTCATAATTGGTATAGAATTGACAATAAAAATGAACATCAAACGTATTAACATTTATGGTGATTCCAAATTGATTATTAATCAGATATTAGGAAAATACAAAATTTTGAAACCAAGACTTGAACAATATTTTAATTAGGTTCCAAGACATCATAATTCTTTAGCTGATGCTTTGACAAAACTTGCAAAAGAATTTGCTTGCCCTGAAGGGAATAACATCTTGATATCCGTAAAGGAGAGGCAAGTCTTATCTCAAATTGATTTCGATAATTTGGACAAAAAGAAAGAAAACATGACAATAACGGTTGTCAATGGAGAAAAGAACAATGATTGGTGACAACTAATTATTGAATATTTATGAACAGGAACATTACGTGACAATAATTCTATTGCATTCCAAATTAAACAAAGGGCATTATCTTTTGTCTTAATAGTTGATGTCCTTTATCGCCAATCTTTTTATCAAATGTGGTTAAGAAGTTTAAGTTAATCTGAATCTTAAGAACTCGTCAAAGAAGTTCATCTAGGCCTATGTGGTGTACATCAGTCTGGGCCCATGATGAAAATGAAAATAAAAAGAAGGGGTATTATTAGCCGTTATTGATAACAGGCTGCCTTGAAGAAGCAAGAAAATGTCATCAATACCAAGTTCATGGGGTGGTCTTACATCAACCACCAAATGAATTACATCCAAAAATTGCATCTTGGTCGTTTGAATGTTAAGGCACAAATATTGTGGGCCCTTAGATCCTCCATCAACCAAAGGACATAGGTTTATATTAGCAGCCACGGATTACTTCTCAAAATGGGCAGAAGTCGTACCATTTAGGGAAGTCAAAGCAGAACAAGTTCATCACTTCCTCAAGACACAAATTGTTTATAGATTCAGAATTCTTCAAAGGATTATCTCAGACAATGGATGAGCCTTTAAGAACACAAAAATAAACAATTTTGTTCAAAGAAATGAAATAGATTGGTGATATTCGACAATTTATTACTCAAAGGCCAATGGCTTAGCTGAAGCTTTTAATAAAACATTGGTTCAAATTTTAAAGAAAACATTGACTAGCAATCCAAGACAATGGCATGAAAAATTAATTGAAACATTATGGGCTTATAGAACTACATACCGAACACCAACACGACAACACCGTTTTCTTTGGTGTGGTTCTGAAGCCATACTTCCATTACAAATTCAAATTCCTTCTCTTATGATTGCGGTTGCAAACAAAATAACTGAAGAAGAAAACGCAAAATTACCTCTTGAAGAATTGGAAAATCTAGAAGGCGAACGACTTCAAGCTCAACAAAATCTGGAATTGTACCAAGTCAAAAATGATACGGGCCCATGATAAGTTGGTTCGTCCTAGGACCTTTCAAATTAGGGATTTTGTTTTAGTACTCCGAAGACCTATCCTTGCTCACAAAAAATAGCCGGAAAATTTGAACCCATGTGGTAGGGCCCATATGTAATTGAAAAGATATATTCAGGAGGATCCTATCAGTTAGTTGATTTTCAAGGAGATAGAATTTTACCCCCAATTAATGGACGTTTCTTAAAAAAATATTATGCGACATGAGAACATAACTTGTTTCTAAACTAGAATAATAATAATAATAATTTTTCACCTCATTTGTGCAAATTTGAATTTGTCTCTTGACATTTTCTTCTTGTTCACTGATCACAATCCCTTAAAATAAAATCAACTCCTTTGAAAATGAAATTTAGTCTGACATATCATATAACCCAGTTGTTTGCAGGAAAATGTCTGAAATCATACTATTTTTCACATTTCAAAATAACACGACCTTTATAATGGACCGCTGACACTATGAAAAAGGTGCAAGAATTCATGTTAACTTTGATCTGCTACAGATCGAATCAATATAACGTGGTTCAGTATTGTACCTTGTTGATTAAAATGAAATTATGGAACAGAGGCCTTTAATAGAATTCAAACTTCAGGAACAATATGATTTCAAAGATGAATTAGAGACCGATGATCATGAACCAAATCCTAATATCGGGAAATTGAAATCAGTAGTAACAACTGTGGCTCAGGAGGTTGCATAGGTTAACAAGATGACAACATGATTTACCCATTCATAAAGGAGAAATAGAAATAAACAACTGAAACGTCAAGAAGAGAAACAACTATAAGATAGAAAAACTAAGGAATATGACATCAAACAGTTTGAATCTCTTGATCTCGAGAACTTACTTGTTAAAATACATGATATCACGACAAAGCCAGAGGAAGAAATCCAGAGGAGGCCCATCTCTGAAGAAGAAATACGATGGATTCAAGCTATTAAACAACAATCTTTTGAACAATTCAAACATATAAATGAGCAAACAATCAATATCCTTGAAGGGATTAAGTTATTCACCAGAGTATCAGATAAATACAAGCAGGCAGCCATCATCGATCATGTGATGAAAGCTCGAGATCTAGGTTAGGCTAGACGTCTTAGAAGACGAACTTACTTTGAGCCTAATAAATGTATACGTGGCAAGGGAAGGCTGACGATCCAATATGGATGTTGTTATAATTATTCTAGAGACAACGAAGGGAACCCTCATGAGATACTACAATATGAGCATGTAGACCCATTGCCCAAGGTAATCGTCCAAATTATTAAACAACTCGCCATATGGGGAATTGTACCAACACACTGCATTCCAGATAGTTGTATTATCAACATCTATGATGAGGGAGACTGTATCCTGCCTCATATTGACATCCACAATTTTAAAAGACCCTTCTGTACAGTGTCTTTGATGAATTGTTGTTCCATCCTTTTTGGAAGGGAAATACAAATTCTTGGACCTGGAGAATTTGCAGGGAAATTCCAAACCCTTTTGCCACGAGGATCAGTTCTTCTGTTACAAGTAAACAGTGCTGACGTGGTGAAACACTTTATACCTAGTGTTAATAAACCTCATATTTCAATCACCTTGCGGTGGATGAGGCCAGATAAAAGACCCATTGGATATCAGGTCATTCCAGAACTGGAAGGGTTAAAGCCTTTGGAGCTACCATGACCTCGTGAATGTCCAAACACCTGAGACATGTTTGATAGATGATGTCTTGGAGTGTTAGATGCTTATGGTTGATCTAGTAGATACTATGTCACGACAAAAAGAATGATGTGAAAATTTCTAACATATGATATATCAGTATTTTTTAGCATGCGTGTCATATGATATATATGTACATATGTGTGCTGCTAATTTTTGTTTGCGATGATATGTACTATTGACTTTTGTTTTCAATGTATATTATCTTTGGAAATAAAATGAAATGTTGAAAAGTATTCCCTGTTGTCTATGATGTGTCGTCAGGTCATAAAAATGCCAAATTGAATCCTTTAAATGACAATATAATAATTGACATAAATATTACCCTCCGACCTATAAAGGTCAGATCCCCAGCGGATATTCCCCAACAAATATCTTAGTGAATCTGCCACTCTCTAAAGTTATTGGATATAAGTCCTTTTTTGACACAGAAATTATGAAATTCCTCTAATTTGACATCGACATTTGACATTTCTGAGAAATGAAATATTACTTCCATTCTCTCTCTTTAGTTATTAGATATAAGTTCTTTTTCTGAAACTGAAATTATGACATTCCTCTAACTTGATATTGACATTAGACATTTATAAGAAATGGAATATGACTTTCATTTTCTCTCTAAAGTTATTGGATGTAAGTCCTTTCTTGACATGAAAATTATGGCATTCCTCTAACTTGACATCGACATTAGACATTTACAAGAAATGAAATATGACTTCCATTTTCTCTCTAAAGTTATTGGATGTAAGTACTTTCCTGGCATGGAAATTATGACATTCCTCTAACTTGACATTGACATTTGACATTTCTGAGAAATGGAATATTATCTCCATTCTCTCTCTTTAGTTATTGGATAAAAGTCCTTTCTTGACACATAAATTATGACATTCCTCTAACTTGACATTGACATTAGACATTTACAAGAAATGGAATATGACTTTCATTTTCTCTTTAAAGTTATTGGATGTAAGTCCTTTCCTGACACGAAAATTATGACATTCCTCCAACTTGACATCGACATTAGACATTTACAATAAATGGAATATGAATTCCATTTTCTCTCTAAAGTTATTAGTTGTAAGTCCTTTCATAACACGGAAGTTATGGCATTCTTCTAACTTGACATCGACATTAGACATTTACAAGAAATGGAATATGACTTCCATTTTCTCTCTAAAGTTGTTGGATGTAAGTCCTTTCCTGACACGGAAGTTATGACATTCCTCTAACTTGACATCGACATTAAACAATTACAAGAAATGAAATATGACTTCCATTTTCTCTCTAAAGTTATTAGATGTAAGTCCTTTCCTGACACAGAAGTTATGACATTCCTCTAACTTGATATTGACATTAGAAATTTCCAAGAAATGGAACTTAACATCCATTTTCTCTTTTCCTGATACAAAAATGAAACATTCCCATAAATTTTTCTTCGAGATAAGATATAAGCCGCACCGCATTCTTTCTCAAAATTGACATATTGACATTCAACATTTATGACATACATTCTCATCTTTTAAATGATGATATAAAATACTTCCAGACAAATTGACATTTATGACATCCAGGCCATTTCGGTCAATGCCAATATGTGCGACATACTTTTACAGTATCTCACACATATTGGGGGCCCATTTGTTGACCTCACTTTTGTGAGGGTCATTCACCAAATAAATTAAGAATAGAAGTCAATCCATGATCTCCTTACTGACTCAGTGTTCACCACATTGACCATTAAGACATCTTAGGTATCAAGTTAATTAGATATAATTAGCTTGATTAATTGACAATACCAAATTAACCCAATGTTACCAGCCCTAGTCAAATCTAGGTATGGTTATCAAAATCAACAACCCTGTGATTAACTTAATTATGACAAGGTTAAATAAATCATTTAAGTCAATCCTGCTCCTAAAATTGATCAATCATGATCAATTTTAATCAATAATAATCAAAATGATCAACCTTTGACATAAACAAGACAAAGATGGTCAATTTATGACTTATACACCACTACATTGATCTCATAACCTAAAATGATAAATTATATTAAAATGATCAATTCATGACCCAAAGAATATTGAATTGACTTTATTAGTCAATTTTTTTGAGTAAATAATTAAAATTCAATCAAAAAACAATCCATACATAAAGAACAATTACAGTAACCTTATTGGTTAATTTTAACAAACCCATTCCCCTTTGACCATAAAAATTGACTACATAAATAGAAATTGACATAACCAACTTGATATTGTTCAAAATTACTAAAAATTAATTCAAATATCACTACTTTGACCATTGGAATGACCTAAATCCTAAAATTGGTCAATATGACCCATAAGACCAATTTAAACCTCTAAATGACAAAATTTATAAATTTCATGACCAAATTAATCATGATAAGTTTAAGGAAGTCATATTGGACATTTTAAGACTAGGATTGGTCAACCTAGGTTAGCCTGGGTCAATTTGAGTCAACTTTGGTCAACCTTAACCAATATTTATTAAATTTGGTCAAAATACCCAATTTTGAACCAAAAATGATAAAATTAATCAAATAATTAATATCAAAATTAGTTTGATTAAATTATTGACAAAAATTATAATTTCTAATATTTTGGGTAATTAATAATTAATTAAAAATTTAGAAATACAATTAAAAGCCATGAGAAGAACCACATGAAATATTGAACTAAAAATAATGTAAATTAATCAAATAATTAATTTTAAAATTATTTTGATTAATTTATTAATCAATAGTATAATTTTAAATATTTTTAGTTAATGAAATATTAATTAAAAATGAAATTATATTCAAGAAAGCCATTTGGATACATGACAACAAAATCCCATAATTAATTTTTAAAATTAAATCTGAATTATGGGGGGTCAAAATGGATCACCCATGACCCATTAGATTCATCATGACAAAAATAACACTCCACCCAACCCATTTATAATGAACCTTAACTATGGTTTAAATTCATTATGCCTTCATCATAAAAATTAATGAAGTGTCATTCCCTCCTCCATCCTCAAGAAATGAAATGGTTGAGTCATCATTCACCTCACAAGCCGCCCAATGGTGAGGAATATGGTTTAGATCATCCCTACATAATGGGATGAGCTGATATATGTCAAATTTGAAAATAAAAGGAGAAGGGAAGTAAGTGTCACCTTCTCTTCAACTTAAGCCATGAGTCACTCACTCCCTTGAAATGAGGTGGCTAGCCAACCCTTGAGACATCTCAAGCATCTAAAAAATCTCACCAATAGGAGACAAATATCACATGAACTACTTCTCACCATGGTTAAAGATAATCATAACTAACCCATGCATAGAATGAGTAAGAGGGCAAGGTGTCACTATTCCTTCAAATCCATTCAAAAAATTTAGGAATTACCAAGGGGAGGAAATTTCAGCAAAATTCGACATACATTATCCACCCCAAAATGAATAAATGGGAGGAATTTAAAATTTAAAGTTAAGTGTAACCATGAGTGACCCTACATGTTAACTATTTTAAAATTCTAAAATCCACTCAATTGAAGGCCACCATCTTATCCAAATCATTTATAGTTAAGAGCTTCCTCAAATAATCCTAAGCCATTTAAAAATTCAGCCAAGCTATTCCCATGGCTATAAATAGAACCTAGCTCAAGCACATGAAGAAGAGAGGAGAGACATTGGAAAACCCCATACACCACTCAAATTTAAATATCCCCAACTTTGAAAATTCTTCATTAGGACCTTAGCAACTCCTCTAAGATAAATTCTAGCCAGCCTAACCTTATCCAAACCTAACCATAGCCATGATTAGGGTTCAAACCCGAGCCTAAGGAGAAGAGAGGAAGAAAATTTAAGATCCATATAGACCACTTAAAACCTTAGACCATGAACATAAAAAATGTTCCTAGGATCTAAGCAATTGATCCCCATCAAGACCTGACCATTTGACCCACTGGTTGAGTCCAATTTGGGTTAACCCGAGCCACCCAAAAACCAGGACAAAGTCGAATTGTAAAGCCAAACTCCACAAAACCCAAAATTAACCTTTCTAAAACCATTTAGGGGTCAAAAGAAGAAGAGCTCAACTTAAATCAAGCTTCTCTGTAGTCCCCAACCCTATTTTGACCATTTCTCTTCAAATCAAGGCCACCAAATTGAAAATTCTATATAGACTGTATTTGGAGTCAAATTGAAGTGCCTGGATGCTTTCTTGGACCTAGACGACAAATCCAAAGCAATCAATTCAAAGCTTGAACCACTGTGGCCAAGGTATGGTTTTCCCCGATTAATGGCATTCGGGTTTCAACTTTTGTGAAGAAATGTTTTTCAAAACTATAACAAATCCATATGGATTTGATCTCCTGCCTTAGACAATCCTATAGAAACAAATTTCACTCAAATTCATTGAGATTTGAGTGAGATTTTAACCCTAGAAGATGGAGAGTGCTCGAGCCTGCCTGAAGGAAGGAGATGACCAGTGACCATCCGATTTTCTATTAAAAAATTGGACGGTTATGATTTAATACAACGTGTTCTGCTGTCGGATTCCCGTAGGGGATCGAGCGCGTCTTTGACTCGTACGAGGACACGCGTCCTCACCTGAGTTTTGAAAGTTAAAACTAAATTTATAAAATTCAGTATAACCTTAAAAACTTCAAAATTCAATATCTTTTCAAATAAAAATGATAAATATTAAATACAAATACCTCTGGATTCCTTTTGAAGAGAATAAAATTATAAGATAAAAATTATAATTTTATTCTCAATATTTAATTTTTAAATAATTAAATACTCCCTGAAGTATTTAATTATTAAAAATTAAATATAAATTAGAAAAATCTGAACTTTTCATCAGAGTATTTCCCTGCTCTTAGAAATATTTACTGATTTTTCCTAGGCTAGAAATACTCTTTAAGACATCTTTTTCTAATTTTCAAGACATGATATAATTGTTTTGAATAATAATTAAAAAAAATTAAGGAAAACAAAATTGTAAAATGAACAAGGAATTTGAGATGACACATAATAACCTTGAAATGACATACCTTAAGCCATTAAACAATTTTAAATAATATTTTAATAGGAATAAGAATTAATTAAATCATAAATTAATTCATTTAAATCCTAAAAATCATCTTGTTATTTAAAATTAGTTCATCCCATATTGAACTAAGTTCAAATGAATCTATTTCTCACGTAGACTCAAATCCAATCCTAATTAGACCTAAAGACATCAAATCAAACTTAATTAAGCCTTAATTATGTTTAAAATGACAAAATTGAGCTTAATTAATAAGCTTTTAATTCTTTGGCTCATCCCATAATGAGCCAAGTTAAACTAAGTTTATCTCATAGTGGACTCAAGAAAAGTCTTAACTAAGTCTAAAGATATAAAACTAGACTTAAATAAACCTTAATTAAGTTTAAAGATAAATTAAAATTTATTCATAAACATCAATTATTAAATTTACCATAAAATCAAATGAAATTAAGTTTAAAAGACATACTGAACCTAACAAACCCTAGTTAGGTCTGATATACCAGTTAGACCTAAGTAAACCCTATTAAACCTTACTTACATTAGGTTTAATTAATCCTAAACTTTAATTAGTTCTAACCACTGATTAGACCTAATTAGTTCAATTAAACCTTACTTACAGTAGGTTTAATTAATCCTAAACCTTAATTAGGTCTAACCTCTAATTAGACCTAATTAATTCAATTAAACCTTACTTACATTAGGTTTAATTAGTCCTAAACCTTAATAAGGTCTAACCCCTAAAAAGACCTAATTAATTCAATTAAACCATACTTACATTAGGTTTAATTAGTCCTAAGAATTAATCAGGTCTAACCCCTAATTAGACCTAATTAATTCAATTAAACCTTACTTACATTAGGTTTAATTAATATTAAACCTTAATTAGGTCTAACCCCTAATTAGACCTAATTAATTCAATTAAACCTGACTTACATTAAGTTTAATTAGTCCTAAACCTTAATCAGCTCTAACCCCTAATTAGACCTAATTAATTCAATTAAACCTTACTTACATTAGGTTTAATTAGTCCTAAACCTTAATCAGGTCTAACCTTAATTAGAACTAATTAATCCAATTAAACCTTACTTACATTAGGTTTAACTAGTCCTAAACCTTAATCAGGTCTAACCTCTAATTAGACCTAATTAATTCAATTAAACCTTACTTACATTAAACCTCAATGAGGTCTCTAACCTATATTAGAGCTAATTAAATAATTAAGCCTAAACTACATTAGGCTTAATCAACTTTAAACAAACTTAAACCAAACTTATGTTAAATTTAAATCAAACTTAAGTTAAACCTATGCTAAACTTAAGTTAAATTTAAGTTAAACTTAAGTTAAACTTAAGTTAAACTTAAACCAAACTTAAGTTAAACTTAAACCAAACTTAAGTTAAATTTAAGTCAAACTTAAGGTAAACTTAAACCAAACATAAGTTAAACATAAATCAAACTTAAGTTAAATTTAAGCTAAACTTAAACCAAATTTATGTTAAACTTAAACTAAACTTAAGTTAAATTTAAGTTAAACTTAAGTTAAACTTAAACCAAACTTAAGTTAAACGTAAACCAAATTTAAGTTAAATTAAAACCAAACTTAAGTTAAACTTAAATCAAACTTAAGTTAAATTTAAGCTAAAATTAAACCAAATTTAAACTTAAACCAAACTTAGGATAAACTTAAGTCAAACTTAAATCAAACTAAAACTTAAAACAAACTTAAGTCAAGCTCAAGTAAAACTTATAGTCAAACTGAATAAGACATGAATTTAAGACAAAAACCTAACTTAGATCTAATACACATTGGATTTAAGTCAAACAAATCTTAACTTAAAATATAAACTATATAAGACTTAAATTAAAATAAATAAAATCAACTTGACATGAATTTAAGTCAATAACAATTTTAAGTCAAAAACTTTAGATTTAAAATATATTGAACCTAACCCAAACTTAAAACTTAAATCAAACCCAAATCTTAATATAATTTGAACTTAAACCAAACCCAATTTAAATTTAATCTATATCTAAGTCAAATTCACCTAAATTGAATTTAATATAACATATTTCAAACACTAGATTTAAGTTCGACCTAAATTAAACTTAACTCAACACAATCTGATGAAAAACTTAAGATCAATTCAAATTGAAATTTAAAAATATAAAATAACATAATTTAATATAAATTGACATATCCAAATCAGGTTAAGTAAACCT
The DNA here is from genome assembly GCA_022702705.1 of Papilionanthe hookeriana x Papilionanthe teres. Taxonomy (NCBI): domain Eukaryota; kingdom Viridiplantae; phylum Streptophyta; class Magnoliopsida; order Asparagales; family Orchidaceae; genus Papilionanthe; species Papilionanthe hookeriana x Papilionanthe teres. The sequence goes on along the minus strand of CM040424.1, from coordinate 105,370,921 downwards.
CAAGGTAACCTGGGTTAGGTTGGGTTGATTCAAGTTAAACTTCCTGAGTTAAGTCAAATCTAAGTTAATTTAGACTCACGTAGAGTCTAGACTAATTTATATTTGATTTACTCTGTAATCCAATTAATTTTAAGTTGAGTTAGATTTGAATGGATTCAAACTCGGTCTAAGTTAAACTTAAATTAAGTTTGATATAGAGTTCTGATCGGATTGATTCGAATTAATTCATATTTTTGAAGTTGATTTGGGTTAACCCAAGTTGGGTCGGGTTGACCCACTGCTTTAGTTAATTGTGTTAGCTTGAGTTAGGTCTCCTTAATCTGGTGATTCAAGCTGATTGGGTTAACCTGAGTTTGGTCAGGTTGACTCGGTGAATAAAATGATTTTAGTTACCCGAGTTAGGTCGGGTTGATCTAGTGAATTAGGTGGATTAGGTTAACCCAAGTTAGATTAGGTTGACCCGGTGAATCAAGTTAATTGGGTTAACCTGAGTTAGGTCGGGCTGACCCGGTGATTCAATTGTTTGTGTTAACTTGAGTTAGGTTGGGATGACTCGGTGAATCATGTTGATTAGGTTAACCTGAGTTAGGCAGGTTGACTCGGTGATTTAGTTGATTGGGTTAATCAGAGTTAGGTCGGGTTGACCCAGAAATTCAAGTTGATTGGGTTAACTTAGGTTAGATCAAGTTGACCCAGCGAATTAAGTTGATTAGGTTAACCTGAGTCAGATTGGGTTGACTCGGTGAACCAGGCTGATTTGGGTCTAAGCTAAGTTAGTCCTAGGGTGGTTTGAGTTGTACTTAGGTCTAAATTGGGTTAGAACTAAAGGGGTTCATGTTGAACTAGGTCTAGGTTAGGTTAGATCTTGGTTGATTTGGTTGTGCTAGGTCTAAGTTGGGTTAGACCTACTGGGGTTTGAGTTGTGGTTAGTTTTAATTTGTGTTAGATCTAAGGGATTTAGGTTGTACTAGGTCAAAAATTGGTTAGACCTAATAGGTTTTGGGTTGTGGTTAGGTAAAATTTGGGTCAAACATTTAGGTTATAAGTTGTGTCATGTTTAAGTTGGGCTAAACCTCATAGGATTTGAGTTGAGGTTTGGTCTAATTTGAGTTATAAATAAGAGATATAGGTTTTGTTTTATCTATGTTGAGTTATTCCAAGTAGAGTTGGAGTTGTGGTTAGGTCTAATTTGGGTAACCTAAGAGGTTTAGGGTTTAGGTCTTATTTGGCTTAGATGTAAGAGGTTTATGGTTTATGTATAGTTTGAGTTAGAACTAAGAGAGTTAGGGCTTAGGTCTAAGTTTGGGTCAGCCTAAGAGGGTTAGGGTTTAGGTCTAATTTTGGTTAGATCTAAGAGGATTAGGGTTTAGGTCTAATTTGGGTTAGACGTAAATGAGTCATATGTTAAACATGAGCTAGGTTAAATCTTATTGAGGCTTAGTCTTGACCTCCATTGGATTAGGTCCAACTGTGAATCCACTTGGTTTTGGGTTAATTTAGGCTTGACCTAAACCAAAGTCAAGTTTAAATTCCCCCGGTGATTAAGGGTGTTTCATGGTTACAGGGATAACCATGTTGTTAATCAAATAAGACCCCTATTAGGTTCAGCTCATAAGGTTGAATTTTGGTCTAAATTTTTATGCCAACGTGTAAAATTTAATTTTATAATTTTACCCACAGTTTCCTAATTTTTCATTTTAGGGTTTTTAAGGGTGTAAATTGTCATTTCAGAGCTTAATTACACTGCCCAATGTTTTCTTGTTAATTTCCATTTTAATTTACAATTTTTTTATTTTTATTGCAAATTTTATTATTATTTTTCAAAATAATTACATTTTTGGGTAGAAAATTTTTTATTTTAGGGTAAGGGAGCCCCTCTGACTTTGGAAAAATCAGAGGAGGTTCCTAAAGAAGAGGTGAATTTCGAAAAAAAATTTAGATTTTTCTACATTATAATTATTTTTTAATAGTTAAAATACTCTCTTGAGTGTTTGATTAATTAATAATTACTTATAAGTTAATTATTTTCAATTTTATTTTTATTATTTTCTCTTCTATTTTCTGAGTCCAGAGGCATTTTAATTTTATTTTGTGATTTTTTCGACTTTAAGTCATGTATTTTCAAATCCTTTAGGCATATCTGAATTGAATTAAATAGGAAGGAATTTCCAACCTCGATGCCATCAAAAGCCCACGTAGCCACTGCCAATTCATTGTGCTTTTCATGTCAGTGTTGTGCTGTCCATGGTTCGGTGCTCCCCGTTCTGTTGTTCTGTGGTTTGACTCAATCCACGTTGTTCATTTCTAATACACAAAAAAATGGAGATAATTATTCATCATCCCCACGGGACTGAGAGTCAAGAACTGTGCATGATTAAACCTTATGATCTCACTCATTTCTCAACAATATCACTCTGGTTTGTTTCTATAGCTTCATCTATGTTAGATGAACCTATATATACGGTTTAATGGGCATGCATTGTTCATTTCATTCATAAAAGACCAACTCGAGAAAATTTTTTTAATGGTTTTGATACAAACATTGTCCTAAGAGGTGAGGCCTCAAAGGTCTTGATAGAGAAGATTGCCTTTGTTCCATGAAGCTCCTCCTTGCCTCAATTTGACCTGAATTTGGCTTTATCTATGAGCTAAACTAATTGATGCCACAGTATGGTGTTGGAATAGGTTAGGGGCCGCAGAAAGGCTCAATTTTGATTGGAGAGAGTGTCTTAGGGATTGGTGAAGCTTGTGGGAGAGTTGGTTTTGCATTTTAGGGTACTTGATGTCGGGGCTAAAATTGGATCTGGTTTTTAGTGGGGAAATTAAGGTTTTGTAGTGATGGGAGAGGCTTGACAATTGTGGGGATTGATTTTCTGGGTGAAGTGGAGCACTTTTGTTGTTGGGAGTAAGAGGGCTAGGTGACTCAATGAGGAGTTGGTTGTGTTTTAAGGCTTTCGAGTATGAGCTATTTATAGCCATGTGAGCTTGAGGGTGAGCATGGCTGTTCATGGGGAGGGTTACGTGACTCCTTAGAGAATTTTTCAAGGGCATTTGGGAAGCTTTCAGTAGTTAGGGGATGAACTTTCTCATTTCTCCATGTCTTGGCCATGGTGGGCCGATGGTGAAGAGGGAGGCATGGAAGGGAGCTGAAGGTGATTGGGAGACCTTTTGGTAGGTGGTTAAGACCAGATTTGTTCTGGTCTTGGCTCACCCAAAAGGTAGTTTGGCTTCCTAAGGGTTAATCAAAGAAGCCAATAACAATGTCATGTGTCTTATTTCATGATGATTGGTGCCATATCAGATGACAACCTTAGAGTCCTAAGAGGAGTTTAGAGGGCAAAGGCCTAAAAGATAAAGTGAGAATTTATGTTTGCACCTGGTGAACCACCTCGAAATCCTATGGCTTGTTGTTAATTTCTAAGGAATTTTGCTGTTAAAAATGGTCGTGCTACGCACAATATTTGTTCTAAGCTCATCGTCGTAGCAGTTTTGATTTTAGAAGTGTCAATTGATGAGAAAAGAGAAGTGTTGTGTTTTAGAAATGTTTAAATTAAGGTGTCTTGATGTCTTCTTAGGGGAGTATTTAAGTTGAATATAGCAATAATGGTTAGGATTCCATAATTTCCTCATTCTGATACTTAGTCTGGATGAATTTACCAAATTCAACTAAATGCATTCAATTCTTTCATTCTGATCATGAGAAATCTCGTTAGCAGCAGTAGGTTGCCTCCTCCGAGGAACTCCCGATCATCCGATAGAGACGTTATAATTGTTGCAATTATGATTTTATTTTGTTTGTGATTAAATTTTGAGTTGTTTTTTTATTTTGACTGTTGTGGCGGTGAATTTTATCTTTATTTTTCTTTAATTTTTATTTTTGGTCTTGGTTTTGTGGCTATCCTAAAAGTTTTATGGTTTTGACATGCAGAGTGACCTTGTTGTTTATCATGCAAATTTATAAGTAGGAAGTAGAGTAGAGTAAATGCGGGAAAAGACTTATAAAACTGTAAAAGCTTACCAGTCCTCTCATCGCACTCCAGTTGAAAGATTACCATCTGTAGCACATATGTATGTATGATCCGCAGGAATTTGAATGCATGCTAGAAAACAAGAAAAGCAGGGCTAAAGTGCACCTACAAAATCCTATGTCATAACTTGGTGGGTTCCATTTTGTGCATTTATTAGGATGATTTCTTTAAGCAAAGCATAATAAGTTTAATTGTCCTTTAAGGTATCCAAAGGATTATGAAAAGATCCCGGGTAATATGACCAACTGAAAATATGTTAAGATTTTCTTGTCTATTTTATATTGATTTTGATGATAGTTCACTTTAAAGAAAGGTATTTTTGATGTTTTGTTGCAGGTATGTAGATTTATGGACATTGGAGCGAATTTGGAGCAAAAAGGAGTGAATTTGAAGCAAAATGACCAAAATATGAAGATTTGATTTAGGGCGCCGATGGCGAGATCGACGGCGCTGACGGTGAGTTTTTCCTGAGAGTTCAGAAAATATATTACAAGGAAGGTTGCCGATGGCGAGATCGAGGCCGCCGACAGTGAGCCTTAAAAGAGAGGCTCCAAAACCAAGTATTCTAGAAGCCCTCCGACGGCGAGATCGAGGCTGCCGACGGAGAGCAAGTCAGTTCTCTGACGAGGTGCATCGAATGTGGATGATTTTTGAAGGGATGCTTGGGTAACTCTTGGAAACTCTTCAACTTCTTTAAAAGAAACATTTAGAGGAGGAAAAAAGTGTGTGTCCATTGTGCCCACCGAGTCCAAAAAGAGTCTAAGGTGTGTCATTGTGTCTATTAGTGTTGGTGGTACCATTAGAGTTTTAAAGAGAGAGTTCATTTAGTGTTAATTATGAGGAATTCTTTGAGAGATTGTAAGACACACTGCTTGATGATGGGGCTCGATTAAATAAACTAAATGATTTGTGACATCCATTTGGTCTGCGAACCAATTTTATAAGCCGACAAGTTCCCCTGCTTAATATGAAGGGATTAAGCAGGGTTTATATTACCTGGGTTCTTAAAGTTCCCTATAAGGGCAAGCCCCTATAGTTAATTACATCTTAAATGACAGGAATCATTTAAGAAAACTCTCAATAATGATTAGTGGTTTTGCTCTCAAGAATTCCAAAGTTTAAGGTTTTCAAAGGATTGGATTTTAGAAATTTCAATAGGGATCAGCTCAAATTTGGAACAGTTTATGTTAAGAGTCCAAAGGAAGAGAAGTAAGAGAAGCTGAGGATCCAAAAAGAATCTTGGCAACTTCCCAAACTATCCTATTGTTTGGCTTCGAGTTTAAGAAAATTATTTAATGTTGCAATCCTGCCAATTTTAATTAATTAGGACTTATATTTGTATGACACAATCACACAAATAGCCTTGAAGATGAGAGGGTTTATGTCGTATCAAACGACTACCTCAGAGTCATAAGACAGGTTAGGGCTTAATTTACATGACATGATCAAGCAAATGCCTAAGGAAGAGTTGAGGATTTATGTTGCACTAGGCAAACTACCTCGAAGTCCTATGGCTTGGTTATTTAATTCTAAGAAAGGTTTAACTGGTGTAGATCCTTGTTTTGCTGATGACTATGGCAGTGCTGCCGACCATGCTCCAAGCTCCTTGTTGTTGCAGAGGTTTAGTTGTAGAAGGTGAAAATTAAGAGATGAGAAAAGTGTTTTGGTTTATAAATCTTAAAGTCCAAATATTTTTAATATTTTAATTAAAAAAAATCTTAAAGTTGTTTAAACAGAACCGATTAAGATCCCCCGGTTCCGTCATCCCGACACCGTTATTTTCATCGAATTCACTTAGTCCAGATGAATTTGCTAAACTCAACTGAATGAGTTCTACACTTTCATTTAGACCGTGGGAAAACCCGTTAGCAACACGTGGGTTACATCATCCGAGGTATTCCTTATCATTCAACAAGACCTTTTAATTTAGTTATAATTGTAGTTTTGTTGTTCTGTTTGTGATTAAATTTTGAGTTGTTTTATATTTTGGAATGTTGTGGCGGTGAATTTTATCTTGTGGTGACTTTTAATTTAGTTTTGGTTTCAGTTTTGTGGCTATCCTATAGGTTTTGGTTTTCATGCAAAGTTGTTTAACATGCAAGAAAAAGTAAAGTACAGTGCATGTAAGTAAATTGCAATAAAGTAACTTTCAATAAAATAAAAGCGTACCTGGAGGGTCTTCCCGTCATCCCAAGCTACACTTAAAACACATGTTAAGGCATTTAAATATTTCAACAAGTACCTAGGTAAAGCTAAGAGAAGGGTTTTGGTTGTCGACCAAATTCCTAAACCTATTGCTAGTCATTTCTTATGACGTCTAGGTTGTTGGATTGGTTTAAGGATGATTTTCTTCACCAAAGAACAATTAAGTTCAATTATTCTTCTAAAACACCCCATCGTATCGAGGAAGTGTTTAAGACGAATCTTAAACATCTTTTCAATACTTCTAGGAATATTTTGAGTTCAAATGAATTTTATTGTATTGGTGAATTAATCATCAAAGGATTTTAATTTTGTTTTGTTTCTTGCTCAGTGAACTTAGGACATTTGAATATCTTATGTGTGAAGTGACACTTTACTTGATGCTTCATTTAAGAGTTATAACAATAAAAGCCTTTTAAGGGCAAAGTAATAAATATTTTAATGATTTAATTTGATTTGATTTAATCATAAAAATTAATTAATGATTATTAAGTTTGGAATAGGGTGGTTCGAATTATTTTAGATTTAATTTAAATCTTTACACATTAAGTGATATTATATTTCAAATTAACTTTTTATGTTTTAGATTTACTTATATTGAAAAAGGTGTTGAAATCTTTCATATGTTTTGATTTAACTCTTAATGATTTCATTTAGGTTTGTTGTTAAGGGATATTAATTTAATTTAATTTAGTTTAATTTGATTTAATTTAATTTAATTTAATTTAATTTAATTTGATTTAATTTAATTTAATTTAATTTAATTTAATTTAATTTAATTTTAATTTAATTTAATTTTAATTTAATTTAATTTAATTTTAATTTTAATTTAATTTTAATTTAATTTAATTCAATTTTAATTTAATTTTAATTTAATTTAATTTTAGTTTCAATATTTTAAATTTAATTTAATTTAATTGTTAAGGTGTTAATTTAATTTAATTTAATTTGAACTTTGACTTGACTTAATTTAATTTAATTTAATTTAACTCCAAGATTTTAAATTTGATTTTAATTATTGGGCCATTTAATATTTTAAGCTTTAATTCATTTAAGGGTTATCTTCTTTTAATTTTTAATTTATTTAGTTTGGATTATTATTTTAATTTTTAATTAAGAACTAAATATTATTGAAGTGACTTATTTAGGGATTTTTAAATTAAAGAATAAATATCCTCTTAATAATATCCCTATTTTAATAATCCAAAATTTAAATATATTCTTTCTAAAATTTAAATTATTTAATTAATTAAAGTTTCATTTTGATATTTTCAAAGTGTTTAACGGGTTTTTACCCTTTTAATTTCCCTAAGTTTCAGTCATCTAAGAGAAAATTAAAATCAAATATTTTTACCCTCCATTTTGATTAAACTTAAAGTTTTAATTAAGGGTTAAAATTCTTTAATTACCTTTATGCCCTTTTAGGCTTATTTATTTCATAACTCACTAAATTGAGCTCAAATGAATTTGAAATTTTTATGTCACCTCACTCACATATCACATTAGAGGAGAAAATGTGATTTTTCTGACTTTAATTTATTTATATAATTATTTTTAGTAAAAAATAAGAGTTTTCAATGGAAATCCAACAACATGACCAAGGCGAAGTTTCTGTCCTTAAGAAAATTATGGGACGTTCCTATCGACCAGAGGACCACTTGGACCAATTTTGGTGAATTTTTGAATTATATTTTATTTATTATAATTATTTTGAATTTTAGAGTATTAATTAATTTTAAAATAAAATAAAAATTAAAAATAGATTTTATATTTTTCTTAAATTTCTCTGACCTCAAAGAGTCCAGAGAAATAAATTTCATAATTTTCTAATTTTTCTTTGATTTATTAGAATTATTTTAGTGAAAAAGGTTGAAAATTCATTTTTTAATATTAAAAATTACATTAAGCCTTTAAAATTCAATATCTTATCCTAGGGACTTAAGAAAAATATTTGGTTTGTTCCTAAGTGATTAGGAGTCCAAATGTGACATTTTTATGATTTTTAATATTTTTGTGATTTTTATTATTTTTTAATTATTAAAATATTAAAGTATTGTGAAAAATCAACTTTTTTAGAAAATTCCAATTTTAATTTTACTAAACTCCCCTGATACCAGAGATGCTCCAAAACCAGTTTTGTGAATTTTTGAAAAGTATTTTTGGAGTTATGAATTTTTAAAGTTCCATTTTGCTTATGAGGCTTAATCAATCAGTTTTGGTGGGGTTAATCAAGTCCAATTGATTTCAAAATTTTATTTAAAGTTCCTCTGACCCTAAAGAGTAATGGAGAATTATTTTCAAGTCAATTTGTTGTGTGGTTAACTCTAATTAATTCAAATTCAATTTTGGGAGTTTAGGCCAATTAGGGTTATTATGAATGAATTAACTCAAAATATATTTTTCCTAGGGTCCCCTAGTCCTAAGAAATACCAACAAATTTTCCTAGAATTTATTTTACAACATGCTAATTATTGGAATTAGAATACCTAAAATAATGACATGAACTTGAAAAATCAATAACTTTTCACAGAGATGGCCTCTGACCTTGAAAAATTCAGGGAATGTTTTTAAGATCAGAGGCTTCAAAAGCCTTATGGTCTCATGCCATGGTGAATTATCTATGCAAATGGAGAATCAAAACATTCGAAATAGTAAATAAATTATTAAAAATAAAATACTCATCCAATTAACTTGATTTCTTTTCCACATTATTCTCCTCTATTCATTGAGCAAGAGGGTATTTTTATTTTATTTTTGTGATTTTTCTATGTAAAGATATGAATTTTTGAAGTTCTGGTATTTAAATAAATCCAAAAAAATCCTAATTTTCTACTTATTCGACTCGGCGCCGCGTCATCCTCATCCGGATCGAAAGCCCACGCGTCGCTCCGTGATTCAGCGCCACCATCTCAGTCAGCGCTACGGGGGCCCGCCATTCACGTACCATTACGCTGTCCGGCTTGATCTCGACCGTCCGCTCGATACACGAGCGATCCAACGGCTCCTGGCCATCGTCTCCGACTGGTGTGCACCCGTGACCGTCCACACAAAAACCTTAAGATCTCACTCGATTTTCCATGGATTTTTGTGTTCTTATACTCTATCGATTCGTCTTGAAGAGACGAACACATCTATACGGTTAAGGTGCATTGAAATCAACTCAAACTAAATGGAGAATCTCCAGGAGCTCGGGAGGAAGAGTGAGTTCATTCCTTTGCTCAGAGAAGTGAAGCTTCGATCTGAGGGTTGTGTCACCTTCGATTGAGGCGAAGCAAGCTCCAGATGAAGTCTCTTGCTCACGGGAAATGCCTAGGTACAAAAGTGACCAAGGCCGATCACAAAGCTTGGAGGCTGGAAGCAATGGTTGGCCTGGTGAGGGGGCTTTTTCTGGGGAACTTCTCCTCTTGGTCTGGTGAAGGTGTAGAGTCAATCAATTTGAAGATTGGCTCATTGTGGTGAAGTGTCCTGGTTTTGGTCTTGAATTTCAAGTCCAAAATTGGACTCACGGAGAGGGCTTTAGGGCAGGATTTCAGTGGGGATCAAGTTCTCTATGTCTAGAGAGGGATCTGGAGTGATTTTGGCAGAGTTTTGGTAAGGTTTGGTTCAACACCCTCTTTGGCCGAGAGGGGGTAGTGTTTAAATAGGAATGGCTAGAGGGCTTCCCAGGGGGGTTTGAAGGCTGGGATCAGCTGCTCAAGGGAGGAGAAGAAGAGCTCCAGTGGCCATTGGGGTTGGGACAGCTCAGCAGGTGAGTTTTGAATTTTTTGGCTCACATGGAGCTCTCGAGCATGGCGTTTTCCGGCGACCCAGGCGGCTAGTCGGCAGGGTCAGGTCACCCTCATGGTCAAGAAGGTCAAGGCTTGAGGTTTGTGAGCTCAATTGACTGTTGCCATGTGTAATGGGTTTTGATTTAAATGGAATGGGGGAAGAGGCTCTTTTGGATTTGGTTTGGTCAACCTATAGAAATGGGCTTGGTTCACCCACCAAGGCCTGATTTGGGCTGAAGGGAATCATATGGCTCAGCTGAATTGGAGTGGAGAAGTCTCCATCAAGATCATTTAGATTAATTTCGGGTTAGGGGGAATCATGGAAAGGGTAAAAAGGCTTAATCATTGGTTAAGAAAGGGTTCCCCACTCTCACCATTAATGGATTGGTGAGGAGTCTAAGGCTTTCATGGCTCCCATGTGGCTTGTGCATGGCTTCTTGGCTCACATTTGGCTTGGGAAATGGCTTGGTCAATGTCATGGGAATGGATTTCAGGAATTTTGGAATTTTGATGGGAATTTGGATAAAGTCTAATTGAAATAATTTAATCATAGGTTTCAAACTTTAGGGAATGATTTTATCAAGTGGATGATGAGAAGGAATTGTCATGTGAGCTTTGGATGAATTTTTGGGCTTTTGGATTTGGTGGAAGTGGGCTTTTTAAAAGGCTTAAATGGGTGGGGCTTTATATTTCAAAGTGGACTCTTGGATGAAGAATTTTCTGAAAGACCATGCCAAATAAATTTTGGGTTTAGTTTATGGATGTTTCATGAATGGTTTGGAATCAATTTGGTGTGATTTGGAGTAGAATTAGATTGAATTTGGGCTTTTTTGGTAAAGGGGCTAAGGTGGGCCAAATTGGGCTAACTTGGGCTAAGGTTGGGCTAAGGTTGAATTTGGTGTAAATTTAATGTTGAAAACTGTTTATGGGAGTGTTACAAAGAGTTTTCAACTTTGGTTGGGCTCTAATTTTGGGATTTCAGCCCATTTGGGTTAGGTTTGGGCTTAGGTCAATTTAAGGGATTTTGGTTTTGGGTTAGGTTTAGGTGGAGTTTAGGTTCAAATTTTGGCAAATCAAGTTAGTTTTTTTTATGGGGATGTTAGGAAGGCTTTAGAAAAGATTTGGGACCAATTGGAGTTGAATTAGGCTAGGTTTGGGTCATGGGTCAAAATTAGGCCTTAAGCCCCAAATTGGAATTGGGCCCATATGTCAATCAAATTGGACTTTAATTTGGTCTAAATTGATATTAAGGATATTGAATTGAAGTTTAAAATTGAATTGGACCAAAATTGAGGGCAATTGGGGTGGTTTGGTTTGACATTGGGTTAAAAAAATGGGTCAAATTGGGGATTTTGGTAAACGTGGGGTAAATTGGCAAAATTGGCCCATGATGTAGTTGAAAAAAATGAAATTAAGAATATTTGGGATTTTTTTGGAATTTTTTGGGAATTTTTAGAATTTTTGGATTTTTTGGGGTAAAAGGGTATTTTGGTAATTGGGGGGGGTTTAGGGGTATTTTTTGGAAATTTTGGTATTTTTGGCCAAAGATGGTCAATTTGAGTGGTGGGAAGTGTTTAGGATTGATTTTGAAGGATCTTGGCTAATTTAGGTAATTTTACAAATTTTGGGTCATTTCAAGGGTATTTGGTAGGTTTGGTGGGTCCGGGGCCCTGGGGTCAAACATTGAAATTTTTAAAAAAAGGAAGATTGATCAAGTGTGAGTGAAATGGAATCATTTTGGTTGAGCCATGAAGTCATATGAAGCCCATGTGAGTCATGAGAGGACTCATTTGAGGCATTCACTATGTTGTTCCTAACCCTCTTAGCCAGGGGCTTAGGGGTTAAGGACCATCCATATGAATTACCTACATGAGTCAGGGAGTCAAGCTAGGTATGAATGGTTTTAGGACTTGGAATGTGTGTGAGAGTGTAGTGTATGTGCAAGTCAACCCTCACCAGACCAGGCCATCCAGGGTATTCCTAAGGCCAAAAAGTATTATAGGGAACTCATCCTTTAAACCTCCACATTTGATTTCAACCCTCTAGGTGATTAGGGGTCTACAATCAAGCTTGTGGGGTATGCAGGGAGTTAAGAAATAGTTTGAATTTCTAAATGGTGGGTTTCATTTCTAGTCCTCTAAGATTAGCCAAAAGAAAAGCCTAAGGCTAGATCTTAAGTACTAAAGAAAGAAGCAAAAGACCTCACCAAAATTGAGGTCAACAACTGGACCCCCAATAGGTGTGGTGTGCTAACCAAGCACACCTCGCGTATTGGCGTTGACTGAAGAGATCAACAAAACCAACACAGATGTCCAGGTAACAAACTTAGGACGAAGTAGAAGAATTTCCGCTGGGGAGTATCGGGTATATTTCCAAGACCGGAGATTCCCGAACTCTCGGCGGGAATGGAAAAGGAGATGAACTCCAAATCACAAGATCTGGGGAATTTGATTTAGATTTCATTTTACTTTTAAATTTCAAGTTTCAATGTGTGAGTTTAGATTTCTATTTGTTCTGAATTTCAATTTCGATTGAAGTTTAATTCAAAATCAATTTAAGGAAATGTTGAATTTGAAATTTGGATTTGAAATGAGAATTGAAACCTGGGTTTCAACCTCGGGATTGCGAAGAGAACTGGAATTTAGGCACCAGCCTCGGAGCGAGAATCAGAGTTTAAGTATCGACAAAAAAAGGATGAGAATCAGAATTTAGATACTGATCTCGAGAGAGTGAGATTTGAAATTTAAGTATCAATCCAGAACGAGAATCGAAATTTAGATATCGATCTCGGAAAGAGAGTCGAAATTTAGTTACTGACCTCGAAATGAGAACTGAAATTTAGGTACCAGTCTCGAAAGTTGTGAATCGAAATTTAGGTATCAATTCAAATGAGAGTCAGAATTTGGTACTGACCTCGAAGGAAGAGAACTGGAATTTGGTACCAGTCTCGGAAATTTAGAACTGAAATTTGGTATCAATTTGAAAGAGAGTTGGACTTTGGTACCGACCTCGAAAGGAAGAGAACTGGAATTTGGTACCAGTCTCAGAAATTTAGAATTGAAATCTGGTATCAATTCGAAAGAGAGTCGGAATTTGGTACCGACCTCGAAGGGAAGAGAACTAGAATTTGGTACCAGTCTCAGAAATTTAGAATTGAAATTTGGTACCAATTCGAAAGAGAGTCAGAATTTGGTACCAACCTCGAAGGAAGAGAACTGAAAATTGGTACCAGTTTCGAAAATTTAGAATTGAAATTTGGTATCAATTCGAAAGAGAATCGAAATTTGGTACCGACCTCGAAGGAAGAGAACTGGAATTTGGTACCAGTCTCGAAAATTTAGAATTGAAATTTGGTATCAATTCGAAAGAGAGTCGGAATTTGGTACCGACCTCGAAGGAAGAGAACTGAAATTTGGTACCAGTCTCGGGAATTTAGAATTGAAATTTGGTACCAGTCTCGGGAATTTAGAATTGAAATTTGGTATCAATTTGAAAGAGGATCGGAATTTGGTACCGACCTCGAAGGAAGAGAACGAGAATTTGGTACCAGTCTCGGAAATTTAGAATTAAAATTTGGTATCAATTCGAAAGAGTGTCGGAATTTGGTACCTACCTCGAAGGAAGAGAACTGAAATTTGGTACCAGTCTCAGAAATTTAGAATTGAAATTTGGTGTCAATTCGAAAGAGAGTCGGAATTTGGTACCGACCTCGAAGGAAGAGAACTGGAATTTGGTACCAATCTCGGAAATTTAGAATTGAAATTTGGTATCAATTCGAAAAAGAGTCGGAATTTGGGACCGACCTCGAGGGAAGAGAACTGGAATTTGGTACTAGTCTCGGAAATTTAGAATTGAAATTTGGTATCAATGCGAAAGAGAGTCGGAATTTGGTACCGACCTCGAAGGAAGAGAACTGGAATTTGGTACCAGTCTCGGAAATTTAGAATTGAAATTTGGTATCAATTCGAAAGAGAGTCGGAATTTGGTAGCGACCTCGAAGGAAGAGAACTGGAATTTGGTACCTGTCTCGAAAATTTATCTGTATGAAGAGGAACCCAGTCTTATGCCATTAGAACCAAATCGAACAAAGTTCATGGCTCCGTGTCAACAGAACTAGGAGATCATCTAAAACACAGAGGAAAGAGAACTGAAAGGAACTGGTAAGCATACCAAGCTGAAAAGACTTGACTTAACGACAAGTGGGAGAGAATATTCAAATTTCAAAAGAGTTTCCAACAGATTTCGATGGAGGAAAGAACTAAAAGGTTCAAATCAGAGGTTTGAGATCGAAATTCAATTCGGAGTTTAGATTCGTTTTGTTTATCCTTTAACGATCCAATTTTATTTTTTGTTGTTTATTTAGTGTTCATGTGAATTGAAGTTCATTTTAATATTCAGATTTTTAAGAAAAGTTCTCATTTATTTTCTTTTCTTTTTTGTTCTTCGTTCAAAGTTCATTTAACTCTAATGGCGTTTCCCAGTCAATTTGCACAAAAAGAGGTGAAAGCAAAATATGACGTAGTCGTTTTCATTCCAACTTGCTGAAAATACATCATACAACTTGATCTAATCATGATGACATTTTCCTCGGAAATTTAATGTCTCATACAATCCATGTAAATCCAAAACGGATTGTGTAAGACTCTTGTTGATCCATCCAAAAGCGTCTGTCAAAAATCCATGTATGAATAGTAAGAAACATGGGCAATAACATCACCTTCCAAGCCACCCTTGGCAGGAATGCCGCATGGATGTGTATTGGAGGTGTGCTATTTCCCATGTAACTCACAGCTCATAGGACCAAAGATTCTCCAATTCTGGATCTGGCTGAAAGTGGTAAGGCATTTTTCTGTCGTCCATTCTTCTAAAAGTAACTGAGATCCGCTCCACAGGCACTCCTGGAATGCAATGCTTCGCAACGTCTGCTCCGTTTCCTTTTAACACCAGGATGGAACCTATCGGTAGTGGTATCTCCACCGACCCTCGGAACTCACCGGGGCCTGCAATCCGGAGGTCAAATTCAAACATGATGTTGCACTGGTTGACAAATGACACTGTGCAGAAGGGTCTAACAAAGTGATGATTGTCTATATGTGGAGGTATGCAGTCGCCTTCCTTGTAGATGTTAATACTGCAGCTGTTGGGTATGCAATCTGCAGGCAATACCCTCCATGTTATCATCCTTTTCACCATTATTTTAATGATTCTTGGCATCAGATCCACCTCACTGCGATGGAGTATCCCTGGTGGGTTTCCTTTTCTGTCTATGGCAAAATTGTAGCAACATCCGCATTGGATTGTAACTCTTCCTCTTCCTGGCATCCATCTTCGGGGTTCTGAATAGGTCTTTTCTCTCAGGCAGCCAACTCGGCCCATTTTCTGTAATTCGAGGATGCAATCTACAATTTGTTGTTGCTCGTAATCTTAGAATACATCTGTATGCAGCTCGAGGCCGTCTAAAATGTTGACCCTCTTGTTTCCAATTCTTTCAAAGTATTCAAAGGTTTTCTTCTCAACTAGTTGCATTTTCTCCAGCTCGTATTCCGGGATTATCTAAGGTCCTCGGTGTCTAGTAACATACTGCGGGATGTATGGCTCAACCCCAGCACATTCTTCTGCATGTCTCGGCTCCTCGGGGATAGTCTCTGTAGGGATATCCTCCGGGGTTGCTTTCACAACAAGACTCTTCGGATTCTGTACATCTGCTCGGCATCGAGGTACTTACTCTACTTCTGTTTTTTATTGGTACTTTTTTTATCTGTTCCGACTTTCTTGGAGTTGACTTTATTCTTTCTAGTTCCTGACGAAATGGTCTCCTTTGAGCATTTGAACTAACAGTATCCACTGTCTGTTTATGTTGATCTTCTGCTAACTTGGTCAACATTTTGCGAATGCGACGATTCTTATTTCTTCGCTGGGTAGCAGTGAGAGTAGCTCTCCTTACCCCTTGAATTTCTGCGGGTGCGACGCTGACAAGCCTACCCTCTGCTGTGGCAACCATGGACTTAACTTTCTTATTTTCTCCGGTTACATGAGCGGCGTTTGCTTTTCTTTTCTTGCTGCTGGATTGGTGGCTTGGGCCACCCGTTTTCATCACTGTCTGGCTGTGAAGTTCGTCTCGATCAATTGGAATCCAATCATTTTCTTCGTTTTGTAAGCCGACTAGTGTGAAGTCTGAGTCAATCTCTATCATTGCTCCATCCCTCACCCTCTTTTCATCAAGTGCTCGACTCACGCCATTTCTAAAGTTTAGAACCAACCGCCCATTTGACATTTCCCTGCGAAAAAACAAGGAAATGATCAGGGGCTGTACTAAGAATAAGAACAACAAGAAAAACACTTAAAAATTCTTATTCACTTCTTTTAAATTTAAAGAAAGTAGGAAAAGATGAGAAAATATCAGGAATGAATGGATTTAAAAGGAAAGATTGACATTTTATTATTACGATTTCCCATGTTTTCTTTTTAACATTATAGTTGATGAGATTTTTTTTATCATCCATTTTATTTTGTTTTGGGTTCGGACCCAGTCACAAAGTGATTACTTCACCCGTGTTTCTAGGGATAAGATTCTACTTTAGAGGCCACCCTTCGAAACATCAGGTTGCGTAATACTTCTTTAAATATCGTCCATTGATTGGAAGCATGGGTCGTTCTCCACGACAATTCACCAGTTGGTAGGAACCTCCAGAGTAGACTGTCTCGACCACAAATGGTCCCTCCTAGGTTGGTTCAAACTTACCTCCTTTCTTGCGGTGTGCAAGGATAGGTCTTTTAAGAACAATAACTAAGTCATCGACTTTGAAAGTTCTTGGGCGGACCCGTTTATAATGGGTCTGGATCATCTTGGCTTGATACAGTTCCAAATTCTACTGCGCGGAAAATCTTTTCCCTTCCAAGCTTTCCAATTCTTCCAGTCGTAGTCTGGCATTTTCTTCTGTAGTGATCTTTTATGCAACTGCAATTCGGAGTGACGGAAGTTGAACTTCCAGGGGCAAGACGGCCTCAGACCCGTACACTAAAGCGTAAGGAGTAGACTGAGTAGGAGTCCTAAAAGTCGTCCTGTAGGCCCATAAGGCTTTCAACAACTTCTCATGCCAATTTCTCTTGTTGTCGTCCAAAGTTTTCTTTAAAATTTGAACGAGAGTTTTATTAAAGGCCTCGGCCAAGCCGTTTGCTCTTGGGTAGTAGATCGTTGAGTATCGCCAATCGATCCCGTGTCTTCTGACAAAATTGTTGATCTTTGTACTTTTGAATGCAGACCCATTATCTGAAATGATCCTGTGCGGTACCCCAAAATGGTAGACGACTTGGTTCTTGAAAAATTGTAGCACGTGGTGTGCCTTCACTTCTCTGAGTGGTATATCTTCTGCCCATTTAGAAAAGTAGTCTGTAGCTGCAAGAATGAAGCGATGTCCTCTTGAAGAAGGTGGCTCTATCGGACCCACTATATCTGTGCCCCAATACTCAAATGTCCACGACGCGATTGTCGGATGTAGCACATTTGGAGATTGGTGCAGAACCACTCCGTGCACTTGGCACTGGTGACAACTTTTGGAAATTTTCATACAGTCGGTCATCATTGAGGGCCAGTAGTACCCTAATCTTTTAATCTTCATTTTCATTTTCCGACTCGACTGATGAGCACCACAAAGTCTTGAGTGTACTTCTTTGACAATTTCACGAGCCTCGGACCTGCTCAGGCACCTTAGCCACATCTGGTCAAAAGATCTTTTGTATAACGTGTTGTTTATTAATGCGTAAGACAAAGTTATTTTCTTGATTTGATGGGCTAATGACTTATCGTCCGGTAAGTTTCTTGTTTGCAAGAAGTCTATTAGTAGCTGCCACCAATCTTCTGTATTTTTTGTCACTCCTGCAATTTTTTCTTCTGCTTTTTCTGATTTGTGTATTGTATCCATGTCAAGCTGTGATAGGACTTGTCATCCCTGAACTGACATTTCAACTGACTCATCCTGTAAGGAGGCAAATTCCTTTGCAAGACGGGCTAACACATCTGCGAGAGCATTTTCTCTTCTTGGAATCTTGTAGATTGTTCCAACAATTTCATGGCATACTGAAAGTATTATTCGAGCATTGGCTTTAAAATTTTATACTGTCCGGCGACTTGTTGAATGATCAACTGAGAATCTCCATAGATGTTGATGTCCGTTATTCCTATCTGAATGGTTAATTCCAATCCGGTTATGAGGTCTTCGTATTCCGCTTCGTTGTTTGTACACGGTTCTGTTAAGTGGTAGGAGTACCTTAACATCCCCCACTCCGGTGTTATAAAGATTAGTCCGATTCCTGCCTTACCTGGCACTATCATTTGTGATTCTTTATTTTTCTGCGCTGAGGGCGCACCGTCGAAGTATAGTTCCCAACGTCGATCATCGGGGTCTTCTAGGCTCATTATCTGCTCGTCTGGCAAATCGTCGTCGAGAGGCGAATCCGCCGGCAAAGGGTGTGCTGCGAGGAAGTCTGCTAGGACTTGCCCCTTTACGGCGTGAAGAGGAACGAAAGTTATGTCGAATTGCAATAGTATCATCGACCACCTGGCATGTCTGCCAGAAAGCGTCGGTCAGGTCATCAAGTATTGCAACGGATTAACTCTCGAAATAAGGTTGACCTTATGAGAAAGCATGTAATGCCTGAGCTTTTGAGCGGCGAAGATCAGGGCTAAACAATGCTTCTCAATCGGATGATACTTTACTTCCATCAGGATTAGACGACGGCTTAGGTAGTAGAGAGCATTTTCTTTTCCCTCATCATTGACCTGGGCTAGCAGGGCTCCGAGAGAATCGTCTAAAGCCGCAGTATAAAGTATCAACGGTCTACCCGAGACTGGGGCTGCTAATACAGGAGGTTTCATTAAATATTGCTTAACGTCCTTGAAAGCCAGCTGGCATTTCTCATCCCAAATGAATTTGGCGTCCTTTTTAACCAATGTCGATAAGGGCTAACACCTACCTGACAAGTTCGAGATAAAGCGTCAAAGATATGCCAACTTCCCATGAAAGGATCGTAGTTGTTTCAAAGTTTTAGGAGGAGGCATTTCTAAAATAGCTTTAATCTTCTCCGGATCGATTTCAATCCCGTGATGTCGGACAACAAATCCTAAGAATTTCCCGGAGGTGACGTCGAAGGTGCATTTTAAAGGATTCATTTTAAGGTTAAATTGTCTTAGTCGCTCGAAAACAATTCTCAAATCATACAGGTGATCTTCCTTCAGTTTACTTTTGATGATCACATCATCCACGTAGCACTCGACTTGGTTGTGAATGAGATCATCAAAATCTTCATCATCGCTCTTTGGTATGTTGCTTATGCGTTCTTTAGTCCGAATGGCATTACTGTGTAGCAATACACTCCGATCGGCGTTCTTAATGTCGTGAGCTTTTCGTCTTCTGGTGCCATCTTTATCTGGTTCTATCCCGACGATCCATCCATAAATGAGAAAATTTCATGCGTCGAAGCGATGTCGATCATCAGTTCTGGGATTGGTAGTGGAAATTCATCATTTCGACATGCTTTATTCAAATCTCTGAAATCCACACAGATTCTGATCTGACCATTCTTCTTTCTGTCTGGTACCTCGTTGGCTAACCAAGTTGGGTATTGTTCTTCACAAACAAATTTAGCATCTATTAGCTTCTTAACTTCGGCTATTACTTGTTGTTCAATCTCTAGACGCATTCTTCTGGGAGCTTGTCTGGCTGGAACGGAAGTAGGATCCACTCTTAGCCCGTGAACTGCGACTTCTGGAGCTAATCCTGGCATTTCATCTTAACTCCAAGCAAAACAGACCTTGAATTCCATTAATATCTTGATTATGTCTTCGGAGTCATCTTTATTGAGTAAGGAGCTAACAAAGGTAGGCCTAGGCTCTTCGCTAGTACCTAAGTTAACTTCCATTAACTCGTCTATTATAGATTTGATTTCTTCTTCGAATTTTGGTGGAGCATCTCCGATTGGTAGATCTTCGAGATCTTTTGAAGCTTCCAAGCAGTCTTTATTAGGTTCGCAAGTGACAACCAAGCAAAATCCCGTATCATCAACTGATCCTACTGTGTCGAATCCGAGACCATGTTTTGAATTGGGAGGCGACCGGCATTATTCCATAATTTTTCAAAGTGTTGTGATTAACCTTTTGTCCATCGTCGAGGTAAGACACCGCGTTGAATTAAATTTTGAACACAGGGAGAGTACCACTCAAAAGGTTGTTCCATTAATTCAGATGAAGTAACATCTTCAAATTGTACATCACTTTCAGTTTTGGAAGAAGAAGCACCACGGTAAAACTTGATCGGCTTAGCACCGCCACCATGTACCTCCTTGACCACCATACCCTCGACCTTATTAGAATAGATCGAGGTCAGGGTCATAGTATGTACATAATGGTTAATCTTCTTGTACATTGATTTATATTCTTCATTCTTTTCATCTTCGAGAGAAATCTTGAATTGTGGCTTCTTTTGACTTATTGTCACTGCATCTTTCTCAATTTCTTCTTTTTCTTCTTTGGAACTGTTCTCCCAATCAACATCGATGACCGGTTTCTTCTGTCCAGCTGTTCTAACGTCTCTTCCACGACCTCGTCCCCGGCCTCGACCTCGGGTGCGAGTTCTGGAGAAACCTTCACCCTCTCGCCGTAAGGGAGTGGTGAGTAACTGTTGGACTAGAATTTCATGCTCTTCATCATCTCGAATTTCTTTTGCTTCATTTGGTATGGTATTTCTGGAAAAGATTGTTTTCTTCGGAGGCGCGTAGTAGGCCGCATCTTCATGAATTCCAATTTCGTGCACGGAGAACGGTTGCAAATCACCTTTGATGCACTGTTCCCCTCCTTCGTAATACTTTATGCACTGGTGCAGAGACGACGGTACCATCCGATTTTCATGGATCCACGGTCGGCCCAGTAGAGCGTTGAACGATGTCTCAGAATCAATTATATGGAATTTTGAGGTTGTCTTTTCTAAATCACCGATCTTCATTAGTAGTGTTATCGATCCAAGAGCTGTTTCTCCTTTTTGATTGAAGCCTCTTAATAACATCTTGTCTACTTCAAGCTCGCGAGCATCAATTTCCAAATATGTTAGCGTCCGAAGATTCATTATGTTGATTGATGCTCCCGGATCAACCAACACTCTAGAGAGCGTAAAATTTCCAATAGTGACTGAAATATATAACAGTTGTTGGATCAGCTGTTCCCATTAATAGATCATTGTCCGTGAAGGTAACACCTCGCTGTTCTTTTAACGAGCAAACCTCGTTGGAGGAATCACCGGCCATTTGAGCTAAACAAATCTCCGGATCAAGTAAAGCCTTGATCAGAGCTTCCCTCATCTCCTTTGACAGGATCGAGCGTCGTATATGCTTAGTTTGGCTGGTAGCTTCCTAAGATGGGCTAGCACGTTGTAGTCCACTTTATTACCATGTTCCTTGGTTTCTTCCTGAATGGGCAGTTCCTCTGCTGGGGTTGACTCTTCCTGAGGAACCACCTGCTTTCTTTTATCTTTTGGACCCATTTTCGAGGTAGAACTTTTCCGCTTCTTAGATTGACCTCTGTTATCTCTTCTAAATTTACTGGTGTCTCCTCTTGAATCAGAACAAATGGCTCTTCTAAAATTGCTTCGGTGTTTGATAGTTCTAATTCAATCGTAATCGGAGCTCCTCGAAATTCACAAATAGGCTCGTTGCTTGTTGAACTTTCATAGCCTCTTTTGTGAACATCCTCTTCGTCGTGGTCATTGAGGTTTAGTATGAGTTGAGAATCATTATTTATATCAGAATCGAGGTCCGGATTAGCTTGGTTGTCGCTAGTT
Organism: Papilionanthe hookeriana x Papilionanthe teres; assembly: GCA_022702705.1. NCBI lineage: Eukaryota > Viridiplantae > Streptophyta > Magnoliopsida > Asparagales > Orchidaceae > Papilionanthe > Papilionanthe hookeriana x Papilionanthe teres. The sequence goes on along the minus strand of CM040424.1, from coordinate 105,349,096 downwards.
ACGTAATCGTTAGAAACAGTCAAAACGTAGCCAACGCCATAACCCTTATCATTATAAGATCCCACCGGGGCGAGCATATAATCATACAGAGTCAGGAGTTCGAGGGATTTCTCCCCCGAATAGGAAACAACCATCCTAGGATAAGCGACCCCTAGTCTACCCTTCGGAGCCTCGGTCTTCTTTTCTTCCACGATCTTCTCCTCCTTCTGGGGCGGTTCTTCAATCGCAAGTGATAGTGCCGGCTCGACAGGTTTCAAATTCTGAGTTGAAGCGCGTACCGAAGTGGTCTGGATGTGATCCAAGATTTTCTTTGAAGACTTTAACCAGACAATACTCCATCCATCATCGGTTGTGTAATGGTCTATCAGAACAATAGGATCCGTCGAGATAACATTGACGGAACCTCCTTTCTGGGGTTCCTTCATGTATTCCTTCGGGATCGTTATGTTCTCTTTCCGGAGATTGTCATCAAGCCAACTCTTGAAAGTGATGCAATCCTCTATCTTGTGTCCGAGCATCCGATGGTAAGGGCAATAGTTCGGATGATCTTTCTTGTTGACTTCTTCCGGCCTCTTGGGCTCTGGCAGCTGAAAATCCGGTGTCTTCATTAAACTGCGGAACATCTTCGCTATTGCTTCAGTTTTGAATGGATATTCCATATTCAGCAAATCTTTCAGGGTACGCTATGGATGAGACTGTTGTTCATAATGTTGAGGTGACTGATAGCTCGGTCGAGGCTGTTGATAGCCCTGCTGAGGTTGTTGGTAAGTACGCTGCGGTGATTGATAGCTAGGTTGTGGCCGTTCTGGCTGTATCTGCACTGACTGCTTGCCCTCATCGACTGCCGCGACGATTCTGGATTTCTTTTCAAATGTTTTCACGGGCTTCTGTTTATCGGTCTTGTCCACGAAACTTAGCTGCTTTGCTTCCTCTTGTAAGCTTCGACCTTGCTAAGCAGCTTCTTGAAAATCTTGATTGTAAATCCTTAAAGGAGAAGTGCTATCGGGCCGTGCATGCTTTTAAGCAAGATGCTGACTGCATGTTGTTCCTGAAGCTGTGGTTCACACTTCATGCTTAAGTTTCTCCATCGAAGTATGTAATTCACTAAAGTCTCGTTCAGTTTCTGTTGTTCCACTACTAGATCATCGATAGTGATTTGGTGCTGAGCCCCGACAAACCGCTTAACGAAGAGATTCTCTAGTTCGGAAAAGGTCTTTACTGAACCGTTCGGCAATTCTGCGTACCAGTCGAAGGCAATCCCTGATAAACTGCTAACGAACTGTCGGAAGAGTAAAGCGTCACTCCCACAGGCATTGCAACAACTAGCATGAAAATGTGCAACGTGCTATCGAGGGTTTCCTGTTCCATCAAAAGTCTTAAACAGAGGTGGTACAAAGCCTTTCGGGTATTGGATTGTATCGAACTCTTCGGGGTAAGGTCTACCCGTCTGAATAGATGCTCCACTCTTAGATTGTGCTAGGGCTTCTCGCACCTGCTATTCTACCATGTTTTTGATGTCCTTTTCTGGAATCATGCTTTGTGCAGGATCTTTCTTTGGTTGTTCGTCTCCGTTGACGGATGTGATCTCTTTTCCTCCATCTGCAATATGGATAATTTCTGGGGGTGTCTCTTTCTCGAGGTCGAACTCGACTCGGAGAGTGGCTAAAGTGGCAGCCATCTCTTCCATCCTCTTTGCCATCTGGGAAATTGTATCATCCTTCTCTTGAAGTCGTGCTCTCATCACATCCTGTTCATCTCTTTCTGCAGCCGCTGGAGCACCTTGTGTAGCTGATGATGCTCGCATCTCAACCATGTTGATTTCAGCATACTCGTCATCCTTAAATTCTGATGAATCAACTTCATCTTCTAGTTTTTCTTTTCATTCTTTTGCTAACGTCGGATGTCAGTCCTTAACTTGTCCATGGCATCTTCTAGCGGCCTTTTCCGCACGGTCTCGCAGTTGTCACGTGACAGTTATTGAACTTATTTTCCGGGAGTCCCCTTTATTGCAGTAAAACTTTCTTCTGATTCAAGTCTCCTGACGAGACTTTTCTTCTTATGTCATTCTTTTGGTCTTAGCTCGCCAGTAGTAGGTCGCCGTACCATCCTTCTTGCAGCCGAAAGCTTAGGACCGGATGGTCTGTCAGCTATATGCTGGAAGGTGGTATCCTCCCTAATTTGCAGACCCGATACGACAACGGGTGAACTGACTTTTATCTTCTTCTTTGGTTTCTCTGCGGCAGCAACATGCTCTATTCGCGGTCCGAGGCGGGATTTAGCTGGAACTCGTCCCATCCTTCTTAAGATTTCTGACACAAGGCATCTTTCTTTCTTTGCCAATCATTCTATCACAGCTTGCAGTCGAGTAAATGACATAGTCGTATCCCTTTTCCTTTTGTAATTGTTGCAGTACGCAGGTCACGGTAATGCAGCGGCGATCCTTCGGACATCCTCTTCATCTGATGCGGCAGAGAGAGGGTGAAACCTGCTCCCTTCCAACAGAGATGTATACTCAGGCAGTTCAGGGATATCTTCTAGGAAAGCAATTTCAGCGGCTTTAGCCTTCTCAACCCGGGCTATCTTTCTGCTTCTATTCCTTCTTTGAGTTCGAGTTAGGGGTGCAACTCTCGAACTAGACCCAATTTCGAAAATAGACGGTATCGTAGCAAAATCTGTACCCTCCACGGTGACAGGCTCATCACGGACTTGGATTTCCTTCCCCTTCGGCTTGGCGAAGTCGGGGTAGGTGCGAGAGATGACTAGATCGGTGGGGGTAGAGACAACGATCCTCGTACGAACAGTAGTACTCCTTTCAGCTGGAACCCTTTGCAGGGGAGGGAATTCTTGAGTCGATTTCAGGTTGAACTCAATCAGGGGTTTCTCAGTTTCTGACACTTTGTCCATTAGTGTGAAAAGAGTGACGTCAGTGAACTTGATATATGTATTACCAAATCCTTGTCCGAAACGGATGATCCCATTGTCAGGCAGCTCATCCTTGTAGACAGCCAAGTCCAGTCCGTTGGTGAAGGAGAAGATTAAATTTGGGGCAGTCATTTTCTATAGGGCAGATTCCGAATGTCAGTCTCGAATTATACTTTCTTTCGTCATAAAGTTTAGGACGAAAAAGAAAGAGTCCGAACACATTTTCATTTATCTTAGTGTATTTGTGAATTTTTTTAAAAGAGATTGTTTATTAGAAGGTTGTTTATTAACGGGTTCGTTTGTTAGAAAAAAGCGATTAAAGGGAAAAGGTTATAGAGAAGGTAAAGGGCCCGATTTAAAATTGGAAAGGAAGAGTAAGTCTTATGCAAGACTTCTCGACTCGAAGGACCGCTCCTAAACTAACACCTATTGGGGGTCCACCCCACCTTAGAAAAGAGGTAAAAGGATCTCGAAACCTCTCCGTTTAAGGCTGTCTAAATAATGGCTCCTAAATCCGAGAGGAGTTGGCTATACTCGTTCAAGATAGAAATGAACGGGGTATTCCAACGGAAGAATGGTAGTTTGCTCCACTAGGGACATGGATACACTACCGATTTATGAAAGAAAAACCATCTGATAAAAATGGAGAGAGGAACTATTCCCCAGCGGAGTCTCCAGAAATTGTACGGCTTATTTTTGGGTTGTGTGTTTTATTTTAAAAAGGGGGTCTCCTACAGAAATTGTGCGGCGAATTTTAAGATTTTAAATTTAATTTATATAAATATATAATTTAGAAAGAAGCATTTGATTTTGAAAATAACTTTAAATTTGAAAGTTTTAAGATATGAAATCAAACCGATCTCACATCCCGAATAGTTTATATAAACGAGCACCGCACCACAAACCATGTTTTTATCCCGAGGAATGGACACACTGCTTGATGATGGGGCTCGATTAAATAAACTAAAAAATTTGTGACATTCGTTTGGTCTGCGAACCAATTTTATAAGACGACAAATTCCTCTACTTAATATGAAGGGATTAAGCAGGGTTTATATTACCTAGGTTCTTAAAGTTCCATATAAGGGCAAGCCCCTATAGTTAATTACATCTTAAATGACAAGAATCATTTAAGAAAACTCTCGATAATGATCAGTGGTTTTGCTCTCAAGAATTCCAAAGTTTAAGGTTTTCAAAGGATTGGATTTTGGAAATTTCAATAGGGATCAGCTCAAATTTGGAACAGTTTATTTTAAGAGTCCAAAGGAAGAGAAGTAGGTGAAGATGAGGATCCAAAAAGAATCTAGGCAACTTCCCAAACTATCCTATTGTTTGGCTTCGAGTTTAAGAAAATTATTTAATGTTGCAATCCTACCAATTTTAATTAATTAGGACTTATATTTGTATGACACAATCACACAAATAGCCTTGAAGATGTGAGGGATTATGTCGTACCAAACGACTACCTCGGAGTCCTAAGACCGGTTAGGGCTTAATTTACATGACATGATCAGGCAAATGCCTAACGAAGAGTTGAGGAATTATGTTGCACTAGGCAAACTACCTCGAAGTCCTATGGCTTGGTTATTTAATTCTAAGAAAGGTTTAGCTGGTGTTGATCCGAGTTTTACTGATGACGATGGCCGTGCTGCCCACCATGCTCCAAGCTCCTTGTTGTTGCAGAGGTTTAGTTGTAGAATGTGAAAATCAAGAGATGAGAAAAGTGTTTTGGTTTAGAAATCTTAAAGTCCAAATATTTTTAATATTTTAATTAAAACAAATCTTAAAGTTATTTAAACAGAACCGATTATGATCCCAAGGTTCCGTCATCCCGGCACCATTATTTTCATCGAATTCACTTAGTCCAGATGAATTTGCTAAACTCAACTGAATGAGTTCCACACTTTCATTTAGACCGTGGGAAATCCGGTTAGGTTACATCATCCGAGGTATTCCCGATCATTCAACAAGACGTTTTAATTTAATTATAATTGTAGTTTTGTTGTTCTGTTTGTGATTAAATTTTGTGTTGTTTTATATTTTGGAATGTTGTGGCGGTGAATTTTATCTTGTGGTGACTTTTAATTTAGTTTTGGTTTCAGTTTTGTGGCTATCCTATAGGTTTTGGTTTTCATGCAACGAGTTGTTTAACATGCGAGAAAAGTAAAGTACGATGCATGTAAGTATATTGCAATAAAGTAAATTGCAATAAAATAAAAGCGTACCTGGAGGGTCTTCCCGTCATCCCAAGCTACACTTAAAACACATGTTAAGACATTTAAATATTTCAACAAGTACCTAGGTAAAGCTAAGAGAAGGGATTTGGTTGTCTACCAAATTCCTAATCCTATTACTAGTCATTTCCTATGACGTCTAGGTTGTTGGTTTGGTTTAAGGATGATTTTCTTCATCAAAGAACAATTAAGTTGAATTATTCTTCTAGAACACCCCATCGTATCGTGGAAGTGTTTAAGACGAATCTTAAACATCTTTTCAATACTTCTGGGATTATTTTGAGTTCAAATGAATTTTATTGTATTGGTGAATTAATCATCAAAGGATTTTAATTTTGTTTTGTTTCTTGCTCAGTGAACTTAGGACATTTGAATATCTTATGTGTGAAGTGACACTTCACTTGATGCTTCATTTAAAAGTTATAACAATTAAAGCCTTTTAAGGGCAAAGTAATAAATATTTTAATGATTTAATTTGATTTGATTTAATCATAAAAATTAATTAATGATTATTAAGTTTGGAATAGGGTTCGAATTATTTTAGATTTAATTTAAATCTTTACACTTTAAGTGATATTATATTTCAAATTAACTTTTTATGTTCTAGATTTCCTTATATTGAAAAAGGTGTTGAAATCTTTCATATGTTTTCATTTAACTCTTAATGATTTCATTTAGGTTTGTTGTTAAGTGATGTTAATTTAATTTAATTTAGTTTAATTTGATTTAATTTAATTTAATTTAATTTAATTTAATTTAATTTTATTTTATTTTAATTTAATTTAATTTTAATTTTAATTTAATTTAATTTAAGTTTCAATATTTTAAATTTAATTTAATTTAATTGTTAAGGTGTTAATTTAATTTAATTTGAACTTTGATTTGACTTAATTTAATTTACTTTAATTTAACTCCAAGATTTTAAATTTGATTTTAATTATTGGACCATTTAACATTTTAAGCTTTAATTCATTTAAGAGTTATCTTCTTTTAATTTTTAATTTATTTAGTTTGGTTTATTATTTTAATTTTTAATTAAGAACTAAATATTATTGAAGTGACTTATTTAGGGAGTTTTAAATTAAAGAATAAACATCCTCTTAATAATATCCCTATTTTAATAGTCCAAATTTTAAATATATTCTTTCTAAAAATTAAATTATTTAATTAATTAGAGTTTCATTTTGATATTTTCAAAGTGTTTAATGGGTTTCTACCCTTTTAATTTCCCTAAGTTTCAGTCATCCAAGAGAAAATTAAAATCAAATATTTTACCCTCCATTTTGATTAAACCTAAAGTTTTAATTAAGGGTTAAAATTCTTTAATTACCTTTATGCCCTTTTAGGCTTATTAATTTCATAACTCACTAAATTGATCTCAAATAAATTTGAAATTTTTATGTCACCTCACTCACATGTCAATTAAGACATTAGAGGAGAAAATGTGATTTTTTCTGACTTTAATTTATTTATATAATTATTTTTAGTAAAAAATAAGGGTTTTCAATGGAAATTCAACAACATGACCAAGACAAGGTTTCTGTTCTAAAGAAAATTATGAGATGTTCCTAATGACTAGAGGACCACTTAGACCAATTTTGGTGATTTTTTGAATTATATTTTATTTATTATAATTATTTTGAGTTTTAGAGTATTAATTAATTTTAAAATAAAATAAAAATTTAAAAATAGATTTTATATTTTTCTTAAATTTCTCTAACCTTAAGGAGTCCAGAGAAATAAATTTTATAATTTTCTGATTTTTCGTTGATTTATTAGAATTATTTTTAGTGAAAAAGGTTGAAAATTAATTTTTTTAATATTAAAAATTACATTAAGCCTTTAAAATTCAATATCTTACCCTAGGGACTTAGGAAAAATATTTGGTTTGTTCCTAAGTAATTATGAGTCAAAATGTGACATTTTTATGATTTTTAATATTTTTATGATTTTTATTATTTTTTAGTTATTAAAATACTAAAATATTGTGAAAGATTAACTTTTTTAGAAAATTCCAATTTTAATTTTCCCGAACTCCCCTAATATCAGAGATGCTCCAAAACCATTTTTGTGAATTTTTGAAAAGTATTTTTGGAGTTATGAATTTTTAAAGTTTCATTTTGCTTATGAGGCTTAATCAATCCATTTGGTGGAGTTAATCAAGTTCAATTGATTTCGAAATTTTATGTAAGGTTCCTCTGACCCTAAAGAGTAATGGAGAAATGTTTTCAAGTCAATTTAGTGTGTGGTTAATCCTAATTAATTCAAATTCAATTTTGGGAATTTAGGCCAAGTAGGGTTATTATGAGGGAATTAACTAAAAATATATTTTTCATAGGGTCCCCTGGTCCTAAGAAATACCACCAAATTTTTCTAGAATTTATTTTACAACATGCTAATTATTGGAATTAGAATACCTAAAATAGTGACATGAACTTGAAAAATCAATAACTTTTCACAGAGATGGCCTCTGACCTTGAAAATTTAAGGAATGTTCCCAAGATCAGAGGCTTCAAAAGCCCTATGGTCTCATGCCATGGTGAATTGTCTATGCAAATGGAGAATCAAAACAATGAAAATAGTAAATAAATTATTAAAAATAAAATACTCATCCAATTAACTTGATTTCTTTTCCACATTATTCTCCTCTGTTCAATGAGCAAGAGAGTATTTTTATTTTATTTTTGTGTTTTTTCTATGTAAATATATGAATTTTTGAAGTTCTGGTATTTAAATAAATCTAAAAAATCATAATTTTCTACTTATCCGACTCGGCGCCGCATCATCCTTGTCCGGATCGAAAGCCCCGTGTCGTTTCGTGATTCGGCACCGCCATCTGAGTCAGCACTACGGGGGCCCACCATTTACGTACCATTGTGCTGTCCGGCTTGATCTCGACTGTCTACTCAATACACGCGCGATCCAACGGCTCCTGGCCATCGTCTCTGACAGGTGTACACTCGTGACCGTCCACACTAAAACCTTAAGATCTCACTCGATTCTCCATGGATTTTTGTGTTCTTATACTCTATCGATTCATCTTGAAGAGACGAACACATCTATACGGTTAAGGTGCATTGAAATCAACTCAAACTAAATGGAGAATCTCTAGGAGCTCGGGAGGAAGAGTGAGTTCATACCTTTGCTCAGAGAAGCGAAGCTTCGATCTGAGGGTTGTGTCACCTTTGATTGAGTCCAAGCAAGCTCCAGATGAAGTCTCTTGCTGCGGGAAATGCCTAGGTACAAAAGTGACCAAGGCCGATCACAAAGCTTGGAGGCTGGAAGCAATGGTCGGCTCGGTGAGGGGGCTTTTGCTGGGGAACTTCTCCTCTTGGTTCGGTGAAGGTGTAGAGTCAATCAATTTGAAGATTGGCTCACTCGTGGTGAAGTGTCCTGGTTTTGGGCTTGAATTTCAACTCCAAAATTGGACTCACAGAGAGGGCTTTAAGGCTGGATTTCAGTGGGGATCAAGTTCTCTATGTCTGGAGAGGGATCTGGAGTGATTTTGACAGAGTTTTGGTAAGGTTTGGTTCAACACTCTCTTTGGCCGAGAGGGGGTAGTGTTTAAAGAGGAATGGCTAGATGGCTTTCCAGGGGGGTTTGAAGGCTGGGATCAGCTGCTCAGGGGAGGAGAAGAAGAGCTCTAATGGCCATTGGGGTTGGGACAGCTCAGCAGGTGAGTTTTGAATTTTTTGGCTCAGAAGAGCTCCATCAAGATCATTTAGATTAATTTTGGGTTAGGGGGAATCATGGAAAGGGTAAAAAAGGCTTAATCATTGGTTAAGAAAGGGTTCCCCTCTCTCACCATTAATGGATTGGTGAGGAGTCCAAGGCTTTCATGGCTCCCATGTGGCTTGTGCATGGCTTCTTGGCTCACATTTGGCTTGGGAAATGGCTTCGTCAATTTCATGGAAATGGATTTTAGGAATTTTAGCATTTTGATGGGAATTTGGATAAAGCCTAATTTGGAATGATTTAATCATAGGTTTTAAACTTTAGGGAATGATTTTATCAAGTGGATGATGAGAAGGAATTGTCATGTGGGCTTTGGATGAATTTTTGGGCTTTTGGGTTTGGTGGATGTGGGCTTTTTAAAAGGCTTAAATGGGTGGGCCTTTATATTTCAAAATGGACTTTTGGATGAAGAATTTTTTGAAAGACCATGCCAAATAAATGTTGGGTTTAGTTTAGGGATGTTTCATGAATGGTTTGGAATCAATTTGGTGTGATTTGGAGTAGAATTGGGTTTAATTTGGGCTTTTTTTGTAAAGGGGCCAAGGTGGGCCAAATTGGGATAACTTGGGCTAAGGTTGGGCTAAGTTTGAATTTGATGTAAAATTAATGTTGAAAAATGTTTATGGGAGTGTTACAAAGAGTTTTCAACTTTGGTTGGGCTCTAATTTTGGGATTTGGGCCCATTTGGGTTAGGTTTGGGCGTAGGTCAATTTAAGGGATTTTGGTTTTGGGTTAGGTTTGGGTGGATTTTAGGTTCAAATTTTGGGCAAATCAAGTTAGTGTTTTGTTTATGGGGATGTTAGGAAGGCTTTAGAAAAGATTTGAGACCAATTGGAGTTGAATTGGGCTAGGTTTGGGTCATGGGTCAAAATTGGGCCTTAAGCCCCAAATTGGAATTGGGCCCAAATGTCAATCAAATTGGACTTGAATTTGGTCTAAATTGATATTGGGGATATTGAATTGAAGTTTAGAATTAAATTGGATCAAAATTAAGGCCAATTGGGGTGATTTGGTTTGACAATGGGTTCACTTGGGTTAAAAAAATGGGTCAAATTGGGGGTTTTGGTAAAAGTGGGGTAAATTGGCAAAATTGGCAAAATTGACCCATAGTGTAGTTGAACAAAATGAAATTAATATTATTTGGTATTTTCTAGAATTTTCTGGGAATTTTTAGAATTTTTGGATTTTTTGGGGTAAAAGGGTATTTTGGTAATTTTGGGGGGTTTAGGGGTATTTTTTGGAAATTTTGGTATTTTTGGCCAAAGATGGTCAATTTGAGTGGTGGGAAGTGTTTAGGATTGAATTTGAGGAATTTTAGGTAATTTAGGTAATTTTGTAAATTTTGGGTCATTTCAAGGGTATTTGGTAGGTTTGGTGGGTCCGGGGCCCCGGGGTTCAAAATTTGAAATTTTGGAAAAAATAAAGATTGATCAAATATTAGTAGAATGGAATCATTTTGGTTGAGACATGAAGCCATATCAAGCCCATATGAGCCATGAGAGGATTCATTTGAGACATTCACTATGTTGTTCCTAACCCTCTTAGCTAGGGGCTTAGGGGTTAAGGACCATCCATGTGAATTACCTACATGAGTCAGAGAGTCAAGCTAGGTATGAATGGTTTTAGGACTTGGAATGTGTGTGAGAGTGTAGTGTATGTGCGAGTCAACCCTCACCGCGACCGGTGCCATCCGTGGTATTCCTAAGGCCAAAAAGTCTTATAGGGAACTCATCCTTTAAACCTCCACATTTGATTTCAACCCTCTAGGTGATTAGGGGTCTACAATCAAGCTTGTGGGGTTTGTAGGGAGTTAAGAAGTAGTTTGAATTTCTAAATGGTGGGTTCCATTTCTAATCCTCTAAGATTAGTCAAAGGAAAAACCTAAGGCTAGATCCTAAGTACTAAAGAGAGAAGCAAAAGACCTCACCAAAATTGAGGTCAACAATGCCAAGAGAATGTTAAAGAAGTTTTGATAATCTTTTCACTTCAATCATAATTTAGTTTCAATCTGGCCAATTGATTTGTTAAAATATGTTGAGTTTAACAACTAAAGCGAAGATTACATCCAAGATTCAGGGAGGTCGAAGTCCTTGAAAGTAGGGTGCAAATAAATAGGGAAATATTTTTTATCAGGCATAGAATTGGAGATTTTAGAGTGACAGACTAAAATCCTCAATTTGGTCCTATCGTTTGGGTACTGAAGTGTAGATGTTAGCCCTCAAGCGAGGGGAACGTGGGAGCTCCGAAGTGAGAGCCGGTATCCTCTTAGCCTAGCCGCAGATTCAGTAACCAAGCATAAGATTAGTCAATGTTCTTTATGCCTGGACCAAAGGGTAAAGATTAGGTATGCTCCTATTTGGCACAACACATTTTTAAAACTAATTCTAATTATCCATTCACTTAAATTTCTTAACAAAGGAGAAGGATGCTTGCTTATTTATTGAACCTCACTTTATTAGTAGAAGTAATTGTTAGTAGAATTAGTTTATTAAAATTTCATCTTATTTGCGATTGCATATTAGTGACAAATAGGCAATTCGATTTACTAGTTGTGATTCTGAGTTGGATTCTATAATCCTAATCTGTAACCTCTGAAATATTCCTGTGGGATCGATATTCAGGACTCCACTAAAGCCCTGTATTATTTGAGCGATACGTATACTTGCATTGATAAAAGTAACTATGCTATTGTTGAATATATTATACACTTCTTACAATATTAAGATTACACTAAGTACGTGGAGGTTGGTTTAAGTTTTTGGCGCTGTTGCCGGGGACTATAACATAATTAGATTAACAGACAATTTAGGACAATTAGAAAATTTTTTAATAGAAGTTGCAACTTATTTTTATATTTAGTGAACTGTTTTTTTTTTGTGTATTGATTTCGATTGTATGCGTAAATTTGGACTTGAAAATCTTATACCCTACAATTCGGAATAGAACGCACTGTTAGGAGAATTAGAAAACTGAGAAAAGAACCTAGAAATCCTGAGACAATGGAAAACAACGTAAACAACCAAAGAATATAAAATGAACATCAATCTAGACCTTTAAGAGATTATGCTAACCCTACATTAGATGAAATTTACTTAACTATCCAAAACCTTGATGTAGCTGCTAATTCATTTGAGCTTAAACCTGCAATTATTCAAATGGTACAAAACAATCAATTTGGCGGAACTTTAAACGATGATCCTAATTTACATCTTGCGAGTTTTGTAGAACTTTGTGCTACTTTTAAATATGACGAAGTTTCTAATGATGGTGTCAGACTTGGACTTTTTCCTTTTTCACTAAGGGACAAGGCTAAGGCTTGGTTAAATTCATTTTCACCTGGATCTATTAGAACTTGGGGGTAACTTTCACAAAAATTCTTATCGAAATATTTTCCACCATCTAAGACTGCTAAACTTAGAAACGATATCAAATCTTTCAGTCAGTATGAGGGAGAATCGATATATGTATCTTGGGAAAGATTTAAAGATATTCTTCGGAGATGCCCACATCATGCTTTACCAAATTGGTTAATTATTCAAACTTTTTATTATGGATTAGTAGGATCTCTTAGATCCATCATTGACGCTGCTGCTGGTGGATCATTAATGGCTAAACCTTTTGAAGAAGCTTATGCTTTAATCAAGGAAATGGCTACTAATAATTTTCAATGGCCCGCTGAAAGGGTAAATCCTAAGAAAATTGCAAGTATTCATGATTCAGATGCTTTAACTATGATAGTTTCTCAAATTGCTGCTCTTTCAAAGAAAATAGATCAATACGGAATGAATCATTCTCAAACACCTCCAGTGTTAGGAGAAAATTCATTGGGATAAATTGTAGATGCTCAATCTTCATATGAAACTTTAAATTTGATAAAAAAATAGACAAAATAACCCTTATTCAAACTATTATAATCCAGGTTGGAAGAATCATCCAAATTTTAATTGGAATAACCAAGGTAATGCTAATCCTGTTAATTCTCAATGGGGAAACAATCTTGTAAACCCATTAGGAAATGTAAAAAATCATGGTAATTCCAATTATAGACCTTCTAATCCACCAAGTTTTTATATTAATTCACAATTTAAGGAGAAGAAGTTATCTATGGAAGAACTAGTTTTGAATATGGGAAATCAATTACAAAATAAAGGAGCTGCTATTAAAAACATAGAAAACTAATTGGGGTAAATTGCTACTGCACTGAGCAATAGACCTGTTGGAACTTTACCTAGCGATGTTGAATTAAATTCTAAAGATCAAGGAAAAGAACATATCAAGGCTATTCAATTAAGAAGTAGAAAAGAGTTTGAAACAAGGGGTAAAAAAGAAACTGTAGTTAAAAAGGAAAATGTGGAAATTGAAGGAGAAAATGAAAGTTTATATCCTGATTTTCCTCTGAAGCCTATGAAAATTACTGTTGAAAGACCACCACCACCATTTCCTCAAAGACTAAAGCAACAAGACATGGGAAAAAGATTTGCTAAATTCTTAGACATCTTAAAAAAATTGTCAATAAATATTCCTTTTGTTTAAGCTTTGGAACAAATGCCTGATTATGTTAAATTTATGAAGGATATACTCAATAAAAAGAGGAAGTTACCAGATCATGAGATTGTTGCACTCAGTGAAGAGTGTAGTGCTATAGTTCAGAAAAAGCTTCCTGAAAAACTTAAAGATCCTGGTAGTTTTACTATCCCGTGTGCTATTGGTGAAAAATTTAATGGACGAGCGTTATGTGTTTTAGGACCTAGCATAAATTTGATGCCTCTATCAAATTTTAAAAAGTTAGGAATTGGAGAGATTGCACCAACTTCTGTAACTCTACGGTTAGCTGATCGATCTATACACATCCTAAAAGAGTTGTAGAAGATGTTCTGGTTATGGCTGATAAATTTATCTTTCCTGTGGACTTTATCATTTTAGATATGGAAGAAGATAAGGAAATACCTATCATTTTAGGAAGACCATTCCTAGCTACGGGAAGAGCCATTATAGATGTTCAAAAAGGAGAGTTGAGTATGAGAGTAAATGATCAGGAAATGACCTTTAACATCTCAAAGTCAATGAAACATCCTTCAATAGAAAAAGATGATGAATGTTTTTGAATGGTTATATGCGATTATTTGAGAAAAGAATATGTCAAAGAAAAATTTGAAGAAAATGAAGATATGAAAAAAGATAAATATGATAAAATTGATAACAAAGAAGCTGATTATATTCAGGAACAATTTGAAGCGCATTCAACAGCACCAGAGAACGAAATCTTAATTCCATCTATTGTAAAACCCCCTGAACTTGAATTAAAGGCTCTTCCAAATCATTTGAAGTATGTATTTTAAGGAGAGTTTTCAACATTACCAGTAATTGTATCCTCAGATTTAAATGAAATTCAGGAACAAAAATTAATGGATAGTTAAAAAAGTACAAAAAAGCTTTTGGATGGACTCTAGCTGATATAAAGGGAATTAGTCCTTAGATTTGTATGCATATAATTTTATTGAATGATGAACATAGAACAAGAATTGATCCACAAAGGAGACTGAACTCTCTGATGAAAGAAGTAGTTAAAAAAGAGATTTTAAAATGGTTAGATGCTGGAATTATATATCATATTTCAGATAGTACTTGGGTAAGCCCAATTCATTGTGTTCCTAAGAAAGGAGGAGTAACTATTGAAGCAAATGAGAATAATGAATTAATACCTATCAGGCAAGTTACTGGATGGCTTATTTGTATTGATTATAGAAAATTAAATGCTACCACTAGAAAAGATCATTTTCCTCTTTCATTTCTAGACCAAATGTTAGATAGGCTTGTTGGACACAAGTACTATCATCGTTTGGATGGATATACCGGTTACCATCAAATTCCTATTGCTCCTGAGGATTAAGAGAAAACTACATTTACTAGTCCTTATGGAACTTTTGCTTTTCGAAGAATGCCTTTCAGATTATGTAATGCACCTGCAACATTCTAGAGATGTATAATGTCCATATTTAGTAAGCTAATTGATGAAGGAATATAAGTATTTATGGAAGACTTCTCTGTATTTGGAACATCATTTGATGCATGCTTAAATCATCTTGAAGAAGTTTTGGAGCTATGCGAAAGAACTAATTTAGTTCTAAATTGGGAGAAATGTCAATTTATGGTTGCAGGAGGAGTTTTATTAGAGCATAAAATTTCAGAAAATGACATGGAAGTAGAACCTGCAAAAATTCAAGTTATAGATAAACTACCACCTCCTACTACAGTGAGAGGGGTAAGAAGTTTTCTTGGACATGTTGGTTTTTACAGAAGTTATATTAAAGATTTTTTAAAAATTACCAAACCTCTATGCCAACTTTTAGAAAATGATAAGAAATTTGAGTTTACTGAAGATTGCTTGAATGCCTTTGAGTTATTAAAGAAAAAACTAATCACAGCACCTATAATAGTTTCACCTAACTAGGAGAAACCATTTGAATTAATGTGAGATGCTAATGATTATGCTATTTGTGCTGTACTTGGACAAAGATAAGATAAAATTTTTAAAGTTATATACTACGCTAGTAAAACTCTTAACGATGTTCAAATTAACTATACGGTTACTTAAAAAGAGTTACTGGCTATTGTGTATGCTTTTAACAAATTCAGATCTTATTTAATTAAGACTAAATGTATTGTGCATACTGATCACTCTGCTATTAAATATCTGATGCAAAAGAAGGATACCAAACCAAGATTAATCAGATGGATACTTTTGATGCAAGAATTCAATTTTGTGGTAATTGATAGAAAGGGAACTGTCAATCAAATTGCTGATCATTTGTCGAGACTAGAATATCATGAATTATCTGACACCAACAATGAAATTACAGATAGTTTCCCTAATAACCAACATTATAATATTAATGAGTGGAAAATACCTTGGTATGCTGATATAGTTAATTATATAGTTAGTGATATTTTGCCACCTATGCTAACACTGCAGCAACAGAAAAAATTCATTCATGATGCGAAAGCATATTTTTGGGATGAACCAAATTTATATAAGTAATGTAATGATATTATTATTAGGAGATGTGTGCCTTATGAAGAAACTGAACTGATTATTCAAAAATCCCATGATTCTGAATTTGGAGGACATTTTGGGGCTGACAAAACTTTATATAAAATTTTGCAAGCTGGATTTTATTGGCCTAATCTCTTTGGAGATGTTTACAGATATATCAAAACTTGTGATAGATGCCAACGAGTAGGTAATATATCTGGAAGAAATGAAATGCCTCTGAATTTCATGTTAGAAGTTGAGATTTTCGATGTTTGGGGATTAGATTTCATGGGACCATTTGTTTCTTCATTTGGGAACTTATATATTTTGATTGCAGTTGATTATGTATCAAAGTGGATTGAAGCACAAGCTTTACCTCGTTGTGATGCTAAGAGTGTTTCAAGATTCTTAAGGAAAACTTTTTCACAAGATACGGTATGCCGAGAGTGATTATCACTGACGGAGGATCCCATTTTAGGAATAAATATATTCAGAGATTGGTAGAAAAGTTTAATGTTATTCATAGAATCTCTACTGCTTATCATCCTCAGATTAGTGGATTAGCTGAAGTTTCTAATCGAGAGATTAAACGAATTTTAGAAAAGACTGTAAAACCTAGTAGATTAGATTGGTCTGCGAGATTGGATACTGCATTATGGGCATACAAAACTACTTATAAAAATCCTATTAGAATGACTCATTACAGACTCATTTTTGGAAAGACTTGCTACTTACCAGTAGAATTGGAGCATAAAGCATATTGGGCGATTAAAGAATTCAATTATAATTTGAAAAATGCTGGTGAGAAGAGATTGTTACAATTGAATGAATTGGAAGAATTAAGAAATGAATCTTATGATAACGACAAAATCTATAAGAAAAAACTGAAATAAAGGCATGATCGAAAGATTAACCATAAAAACTTTGAACAAGGACAAGAATTTTTGCTTTATAATACAAGGTCATGCAGTTATTTCCTGGGAAATTGAAGTCTCGTTGGTTAGGACCCTTTACTGTGACTCAAGTTTATACTTACGGAGCTGTTGAAATTGAAGATCCAAAGACTGGGAATAGATTTAAGGTAAATGGACATAGATTAAAACCATATTTTGAGGGTAAAAGACTGAACTTTAAAGAGGTTTTAATGCTCAGTCAACCTGAATAACAGCTGAATAGGTCGGTTTGACGACGTTAAACCAAGCGCTTTATGGGAGGCAACCCATAGTTATCTTTATTTGTTGTGTATTTATTTGAATTTATCATTAGTTTGTGGTAGTATTGAATTCTACAGCTCGTATTTACCCTTTGATCATCATTGAATTTGGAACCATAGAGAAAATTTGAAACGTATTCAGACCACGATGTTTTAGTGCAAATTTTGCTTTGGGCGCCGACGGCGCGATCGACGCCGCCGACGGGCGCGATCGACGCCGCCGACGGCGCGATCGACTGCCAGCCGACGGCGCGATCGACGCCGCCGACGGCGCGATCGACGCCGCCGACGGCGCGATCGACGCCTGGCCGACGGCGCGATCGACGCCGCCGACGACGCCGCCGACGGCAGGTTTTTCCCAAAGGCCCTGACATTTAATTGTACAAAGCTCGCCGACGGCGCCATCGAGGATGCCAACAGCGAGATTGGCGAGTGGACAGTTTTTTGAGTTTGAAATAACAGTTTTTGGCAGTTTTAGGCGAATTTCTCTCCCTATAAACTTCTAGTGACGGTTCCTAAACTCTCCATTTCTAAAAAACAAATGGAAATTCCCTTGAATTCTTCCTTAATGGCTTCCAATTCAATAGATTACCCTAGATTTCGAGTGTTCAACCGGAGAAAGTTCGTCAGTACCGAGGCACAATGACTCTTCAACAAGGTGTTGTCAAAGAAGAGGCTAATTAAAGAAAGACGTTTTGTGAGTCGAGGATTAAACAATCCTTCGACAATGATTGAAGAAATGATCGTGCGGCGACGATGAGAAGTATTTTGCTACACTACTGCCGCAGTAGTCATTCTCGTGGTGAAGGAGTTTTATGCCAATTTGCATAAAATCAACCAAGGAAGCGTCTGTGTGCGAGGTAGGTGGATAACGTTTAATTCTGGACTAATTAATGAATTGTATATGCTTGAGAATGTTCCTGTCTGTGTTTATTCTAACTTCGTCCCAATGAGAAATATGATGAATGAAATCAACCAATATTTGACAGACGAAACTCAAGACTGGGAAGTTAGAGAAAATGGGTATGTTAGTTTTTCTGCTACACTTTTAAATCCCGTATCGAAACATTGACACTTTTCATTTTTGCAAAGTTATTACCAACAATGAAGATCGTTAAAGTTACTAAAGAAAGGGATATATTGAATTACTGCTTTCAAATGGGATGGCCAATAGATATTGGATCAATAATTGTGAAGTCTGTTATGGGCTTGATCGTTCAAGGATCATCTCAGGGGCTTGGACATCCTTCAATAATTTTCTCATTATGATGTATGTTCCAAGTTTCATATGAGATTTGGGAAAATGTACTTCTACCTTGGAAACCTTTAGACCCAACCAAAATGTTCCCAGCAAATGAAGAGGAGAATGAGATGGGCGCTATTATGGATCAATCATCACAAAAATCAACTCCAATTCGACCTCTAGTAGCAGACAAGACGCCGATGATCTTGCACAGAATCAAGAAACTGGAGAAAGAGGTACAAAATTTAATAAATTCAATTAATAATACCTCTAATTTCTTTGATCACATCGATTGGAGGATGAAAGAACACTTTGATCATACTGGACATTTTGAAGGAAGTTTGATATGATTAATGAGAAAGATGGGACGGATAGAAGAAGGTTCGACTGAAGAATTCTCATTCTGACCCTTCTATAACCTTTATGTTCATGTTCAAGCGATGGGTGATATCAGAGGAGAAACTAGCACTGAATCAAAGGAGTAGTTGAGTTGCTTTACTTTATATGTTTCTTTATGTTAGACTTGATTTGAACTATATTTGTTTGTTTGCTTTCTATGTTTGATTCTTGATCTCAATATAGTTGATATTATGATTGGAATGTTTGTTTTCAGCATTTTGAGTGTCGTGGCTTGGATTCCGACGCTGATTTGATGAATTAAGGTTGAAAAAATACCAAACTTATGTGTGTTATGTAATGTGTATTGTAACACTGGATTTTATATATAATTGTGAAGTTTTGTGTTGTGAATATTTATTTGTGTTAATACATCACTTATTCACTAAAAATTAATGTTTAAAATGATTGAACGGATGTCGAAGAGGCTTTAAATTGACCGAAATCGCAAAAATCACAAAAATGATCAAAATTTAAGAATCTCGCCGAAGGTGCGGTCGAGGCTGCCGACGGTGTGTTTTCCCGAGACTATGGATATTTAATTCTATTGAGCTCACCGACAGCGCGAACTACCCCGCCGATGACGATATCCCAAAAATTACCTTTTAACTGCTATTTTGACTAGTCAAACGCCACTATTCATCGTCTTCTTCCCTTACTTACTGAATAATTCGACCTAGAGCATGAGAGATCTCGGATTTGGGGCAATTTCAACGCATTTTGACACTAGATTTGATCATCATTTGGTAAGAGCTTCCCTCATATGTAAATTTTTTTTATTTTCACCATGAATTTCTACCACATTTAGGAATTTCAGAAAAATTAAAAATGAGGAGAAAAGACTTGGAAGAAATTCATGGAAATTAATTTAAAACTCCTAAAGTCACCTTTGGAAGCCATTTTATATTATTTTGGAGTTTAGTTTAGATTTTTGTAAATTTGATAGATAAAAAAAATGGCTCCCCGATAAAAGAGGCGACTTGAGTTTGATGAGGCTCGATTTATAAATGCTAAATCCCAATCAAAATACACTTTAATCTTCCAAGGAAAGAAGTGTATACAAGACAGAGTTTTTGATAATCCTGGAGGAGAAGTGGAACGAGTTATCAGAGAAAGGAATTGGGAAAACTTTAAACAAAGTTTTTGTAGAAGTTTTGAAAGAGTTCTATGCCAATCTGACTCAGCTTGAAGATAAGCCTATAAAAGTAAAAGGTTTTTCTGTTGATTTTAATGTTGCCCGCATTAATTCTTTTTATGAACTTCACAATTTTTACTCTGGTGAGTATGAAACATTTGGAACCATGGAAGGTCCGTTAGACGGTGTCATTGAATTTGTCACTGATGGGAAAGGGACAAGGAAAATTAAACAGCGTGAACGGATAAATTTTCATCTTTCCATAATGAATGGCACAGCTAAAGCATGGCATTATTTCATTTGTTCTACTTTGCTACCTACCTACCATCATAGTGAAGTATCGAGAGATAGAGCGGTTCTAAATTTCTGTATTCAGAACAATAAGAGTATAAATGTGGGTAATATAATTTATAAGAATATTTTGGCCACGACAAAGAGTGAATCAAGTGGAGGACTAGGACATTCTAGCCTCATTTATGCACTTTGCCAATTATCTGGAGTGGAAGCTAGAGATAATGAAGAATGGGTGTACCCTATGAAACCTATTAGTAAAGCTAATTTAAAGACATACAAATCCAATGAAGATTGGAGATCTGCGAGTAGGAGTAAAGCACCTTCTACCAGTAGAGATATCCCCTCTTCTAGTTATGACCCTCCTGCCTCTAGCTCCCATACTCTTTATGATTTGATGAATGAAATAACCCCGCAACGGAAAAGTTTTGAAAAGTTTGATGAAAGACTTGAGAGAATAGATCAGAGGATTGAAGGATTAGAATGAAGACACGATCATGATAGTGAGTATCTTCAGCGACATTCTGATTTTGAGATTGCTTATTACGATGCTCAGACTAGATACTATAGAAGTGAGCCTGATGTTACTTTTCCTGAATGCCCCCGATATACTCATTATCAGCCCAATTCACCTGCTGATCAGGGAGAAGAAGACATAGTATGAGATTTTGATGTCTGATCTTGAAATTTGTGATATATATGTGTGTTTTATTGTAGTATTTTTATTCTGTTATTTGTATTTTGTGTACTGTATTATTTTCTGAGATATGTATTTTGTTTGTAGTTTGTATTTTATTTCAGGATGGATTGTGATGCGTAGATTATAATTGTAATTGTGAACTCTAAGTTAAAATAGCAGACTGTGTGTTATTGTGCTGTGCATTGTAAATGCTACTTGGTATTATACTGTGTAGTGTAGTATAATTGTTGTTGTTAAATGTTTTGTTTTATGAACTTATTTTAAAATTTCATTATCCCAGCAAATTCTCTAATCTGTTATATGTGTAAGAAAGTTTCTAATATTACAGGCCAGTTAAAGTTAAAAATTTTCGAGAAGAACCTGCAAAATTTTAGAGAGATAAAAATGCCTAAAGTACAAAGGTATGATTTATATTTAGAATTTTTCTTTCACCCTGTATTATTTCTATTATTGAAAACTTTAAGTTTGGGGGGGAGAAAAATATTAACTGTTATGTGTTCTCAATTAAAATATTTTCAATATTTATAAATATGATTTTTGTGATAAAATTTAATTCACTTAACTATATTTTGATTTTATTTAAATATTATAGAAGATTCAAGGAAATATTTTTGGTAATAAAAATTAATTTTGTAAGTTAAGATATTTAGTATAAGGGGATAAGACTATAGTTAACTATTTAAAGTAAAGAAAACTATATTTTGAAATATTAAGATTCTTAGAAATTTAGTTGAGAAAGAAAAGATTGGGGCTCAATGATGTAAATACTATGAATTACATATAAGGTAAATGAATGTTTTAAGTTTCAAATTTAGGAAAAGAAGAGTGAAGTTCAAAATTATTAACATGCTATCCAGATATAGTAATCCTCACTTGAAAAAGAAAAAAAAAAAGAAGAAAGGATTGGAAAAGAATCCCTGAAAAGAAAAAAAATATAGGATTGAAAAGCAATCCAAAAGAAAAGAAAAAAAAGTAAGTTAGGAGAAGCTTGAGGAGCTGCTTTATCAAAAATTGGCTTCACTTGGATTAACTAACCTAAGGGGAAAACAAAATACATTTCTGAAATTATATTGATGAAGTAGTATTTTTACTAGTAGTGTTCTCATGAATTTCCTATCATCTGAATCTTCTAAGTGAATTGATATTGCAACATATAGTCATTCTTGAAATGAATAGAAGACTAGAACTCTTATACTTGATGACTAGATAGCCTTACATCTACAAAGTTAATCTAATTACTTGAAAATATTTCTATGAAATCTTACTGTGATATATATTTAAATCAAAATTATAGTATTTCTGATTTAAAACTTTACCAAAATGAATCATAACTTTTATGTAGTACTAAAAATTAATTGAGGAAAAGTAATAGTTAAGTTTGGGGGATTTTGACAAACTGAAAATATGTTAAGATTTTCATGTTTATTTTATTTTGATTTTGATGATATTGCACTTTAAAGAAAGGTATTTTTGATGTTTTGTTGCGGGTATGTAGATTTATGGACATTGGAGCCAAAAGACGAAAAAACGAGTAAATTTGTTGCGAAAGGACCGAAATATGAATATTTGATCTAGGCCGCCGATGACAAGATCGACAGCGCCGACGAAGTATTTTTCCTGAGTGTTCAGAAAATATATTACAAGGAAGGTCGTTGACGGTGAGATCGAGGCCACCGACAGCAAGCCTTAAGAGAGAGGCTCTAAAACCAAGTATTCTAGAAGCCCGCCGACGGCGAGATCGAGGCCACCGACAGTGATTAAGTCGGTTCTCTCACGAGGTGCATCGAATGTGGACGATTTTTGAAGGGAAGCTTGGGTAACTCTTGGAAACTCTTTAACAACTTTAAAAGAAACATTTAGAGGTCAAAAAAAGTGTGTGCCCACCGTGTCCACCGAGTCCAGAAAGAGTCCAAAGTGTGTCATTGTGACTGTTAGTGTTGGTGGTACCATTAGAGTCTTAGAGAGTAAGTTTATTTAGTGTTAATTGTGAGGAATTCTTTGAGAGATTTTAAGAGTGGAAGGAAAGTAAGAGATTTCTTCCTCCTTACCGCTTCGAAGGAGAATTCTATGTGTTGTAAAGAAAGGAAGAGATTCAGAGGAACTTCAAGGAGTTTACTTGGGGAGAAATTTGAGATAAGTTATATTTACTATTTGTACTTTGTATAACTTTGCTTTTATATATGAAATCCAAGTTTTTTTTATCTTCTCCATGAAATCTGAGTAGTTTCTTTGTCTTTCTCCTTGTTTTGAGATTTTTGTGAAATGATGATTTGAATTAGTTGTGCTAAGAGAATGTTAAAGAAGTTGCGATAATCTTTTCACTTCAGTCTTAATTTACTTTCAATCTGGCCAATTGATTTGTTAAAATATGTTGAGTTTAACAACTAAAGCGAAAATTACATCTAAGATTCAGGGAGGTCAAAGTCCTTGAAAGTAGGGTGCAAATAAATAGGGAAATATTATTTATCGGCCATCAAATTGGAGCTTTTAGGTTCTATCGTTTGTGTGCTGAAGTGTAGATGTTAGCCCTCAGGAGAGGGGAACGTGGGAGCTCAGAAGTGAGAGTTGGTATTCTCCCAGCCTAGCCGCAGATTCAGTAACCAAGCATAGGATTAGTCAATGTTCTTCATGCCTGGACCAAAGGGTAAAGAATATGTATGCTCCTATATGACACAAGTTTTAAAACTAATTCTAATTATCCATTCACTTAAATTTCTTAACAATGGAGAAGGACGCTTGCTTACATATTGAACCTCACTTTATTAGTAGAAGTAGTTAATTGTTAGTAGAATTAGTTTATTGAAATTCCATCTTATTTATAATTGCATATTAGTGACAAATATGCAATTCGATTTACTAGTTGTGATTCTGAATTGGTTTCTATAATCCTAGTCCGTAGCCTTTGAAATATCCTTGTGGGATCGATATCTAGGACTCCACTAGAGCCCTGTATTACTTGAGCGATACATATACCTGCGTTGATAAAAGTAACTCTGCAATTATTGAATATATTATACACTTCTTACAGTATTAAGATTACGCTAAGTATGCGAAGGCTGGTTCATAATACCCTAAACCTTTCAAGATCCCCTGAATCGTCTCAAGTTCATTTAAACTTATTATGTTGCTAAGTGATTCACCCAATTCATATCCTCATGCTCAGTGGACCTTTGATGTTTTAATTATCCTTTTAAGTGGTGTAATCTTCACTTGCTATTTCATTCATGAATTATGTAAGTGGGGCCCTTAGGGGCAAATTGATTATTAAGGAACTTAGCCAAATTAAACTTAGATTTTGGCTAGTAGTGTTACAAATATATTTAACATTGATTACCTTTCCTTTTTTAATCTTCATTAATTAAATTCAAATTAAATCTAGCTCACTACTAAGCCCTTAAAACTTAGTGGGTAGATCTGCAATTTTAAGAATGTTAAATATTATGATCTTAATCATATCAACATATTGAATTGTCATTTAAACACCAACTAGAGGTATTAGATTAATAAATTATTAACTTTCAAATTCTAATCCCTAATCCTTAGATCATTTAATTTTGATTATCTTCCAAATTAACTTAATTAAAGAAATTACAAATTTATCCCTTTTGTGACAAAGATGAGATTAGTTTCTACCACTTTCCCCTTTGTGTTTCAATCAATTGGACTATCAATTTCTGATCATTAATTGCCCATTTACCCTTTAATTAGACCTAAATATTAGTTAAGGCTTAAATTCTTTATTTACCATTTTACCCTTTAAGGCCTTATCACTTCATAATTCATTAAATTAAACTCAAATGACTTTGAAATTTTCAAGCTACCCCATTAATGGGTCAATTAAAACATCAGAAGAGAAAATATGATTTTATTTTATTTTAATTTAATTTATATAATTATTTTAATACAAAAATAGGGATTTTAAAAGTAAATTTAAAAACTCAATCAAGACAAAGCTTCGGTCCTTAAAAAAATTACTGGAGGTTCATAGGTTTGAGGACCACTTGGACCAATTTTCATGATCATTAAGATTTTAATTTAATTTTTATAATTATTATTCAATTTTGAGTATTAATTAAATATAAAATATATTTTGACTTGAAATTAAGTTTTATATTTTTCTTAAGTCTATCTAAGGTCAGAGAACCCAGAGAAATAAGTTTCATATTTTTGTGATTTATGTTCTAATTATTATAATTATTTAAGTGGGAAATTAAGAAAAAAACATTTTTAAGCCTTTAAAAATTGATATTTTACTTTAAAAATTAGGAAATTATTTTAATGGTTTCCAAATGGTCAGGAGACCAAATGTGTCATTTTATTGTTTTACAATTTGGTGATTTTTATGATATTTAAATATTTTTAATTATTTAAAGATTTAAAAATAGGTTAAAAATGAAATATTTATTTTAATTCCGATTTTTTGCTTAGGTTCCTCTGATCACAAATAACTCCCAAAATCAATTTGCTGATTTGTTTGATTTATATTTTAATTATTATAATTATTTTAATTCTAAAAATAAAATATCACTTAGAAAATTCATTTTAATGGGTAAATTAACTCAAATTGATTCCAAATTTTTATGGGGAGTTCCCCTGATCTTAAATTACAGTGGAGAATTATTTTTATGTTGTTTACGTTTATAGGTCCTTCAATTTAATTTTATTTTGTTTTATGGGTTTGATGACAATTTGGGTTATTTTAATAAGTTTAACCAAGTTTATATTTTTCCTAGTCTCCTCTGATCATAATGAACCTACCGAAATAATTTTTGTATTTTTTGATTAAAATAATAAATATTATAATTATTATACTAAAATTGGGATGATTAACTTGAAAATTAGGGATCTATGCATAGAGATTCCCCCGACTTTAGAAAAATCGGGGAAGATCCCTTATGACGGAGAGAACAAAAGCCCTAAAGCTCAAGCCATGGTGAAATGTCTATGCAAAAGTAGAATGTATATACATAACAAAATATTTAATTAATTTAAAATCAATCATGCATCGAACAAACATGAAACAATTTTCACATTATTCTCCTCTATTCACTGAGCAAGTGGGTATTTTTGTTTTATTTTAAAGATTTTTCTACACCAAGCTTGAATTTTCTAAGGTGAATTGATTTAATTAAATCACTTAAATTCCTAATTTCTTATTTATCTGCGTCAGCCTCATACACATCGAAAGCACACACGTCACCGCGCTAATGGACACCGCCATCTAACTAAGCGCTGAATAGGCTCGCGGTTCTGCTCCATCTCTCCATCAGGTGTGATCTGGGCCGTCTATACGATACATGCATGATTGGACGGCCTCTGGTCATCGTCCCCAAATTCCTAGACCCGCAAGCCATCCACCTTCTAACCCTAATATCTCGAGCTAGACGCAATCAAATTGAGTGTGGTTTGTTCCTACAGCTTCATCTAAGTGTGATAAACCTATCTATACTATTTATATTGTATGAAATACAATAAATGCATGGGGAATCAAAATAGGCTCAGGAGGAGGTGAGAGCTCAATACCTATGTCTGAGAGGGGTAGCCTCAATCAGGATGGTTCTACACCTTCGTTGTGGCTTCACAAAGCTCCAGCAAGCAGCAAATCAAGCTCTCCTTGGGTTCATGTATGAACTTGATCAAACCTAATTTGGGGAGTTAATCAAAAACTATGCTAAGGGCTCTCTGTGATGGGGCTTTTGTTGGGGATCTTCCTCTCTTAGTCTGTGGATGATGTGGAGCAGGTCAATTTAGAGTTTGGTGGACTGTGGTGAAGTTTCCTGTTTTGGGGTGATTTTTGAGTGGAGAAATAAGCTCTGGAAAATGGGAGAGAGGGCTGGAAAATGGCTGGGTTGGGCTCAGGAGGCCTAGGAGAAGTTCTGGAAACAATTGCGCAGAGTTTCATCAAGGAATTTGAACATATGTTTTTCTTAGCCTTGAGGGGTGGAGTTTAAATAGGAAGGCCATGGTGGATCTCAGGCCAAGTTGTGGTGGCTAGGGTGCTATTCAGGTGGAGGGAAGAAGTGCTCCAATGGACAATTGGGTTGGGATATATTATGTGGATCCAATTTGAGTGTTGACCATGGTGGAGCCTCTCAGATTTTGGTTTTTCGGTAACCAAGGTGGCGAACCAGCCAAGAAGAGGTCACCTTCCAGCTCAGGGAGGTTAGGGCTTAATTTTGGTGAAGTCAATTGGGGTGTGTAATGGTAATGGATTCAAATGGGTGGTCGTTAGGCTAGGTTGGGTCAACCATGGGTTTAGCCCTATTGGAATGGGCTTCGGTGACTCCCCATGGCTGACAAAGGTCAGGTGGACCAGCTAAGATGGTGTGGAGAAGTCCCCATCCAATGGATTTGGCTAAGCATGAATTAGAGTGTGTCATTAGAATGGTTAAAACCTTTTTTAATGTGACTTGAAAGTGGCTCCTCCTTTTGCCACTAATGGCATGATGACATGGCAAAGGCTCACATGGCTTATCCTTAGCTTGTAACAAAGATTCCTGGCTCACTTTGGCTTGGTCAACTTGCATGAAAAGGGATCTTGGTATTTTGGGTATATTTGGTGGTTTTGCCATGAAGCTTTGTTTGGAATGATCAAATGATGAAAATTCATGGAGTATAGTTTAATTTAATTTAATGAATGGTAAATTTGTCATGTGGGCTTTAGAATGAATTTGGACCATTTAGAATGAATTAAGGATTGGAATTTAAAAATTGGGAATTAATTTGGGCTTGAATTTGGGTTGGATTTGAATTAAAATTTGGCTTAATTGAAGGTTGGATGTGGTGTAGGAAAATGTTATGAAGGGTTTAGAATTCAATGTTGGGGGAATTAATTTGGTTATAGGATTTAATTTGATGGAATTTAGGGATATGGTCAAAATTGGGGATTTTGAGTTGGGTTGAAATTGAGCTTGAAATTTGGTCAAATTGAGCTTGGATTTGGTTTCAAATGTGATTGTGTATGATGAATTTGAGTTTGGATTTTAAATTGGGTAGAATTGAAGTCAATTTGGTTGAAATTGGGGGTAATTTGGGGAAATTGGGCCTTTAAGGGCAATTTGGGGCTTTTGGTCAAAATGGGTCAATTTAGTCAAATTGGTCTCATTGGAGTGGTTCAAATTGATTTTAGGGACATTTGTAGTGATTTTGGAATTTTTGGATTTCAAGGGCATTTTGGTAATTTTGGGGTCTTGGGGGTATTTTGGGAATTTGATAAGATTGGGTGTCTTGGTAAATTTCGGTGGTGGGGAACATTTTGAAATAATTTTGGAGGAAATTTAGAAATTTGGGTAATTTTGGGGTTTTTGGTTAAAATTAGGGTTTTTGGGCAATTTGATAGTTTTGGGGAAGTTTGGCCTAAAGTGGGTAAGGCAAGTGGGCCATGAAGCCATTTCCAAGTCATAAGAGCAATATGAGGACTCATCTTGGATGTTCAATATACTGGTCCATATGAGTTTTCCAAAAGGAGTCAAGAGACCAAATCGAGTGCAAGTGATCTCAAGATTTGGGGTGTATGAGAAAGTGTAGTGGAAATGTGAGGTTCATGTGTTTGTGAGTGAGTGTGTCCTAGCACCAGACAAGACCACCCAGAGTTTATCCTAAGGCTTGACCAACTTATAGGGTACTCCTCTCGAGTTTCCTTATGCTTAGACTCATCTTCCTAAGTACTAGGGGTTAGACTTTAAGCACTTGAAACTCCAAGTGAAGCAAGGAAGTATCTAGAATTTCTATGGGGGGAAGGGTCCCATCACTAGTCCTCTAAGAAGGTCACCAGGAAAGTCCTAAGGCTAGATCCTAGGCTTTTCTAAAGAAAGACTATACCTCAACAAAAGTGAGGTTAGCACTATCTTAGAGGACTAGTGATGGAACCCTCCGCATTAATAATTCTAAATGCTTCTTTGCTTCACTTGGAGTTTCACATGCTTAAGTCTAACCTCTAGCACTTAGGAGGATGAGGCTAAGCATGAGGAAACTCAAAAGTACCCATAAGATGGTCAGGTCCTAGGGTTAGCTATGAATAGTCTAGTCATGGGCAAGCTAGGCTCACACACACACACAATTGCACCCCATACTTTCACTCACCACCTCAAACCCTAAACCAAACTTTGCTTGCCTTGCTCTCATACCTTTTTAGGAACTCATGCGGTTTGTCCCCTAAACCCTAAGCTTATGGCTTAGAAGGCTAGGACCAACACATGGAGAACCTAAAATGGGTTTCTTATGGTCTCATCGCTCAAATAGGTTGACATCCTCAATAGACACCAAATTTTACCAAATTCCAGCCTTGGCCCTTAACCCTAAAATTTATCAAAATTCCCAAAGTACCCTTAAGCACTAATTTTCCCAAAATTCCCAAAATTGTTCAAATTCCCCCAAATTCTCATCAAAATTATCTCGAATCATTCCAAACTACTCAAATTCTCCAAAATCCACCAAGATACATGATATTCCCTAAATACCCCAAATTAGCCAAAACTAACAAAACGCCCCTCATACCCCAAAAATTTAAAGAAATTCCTAAAATCTCCAAAATCGTTCCAAATGATCCCAAAACTAATTTGAACCACTAAATTGAGCTTAGTTTGACCATATTAGTCATATGACCAAATCCCAATAAGTTGACCTTCTAAATCAATTCAAAATCACTCACTTTCTTTTCAAAACTCTTCATGACAATTATCTATACCAAATTGATTAATCACTTGACCCCAAATTAAGACCAAATCCAACCTAGCCCAAGCTTGACCCAAAGTCTCAATTTTGAACCCAAGACCCAAGCTCACCTAAATCAACCCAAATTAACCAAACAAAGCCCACTACAGCTACCTAATGGGCCCTAGGGACTGGTCTAGATCCACCTATCCTAACCTAGTTGAGCCATGGACCAAGGATCCCCTAAATTAGAGGATTCCCTTCCTTAAATAGCTAAACAAAATAAGATCTTTGCCCCAAGCCATGTCCAGTCAAACTAATCACCATTAAGGCCTGCTCACTGGCTCACCTGACCACCCTAGCCTGAGTATCACCCTAGCCGGCCGACCTAGACTTTAGATGAGCCAAAACTGAGAAAGCCTCCCCCTTAATCCAAACCCAAATTGACCCATTCAAGGTGCCTCATTCCTTCTTAGTGGCGGCACTCAGCCCTCCACATAAGCTTCTAAATGCACCCTTTGGCTAGCGATGGTGGCCACCATGGCCATTTCTATTTAAGCCACCACCTCCCACAACCAAGAGAGGAGAGTGCACAATATCTGAACAAAACTCTGCTAAAATCTCACCAAAGCTCCTGACAACCTAGAGAAGCTCATCCACACCGTTTTGCAGCCCTAATTCCCTTTGTCAAAGCTCAATTTCAGAGTTCAAAAAGCAACCAAAACTAGGTCACATTTCTCCACTCTACCACACTGCACCAAAATCAAATTAACTTTGCCCACACCATCAGATGACCAAACAAAGTTGATCCCCGACAGAAGCCCCATCACAGAGCCCCTCTAACCTAGACTTCCATCAAGGACCCCAAATAGTTCTAATCGATTTCATACTTGGACAGTTCACCAAAGCCTAACAACACTTCCAGGAGGTTCGTTAGAGTACTCTGAAGCTTCTACAAGAACCCAATTGAGGCCACACCTCTTGGGCAAGGGTATTGAACTCTCCCCCAATCTGAGCTCGGTTAGGGTATCCATTTGTATAGAATTGATTTCATAATGCATAAACCGTATGGATATGTTCGTCTAGGCTAGATGCGTCTATAAAAATAAACCTAAGGTGATTTGGGACAGTCTGTGGTTACACCAGTTGGGGACAAAGAAGGATGGTCGTTTGATCGCGCATGTATCAGACAGACGGTCATCGTTGCGTTGTACAAGCCCTCGGTGCATAAAGCGCGGAACTGAGTCAGCTGACGGCGTCGAATGAGATGGTGCCAAGTAGCCATTCGGTGTCGTCATGTGTTTGTGTGGCGCTGAGTCAGATAAGTAGGAAAATATGTATTAAAATGATTTAATTAAATCCCAAAAGATAAAAATTCATAACTTGGTGTAAAAAATTATAAAAACAAAAGAAAAATACTCTTTTGCTCAGTGAACAGAGAAAATCAATATGGATATAAAATTGAAGTTATTTGGCTAATATTTATTTTTAAATTAATTAAATACAATATACCTTAATTAAGCCATAAATTATCACAAACATTTGACCATAGCATGAAGTTTGAAGGGCTTATAGGCTCTGTGGTTAGGGATCTTCTCTGATTTTTCTAAAGTCAGAAAGCATCTCTAGCTAGAGATTCCTAATTTTCAAGACCCTGTGTTTTGGTTTAAAAATTATAATAATTAATATATAAACTAGAAAAATATAAAAATGCCTTTGGTAGGTTGATTATGACCAGAGAATCCTAGACAAAATATAAAATGTGTTTAATTAATTTAAAATATTATTTTATGTAATCAACTAACTAAAATGAATTAAAAATTAAATAAATAAAATATAAATGAAAAAGTCATAAAAAAATCATTTGACAAAATAAATAATAAATAGAGGAGCTCCCCATAAAAATTTGAAGTCATTAATTTAACCACTAAAATAAATTTTCTAAGTAAAATAACATTTTAGCATTAAAATAATTATAATAATTAAAATATGAGTCAAAAAATTATGAAATTGGTTTTAGGAGCTCTTAGCAACCAAAGGAACTTAAGAAATGAAATTGGAATTAAAATAAATATTTTACTTTTAAGCCAATTTTGAATATTTAAATAATTAAAAATTAATTAAAAATCAAAGGAACTTAAGAAATGAGATTGGAATTAAAATAAATATTTTACTTTTAAGCCAATTTTGAACATTTAAATAATTAAAAATTAATTAAAAATCATAAAAATCACTAAAATGTTAAAATGTACTAAAATATCACATTTTGTTTTTTGATCACTAAGGAGCTGCAATTAAAATAATTTTTCTAATTTTCTAAGTGAAGATATTAATTTTTAAAAGCCTAAAATGAATTTTCTCTAATTTTTCACTAAAGTAATTCTAATAATTAAAATATAAATTAAAAAAACATGAAATTTATTTCTATGGGTTCCCTAACCTCAGAGAGATTTATGAAAAATATAAAACTTAATCTTCTACTTAAATAATATTTTATATTTAATTAATATCCAAAACCAACAAGAAATTATAATAATTAAAATAAAACTAAAAAAGTCATGAAAATTGGTATAGACGGTCCTCTAACCAAGGTGAACCTTCAAAAATTTTCTTAAGATCAGATAGTTTGTTTTGATTAATCAAATGAATTTATATGGAAAATTCTTATTTTTGAATCAAAATAATTATAAAATTTTTTACAAATTACATTATGCTTTATGGACTGACCATGCAGCAATAGCAGAAGCCCAGTTACGCTTTTACAATTTATTTATAGCACTTTACTTTACTGCACTTTACTTTTTTCCAGTACCTTTTATTTGTCTACAATCTACTTTACCATGCATGCCTGTAGGACAATACAAACAACATAAAATATGTTTTCAAAAATTAAATACATTTTTAAACCTAGCAAACACCCTTAAATCACTCATTTTGGATTGTGGAATCCCTCAGATGAGATAACCTACGGTTGCTAACGAGATTTCCCCGGTTTAAATGAGTGTGAACACTTGTTTAAACTAAGTCAATCCAAAGAAAATAGTGGTGCCAGAATGAGGGAATCGTGAGATCCTAACCAATCTTTAATTAAATTAAAATTCCCCCAAATAAAACGAAAACCAAAACCATAACAACAACAAAAATGAAAACATTAATACACATTTGGTAAAACCACTTGAACCTTAGACTTAAGGACTGTTACTTTAGTAAGGAACTTGGAGCATGCACCGTGGGTAACATGATAAGGACCTAGAGAAGCATATCTTCGAGAGAACAAACCAGGCTACAACAACAAAATCTTTCCTTAGTTTAAACAACAAGCCATAAGACTTCAAGGTTGTCAGTCTAGTA
The DNA here is from genome assembly GCA_022702705.1 of Papilionanthe hookeriana x Papilionanthe teres. Classification (NCBI taxonomy): domain Eukaryota; kingdom Viridiplantae; phylum Streptophyta; class Magnoliopsida; order Asparagales; family Orchidaceae; genus Papilionanthe; species Papilionanthe hookeriana x Papilionanthe teres. Next base: position 105,316,191 of record CM040424.1, on the reverse strand, counting down.
AGACATAAATCCTTAACTTATTTTCAGGCCTTTGCACAACCACGTTGTATATTATATGCCTTAACTCATCTTAGGATTACGAAGTCGTCGTTCGATACAAAGTAAATCCTCCTATCTTTTAGAATATTTATATGATCAGTATCATGCAAATGTAAGCCCTACATAATAAATTAGCAGGATGAAACATAATAATATTCCTTTGAAATTAAAGCCAAACCATAGGATAGTTTGGGAATTCACTGAGGTTCTTCTCAAGATCTGTGACATCCCTAACCTCTCTTCCTTTGGATTCCATAATAATATTTCGAACTTGATCTTTTCCCATTAGAATTTTCTATGTTTGGCCTTGAATACACTAAACTTTGAAACTCATGAAGACATTACCTCTAATCTAAATCGAGAGTTTTCTTAGGTGACTTTGGTTGCTTATGATGTAATTAACTATGGGGCCTAGCCCTTATAGGAAACTTGAAGGACCCAGCTTAATATAAACCCTATCTAATCTTTCATATTAGATAGGGGAACTTGTCGGTCAACATAAAGATTTTGCAGATCAGAATGAATGTCATGACTTCTATAATTTTTTTAATCGAGCATCATTATCAAGTAATGTGTATATTATTCAAGGTAGATGCTTGGCTTGTAATGCAATGCTAGTTTACTTAAGCTATCAAAATATGGGATCGGTTCGATCATGTATTTTTCAAAATTAAAATATTACTTATCAAAAAATTATATATATATATATATATATATATATATATATATATATATATATATATATATATATATATATATATGTTGACCTCGATTTTGGTGAGGTCTTTTGCTTCTCTCTTTAGTACTTAGGATCTAGCCTTAGGTTTTTCCTTTCGACTAATCTTAGAGGAATAGAAATAGAACCCACCCTTTAGAAATTCAAACTACTTCTTAACTCCCGTGAACCCCGAAGCTTGATTGTAGACCCCTAATCACCTGAGGGTTGAAATCAAATGTGGAGGGTTTAAAGGATGAGTTCCCTATAGGACTTTTGGCCTTAGGAATACCCCAGGTGGCCCGGTCCAGTGAGGGTTGACTTGCACATACACTACACTCTCACACACATTCCAAGTCCTAAAACCACACTCTCACCCAACTTGACTTCCTGACTCATGTAGGTAATTTATATGAATGGTCCTTAACCCCTAAGCCCCTAGCTAAGAGGGTTAGGAACAACATAGTGAATGCCTCAAATGAGTCCTCTCATGACTCATATGAGCTTAATATGGCTTCATGGCTCAACTAAAATGATTCCATTTCACTCACACTTGATCAATCTTTCTTTTTTTCAAAATTTCAATGTTTGACCCCCGGGGCCCCGGACCCACCAAACCTACCAAATACCCTTGAAATGACCCAAAATTTGTAAAATTACCTAAATTACCCAAGATCCCTCAAAATCAATCCTAACACTTCCCACCACTCAAATTGACCATCTTTGGCCAAAAATACCAAAATTTCCAAAAATACCCCCTAAGTCCCCCCAAAACTACCAAAATACCCTTCTACCCCAAAAATCCAAAATCTTCTAAAAATTTCCAGAAAATTTCAGAAAATCCCAAATATTCCCAATTTCATTTTGTTCAACTACACCATAGGCCAATTTTATCAATTTACCTCACTTTTACCAAAATACCCAATTTGACCCATTTTTAACCCAAGTGAACCCAATGTCAAACCAAACCACCCCAATTGACCTCAATTCTGGTCCAATTCAATTCTAAACTTCAATTCAATATCCCCAATATTAATTTAGACCAAGTCCAACTCCAATTTGATTGACATTTGGGCCTAATTACAATTTGAAGCCTAAGGCCCAATTTTGACCCATGACCTAAACCTAGCCCAAACCAACCCAATTCAACTCCAATTGGCCCCAAATCTTTTCTAAAGCCTTCCTAACATCCCCATAAACAAAAAAAACTAACTTGATTTGCCCAAAATTTGAACCTAAACTCCACCCAAACCTAAACCAAAACTAAAATATCTTAAATTGATCTAAGCCCAAACCTAACCCTAATGGGCCCAATCCCAAAATTAGAGCCCAACCAAAATTGAAAACTCTTTATAACACTCCCATAAACATTTCCCAACATTGATTTTACATCAAATCCAACCTTAGTCCAACCTTAGCCCAAGTTAGCCCAATTTGGCCCAGCTTGGCCCCTTTACAAAAAAAAAAGCCCAAATTCAACCCAATTCTACTCCAAATCACACCAAATTGATTCCAAACCACTCATGACACATGCCTAAACCAATTGCAACATTTATTTGGCACAATCCTTTACAAAATTTTCATCCTAAATTTACTTTAAATCCAAAAGCCCACTTCCTTAAACCACTTTAAAAGCCCATCCAAAATGATTTAAAAAAAAAGCCCAAAATCAATCCAAAGCCCACATGACAAATTCTTCTCATCATACCTTTAATTGAAATTATCCCTAAGTCCTAAATCAATAATCAAGCCATTCCAAATTAAGCTACATGCCAAATTACCCATAAATGCTAAAAATTTCTAAAACCCTTTTTCATAAAACAAGCCAACCTTTTCCAAGCTAAATGTAAGCCAAATGTGAGCCATTTACAAGCCATATGAAGCCATGAGAGTTTTGACACCTCACCATGTCATTTATGGCAAATGGAGGGGTCCCTTTCTTAAGCCTTCCTTAAGCCTTTTTAACCTCATCCATGATACACACTAAACCATGCTTAGCCACCTCACCATGGATGGAGACTTCTCCACTCCAATTCAGCTGAGCCATATGATTCCCTTCAGCCCAAATCAGGCCTTGGTGGGTGCACCAAACCCAAATCCATGCCTTTGACCAAACTAAGCCCAAAATGATCCCTTCCCCTGCCGCTTTGAATCAACTCCTTTACACTTCGCATTTGCCAATTGAACTCACAAAACTCAAACACTGACCTCCCTGACCCTGAGGGTGACCCATGCCTGGCCGGCCAGCCACCACAGCCGCCAGAAACCACAAGGCCGAGAGGCTTGATTTGAATCAAAAATTCAATTTGAACTAGCTGACTTGTCCCAACCTAAATGACCATTGCAGCTGTTCTTCCCTTGGCCTGAGCAGTTGATCCAAACCTTCAATTGCCCCTGGGAAGCCCTCCAGTCACCTCTATTTAAACCCACTCACCTCTCGGCAAAATGAGGTGATGAACCAGACCTTAAGGAAACTTTGCCAAAATTGCTCCAGGACCTTCTCCTAACCTGAGAGCGATTGATCCCCAGTGTTCCTTTGCCCTAAACCCCATTAACAGAGCTCAATTTCTGAGTTGAAAATCCACCCAAAAACAGGACACTTCACCACAGTGAGCCAATCTTTAAATTGATTGACACTACACCTTCACCAGACCATGAGGAGAAGTTCCCCAGCAAAAGCCCCCTCACCAGGCTAGCCATTGCTTCCAGCCTCCAAGCTTTGTGATCGGCCTTGGTCACTTTCATACTTAGATAATTCCCTAGGGCCAGAGACTTCATCTGGAGCTTGCCTGGACTCAATCGAAGGTGACACAACCCTCAGATCGAAGCTTCACTTCTCTGAGCAAAGGTATGAACTCATTTTTCCTCCCGAGCTTCCAGCAATTCTCCATTTTTTTGGGTTAATTTCATAGCTTATAAACCATATGGATGTGTTCGTCTCTTCAAGACGAATCCATAGAGTATAAGAACTCGAAAATCCATTGAGAATCGAGAGAGATATTAGAGTTTGAGTGTGGACGGTCATGGGTGCACACCAGTCGTAGACGATGACCAGGAGCCGTTGGATCGCGCGTGTATCGAGCGGACGGTCGAGATCAAGCCGGACAGCGGAATGTTATGTGAACTGCGGGCCCCTGGAGCGCAGAGTCAGATGGTGGCGCCGAATCACAGAGCGACGCGTGGGCTTTCGATCTGCCGTAGGTTGACGCGGTGCCAAGTCGGATAAGTAGGAAATTAGGGTATTTTTGAATTATTTATATACCAGAACTTCAAAAATTCATATCTTTGTATAGAAAAATCACAAAAATAAAATAAAAATACCCTCTTGCTCAGTGAACAGAGGAGAATAATGTGAAAAAGAAATCAAGTTAATTGGATGAGTATTTTATTTTTAATAATTTATTTACTAATTCCAATGTTTTGATTCTCCATTTTCATAGACAATTCACCATGGCATGAGACCATAGGGCTTTTGAAGCCTCTAATCTTGGGAACATTCCCTGAATTTTTCAAGGTCAAAGGCCATCTCTGTGAAAAGTTATTGATTTTTCAAATTCATGTCACTGTTTTAGGTATTTTAATTTCAATAATTAGCATGTTTTAAAATAAATTCTAGGAAGATTTGGTGATATTTCTTAGGACCAGAGGACCCTATGAAAAATATATTTTGAGTTAATTCATTCATAATAACCTTAATTGGCCTAAACCCCTAAAATTGAATTTGAATTAATTAGTGTTAACCACACATCAAATTGACTTAAAAACAATTCTCCATTACTCTTTAGGGTCAGAGGAACCTTACATAAAATTTTGAAATCAATTGGACTTGATTAACCCCACCAAATGGATTGATTAAGCCTCATAAGTAAAATGGAACTTTAAAAATTCATAACTCCAAAAATACTTTTCAAAAATTCACAAAAATGGTTCTGGAGCATCTCTGATATCAAGGAAGTTCAGGAAAATTAAAATTAGAATTTTCTAAAAAAGTTGATTTTTCACAATATTTTAATATTTTAATAATTAAAAAATAATAAAAATCACAAAATATTAAAAATCATAAAAATGTTACATTTTGACTCCTAATCAATTAGGAACAAATCAAATATTTTTCCTAAGTCGCTAGGATAAGATATTGAATTCTAAGGGCTTAATGTAATTTTTAATATTAAAAAAATGAATTTTCAACCTTTTTCACAAAAATAATTCTAATAAATCAAATCAAAATAAAAAATTATAAAATTTATTTCTCTGGACTCCCTGAGGTCAGAGAAATTTAAGAAAAATATAAAATCTATTTTTCAACTTTTACTTTATTTTAAAATTAATTAATACTCTAAAACTCAAAATAATTATAATAAATAAAATATAATTCAAAAAATCATAAAAATTGGTCCAAGTGTTTCTTTGGTCATTAGGAACATTTCATAATTTTCTTAAGGATAGAAACCTTTCCTTGGTCATGTTGTTGAATTTTCTTTGAAAACCCCTATTTTCTACAAAAAATAATTATATAAATAAATTAATTTCAGAAAAATCATATTTTCTCCTCTAATGTCTTAATTAACATGTGAGTGAGGTGACAAAAAAATTTCAAATTCATTTGAGCTCAATTTAGTGAGTTATGAAAAAAATAAGCCTAAAAGGGCATAAAGGTAATTAAAAATTTTAACCCTTAATTAAAACTTTAGGCTTAATCAAATGGAGGGTAAAATATCTTATTTTAATTTTCTCTTGGATGATTGAAACTTAGAGAAATTAAAGGGTAGAAACCCATTCAACACTTTGAAAATATCAAAATGAAACCCTAATTAATTAAATAATTTAAATTTTGGAAAGAATATATTTAAATTTGGATTATTAAAATAGGGAAATTATTAAGAGGATATTTATTCTTTAATTTAAAAATCCCTAAATAAGTCACTTTAACAATATTTAGTTCTTAATTAAAAATTAAAATAATAATCCAAATTAAATAAATTTAAAAAAAATTAAAAGAAGAAAACCTTTAAACGAATTAAAGCTTAAAATGTTAAATAGTCTAATAATTAAAAATCAAATTTAAAATCTTGGAATTAAATTAAATTAAATTAAATTGAGTCAAGTCAAAGTTTAAATTAAAATTAAATTAACACCTTAACAATTAAATTAAATTAAATTAAAATATTGAAATTAAAATTAAATTAAATTAAATTAAATTAAATTAAATTAAATTAAATTAAATTAAAACTAAAATTAAACTAAAATTAAAATTTAAATTAAAATTATATAAAATTAAATTAAAATTAAATTAAATTAAATTAAATCAAATCAAATTAAATTAAATTAAATTAAAATCACTTAACAACAAACATAAATGAAATCATTAAGAGTTAAATCAAAATATATCAATAATTTCAGTACTTCTTTCTATCTAAGTAAATTTAAAACATGAACATCAATCTGAAATACTAAGATAATTGAAAGTGTAAAGATTTAAATTAAATCTAAAATACTTTGAACACTATTCCAAAGTTAAAATTATTAATTAAAACCTCATAATTAAATTAAATCACTCCAAATCATTAACTCAAACTTTAAATTAAGAATGATTAAAATTCTCAATAACCCAACTTGCCCTTAAAGGCTTTAATTATTATAACTCTTAAATAGAGTATTAAGTGAGATTTCACTTCATTCATCAGGTAATCAAATACCCAAGTTCACTGAGCAAGAGACAAAGTTTAACTAAACTCCCGGATGATTAATTCACCTGTGCAATTAAATTTATTTGGACTCAAAACAATCCCAGAAGTATTGAAAAGATGTTTAGGACTCGTCCTAAGTACTTCCTCAATATGACGGGATGTTTTAGAAGAACAATTGAATTTAATTGTTCTTTGATGAAGAAAATCATCCTTAAACCAAACCAACAACCTAGACGTCATAGGAAATGACTAGCAATAGGATTAGGATTCTGGTAGACAACCAAAAGCCTTTCCCTTAGCTTTACCTAGGTATTTCTTGCAAAAATATGTTTAAATGCTCTAACATGTGCTTTAAGTGCAGCTTGGGATGACGGGAAGACCCTCCAGGTACGCTTTTATTTTATTGCAATTTACTTTATTGCAATTTACTTACATGCATTGTACTTTACTTTTTCTTGCATGATAAATAAGACTGTTGCATGAAAACCAAAACCTTTAGGATAGTCCCTGAACTGAAACTAAAACAAAATTAAAATTCATTGCAAGATAAAATTCACTGCCACAACATTCCAAAATATAAAAAAACTCAAAATTTAATCACAAACAGAACAACAAAACTACAATTGCAACTAAATTAAAACGTCTCGTTGAATGATCGGGAATACCTCGGATGATGTAACCCACGTGTTGCTAACGGGATTTCCCACGGTCTAAATGAAAGTGTGGAACTCATTCGATTGAGTTTAGCAAATTCATCCGGATTAAGTGAATTCAATGAAGATAACGGTGCCGGGATGACAAAACCGTGATATCTTAATCGGTTCTGTTTAAACAACTTTAAGATTTGTTTTAATTAAAATATTAAAAACACTTGGATTTTAAGATTTTCTCTGAACCAAAACACTTCTCTCATCTTCTGATTTATGACTTCTAAAACTAAACCTCTGCAACAACAAGGAGCTCGGAGCATGGTGGGTAGCTTGGCCATCGTCATCAGCAAAACTCGGATCTACTTCAGCAAAAATTTCTTAGAATTAAATAACCAAGCCATAGGACTTTGAGGTAGTTTGCCTAGTGCAACATAAATCCTCAACTCTTCGTTAGGCATTTGCATAATCATGTTATGCAAGTTAAGCCCTAACCGGTCTTAGGACTCCGAGGTAGTCGTTCGGTACGACATAAACCCTCATATCTTCCAGGTTATTTGTATGATCATGTCATACAAATATAAGTCTTCATTAATTAAAATTGACAAGGTTGCAACATCAAATAAAATTCCAAAATCTAAGCCAAACAATAGGATAGTTTGGGAAGTTGTCAAGATTCTACTTGGATCCTCAACTTCGCCTACTTTTCTTCCTTTGGACTCCTGAAATTAACTGTTCCAAACTTGATCCATTCCCTATTGAAATTCCAAAATTCAATACTTTGAAACCTTAAACTTTGAAATTCTTGAGAGCAAAACCACTAATCATTATCGAGAGTTTTCTTAAATGATTCCCGTCATTTAAGATATAATTAACTATAGGGGCTTGCCCTTATAGGGAACTTTAAAAACCCAGGTAATATAAACCCTGTTTAATTTCTTTATTTTAAACAGGGGAACTTGTCGGCTTATAAAACTGGTTCGCAAACCAAATAGATATCACAAATCTTCTAGTTTATTTAATCGAGCCCCCATCATTAAGCAGTGTGTCTATTCTTCGGGATAGATACACGGTTTGTGATGTAGTGCTCGTTTATATAAACTATTTGGGATGTGAGATCGGTTTGATTTCATATCTTAAAATTTTCAAACTTAAAATTATTTTCAAAATCGAATGCTACTTTTTAAATTATATATATATATATATATATATATATATATATATATATTTAAATTAAATTTAAAATTTAAAATTCGCCGACAATTTCTGTAGGCGACCCATTTTCAAAAATACAACATTCAACCCTAAAAATATGCCGACAATATATATATTAAATCAAAAGTGGGCGATGGGATTCCCATTCTGCTTCTTAATTTGGTGGCTGACATTTCAATGTGTTGGTGATCCTTAACAAGCATAAAGTTGACTTGAAGAGGCTATGTAATTAGTTGGATCAGTTTAACCCTTGTAGGATTTTAGTGCAGCGATTTTAATCATCTATGGGGCTTGACCTTAGGGAATTATCTAGATAATGTATTCTCTAAATGTTGAGTCATTTCTATTCATCTGATCAATTATCTATCCATCATGCCCACCAACACTGTCAAAGTATTGGGAATCTCCTTCCCTTATTTAGGGCTAAGGGCGTTGTTTAGATGTTGGGTGCTGACCGTTCCTCTCGGGAGTGCTGCTCTTATCTCCAAGCTAATGTCTCCCAGATGGGATCCAACATATGATTCTTCAGGTCTTGGATCTACTTGTTCAAAAACTCTATTGTTCACTTCATATTATTAGTGTCTTTTTATGAGTTTCTTCTCTTTGTGTTACTCCTTTTCTTGACCGTGGCATGATCCAAACTCATCAAACCTTTTTGGATGATAAATCCTGATATGTCAGTGAATCACACCTTAAGGATTGAAGCATAAAAAAGAAGAGAGAGAGAGAGAGAGAGAGAGAGAGAGAGATATGGAGGTGCACAATAATGAATAGTAAAAACACTTTTCTCTTTCATAAAAAAGTTGTCTTGTTTATATGGGAGAGGGTCTATTAGTTTAAGTTACTTGTTTGCCCCTACTATAATGGATCGTTACTATATATTTTAGGTGTTTTACATAGATGGACCTATGACTCAACTACCATTTAGCTCAGTAGGTTAAGCTCGATAGTATTTAATTCGTTGAGGTATGCGTGTTCGACTGTTGATTGAGGTTGTTTGTCAGCTTTTTATTAACTTCAGGTTGACAGGAATTGTCAATTGACTAATCTAGTTTGACTAACAAGCTTCAATTTCAAGTGTGGAGCTCCTATTAGCTAAGCAATGATAGGTTATTAAGTAGACAATGAATCAATGTAACCCAATAGGTATCTCACTCCCCAATATGAAGAGCTGGATGGATGATTTAGACTAATTTTAACATAGCTATTTCTCAATCGATCCTTAATTAGGAGTTTCTGGGGGTCTGTAAGATGATTGATGGTATTGAGGATTTGAGTCTTTCCTCGGGTATGGTTGTCGGTCGCTAAATCGTTTGTGAGATTTGAAAACATTTTCTTTTGAAAAGTGTGAAATGTAGTTTTATAAAATAAGGTTTCGATTTAATTTAATATATATGGATTTTTGAAAATAGTATTTTAAAATTTGAAAAAATACGAAATCAAACAGATCTCATATAAAAGATAGTTTAAATAATCGAGCACTTCACCACACGACATGTATCTATCCTGAAGAATAGATACATTGCTTGGTGGTGAGGTTGAATCAGATAAATTAAAGAATTCATGACATCCATTTGGTTTGTGAAACTTTGTTGACCGACAATTTCCCCTATATGATATGAAGGAATCATATAGGGTTTATATTAATCTGAGGTCTTTAAGTTTCCTATAAGGGCAAGACCCTACAGTTAATTACATCTTTGATAACTGAAGTCACCTAAGAAAAATCTTGATATAGATCATAAAATATTGTACTCATGACTTCCAAAGGGTAGGTTTCTTCAAGAAAATGTGGTAATAGGAAATCCAATATATGAGTGGCTCAAATTTTAGAACAATTTTTGTAGGAATCCAAAGGAAAGAGAGAATAGGGAAAATACATAGATCCAAGAGAGCCCTTGGTGTTTTCCTGAACTATCCTATGGGTTGGATTTAATTTGAGATAATTCTTTAGTGTTTCATCCTGCCAATTTTATTATTTTGGGCTTATATTCACTTGATATCTATCGTGTGAATGGCTTGGAAGATAGGAGGATTTATGTCATACCCGATGACGGCCTCGGAGTACTAAAACAAGTTAGGGCCTATATTACACAACATGGTCATGAAATGGCGTAAAGAGATAAGGTGAGTGTTTATGTTGCATTAGGCATACTACCTTGAAGTTCTATGACTTGTTGTTTTAATTTCTAAGGAGTTTTGCTGTTGAAGATGGCTGTCCTGGCCACTGCGTATGCTCCAAGCTCCTCGTCGTAGCAGGTTTATTTTAATGAAATGTCAATTGAAGAAAGAATAGAAGTGTCATGTTTTAGAAATATTTGAATTGAGGTGTCTTAATATCTTAATGTGGGACAATTTTTAAGTTGATTAAGAGGAATCGGTTAAGATCTCACGGTTCCATCATCCCGACACTACTATTTTCTTCGGATTCACTTAATCTAGATGAATTTACTAAACTCAACTTAATGAGTCCCATACTTTCATTCAGACCGTGGGAAATCCCCTTAACAACCGTAGGTTGTTTCCTCTGAGGTATTTCCGATCATTTGATTGAGACGTTTAATTTAGTTGCAATTGTGTTTTTTGTTTGTTTGTGATTAAATTTTGAGTTGTTTTATATTTTGATTGTTGTAGTGATGATTTTTATCTTATTTTAATCTTTAATTTTATTTTGGTTTTGGTTGTGTGGCTATCCTAAAAGTTTTTGTGTTCGTGAAGGGTGACATTGTTGTTTAACATGCAAGCTTGTAAGCAAAAAAGTAAGAAAAGTGCAGGAAAAGAAATCGTTGTAAACTATAAAATTGTATATGGCGAGCCTTCTCATTCCTCCACCTAAAACTTTAGTATCGTTTTGCAATAAACATTTATAATTTTGCAAGAAAGTGAAAACCTATAGATTAAAGTCTTCCATAAATTAAGTTTGCCTCTAAAGGGCCCACTTACATAATTTGTAAGTGAAATATCAAATCAACGAGCTATTATTTAAACATTAAATAAGGGGTGTTGGATTAGTGAGTTATCATCTTCCAAAACCAACCCCTAACCATAAGGATCATTTAATTTAATTTTCCTATAAGTTATAATGATTAATTAAATCATGAACTTTATCCTTTTAATATGACAAAAATGAGACAGGTTTCCACCATTTATCCATTTATGTTTCAATCATTCAAACATAATGATTAAGATCATTCATTTCCCATTTCCCATTTTAATTAAGCCTAAATATTGATTAAGACCAAATTTTTCAAAATTACACTTTTGCCCCTAAAGGCCTTATCACTTCATAATTCCTTAAATTTAACTCAAATGAATTTGAAATTTTTATGTTACCCTAATTACGGGTCAATTAGAACATCAGAGGAGAAAATGTGTTTTTTCATATTTTAATTTAATTTATATATTTATTTTAATGCAAAAATAGCGATTTTCAATGAAAATTCAGTAATATGACCAGAACAAAACCTTTGGCTTTGAAATTTTTATTAGAGGTAGACCTAGACAATTAATTAAATTTATGATTTTTTTAGCTTTAATTTAATTATTAGAATTATTTTAAGTTCTGGACAATTAATTAATTATAAAATATTTGGGGTTGAAAATTAAGTTTTATATTTTTCTTGGATCTCTCTAGGGTCAGGGAACCCAAAGAAACTAATTTTATATTTTTTTTATTTTTCTTTTAATTTTTAGAATTATTTTGATGAGAAGTTAAGGAAATTCATTTTTTAAGCTTTAAAAAATTAATTTAAGCCTTTGAAAATTAATATCTTGACTTAGAGGCTTGGGAAAATTTTTTGGATGATTCCTAAATGGTTAGGAGACCAAATCTGACAATTTAGTGAATTTTATTATTTTACTGATTTTTATCATTTTTAACTATTTAAAATTCACTTTTATGCTTAAAAATGAAGTGTATATTTTAATTGCCATTATATTTTTATAAAGTTCCACTGGTCATGAGGAACACCGAAACCATTTTTATAAATTTTTTGCTTGTATTTTAATTACTAAAAGTCATTTTAGTGGTAAAAAATGCATTTTAAGTTAGAAAATTCAATTAGTTGGTTAAATGAATTCCAAATGACTTCAAAATTTTTAGGCCAGTCCCTCTGACTCAATGATTTAGCTCAATTCAAAATTTTCCTAGGATCTCTGGTCACAAGTAACCTACAAAAATATATCTTGCTTTTTTTATCAATATTATAATTATTTTATCAAAACAGACACAATATTTTGAAAAATAGGTATCTCCTCATAGAGATCTCCCTTAGTCTTAAAAAACTCAGAGAAGGTGCCTCATGACAGAGAGATCAAAACCCCTAAGTTTCATGACATGGTGAAATACTTAAGCGAATTGAGAATTAAAATACTCTAGATTGTATTTAATTAAATAAAAATAAAACATGCATCAAATAAACTTCAAACCATTTCCACATTATTCTCCTCTCTTCACTGAGCATTAGGGTATTTTTCTTTTATTTTTGTGATTTTCTACACCAAGTTATAGATTTTTAAAGTTGGACTGATTTAAATAAATCAAAAAAATCCCCTAATTTAGTACTTATCCAACGCGACGCCACCTCATCCTTGGCAGCTCCGAAGAGATACGCATCGCTCTGCCATTTGACGCTGCCTTCTGACTCAGCAGCCACGTGGCCGCGCTTTATGTTAAGATCTCCTATCCCACGCAAATCCAGCCCTCCATTTGATACACGCACGATCCGATGACTCTTTTTCATCGTCTTCACCTGGTTCTTCCCGTGAGCCCTCCATCTTTTAGACTTAAAAACTCGAGCTAGACTGAACCAAAATGCACGGGGTTTATTCCTAGAGCTTCGTGTGACCTAGAAGAACCTATCTATATGGCTAACCTAGCCTGGAATTTACCCAACATGTATGGTAAATCAAAACAAGCTCGGGATGAAGGTGAGATTTAATTCCTTTGTTGAGAGGGGAGGCCTCAATTAGATGGTTGTGGCAGCTTTGATTGGTTCTAACAAGCCTTCAGATGAAACCTCTAGCTATGGTGAAATGTCTAGACCGGAATTCGACAAGGGCCTATTTCAGGTGTTGATCAAAGTCTGGTGCGGAGGGTCCTTGAGATGGGGCTTTAATGGGTGATCTTCTTCTTTCAGTGTTGTGAAGGTGTGGATGCAATTATATTAAGTTTGGTGCACTGTGGAGCTGTGGTAAAATGTGTCCTGGTTTCGGCTGCAATTTCAGTGGAGAAAATGGATTTGGACAGTGGGGATAAATGGCTGAAGGCAGTGGGCTTGCACTCAGAGGGTCTTAGGGGAGGTTTGGGGGCAATTTGGTAGGATTTCCTTAAGAAATTTTTAGCACCCCCTCTTGGCCGTGAAGGATGGCTTTTATAGCCATGGCCAATGGGTGGAGCTCAGGGAGCAAAAGTGGGTGCTTTAAGCTGCTTGAGGTGAGGGCTGAGCAATGCCATTGATCACTGAGGGGATGCCTCACTAACAAAGCCCAATTTTGAGTTTAAATTTGATTATTGTGACACTGGTTAGGATCCCACGGTTCCATCATTCCGGCACCACCAATTTCATTGGTTTCCTTTAGTCCGGATGAATTTACTAAATCCAACTTAATGGATTTCGTACTTTCATTTAGACCGTGGGAGACCTTATCAGCAACACGTAGGTTGCGTCGTCCAAGGTACTCCTGTTCATCCAAGATATGTTTTAATTTAGTTGTTCTTGCAGATTTGTTTTGGTTGGTGATTAAATTTTGAGTTGTTTAAACATGCTGGGTTCGATCATTTTCACAATTTTATAAAAATGCAAGAAATTAAAGCATTTAATAAATGACGAGAAAGAAATTGTAATAACTTAAATGCGTACCCGGAGGGTCTTCTCATCATTTCCCACTGCACTTAAGATGCATGTTATGATATTTAATATTTAATATTTGTTTTATTTCATTTGGTTTCATTTTGTTTGATTTTGTTTCAAATTAAATTTTCTTTTAATTTTGTTTCATTCCATTTGATTTTTTTTTTGACTTTTTCGATTCATTCTATTTATATTTATATTTTTTTTTCTTTTGTATCGTTATTTTTTTGTTTTAATTTGGAACCAACATATAGTCATGTGGCTCTCGACCGTCACGTTGAAGAGATACACTTATGATAAACTCAGTGAGCTATAACAGAAATCTTAATTAATTTTTGGCAATGGTAGTAGTACAACTGATCATATGCTGATAAGAATCCAAAAAGTCGATCAAGTGTGCAAAGCTGAAAAAAACCATCATATCATATCCTGCTGATACAAAAGTAGTGACGACTGCTGTAACCCATCGTAGAGGTAGTAGATTTCTATTGTTTGAGACTGTTCCGTGGACATGCAACCTATCAAGGCTACACTCCAGAAAAAAAGCCCCCTTGCAAACACCCGGAGGTACTGTTGTCACAGCGATAATCCAATTCTGGATCTGGCTCGTAGTAAAATGGTGTCTTATCTTCATCGATTCATTTGAAGGTAACTAATACCCTCTGTCCTGTAACTCCTGGGATGCGTTGTTTTGAAAGATCTGCTCCATTTCCTTTTAGTTCCAGCATTGACCTGACCGGTAGAGGGATTTCAACAGAACCTCAGAACTCTCCCGGTCAGAAAATCTACTCGTCCAAATAATATACTGCATTCACTTATAAAGAAGACCATGCATAAGGGTCTCACAAAGTCATTGTGGTCGATATGAGGAGGGATATAGTCCCCATCCTCATGAATATTTATAATGCGGTTGTTGGGAATACAGTCTGCGGGCAACATGTGTCATTCGACCGTCCTTTTTATCATCTTCTTGATCTACAGCGGCATCAGATCCACCTCGTCGTGTTATAAAATCCATTGAGGATTACCCTGTCTGTCTTTTGCAAAATTTTAACATCATCCACATTGAATCGTGACTCCGCCCTTTCCTCTTTTTCATTTCGTTAGTTCTGTGTACATTTTCTGCTTCAGTCAGCCTTCTCTACTCATGTCTTGAAGAGCGAAGACGCAATCTAGGATCTTTTCTTGATCATTCTTTAAGAAAACATCTGTGTATAACTCAAGGCCTTCCAGGATATTGACAAACTTTCCTTGTGGTTCTTCATAATGTTGAAATTCCTTCTTTCTTTCCATCACGTAGTATGGAACTATTCACGGCGGCGGTGGTAGAACGAGCAGTGGTACGTATGGCTCTACATCAGAATGCTCCTTACTCCTGAGTCACATCAAGGTGGCTGCATATGCCTCAAATGTGCCATACTCCTCTAACTGTAGAACATGACATTGTGGGCACTCTGAATATGCTCCTGTCACTAAAGGCAATCTGGGTAAAACCAAGCTGCAAGTCGGACACCCAGTAAAGATTTCTTCCATTGGATTCCATGTCGGTGCCGGGTCCTCTGTGGTCTCTGGCTCAGTATCTGTGTGCTGTGTCCTGTCGTCAGTTTTCCTTCATTTTTGGTTTGTAAAATTCTTCCGTAATGAGCGGTAGCTCGGTGGCTGGCTCCCATGCCTCCCTCCTCTCCATCCTGTCCAGGAGGCGACGCTTGTGGCTATTTGCATTTATTTTTTTTTGTATGTGCTAACAACGTATCTGGAACTCTTTCAGTTGCAGCGGTAACAAGATCACCCCCTCCGGAGTAGTGATCATGGATGGAATCTGAGTGGGCCTTCTGGCGAGGAGGTGTGAGTCAACAAAACCACCAGTGCCTCCATATCCTGATGTATGTTCGGTCTCTATATGACTGCCTCTCTTCATCGATTTCATACTTGTAGCTTTCCTATATGTGCTTTTTCTCATTTCTTTAGAACACAAGGTCCAAGCCATCTTTGAAAGAAAATGCCACGCGGCCTGACACTTCCTTGACAAGAAGACAGGAAAAATATCAGTGGCTGGCACTTTGCACGAACAGGAACAATAGCAATCTTAATATTATTTATTTAACAATTTTTATAATTATGTTAATGAAATTATCTTACTTAATAAGATTTTATAAAATTTATAATTTGAACTTAATCTTGCAAGCGTATTTTATGAAATTTATTTATTTTTATTTAATTTTATTTTATTACAAAATTTGGACCCAGTTACAGACACTGGCCATATGGCTACATCGGAATGAATATCCTTCTTCAAGTTTTGTCATGTTGCGTAGTATTTCTTTAGATATCGTCCATTTTTAGGCAACATGGGTCTATCCCCTTGAGAACCACCAATGGTACGACCCTCATAAGAAAACTTTTTCAACCACGAATGGCCCTTCCCAGTTTGGTTCAAATTTTCCACCTATCTTGCGGTGTACAAGAATAGGCCTTCTAAGACCGAGCATGAGGTCACCAACTTTAAATGACCTCAGTGGACCAATTTATCATGGACTTAAATCATCTTTGCTTGGTAGAGTTCAGAATTCTACTGCGTGAGCAATCTTTTCCCTTCAAGCTTTTCCAATTCTGCAAGTCATAACTTGGTATTTTCTTTAGCAAGCTTAGCTAAGGTGTCTACCTGGGCATTGTCTGCTCGAGGAATTCTATTGAATGTCACACTTGGAATCTGCTCTAGCAACTTTATCATGTACTGGTGGTATTCTTCTAATCTTGGTTTCAGAATTTTATTGTCCTGCTACCTGCTGTATGACGAGCTGCGAGTTGCCATAAATGATAATATCCATTATATCCATTAAGATTACAAATTCTAAATCGATGATTAGAGCTTCATATTCTGATTTGTTGTTAGTGCACGGCTCCGTCGAGTGATAGGAATATCTTACTATGGCTTGATCTGGTGTCACGAAGTTCAAACCGATTCCTATCTTGCATGGTATGACCGTTTGCTATCCTTTGTCTTTCCTGGCTGACGATGCTCCATCGTAATACATTTCCCAATGTTGAGCATTGGAATCTTCCACTTGCATTATCTGTTCATCTGGCAGATCATCATTGAGAGGGGACCAAGCTGGTCATGGGTGCGCTGCAAAAAAATTCGCAAGAATCTGCCCTTCGATAGCTCGAAGGGGCATGAAGGTTATATCGAATTGTAATAGTATCATCGACCATTTTGCTAAACGTCTAGAAAGTGTTGGTTGGTGTTGACCTCATTTTTGGTGAGGTATGATCTCTCTCCTTAAAGCTTAGGATCTAGCCATATGTTTTTCCTTTGACTATCCTAGAGGACTAGAAATGGAACCTACCACTTAGAAGTTCAAGCCACTTCTTAACTCCCCTAGAAGCCCATATGGATGACCATAAACCACCAAGCCACTTAGAAAGTTAAAGTCAACATTTGGAGGTTCAAGGATGAGTTCCTACAGGGTGAGCAATCCTTAGGATTACCCTGGATGGTCTGGTGATGGTTAGGTCAGCCTGCAAACACCACACTCCTACACACATACCAAAACCTAAACGATCTCTACCCATTTAGCCTCTTGACTCATTAGAAGACTCATATGGATGGACCCAAACCCCTGGTCCCTGGCTAAGAGGGTTAGGAACAACATATTGAGTGTTCAAAATGAGTCCTCTCATGGCTCTTGTGAGTTTAGAATGGCTTCATGGCTTGTTTGCCCATTCTAGCCCAACCTTTTCCAAAATGACCAAAATACCCCTCCAACCCTAATTTTGACCCAAAATCCCAAAATTGTCCAAATTACCTAATTCTCTTCAAAAATCATTTTGAAACATTCCCCACTATTCAAATTGACCATTCATACTCAAATTTATTAAAATCCCCGAAATACCTTGCAAGTACCCTGTGAGTACCCTTCATGTACCCCAAAATTTGAAATTTCCAAAACCTCCCAAATGTTCCCAATTTCATTTTTGTCAACTACCACATGACCTAATTTTGTTAATTTTGACCAATTTCATCAAAAGCCCCAATTTGACCCTTTTAACCCAAATGGACCCAAAGTGAGCCCAATCTTGACCCAATTGATCCAAACTTAACTCAATTTCAGTTCTACACTAAAATTCCATGATTCTAAATTCAATTTGAATCAAAATCAAGCTCATTTGAGCCCTCATTTGAATTCAATTTGAACCAAATCCCAAAATCCCTAATTTTGACCAAGTGACCCAAATCCACCCAATCAAACCAAATGCCAATCAATCTTCCCCCAAATTGAATTCCAAACTTCTCATAACATTCCCCTAAACCAAATTTAACATTCAATTGGCCCCAATTTGAGCTCAAGCTTCACTCAAACCCAACCAAATAAAAAAAGCCACAATTTTGGCACAATTGTGTCACATGTTCAATATCCACCAAACTGAATGCCCAAATCCCAAAATTGGCACCCAATTAATTTTGGGAACTCTTCGCCACATCCTAATAGACCATTTGAAACATTCAATTGGCCTTTGACCCAACTTTAGCCCAACATTAGCCAAACTTGGCCCAATTCACCCAAAATTGACCCTTTACCCAAATTTCACCCAATTGACCTTCCAAATCAATTCCAAACCACCCCAAATATTTTCTAAACACCTCCTAACATGTTCCTACAGCAAATGTAACATTTAATTGACCCAAATTGTGACCCAAGCCCAACTCAAACTCAAGCCCAAGTCCACCCCAATTAAAAGGCCCAAAATTAAACCCACCATCCAAAACAATTTCAAAAGCCCAAAATTTCAATCTAAAGCCCATGGGAAATTCTTCCTCATCATACATTTGATCAAATTCACCGCCTAAGTTCCAAAATCATCATCAAATTAAACCAAATATGGCATCATGACAATTTTCATCAAATTATTCAAAAATACCAAAATCCTTTCTCATGCAAGTTGACCAAGCCATCCCTAAGCCAAATGGAGCCATGAAGCCATGCATGAGCCTCATGCAAGCCGTTAAAGCCACTTTTCACCTCATCAAGCCATTAATGGAAAAAGGAGGAGCCTCTTTCCAAACCCATGATTAAGGCTTTTTAACCACTTTTATGCTCCACCCTTTCCCATGCTTAGCCAAATCTTCTTGGATGGGGACTTCTCCATTCCTCTTAGCAGAACCAAATGATCTCCCATCAGCCCAAACCAACCTTGGGGGGGTGAACCAAACCCAATTTTATGACTTGACCCAAATTTACCCAAAATTGCCCTTACACCCATACCACTTAAATCCATGTATTTACACATGGCATAACCCAATTGATTGCACCCAAAATCAAGATGAACCAAGTGATCTTTTCTCAGTTAAAAAACCTTGGTGAATGAACCAAGCCAACCCCCATGGCCACCCATAACCTCCTCTATTTAAGCTCACCTTCCATGGCTAAAAAAAAATTACCTTAGGGAGACCCTGCCAAATTATTCTTAAAGCTTCTTCAAGCACTCCTAAGCTCAACCTAACCATTTCCAATTGAGGCCTCACCTCTTGGACAAAGGTATCAAATTTTTTTTTCCTCTAACCGAGATTATTTTAATTTTCTGTAAACGTTTACTTGATTTAAGTGCATCATCACCATATAGATATGTTCCTCTAGTTTAAATGATCATTTCAAAAAAAAATTTACTCAATTTCGTCGAGAAACGAGTGAGATATCAAAGTTTGAAGGTGGACGGTTTTGGGTGAATAGCAGTTGGAGAGAGGAGCAGCAGTCGTCCGATCGTGTGTGTATCAGACGAACGGCTGCGATGGAGTCGGATGGGATCCAGTCCATGAACACGCCACCAACAGAATGGTGCTGGCCAATCATGGAGTGACACGCGGATTGAGCGGGAAAATGAAATGTTTTATTTTTTTTTTGACACAAAATTTCAAAAAATCATAAATTTTCATAGAAAACTCCAAAAAATAAAATAAAAATATCCTCTTACTCACTGAAATGAGGACAATAATGTGGAAGAGATTTCATGTTTATTTGATACACATTTGATTTTAAATTACTTAAATTGTTTTTTCAAACTTTTAATTCTTCATGCATGTAGGAGCTTCACAATAACTTAAAAATTTGTTATGTTATTCTATGCATCATGGTGGATTTTTCCTAATTTTTCCAAATTCAGAGAACCTCTTAATGTGAGATATCTATTTTTCAATATTACGCATCAATTTTGCTATAATATTTATAGAAATTAGCATATTGCTTAAAAAAATCTAAAAAATTATAATAGGTTTCTTATGGCTAGAAGACTTTAGGAAAACTATATCCTGATTTAATTCACTAAAAATAACCCTAATTAGCCTAAAACTGAAATTAAATTAATTAGGAGTAACTACACATCAAAACCATACAAAAACAACTTTCCACTGTAATTTAGGGTTAGGGGAACCTCACATAAAAATTTCAAATCAATTGGAATTAATTTGACCCATTAAATGAATTAATTAATGGACATAGCGATTTGCACATTAAAAAATTCATAAAACCCAAAATATATTTCAAAAATTCACCAAATTAATTTTGGGAGTTCTCTGTGATCATAGGAGTTCAAGAAAAATAAAATTGCATTTTTCATAAAAATTTCATTTTTATTCATTTTTTAAATATTTAAATAATTAAAAATTATATAAAATCACAAAAATATAAAAATTAACCAAAGTGTCACTTTTGGCCTCCCAATCACTTGGGAACCATTAAAATATTTTTCCTAAGTCTCTAAGTTAAGATATTAATTTTTAAAGGCCTAGGGTAATTTTTAACATTTAAAAAATGGATTTTCTTAACCTTTCATTAAAATAATTCTAGTAAATCAAACCAAAATAAAAAAAAATATATAAAATTTGTTTCTCAAGGTTCCCTGACTCAGAGAGATTTTTAAAAAATATAAAACTTAATTTTCCACTTTTAAAATATTTTATATCTAATTAATACTCTGAAACTTTAAATAATTATTATAATTAAATTAAAATTCAAAAAATCACCAAACATGGTCCAAGAGGTCCTCTGGTCTAGGGTCACTTCCAGTAGAATTTCAAAGTCATAGGTCTTTTCGTGGTCAAGTTATTGATTTTTCATTAAAAATCTCATTTTTGCATTAACATAAATATATAAATTAAATTAAATTCAGAAAAATCACATTTTCTCCTCTAATATTTTAATTGACCCATGAGTAGGGTGACATAAAAATTTTAAAGTCATTTGAGTTATATTTAATGAATTATGATGTGAACAAGCCTAAGGGGCAAAATGGTAATTATTGAAATTTAACCTTAATTAAAATTTAGGCTTAATTATGGGTAATGGGTAATAAACGATCCTAATTAATCTTCTTAGATGATTGAAACATAGAGAATTAAAGGGTAGAAACCCATTTATCACTTTTTTCAACTTAAAAAAAAAAGAATTATAAATTCCTTAATTAAAAATTTGGAAGTTAATTAAAAGAGAAGATATGAGGTGAAGGGGTTTAATCTTGGGAGATATTAATTTATTAATCTTAACTCCTAATCAATGATAGAGATCAAATGTCACTTAATCTTAATTTAAAGACTCATTAATGAAATGTAAGATAAATTAAATAATCAAATTAAAACAAATTTTTTATAAGATAATTAAATTAAAAATAACTTTAAAATAATATAATTAATTAAATTAAAAATAATTTTAAAATAATCTAATTAATTAAATTAAAAAATAATTTTAAAAAGTAAAATAATTAATTGAATTAAAATAAAAATAAAAATAATAAATTAAACTAAAAATAATAATTTTAAAATGAAATAATTATTTAAAAACAATTTAAATTAAATATAATTAAATTAAAAAAATTTTAAAATAATTTAATCAGCTTTAAATCAAAATTAAATTAATATAACTAAATTAAAATCAACTTCAAATCAACACAATTAAATTAAATATAACTAAAATTAAAGTTAAAACAATTTTAAAATAACTAAGTCAACTTTTGAAATGACATAATCAAATTGAAATAACATAAGAAAATCACAATTAAACTAAAATATTATAATTAATTTGAAACAGTCTTAAAACATCAACCCAAATTTAGACAAATTAACTAAATGTGTTAATGAACTAATTTGCCCCTAAGGGCTTCCACGCACATAATTCTTAAGTGAAATGTCAAGTGCATGTCACCTCACTTAAGGGATAATCAAAACATCTAAGTTTTTTGAGCAAGAGGAAAACATTTCCAACAAACTTAAAACAACTCGGGTGATTGATTGATCATTACAATGAAACTAGATGAACTCGAAAGATAATCCCGAAAGCGTTTAGGAAGATGTTCAGGGCTTAAGTCCCAAGAAGTTCCCTAACCTAATGAGATGTTTTAAAAGAACAATTGAACTTCATTGTTTTTTGATGAAGAAAATCATCCTTAAAACAACTAGGATTTCATCTTAGACGTCATAAGACTTGGTGAACAACTATGGTTTCAACCTGGACGTCCTAGGACTTGATGAACAACTAGGATCTGAACTTAGACATCATAGGGTTGGTAGATGATCAGAATCTTCCCCTAGCCTTACCTAGGTGCTTGTCCTTAAAAATTAAATATCCTAACATGCATCTTAAGTGCAGTGGGAAATGACGAGAAGACCCTTCAGGTATGCATTTAGGTTATTACAATTTCTTTCTCGTCATTTATTAAATTCTTTAATTCTTGCATTTTTATAAAATTATGAAAATGATCGAACCCAACATGTTTAAACAAGTCAAAATTTAATCACCAATCAAAAAAAATCTACAAACAACTAAATTAAAACATATCTTGGATGAATAGGAGTACCTTGGACGACACAACCTATGTGTTGCTGATAAGGTCTTCCACGGTCTAAATGAAAGTACGGAATCCATTAAGTTGGATTTAGTAAATTCATTTGGACTAAGGGAATCCAATGAAAATGGTGATGCCGGAACGAGGGAACCATGGGATCCTAACCAGGGTCACCATAATCAACTTAAACATTTGTTTTAATTAAAACATTAAGCCATCTAAATTTTGAACCTTTCTAGAACACAACACTTCTCTCATCCCTTGATTGTCACTTCTAAAACTAAAACCTTCTGCAACAACAACGAGCTCAGAGCAAGCACAGTGAGCAGCACGACCATCTTCAACAGCAAAACAGATCTACATCAACTAAACCTTCTTTAGAAATACATAACAAAGCCATAGTATTTCGAGGTAGTTTGCCCAGTGCAACATAAATCCTCAACTTATCTTGAGGCATTTGCATAATCATGTTATGCAAATTAAGCCCTAACTGGTCTTAGGACTCCGAGGTAGTCGTTTGGTACGACATAAACCCTCACATCTTCGAGGCTATTTGTATGATTATATCATACAAGTATAAGTCCTAATTAACTAAAATTAGCAGGATTGAAACATTAAATAAACTCCCAAATTGAAGCCAAATAATAGGATAGTTGGGAAGTCACCGAAGTTCGCTTAGATCCGTGGCATCCCCTACTTCTCTTCCTTTGGATTCCAAAAAATAACTGTTCTAAATTTGATCCATTCCCTATTGAAATTACCAAAATCCAATTGTTTGAAAACCTTAAACTTTAAAATCCTTGAAAGCAAAGAACTGATTTTTATCAAGAGTTTTCTTAAGTAACTTCGGTCTTTTAGGATGTAATTAACTATAGGGTCTTGCCCTTATAAGGAACTTTAAGAACTCATGTAATATAAACCCTATCTAATTCCTTCATATTAGATAAGGGAACTTGTCAGCTTATAAAATTAGTTCCCAGACCAAACGGATGTCATAAAATTACTAGTTTATTTAATCAAGTTTCATTTTTAAGTGATATGTCTACTCTTTGGAATAGATATATCACTTGTGATGGAATGCTCGTTTATTTAAACTATTAATAACATGAGATCAGTTTGGTCTCATATTTTCAAAATTGAATGCTACTTTCCAAATTATATATATATTTAAATTAAACATAAATATAAAGTTCACCGACAACTTCTGTAGGTGACCTCTTTTTCAAAACACACAACCCAAAGCATTTATGTGCCTAAAGTTGGGTCATCAAATATTGTAATGGATTAACTTTCGAGATCAGGTTGATCTTATGAGACAACATGTAATGTCTAAGCTTTTAAGCGGCGAACACTAAAGCTAGGCAATGTTTCTCAATAGAATGATACTTTACTTCCGTAGGTATTAGACGTCGAATCAGTTAATAGAGTACATTTTTTTACCCTCATCATTGAATTGAGCGAGTAAGGCTCCGAGGGACTCGTCTAAAGTCTCGGTATAAAGTATCAACGGTCTACTCGGGATAGGGGCTGCCAAAATAGGAGGTGTGTTCAGGTATCGCTTAATATCTTTGAAAGCTCATTGATACAGCGCTGCCAAAATGAATTTGACATCCTTTCGAAGTAAGTTAGAAAAGGGAGAGCACCTTCCTAACAGATAAGATATAAAGCATCTCAACTATGCCAATTTGCCTTGAAAAGAACGTAATTGTTTCAAGGCTTTGGGAGGAGGCATTTCTAATATCGCTTTAATCTTTTCTGGGTTGATTCCAATTCCCCGATGATGGACAACGAATCCTAGGAATTTCTCGGAGGTAATGTCTAAGGCGCACTTTAAGGGATTCATCTTGAAATCGTATTGTCTTAATCGTTCAAACACAATCCTCAAATCATACAGTTGATTTTCTTTTACTTTACTTTTGATGACCAAATCATCCACGTAGCATTCCACTTGATTGTGAATAAGTTCATCGAAGATCTTTGTCATTGCTCTTTGGTATGTATTGATGCGTGACTTAGCCTAAAGGGGCTATATATATACTTTCAAATGCAAGAATTTGATACCACTGCTAGAAGATTTAATCACTGACAGCGGCGCCAAACACTTGATGCGATTTTACTTATCAAAGAGTTTATGAATTTGTATTTAGATTATAATTTGTAAAGTCACAATTACAAACGCAAGTATACATATCGTATCAAGTAATGCAGGGCTCTAGTGGAGTCCTGGTTATCGATCCTACAGGGAAAATTTTTAGAATATTAATTAATATTTTTTAGATTTTTCAAATTAAAAATAATTTTTCTTATTTTTTTTTCTTTTAAAAGTTTAGATATTAGATTTAATGAAATTTATACTAAATGTAAGTAAGCAATACTAAAATAAATATTAATGCCGGTATAAATAAAACACCTTTCTCCTTTTCAACTAATCCAAGATTTTTAGAATAATTACCATTTGTAGAGAATTTAGCTTATGATATTGTGCCAAATAGAAGCATTCCTATTCTTTACCCTTTGGTCTAGGCATAAAGAACATTGACTAATCTATAGATTGGTTCAGGATGTTTTATTAGTATAATGGGTTAATCTAGGCTCACACTACTAGATGTCTAAGGGTGGCTATGGTCAGCCCTGTTGACCTCATTTTTGATGAGGTCTTCTCTTCTTCTTTTTAGTACTTAGGATCT
Source organism: Papilionanthe hookeriana x Papilionanthe teres (assembly GCA_022702705.1). Classification (NCBI taxonomy): domain Eukaryota; kingdom Viridiplantae; phylum Streptophyta; class Magnoliopsida; order Asparagales; family Orchidaceae; genus Papilionanthe; species Papilionanthe hookeriana x Papilionanthe teres. The sequence goes on along the minus strand of CM040424.1, from coordinate 105,290,517 downwards.
AGCCTTAGGCTTTTCCTTTGACTATCCTAGAGACTAGAAATAGTGACCCACCACTTAGAAATTCAAACCACTTCTTAACTCCCCGCAAACTCCACAAACTTGATTGTAGACCCCTAATCACCTGGAGGGTTGAAATCAAATGTGGAAGTTTAAAGGATGAGTTCCTATGGACTCTTTCGCCTTAGGACCGACTCGTGGCATTCGGTCCGGTGAAGGGCTGACTTACACACACACTACACCTATACACTATACTTTCACACACCTCCTAAAACCACACCCATACCCAACTTGACCTCCTGACTCATGAAGGTGATTCACATGGATGGTCCTTAACCCCTAAGCCCTCAGCAAGAGGATTAGGAACAACATAGATGAATGCCTCAAACGAGTCCCTTCATGGCTCATCTGAGCTTGATATGGCTTCATGGCTCAACCAAAATGATTTCATTCCACTTACATTTACCCAATCTTCAACTTTCTAAATTTTCAATTTTTGACCCCCGGACCCCGTACCCGCCAACTCTACCAAAAACCCTCGAATTACCCAAATTTTTCAAAATTCTCCAAAATCACCCAAATTCCTCAAAATCAATCTCAAACATTCTCCCACCACTCAAATTGACCATTTTTACCGAAAATACCCAAAATTCCAAAAAATACCCCCAATACCCTCCAAATTACCAAAATGCCCCTCTTGACCCAAAAATCCAAAAATTCCAAAAATTCCCCGAAAATTCCAGAAAATCCCAATTATTCCCAATTTCATTTTGTTCAACTACACTATGGGCCAATTTTGTCAATTTACCCCACTTTTGTCAAAATCCCCAATTTGACCCATTTTAACCCAAAGTGAACCCAATGTCAAACCAAACCTACCCAATTGACTCAAATTCTGGTCCAATTCAATTCTAAACTTCAATTCAACACCCCCAACACCAATCTAGACCAAATCCAAGCCTAATTTGATTGGCATTTGAATCCAATTTCACTTTTGACCTTAAAGCCTAATTTGGACCCATGACCCAAACTTAGCCCAAGCCAAACCAATTCAACTCCAATTGACCCCAAACCTTTTCTAAACCTTCCCTAACATCCCCAAAAACAAAAAACTAACATAATTTGCCCAAAATTTGGACCCAAACCCCACTCAAATTCAACCCAAAACCAAAAAGCCCAATTTCGACCTAAACCCAAACTTAACCCAAATAGACCCAAACCCCAAAATCCAACCCCAACAAAAGTTGAAACCTCTTTGAAACACTCCCATAAACATTTCCCAACATTAATTTTACATCAATTTCAACCCTAGCCCAACATTGGCCCAAATTAGCCCAATTTGACCTACATCGGCCCTTTACCAAATGAACCCAAATCCAACCCAATTCAAACCCAAACCACTCCAAACTTGTTTCAAATCAATCATGACACATCCCTAAGCCAAACCCAACATTTATTTAGCAAGGTCCTTTGCAAAAATTTTCATCTAAAAGCCCACTTTGAAATATAAAAGCCCACTCCCTTAAACCTTCCTAAAAGCCCATCTTTACCAAATTTTAAAAGCCCAAACCCAACTTAAAGCCCACACTACAATCTCATCTCATCCTCACTCAATTAATATCAATCCCTAAGTGCTAAATCTATCATGAAAATCAAACCAAAATAGTATTATGCCAAATCCCATCAAATAACCCCAAAATTTCCAAAAATTCCTAAAACCCTTTTCCATGAAAATTGACCAAACTCTTGGCAAGCCAAATGTAAGCCATGAAGCCACTCTTAAGCCACATGCAAGCCATGTGAGTTATTCACATGTGACCTTACCACATTGGTCAAAAGGAGGAGATCCTTTCCACACTCACTTAAGGTGATTAACCATCTCCATGTCTCCCCTAAACAATGTTTAAATCTAATTGTACTTGGATTGTGACTTGACCCCACTAATCAAGCTGATCCAAATCACTTTCCCTTCAGACCTAAACCAAGCATTGGGTGGTGCACCTAGCCCAAAAGGATGGGTTGACCCATTTAGAGCCAAAATGGCCTCTCCCCCATGCCATTTTAATCCAAGCTCTTTACACATGACATTGGCCAATGGCCTACACAAAACCCCACCGACGCCACCTAAACTCGACGGTGACCCTTGCTCGCCGGCCACCGCTCGGATCGCCGGAAAACACCATGGCCGAGACCTCGGGAGGAGCCAAATTTTGGAATTCCACCTCGCCGAGCCGCCTCACTCCAAATGGCCATTGCAGACTGTTCTTCTCCTCACCGAAAGCGACCGATCCCAACCATTAAACCCCCCTGGGAGGCCCTCCAGCCTCTCCTATTTAAACCCCACCTCCTCTCGGCCAAGAGAGGTGTTGAACCAAAACCTTACTGAAACCCTGCCAAAATTGCTCCAGACCACTCTCCACACTTAGAGCAGTTGATCCCCAGTGACAATTTGCCCTAATCCCCACCAACAGAGCCCAATTTCTCGACCCAAAATTCCACCCAAAACCAGGACATCTCCCAATTCTCCACCAAATTCAAATTAAACTCACCCTCACCTGCACAAGGTCAAGAGAAGGAGTTCCCAGCGTGAAAGCCCCTCTCCGGGCCACCCATCCGTTCCGGACTCCAAGCTTTGTAATCGGCCGTGGTCGAAATCATACTCGGACAATTCACCAGCCCCGAGGGACTTCATCCGGAGCTTGCTTGGACCCAATCGAAGGTGACACAACTCTCGGATCGAAGCTTCACTTCTCCGAGCAAAGGTATGGACTCACTCTTCTTCCCGAGCTTACAGAGATTCTCTATTTAATTTGAGTCAATTTCAATACATGTTTACCGTATGGATGTGTTCGTCTCCTCCAGATGAATCCATAGAGCATAAGAACATAAAAATCCGTTGAGAATCGAGTGAGAAATTAGGGTTAGAAGGTTGACGGTCACGGGTGCACACCAGTCGTAGACGATGACTGGGAGCCGTCGGATCGAGCGTGTATCTAGTGGACGGTCTGGATCGAGCCGGACAACGCGATGGTGCATGAACCGCGGGCCCCTGGAGCGCTGAGTCGGATGGCGGCGCCGAATCAGAAGACGACGCGTGGCCTTTCGGAGCTGTCGAGGATGGCGTGGCGCCGCGTAGATAAGTAGGAAATTAGGGTATTTTTTGATTTATTTAATTCCCTAAACTTCAAAAATGTATAACTTTGTGTAGGAAAATCAGAAAAATAAAATAAAAATACCCTCTCGCTCGATTGAACAGAGGAGAATAATGTGGAAAAGAAATCATGTAATTTCATCTAGTATTTTATTTTTAATTATTTATTTACTCTCCGCACTATTTCAATTCTCCATGCATGTATACAATTCACCATGGCATGAGACCATAAGGCTTTGAAGCCTCCGAATTTGGGGTCATTCCCTGAATTTTCCAAAGTCAGAGGCCATCCCTATGAAGAGTTATTGATTTTTCAATTCTAGGTCACTATTCTGAGTATTTTAATTCCAATAATTAGCATGTTGTGAAATAAACTCTGGAAAAATTAGGTGATATTTCTTATGACCAGTAGGACCCTAGTGGAAAATAGTTTTCGAGTTAACTCACTCGTAATAACCTTAATCGGCTTAAACACCCAAAATGGAGCTTTAATTAATTAGAGCTAATCATACATCAAGTTGACTTGAAATCAATTCTCCACCGACCTTTAGGATCAAAGGAATTCACCATAAAAGTTTGAAGTAAATTAGATTTGGTTAGCCCTATCAAATGGGTTGATTAAGCCATTTAGCCAAACCTAAACTTCAAAAATTCATAACTTTCAAAATACTTTTCAAAAATTCACAAAATTGGTTTTGGAGCCTCTCTGATATCAGGGGAATTTAAGAAAATTAAAATTGTAATTTTCTAAAAAAGTTGATTTTTTGCATTATTTTAATATTTTTAATAATTAAAAAATAATAAAAACCACAAAAATAATAAAATTCACCAAAATGTCACATTTTGAATTTTAATCACTTAAGAACAAACCTCATATTTTTCTTAAGTCTCTATGATGAGATATTAAATTTTAAAGCCCTAAGGTAATTTTTAAAATTAAAAAATCCATTTTCTAGCATTTCCACTAAAATAATTCTAATAAATCAAAGAAAAATCAGAAAATTATAAAAATTGGTTCTCTGATTTCCTTGATATCAGAGAGATTTTTGAAAAATATAAAATTCATTTTTCAACCTTTATTTTATTTTTAAATTAATTAATACTCCAAAACTCAAAATAATTATAATAAAAAGCAAATAATTCAAAAAATCACCAAAATTGGTCCAAGTTGTGCTCTAGTCATTAGGAATGACTCATAATTTTCTTAAGAACAGAAACGTTCCCTTAGTCATATTATTAAATTTTCCTTGAAAATCCACATTTTCTACCAAAAATAATTACATAAATATATTAAATACAGAAAAATCACATTTTCCCCTCTAATGTCTTGATTGACATATGATTGAAGTCACATAAAAATTTTAAATTCATTTAAGCTCAATTTAGTGAGTTATGAAACTAGTAAGTTTAAAGGGCAAAATAGTAATTAAAATTTTAACCTATAATTAAAAATTTTAGGTTTAATTAAAAGGGTGGGTAAAATATTTGATACTAGGTTGATTTTGGATGTTTGAAACTTAGGCAATTAAAGGGTAGAAATCTTTCAAAAAATTTAAAAACAATTAAAACAAACCTTAATTAAATAATTAATTAAATTTAGAAGAATAATGAAAAAATTGGAATTATTAAAATAGGGTTATTATTAGGAGGAAATTTATTCTTTAATTCAAGAATCCCTAAATTAATCACCTCAATAGTATTTAATTCTTAATTAAAATGATAAACCAAACTCAAGACTTAAAATGCTAAAAAAAACTTAATCATTAAATTAAATTAAAGTTAAAATATTTAAATTAAATCCTTTTAAAATTTCAATTAAATTAATACTTTAACAATTAAAATTAAATCATCCTTAAAGCATAAAAAATAAAATATTCAATTAAAATTAAAAATAAATTAAATTAAAATTTAAATTAAATTAAAATTAAAAATAAAACCAAATTAAAATTTAAATTAAATTAAAATTTAAGCTAAATTAAATTAAATTAAATTAAAATTAAAATTAAATTAAATTAATTTAAATTAAATTAAATCACATTAAATTAAATTAAATTAAATTAAATTAAAACATATTAAATTAAATAAATAATAATAATAATAAAATCAAAATAAAATTAAAATTAAATTAAATTAAATAAATTGAATTAAAAGTAAAACTAAACCAAATTAAATTAAACTAAAATTAAATTAAATTAAATTGAATTAAATATAACATAATCAAAGACATAAAAAACTCAAAATAAATCTAAAACAACTTGAACACTATTCCAAACTTAAACCCATTAATTAAAATTAAATCGAATCACAAATCACTTGAACATCGATTCGCCCTCAAAAGCTCTTGTTGTCATAACTCCTAAACGGAGTGTTAAGTGAAGTGTTACTTCACTCATAGGATATTCAAATGTCCTAGTTCACCGAGCAAGATAACAAAACTTGAACTCCCTGGATGATTAATTCATTTGTATAATTAAATTCTCTTGGACTTAAAACAATCCTAGAGGTATTGAAAAGATGTTTAAGACTTGTCTTAAGCACTTCCTCAATATGATAGGATATTTATAAGAACAATTGAACTTAATTGTTCTTTGATGAAGAAAATCGTCCTCAAACCAAAACACAAGAACCTAGACGTCATAGGAGATGACTAGCTATAGGAGTAAGACCTCGGTAGAAAACCATAACCCTTCCCTTAGCTTTACCTAGGAACTTGCTTTAAATGCTTAAATATTCTAAATTGTGTTTAAGTGCAGCTTGGGATTACGGGAAGACCCTCCAGGTACGCTCTTATTTTATTGCAATTTACTTTATTGCAAATGCACTGTACTTTTCTTGCATGATAAACAACTGTTGCATGAAAACCCACACCTTTAGGATAGTCCCTAAAATTGAAACCAAAACTAAATTAAAAGTCATTACAAGATAAAATTCACCGTCACAACATTTCAAAATATAAAACAACTCAAAATTTAATCACAAACAGAACAACAAAACTACAACTATAATTAAATTAAAACATCTTGTTGGATGATCGGGAATACCTCGGATGATGTAACCTACGTGTTGCTAACGAGATTTCCCACGGTCTAAAAGAAAGTGTGGAACTCATTTAGTTGAGTTTAGCAAATTCATCTAGACTAAGTGAATCCGATAAAAATAACGATACCGGAAGGATGGAACCGTGGGATCTTAACCGGTGTTGTTATAATCAACTTTAAGATTTTTTTTAATTAAAACATAAAAATACTTGGAAATTAAGACCTTCTCTAAACCAGAACACTTCTCTCATCTCCCGATTTATGACTTCTAAAACTAAACCTCTCGCAACAACAAGGAGCTCGGAGCATGGTGGGCAGCACGGCCATCGTCATCGGCAAAACCCGAGTCTACTTCAAAAAAACTTTCTTAGAATTAAATAATCAAGCCATAGGACTTCGAGGTAGTTTGCCGAGTGCAACATAAATCCTCAACTCTTCGTTAGGCGGTTGTATTGCAAATTAAGCCCTAACCTGGTCTTAGGATTCCGAGGTAGTCGTCCGATACGACATAAACCCTCACATCTTCGAGGCTATTTGTGTGATCACATCATACGAATATAAGTCCTAATTAATTAAAATTGGTCGGATGGAAACATTAAGTAAATTTCCAAATCGAAGCCAAACCATAGGATAGTGTGGGAAGTTGCCAAGATTCTTCTTGGATCCTCGCCTTCTCCTACTTCTCTTCCTTTTGGACTCTCGAAATAGATGTTCCAAATTTGAGCTAATCCCTTTTGAAATTTCAAAAATCCAATCCTTTGAAAACCTTAAACTTTGAATTTCTTGAGAGCAGAACTACTGATTATTATCGAGAGTTTTCTTAGGTGATTCCCGTCACTTAAGATGTAATTAACTATAGGGGCTTGCCCTTATAAGGAATTTTAAGAACCCAGGTAATATAAACCCTATTTAATGCTTTCATATTAAGCAGAGGAACTTGTCGGGAAATAAAATGGTTTCGCAGACCAAACGGATGTCACAAACCTTCTAGTTTATTTAATCGAGCCCCACCATCAAACAATGTGTCTATTCTTCGAATCGTACACGCGGTTTGTGGTGTGGTGCTCGTTTATATAAACTATATAAGATGTGAGATCAGTTTGATTTCATATCTTAAAATTTTTAAAATTATTTTCAAAAATCAAAATACTACTTTTCAAATTATGCATATATATAAATTAAATTTGAAATTCGCCGACAATTTCTGTAGGCGACTCCTTTTCACAAACACAAAACACATAACCTAAAAATATGCCGACAAATTTATGGCGACTCCACTGGGGACTAATTCCTCTCTCCATGTTTAATCATATAATTCTGCTTTCAAAAATCGGTAGTGTATCCATGTCCCTAGTGGATCAAACTACCCTTCTTTCCGTTGGAATACTATGTTCATTTCTACCTTGAACGAGTATAGCCAACATTCTCTCGGATTTAGAAGCCACTGTTTAGACACCCCTAAACAGAGAGGTTCCGAGATCCTTTTACCTCATTTCTGAGGTGGGGTGGACCCCCAATAGGTATTAGTTTAGGAGCAGTCTTGTGGGTCAACAAGTTTCTACAAGACTTTCTCTTCCTTTTCCAGTTCCTAATCAATTCCTTTTACCCTTCCTGCAACTCTCCTTCTTTTAATAATTCTCCGTCCTAACGAACAAATCTTTTTGAAAAAACAATTATCTAAATAAATTTTCTTTTAATACCACAAATACGTTAAGATAAACGGAAATGTGTTCGGACTCTTTCTTTTTTTCATCATAAGTTTTATGACAAGATGAAGCACAATTCGGGGACTAACACTTGGAATCTGCCCTGCAGAAATGGAAGCGCCAAAACTAATCTTCTCCTTCGTCAACGGACTGGATCTGGCTGTTTTCAAGGATGAACTGCCTAATAATGGAATCATTCGATTCGGACAAGGATTCGGGGACACCGACATCAAAATCCCCGACGTCACTCTCTTTTCTCTCACAAGCAAAGTACCGTAAATCGAGAAGCCGTTGATCGAGTTTAACCTCGAGTCAACTAATGAATTCCCTCCTCAGAAAAGATTCCAGCTGAGAGGAGTACCGTTGTTCGCGAAGGACCGTTGTTGCTACTCCCACCGGTCTAGTTGTCTCGCACCTACCCCGGCTCGCCGTGCTAAGGGGAAGGAAATTCGGAACTCGTGATGAACCCGCGGAGGGTACAAATCTTCCCGTGAGACCTTCCGTTTTCGAGATCGGGTCCAACTTAGAATTCCTCCACCGACACGGACTCGGAGGAGAAACGAAGTAGAAGGATTGCTAGAGAAGCCGTAGCCGCCGAAGTTGCTTTCCCGGAGGAAATCCCGAAATGCTCGAGTATACACTGCTGCCTGAATACATACCACTTTTGGGAGGAAGTAGGTTCCATCCCCTCTCCGCCGCAGAGGACGAGGAAAATGTCCACAAGATTGCTTCTGCATTGCCTCAGCCCGCATATTACAACGACGGCCGTAAGAAAAGGGCTAGAATTACGCCATTTGCTCGACTGCGGACCGTGATAGAGAAGTTAGCAAAGAAAGAAAAATGCCCTGTATCAGAGATTTTAAGAAGGATAGGGCGGGTGCCGGCCAAATCCCGTCTTGGGCCGCTAGTAGAACCTGCTATCGCTGCAGAAAAGCCAAATAAGAGAATGAAAGCTAGTCCACCTCTCGTTGTTTCAGGACTACAAATTAGGGAGGATACCACCTTCCAGCATTTGGCTGACAGACCATCCGGTCCTGTACCTTCGTCGCTAGAAGGATGGTATGGCGTCCCACTACCGGACAATTAAGATTAAACAACAACCTGAAAAGGAAAGTCTCGTCAGGAGACTTGAGTCCGAAGAAAGTGCTACCGCAATGAAGGGGACTCATGAGAAGGAAACCCGACAGTTATCGCATGACAACTGCAAGGATGTACAGAAAAGACCACTAGAAGATGCTATGGAAAAGCTAAGAACCGATATTCAGCGATTAGCAAGAGAAAGAGAAGAAAAATTCGGAGATGAAGTCGACTCGTCGAGTTCATGGATGATGAATATGCGGAAATTAACATGGTTGAAACACGATCTTCGTCGCCTTCACAAGGTGCTCCTGCAGCCGCAAAGAGAGGAGCCGAAGTGATGAGGATGCAGCTTCAAGAGAAAGATGATACGATCTCCCAAATGGCAAAGAGGATAGAAGAGATGGCTGCAGCCCTAGCCACTCTCTAGAGTCAGGTTCAACCCCAAAGAGAAACACCCCGAAGTTATTCACATTGTAGACGGAGGAAAGGAGATTACATCCGTCAACGGGGATGATCGGCTAAAAGGATGCAATACAAAGCATGATTCCGGAAAAGGATATCAAGAGCATGGTGGAACAACAGGTGCGAGAAGCCTTGGCACAATCAAAGAGCGGGACATCCATTCGGACGGGTAGACCTTACCCCAAAGAATTCGACACTGTCCAATATCCGAAAGGCTTCGTACCACCTCTGTTCAAGACCTTTGATGGAACCGAAAACCCTCGGCAACATGTTGCACATTTTCGTGCCAGTTGTTGCAATGTCGGTTGAAGTGATGCTTTACTCTTCCGACAATTTATCGACGACTCGTCGTGGATCGCCTTTGATTGGTATGCGGAATTACCGAACGGTTCGGTGAATACATTTTCGTAATTAGAGAACCTCTTCATCAAGCGATTTGTCGGAGCTCAGCACCACATCACTATAGGTGATTTAGTGGTAGAGAAGCGTAAGCCGAACGAAACTTTGGTGGACTACATACTTCGATGGAGGAATCTAAGTATGAAGTGTGAGCCACAACTACAAGAACAGTATGCAGTCGGCATTTTACTTAAGAGCATTCATGGCCCGATAACACTTCTCCTCAAGGGATTTACTATTAAGACTTTCGAGAAGTTGTTAAGCAAGGCCGGAAGCTTGCAAGAGGAGGCGAAGCAATTAAGTTTCACCGACAAAACAGACAAACAGAAGCCCGTGAAAACTTTTAAAAAGAAGTCCGGGATCGTCGCAGCAGTCGATAAAGGCAAGCAGCCAATACAAATACCGTCGAACGGCCGCAGCAAATTCAACAGAATTACCAGCAACCTCGACCCGGCTATCGACCATCTCAACAAGTATGAACAACCGCCTCGTCCACAACATACGTTAAGGGAGCTTCTGAGCAGAGAGTATCCGTTCAAGAATGAGGCAGTGCCAAAAATGTTCCGCAGTATGATGAAGACTCCAGATTTCCAACTGCCAGAGCCAAAGAGACCATAAGAAGTCGACAAGAAAGGTGATCCCAACTTTTGCCCTTACCACCGGATGCTTGGACACAAGATAGAAGATTGTATTACCTTCAAAATTTGGCTCAACGAAAATCTTCGAAAAGGGAACATAACAATCCCGAAGGAATACATGAAGGAACCCCAGAAAGAAGGTTTCGTCAATGTTATCTCAACGGATTTCATTGTTCCGATAGATCCCTATGCGACTGATGATGGATGGACTACCGCTTAGACAAAGTCTTCGAAGAAGATTTTAGATCGCATCCAAACCACTTTGGTGCGAGCCTCAATTCAGAGTTCGAAACCTGTCAAGTCGGCACTATCACTTGCGATAGAAGAACCACCTCAACAAGAGACGATTGAAGAAAAGAAGAAAATTGATGAAGAAGAGAAGACCGAGGCTCTTAAGGCTAGACTAGGGGCTGCTTATCCTAGGATAGTTGTTTCCGATTCGGGGGAGAAATCCCTCGAACGTCTGACTCTGTATGATATTTGCTCACTCCGGTGGGATCTTATAATGATAAGGGTTATGGTGTTGGCTACGTTTTGACTGTTTCTAACGATTACGTAACTAGCGACAACCAACCAAATCCGGACGTTGATTCCGATACAAATAACAATTCTCAAATCATACACAATCTCGACGATCACAATGACAAAGAAGACATCCACCAAGGAGGCTACGAGAGTTCAACAAGCAACGAATCTATTTGTGAGTTTCGAGGAGCTCCAGTCACAATAGAGTTAGAGCCTTCAGACTCCGAAGCTAATCCAGAAGAACCTGTCATTCCGATTCAGAAGGAGACACCAGCAAACTCAATACTAGATTCAGAAGAAATTACAGAAGTCAACTTAAGAAATGGAAGAGTTCTACCTCCGAGAATGGGTCTAAAGGACAAAGGAAAGCGTGTGGTTGTTCGAGAAGAACCAACCCCGGCAGAAGAAATACCCATTCGGGAAGAAGCCGAGACACATGAAAATAAAGTGGACTACAACGTGCTAGCCCATCTTAGGAAACTACCGGCCAAACTGAGCATCTACGACGCTCTCATCTTATCAAAGGAGATGAGAGAAGCTCTGATCAAGGCCTTACTTCGATCCAGAATTTGCTTAGCTCAAATGACCGGAGATTCCTTAGATGAGGTTTGCTCGTTAAAAGAACAACGAGGTGTTACCTTCACGGAAAATGACCTACTACTCGGACGATGGACCACAACCGACCGTCGTACATTTCGGTTACGATCGAGAAGTTTACACTCTCCGCAGTATTGGTGGATCTAGGAGCATCAATCAATATAATGAATCTTCGAACGCTAGCATACTTGGAAATTGATGCTCGCGAGCTCGAAGCGGACAAAATGTTATTAAGAGGATTCAACCGTAAAGGAGAAAGAGCCCTCGGATCAATAAGCATCGCTAATGAAGACCGGTGACTTAGCAAAGACAACCGCAAAATTTCACATATTTGATTCGAAACGTCATTCAACGCTCTACTCGGGCCGACCATGGATACATGAAAACCGGATGGTACCATCATCTCTACATCGTTGCATCAAATACTACGATGGAGGGGAACAATGCATCAAAGGTGACTTACAACCATTCTCCGTACATGAAATTGGAATCCATGAAGATGCAGCTTATTACGCACCTCCGAAGAAAACAATCTTCTCTAGAGATACCATAACAAATGAAGCAAAGGAAGTTCGGGACGACGAAGAACCTGAAGTTCTAGTCCAACAGTCACTCACCACTCCCTTACAGCCGAGATGGTGAAGGTTTCTCCACAAATCACATTCGAGGTCGAGGCCGGGGACGAGGTCGTGGCGAGACGTTAGGACGATTGGACAGAGGAAACCAGCCATCAATGTTGATTGGGAAGATAGTTCTGAAGAAGAAAAAGAAATCAAGCAAGAAGCAACGACAATAAGTCGGAAAAAGCCGCAATTCAGAATCTCTCTCGAAGATGAAAAGAACGAGGAATATAAATCAATGTACGAGAAGATTAACCACTATGTACATACTATGACCCTGACCCGATCCATTCTAATAAGATCGAGGGTATGGTGGTCAAAGAGGTACGTAGCGGCGGTGCAAAGCCCATCAAATTCTACCGTGGTGCTCCTTCCTCCAAAACTGAAAATAATGTACAATTTGAAGAAGCTACTTCATAAGAATTAATGGAATTGCCTTTTGAGTGGTACTCTCCCTGTGTTCAAAATTTAATTCAGTGTGGTTTCTTACCTCGACAATGGATAAAAGGTCAATCACAACATTTTGAAAATTTATAGAATAACTCCGGTCGTCCACCCAATTCAAGGCATGGTCTCGGATTCGGGACAGTAGGATCATTTGACGATACTGAATTTTGCTTGGTTGTCACTTGCGAGTCTAATGAAAACTGCATGGAAGCTACAGAAGAACTTGAAGATTTACAAATTGGAAACGCTCCACCAGAGTTCAAAGAAGAGATCAAATCTACAATAGATGAGTTAACGGAAGTTAACTTAGGTACTAACGAAGAGCCTAGACCTACCTTTGTTAGCTCCTTACTCAATAAAGAAGACTCCGAAGAAATAATCAAGTTATTAATGGAATTTAAAGATTGTTTTGCTTGGAGCTACGATGAGATGCCAGGATTAGCTCCAGAGGTCGCAGTCCATAAGCTAGGAGTGGATCCTACTTCTACTCCAGTCAGACAAGGTTCTAGAAGAATGCGTCTAGAAATCGAACAGCAAGTCATAACTGAAGTTAAAAAGCTAATAGACGCTAAATTTGTCCGTGAAGAACAATTCCCGACTTGGTTAGCCAATGTGGTACCAGTCAGGAAGAAGAATGGTCAGATCAGAATTTGTGTGGATTTCATAGATTTAAACAAGGCATGTCCAAAAGATGAATTCCCTCTACCGATTCCAGAATTAATGATCAACATTGCTTCAACACATGAAATATTCTCATTCATGGATGGATCTTAAGGATACAACCAGATAAAAATGGCTCCAGAAGATGAAAAACTTACAGAGCATTCGAACGCCGATCGGAGTATATTGCTACACAGTGATGCCATTCGGATCGAAGAACGCAGGAGCAACCTACCGGAGAGCGATGACAAGAATTTTTGATGATCTCATCCACAATCAAGTCGAATGCTACGTGGATGATGTGGTCATCAAAAGCAAAGTAAAGGAAAACCACTCGTACGATTTGAGAATTGTTTTCGAACGATTAAGACAATTTAACCTTAAGATGAATCCCTTAAAATGCGCCTTCGGCGTCACCTCCGGAAATTCTTAGGATTCGTTGTCCGACATCGTGGAATTGAAATCGACCCGGAAAAGATTAAAGTTATCTTAGAAATGCCACCTCCCGGAACCTTAAAACAACTACGATCTTTTCTAGGGAAGTTGGCATATCTTCGACGCTTTATCTCGAACTTGTCGAGTAGGTGTCGACCTTTCTCGGCATTAGTTAAAAAGGACGCCAAATTTATTTGGGAAGAGAAATGCCGAGAGGGCCTTCGAGGATATTAAACAATATTTAATGACACCTCCCGTCTTAGCGGCCCCGGCCTCGGTGTAGACCATCGATACTTTATACCGCGGATTTAGACGACTCTCTCGGAGCCTCGTTAGCATGTGTCAATGATGAGGGTAAAGAAAATGCTCTTTACTACCTAAGTCGTCGTTTACTTCCGACGGAAGTAAAGTATCCCACAATTGAAAAGCACTGTTTGGCCCTGATATTCGCCACTCAAAAGCTCGGGCACTACATGCTTTCTCATAAGGTCAACCTGATCTCGAAATTTAATCCATCGCAATACTTGATGACCCGTCCGACGCTTTCGGCGGACTTGCCGGTGGTCGATGATATTATCGCAATTCGATATAACTTTCGTGCCTCTTCGTGCCGTAAAGGGACAAGTCCTAGCAGACTTCCTCGCAGAGACACCCTTTGCGGCAGAATCTCCTCTCAATGACGACTTGCCGGATGAACAAATAATGAGCCTAGAAGACCCCGATGATCGACGTTGGGAATTATATTTCGACGGAGCATCTTCAACGACACAAAGATGAAGAATCGCAAGTGATAGTGCCCGTAAGGCGGGAATCGGACTAATCTTTATAACACCGGAGTGGGGGATGTTAAGATACTCCTACCACTTAACGTAGCCGTGTACAAACAACGAGCGTGAATACGAAGCTCTCGTAACAGGACTATAATTAACTATTCAAATGGGGATAACAAACATCAACATCTACGGGTATTCACGATTAATCATTCAACAGATCGCCGGACAGTACAGAATTTTAAAGCCAAGACTCGAGCAATACTTCCAGTATGCCATGAAACTGTTGGAACAAATTCCGAATGTGACGATCTACAAAATTCCCAGAAAAGAAAACGCTTTAGCAGATGCGTTAGCCCGCCTCGCAAAAGAAATTGCTCGCTTGCAAGATGAATCGGTGGAAGTGTCGGTTCACTGGACGTCGAGTCCTATCACAACTCGACATAGACACAATACACAAATCGAAAAGAAGAAGAATCAATTGCAGCGATGGACGTGAAAACACGTAAGATCGGCGACGACCATTAATGAACTACACCGCAAACGAGGAAAACTACCGTGACGATAGGTCGTTAGCCCATCGGATCAAGAAAAGAACTCGTCCTACGCATTAATAAATAACACGTTATACATAAGGTCTTTCGATCAAATGTGGCTAAGGTGCTCGAGCGGGTCCGAGGCTTGTGAAATTGTTAAAGAGGTGCATTCGGGACTCGCGGCGCTCACCGATCGGGTCCAAAGATGAAAATGAAAATTAAAAGACTAGGGTACTACCGTCCCTCGATGATGACCGATCGCATGAAAATCGCCAAGAGCTGTCACCAATGTCAAGTGCACGGAGTGGTTCTACACCAACCTCCAAATGTGTTACATCTGACAATTGCGTCGTGGCCATTTGAATGTTGGGGCACAGATATAGTGGGTACAATAGAACCACCATCTTCAAAAGGACATCGTTTCAATCTTGCGCCTACAGATTACTTTTCCAAGTGGGCGAGGCGCTCCACTCGGAGAAGTGAAAGCACACCACGTGCTACGGTTTTCAAGAACCAAGTTGTTTACCGTTTCGGAGTGCCGCGCAAAATCATCTCGGATAATGGGTCAGCATTCAGAAGCACGCAAATCAACAATTTTGTTAGGAAACACGGAATCAACTGGCGGTATTCAACAATTTACTACCCAAGAGCAAACGGTCTGGCTGAGGCTTTTAATAAAACTCTCGTTCAAATCTTAAAGAAAACTTTGGACGATAATAAGAGAAATTGGCACGAGAAGTTATTAGAAGCCTTATGGGCCTACCGGACAACCTTCAGAACTCCTACTCAAGCTACACCTTACACTCGGTGTATGGGTCCGAGGCGAGTGTTACCCTTAGAGGTCCGGCTTCCTTCACTCGAATCGCAGTTACGAAACAAAATCACGACGAAGAGAATGCCAAATTACGACTAGAAGAATTGGAAAGCTCGGAAGGGAAAAGACTTACGGCACGACAGGAATTTAGAACTATACCAAGCTAAGATGGTTCAAGCCCATGACGGACCGGGTCCGCCCAAGAACCTTCAAAGTTGGTGACTTAGTTCTCGTTCTCAAGAGACCTATCCTTGCACACCGCAAGATAGGAGGAAAATTTGAACCCACTTGGGAAGGGCCGTTTGTGGTTGAGGCGGTCTACTCATGAGGCTCCTACCAGCTAGTGAATTGCCAAGGATAACGACATATGCTTCCGATCAACGGACGATACTTGAAAAAGTATTACGCTACCAGATGTTTCGAAGGAATGAATTTTTCATCCCTAGAAGCACGAGTGAAGTAATTACTTATGACTGGGTCCGAACCCAAAAATAATAAAAAATGTGCTAAAATAAATAAAATCATGTTAATAAAGTTTTCCTTGTTTTCTCTTCCATATCAAAATCTTTTTCCTGATCTTTTCCTATTTCATTCCTATTGAATTTAAAAAATACAAAAGTAATAATAAAAAAAAGAAGAAAACTCTGTCTCTAATAAACATTTTCTTAATGTTCTTGTTCTTAGTATGTACCCCGATCTTTTTCCTTGTCTTTTCGCAGGAAAATGTCGAACGGGCGGTTGGTCCCGAACTTTAGAAATGGCGTAAGCCTCGCACTCGACGAAAAGAGGGTGAAAGATAGAGCGATAATAGTAGATCGACTCGGACTTCGCACCGGCAGGCTCCGCAATACGAGGAAGGTGACCGGGTCTCGCCGATCGAGAGGAACCGCCGATCGAGGCGAGAATGAAAGTGGGTGGCCCAAGCCACCAATCCAAGCGATGAAGAAAAGGAAAACAAACACTGAAGAGGACAAGAGAATCAAGTCTGTAGTCGCTACAACAGAGGGCAGACTTGTCAACGCCGCGCCCACAGAAATTCAGGAAGTACGAAGAGCTACTCTCACAGCAACTCAGTGAAGGAATAAAAATCGCCGTATCCGCAAGATGTTAACTAAACTAGTCACGGACCGGCGCGACGAGGCGATCGCTGCTACCGAGTGCATATACTTCAAGGATACCGGTTCGCCGAGAACCCGAAGAAAGGAGGCCAGCTACGAGGATAACGGAAGAGACCGGGGAAATCTCAAGAAGATCGAAGAAGGAAGGCTACCACACCACCGGATAAAGCCACCGTAATGCATAACCTTGTTGCGAAGCAACCCCGGAGGATGTCCCGACGGAGACCATCCCCGAGGAGCCGAGGTATGCGGAAGAACGCGAAGGGATTGAGCCATATATCCCACGATGACGTCACTGGGCCTCGCCATTTGCAGATTATTCTAGAATACGAGCTAGAAAGAATGCAGAATGTCTAGAAGCAAACTTTTGAATACTTCGAGAGAATCAGAGGCAGGAGTATCAATATACTAGAAGGCCTCGAGCTACATACAGATGTGTTCTCAGAATACGAACAACAACAAATCATGGACTGCATCCGGGATTTGAAAAGGATGGGTCGAGTAGGCCGCCTAAGAGAAAACACTTACTCGAAACCCCAGAGATGGATGCCAGGGAAAGGAAGAATTATAATACAATGTGGATGCTGCTACAACTTCGCAGAAGACAGGAAGGAAAACCCACCGGGGATACTCCGTCATGGCAAGGTAGATCCAATGCCATTAGTCATCAAAAGGATGGTAAAGAGAATGATAACATGGAGGGTACTCGCCAGTAGATTGCATACCCAACAGCTTGCATCATTAACATTTACAAGAAGGGTGACCGCATACCCCCACACATAGATCACCACGACTTTGTCGGACCTTTCGCACGGTTTCTTTTCCGAACGAGTGTAATATCATGTTCGAATATGACCTCCCGATAGCGAGCCCGAGTGAGTTCCGAGGGCCGATAAAGATACCATTACCGGTATGTTCCGTCATGAAACTAAAGGGCAACGGAGCGGATGTCGCTAAACATTGCATACCGGGAGTACCAATGAAGCAGATCTCGATTACTTTCGAAGGATGGATGACGGAAAGCACCTTACCACTTCCGACGGACCCGTAGCTAGAGAGCCTCCGGCCTTACGAGCTGCGAGTTACATGGAAAATATCACACCTCCAACGTACATCCATACGACCTCCTTGCCAAGGATGGCTTGGAAGGTGATGTTATTGACCATGTACCTCACTATTCAGACATGGATTTTTGACAGATGCCTTTTTTGGATGGATCGACAAAGATCATACATAGTCCGTTTTGAGTCTACATGGATTGTATGAGATGTATTCCAGATCGAGTTGTATGATGTATCTTCAACATGATTGGAATGAAAGTGACCATGTCACATTTTTTGCCTTTACCTCTTTTGTGCAAGTTGACTGGGAAATGCCATTAAAGTTAAAGGAACTTCGAACAAAGAACAGAAAAGAAACAAAAAGAATAAAAGAAAACTTTCCTTAAAAAATAAAAAAATGATGAACGCCAAATTCACATGAACATTAAATGAACGATAAAGCAAATTTGAATCGTTAAAGGACAAACAAAATGAACACAAATTTTAAATCAAATCTCAATCAAATTCAAATTCAACTTTCCAGATCTCAAATCAAATCTCGATCGAATTCAAATTCAACTTTCCAGATTTTAAGTCAAATCTCAATCAAATTCAAACTCAACCTTCCAAATCTGAAATCCAATCCATTCTACTCTCTCCCTTGTCTGGGATGGAAGCGGTCGATTCCATTGACGCGGAGCCACGAGGTTTTCGATTCGGATCTGATGGCGAGGAATAGTATCCAATCCAAACCAGCAACCTTCGATCAACTTTTTTGAGTGGGATATGTAGCATCTACATATTCCCTCCTAATTTGTTTCTTTCCACAAAAATCTTTTACAATTTTCATGAAATTCTCGAAACACCAAAATTCCACACTTTTCAAATCAACACTACAAATCTTTGCAAAATTAATTACCATTCAAAATCAAATTCTTGGGGGTTGAGGATTTTACATCCGAGACTGCATTGCTTTAGGTTCTTTCCCTATCACAATGAAATACATCAAAATCAAATTCTTGGGGTTGAGGATTTTACATCCGAGACTGCATTGCTTAGGTTCTTTCCCTATCGCAATGAAATACATCAAAATCAAATTCTTGGGGTTGAGGATTTTACATCCGAGACCGCATTGCTTTAGGTTCTTTCCCTATCGCAATGAAATACATCAAAATCAAATTCTTGGGGTCGAGGATTTTATATTCGAGACCGCATTGCTTTAGGTTCTTTCCCTATCGCAATGAAATACATCAAAATCAAATTCTTGGGGTTGAGGATTTTACATCCGAGATCGCATTGCTTCGAGTTCCTATCACAATGAAATACATCAAAATCAAATTCTTGGGGTTGAGGATTTTACATCCGAGATCGCATTGCTTTAGGTTCTTTCCCTATCGCAATGAAATACATCAAAATCAAATTCTTGGGGTTGAGGATTTTACATCCGAGACTGCATTGCTTTAGGTTCTTTCCTATCGCAATGAAATACATCAAAATCAAATTCTTGGGGTTGAGGATTTTACATCCGAGACTGCATTGCTTTAGGTTCCTTCCTATCGCAATGAAATACATCAAAATATAATTCTTGGGGTTGAGGATTTTACATCCGAGACTGCATTGCTTTAGGTTCTTTCCCTATCGCAATGAAATACATCAAAATCAAATTGTTGGGGTTGAGGATTTTACATCCGAGACTGCATTGCTTTAGGTTCTTTCTCTATCGCAATGATGTACATCAAAATCAAATTCTTGGGGTTGAGGATTTTACATCCGATACTGTATTTCTTCAGGTTCTTTCCCTATCACAATGAAATACATCAAAATCAAACTTTTGGGGTTGAGGATTTTACATCTGATACTGCATTTCTTTAGGTTCTTTCCCTATCACAATGAAATACATCAAAATCAAGCAGTTGAGGTTAAGGATTTTACATTCAATACCGCATTGCTCTAAGTTCTTTCCTCGTTGTAATGGTTCAATCCAATCAATTCAAATTTTTTGAGGTTGAAGATGTTACATCTAAAACCACAAAATTCCAATTTTCATTTCAAGTTCAAATCCCTTCAAATTAATTTTAACGAAACTTCAATCTAAATTGAAACTCAAACTAAAATCTGAACATACACATCAAAACTTAAACTCGAAACAAAATGAAATCTAAATCGAAATTCCCCGCATCATGTGATTTGGGATTCACCTCCTTTTCCTTTCCCCAGCGAGAGTTCAGGAATCTCCAGTCTCAGAGATATACTTGACACTCCCCAGCGGAAATTCTTCTACTTCGTCCTAAGTTTGTCACTTGAACATCTGTGTTGGTTTTGTTGATCTTTTCGGTCAACACCAATACGCGTGGTGTGCTTGGTTAGCACACCACACCTATTGGGGGTCCATTTGTTGACCTTATTTTTGATGAGGTCTTCTCTTCTTCTTTTTAGTACTTAGGATCTAGCCTTAGGCTTTTCCTTTGACTATCCTAAAGGACTAGAAATGGGACCCACCACTTAGAAATTCAAACCACTTCTTAACTCCCTGCAAACTCCACAAACTTGATTGTAGACCCCTAATCACCTAGAGGGTTGAAATCAAATGTGGAAGTTTAAAGGATGAGTTCCTATAAGACTCTTTGGCCTTAGGATCGCCTACGGGTGGCACGGTCCGGTGAAGGGCCGACTTACACACACACTACACCTATACACTATACTTTCACACACCTCCTAAAACCACACCCATACCCAACTTGACCTCCTCGACTCATGAAGGTGATTCACATGGATGGTCCTTAACCCCTAAGCCCTTGGCAAGAGGTTAGGAACAACATAGTGAATGCCTCAAATGAGTCCCTTCATGGCTCATCTAGGCTTGATATGGCTTCATGGCTCAACCAAAATGATTTCATTCCACTTACATTTACCCAATCTTCAACTTTCTAAATTTTCAATTTTTGACCCCCGGGACCCCAGACCCGCCTAGCCTACCCAAAACCCTTGAAATTACCCAAATTTTTCAAAATTCTCCAAAATCACCCAAATTCCTCAAAATTAATCTCAAACATTCTCCCACCACTCAAATTGACCATTTTTACCCAAAATTCCAAAAAATACCCCCAATACCCTCCAAATTACCAAAATGCCCCTCTTGACCCAAAAATCCAAAAATTCCAAAAATTCCCAGCAAATTCCAGAAAATCCCAAATATTCCCAATTTCATTTTGTTCAACTACACCATGGGCCAATTTTGTCAATTTACCTCACTTTTGTCAAAATCCCCAATTTGACCCATTTTAACCCAAAATGAACCCAATGTCAAACCAAACCTACCCAATTGACCCAAATTCTGGTCCAATTCAATTCTAAACTTCAATTCAACATCCCCAACACCAATCTAGACCAAATCCAAGCCCAATTTGATTGGCATTTGAATCCAATTTCACTTTTGACCTTAAAGCCCAATTTGGACCCATGACCCAAACTTAGCCCAAGCCAAACCAATTCAACTCCAATTGACCCCAAACCTTTTCTAAACCTTCCCTAACATCCCCACAAACAAAAAACTAACATAATTTACCCAAAATTTGGACCTAAACCGCACTCAAATTCAACCCAAAACCAAAAAGCCCAATTTTAACCTAAACCCAAACTTAACCCAAATAGACCCAAACCCCAAAATCCAACCCCAAAAAAAGTGGAAACCTCTTTGAAACACTCCCATAAACATTTCCCAACATTAATTTTACATCAATTTCAACCCTAGCCCAACATTGGCCCAAATTAGCCCAATTTGACCTACATTGGCCCTTTACCAAATGAACCCAAATCCAACCCAATTCAAACCCAAACCACTCCAAACTTGTTTCAAATCAATCATGACACATCCCTAAGCCAAACTCAACATTTATTTAGCAAGGTCCTTTGCAAAAATTTTCATCTAAAAGCCCACTTTGAAATATAAAAGCCCACTCCCTTAAACCTTCCTAAAAGCCCATCTTTACCAAATTTTAAAAGCCCAAACCCATCCTAAAGCCCACACTACAATCTCATCTCATCCTCACTCAATTAATATCACTCCCTAAGTGCTAAATCCATCATGAAAATCAAACCAAAATGGTATTATGCCAAATCCCATCAAATAACCCCAAAATTTCCAAAAATTCCTAAAACCCTTTTCCATGAAAATCGACCAAACTCTTGGCAAGCCAAATGTAAGCCATGAAGCCACTCTTAAGCCACATGCAAGCCATGTGAGTTGTTCACATGTGACCTTACCACATTGGGCGAACGGAGGAGATCCTTTCCACACTCCCTTAAGGTGATTAACCATCTCCATGTCTCCCCTAAACCATGTTTAAATCTAATCGTACTTGGATCGCGACTTGACCCCACTAATCAAGCCGATCCAAATCACTTTCCCTTCAGCCTAAACCAAGCATTGGGTGGTGCACCTAGCCCAAAAGGATGGGTTGACCCATTTAGAGCCAAAAATGGCCTCTCCCCCATGCCATTTTAATCCAATCTCTTTACACATGGCATTGGCCAATTGCCTACACAAAACCCCAGCCCTGACCCACCTGAACTTGAGGGTGACCCTTGCCTGCCGGCCACTCGCTCGGATCGCGGGAAAACACCATGGCCGAGACCTTGGGAGGAGCCGAATTTTGGAATTCCACCTTGCTGAGCTGCCTCACTCCAAATGGCCATTGCAGCGGTTCTTCTCCTCACCAGAGCAGCTGATCCCAACCATTAAACACCGCTGGGAGGCCCTCCAGCCTCTCCTATTTAAACCTCACCTCCTCTCGGCCAAGAGAGGTGCTGAACCAAAACCTTACTGAAACTCTGCCAAAATTGCTCCAGACCACTCTCCACACTTAGAGCAGTTGATCCCCAGTGACAATTTGCCCTAATCCCCACCAACAGAGCCCAATTTCTCAGCCAAAATTCCACCCAAAACCAGGACATCTCCCAATTCTCCACCAAATTCAAATTAAACTCACCCCCACCTGCACAAGGTCAAGAGAAGGAGTTCCCCAGTGAAAGCCCCCTCTCTAGGCCACCCATCTGTTCCAGACTCCAAGCTTTGTAATCGGCTGTAGTCGAAATCATACCTGGACAATTCACCAGCCCAAGGGACTTCATCTGGAGCTTGCTTGGACCCAATCGAAGGTGACACAACTCTCAGATCGAAGCTTCACTTCTCTGAGGAAAGGTATGGACTCACTCTTCTTCCCGAGCTTACAGAGATTCTCTATTTAATTTGAGTCAATTTCAATACATGTTTACCGTATGGATGTGTTCGTCTCCTCGAGACGAATCCATAGAGCATAAGAACATAAAAATCTGTTGAGAATCGAGTGAGAAATTAGGGTTAGAAGGTTGACGGTCACGGGTGCACACCAGTCGTAGACGATGACTAGGAGCCGTCGGATCGAGCGTGTATCTAGTGGACGGTCTGGAAATAGCCGGACAACGCGATGGTGCATGAACCGTGGGCCCCTGGAGCGCTGAGTAGGATGGCGGCGCCGAATCAGAAGACGACGCGTGGCCTTTCGGAGCTACCGAGGATGGCGTGGCGCCGCGTAGATAAGTAGGAAATTAGGGTATTTTTTGATTTATTTAATTCCCTAAACTTCAAAAATGCATAACTTTGTGTAGGAAAATCAGAAAAATAAAATAAAAATACCCTCTTGCTCAGTGAACAGAGGAGAATAACGTGGAAAAGAAATCATGTAATTTCATTAATTATTTTATTTTTAATTATTTATTTACTCTCTGCACTATTTCAATTCTCCATGCATGTATACAATTCACCATGGCATGAGACCATAAGGCTTTTAAGCCTCCGAATTTGAGGACATTCCCCGAATTTTCCAAAGTCGAGGCCATCCCTATGAAGAGTTATTGATTTTTCAATTCTAGGTCACTATTCTGAGTATTTTAATTCCAATAATTAGCATGTTGTGAAATAAATTCTGGAAAAATTAGGTGATATTTCTTATGACCAGAGGACCCTAGGGAAAATAGTTTTTGAGTTAACTCACTTGTAATAACCTTAATTGGCTTAAACATCCAAAATGGAGCTTTAATTAATTAGAGCTAATCATACATCAAGTTGACTTGAAGTTAATTCTCAACTGACCTTTAGGATTAGAGGAATTCACCATAAAAGTTTGAAGTAAATTGGATTTGGTTAGCCCTATCAAATGGGTTGATTAAGCCATTTAGCCAAACCTAAACTTCAAAAATTCATAACTTTCAAAATACTTTTCAAAAATTCACCAAATTAGTTTTGGAGCCTCTCTGATATCAGGGGAATTTAAGAAAATTAAAATTGTAATTTTCTAAAAAAGTTGATTTTTTGCATTATTTTAATATTTTTAATAATTAAAAAATAATAAAAACCACAAAAATAATAAAATTCACCAAAATGTCACATTTTGAATTTTAATCACTTAAGAACAAACCCCATATTTTTCTTAAGTCTCTATGATGAGATATTAAATTTTAAAGCCCTAAGGTAATTTTTAAAATTAAAAAATGCATTTTCTAGCATTTCCACTAAAATAATTCTAATAAATCAAAGAAAAATCAAAAAATTGTAAAAATTGGTTCTTTGATTTCCTTGATATCAGAGAGATTTTTGAAAAATATAAAATTCATTTTTCAACCTTTATTTTATTTTTAAATTAATTAATACTCCAAAACTCAAAATAATTATAATAAAAAAATATAATTCAAAAAATCACCAAAATTGGTCCAAGTGGTGCTCTGGTCATTAAAAATGTCTCATAATTTTCTTAAGGACAGAAACTTTCCCTTAGTCATATTATTAAATTTTCCTTAAAAATCCCTATTTTCCACCAAAAATAATTACATAAATAAATTAAATACAGAAAAATCACATTTTCTCCTCTAATGTCTTGATTGACATATGAGTGAAGTCACATAAAAATTTCAAATTCATTTAAGCTCAATTTAGTGAGTTATGAAATTAGTAAATTTAAAGGGCAAAATAGTAATTAAAATTTTAACCTATAATTAAAAATTTTAGGTTTAATTAAAAGGGTGGGTAAAATATTTGATACTAGGTTGATTTTGGATGTTTGAAACTTATGCAATTAAAGGGTAGAAATCTACCAAACAATTTAAAAACAATTAAAATAAACCTTAATTAAATAATTAATTAAATTTGGAAGAATAATGAAAAAATTGGAATTATTAAAATAGGGATATTATTAGGAGGAAATTTATTCTTTAATTCAAGAATCCCTAAGTTAATCACCTTAATAATATTTAATTCTTAATTAAAATGATAATCCAAACTCAAGACTTAAAATGCTAAAAAATACTTAATCATTAAATTAAATTAAAGTTAAAATATTTATATTAAATCCTTTTAAAATTTCAATTAAATTAATACTTTAACAATTAAAATTAAATCATCCTTAAAGCATAAAAAATAAAATATTAAATTAAAATTAAAAATAAAATTAAATTAAAATTTAAATTAAATTAAAATTAAAAATAAAACCAAATTAAAATTTAAGCTAAATTAAATTAAATTAAATTAAAATTAAAATTAAATTAAATTAATTTAAATTAAATTAAATCACAATAAATTAAATTAAATCACAATAAATTAAATTAAATTAAATTAAATTAAAACATATTAAATTAAATAAAAAAAATAATAATAATAAAATCAAAATAAAATTAAAATTAAATTAAATTAAATAAATTGAATTAAAAGTAAAACTAAACCAAATTAAATTAAACTAAAATTAAATTAAATTGATTTAAATTAAATATAACATAATCAAAGACATAAAGAACTCAAAATAAATCTAAAACAACTTGAACACTATTCCAAACTTAAACCCATTAATTAAAATTAAATCGAATCACAAATCACTTGAACATCGATTTGCCCTCAAAAGCTCTTGTTGTCATAACTCCTAAACGGAGTGTTAAGTGAAGTGTTACTTCACTCATAGGATATTCAAATGTCCTAGTTCACTGAGCAAGATAACAAAACTTGAACTCCCTGGATGATTAATTCATTTGTATAATTAAATTCTCTTGGACTTAAAACAATCCTAGAGGTATTGAAAAGATGTTTAAGACTCGTCTTAAGCACTTCCTCAATATGATATGATATTTATAAGAACAATTGAACTTAATTGTTATTTGATGAAGGAAATCGTCCTCAAACCTAGACGTCATAGGAGATGACTAGCTATAGGAGTAGGACCTTGGTAGAAAACCATAACCCTTCCCTTAGCTTTACCTAGGAACTTGCTTTAAATGCTTAAATATTCTAAATTGTGTTTAAGTGCAGCTTGGGATGACGTGAAGACCATCCAGGTACGCTCTTATTTTATTGCAATTTATTTTATTGCAATTTACTTTATTGCAAATGCACTGTACTTTTCTTGCATGATAAACAACTGTTGCATGAAAACCCACACCTTTAGGATAGTCCCTATAATTGAAACCAAAACTAAATTAAAAGTCATTACAAGATAAAATTCACCGTCACAACATTTCAAAATATAAAACAACTCAAAATTTAATCACAAACAGAACAACAAAACTACAACTACAATTAAATTAAAACGTCTTGTTGGATGATCGGGAATACCTCGGATGATGTAACCTACGTGTTGCTAACGGGATTTCCCATGGTCTAAATGAAAGTGTGGAACTCATTTAGTTGAGTTTAGCAAATTCATCTAGACTAAGTGAATCCGATAAAAGTAATGATGCCGGAAGGATGGAACCGTGGGATCTTAACCGGTGTTGTTATAATCAACTTTAAGATTTATTTTAATTAAAACATAAAAACACTTGGAAACTAAGACCTTCTCTAAACCAGAACACTTCTCTCATCTCCTGATTTATGACTTCTAAAACTAAACCTCTGCAACAACAAGGAGCTCGGAGCATGGTGGGCAGCACGACCATCATCATCAGCAAAACCTGAGTCTACTTCAGCAAAACTTTCTTAGAATTAAATAATCAAGCCATAGGACTTCGAGGTAGTTTGCCGAGTGCAACATAAATCCTCAACTCTTCGTTAGGCATTTGCATTGCAAATTAAGCCCTAACCGGTCTTAGGATTCCGAGGTAGTCGTCCGATACGACATAAACCCTCACATATTCGAGGCTATTTGTGTGATCACATCATACAAATATAAGTCCTAATTAATTAAAATTGGCAGGATGGAAACATTAAGTAAATTTCCAAATTGAAGCCAAACCATAGGATAGTGTGGGAAGTTGCCAAGATTCTTCTTGGATCCTCAGCTTCTCCTACTTCTCTTCCTTTTGGACTCCTGAAATAGATGTTCCAAATTTGAGCTAATCCCTTTTGAAATTTCAAAATCCAATCCTTTGAAAACCTTAAACTTTGAAATTCTTGAGAGCAGAACTACTGATTATTATCGAGAGTTTTCTTAGGTGATTCCCGTCACTTAAGATGTAATTAACTATAGGGGCTTGCCCTTATAGGGAATTTTAAGAACCTGTGTAATATAAACCCTGTTTAATGCTTTCATATTAAGCAGGGGAACTCGTCAAGAAATAAAATGGTTTCGCGGACCAAACCGATGTCACAAACCTTCTAGTTTATTTAATCGAGCCCCACCATCAAACAAGTGTGCCTATTCTTCGGAATAGACATACGGTTTGTGGTGCGGTGCTCGTTTATATAAACTATTTAAGTTGTGAGATCAGTTTGATTTCATATCTTAAAATTTTTAAAATTATTTTCAAAAATCAAAATACTACTTTTCAAATTATGCATATATATAAATTAAATTTGAAATTCGCCGACAATTTCTGTAGGCGACCCCTTTTAATAAACACAAAACACATAACCTAAAAATATGCCGACAAGCCCTACCAGTGACATGTTCCCTATCTATAAACCAAACTATTAGAATTTAGTCTGTCACTGTAAAAAGTAATGAATTCTACACCTAATAAGTCATATCTTCCTATTTATTTGCACTTCACCTTAAATAACCCACGTATAGCCTGCAATTACCTAAGGATTCATGTGATATCTACTAGTTAAGAACTCATCTCCGGATAGGTCTCAGAATTCTTCAACAGGTTTTAACAATTTAAATGGCCAGTTTAAAAAGTAAACTAAGATCAGGTATTAATATCATCACAATTTTTATAAATATTTTAAGTTAAATTCTCCACAAAAGTTTAATTATTTTATTATATTTTTATAGTTGAGAGGAGAAAGAAATCTAACTGCTCAAAACACATTGAATTCACACAACGAAACATATTTATAAAACTTTGAACCAAGTTACAAATACTTATCTGGAATGTTCCTTCAAGTGATCCGTTGTCTCCTACTGACTCCAATGCAATGATGAAAGACTTCAACAGCAACAACACAAATAATCTCACACTTAACACTCAAAATAAACTCACTAAATAATAAAGAAGGTGGCTCCCTAAAATAATTAGATGGAATATAGTGCTTAGGGACTAAAGATGCAAGAAGAGGTGAAAGAGACTATAGGGTGTGATTTTCTGTGTAGAATGGGCTCCTATTTATAGAGCTCTGAATTTGACCAGGGGTTGCTTAAGGTACCTCTTCAAAATTCGTCCAAATACAATGTATCTTCTAGAAGGTAGCAGTCGCGCCTAGGCGCGAGAATCTGGCGCCTAGGCGCCGGACTCTTTGACCAAGTCTTCACACCTCTTCACTTTGGGTCGCACCTCTTCTCGATTAAAACCGTTTCTCTGCGTCCAGATGCATTGTATCACATGTCCTATATATATTATGAGTAACTTCCAGTCTTCTAGAAGCTCCAATAACTGCTTAACACCGTCAAAATAACATCCCAAAGTCGTCAAAAATCTTGTCTGCGACTGTATCGAACTGGCGCTTACGCGCCGGATTGTGGCGCCTAGGCGCCGGGCCTATAATTTCGACAGCTTTGCTCTTTTAGCTCCATTTTTGCTCCTTTTTGCTCCTTTTTCCTTCTTGAACTCTTTTTTTGTCACCTACATCCAAAAACATAAAAATACCTTTCATTAAAGCATAATATCCTTAAGAATTGAATCATAAATAAGGCATAAAAATGGGTATTTTTAAAGTGGATCAAATTCCAAAAAACTTAAACGTTACTTGTCCTCAAGTAACCCTTTTAATTACATACCATATATAAGATTTGGAAGGAGGTTTAAATATTTAAGATTCCTTGTAATTTTTGGTTTTATAAATGCTTTAGCAAATCATTAACCCAATTTTACTAATTAAGGTTAATTTTAAGATTTTAAAGAATACTTAACTACCAAATCATAAGACTTTAAAATTTTCATTTATTTCAAGAATAATTGTAATTTATTATATTAAGGTCACATAGAATACTTACAAGAAAAAGACTTTCATGAAATATTTTTCTAATAAAATATTAAGTTAAAAAAAATGTAATCAGTTTTTTTTTCTATAAGATAATTCAAGTGAAGCCAATTTTTTATTAGGCATTTCCTCAAGCTTCTCCTCACTTCTCTTTTTTTTTGTTTCATAAGTGAGGATTACTATTTTTGGATAGCTTGTTAATGATTTTGAACTTCACTTTCCTTAACTTATATTTAAAAACTTATACATTTGTTTTACTTAATAAATATAATATTATTAGTAGGTATTTTTTAAAAATCATTTCAATCTTTTCTTTTTCAGGTAATAATCTTGATTCCTTAGTATTTCTAAAATACAATTCTCTTTACTATAAATAGAAAAATTCTTAATCTTATTATTCTTTAAGTGAAATAATTCTATTCTTAAAATCAATCAAAATTATTGAAATTTTAGTTAAGTTTACTAAATTATTTATAAATTCCAAAAATTTAAGTTATCTTAAATAGATTTTTTGATTCCTCATGTTATGTTAATATAATTAAAGAAAGTATCAGTTCATTAAGGACAAATAATATTTAAATTTGAAAAATGTTTTCCTTTCCCCCAAACTTCAGTTTTAGTATATAATTGAATCATAAAATTTTCTAAAGCATGAGAGAAAGAAATAAACGATAATTTATTTAGGTACAGTGATAATGTAGAAAGGAAAAACGAATTTCTAATCCTACACATGCTTTAATAAGTATATAACAAAAATAATTAAGCATATATAGAAAAGTTTGCAGAGCAGGAGTTAATTTCTAAATTTTTTTTAAGTATTTAGAACATGCTAAATTACTAACTAAACAGTAGGCTGAAATGGAAATAAACATTCATCGTAGACAATAAAAATTCATCCATATTTCAGTCTTTAACACATATCACAGCAGATGCTCTATAACTATCTCAATATCAAAAGTTCACACAAAGTTACTTAAGCCAATCAACATTAACAAACAGAAATGTAATCACACTAATCAGTACTAACAAATAAGAAATAAACTAAAAATAGAATCACATATCTTAAGAGGTAAATCTGGCTACTAATTACCGTCTGCAGCCTCACTATCATCATCTTCAAAAGAAAATTCCATATCCTTTGGATCAATATATGGTGAAAATCTAGAACAGGTAGGAAACTAAACATCATGCTCACCCTTTAAGAATCTAACTAAAGACTCAGAATACTCAGCATCTTAATCACTCTTCCTTTGGGTATACTCAGAAAGATGAACGATCTTCTTATCGATCGTATCTACTCTACAATGAGTTAAAAATAACTCATTCTGCTGCTCCATAAACTAATCATGCATAGACTCCCATAAACTATAAGGTACAGTAGAACTCTTACCTCGAAGTCGATCATAGATACTGACGCTTTTTCTTTCTATGGGCTATGTAGACTTGAGCTATTTCTCAGAAAGCTCAGCAACTACTCCAACACTTTCTCATAGAGAATATATCAAAGATAGAAATCCAAGTCCAACATAAGTGCTAGAACGAGTAGTCGCTTCTACAGAATCATAAACGATACTTCCTACATCAATCAGCTTCTTCTCTTGTATGCAATAATTAAGGATAGCTCTATCCTTGGTAACCTCGCTAAAATGTTTGGATGGAAGGAGACAAGCAGAATTAAAGTAATATCATGCCTTTGAAACACCATTAAGCTTAGAAGATGAAAAATTTACCATTTTGCGTTCCAGATCTTCCAAGCTCCAGTACCATCAGTCAGGTAAGCAATAATCATATCTAAATCTCCCTCAGTTTGGAGATAATCCAGAGTAATAACACTCTATGTTCGGAGGTAGACCGTAAAAATTATTGATACATTCGGCAATGAATCCTACTCCAACTCCTCTGATGAAAATCTTGTACTCTTCAGCATCCATAAAATTGGCATAAAATTACCTAACCACGTGGATAACAACGAACAACAAGTAAAATAAATAGAATCGTTGCCGACTGAGTGCAACGATCGTTTCCTCAATTCTTCCTCCCGGATTGTAAAAACTTCGCTCCGAGATAAACTTCGAAATCGTAGCAAAATCATTATATCAGAAATGTGCAGCGACAGTGACAAACTTGCTACGATCAAAATTTTCTCGCTTAGATTTGGGTGTCATCTAAATGTGAAATATAAACGCAAAATAAATTCATAGGATCACAAATAATATACTAATTTAAGCTTCTTAAACTTGAAAGAGCTTAAAAATCCATGGATTTAACTATAAAAATCAAAATTTTTCTCAAAATTTCAGTTTTCTTCAATGTGAGCAAAATCCATGGTGAAAATAAAAAATAATTTGTTTAGAATGTAGATCTGACCTTAAGATGAAGAAATCGAGTGATTTCAAGCTCAAAAACTTGTAAATCCTGCCTTAAATGGGATCTCAAGGGTCTCTTTTTGCAAAAACCAGAGGAAAGAGAAGCTTAGGCGTCAAAAATGACGTGGGGGTGTTTAAGAAGATGAAGTTTCGGGTTCAGGCCGAACCAGCGCCTAGGCGCCGAAATCTGGCGCCTAAGCACCAGACTCACCTTTCCAAAATTTCAATTTAAATTTTATAGTTTTCATAAAATCTTGTCAAATTCGACTCCTAATTAGTCTTATAAGAGTATTAATCGAATCTATATCCTCTAAACATTTCCACAATCAATTTAAAATGATAACTAAGATCCACATTTCAAACACGAGATTTAACTAAGCTCTTCAACTTTAATTCATAATTTCCATTTCAAACTTAATAAATTCCAGAATAAGACTATATCATGGTTCATCATTCTATAAACAACACAAACAACACAAATTCAAAGCAATTTCCAAATCCAACAACACACATTGAACAATAAAGCAAACGCACACAAATTAGATAATCAACACACTAGAACTTTACTCAATCACACCTAGAACACATAAGAGATCTATTTAACACCGATCTTCAATTACCATCTCTTTCACAATGAGATTTGATAGGTCCAAATGGATAGAAAACCAATGCCCTTGGGAATTCCAAAGCTGCCTTTTCATCGATGCACTTGTTCTTCTCGTACATTGCTACTTGAGCATCTTGATAGGCCGCCATATGATCAAATTGAAGTTTTGATTGCCATTCCACATGCTCAATTTGATGATACATTTCATGTAAGCGATTCCCAATGTTTTGAAGTTCTGCTTCAATATTTTTCAGACAACTAAATAATTTCTCCATACTAACTGCAATAAAACCATTAAAATAAGGTTGAGGATCTTTGGGAGATTTATCTCTTTCCTCATTTCCATGATTTCCTCTATCCATTGCTTCCAAACTCCTCTTAACTCCTTCAAAATAGATTGCTCTAGTCGAAATTAAGATTTCTATGTGATTGGGGACGAAGATAGGTCAATTTATAGGAAGATTTCATGTGGAAAATTGAAGAATTTCGGTTTTTACATGATCTGTAACCGTGGCACTTAGGCGTCGGAATCTGGTGCCTAGGCGATGGATTATCGATACGTACAGGTTATTCTGTCGCTTAGGTGCCAACTTTTGGCTCCTAGGAGCAGGAACCTCGATCACCTCCGATTCGCCTATCGTTAAATTTTCAAAGTTTTGGTCTTAAAAATAGGTCTAGCAAAAGGGTGTGATCCACATACAAACATGATAAAAATAAATTCAAATCACAAAAAATCATAATGATAACAAAATGGGTTGCTTACCACAAAGCGCTTGGTTTAACGTCGTCAGCCCGACCTAATTAATTAAATTAATTGGGTAGACTTAATTCGTAAGCTTCTTTGTAATTTGGTTTCATTTCTTCCATGTAAGGATTCAGTCTTAATCCGTTAACTTTAAATACTTTTTCAGTTTTGGGATCTTTAATATCCACAGCTCCATAAGGGTACACTTTCTTAATTATAAATGGTCTCATCCATTTAGATTTTAATTTTCCAGGAAAAAGTTTTAAATGAGCATTGAATAATAACACTTCTTGTCCAGGCTCAAACATTTTCCTTGAAATCTTTTTGTCATGCAATTTCTTCATTCTTTCTTTATAAATCTTTGCATTCTCATAAGACTCATTTCTTATTTCTTCCATCTCATTCAGTTGTAATAATTGTTTCTCTCCTGCAGCATTCAAATTGTAATTGAACTCCTTTATCGTCCAATAAGCTTTATGTTCCAGTTCAACAGGTAAGTGACATTGTTTACCATAAACTAACCGATAAGGTGACATTCCGATAGGTGTCTTATAAGCTATTCTATAAGCTCATAATGCAGAATCAAGTCTATCAACCCAGTCAGTTCTTTTAGGATTAACATTCTTCTCTAATATTCTTTTAATTTCTATGTTTGATGCTTCAGCCATTCCACTTGTTTGCGGGTGATAAGTAGTTGCAATTCTATGTTTAATTCTGAATTTTTCTAATAACGATTGAATTCTTATATTTCTGAAATGACTTCCCCCATCTGTGATAATTACCTTGGGCATTCCAAATCTTGTAAAAATCAACTTCTTTAAAAACTTCGAAACACTTTTGGAATCACAATTAGGTAATGCTACAGCTTCGATCCAGTTTGAAACGTAATCAACTGCTAATAAAATATAAATCTTTCCAGATGATGGTACGAAAGGTCCCATAAAGTCTAAACCCCATACATAAAAAAATTTCAATTTCTAATATAAAGTTTAGAGGCATTTCATCTTTTCTGGATAGATTCCCCATTCTTTGACATCGATCACAAGTTTTCACATAATGTCCAACATCTTTGAATAAAGTAGGCCAATAAAATCCATAATATAAAATTTTAAATGCAGTTTTCTCCACTCCAAAGTGTCCTCCAAATTTAGAATCGTGACATTTTTTAATAATTACAAAAAGTTTCTTCATAAGGTACACATCTTCGAATCACAGATTCCCTTCCTATTTTAAATAAATGAGGATCTTCCCAAATATATGATATACAATCATTCTTGAATTTCTTAATGTATTTGCTATTCAACCCATATGGTAAAATATTGCTGACCAAATAGTTAACTATATCTGCATACCAAGGCATTTATAATCATTGAATAACATATAATTGTTTATCCGGGAATTTCTTATTTATATTTTCTTCATAAATCTTCTCATTATTATTTTTGATTCTCGATAAATGATCAGCAATTTGGTTGTCAGTTCCTTTTCTGTTTACAATTTCAAAGTCAAATTCTTGCTGATCAATCTAGGTTTAGCATCTTTCTTAGATATTAAATACTTAATAATGGAATGATTAGTATGTACGATACATTTTGTTCCAAGAAGATATGGTCTAAATTTATCAAAGACATATACTATTGTTAAAAGCTCTTTTTTAGTAGTAGTGTAATTTATTTGAGTTTTCATTAAGAGTTTTGCTAGCACTGTAAATAACTTTAAAATTTTCTCATTTTTTTTCCCAATACAACTCCAATTGCATAATCACTTGCATCACACATTAATTCAAAAGGTTTATTCCAATCCGGTGCAACAATGACAGGTGCAGAGATTAATTTTCCTTTTAAAATATTGAACGCATTCAGACAGTCTTCATTAAATTCAAAGTTAGCTTCTTTTTCCATTTAATGGCAAAGAGTTTTAGCAATTTTAGAAAAATCCTTTATATATCTCCTATAAAATATAGCATGACCCAGAAAACTTCTCACATTAGTATTGGTATTAGGTGGTTGAAGTTCAACAATAATTTTCACTTTTTCCTGATCAACTTCCATTCTTATTTTTAAAATTTTATGTCCAAGTATGATTCCTTCTGTAACCATAAATTGACATTTTTCTCAGTTTAGAACTAAATTTGGTTATTCACATCTCTTCAAAAATTTCGTTATATTTTTGAAGCAAGATTCAAAAGAAGTTCCAAATACTGAAAAATCGTCCATAATACCTTAATTCCTTTATCGATTAGATCACAAAATATTGACATCATACATTTTTGAAAAGTTGTAGGTGCATTGCATAAAATGAAAGGCATTCTTCTAAAGGAAAATATTCCATAAGGACTTGTAAATATTGTTTTCTCTTGGTCCTCAGGAGCAATAGGTAATTGATGATAACTAGAATATCCATCCAGAAAACAGAAATATGAGTGTCCAGCTTATTTATCCAACATTTGATCCAAGAAGGGTAAAGGAAAATGATCCTTTCTAGCGGCGTTATTTAATTTTTGATAATCGATGCAAATTCGCCATCCAGTAAGTTGTCTTGTTGGGATTAATTCATTTTTATCATTAACAATGACATTTACTCCTCCTTTCTTCGGAACACAATGAATAGGACTCACCCATTGGCTATCCGAAATAGGATAAATAATTCCAGCATCTAACCATTTCAAAATCTCTTTCTTTACAACCTCTTTCATAATTGGGTTCAACCTTCTTTGAGGTTCAATAGTGGGTTTACAATTTTCTTCCATTAAAATCCTATTCATACAGATTGAAGGACTTATTCCTTTTATATCTGTAATAGTCCATCCAAAAGCTTTCTTATAATTCTTCAAAACTCCTATTAATTTTTCTTCTTGTTCTTTGCTTAGTTCTGAAGCTATAATTACAGGTAAAGTTAATGAATTTCCAAGAAATGCATACTTTAAATGTGCAGGTAACATTTTTAATTCTAGTTCAGGGGCTTTTTCAATTGAGGGTAAAAGTATATCATTTTTAGTTGTGTCTAAAATTTCCCAGTTTTCATGAATATAATGAGTTTCTTCACATAATTTTTCTTAATTTACTTTTTCAATTTCTTCAGTTAATGACTCATTATATAATACAGATTCATCATTTTTATCTTTAGAAATGACCTTACATTTTTCTTGATAATGTTTTTCAATTATATAATCAAAAATATCCATTTAATAGCATTTTTCTTTATTAGGATACCTCATTGATTTCAGAACATTAAATGTTATCTCTTGATCATTAACTTTCATTGTTAATTCTCCTTTTTGCACGTTAATCATAGCATGTCCGGTAGCTAGAAAATGTCTCCCTAAAATTATAGGTATTTCTTTATCTTCTTCCATATCTAGCACAATGAAATTCACAGGAAAGATAAATTTATCTACTTTAACAAGAACATCCTCTATAACTCCTTTCGGATAAGTGATAGATCGATCAGCTAACTGAAGGGTTACAGTTATGGGAGAAATATCTCCTAAGTCTAACCTTCGAAAGATTGAAAATGGCATGAGATTACTACTAGCAACTAAATCACATAAGGCTTTTCCACAAAATTTTTCTCCAATAGCACATGGTGTAGTGAAAATTCTAGGATCTTTAAATTTCTGAGGTAGTTTCTTTTGAATTATTGCACTACATTTTTCACTTAATGCAACAGTTTCATAAGCTTCAAACTTTCTTTTCTTACTTAAAATATCCTTCATAAATTTTGCATAGCTTGGCATTTGTTCCAACGCTTCAATAAAAGGAATGTTGATGGTAAGTTTCTTAAAAATATCAAAAAACTTAGAAAATTGATGGTCAAGCTTCTATTATTTTAATCTTTGAGGAAAAGGTGGTGGTGGTTCTTCAACTTCCACTTCAATAGGAATGACAGTCTAATCTTTACTTGGAGAAAGAGTATCTTTAGGTTTTTCATTTTCTTCTACCTCTCTCTCTTTTTTCAATTTCATTCCGAATTTTCTCTTTTAATTCCTTTCCACTTCTAAGTTGTACTGCTTTTGCTTGTTCATTTTCTTTCCCAGTTTCTTTAGGAATAATTTCAACATTGCTAGGTAGTTTTCCTTGAGGTCTGTAATTAATAAAATTAGCAATTTGACCCATCTGATTCTCAATATTACGAATAACAGTGTTTTGAATTTGTAGCTGATTACTTAGTTGCAAGATTAATTTTAATATAGGTAACTTTTTGTGCTGATAATTAAAACCAAGAGGGTAAGTTGGTCTAAAGTTTGAATTTCCTTGATTGTTCCAATTTGGATTAACTTGATTATTACCCCATTGTTGATATCCATTATTCTAATTAAAATTATGATGATTTTTCCAACTAGGATTATAATAATTAGAATAAGGGTTATTAGTTTTACTAGCAATAGCTTGCAAAGTTTCCATTGTTTGAGAATCATCAGTATTTGCAGAATTATCATTACTTACATGCGATATATTAATAGCAAAATTATCTAATTTCTTAGATATCACAGCCACTTGTGAAGCTAAAATAGAAAAGGCTTCATTATCTTGAATACTTGCCATTCTTTTAGGATTAACCCTTTGAGAAGGCCATTGAAAATTATTATTAGCCATTTCTTCAATTAAGGTATAAGCTTCTTCAAATGTCTTAGCCATTAAAGAACCACCAACAACAGCATCAATAATAGATCTAAGTGATCCAATAAGTCCATTATAAAATGTTTTAATAATTAACCAATCTGGCAAAGCATGATGAGGACGTTTTCTTAATAATTCTTTAAATCTTTCCCAAGCTTCGAAAATTTTTTCTCCATCAAATTGTGTAAAAGAAGTTATATCATTTCTTAATTAGCAGTTTTAGAAGGAGGAAAATATTTAGCAAGGAATTTTTGTGCCATATCTGCCCATGTTTTAATAGAACAAATTGCTAATGAATTAAGCCACATCTTTGCTTTATCTTTTAAGGAAAAAGGAAAGAGTCTAAGCATAATAGCATCATCAGAAACATTATTATATTTAAAGGTAGCACAAAGTTCTAAAAAACTAGCAAGGTGTAAATTTGGATCCTCATTAGATGTTCCTCCAAATTGATTATTTTGAACCATTGGAATATTAGAAGGTTTAAGCTCAAAAGAATTAGCATCTACAGCTGGCATTTGAATACTAATATGAAGTTCATCAGCTGTTGGATTTGCATAATCCCTTAATGGTTTATAAATATTTTGTTAATTAATTTCTATTGAATTTTAATTATTGTTATGTAAGTTAGCCATTTCCTGATATTTTTGAATTTGTTTTCCTTGTTTTCCTTTTTAAATTCTTTTAACTATTCTTTCTAATTCAGAATCAAAAGGTAATAATCCTTCCTATCCAGAACTACGCATAAAAGTAAAAATCTTTTTGGTACTTTTATTTTTATTCTTATTTTTTTAGATTTTTGGTATTTTAAAAGAAATAAAAGTATATAAATTATATTTAATTTGAATAACGTCTTTTTAACTTTCTTACTTATTTTCCTAATATTTCCCGGCAACGGCACAAAAAACTTGATGCATGACTTAGCCTAAAGGGGCTATATATATACTATCAAATGCAAGAATTTGATACCACTGCTAGAAAATTTAATCACTGACAGCAGCGCCAAATACTTGATGTGATTTTACTTATGAAAGAGTTTATGAATTTATATTTAGATTATAATTTGTAAAAGTCACAATTACAAACGCAAGTATACGTATCGTATCAAGTAATATAGGGCTCTAGTGGAG
Source organism: Papilionanthe hookeriana x Papilionanthe teres (assembly GCA_022702705.1). Lineage (NCBI taxonomy): Eukaryota > Viridiplantae > Streptophyta > Magnoliopsida > Asparagales > Orchidaceae > Papilionanthe > Papilionanthe hookeriana x Papilionanthe teres. The sequence goes on along the minus strand of CM040424.1, from coordinate 105,251,637 downwards.
TCCTGGTTATCGATCCACAGAGAAGATTTTTAGAATATTAAGTAATAGTTTTTAGATTTTTCAAATTAAAAATAATTTTTCTTATTTTTATTTCTTTTTAAAGTTTAGATTTTAGATTTAATGAAATTTATACTAAATGTAAGTAAGCAATACTAAAATAAATATTAATGCAGAGATAAATAAAATAACTTTCTCCTTTTCAACTAATCCAAGATTTTTAGAATAATTACCATTTGTGGATAATTTAGATTATGGTATTATGCTAAATAGAAGCATTCCTATTTTTTATCCTTTGGTCCAGGCATAAAGAACATTGACTAATCTATAGATCGGTTCAGGATATTTTATTAGTACAATGGGTTAATCTAGGCTCACACTACTAGATGTCCAAGAGTGGCTATGGTTGGTCATACCAGTGACCCGTTCCCTATCTATAAACCAAATTATTAGAATTTAGTCTGTCACTCTAAAAACTAATGAATTCTACGCCCAATAAATCATATCTTCCTATTTATTTGTACTTTACCTTAAATAACCCGCGTATAGCCTACGATTACTTAAGGATTCATGTGATATCTACTAGTTAAGAACTCATCTCCGGATAGGTCTCAAAATTCTTCAACAGCTTTTAACAATTTAAATGGCCAGTTTAAAAAGTAAACTAAGATCAGGTATTAATATCATCACAATTTTTATAAATATTTTAAGTTAAATTCTCCAACAGAGTTTAATTATTTTATTATTTTTTCATAGTTGAAAGGAGAAAGAAATCTAACTACTTAGAACACATTGAATTCACATAACAAAACATATTTATAAAACTTTGAACCAAGTTACAAATAGTTATCCTTCAAGTGATCCGCTGACTCCTACTAACTCTAATGGAATGATGAAAGACTTCAACAACAACAACACTAATAATCTCACACTTAACACTCAAAATAAACTCACTAAATAATAAAGAAGGTGGCTACCTAAAATAATTGGATGAAATATTGTGCTTGGGGACTAAAGATGCAAGAATGGCTGAAAGAAACTATAGGGTGTTATTTTCTCTGAAGAATGGGCTCCTATTTATAGAGCTCTAAATTTGACCAAGGGTTACTTAAGCCACCTCTTCAAAATTCATCCAAATACAATGTATCTTCTAGAAGGTAACTATCGCGCCTAAGCGCCGGAATCTGGAGCCTAGGCACAGGACTCTTTGACCAGGTCTTCGCACCTCTTCACATTGGCTCACACCTCTTCACGATTAAAACTGTTTCCCTGCATCCAGATGCATTGTATCACATTTCCTATATATTAGGAGTAACTTCCAGTTTTCTAGAAGCTCCAATAACTGATTAACACCGTCAAAATAACTGTTCAAAGTCGTCAAAAATCTTGTCTGCGACTGTATCGAACTGGCGCTTAGGCGTTGGATTCTGGCGCCTAGGCGCCAGGCCTATAATTTTGATAACTTTTCTTTTTTAGCTCCATTTTTGCTCCTTTTTCCTTCTTGAACTCTTTTTTTATCACCTATATCCAAAAACATAAAAATACCTTTCATTAAAGCATAATATCCTTAAGAATTGAATCATAAATAAGGCATAAAAAAGGGTATTTTTAAAGTGGATCATGTAGCTCCGGTGTTCTTCAAACCAAACGACATTACGGTGTAGCGGTAGATCCCGATCAGAATTCTGAAGGCTGTAAGTGTTGCATCTTCTGGAGCCATCTTGATTTGCTTGTAACCTGACAATCCATCCATGAAGGAGAAAATTTTGTGTGACGATGCAATGTCCACCATTAATTCTGGTATTGGTAACGAGAACTAGTATTCCGGACATGCTTTATTTATGTCCCTGAAGCCGACACACTCGAATTTGTCCATTCTTCTTCTTAACGGGTACAACATTCTTCTTCTAGGATAAAGTTAGCATCTATCAATTTTTTTATTTCAACTGTAACTTGATGTTCTATTTCAAGGTGCATTCTCTTAGGAGCTTGCTTTACGAGCGTTGTACTTCAATCCACTCTTAGTCAGTGAACCGTGACTTCCGGGGATAGTTCTGGCATTTCGTCGTAGCTCCAAGCGAAGTAATCCCTAAATTCTGATAGTAACCTGACCAAGTCTGTAACCTCTTCTTTGTTGAGTAACTATGAAGGTTGGTCAGGGTTGTTTCTTAGTGCCGAGGTTGATTTCTTTTAGCTCATCCACTGTTGATTTAATTTCTTCTTCAAATTCAGGTGGAGCATCTTCTATTGGTTGATATTCAAATTCATATTGAATGTCAAGGCAATCTTCTGCTGATTGACTAGTAACAACCATGCAAAACTCCGAGTCATCGACGGGTCCGATTGTGCCAAACCCAAGACCATCTTTTGAATTGATTTTCCTCCCTTTTACATTCCATAGTTTTTCAAACGATTGTAATTTATCTTTTGGCATTTACTTCGGCACATATTCTTGTTGAATCAATTTTTGTACACATGACGAAAAGTAACCAAATGGTAATTCCATAAATTCATTAGAGTTATTTTCTTTGAGAATTACACAAGGTTCAGAAGTAGAAAGAGAAGCTCGATAAAACTTGATCGATTTAAAACCCTTACTATGAACTTCCTTGACCTCCATACTCTCGATCTTTTGAGGATGAATCGGAGTTAGGTTCATGGCTTGAACATAATGGTTAATCTGATCATACATTGATTCATATTCATACTTTTCTATGTCATCTAGAGAGATCTCGAACTGAGACTTCTTCTAACTTATCATCATTGTTTCTTCATCCTCTTCTGAGCTTCGTTCTACATCGATGCTGATCACAGCCTTCACCCGTTCAAAAATCTGGTGAGTTCTCTCTCATTCATGTCCCCGGCCTCGACCTTAGATGCGTGGGCCAAAAGAACCTCCACCAACTTATTTTGAAGGAGTGGTGTGAGATTGTTGAATTAGAGGCGTATGGTTCCATCCTGGTAATTTTTTCTGAATCTTCAACTTTGCTTGTCGTAACTTCTCTTCAAAGAATTATTTTCTTCCGGGGAGCGTAGTAGGCGGTGTCTTCGTGGATGCCTACTTCAAGTGTTGAGAACGGTTGTAGATCTCCCTTATTGCAATGTTCTTGTCCATCTTTGTAGTACTTGATGCATTGATGAAGCGATGACTAGACCATATTGTATTCGTGAAGCCACAGCCGACCAAGCAGGATATTGAACGATGTTTCTGCTTCGATGACATGAAATTTTGTAGTTGTTACTAGATTTCCAACTTTCATTTGTAGTGTTATAGATCCAAGTGCTCTATCTCCCTTTTGGTTTAATCCTCTTAGCATCATTTTATTTGTAAAGAGTTCTCGTGCGTCAATGTCCAGGTAAGCTAATGTTCGTAGAATCGTGATGTAAAGCGACGCTCCAGGATCTACTAAAACTCTGGAAAGGGTAAACCTACCGATGATGACGGAAATGTAGAGCCGACACTAGTGATCGGCTGTACCGAGTAGCAAATCCTCATCGGTGAAGGTTACACCAGGCTGTTCCTTCAAAGTAAAAACTCCATATGAGGATGTGCTAGCCAACTGCACTAAGCAAATATCTGGATCAAGTAGAGGCTTGATCTAATTTTCTCTCATCTCCTTCGACAGGATCATAGCGTCATAAAAGCTTAGTTTGGCTGATAACTTCTTGAGGTGAGCTAATACGTTGTAGTCCACTTTTTTTAAATTTTCAATCTCATTTAAAATTTGTACTTCTTCAATTGCTGGAGGTATTTCTTCTTGAGTAACTATCTATTTTCCTTTATTTGCTGGAGTTGTTCTTGGCGGTAGTACCTTCCCGCTTCTTAAATGTACTTCTGTTATTTCTTCTTCCCCTAGACCCAGAGGTTCTCCTAATGTCGTGGCTGACTCTTCTGGTATCGTTTCTGTATCTAAAAGATCCAGGTTAATAGCAAGTGGAGTTCCTTTACATTCGTGGACTGGCTCCTCACTCCTCGTACTGTTGTAACCGGTGTTGTCGATATCTTCTTCATCTTTGTTCTCATCGGGAATTAATATGATTTGAGGATTGTCTTGGGAATCAAAATCGGGTTCAGATAGGTTGTGATTAGTTACGTTATCACTAGAGACAGTAAGAACGTAGCCAAATCCATTTTCATTATCATTATGAGACCTCGAAGGGACAAAAAGATAATCGTACAAAGTCAGGGGTTCGAAGGGTTTCACCCCCGAATCTAAGACAACCAATCTAACAAAGGCAACCCCTATCATACCCTTCGAGCTATCATCCTTAATTTCATTCGCGATCTCTTTCTTCTTTCTCTCTCGCTGTGGTAGCCTCCTTGGTGGAATCTTTGTCTTAGGCTGAGCTGGTGGTGGATTCCGGGCAGCGGATTTCTTTGAGGTAAACTGAATCTGATCTAAGACTCTCTTGAGCTCGTTCTAAGTCATACTCAATCCACCCTTGCTGGAATACGGATCGATCGGAGAGATTGGCTCGGCCGAAATTACATTTATAGAACCTCTTTCCAATTTTTTCAAGTATTCTTTTGGTATTGTTATATTCCCTTCTTTGTAATTTCTTTTGAGCCAATCCTTAAAGCTAAAACAGTTTTCTATGGTGTGGCCAAGCATTTTGTGGTAGGGGCAAAAGTAAGATTGATCCTTCTTGTTTATCTCTTTCAGCTTCTTCGACTTGAGCAACCTGAACTCTTGTTTCTTCATCAGGTTCTTGAATATCTTTGCCATGGCAACAACTTTGAAGTAGTAGTTCTTGCATAGTCGTTCTGACATTATTGGACCCTGTCATCCATCTGTCCTGTATGACCTTTGCTGCTGACCAGACTGACTGCTTTGCTATGCACGAGGCTGACCATACTATTGAGACTGACTATACTGAGGGGACTATCTGTGTTGCTGTGGTGACTGCTCAACCTGAATTCTCATTGGCTCTTTTCCTTTATCTACCATTGCCACTACGCCAAATCTCTTTTTATATGCTTTAGTGGGCCTTGATTTCTCTGCTTTCTCTACAGGCTCCATATGCTTGACTTCTTCTTGTAAATTGCTCGCTTTGCTAAGTAACTGCTCGAAGGACTTGATGGTGAGAACCTTAAGCATGAAAGCCATCAAACTGTGAATATTGTTGAATAGTATCTCTATTGCGTGATGTTCCTATAGTAGAGGCTCACATTTCATGCTTAAGTTTCTCCATCTTAAGACGTAGTTAACTAGAGTCTCGTCGGGCTTCTGTCGTTTCACTATGAGATCTTCTATAGTGACGTGGTATTGTGCGTCGGTGAATCTCTTCATGAATATATTTTCCATTTCTGTGAATGTCTTTACTGATCCATTGGGAAGCTCGACATACCAATCAAATGATATTACTGACAAGCTGCTCACGAACTGCCGGAACAACAATGCTTCACTCCCTTCTGTGTTGCAACAGCTGGCTTTGAAGTGTGCCACATGCTGACGAGGATTTCCTGTCTCATATAATGTCTTGAAAGTCGGTGGTATGAAGCCTTTTGGGTAAGGCACGACATCAAATTTCTCCAGGTAGGGTCTACCCTATGAAACTGATGCTCTGTCTTTGGTCTAAGCTAAGGCCTCCCAAACTTACTGTTCAACCATGTGCTTGATGTCCTTTTCAGGTAGGATTGGAGTTGGATCATTCCTTGGAGGTTCATCTTCATTGGAAGAAGTAACTTCTCTTCTTTCGTCTGTTATATGTATGATTTCAGGCTGGTTAACTTCCGAAGATGCTGCTGGTCGTAGCTGTGACGGTCTGTAGAGTGTAGCTATGGCAGTCGTGGTTGTGGTCATCTCCTCCATCTTCTCCTCCAAACGGCTAATCTGTTCATCTCTTGTCAGAATGGTCCTTCGAAGCCCATCTGCAATGTTCTCCTCACTAGGAGCATCGCGCGCAGATGACGTGGACCCAGTTTCAACCATTTTGATTTCCATTAATTCTTCATCCTTGTAATCTTACAGGAAGTAATCTTCATCATCGAAATCCAACTTTCATTGTCTTGTTAATTCTAAAATTTCTGCTTAGAGCTTTCGAACTTTATCATCGATTGTTTCATCTTTTGTCAATTTCAAATCTGTGGGATTTTCTTGACTGTCACTTTTCTCCGCAACTGACTCGGAATCAACGATGGTAGTGGCAACGGGAACATCAGACTCATGATCCACCTGGTTTTTAACAAACTTTTTGGAATGTACTGGTGCAACAAACTTCGGTAACCACACTTTCCTTTAATAGGTCGACGCCTTGAGACAAGGTGTCTCTGTGGGGACATCAGAGTAGTGACGGGAAGTGTGCTCCCTAGGGTGCACACCATGCACAGAGGAGAATAATATTCTCCCATTCCTTCTCTTTCGGGGTTCCTTATAGTCATCGGTAGCTGGTACTCTTGGACGGGTTTTTCCATCTGTACTAGTGGCATCAATTGGTTTTCCTACGCAGTGTTTGACGGACACTCGGACGGGACTTTCCATCTTTAGAATTTTAATCTTAATTTCAGGGGATATTGCATATCCCATCCTTTTGAGGAGTTTATCAAATAAACATCGTTCCTTTTCAGCTATCCTTTGGAAAAGGGTGTGAGCTCGGGTGATGGGTGTGGGCTTTTCCCTCACCTCATTACGGCCATGTGGTGATGGCAGCATAGCAACAATCTTCTGGAGACTTTCATCTTTGGTAGTGCCAACTAACGGGTGGAACCTACTCCATCGAAGGAGAGGAGAGGTGTTCGGTAAATCGAGTTCCTCCTGTTGAGGAATCTCATCAATCACTGGCAAACTTGTAACTTGCGCCTTGGCGGCTTTGAGGGTCCTGCGGTTGCGGTTCCTGCGGTTGCGGTTCCTCTTTTGAGATCTAGTTGGAGGGGGAACTCTGGAACTAGAACCAATCTCAAAAACTTACGGTAGGGCAAGAAAGGCGTTTTCGGGATCTTCTTCAGGCAGAATTTATTTCCCTTTGGCAGACGGAACAGTAGGTGCAGTGATGGAGAAACTGGTAACGGTAGGGGTGACAACTCTCCTAGGCACGGAGAGACTGTCTTGATGGGGGGATTAGAAACCTTCACTTTCTTAGCAGAAGGGAAATCTTTGTGGGAGATCAAGTCGAACTCGGTAGATTGGTCTTTGACTTCGGGGTGGCAACTTTCACGACCACGAACGGGGCTTTTCCAAGTACAACTTCAAACTCATTGAAGCTAGTACTGAATTGAATCACTAGTACTGAAAGGCGGGCCTCACGGGAGATGGGCAAGTTATAGGAGAAAGTCAGTGTAAGGGTTGACATCTTTTGGTTGTTAAAGGAAAGGAATTCCAGAAATTAGCGGGGCTTAAACCCTTTAATCATAGTGCAAACACTACAAAAAGGAAAATTGTTTTGTGAACTGGGCACAATTTCATTTCATTTTAATATTTTATTATTTTATTATTTTGATTTTAAAGTTTCATATGTTTGTTAAAAGGTGTCTTAAGATTTTAGGGTGGAACGGGTCAATCTACCGAGGGCAGGATTGAGCCCGGGAGGCATAAAGAGGAGGTGAAGTATGGGACACCGTTCGGGATCCCCGTCACAATGCATATTGCTCTGGAGAAACTTATTTTCCAACACACTTATTGGGGGTCTGAACCCAAAAAATCAAGAATAATCCTAAAATATTTCTGAACATTTTTGTTTAAGAATGGTTAGACAGATGGTCCTGAAATCGAGGAGAGTTGATCGTACTTACTGATCCCTGATAAATATATGTGCACCAAAAACTTATCTCCACACCAAATATATGTACTAATGATTTAGATATGAAAATTATGAATTTATAATTTGGGATACTACACAAGTATACGTATCGTTTATCAAGTAATATATGACTTTCTGATTAAGCCCCGAGATATCGAACCCACAGGGAAGTTTAGAGATTAAGAACTAATTTCAGTAGATGCAATTACTATCTAGTGTACGAAAATAAAGAACGCTTATACTAAACTCTATTACTTAATGAAAGATTGCAATTTAGAAAAAGTATCTTTCCCCTTGTTAAGAGAATTAAGTGAATGGATAATTAATTTAGTTAAAATTATATTGTGTCAAATAGGAGCATTCCTATTCTTTACCCTTTGGTCCAGGTATAAAGAACATTGACTAATCATATCCTCGGTTACTGAATCTGTGGCTAGGCTGGGAGGATACCGGTTGCCACTTTGGAGCTCCCACGTTCCCCTCCCCTCAGGGCTAATATCTACACTTCAAGTCCCAAACGATAGGACCGAATTTGAAGATTTTAGTCTGTCACACTAAAATATCCAATTCTATGTCTGATAAATAATATTTCCCTATTTATTGGCACCCTCCTTTCAAGGCTTTTGATTTCACTGAATTTTGGATGTAATCTTTACTATAGTTGATAATTCAACATATTTTAGCAGTTCAATTGACCAAATTGAAAGTAAATTAAGATTTAAGTAAAAGATTATCACAATTTTTAATTTAGTATTTAAGGCACAACTAATTTAATTTTCCATTTCACAAAATCTCAACAACAAAGAGAAAGAGAAAACTAATCAGAATGCATAGGAAGAATAACACAAAACTTGGATTTCACTTAAAGCTATAAAACAATAAACAAAAACTTATCTCGAATCTTCTCTCCAAACAAACTCCTTGAAGTTCCTCTGACTCTTCCTTCTTGTACAATACACTCAATTAAACTTACTGATGAACACTCACACACTACAGACTCTTCAGACTTGGACTCTCCAGACTCAGATTAAGACACACACACACCAAAAGAGCACACTTTTTTCAGCCTAGATTTGTCTCTATTTAAATAGGGAGAAATATTTCTAAAGGTTGCTTAAGCACCTCTTCAAAAAGCATCCAGATTCATTATATTTTTGCTTGAACCGACCTTCTCGCCGTCGACGACAACGATCTCGCCGTCAGCAGGCTTCTCGAACGTAGGCTAACTGCTTAGGCTCGCTGTTAGTAGGCTCGATCTCGCCGTCGGCAGGCTCCTTTATAATATATTCAAATTCTCTCTGGAAAAACACGCCGTCGACGGCCTATTCTTTGCCGTCGGTGGGCTAGTTCAGTTTTCATCTCTTTAAGTATTTTTCATTCCAGATTTGCTCCTTTTTCTATCTTTTTGCTCCATTTCCTATAAATCTTCATTCCTGCAATAAAACATAGAAAATACATTTCTTTAAAGTGCAGTTTCATCAAAAATTGATAAAATATTGGTATGAATTTCTCAATACATTTTTCTCTGGTCACTTACCCAAGAAAGAAATGGTTAAAGTATATCGACGGAAGGATGGTAATATGGTTCATGAGGGAGATGAACTCATTACCCATGTATGAATATAAAATTTCTTGATCTTAATGATGAGAGAAACTAATCCCCAGTGGAGTCGCCAGAAAACTGTCGGTCACTAAATCGTTTGTGAGATTTGAAAAATTTTACTTTTGGAAAGTGTGAAATGTAGTTTTATAAAATAAGGTTTCTATTTAATTTAATATATATAAATTTTTTAAAATAATATTTTTAAATTTAAAAAAAATATGAAATTAAACTGATCTCATATAAACGATAGTTTAAATAATCGAGCACTTCACCACAAGACATGTATCTATCCTGAAAAATAGATACATTGCTTGGTGTTGAGGCTGGATCAAATAAACTAAAGAATTCATGACATCCGTTTGGTCTGTGAACCATTGTTGACCGACAATTTTCCCTATATGATATGAAGGAATCGGATAGAGTTTATATTAATCTGGGGTCTTTAAGTTTCCTATAAGGGCAAGCCCCTATATTTAATTACATCTCAGATAATCAAAGTCACCTAAGAAAACTCTTGATATATATCAGGAAATATTGTACTTATGACTTCCAAAGGGTAGGTTTCTTCAAGAAAATGTAGTAATAGGAAATCCAATAAGTGAGTGGCTCAAATTTCAGAACAATTTTTGCAGGAATCCAAAGGAAAGAGGGACTAGGGGAAAGACATTGATCCAAGAGAGCTTTTGGTGTTTTCCCGAACTATCCTATGGTTTGGCTTTAATTTGAGATAATTATTTGGTGTTTCATCCTACCAATTTTATTATTTTGGGCTTATATTCACTTGATACCGATCGTGTGAATGGCTTGGAAGATAGGAGGGTTTATGTCATACCCGAAGATGACCTCGGAATCCTAAAATGATTTAGTGCCTATATTGCACAACATGGTCATGCAAAGGCCTAAAGAGATAAGGTGAGGGTTTATGCTGCATTAGGCAAGCTACCTCAAAGTCCTATGGATTTTTGTTTTAATTTCTAAGGAGTTTTACCGTTGAAGATGGTCGTGCTGCCGACTGTGTATGCTCCAAGCTTAGCAGGTTTAGTTTAAAGAAATGTCAATTGAAGAAAGAAGAGAAATGTCATGTTTTAGAAATATTTGAATTGAGGTGTCTTAATGTCTTTTTATGGGACAATATTTAAGTTGATTAAGCAAAACCAGTTAAGATCCCACAGTTCCATCATGCCAACACCACTATTTTCTTTGGATTCACTTTGTCTAGATGAATTTACTAAACTCAACTTAATGAGTTCCATAATTTCATTCAGATCGTGGGAAATCCTGTTAACAACCGTAGGTTGTATCCTCTGAGGTATTCCCGATCATTCGATAGAGACATTTTAATTTAGTTGCAAGTGTGATTTTTTTTTTGTTTGTGATCAAATTTTGAGTTGTCTTATATTTTGATTATTATGACGGTGATTTTTATCTTATTTTGATCTTTAATATTGTTTTGGTTTTGTTTTTGTGGCTACCCTAAAATTTTTAGTTTTCATGCAAGGTGACATTGTTGTTTAACATGCAAGCTCGTAAGAAAGAAAAATTAAGGAAAGTGCAGGAAAAGAAAGCACTGTAAACTATAAAAGTGTACCTGGCGAGTCTTCTCATTCCTCTACCTAAAACTTTAGTATCGTTTTGCAATAAACATTTATAATTTTGCAGGAAAGTAAAAATCTATAGATAGGTTAGTCACAGGCCTACCAAACTCTATGTAATAACTTGGTGGGTCCTATTCATCCATTTAAGAGATTTCTTCGCTTAATAAATATGATATGTCCAGTTGTCCTACAAGGTGTCCAGAAGATTTATGAAGCGAGCCTAGGAGGTACCTAGACATTTCACAAGTCTTTTGAGCTTCCTTAAGGTCATTTTGGATTTATCATAATAATTAAATGACTCATCTGTCCTATATCCTTATGCTCGGTGAGCCGATGTTCTAATTATCCCAAAAGGTGGGGTAGTTATCATCTGATATTTCACTTACGGATTATGTAAGTGGGGCCTTCAGAGGTAAACTTAATTTATGGAAGAAATTAATCAATTTTGATGGGCTTGTAGTGTTTCAAAAGTGGTTTAAGATTAACTGTGTTTCCTTTTCTAATCCTCATTGTTCATTTTTTTAATTAAGCCTAGCTCACTATTAAGCCCTCAAGATTCAGTGGGTATATTTGGAGATGTTTATAAAGGTTTAGCTGCATGAACATAATTCTTATCAATCAATAAGCTATTATTTAAACAACAAATAAAGGGGGTGTTGGATTAGTGAGTTATCATCTTCCAAAACCAACCCCTAACCTTAAGGACCATTTAATTTAATTTTCCTCCAAGTTATAATGATTAATTAAATAATAAATTTTATCCTTTTAATATGACAAAAACGAGATGGGTTTTTACCATTTATCACTTTATGTTTCAATCATTCAAACATAATGATTAAGATTATTCATTACACATTTCTCATTTTAATTAAGCCTAAATATTGATTAAGGCCAAATTCTTCAAAATTACACTTTTGCCCCTAAAGGCCTTATCACTTCATAATTCCTTAAATTTAACTCAAATGAATTTGAAATTTTTATGTTACCCTAATTATGGGTCAATTAGAACATCAGTGGATAAAATGTGATTTTTCAAAATTTAATTTAATTTATATATTTATTTTAATGTAAAAATTGGGATTTTCAATGAAAATTCAATAACTTGACGAAAACAAAACCTTTTGCTATGAAATTTTTATTGGAGGTAGACCTAGATCAGAGAACCACTTGGACTAAAGTTTATGATTTTTTGGGCTTTCATTTAATTATTAGAATTATTTTAATTTTTGGCTTACTAATTAATTATAAAATATTTTGGAGGTTGAAAATTAAGTTTTATATTTTTATGGGATCTCTCTAGGGACAAGGAACCCAGAGAAATAAATTTAATATTTTTTTGATATTGGTTTTAATTTTTAGAATTATTTTTGTAGGAAGTTAAGGAAGTTCGTTTTTTAAGCTTTAAAAAATTAATTTAAGTCTTCGAAAATTAATATCTTGACTTAGGGGCTTGAGAAAATTGTTTGGATGATTCATAAATGGTTGGAAGACCAAATATGATAATTTGTTGAATTTTAATATTTTAGTGATTTTTATCATTCTTAATTATTTAAAATTCACTTTTAGGCTTAAAAATGAAGTGTTTATTTTACTTGCCATTTTATTTTCATAAAATTCCACTGGTTATAAGGAACTCCCAAAACTATTTTTATAAATCTTTGGCTTGTATTTTAATTACTAAAAGTCATTTTAGTGGTAAAAATGCATTTTAACTTAGAAAAATCAATTAGATGGTTAAATGAATTCCAAATGACTTCAAAATTTTTAGAGGTGTCCATCTGACTCTAAATCATAATGGAGAATAATTTTGAGCCATTTACACATTAACTTTGTTCAAATTAATTCCACTTTAGTTTTAGGTTAAAATGACAATTTGGTGCATTCTTAAAGATTTAGCTCAACTCAAGTTTTTCCTAGGGTCTTCTGGTCACAAGTAACCTACCAAAATTTATTTTGTATTTTTCTTATCAATATTTTAATTATGATAATTATTTTACCTAAACAAATACAATATTTTGAAAAATAGGGATCTCCTCATAGAAGTCTCCCTTGGTCTTTGAAAAATCAGAGAAGATCCCCCATGATAGAGAGATCAAAACCCCTAAGTTTCATGGCATAGTGAAATACTTAAGTCAATGGCGAATTAAAATACTCCTGACTGTATTTAATTAATTAAAAAATAAAACATGCATCAACTAAACTTCAAACAATTTCCAAATTATTCTCCTATGTTCACTGAGCATTAAGATATTTTTCTTTTATTTTTGTGATTTTTCTACACTAAGTTATGAATTTTTTAAGTTGGTCTTACTTAAATAAATAAAAAAAATCCCCTAATTTCCTACTTATCCAGTGCGGCGCCACCTCATCTTCGACAGCTCCGAAGCGCTATGCATCGCTCCATCATTTGACGCCGCCTTCTGACTTAGCGGCCACGCGACCGTGCTTTATGTTAAGATCTTTTGTTCGACTCAAATCTAACCCTCCATTCAATACACGAGCGATTCGAAGGCTCCTGGTCATCGTCTTCACCTGGTTCTTCCCGTGAGCCCTCCATCTTCTAGACTTAAAAACTCGAGCTAGACTCAACCAAAATGCATGGGTTTTGTTTTTATAGCTTCATTTGACATAGACGAACCTATCTATACGGCTAACCTAGCCTGAAATTGACCCAACATATATGAGGAATCCAAAATAAGCTTGGGAGAAAGGTGAAGTTCAATACCCTTGTCTGAGAGGGGAGGCCTCAATCAGATGGTTGTGGCAGCTTCGATTGGTCCTAATTAGCCTCCAGATGAAGCCTCTTACTGTGGTGAAATTTCTGGATCTGAATTCAATCAGGGTCGATTTCTGGTGTTGATCAAAGTCTGGTGCAGAGGCTCACTGTGATGGGGCTTTGATGGGGGATCTTCTTCTTTCAATGCTCTGAAGGTGTGGTTGCAATTAATTTGTGTCTGGTGCACTCTGGAGCTGTGGTGAAATGTTTCCTAATTTCAGCTGGAATTTCAGTGGAGAAATTGGCTTTAGACGGTGGGGATCAATGGCTGAAGGCAGTGGGCTTACACTCAGAGGATCTCAGGGGAGCTCTGGGGGCAATTTGGTAGGGTTTCCTTAAGAAATTTTCAGCACCCCCTCTTGGCCGTGAAGGATGGCTTTTATAGCCATGGACAATGGGTGGAGCTCATGGTGCCAATGTGGGTGCTTTAGGTCTCTTAAGCTGAGGACTGAGCAGTGCAATTGATCACTGAGGGGATGCCTCATTAACAAAGCCCAATTTTGAGTTGAAAGGGGTATGGGGACGCTCAGGCTCAGCCATTCCGACGGCTAGGGTGGTCGGCAAGGACAAGGATGGTGGCTGGCAGGCTGATGGGAGGTAAGAAAGGTTTAAATGATGCTTAATGGGCTCCATGATGAGTAGTTTGCTTAGAGTAATGATTTAGCTAAAAGGTGAGAAAAGTTGACTTAAGTGAAGGACCTTTGGTCCATGGCTCAATTGGCTTGGGTCTAGTGGGTTTTGGCTGGTCCTTAGGGTTCTAAGATTGGTTGTGGTGGAGCCAATTTGGTCAATTTAGTTCAATTTAAGTGACATTAGGTCATGGGTTCAATTTAAGTCATTTTAGGTTTGGTTTGGGCTAGGTTTGGTTTGAGCTTGGGTTAGATCCAATTGATTGTTCAAAATGATCTTTATGATTGTCATAAAGAGTTTGGAAGGGGATTGGAGTGGTTTTGAATTGGTTTGGGGGTTCAATTTGGCTTAATTTGGGTATTTAGCCAATTTGGGACAAGTTGGATTAGCTTGGGTTTAGGTTGGGCTAGAGTTGGGTTTAGGCCCAATTGATTGTTCCAAATGGTCTAGGGGATGTCATAAAGAGTTTTCAACATAAGTTGGGTGGCAATTTTGGGATAGGGAAATTCAATTTGGTAGAATTTAGACACATGCTCAATTTGGGTCAAAATTAGAGGTTTTAGTTTATATTGGGTTTAGATGAGACTGGGGCTCAAATTGGAGGCAATTTAATGTTGTATTTTGTTTAGGGGAGTGTCATGAGAAGTTTAGAATTCAAATTGAGGGGAAATTGATTGCATTGAGTCAATTTGGGGTGAATTGGGTCATATGGTCAAAATTGGGGCTTTTGAATTTGGCTTGAGATTGGGCTCAAATGTGGATCAAATTGGGCTTGATTTTGGTTTAGATTGGAGATGTTGAATTTTGGTTTAAAATTAAAATTGGGCAAGATTGGGGTCAATTGGGTGGACATTGGGTTTAATTTATGCACTTTTGGGTTAAATGAGTCAAATTAAGGCCTTTGGTTAAATTGGGCTAAATTGGTCAAATTATGTCATGTGGTAGTTGAGAGAAATGAAAATGGGAATAATTAGGAGGTTTTGGGAATTTTTGGAATTTTTTGAATTTTTGGATTTTTAGATTAGGAAGGGTAATTTAGTAATTTTGCAAAATTTAGGGCTATTTTGGAAATTTTGGTAAATTTGGCTAATTTTGGTTAATTTGGGTGGTGGGGAATACTTTGGAGTAAATTTTGGGGAAAATGGGTAATTTGGGTAATTTTAAGGTTTAGGGGTATTTTGGGTAGAGTTAGGGGTAAAGGGGTTAAAAATTGAAAGTTTGGAAAAATTGAGATTGATGAGGGGTGAGTAGTATGGGACTGTTTATATCGAGCCATGGACCAAAGACAACCCTCATTTGGTCCTCTATGTGTTGGTACTAACCAAACCTTTAGCTCGGGGCTAAGAGCTTGGGAAAATCACGCACATTAGTTTCCAAAGAGTTTGGGGATCAAAGTGGGATGTGCTTTATTTAGGGTTGTGGTGTAAAGTGTGTGTATTGTGTAAGTTCAAGACCTCCCAGGGTAAATCCTAAGGTCTGACCACCTATAGGAGACTTCCTCTGGGTTTCCTTATGCTTGGTCTCTTCCTCCCAAAAACTGGAGGTTAGACCTTAAGCGTATGAAAACTTCCAGTGAAATTAGAAAGATTTGAATTTCTAAAGAAGGGGGGGGGGGTTCCATGACTAGCCTTCTAAGAAAGTCATCAAGAAAGTCCTATAGCTAGACCCTAGGCTATTTTAAAGAGAGACTAGACCTCAACCAAAAGTGAGGTCAATAATGGTCTACCAAAAGCTTGATTGCATCTTAGAGAGGCCTTCTCATGGTGGTTGGCTTGCATGCATATGTCTGATTTTGGTTCGATGCGAGCTCAAACCATTTGGACGTCTTTAATCTTATTTGCCTTAACTCAGATGACTGCATTCGATCGACTTTTACATCGGCTTTGGTTCTCTGCTATGTTCGGTTAGATGAGTGGGCCTCTTATTCTTCTGCTAGTGCACCATGGTTGTAATTTTTTGTCTCTTAAGCCGTTGGATCTCCTCAAGATTTGCACCGTTTGAGATGGCCATAGTTTTTTATAAAAAGATTATTAAATTACAAGACAATTTTTAATTCTAGCATATATATATATATATATATATATATATATATATATATATATATATATATATTTCAAATGACAACTTAGAACAAATGATATATTTGGAATGCCCACAGCTTTTTATAAAAAGAACTATAAAATTATTGTTAAGGATGGTAACTTTTTTGAAATAATTGTGGGTGTTATAAACTTTTTCCTTAAAAATTAAACACTAATCTTCTTACAACTGTTACATTTCAATAGATTGGATAACGAAATATAACTTCTCTCCCCATAAATTTTTAAAAACAACAAGAAAACAACAACCAAATGGGGCTCTGATTACCATCTCAAAACTAATACAGCAAGAAAAATGTCTCAAAAAAATCTTTATTTGCACTTTTTAAAAAATAAAAAATATATATTTTATGATCCCATTAAAAAAAATCATAATATATACTCATATTTATGTATATATGTATGTATGAATTCATGAATTACATTGCAAGCTAAATTTAGCACAACAAATCCTCACACCGAAATTACTTCTTCAGACCTCACCGAAGAGAAGACATCAGCTCTGCAAAATGGACAGGTGCCGCGCGACTTCAACCACTTATCAATACAGGAAGCATGAAATCCATGGCCACAGTGCAACTGCCGGACTCGCTGACCGTCCGAGAACGCAGACAAGCACACAGAGCACTCCTCCCCCTTCACCTCTCTGCACCGGTAACTCCTCACCGGAATATTCCGCTGCAACTCCTCTTCGTTCGTCCTTCTGGTCACCAGAAGCTGCTTCACCAACGGCCCGAAGACAATCACAAAGGCGTTTATGAAGAGCGTGAAGACCGCCGCCGCGGCGGATCCGATGAAGAAGTAATAGTGCGCCGAAGCAGTCATGGTCTGTTTCTGTGAGTTCTGTGAAGCTGTTGTAGATTTTATAATGCGCTTTGGGAAATTTACATTCATACCACATAATTCCTGTGAATTTATTTATCTCTATATTATTTTAGTATTATAGAGTTATTCAAGAATATTTTACTTATAAATGTAAGATTTAAATGTTAGATATGTAAATATACAAAAGTATGAGTTTTTATTAATAAAGTGGTTCTGAATATTTCTTAAGTAAGGCATTATTTCTTTTATTTTGTTATTCAAATCAAATTTAAAGAGTCTTATTTTAAATAAAGTAAAGGTTAATGAATCATTTCTTCATTATTCAATGTCATAAACGACAGCCAGCTTGCGCGTTGGGATAGATAGTTTGTTTTGAAAATTTTATTTATACTTTTGTTAAATACAGATATTAAAGATTGGATTGCTGTAATTCTTGGCGTATGTGCTGAAGGTATTCGAAGTCGTCTGTGGAGGCCAACTTTTACTGAAACGTGGCAGTAAGTAACATTGTAAAGAGAAGCGAACCCTAATTTTATATTCCAACCGCATAATAGATATTTAATGGATATTGAATTTATTTGAAAACTTTTGAACTCAACATATGTTGCTATTTTATAAAAGGGATGCTGATATTTTATAAAAGGGAATTTGTAAATCAGAAATATATCTGTACAAACCTTGAGAAAAATCTAACGGACTAAAAAATAAGAAGATAAATTCAAGAGTGTCTATTAGTGGAGGACTACAAAATCCCTCATCGTAGCACTTAAGGACATCATTGACCGAGAACAAAGTCTCGCGGATCTTGACCTAAAGTCAACTGGTTGTTTGCAACTCGAACCAATGGCCAAGACCTATCCAATTGGGAAGAGGCTCCAGCTGGCTCCCCGACGACCAAAAATTACGAAACTAAGTGTCTAAGCTTGCGAGTATATGTGTCAAGTAATATGTTGTTTAAGATTCTGCGTTTGAATCCCATTAAGAAAGACAAAAAATCTCTAGTTTACTAACTTCAAACACCTAGCTCAGTGTGATCACAACTTTTATAAACTAAATCCTAAATTCCAAATAGCAAGCAGAACACAAGAAGATTTTTGAAAACTGAAAACAAAACTCTTAATGTTCTTCAAGAGGGATGAGGCTCGTACATTTGTGACTCGAGTGTGTTGTGAGTCCGTGGTATTCTTAAGTGTTCCCCTACATGAAAGTTGTCAAACAAGGATAATGTATTCTTCTTAATCTTATGCCTTAGTCAGAAGAAGAATCAGAAACCTATAAATTTATGTTTCACTTACCCCTATGGCGCTTCACAAGCTTCTTCAAATCCCCTATCAAGGTTGCAAATTCCTAACTAGAATATTCCTATTCACCATATTCTTGTGGTTAACTTATCGTTCCACTACACAAAATGTAGAAGTCATAGTTCACGACAAGCTTTAATATTCTAATTGACTAGATAGGGAGTAAACGGAGATAAGAAAGTTAACCAGCAATGTGGATACATAAAAAACTCAAAAAATTTTAAAAGGACATAATGCCACAGAAAAATCACTATTCCTACATCACAAAGAAACTATAAAAGACTTAACTAGTCATGGAGAAATAAATCAACACATGGAAATCCAATGGAATTAATGATTCAAGAAGCATTGCAAAGTTAAAAACCAAATTACAGCAAAATTTCTCCTCTCCTCCATAACAATCAATCTCTCACGCACACAAGATTCACTTGAAGAAAACAAAGAAAAGTTGTATAGAAGCTTTCTCCCTCAATGAAAAAGAAGAGATTCTACGACGCTCCAAAGAACTGTCCCTTGTAGAGAATCCTAGCCTCTAGAAGATGTTTCTTCCCATCCAAAGTGACATATTTATAGAGACTGCACCACAACGGCAAGAAAATTTCTTTTGAATCTAAATTCTGCATCGGGCGCTGTAAATATAAGTGTACTAAAATCTTCTTTTCCGGCAACGACGCCAAAAACTTGACCCAAAGTCCTCTGACGATCAACGTACTAATTAATGCTTTCAAAAATATATGTTATAAATAATAATAGCGGCTAGTGTATATAAATATAGTTTTATGGAAAATATTTTACACACTAGGGGTACTACGCAAGTATACGTATCGTATCAAGTAATATAGGGCTTTGAAACAAAGACCCCAGTATCGTTCCCACGATGAGAGAGTTATAGATATTTAAATATTTTTATTTTAAATATTTCTTTTATAATCAAAAATAAAATATCTATAATTTACTAGATGCAATAATAAAACAGAAATAAAATAATTGATGTAAATAACAATAAGAAAGCAACTTTCTCCCTTTCAATTAATCCATGATTTTCTAAGATAATGATAATATTCGTGGAGAATATAAATTTATGGTATTGTGCCAAATAGAAGCATTCATATTCTTTACCCTTTGATCCAGGTGCAAAGAACATTGGCTAGCCTATAGATCAGATCCGGATGTATTGTTAGTAGAAAGGGTTAATCTAGGCTCACACTACTAGATGTCCAAGGGTGGCTATGGCCGGCCCTACTAGTGACCCTTTTCTTTTTCTATAAACCAAATCATAAGATTTTAGTCTGTCACTCTAAAAACTTATCAATTCTACGCCCAATATATAACATCTTCCTATTTATTTGCACTTCAACTTGAATAACCCGCACAAGGCCTTTGACTACCCAAGGATTCATGTGATATCTACAAGTTAAGAATTCATCTCCTTCTAGGTCTCAAAACTCTTCAACAGATTTTAAAAATTTAAATAGTAAATTAATAACCAGTATTAATATCATCACAATGTTTTGAAAATATATGCTTTTTAATTCTCCGACGAATTTTGTATTATCTTATTTATCTTTTCATAATTGAAAGGAGAAAGTAAAGTAACTACTCAGAACACGTTGAAATTAAATAACAAAACATAATAAATAAACTTTGAATCAAAATAAAAATACTTATCTTAGATGTTTCTCCTACTGAACTTCTGATTTCTACTGACTCCACAGCGTAATGAACTACAGATGCACCAACTCTTTCAAACTCTAAATACAAACTCTAAAACAAACTCACTAATTTTTGAAGGAAAGTAAAAATGTGGCCCTAATATGATCTCTCTAATTCTCTCTCTAGGTTGGACTCTAGATAGGGGGGCTAGATGGGGCCTTTTTCTCTGAAGGAATACCCTCTTATTTATAGGCTTCAAGGGTTGCCTCAAGGCACCTCTTCAAAATGTGTCCACATTCAATGAATCTTCTAGAAGGTGTGTCTGGTTCCTAGGCGCCGGACACCGCGTCCAGTTCTTCGCACCTCTTCACTTTGGATCGCACCTTTTCACGATTAAAACCGTTTTGAAGCATCCAAATACATTGTATCACATGTCCTATAAACCAGGAACAACTGCCAGTCTTCTAGAAGGTCCAATAACTTCTCACACCGTCAAAATAACAGCCCAAAAGTCGTCAAAAACTTGACAGTTTTTTGTATCGAGCTGGCGCTTAGGCGCCGGACTCTGGCGCCTAGGCGCCGGACCAGTAATTTCGACAATTTTTCATTTTGGCTCTTTTTTTGCTCCTTTTTGCTCCTTTTTCATATTTTTCTCCTTCTTGAACATTTTTGTATCACCTACATCCAAAAACACAAAAATATCTTTCATTAAAGCATAATATCCTTAAAATTTAATAAAAATCAAGGCATAAAAATAGGTATTTTTTTCTTGGATCAGTGCGCTGCACTTATTCGAATGAGGCGTGGGTGTGCTTTTCATAGGGTTGGAAGGCGGCAAAGGTGCTTTAACACTTGGGTTCAAGGGCGCTAGGAACAGACTCGGGTGTGCTGTTTTTTGGGCACATGCGTACTGTACACTCTGTTTCATGCACTACTAGAGTGGGGGTCAGGTGCTGGTGTGCTTTGCACCAGCACAAGCCTGCTTACTTCAATTCACTACCGTGGGTATGCTTTGATGTGGGACGTGGCTGTGCTTTCCTAAAAATGTTTTCTTTTGCTTTAAATGCCATCCTTTTTGCTCCCTAGCGACATGAAGCCCATGATATGCACAAATTGACAAAGATACCTTTTTCAATTGTCATAATATCAAAAAATGCAAAAAAAATTGATAAAAATGTAAATAATTTGTCTCAAATTTCATTCACATCAAATCCCCCAACTTATGTATTACTTGCCTTTAAGTAATCCTATCACTTTAGCTCAGATTTTTAGAGAATAAGGTTTGGAATAACTTATAGAATGTCCTTGCATCCAATAATGTAGGGTGTAGATCTATTAAACCGTTGTGATACCTATTCTTAATGGAAATTTTTGTAAATCCATAATCACTACTATCTTTCTTTTAAAACCTTTTTTTTCTTTTTAACATTGATCTTCCTCGGTCCACTTAATTTAGAGTGACTACAAGTCTTTTCATTAATCCCAGGTGATTTTATAATCTTAGTTTTTGTTCAAAAAAAAATTATCCCATAATTTTTGTTGGTTCACAGGATCCCTAAATCTCCAAAAAAACAAGTGGGGGAGCTTTCGCGAGGTTGAATTTGAATTGATTACACTGAAGCATATTTGATTAAGACACCTCAAAGGCACACTTACGAAGAAGACCTAAAGAAAGTAAACCCCCCAAACAGAGATTCAAGTTGTTGTACCTATTTCGGTGTTTGCTTCTTCTTATAAGGGCAAACCCCTATTGTTAATTACATCTTAACCAACTGGAGTGCTTACGAAAACTTCTGATTAAGGTCGTAACTCCTCCTCAAAAGATTCAAATATCATTTTTTTCAAGTAAGGAGTTTTTAAGTCATATCCTAAGGGTATCCGATGCTTGAAGACTTAGAAAAGTCTAGTCAAGATCCTGAACAATCCTGTAGTTTTATTTTGATGTCAATTGTTTAATTGAGGTTCATCATCTGCTTCGTGTCTTAAGTCGCTTCCACAAAATAGACTTAGCACACCCTAATAATATGCAAAGTAAATCTAGGGTGACTTCCTCCTTTTGACTTCAACAGCCCTACAAAATAGAGTTAGTATAAAATATGTTTATATTTGGTGATTTGGTTGTTTATTATTATTTTTTTACTTTAAACAACCCGGATAAAATTCCCATGGCTTTTCATCATCTCGGGGTTTGGTTCTTTGATCTACTTAGTCTAAGAGGTGGTTAAACCAACTCCAACTGAAAGATTTCTGTCAAGAACCATGGGTTGCATCGTCCAAGAGATCTTCATAGACCCAGGAAGCTGGGATAAATTTACGTTTGGTGATCTTTATTCATTAAGGTTTTATGTAAATTTTAATGTCATTTTCAGATTTTAGGGTTTGAAAATTTTAAGTTACTTAAGGCTTATTGGCTAATTAAATTTTTTTGTCATTTTGTGTTTTGGTTTTGTTGTTTGGAATGACTCAGTTAACATCCAATGGTTCCATCATCCTAGGAACATTAAGGTTTGTGGGTTGATTAGTCACAATTGATTAGAAGGACGTTTGTTAGCAACCATGAGTTGCCTCCTTAATCAACCTGAAAATGTACTATTTTTTATGCCATACTCTATAATGATATTGCACTTTAAAGGTATGTTTTCTTGTGTTTTTGGCTGTAGGTACATCAAATTGAAGAATTTGCAGTGATTGGAGCAAAAGGAACAAAAATGGACCAAAATGGAGCATATCGGAGCAAAACGGGTTGAATCGGAGCATACCAGAGCAAAAAGGGTCTAAATGGACACTTATGCACCATTGTCTGGTGCCTAAGCGCCAGGCAGTTGGCGCATAGGCACCAGAAATGGCTCCTAAGCACCAGAAATCGGTGCATTGGCGCCAGAAGATTGTTGGTGACGATTTTTGGCATAATTTTTTGTAGAAACATCGGATTTGGATGATTTTTGAAGCATTGCGAAGCTTATCTCGTGGGAAATTCACTGGGAATGATAAAATAAATTTTTTAGAAGAGTTTGGGTTGGTTAGAAGGAGTTATTATGGAATGGATGTGTCTCTTGGAGTGAAAAGGCACTTAAGGCACCCTTTGGATGATTCATTAAATGTGGACTCTTTTTGAAGAGACACTTAGGCATCTCTTGGGAAATTATAATTAAGGCTTGCAAACTCTTGAAGAAGGAGATTTAGAGAAGGGAGAGGAACTATTAGAAGAGGAGAAGAAAGCCGAGTGGAAGAAGACTTGAGCGTGAGCCCCAAGTGGGGCGACAAGGTGAGAGAGAAAGAGAGAGTGTAGGAATATCTTTTTTTCTTTTCACTTGTTCTTGGAGAGGATTGCAAGGAGATTGCTTTTTTTATACAAGGAGAGTTTGATTTTAATCAGAGATAAGTGTTTTCATTGTGTTTTGATTTGAATTTAGTAGTTTGTTTGTATGGTTTCAAAGACTTGTTCAATGAAAAGTTCTTGTTGTTTCTCCATGTATAGTGAGTAGTTTTCTTTACTCTTCCCTCTTACAATGAATTGGTATGCAAGTGTAGGATATAAAATCAAATAGAGTGAGAATATATTGCGATGATTTTACTTTGATCTTCATTTACATGTAAACTTGATCAACTTGCATGTTAAAATTTGTTGTGAGAACATGTAAGAACCAATGCGTTATTGTCTCAGTCAACTATTTGTAAAAATCACATGAGATTATATGGGTGAGAATGTAGTCCATATGGTTAAGTGCAAATAAATAGGGAGATATGCATGTTTAAGAGGTATAGAATTAGAAGATTTTAGGGTGACAGACTAAAGCCCCTAATTTGGTTTGATGTGAAAAGTTTTGTTATGAGATGTTAGCCCCCAGGTGGAGGGAGAAGAGGGAACTCTAGAGTGAGAGCTAGTATCTTCCCTGCCTAACCCATATACAAGATTTAAAATCATCAAATTAACCTATGTTCTTTATAGAACCAAGTAAGGGTAAATAATATAATTGCTCATATTTGTCACAATCTCTCTCACTATTTGTTTTACTTTTACACTTGTCACTAATTTAATTGCATGAGGAAGAGTACTTTTAATATATTTAAACCCCACTTTCTTATTTTCATTAAGTAGTTTAGCATTAGAAGTAGTATTGTAGTGATAATTGTAGTATATAATCAAAACCAAACTTTTATCGAACTTCCAAGCTAGGGCGTGTTATCGTAGACTGGAACTTCTCTTGAAAGTCGTTGTGATTAACCGCGATCTCTGTGGGATCGATATTTGGGGCTTAATCAGAAAGGTCTATATTACTTGATAACAATACGTATACTTGCGTAAAATCCCAATTAAACTCTCATTTGCATCGGTATCAAGAATGTAGCGTGGTTGTAAAGAAAGAGATATAATTAAAAGGAAGTATAAAGTATAAACTCATATATAAAATGTAAGCATAAATATCTGGGATCAAGTTTTTAGCACCATTGCTGGGGATCGCAACAGTTGATCTTGACTTTTAGGAGGATTTTGGTTGAAGTATTTAGTCTTAGACTTGGAAAATTATAGTTTCATAAAAGCTATTTTGTGTGAAAAAGTGTTTTTTGTATGAAAAAGTGTTGTAAAGAAACTGTATGTGTGAAAAACAAGGTGTTTGTGAAAATTTTTTCTCGTGTTAAAAATATTTATTGTTTAATTGTTAATGTATTGTATGCTGTGCTATGTATGCGAACTAAAGGATATGCAGGACTTGTGCCTTATGATCCTGAGGTAGAAAAAATGAAAAAAATTAAAAAACAAAATGGACTTGAAAAATTAGAAACGGAAATGAAAAACATTCAAAAGAATAACTTGGAAAATCATCATAAATCATTGAGGGATTATGTAAATCCTACGATAGGTGAAATTCACTCAAGTATACAAAACTCTGTTGTAGAAGCTGACTCGTTTGAACTTAATTCAAAGATGATCCAACTGTGCAGAACAACCGGTTTGGGGGAACTCCTTTGGAGGATCCTATTTACACTTATCATGTTTTTTAGAACTTTGTGCCATATTTCGTTATAACGGCATGTCATACGATGTTGTTAGACTAAGACTTTTTCCTTTCTCACTAAGGGATAAGGCTAAAATGTGGTTATACTCATTAGCACCTGGCTCTATTAAAAATTGGGAGGAGTTAAATAAGAAATTCCTAGTTAAGTATTTTCCACCTTCAAGTACTACTAAACTTTGAAACGATATTATCTCATTTTGTCAGTATGAAGGTGAATCATTTTACGAAGTCTGGGAAAAATTTAAAAAACTCTTAAGAAAGTGTCCACGCCATGCTCTGCCCAATTGGTTAATCATTTAAAGTTTTTACAATGGGTTAGTAGGATCACTTAGGTATATAACTGAAGCTACTGCTGGTGGATCATTAATGTCAAAATCATTTGATGAAGCATATGCATTAATTGAAGAAATGACTACAAATAAATTTTTATAGCCCTCTGTAAGGTTAAATCCTAAAAAGGTAGCTAGTGTTCATGATACAGATGTGGTTGCAATTCTTGCATCTCAGGTTGTTGCAATATCAAGGAAGTTGGACAAATTTGGAATGAACCAACCTCAATTTACTCCAGTAAGTGAGGAAAGTTCATTAGGGCCTATGATTGATTCTAAATTATCATATGAGACTTTAAATACCATAAACAACCCCTATCCTAAGTTTTACAACCCAGGTTGGAAGAAACATCATAATGTTAACTGGAATCATACTACTGGGGGTGGAACCAACAATGAGAAAATAATTATGCAAATCCTAATGGAAGTTGGAATAATCTAGGGAATCTGACACACCTAAAATATATACATTTTTTCTATATAATTTTACTCATTTTTGATGATATTACACTTTAAAAGGAAGACATTTTGTATTTTTTTTGGTTTTAGGTTCAAAAAAGGTGATTGGAGCAAAAAGAAGCAAAAACGGTGCAATTTGAAGCAAAAACGAGCAAGAAATGAAATATTGCCCTGACACCTTTCGATAAGTCTTTCTATGCTTAATCTATTTTACAATTCTTGAATATTTTTGAATGAGATTACACTTAAAAGAAAGGTTATTTTTATGTTTATTTTGTAGGGCTATATGTTAGGAACACAACGCAACTGAAACAGGGCGAATCAGAGCTAAAATGAAGCCAAACACAGCGAAACAGTGGAGCTGCGCAGCAATCTGCTTGCCGACGGCATCCTCGTGTTTTCCAATGGTGAGAATTTCCTGAGAACACCAAAAAATGCCAGAAAAGCTCGCCGACAGCGCCCTCAAACCCGCCGATAGCGCCCAGACGAATATGGACCAACTTTTGGCAGTTTTGGGCCAAAATTTAATGTATTTGGACTCTTTTTCGAAGGGGTGCTTAAGGGAACTCTTTGAAATTCATCCATACTCTTTAAAATGACAAATTTAGGTTAGAAAAGTGTAGAGAAACAAGAGAGGAATGTTAGGAAAAACTTGGAGAATGTTAAGGGTTCTTAGATTAGGAGTAGAAATGTAGATTTCTACCCTTGTGGAGAGATTGAAGAGGAGATTTTGAGAGAATTTGTAAGGGATTGTACTAGCATTGCATAGATCGATGTGAGACTTTGTGGGAGAGATCTTCATCTTTCCTTCAAAGGGAAAAAGGTAAGTATTGTTCTTCATTATCTTATGATTTTTGTAAAAACTTACCTAGTTGATTTACTTTGGTTAAATGAAGTTTTCGTTGTGTTTTCTTCGTGCTTTGTGACGTATCTTTCTTACTCTTTTTTCTTCTTTGGAAATAGTGGCATGAGAAGATTATGTCATTCTTTTCCTTTTACTTTTCTTTTGTAATGAGTAGAATTCATGTGTAGGATGTTGAGATACATGCTAAAAAAAGTTTTATATATAAATTTGATAGTTTTTACTTGCACTTCATTTACATTGCAATTAAGGCCTGTTGTAATGTTAAAATTCATTGTGAAAACATACAATTTGAGAAGGTTATGCTTTCTACAACTAAGTACGAACCACATTCAAATTCCATGGATGGTGAAGTTCATAGGGATTGAATGTAAATAAATAGGGAAATATAATTATTAGACATAGAAGTGGAGATTTTAGAGTGACAGATTAAAATCCCCAATTCAGTCCTATTGTTTGAGTGCTGAAGCGGAGATGTTAGCCCTCAGGCGAGGGGAACGTGGGAGCTCCGAAGTGAGAGCCAGTATCCTCCGGCCTAGCCACGGATTCGATAAACAAGCATATGATTAGTCAATGTTCTTTATGCCTGAACCAAAGGGTAAACAATAGGATTGCTCCTATCTGGCACATACAATATTTAATGCATCTCATTCCTATACATTATCCATTTCATAACATAAGAATAGTAGTTTTTAGTATCTCAAAATTTTTCAAACCAATTCATCTAAAAAGGGTAATCTTTAGAATTAATATTTGCATTTAGCTATAGTTACTATCTTTACATTTAATACTTGCATTTAGGAGTAGTTACTAGATAAAACATCATTTTAATCGACATTCAAAACTATGGAGTAATTATAGTAAACTAGAATTTGACTAAGGATCTTTTATCTCGCTTCCCTGTGGGATCGATAACCAGAATTTCACTAGAGCCATGTATTACTTGAGCGATACTTATACTTGTGTTGATATAAGTGACTTTATTATTAATCAATTACTCTCATTTTTATCACTTCAAAAAGTTGCGGTTAAGTTTTTGGCGCCGTTGCCAGGGATTTAAATCTTCTAGCAGCAGTATCAAATTCTTGCATTTTTAAGTATATATAAAAAAAAAGTCGCTTCAAGTTTTTGGCGCCGTTGCCAGGGAAGTTTCTGAAAGAACTTTAGGATAATTTTAGTTGAAGTAATTAGGCTTAGACTTGGAAAACTGTAGTGTCGTAAAAACTTTTTTGTGTGAAAAGTGTTTTTTTTGTATGAAAAAGTGTTGAAAAAAAAAATTTCGTTTATATGAAAAATAAGGTGTTTGTGAAAATATTTTGTTGTGTTGGATATATTTCATTTGTTATTTGTTTAATTGTTAATATATTATTTGTTGTGTTGCGTATGCAAAACAAAGGATCTGCAGGACTTATGCCTTATGATCCCGAGTTTGTAAAAAAGAAAAAAAATACAGAAAGGACTCAAAAAACTAGAAATGGAAATGGAAAAATTTCAAGATAATAACTTGGAAAATCATCATAATTCATTAAGAGATTATGTAAATCCTACGATAGATGAAATTCACTCAAGTATACAAAACCCTGTCGTAGAAGCTGACTCATTTGAAATAAATCATGAGATTATCCAACTGGTGCAGAACAATCAGTTTGGGGGAACTCATTTAGAGGATCCCTATTTACACTTATCATATTTTCTAAAACTTTATGCTACATTTCGTTATAACGGTATGTCGGATGATGCTGTTAGACTAAGGCTTTTCATTTCTCACTAAGTGATTAAGCTAAAATGTGGTTATACTCATTAACACATAGGTCTATTAAAAATTAAGAGGAGTTAACTCAGAAATTTCTAGCTAAGTATTTTCCACCTTCATGGACTACTAAATTTAGAAACGATATCATCTCATTTTGTCAATATGAAGGAGAATCAATATACGAAGCCTAGGAAAGATTTAAGGAACTCATAAGAAAGTGTCCACACCATGCTCTGCCCGATTGGTTAATCATTTAAATTTTTTATAATGGGTTAGTAGGATCCCATAAGTCTATAGTTGATGCTGCCGCTGGTGGATCATTAATGTCAAAAGCATTTGATGAAGTGTATGAATAATTGAAAAAATTACTACAAATGAATTTCAATGGCCCTCTGCAAGGGTAAATCATAAAAATGTAGCTAGTGTTCATGATAGAGATGCGATTGTAATTCTTGCATCTTAGGTTGCTGCAATATCAAGGAAGTTGGACCATTTGGAATGAACCGGCCTCAACTCACTCCATTAAGTGAGGAAAGTTCATTATGGCATATAATTGATTCTAACTTATCATATGATGCTTTAAATACCATAACCAACCCGTACTCTAACTTTTACAACCCAGGTTGGGAGAACCATCCGAAATTTAACTGGAATCATACTACTGATGGTGGAAACCAAAAATGGGAAAATAATCATGCAAATCCTAATGGAAGTTGGAATAATAAGGGGAACACAAACTATATACCTTCATATCCACCAGACTCTAACAATGATCAACAATTTGAGGATAAGATGTCTATGGAAGAATTGGTATTGCAAATGGGAAACCAGTTATAAAGTCAAAATGATGCGATTAGAAACATAGAGAATCAACTGGGATAAATTGTTAATTCACTTAGCAATATACCCAAAGGAACACATCCTAGCAACCTTGAGATTAACCTTAAAGAGAACACTAAAATGAACAAGTAGAAGCTGTCCAATTAAAAAGTGGAAGAGAGATAGAGAATATGGATAGAAAAGAGAAAGATGTTGTGAGAGAAACAAAGGAAACTAAAAGACCTGAAGAACATGTTTCTAAGGATCTGGAAAAATTAATATCTCCAACTAAAATCAGTTTGGAAAGACCACCACCTCCATTTCCTCAAACACATAGACAGCATGAGTTGGATAAAAAATTTTCAAAGTTCATGAAAATACTTAAGAAGTTAACGATAAATATTCCTTTCACTGAAGCTTTGGAACAGATGCCAAGTTATGCAAAGTTTATGAAAGAGATATTAAACAAGAAAAGGAAATTTAGGGATTACGAGACAGTTGCACTAAGTGAGGAGTGCAACGCAATACTTCAGAAAAATTTTTCTCGGAAACTTAAAGATCCTTGTAACTTTAAAATTCCTTGTGCAATAAGAAAAAGATTATGTGGAAATGCTTTATGTGATTTAGGAGTGAGCATTAATGTGATGCCTCTATTTATATTTAGAAGGTTAGGTTTAGTCGATATTTCTCCCACTACTGTAACCCTTCTGTTAGCTGATCGATCTATCATTTATCCAAAATGAGTTATAGAAGACGTGCTTGTTAAAGTGGATAAATATATCTTTCATTTGGACTTTATTGTATTAGATATGGAGAAAGATAAAGAAATTCCAATTCTTTTTTGGAGAACTTTCGTTGTTACTGGACAAGCTATGATAGATGTGCAAAAAAGAGAGTTGATTATGAATATTAACGACCATGAAGTCACTTTTGATGTATTAAAGACTATGAAATATCCAGCTGAGAGAAAAGATGATTGTTTTTGGATAAATAAAATTGATTATCTAAGTAAAGACCATTTCCAAGAAAGTTTTGAGAGTAAGTTAACATATGAGATTGAAATAGACTTTCATGATGATTTGAAAATGTTATTTAAAGAAGACTCTATGTATGTTCAGGAGAGGTGTGAAATCATGGATGCTACCAAAAATAGTAAACGTTTAATTCCATCTATTGAAAAATCTCATGAACTTATGATGAATATACCCCATACAATTTTAAAGCCTATCTATTTAGGGAATTCATCTACACAACTAGTCTTTATATCTTTAGATGCGACTCAATCACAAGAAAAACTTGAATTGAATGATAAACAAGATAAAGATATTGAACTAGAACTTGGAAGAGAATTTGAGGATAAATTTCAAAATAATTTTGAGTTGAGAAAATATGATAAGGATATTGGAAGACTTTGGAAGAAATTCCTAAGTAATTAGACAAACTGATTTCCTCAACTAAGATAGATCCTCCATCATTTAATAATTATAAAGGGAAAGAATTGAAAGATAACTTGAAACAGAAGAGAAACATAGAAGATATTGATCCAGAATTTGAATTATCTAAAGAGAATCTGATCCAAAATTTGAAAGATATTGAAGTATCTTATAAAGATCCATTTCTTATAAATTTCAAAAATGATATTAATATACAATTTCAGAAACTCAATAGAAGAATATTGAATCTAGAAAGAAATATGAGGAACAATGATATAAATCAAACTGAAAATGAAAAGCTGAATGAAAAATTAAAATTTGAGGATTTTATAGGAATCCCTGGATCTGGAAATGATTGGGAGATTGATCGAGGATTACTTAATTTGAATTTTGATCCATGTGGAATCATTTGTCGAGCTAACGACATTAAAACAAAGCGCTTTATGGGAGACAACCCATAGTTATCAATGTGCTTTGATTTAGTGTGCTTGACAGTTATGATTGTTAGTGTTGTATTGTATTTGTTTTATAGTGGATTGATCAGTTTGATTGATTATTGGTAGATGTTTGGCTTATTAGTACATTGATTTGATCTCTGTCTGTGTCTTGAGGGAAGTGATTCCTTAACTTCTTATTATGGCTAAACTTAATCTCTTGTAGTAGTTGGATTAACGAGTCCACTATGACTTGGGTCTTACCGAGACTTGAGTTTTACAAGAGAAATCATGAATTTTGAACATTGATAGTTCCATCTTAATTTGTTACTTCCTTTCTGTAACTTTATTTTCATTAGGTAGGAGTCGCGAACCTATTTGATAAATACCATGTGGATGATCTTACACTATGATTTATAACAGTTAAAGGTGCTTAATTAAAGAGATTAGATGATGCCTGAGATTGGTGTCCGGAAACCAATATATCAGGGGTAATCTTATCTTTGGGATTATAATCTATAAAACCATTTTAAATACACCATATTTATCTGTGTAGTGATTTCGATAGAAATTGGAAGTAATTCAGTGTGATGTGATGAGTTAATGAAAGAATTGACCTCATTTATCTTATGGAAGAATTGACTTTATTTATTTGTGTAGTGATACCTACTATGCTAGTTAAACTTTTATTTAGTGAATTTCATTCTGACAAGATTAGTTTAAATTTACTTTCTGCTACATGATTTCTACCCTGATTAATAATTGTATATCTTTCTGATAGACACTTGTGGTAGATAGAATTTCTAAATTATTATTCTTCCTACTTATATTTTCTATACTGAATGTTATAAATGTTAAAAATTAAGTTTGGGGGTAGGAAGAAAAATAAAATTTTAAAGTGTGTGTACTACCTTTTAGTTTAATATTATTGCAAGCATGTTTTAGGTTAGATTTACTTTCTCCTACAGTCATTCTATCCTGATTATGCATGTATATGAATTTGATAGGATGTTGTAGTAGCAAGTAGATTCAACCTTTACTTTTTCTTCCTGCAACATTTTATGGAGTTAATTGCAAAATATAGTAAAATTTAAGTTTGGGGGGAAGAAAAATTTTTAAAATGTAACTTATTTGTCCTTAGTAGCCTGTATTTAATTTGATATCACTTTTAAAATGACTTGTGATATGTGGTGTCACCTTTAGGTTACTATAATTTCAATTTTAGGAATGTTAGAAAAATAATCTAGTTGAAATCCTTAGTGAAGAAACTATTCTAGAATTAAGAAATTTTGTAGGAAACATTGGAAAAATGATTTTCCTATTGATGGTAGAAAGGAGTTGAATATTTGAAAAACTAAAATTCTTAGATTTATACTTAATGAGAATTGAGCCTTTATTAAAAACCTTTTTCTAACTAATACTTACACATATAAAAAGTGAGGGAAAGTTTTGTGTTTTAGATTTTAGAGAGAGGATAGTGAAACTCAAAATTATTAAAGGCCTATCCAGATATAGTAATCCTCACATAAAAAAAGGAGAGTGAAAAAAAGGGGGATTAAAAATGATCCCGTAAGAAAAAAAATGAAAAAAGGGATTGAAAATGATCCCAAAATAAATGAAAAAAATGAAAAGAAAATAAGTGAAGAGAAGCTTGAGGAGAAGCCTAATCAAAATATGGTTTCACTTGAATCTTTTTAAATGAAAAGACTTTAAAAAAATCCTAAGATTATTCTTATTTCAAAAGTTATTGGTTTAATTGGTATATATAAGGTTCTTAAATTCCATTTTTATACTTTATTTGAATCTTTAGTTTGACAAGTTTCAATAAATTTTGAAGTAAATAAAAAAAATCAGGATTCCTAAGTTGAATATGAGGTATTCTTACACTCTAGTCCTAGGTTGATTTGCTAGAATTTCTCCTATGTTATACAATAACATTTCTGAGATGAAATTATAAGAAACTCTATTGAAACTCATAACCACAAGTTAACATATTTTATCTTTAAAGTTATAGTGTTACTTGAGGACAAGTAACAGTTAAGTTTGGGGAATTTTGACACACCTAAAATATATACATTTTTTGCTATATAATTTTACTCATTTTTGATGATATTACAATTTAAAAGGAAGGTATTTTGTATTATTTTTAGTTTTAGGTACAAGAAATGGTGATTGGAGAAAAAAGAAGTAAAAACGGTGCAATTTAGAGCAAAAACGAGCAAGAAATAAAATTTTGCCCTGACATCTTTCGATGAGTCTTTCTATGCTTAATCGCTTTTACACTTCCTGTATATTTTTGAATGAGATTACACTTTAAAGAAAGGTTATTTTTATGTATATTTTGTAGGGCTATCTGTTAGGAACGCAACGCAACTGAAACATGACAAATCAAAGCTAAAACTAAGCCAAATGGTGGAGCTGCGCAGTAGTCTGCTCACCGATGGTGCCCTCAAGCTCGCCGGCGGCGAGATTTTCCCGAGAACACCAAAAAAGACTAGAAAAGCTCGCCGAGAGTGCCCTCGAACCCGCCGACAGCGCCCCGGACGACTATAGACTGACTTTTGGCGGTTTTGGGCCAAAATTCAATGTATTTGGACACTTTTTTGAAGGGGTGCATAAGGGAACTCTTAGAAATTCGTCCATACTCTTTAAAATGGCAAATTTAGGTTAGAAACGTGTAGAGAAACAAGAGGGGAATGTTAGGAAAAACTTGGAGAATGTTAAGGGTTCTTAGATTAGGAGTAGAAATGTAGATTTCTGCCCGTTTGTGAGATATGAGAGAAGATTTTGAGAGAATTTGTAAGGGATTGTACTAGCATTGCATGGATCGATGGGAGACTTTGTGGGAGAGATCTTCATCTTTCTTTCAAAGGAAAAAAGCTAAGTATTGTTCTTCATTATCTTATGATTTTTGTAAACACTTACCTAGTGGATTTTCTTTGGTTAAATGAAGTTTCCGTTGTGTTTTCTTCGTGCTTTGTGCGTATCTCTCTTACTCTTTCTTCTTCTTTGGAAATAGTGGCATGAGAAGATTATGCCATTCTTTTCCTTTTACTTTTCTTTTATAATGAGTAGAATTCAAATTCCATGGATGGTGAAGTTCATGGGAATTGAATTTAAATAAATAGGGAATTATAATTATTGGACGTATAAGTGGAGATTTTAGAGTGACAGACTAAAATCCCCAATTCGGTCCTATTATTTGAGTACTAAAGCGAAGATGTTAGCCTTCAGACGAGGGGAACGTGGGAGCTCCGAAGTGAGAGCCGGTATCCTCCCAGCCTAGCCATGGATTCAGTAAACAAGCATAGGATTAGTCAATGTTCTTTATG
Source organism: Papilionanthe hookeriana x Papilionanthe teres (assembly GCA_022702705.1). NCBI lineage: Eukaryota > Viridiplantae > Streptophyta > Magnoliopsida > Asparagales > Orchidaceae > Papilionanthe > Papilionanthe hookeriana x Papilionanthe teres. Next base: position 105,216,982 of record CM040424.1, on the reverse strand, counting down.
CCTGTACCAAAGGGTAAAGAATAGAATTGCTCCTAATTGGCACATACAATATTTAATGCATCTCATTCTTATACATTATCCATTTCATTACATAAGAATAGTAGTTTTAGTATCTCAAAATTTTCCAAACCAATTCATCCAAAAAGGGTAATCTTTAGAATTAATATTTGCATTTAGTTATAGTTACTATCTTTACATTTAACACTTGCATTTAAGAGTAGTTACTAGATAAAATGTCATTTTAATCGACATTCCAAACTAAGGAATAATTGTAGCTGACTAGAATTTGACTAAGGACCTTTTATCTCGCTTCCCTGTGGGATCGATAATTAGGACTCTACTAGAGCCCTGTATTACTTGATCGATATGTATACTTGCGTTTGTATAAGTGACTTTATTATTAATCAATTACTCTCATTTTTATCACCTCAAAAAGTTACGGTCAGAATCCAAAATATAGACCTTAATATCCACCGGACTCTAACAATGATCAACAATTTGAGGATAAGAAGATGTCTATAGAAGAAGTGGTATTGCAAATAGGAAATCAGATGCAAAGTCAAAATGTTGCGATCATAAACATAAAGAATCAACTGGGACAAATTGCTAATGCACTTAGCAATATACCCTAAGGAACACTTCCTAGCAACATTGAGATCAATCCTAAAGAGAACAATAATGAACAAGTAGAAGCTGTCTGATTAAGAAGTGGAAGAGAGATAGAGGATATTGTTAAAGAAGAGAAAGAAGTTGTGAGAGAAACAAAGGAAACTAAAATACCTAAAGAACATGTTTCTAAAGATTTGGAAAAATTGATATCTCCAACTAAAATTAATTTAGAAAGACCACCACCTCCATTTCCTCAAAGACTTAGACAACATGAGTTGGATAAACAATTTTCAAAATTTTTGAAAGTACTTAAGAAGTTAACGATAAATATTCTTTTCGCTGAAGCTTTGGAACATATGCCAAGTTATGCAAAGTTTGTGAAGAAGATATTAAAAAAAAAGGAAATTTGGGGATTACAAGACAGTTGCACTAAGTGAGGAGTGTAGCACTATACTTCAGAAAAATTGTCCTCATAAACTTTAAAATCTTTGTAGCTTTACAATTTCTTGTGCAATTGGAGAAAAATTTTGTGGAAAAGCTTTATGTGATTTAGGAGTGAGTAATGTGATGCCTCTATCTATATTTAAAATTTTAGGTTTAGTTGATATTTCTCCCACTACTGTAACCCTTCAGTTAGCTGATCGATCTATCATTTATCAAAAAGGGGTTATAGAAGATGTGCTTGTTAAAGTGGATAAATTCATCTTTCCTTTAGATTTTATTGTTTTAGATATGGAGGATGATAAAGATAATCCAATTATTTTGGGCAGACCTTTCTTTGTTACTGGACAAGCTATGATAGATGTGCAAAAAGAAGAGTTGACTTTGAATATTAATGACCAGGAAGTAACTTTTGATGTATTAAAGCCTATGAAATATCCAACCGAGAGAAAAGATGATGATTATTTTTGGATGTATGAAATTGATTATCTAAGTAAATACCATTTCCAAAAGAGTTTTGAGAGTAAGTTGACAGATAAGATCGAAATGGACTTTCATGATGAGTTGAAAAAGTTATTTAAAGAAGACTGTATGTATGTTCAGTCGAGGTGCAAAATGATGGACGTTACAAAAATAGTAAAATTTTTATTCCATCTGTTGAAAAATCTCATGAACTTAAGATGAATGTACCCCATACAATTTTAAAGCCTAATTATTTAGGGAATTCATCTACACCACCAGTCTTTATATCTTCAGATTTGACTCAATCACAAGAAGAACTTAAATTGAATGATGAACATGATAAGTTATTGAATTAAGACTTAGAAGAGAATTTGAGGATATATTTCAAAAGAACATTGGGTTGATAAAACAAATAAGAATATTGAAAAAACACCCCTACCATTTACTCACTATCAAGAGGAAGAATTAAAAGATAACATGAGATAGAAGAATATCCTAGAAGAATTTGATCTATAAACAGAATTATCTAGAGAGAATCTGATCCAAAATTTGGAAGATCTTGAAGTATCTTATAGAGATAAATTTCTTATAAATTTCAAGCAAGATTTTAGTATGCAAATTGAGAAAACCATTAGAAGAATATTGAATCTAGAGAGAAATATGTGGAACAATGATATGAATCAATTCGAAAAGGAAGAGCTGAAAGAAAAATTACAATTTGTGGATGTTGTAGGAATCCCTAGATCTGAAAAAGATTGAGCGATTAATCAAGGATTACTTAAATGGAATTTTGATCCAAGAGGAATCATTTGTCGAGCTGGCGACGTTAAACCTAGTGCTTTATGGGAGGCAACCCATAGTTATCAGTGCGGTTTGATTTAGTGTGCTTGAGAGTTAGTGATGTATTGTGTTTGTGTGGATTGATCAGATTGATTGATGTTTGATTGATGTTTGTGTAAGAGTTGTTTGGGTTAATGCTATGAGGTTATGCCTTGGTCTTGACTAAATTTTTTTATGACTTCTGGTAGATGCAGGCTAACGAGTCTGTTACGACTTAGTTCTCAACCAGAGCTGAGCATTACCTTGAAGCATGTAGAGTTTGGACTTGGACCACTCCATGTCAACTCTATTACTTCCATTATCTGACTTTGTCTTTACTGAGGAAGATCATGAAATTACTTAGTGAACAACATCTGGATGAACTGTACTACTTTTATTTACCAGATTGTGTATACCTTAGACTTAGAGTAAACCTGAAATTGGAAACAAATGTGTTTTTATAATAAGGGAATTCTGGTCCAAGGGAGATAACTATATAAAAAATTTTATAATACACCCACGTTATTAGTGTAGTTTCTTCTGTTAGAAATTGAAAGTTTGGAGGGGAAATGTGAGTAAAAGGGAGATCAAATTAGCCTCAATTGTTGTTTGTTTACAAAATTCGTGAGTCTATGTATTGGAGTTTGTATGTTTGTGACTCAAGTTGAATGAGTCATTGGAGACAAAAAAAAAACTTGTCTTAATATTTTAAACTTGTTAGCATTCAGTAATTCCTTTATAAAATTTAAAATGTGTTCCTGTTTAATCTTTAGTTTGTACATGTTCTACTATTTAAAATTCTTTTATAGTGTTATGTCAAGCATGTTTAGGCTAGATTTACTTTATACTGCAATATTCTACCATGTGCTATTTATTGATATTTTTGTAGGATGTGTGGTAAATTGTAAAAGTGATATTTCCCTGCCACATATTTTTGTACTTCATTGTTACACATGTTTGAGCTTAAGTTTGGGGGGTAACAAAAAATGTTTCAAATTTAAACCTTACTTGTTTTCAAAAATACTACAAATAAATTTGTATTTTATTTCTAATGATTATTTTTATGTGGAGTCATCTTAAGAATGTTAGAATTTTAAGTATAGAAATGGAGTAGAAAAACATAGTTGATATTTTTAGTGAAAAGGGTGAACCTAGAGTTAAGGATTTTTAGTGGAGAACATGGGAAAATAAATAACTATCTTTAGTAGGCAGAAATGTATTTTTGGAAAATTAAGGATTCTTAGAATTTTTATTTTCAAATATTTAAGACTCTTTTAGAAAGTATTTAAAAAAATATATGTATATCTTTATAAGTAAAGGAAAGTAATAAGTTTTAACTTTAGTGGAGGATAGTGGAATTCAAAATAATTTAAGGATTTCTCCAGATATAGTAATCCTCACATAAAAAAAGAGCAGAAAAAATGGATCAAAAAGATCCTGAAAAAAAGAAAAAAAATGTGAGGAGAAGCTTGAGGAGAGGTCCTAATAAAAAATTGGTTTCACTTGAATCTTTCTATAGTAAAAAACTCAGAACAATCCCAAGCTTGTTTTTTTATACATATATTAGTTAACTTATTTTTAAGAGAGTTCTTAAGTCGAGAAAGTAAAGTTCATAAGATCCGAAATTTAAAAAATCTACATATTTTTCTGAATTAGATACGAAAATAAATTCCCAAGTTTGATGATAAATATTTTAGACCCTAGGCTAGTCTAATTCACTAGAATGTCTTCTAAGTTGAACTATCACATTTTTAAAACAAAATTTTAACAATTATAAAGGGTAACCCATTAACTCTAATCTATAAAAATTATTTTAAAAGTGTAGTATTACTTGAGGACAAGTAATGTTTAAGTTTGGGGGATTTTGATCAAACTAAAAATGTACTATTTTTATGTCATATTTTATAATGATATTGCACTTTAAAGGTATGTTTTCTTGTGTTATTAGCTGCAGGTACATCAAATTAAAGAATTTGGAGTGATTGGAGCAAAAGGAATAAAAACGGACCAAAATGGAGCATTCCGGAGCAAAACGAGTCGAATCGGAGCATACCGAAGCAAAACGGGTTGAAATGGACTAAGACAGATATCAAAAATATTTTTGGTATTTTGGAATTTTTTTCTTGAAAATAAACACACAATAATTAAACACACTATATAGCACTATTAATTCCAAATCTAAGTCTTATAGGTTTAACTAAAATTCTCCTAAAGTTCTTACCGAAGCTTCCCCGGCAACGGCGCCAAAAACTTGATGCGACTATTTTATATGCAAGAATTTACGACCCAAGATTTATATATATATATATATAATGATTTTGTAAAGTCACAATTTCAAACGCAAGTATACGTATCGTATCAAGTAATACAGGGCTCTAATGGAGTCCCGTTTATCGATCCACGAGGAAGCGAGGTAAAAAGGTCCTTAGTCAAATTCTAGTCTACTACTATCAACCTTAGTTTGGAAGGGTGATATAAGTGGTTTTTCTAACAACTATTCCTAAATGCAGATGATTATATGTAAGGATAATAACTACTCCTAAATGCAAATATTACTTCTAAAGATAACCCTTTTTGGAGAAATTGGTTTGGTGAATTTTGAGATAATGAAATCTACTATTCTTATATAATGAATTCGATAAAGTTTAGGAGTGTGATGCATTAAATATTGTATGTGCCAAATAGGAGCAATCATATTCTTTACCCTCAATAGAGTACCCCTCTTTCAAGCATGTAAAGAACATTGACATATCCTAAGTTTAGTCACTAAATCTAAGGCTAGACTAGGAGGATACCGGCTCTCATTACGGAACTCCCACTCACCCTTCACCTGAAGGCTAACCTTTGACTTTAGTTACTAATCTTAGGACCAAATTGGGGATCTCAATCTGTCACCCTGAAACCTCTAATTTGAAGCCCATCAAAATACATTTCCCTATTTATTTGCACTCAATCCCCATGAACTACGCAATTCATTCACGGATATTGAATGTGGTTCCACTTTGTTGAGAATTACACCTCCCCTTTCGAGTCGATACAATTACAACAAATTTTAACCCTACAACAGGCCTTTATTGTAATGTAAATGAAGTGCAAGTAGAAACCATCACATTTATAATTAAAACATCTTTTAGCAAGCATCCCAATATCCTAATCATGAATCCTACTCATTGTAAAAGAAAAGTAGAATGAAAACAATGACATAATCTTCTTATGCCACTATTTCCAAAGAAGAAGAAAGAGTAAGAGAAAGACATTGCAAAGCACGAAGAAAACACAACGGAAAACTTCATTTCAAAGAAAATCCACAAAATAAGTGTTTACAAAACCATAAAATGATGAAGAACACAATACTTAGCTTTTTCCCTTTGAAAGAAAGACGAAGATCTCTCCAACAAAGTCTCCCGTCGAGTGAGAATAGATTGCGATGATTTTACTTTGATCTTCATTTACATGAAAACTTGATCAACTTGCATGTTAAAATCTGTTGTGAGAACATGTAAGAACCAATGTGGTATTGTCTCTGTCAACTATTAGTAAAAATCACATGAGATTATATGGGTGAGAATGTAGTCCATATGGTTGAGTGCAGATAAATAGGGAGATATGCATGTTTAAGAGGTATAGAATTAAAAGACTTTAGGGTGACAAACTAAAGCCCCTAATTTGGTTTGATATTAAAAGTTTTATAATGAGATGTTAGCCCCCAGGTGGAGGGAGAAGAGGGAACTCTAGAGTGAGAGCTAGTATCTTCCCTTCCTAACCCATCTACAAGAATTAAAATCATCAAATTAACCTATGTTCTTTATAGAACCAAGTAAGGTTAAAGAATATAATTGCTCCTATTTGACACAATATCTTTCGCTACTTGTTTTACTTTTACACATGTCACTAATTTCATAGCTTGAGGAAGAGTACTTTTAATATATTTAAACCCCACTTTCTGATTTTCATTAAGTAGTTTAGCATTAGAAGTAGTATTATAGTGATAATTGTAGTATATAATTAAAACCAAACTTTTATCAACCTTCTAAGGTAGGGCGTGTTATCGTAGGCTAGAACTTCTCTTGAAAGACGTTGTGATTAACCACGATCTCCATGGGATCGATAATTGGGGCTTAATCAAAAAGCTCTATATTACTTGATAATGATACGTATACTTGCGTCAAATCCCAATTAAACTCTCATTTGCATCGACATCAAGTTTTTAGCGTGGTTGTAAAGGAAGAGATATAATTAAAAGGAAGTATAAAGTATAAAATCATATATAAAACGTAAGCATAAATATCAGGATCACTCCTCCAAAATACATTCTCAAACCACATTGCATTTTTCAGTTCATGTTTAAGTTTTAGTGGCTTTTAGGGTGAATTTTATGTGTTTCTTTTATTTTGGTTTATACCTTATCCAATATTTTCTCTGATTAAGGCTAAGCGTGTTTTTTCTTATGAGAATTCAAACACTCCTTAACCTCCAGTCGGAGTTTAGTTAAATTTGTGTTAGCCTAAGTGGGGCTGGACTGATTAGAAGAGAGTTTTAAATGATCTGAGCTAGTTTAAGTTCATTTCAGGTCAATTTTGAATTGATTTAAGTCAACCAGATTTTAACGGGATTGACCCAGGTTGGCTTAGTTTGACCGGGTTTAACCTAAGACCGATTTTATTTAGATTAATCTAGAGCAAGATTAAGCTGATCCAAATCAAGTTAAGTTAACCCCGATGTAACCTGGGTTAGGTTTGGTTGACTCAAGTTAAACTTCCCGAGTTAAGTCAAATCTAAGTTAATTTAGACTCACATAGAGTCTAGACTAATTTAGATTTGATTTACTCTGTAATCTAATTAAGTTTAAGTTAGACTTAAATTAAGTTTTATATGGAGTTCTGATCGGATTGATTCGATTTAATTCAAAATTTTGAAGTTGATTTGGGTTAACCCAGGTTGGGTCAGGTTGACCCATTGCTTTAGTTAATTTTATTAGCTTGAGTTAGGTCGGGTTGATATAGTGATTCAAACTGATTGGGTTAACCTAAGTTTGGTTAGGTTGACTCGGTGAATAAAGTGATTTTGGTTACTCGAGTTAGGTCGGGTAGGCCTAGTGAATTAGGTGGATTGGGTTAACCCAAGTTAGGTTAGGTTGACCCGATGAATCAAGTTGATTGGGTTAACCCTAGTTAGGTCGGGCTGACTCGGTGATTCAGTTGTTTGTGTTAACATGAGTTAGGTTGGGATGACTCGGTGAATCAGGTTGATTAGGTTAACCCGAGTTAGACGTGTTGAGTCGGTGATTTTGTTGATTGGGTTAATCTAAGTTAGGTCAGGTTAACCCAGAGATTCAGGTTAATTGGGTTAACCTAGGTTAGGTTAAGTTGACCCAGTGAATCAAGTTGACTAAATTAACTTGTGTCAGATCGGGTTGACTCGGTGAATGAGGGTGATGTGGGTCTAACTTAAGTTAGTCCTAGGGTGGTTTGAGTTGTAGTTAGGTCTAAATTGGGTTAGAACTAAAGGGGTTCATGTTGAACTAGGTCTTGGTTAGGTTATATCTTGGATGACTTGATTGTGCCAGGTCTAAGTTGGGTTAGATTTACTAGGGTTTGAGTTGTGGTTAGGTTTAATTGTGTCAGACCTAAGGGATTTAGGTTGTGCTAGGTCAAATTTTGGTTTGACCTAATAGGGTTTTGGTTGTGGTTAGGTCAAATTTGGGTCAAACATGAGGGTTTTAAGTTGTATCAAGTCTAAGTTAGGCTAGCCATAATAGGATTTCAGTTGTGGTTAGGTCTAATTTGGGTTATAACTAAGAGATATTGGTTGTGTTAGATCTATGTTGGGCTAGTCCTAGTAGAGTTTGAGTAGTGGTTAGGTCTAATTTGGGTAACCTAAGAGGTTTAAGGTTTAGGTCTTATTTGGCTTAGACTTAAGAGGATTTATAGTTTAAGTATAGTTTGGGTTAGACCTAAGAGGTTTGTGGTTTAGGTCTAGTTTGACTGAGAACTAAGAGAGTTAGGGCTTAGTTCTATGTTTGGGTGAGACCTAAGAGGGTTAGGGTTTAGGTCAAATTTTGGTTAGATCTAAGAGATTTAGGGTTTAGATCTAATTTGGGTTAGACGTAAATGAGATCTATGTTGAACTTGATATAGTTTAAATCTTATTGAGGCTTAGACTTGACCTCCATTAGATTGGGTCCAACTATGAATCCAATTGGTTTTGGTCTAATTTAGGCTTGACTTAAACCAAAGTCAAGTTCAAATTCCCCCAGTCATTAAGTGTGTTTCATGGTTACAGGGATAACCATGCTGTTAATCCCATAAGACCCCCATTTGGTTAAGCTCATAAGGTTTAATTTTGGTCTAATTTATGTCAAAATGTAAAATTTAATTTTATAATTTTACCCACAATTTCCTAATATTTCATTTTAGGGTTTTCAAGGGTATAAATTATCATTTCAGAGCTTAATTTCACTGCCCTATGTTTTCTTGTTAATTTCCATTTTAATTTACAATTTTCTTATTTTTATTGCAATTTTTATAATTATTTTTCAAAATAATTACATTTTTGGGTACAAAATTTTTTATTTTAGGGTTAGGGAGCCCCTCTATCTTTGGAAAAATCAGAGGAGGTTCCCAAAGAAGAGGTGGATTCCCTAAAAATTTTAGATTTTTCTGCATTACAATTAATTTTTAATAATTAAAATACTCTCTTGAGTATTTGATTAATTAATAATTACTTATAAGTTAATTATTTTCAATTTTATTTTTATTATTTTCTCTTCTGTTTCTTGAGTCCAAAGGTATTTTTTTTAAATTTGTGATTTTTCGACATTAAGTTAAGTATTTTCAAATCTTTTAGGCATTTCTGAACTGAATTAAATTGGAGAGAATTTCCTACTTATCTAACTCAGTGCCGCGTCAACCTAGGCGCTATCAAAAGCCCACGTGGCTACTGCCAATTCATTGTGCTTTCCATGTCAGTGTTGTGCTGCTCACGGTTTGGTGCTCCCCATACTGTTGTTTCGTGGTTTAACTCAATCCACGTTCTTCATTTCTAATACACGAAAATGGAAAATAAATGGTCATCATCCCCACGGGACAGAGAGCGGAGAACTGTCCATGATCAAACCTTGTGATCTCACTTATTTCTCAACCAATTCACTCTGGTTTGTTTCTGTAGCATCACCTAGGTTAGATGAACCTATATATACGGTTTAATGGGCATGCAATGTTCATTTCATTCATACAATACCAACCTGAGAGAAATTTTTAATGATTTTGATACAAACCTTATCCCGAGAGGTGAGGCCTCAAAGGGCTTGATAGAGACGATCGCCTAATGCCACAAAGCTCCTCCTTGCCTCAATTTGACCTAAATTTGGCTTTATCTATGTGCTAGACCAATTGGTGCTACAGTTTGGTGTTGGAATAGGTTAGGGGCCCCAGAAAGGCTCAATTTTGATTGGAGAGAGTGTCTTAGGGCTTAGTGAAGCTTATGGGAGAGTTACTTTTCCATTTTGGGGTACTTGATGTCGGGGGCTGAAATTGGTCCTGGTTTTTAGTGGGGAAATTAAGGTTTTGTAGTGATGGGAGAGGCTTGAGAACTGTGGGGATTGATTTCCTAGGTCAGGGGGAGCACTTTTGTTGTTGGGAGCAAGAGGGCTAAGTGCCTCTATGAGGAGTTTGGTTGTGTTTTAAGGCTTTCAGGTATGGGCTATTTATAGATATGTGAGCTTGGGGGTGAGCATGATTGTTCATGGGGACGGTTTGGTGAATCATTAGAGAATTTTTCAGGGGGATTTGGAAAGCTTTCGGTAGTGGGGGGATGAACTTTCCCATTTCTCCATGTCTTGGCCAAGGTGGTGCCAATGGTGAAGAGGGAGGCATGGAAGGGAGCTTAAGGTGATTGGGAGACCTTTTGATGGGTGGTTAAGACCAGATTTGTTCTGCTCTTGGCTCACACAAAAGCTAGCTTGGCTCCCTAAGAATTAGTCAAAGAAGCCAATAACAAGTTGTCATGTGTCTTGTTTCATGATGATTGGTGCCAAATTTGTGATTTAGTGGTTTGAGTTAGCTTGAATAAGCTTTTTGTGTCAGCCACATGTCTAAGTGTGTCATGGTGGGTCATGGCTAACCCATGTGTAATGGGTGAAGGAAATTGGGCCGTGGGCTTGGGTTTCAATTTTTTATGGTTTTGAGCTAACCTAACTAGGCTGGGCTTAACCTAAGGTTCACGACTTAAAGGAATTTCATAATCCACCTAATTAAATAGTTACGTGAACCATGAAGGTTGGCCCCTTGTTGTCAAGTTGGTTCCGTGCATGGTGTGATGTCATGACCATTTTGCATGTCAAGGTGGCCAATTGGACAAAAATTGGCCAAAAGTGGGCCAGGTCCAATTAGATTTGACCACCCATGGTGCCAATAGGTCTTGGGGCAAAAGGATGTGTTAAAATTAGGTTGATTATTAGGGTTTATTAGGGTTGGGAAAGCTTTAGTTGAGGCTAGGGATCAATTTGGGTAGACCCCTTCCCATGTGAATTTAGGTGTGATTGGTGGTCCCTGTGGTCTATAAGAAGGCTTCATGGGAGAGTTTTGGACCTAGGGATTGTCTTACTCATGGGGGAAGATGGCTTGGGCCTATCATCAGACCAGAACTCTAAACGAGCTCAACCAAGAGTTAGGTGTTTGGGCTTGTCCTGATGAGGCCCAAGAAAACACAACCCTGGTCTAGGGTTATGCGAAGTGAATGAGTGAGTCCTTATAAAAGTGAGGTGAACAACATGCATATGATATAAAATAAGTATGAGGGAGAGAGTGATGCATGTATTCTTTATTTGGATTAATTCTCAGAATTAAGCTGGTGATTACACTTTAAAGTGGGATTCATATTAGGAATGATGATAACCTAATGAGATTCTATAATTACTTTAAGTTAAATATGAATACTCATTAAAGGGCGGGATTGAAATTAATGTCTTGATAACTAAGTCATAGATTTTAATAGCATCCACCTGAAGCCTAATAAGTCTTAATGTAATTAAAAATGTGAAATTAAAATATTAGTAGTTAATCAGAGAAACTTTAAGCCTTTAAATTTCAACCAAGCTAAATTTATTAAGTCTTGAATTTTGAATGAACTATGCTAATTTGGAGTTCACATTAAATGGAATTTGACAATTATCAATTAAAGGAGAATAGACATTCAAAATTTTTAAAAGAAATGTGTTACACCAGATATATTAATTCTCATTAGAATCGAAAAATGAAAAGAAAGTAGAAATAAAAATTGTGAAAGGCCTGATTCAAATGATAAATCAAAATAAATGACTAACTTCTCTGAGGATAAGCTTGAGATAAGCATAAAAATAAAAAATTTGATGTCTTAGTTTTCCCCTGTGTAATAAGTCTTAAAAAATTTCTTAATGAAATTCTTCAGATATTATATTCAAGTCCGAGGTCAAGGGATGCTGGGTTGGTTAGTTTACTCTTAATCAATTTAAAAATATCTTTAGTAAAAAAAATATTTCAATTACACTTGATTTATCGTTTTGAAATTTTCTTAGGTTTATGAAGAAGAGAGCTAAAGAAAAAAATAAGTTATTAGAAATTAATAAAAATTCTACGTTGAAATGAGATTTTCCTATCCTTTATTGTACTTGAATAAGTTAGTTAAAAAACCATGAAGCCACATGATAACTCCAAACATAACTTTAATCCTTCTTGAGATAAGAGAATACTTGAGGGTAAGTAATAAGTAAGTTTGGGGGAGTTGATATGATGTAAATTTATGTGATTTCATTGCATTAAATATCATATTATCTTCTCTATTTATCATGATATTATGCTTGATAACTGATTTTGTTGTGATGTGCGGGTTATAGAGTTTAAATTACTTTGGGAAGGAAAAGAGACAAATTGGGAGCCAAAAGACGTGATGGATGAAAAGTTGTAGGCGGGCGCACTCGTGCTTGATATGGAGTCTCATTTTTGTTGTTGTCTAGTATTTCTTTAGGTGACTAGGATCTAGCCATAGATCTTTTCCTATTAACTATCTGTCGGCCGTTTTAGAATTTAATTTAGGTGATAATAAATATGAATGTGGTTTTGAAAATATCATTTTAATTTAAAAACATGAAATCAAACTGATCTCATATATGGAACTGTTTAAATAATCAAGCACTACACCACAATCCATGTATCTATCCAAAAGAATGGATACATTGCTTGGCAGTGTGGCTTGATCAAATAAACTAAAGAATCCATGAAATCTGTTTGGTCTGCGAACCATTTATGTTGACCGAAAAATTCTCCTATCTAACACAAAAAATTTAGATAGGGTTTATATTAATATGAGGTCTTTAAATTTCCTATAAGGGCAAGCCCCTATAGTTAATTACATCTTAGGTAACCAAAATCACCTAAGAAAACTCTCAATTTATATCAGGAAATAATATTTTCATGACTTCCAAATGGTAGGATTTTCCTAAATAGTGTGGTAGTAAGAATTCAAATATATGAGTGACTCAAGTTTCAGAACAGTTATTGTAGGAATCCAAAGGAATGAAAGCTAGGGGAAGTCATAGATCCAAGAAGAATCCTAGTGGCTTCCCAACTACCCTATGATTTGGCTTCAATTCGAGGCAATTATTTGATTTTTCATCCTGCCAATTTTAATTAATTAGGACTTATATTCACTTGATACCGATCATGTTAATAGCCAGGAAGATGGGAGGATTTATGTCATATCGGATGACAACCTCAGAGTCCTAAGACAAGTTTAGGGGGTAAAGGCCTAAAAGATAAAGTGAGTGTTTATGTTTGCACCTGGTGAACCACTTGAAATCCTATGGTTTGTTGTTAATTTCTAAGGAATTTTGTTGTTAAAGGTGGTCGTGCTGCCCACAATGCTTGCTCCAAGCTCCTTGTCATAGCAGGTTTGATTTTAGAAGTGTCAATTAAAGAGAAAAGAGAAGTGTTGTGTTTGAGAAATGTTTAAATTGAGGTGTCTTGGTGTCTTATCAGGGGAATATTTAAATTGAATATAGTGATATCAGTTAGGATTCCAAAGTTCCCTCATTTCAGCACCACTATATTCTTCAGATTCACTTAGTCTGAATGAATTTACCAAATTCAACCAAAATGAATTCAGTACTTTCATTCAACTTGTGGAAAATCTAATTAGCAGCTGTAGGTTGCCCCCTCCAAGGAATTCCTGATCTTCCGATAGAGACGTTTTAATTGCAATTGTGATTTTATTTTTTTTTTTGATTAAATTTTGAGTTATTTTATATTTTGACTATTGTGGCGGTGAATTTTATCTTTATTTTTCTTTAATTTTAATTTTTGGTCTTGATTTTGTGGCTATCCTAAAAGTATTAGGTTTTGACATGTATGTTGACCTTATGTTTATCATGCAAATTTATAAGCAGAAAGTAGAGTAGAGTAAATGTTGGAAAAGACTGATAAAACTGTAAAAGCTTACCAGTCCTCTTATCACACTCAAGTTGAAAGATTACCATTTGTAGCACAGATGTATGTATGAACCGCATGAAATTGAAATTGAAATTGCATGCTAGAAAGCTAAAAAAGCAGGGCTAAAGTGCACCTACCAAATCGTATGTCATAACTTGGTGGGTTTCTATTTGTTCATTTATTCGAATGATTTCATCAAGCAAACCATAATAAGTTTAATTGTCCTCCAAGGTATCCAAAAGATTATGAAAAGATCTCGGGTAATACCCTAAACCTTTCAAGTTCTCCCGAATCGTCTCAAGTTCATTTAAACTTACTATGTTGCTAGTGATTCACCCAATTCATATCCTCATGCTCAGTGGACCTTTGATGTTTTAATTATCCCTTTAAGTGGTGCAATCATCATTTGATATTTCATTCATGATTTATGTAAGTGGGGCCCTTAGGGGCAAATTGATTTACTAAGGAACTTAGCCAAATTAAACTTAGATTTGGACTAGTAGTGTTTCAAATATGTTTAACATTGATTACCTTTCCTTTTCTAATCCTCATTAATCAAATCTGAATTAAGCCTAACTCACTACTAAGCCCTTAAAACTTAATGGGTTGATCTGTATTTTTAAAAATGTTAAATATTATGATCTTAATCATATTAACATATTGAATTGTCGATTAAACACCAACTAGAGGTATTAGATTGATAATTTATTATCTCTCAAATTCAAATCCCTTACCTGGGATCATTTTTTGATTATCTTCCAAATTAACTTAATTAAATAAATTACAAATTTATCTCTTTTGTGACAAAGATGAGATTAGTTTCCACCACTTATCCCTTTATGTTTCAATCATTTGGACTATCAATTTATGATCATTAATTGCTCATTTACCCTTTGATAGGCCTAGATATTTGTTAAGGCATAAATTCTTTAATTACCATTTTACCCTTTAAGGCCTTATCACTTCATAACTCATTAAATTAAACTCAAATGACATTGAAATTTTCATGCTACCCCATTCATGGGTTAATTAAAACATCAGAGGAGAAAAATATGATTTTTCTAATTTTATTTTAATTTATATAATTATTTTAATACAAAAATAAGGATTTTAAAAGAAAACTTTAAAACTCAATCAAGACAAAGCTTCGGTCCTTAGGAAACTTATTGGAGGTTCATAGGTTTGAGGACCACTTGGATCAATTTCATGATGTTTAAGATTTTAATTTAATTATTATAATTATTATTCAATTTTGAGTATTAATTAAATATAAAATATATTTTGACTTGAAATTAAGTTATATAATTTTCTTAAGTCTATATAAGGTCAGGAAACCCAGAGAAATAAGTTTCATATTTTTGTGATTTATACTCTAATTATTATAATTATTTAAGTGGGAAATTTAAAAAAATCCTTTAAAAATTATTTTAAGCTTTTAAAATTTGATATTTTTACTTTAAAAAATAGGAAAATTATTTTAATGGTTTCCAAATGGTTAGGAGACCAAATGTGACATTTTAGTGTTTTTACAATTTCATGATTTTTATGATTTTTAAATATTTTTAATTATTTAAATATTTAAAAAAAGCTTAAAAATGAAATATTTATTTTAATTCGAGTTTTATTTGCTTAGGTTCCTCTGATCACAGTGAACTCCCATCAATTTGGTGATTTTTTTGACTTATATATTAATTATTATAATTATTTTAATTCTGAAAATACAATTCCACTTAGAAAATTCATTTTAATGGGTAAATTAACTCAAACTGATTACAAATTTTTATGGGGAGCTCCCCTGACCTTAAATTACAGTGGAGAATGATTTTTATGCCATTTACATTTATAGGTCATTCAATTTAATTTTATTTTGTTTTATGGGTTTGATGACAATTGAGGTTATTTTAAATGATCTAAACAAAGTTTATATTTTTCCTAGAGTCTTCTGATCACAATAAACCTACCAAAATAATTTTTGTTTTTTTTTGAATAAAATACTAATTATTATAATCTTTATACTAAAATTGGGATGATTAACTTGAAATTAGGGATCTATGCATAGAGATTCACTCTAACTTTGGAAAATTCAGGGAAGGTCCCTTATGACATAGAGAACAAAAGCTCTAATGCTCAAGCCATAGTGAAATGTCTATAAAAAGTAGAATGTATATACATAACACATTATTTAATTAATTAAAAATCAAAAATCCATGAAACAAAAATGAAATGATTTTCACATTATTTTCCTCTATTCACTGAGTAAGTGGATATTTTTGTTTTTTTTTTAAGAAATTTCTACACAAAGTTATGAATTTTCTAAGGTGGATTGATTTAATTAAATCACATAAATCCCTAATTTTTTATTTATCTGCATCAGCCTCATACGCATCGAAAGCACACGCGTCGCCACGCTACTGGACGCCGCCATCTGACTATGTGCTGAATGGGCTCGTGGTTCCTCTCCATCTCTCCGTCAGGTGCGATCTTGGTTGTCTGTCCGATACACACGCGATTAGAAGGCCTCTGGTTATCATCCCCAAATGCCCAGACCTGTGAGCCGTACACCTTCTAACCCTAATATCTCGAGCTAGACGTAACAAATGCCCAGACCTGTGAGTACGATTTGTTTCTAGAGCTTCATCTAAGTGAGACAAACCTCTCAATACAGTTTATATGGTATGAAATACAGTATACATGCATGGGGAATCAAAATAGGCTCGAGAGGAGGTGAGAGATCAATACCTTTATTTTAGAGGGGTAGCCTCAATCAGAATGGTTCTACAACTTCATAGTGGCTTTAGAATGAATGTTGGGCCATTTAGAATGAATTAACGCTTGGAATTTTAAAATTGGGAATTAATTTGTGCTTGAGTTTAGGTTGGATTTGAATTAAAATTTGGCTTAATTGATGGTTGGATTTGGTGTGGGAAAATGTTATGAAGAGTTTAGAATTCAAAATTGGGGGAATTGATTTGGTTATAGAATTTAATTTGATGGAATTTAGGGATATGGTCAAAATTGGGGATTTTGAGTTCGGTTGAAAATGAGCTTGAAATTGGGTCAAATTGAGCTTGGATTTGGTTTCAAATGTGATTAGGCATGATGAATTTGAGTTTGGAATTGATATTGGGTAGAATTGAAGTCATTTTGGTTGAAATTCAGGGAAATTGGACCTTTAAAGGAAATTTGAGGATTTTAGTCAAAATGGGTCAATTTGGTCAAATAGGCCCATTAGAGTGGTTCAAATTAATTTTAGGGACATTTGGAGTGATTTTGGAACTTTTAAGATTTTTTGGAATTTTTGGATTTCAAGGGCATTTTGGTAATTTTGGGGGTCTTGGGGGTATTTTGGGAATTTGGTAAGATTGGGTATCTTGGTCAATTTTGGTTGTGGGATTTTTTTGAAATGATTTTGGAGGAAATTTAAAAATTTTGGTATTTTTAGAGTTTTTGGTTAAAATTAGGGTTTTGGGGCAATTTGATAGTTTTGAGGTAGTTTGGGCTAAAGTAGGCAAGTGAATCATGAAGCCATTTCCAAGTCAGAAGAGTCATATGAGGACTCATCTTGGATGTTCAATATGCTGTTTTGAACCCTATTAGCCAAAGGCTAAGGATTTAGGTCCACCCATATGAGCTTTCTAAAAGGAGTCATGAGACCAAATTAAGTGCAAGTGATCTCAGGATTTGTGGTATGTGAGAAAGTGTAATGTGAATGTGAGGTTCATGTGTCTGTGAGTGAGTGTGTCCTAGCCCCAGACTAGACCACCCAGAGTTTATCCTAAGGCTTGACCAACCTATAGGGAACTCCTCTCGAATTTCCTTATGCTTAGTCTCGTCTTCCTAAGTACTAGTGGTTAGACTTTAGGCACTTGAAACTCCAAGTGAAGCAAGGAAGTATCTAGAATTCCTATGGGGGAAGGGTCCCATCACTAATCCTCTAAGAAGGTCACCAGAAAAGCCATAAAGCTAGATCCTAGGCTTTTCTAACGAAAGACTAGAACTCAACAAAAGTGAGGTCAACACTATCTTATAGGACTAGTGATGGCACCCTCCCCATTAATAATTCTAAATGCTTCTTTGCTTCACTTGGACTTTCACATGCTTAAGTCTAACCTCTAGCACTTAAAAGGATGAGGCTAAGCATGAGGAAACTCAAGATAAGTTCCCCATAAGATGGTCAAGTCGTAGGGTTAGCCCTGAATGGTCTGGTCTTGGGCAAGCTTAGCTCACATACACACAACTGCGCCCCATACTTTCACTCACCTCCACAAACCCTAAACCAAACTTTGCTTGCCTTTCTCTCACACCTTCTTAGAAACTCATGTGGGTGGTCCCCTAAACCCTAAGCCTATGGCTTGGATGGCTTGGACCAGCACAAGAAGAACCTAAAATGGGTTTACTTTGGTCTCATCGCTCAAATAGGTTGACATCCTCAATTGACACCAAATTTTACCAAATCCCAGCCTTGGCTTTTTAACCCTAAAATTTACCAAAATTTCCAAAGTACCCCTAAGCCCTAATTTTCCAAAAATTGCAAAAAAATTGTCTAAATTCCCCAAATTCTCACCAAAATTATCTCAAATCATTCCAAACTACTCAAATTCACTAAAATTCACCAAGATACACAATATTCCCTAAATACCCCCAAATTAGCCAAAACTAACAAAATGCCCGTCATACCCCAAAAATTTCAAAACATTCTTAAAATCTACAAAATCTTCCCAAATGATCCCAAAACTAATTTGAACCACTCCATTGAGCCCAATTTGACCATATTAGCCATATGACCAAATCCTAATAAGTTGACGATCCAAATCAATTCAAAATTACTCAATTTCTTTTCAAAGCTCTTCATGACAATTATCTACACCAAATTGATCAATCACTTAACCCCAAATGAAGACCAAACCCAACCCAGCCCAAGCTTGACCTAAAGTCCCAATTTTGAACCCAAGACCCAAGCTCACCCAAATCAACCCAAATTGACCAAACCAAGCCTACCACAACCACCTCATGGGCCCTAGGGACTTGTCTAGATCCACCTAGCCCTACCAAGTTGAGCCATGGAGTAAGGATCCCCTAAATTAGGAGATTCCCTTCCTTAAATGGCTAAACCAAATAAGATCTTTGCCCCAAGCCATCACTGATCAACCTAATCACCATTAAGGCCTGCTAACTGGCTCACCTGACCACCCTAGCCTGAGCACCTGGTCAGCTGACCTAGACTTTAGAGGAGCTAAAACTGAGAGAGCCTCCCTTTTAATCAAAACCTAAATTTACCCTTCCAAGGTGAGTCATTCCAATTGGTTAGTTGCACCACTCAGCCCTCCACATAAGCTTCAAAATGCACCCATTGGCTAGCCATGGTGGCCACCATGGCCATTTCTATTTAAGCCACCACCTCCCATGACCAAGAGAGGAAAGTGCACAGTACCTAAACAAAACTCTGGAAAAATCTCACCATTGCTCCTGACAACCTAGCGAAGCTCATCCCCACCATTTCCCAGCCCTAATTCCCTCTGTCAAAGCAAGCGAGATGAGCCATAATTCCCTCTTAAGCAAGGAAGCCATTTCCACACCATCAGATGACCAATCGAAGTTGATCCCTGACAGAAGCCCCATCACAGAGCCCCTCTAACCCAGACTTCCATTAAGGTCCCCCAAATAGTTCTGATCAATTTCATACTTTGATAGTTCACCAAAGCCCAACAACACTTCCAGGAGGTTCGTTAGAGTCCTCTAAAGCTTCTAAAAGCACCTAATCGAAGCCACACCACTTGAGTAAGGGTATTGAACTCTCCCCCTAATCTGAGCTTGGTTTTGGTATTCATTCGTATAGACTTGATTTCATACTGCATAAACCATATGGATGTGTTCATCTAGGCTAGATGCATCTATAGAAATAAACCTGAGGTGATTTGGTTGCATATATCTTAGGGTTTTAGTGTGGACGGTCTGCGGGTTACACACGTTGGGGACGAAGAAGGACGGTTGTCCAATTGCGCATGTATCAGACAGACGGTTAGGATTGCATTGTACAAGCCCTTGGTGCATAAATCACCAAGCTGAGTCAGATGGCGGCGTCGAATGAGATGGTGTCGCGTAGCCAATCGGAGCCGTCACGTGTTTGGGTGGCACTGAGTCAGATAAGTAGGAAAATATGTATTAAAATGATTTAATTAATAACCATAACTTAAAAAATTCTTAACTTGGTGTGAAAATCATAAAAATAAAAGAAAAATACTCTGTTGCTCAGTGAACAGAGAAGAATAATATGGAAATAAAATTGAAGTTATTAATTACAATATATCTTAATTAAGCCATAAATTATCACAAACATTTTACCATAGCATGAAGTTTGGAGGGCTTATAGGCTCTGTGGTTAGAGATCTTCTCTGATTTTCCAAAGTCACAAAGCATCTCTTGCTAAAAATTCCTAATTTTCAGGATAATACCTCGTGTTTTGGTTTAAAAATTTTAATAATTAATATATAAATTAGAAAAATATAAAAATACCATTGTTAGATTGATTATGGCCAGAGAATCCTAGGCAAAATATAAAATGGGTTTAATTAATTTAAAATATTATTTTATGTAATTAACTCACTAAAATGAATTAAAAATTAAATAACTAAAATATAAATGAAAAAATCATAAAAAATCATTTGACAAAGTATATAATAAATAGAGGAGCTCCCCATAAAAATTTGAAGTCAATTGGAATTAATTTAACCACTGAAATAGATTTTCTAAGTAAAATAATATTTTTAGCATTAAAATAATTATAATAATTAAAATATGAGTCAAAAAATTATGAAATTGGTTTTAGGAGCTCCTAGAGACCAGAGGAACTTAGGAAATGATATTGGAATTAAAATAAGAATTTTACTTTTATGCTTATTTTGAATATTTAAATAATTAAAAATTAATTAAAAATCATAAAAATCACTAAAATGTTAAAATGTACTAAAATATCACATTTTTTTATGACTTGGGAGTAATTAAATAATTTTTCTAATTTTCTAAGTAAAGATATTAATTTTTAAAAGCGTAAAATAAATTTTCTCTAATTTTTCACTAAAGTAATTCTAATAATTAAAATATAAATTACAAAAATATGAAATTTATTTCTCTAGTTTCCCTAACCTTAGAGAGATTTATGAAAGATATAAAACTTAATCTTCTACTTAAATATTATTTTATATTTAATTAATATCCAAAACCAACAAAGAATTATAATAATTAAAATAAAATTAAAAAAATCATGAAAATTTGTATAGATGATCCTCTAACCAGGGTGAACCTTTAATAATTTTCTTAAGATCAGATAGTTTGTTTTGATTAATCAAATGAATTTATATTGAAAATTCTTATTTATGAATCAAAATAATTATAAAAATTAAATAAAAATTTAAAAAATCAAAATTTCTCCTTTGATATTTTAATTGACCTATGTGTGGGATAATATAAAAATTTCAAAGTCATTGAGTTTAACTTAATGAATTATGAAGTGATAAGGCCTTGAAGTGTAAAATGGTATTTATGGGATTTAAGCCTTAATTAACATTTTGGTCTAATTAAAGGGTAGATGGGTAATGAATGATCATAACTGGCTCTTCTAAATCATTTCAACATAAGGGATTAAAGGTTAGAAACCAACTTCACCTTTTCCGCCATAAGGGTAAAATTGTAATTTCCTTAAATCATTGAGAATTTGTAGGATAATTAAATTAAATGATACTAAGGAAAGAGGTTTGACTTTGGAATAGAATAAATCACTAACTTGAAACTCCTAATTCAATGGTGTGTGATAATTCAACGTTTGATAAGAATTGATATCATATAATTTTACTTATTTTCAAAAAATTGCAAATCTACTCATAAGGTCTTAAGGGCTTGGTAGTGAACTAGGCTTGATTCAAAAAATGTTTAATGAGATTTAGGAAAGATAGTATAGGTGATTAGAAATATTTTGAAACAATGCAAGTCCGACTTAAAAATTAAAATTAGTTAAGTTTATTAATAAATTAATTTGCCCCTAAGGGTCTGCACTCATATAATTTGTAAGCAAAATGTCAAATGATAGTTACCCCACTCTTAGGGATAATCAAAACATCAAAGTTTATTGAGCAACAGAGTTGATACATAACTATTAAACTTCTAATCATAATGGATGAAGCATTTAGCAACAAAATAAGTTCAGAAGAACTCTGGACCTTCTAAAGGATTTTGAAAATTATTTAGGGTCATACCTTGGACACTTTTATGATCTTTTGGATACCCTGGAGGACAACTGAATTTATTATGCTTTGCTTAAGAAGATCATCCTATGAATAGAAATCCACTAAGTTATGCCCTAGGGTTTGGTAGGCACACCTTAAACTAGTCTTGTCTGCTTTTCTTTCATGCAACATGTCTTAATTCACTGCAAGATTATATATACATTGCAAATACTATCATTTTAGCTGGAGTGCAAGAAGAGGATTGGTATGCTTTTATGGTTTATTTACAGTACTTTTCTTTGTTGGATTATACTTTTTCAGTACTTTTCATTTTTTTTAAAGTTTTGTCACTTTACATATTCAACCAAAACAAAACAAAACCCACAACAAAAAAATTTATGACAACTTAAAATTTAATCACAAACAAAAAAAAACAAAAACTCGCAACTAAATTAAAACGTCCTATCGGATGATCGGGAATCCTCGAATGTATAAATTTACGACTACTAATGATATTTCCCATGTTTTCGATGAAAGTATCGATTCATTTATTCGAATTTGCAAATTCATCTCGGACTAAGTGAACTTCGAAGAAAATAGTGGTTCTCGTGAACAAGGAATATGATAAATTCAACCTGTGTCACTATGATCAACTTAAATCCTCTTAATAAGAAATATGACATTAAACTGGATACGTTAGAATTAACCTAACCGATACTTTAATCTCTTCAATTTGAGACTTCTAAACTTAACCAAGGCAACGAGAACTTGGAGCATACACCGTGGGCAACACACCGAGACAAAGAGATCTATAACAACAAACCTTTCCTAGTTTAAATAACATGTCACAGACTTCGAGGTCAGTTCATTTGGCAGACATAAATCCTCACTTTAACTTTAGGTTTTTTCACTCTCGTTCAATATAAGACCTAACTAGTCTTAGGATTTTGAGATTGTTGTTCGGTAGACATAAACTTCATTATCTATGAGGCTATTTGCATAATCAGTAACATGCAAATGTAAGACCGACTTAACAAGATCGATGGATGAAACATATGATAATATCTCGGCTTTAAATCGGAGCCAAACCGTAGGATAGTGTCAAGTTCTTAAAGGTTTGCCATAGGATCTGGCGATATCCCCTCGCTTGGATTCTCAGCTGCATGTTCCTCATTCGTACTTTCCTATCGGGCATTCTCTACACACATGACTTCGGTAATCCCATTTTTCAAGTTACGAAATAATATTTCGACATAAATCAAGAGTTTTCAAGTGACTTCAGCCATTTTAGATGTAACTAACTATGTGGGCTTGCCCTCATAGGAAACTTTAAGAACCTGCATTACTTAACCCTATCTAGCCGTTTCATAATAGATAAAGGAACCCGTCGATTAACATAAATGGCTCGGAGATAAAACAGACAAGTCAACATCTCTTGGCTTATTCGATCGAGTCTTATCATCAAGCATTATGTTTATTCTTCAGATAGATGCAATGCTCGCAATATTATGCTCTTTACTTTAAACAACTAAATGAATGAGATCCGTTCATTCTCATTTTTTAAAATTAAAATATTATTATCAAAAATCAATATATATACACACAAACACACACACAGAAAATTAGATTAAACAAAAACCATATTTTATACATTATATTCTATATTTTTTAAATGTGAGACATTTTTAACGGTCGACAAGGAGCCATTTGCATTGAAACAAGCACATTTTACACACCGAGTGCACCCGAGCCGCAGCCCACCCACACCACCTTTTGAGTGCACCCGCTCCACCGAAAGACTAGTACTAGATTTAGCAATATTTTTCATGTTGATTTCGGGCAAAGCTATAAGTGGAAGGTTAGTAAATGAATTAAACATATTTTTGCCAACTTTGACGCTCTCCAAAGCGCATTTAGGATTCTAGTTCAAACCATCATGTTCTTCATTAGAAGTGAATCTTATAAATGAAGCCTTTGTGAGTTCAGAGTTTGAGAGAATATACCGAGTTTAACCATATGAAAGAAGGATTTTAATAGCTTGCATCGGCTGCAGAGGAGCGGGTGTCGTGCTAATGAAAGGTTACATCGCAGTGAGTTTTCGCGTCTCGTACTATGTTCTTTTGTTATTCATGTAATATAAGTTCCTATCATTTTATTTTCTTATGCATTGTGATTGAATTTATTTGCGTTTTCGTGATGTACGGCATATGGTTTCGTCATTGTTCATTCTATGGATTTTGTTCCTCGATACTTTTTTTGGTGCGATGAATTTCATATGGTGATGTGTTAACTTTCTAGACTTAATTTACTTAAATTCAGACATGAAAAATGTTAAAATCTTTTTCGATGTAGGACTTATGCCCGTCATCAAAGAATGAATATTTGAACTACAAAAATCTATTGAAATAGACATATTATTATTAGGATTGTGTAACCTAGAAAGGATCGAAGAGTTTTCGAGAAATGTTGCAAGCTTAATTGCCCTTTAAATCTATAATGGTTTCCACTCTTCTTATAACCTATGCAAGTATACATGATTGATTGACTTGCCTCACAATAATTTTGGGCATTAGTACAAATTGAAACAAACACTTAATTTAATAGTTAATCAACTAACTTGTAATAAAAGAATTTTCAAACAAAAACAATTTAACTCCAAGTCAAACTATTGAATGAACCATAAGAAATTATACCTTAAACCATTATATTCGACCTCAAAACATAATTATAAAACCCTTATGTGTCCTTTACTAACCCATAAAAAAGGTCTATGTTAATTAGTTAGTCTAATCACATTAAAATTTAAATTTAAATTAACTAATCTAAATTAAAAAAAATATTTCATGATTGGCTCCATTATACAGTAATATTTTCATACTTTCAGGGAGATATACTATTTCATCCATATATGATCACAAATGGTAGAATTCTTAAACTTTGTGTGGTTTGCACATTTCATCGCTGATAGATATCCCCTCTATGCATATAGATATCAATTATTGGAAGTCAAGATTACATAGAAGTTGATGCATGTAATATTTTTTATGTAGAGTACCATATAGGAAGGCATTAGAGAAATCAACATAAAAAATTGGCCATTAATTTGATGTAGCAATTTAGTATACTTGAACTTTCTCTATTAGGAATATTTTAGCATTTTCTTCGTGGGATCGGAGACACATTCTTTTCAAGATATTACTTGATTAATATATATGGGCTTGCATGAATGATCGACTTACATCATAATAATTTTGGGTATTATGTGACATGAATTGAAACAAACACTTAATTTAATAGTTAATTAATCTAACTTGTAATGAATTAAACAAAAACAAGCTTAACTCAAGCTAAACCATTGAATCAATCTTAAGAAATAATACCTTACACCTTTAAGTTTAACATAAAACTTAATTATAAAATCCCTTATGTGTCCTTTGCTAACCCATAAAGAAGTCTATGTTGGTTAGTTAGTCTAATCACCTTAAAATGTAAATTTAAATCATCTAATCAAATTAAAAATATTTCCTGATTGGACTAACCATAGAGTAACATTTCCATATTTCAGGTGATATACTATTCCCGGTATTGTATAGTATCATAAATGAGAAATTTCAAACTTTTTGTGGTCTTCACATGTCATCCTTGATGGAATGTATCTCCTATGCATAGACATTGAATTATTGAAAAGTCAAGATTACATAAAAGTTGATGCATGTAACCTTTTCAAGTAGAGTATTATGTAGGAAGGCATTGAGAAATCAATTTCAAAAATTGGTAATTAACGAGTGCTTGAAATGGTAAAAATACTCTTATTATTAGAATTAAGTGACAAGACATAAAACTTTATTTGAAGTTGTGACCATATTCTTATTAGTATTCTCGGGGTACCAAGCAAGTTTAATGAGCGATTGAGAAATTATCATTAGTTTTGATTTTGTAAGTTCATTTGCTACCAAGAATTGGATGAGTAGATGGTGGGAAATGCCAGCGTCTAAAATGCATAGAAATTAGGTGTATTTATTTGTAAATATAATGTTATTTTGTAATGTTATGTTGCTTATTCTATATTTTATTACTAAACATTACATGACAAAAAGTTGAGGAGAAAAAGACAAAAACTATATCTAGCACTACAATGTGAGACATATAGTGTCATAGTGCTGATGGACTTAAATTCAAGGAAAATTTCAAAGAGAGCTTGACAATGTAGTGTGATACCTTTATATCATGCAAATATAATTCGATCAATCATGCAAGATACGTCGATCAAATAATATACTTTAAACGAGTTCGCGTATCGATCCTACTTGGTGCACAATGTTAAAAAAAATATAATATATGTTCTTTTGGCGAATCACTAAATTGCTGAAAGTGATCGATGCGAGATCGGAATCTAAAATTCCTAAAAGACAATAAACATAATCGATAAAGTAGTACCTTTAAATTTTCAAATATATAAGAATCATATTCCTGTGACAAGTTAGTGATTTCTCAAGCTTTCTCTACGAACGACACTATTGTCGATTTAATTAGGATACAGTTTTCTTAAGCTTTTTATGCCTATGTAAAAAGAAGAATAAAAACACATAAAGTTAAGTTTCGTTAAACCTTATGGTATTTCCTAGAATTTCCAATTCTTCTGATCCGCTATCTCGTTGTTAAATCCTAGCTAGAATATGGATATTCTACGAGGTTTTGCGGTTAACCTAATCGTTCCACTACACAATGAAGAGTCCACTATTCACGAGTGATTTCTATTATTCTTATCTTGTCCGATTGAAATTAGATTACTGTCGAAAAGTTAATAAATCAACATAAAATATTTATGCATCAAAATGGTATTTAAGGAACAAAAATGTAAGGAATGAAACCATAAGAAACCTCAAACCTTTATATCACATAAGTATAAAACAAAATTATTCTTCAAAGCAAGATGAAAGAAAACATAAAATTTTTTTATTGCGGAAATAAAATAAACAATGCAAGAATTAAACAAAACTCACTACCAAGTCAACTAATCATTGCATTATATCATTTTCCTCCGATCAATACAATTATCAATGAATCTCTCTCATAATATGCACTCAATCTCTCCATACAATATCGTCAAATTCTTTAAAATATACATGAAAAGAGAAGAAGAAAAAAGAAAATATACTCATCAGAGCAACCCGAGGGACAAACACTTAGAGCTCCAAAGCTTCCCTAACCCTAGAGGCTCAACACACACCTAAGGCCAAAACTGCTTTCATAATGATAGAAATAAGTTTGTTTATTTAGATATTGCATTAGAGGTCCAAAATAAACATCTAAACTTGTTATTTACTTAGATAATACTTAGATATTGCATTAGATATTGTTCGTGCGCCCGTAGGTGCGTGTAGGTGCATGTACGTGAGAGCAAGTGCTTGGTCGCTTGTCAAAATTCCTGATTTTTATCCTTTTTGCTCCAAAATTTACTTATATTCCTTTCTCAAGTTACATAAACCATGTATCCTGCACATCACAATAAAATTTCCTTTCGCAAGTATAATATCATCATAAATAAAGAAGATAACATGATATTTAATATAATAAAATCACATAAATATACTCTACATAAAAATGTAGGATTTGCAACACCCTAATGCTGTAGAAGGTCATAATGGAGAATAAAATCCACAAGCATGGAGCCATAGTGCCATTTATTAGTGTTAGATGCTATCATTCAAGCATTATAGTGCCATCTAGCCACTGTCCCAATGTTATCAAAATATAAAGTTAAAAGACAGCAACCTGAAGGCCATGACGTCACAACTGGGGGTATCAAAATGCATTATTGCTCGAGAAAGCAACTCGTGTTCGACTGCTAAGAAATTTCTAAAGGTTGATTCGTCTTGCCAAGAAATGTTTTAACACGAATAATTTGTTCATGACTGATATATAATGTGCCCAAACAATTTAACAAAAATTTTTTCATTCACAAGCAATGTTTCGCCGAATAATTATACATACATGTATGTACGTACGTATGTATATATAGAGAGAGAGAGAGAGAGAGAGAGAGAGAGAGAGAGAGAGAGAGAGAGAGAGAGAGAGAGAGAGAGAGAGAGAGAGAGAGAGAGAGAGAGAGAGAGAGAGAGAGAGAGAGTTGATGAGCATTATTTTTAAATAATTTACCATATAAGACTACAAAGTTTTATAATCAATTAAGATTATTAATAAAAATAGTATAAAAATTTATTAACTTGTACTTAGATGAATATTTAATATAAATAATAAGATTTAAATATTGCTCATACGGCTCATGTTGTTTACAAATAGCTCATGTTTGGCTCGCTACAAATGAGCCGAACACAACAACTTTTTTGCGGTCGATAACAAATGTCTTAACACGATACCCATATTTTTTTACGAACCAAATACAACTAACCTAAGCTCACTCATGCTCTAACCCCTGTACAACATGAAAGTTATGAGCATCACCGTTACTTCAAGATTCCACATCATCATGAAAAGCCAGCAGTATGTCTCGATTAATGCAGTGGGCTTGGGGGAGTGGTGGTATGGTTTTGAGTTGTTAAAAGAAGTTCAAACATAGTGGAAAATTTTAAAGTTTGTAGAATGTTAGGTGACAATGTGTCTTTTATGAGCGAGAGAGCAAATGTACAAGTAAAGGAGCTCAAGAGTGGAATTAATCTTCGTATAGCTTAAATGGAGTTTTACTTCTCTAGTTTAGTATATTTTATTTTGTATTTTGATTTTCTTTGTAATTTTTTTTTTCAATAAAAAGTGTTTAGGAAATATGTCAATTTTTTTTGAACAAGTATTTACCATGAAGTTTTATGACTTTTTCATGTTGGTTTGGAATAAATATTAAAATTATGTTATTTTGCTAACATTGATCTTAATACAAGTACATATTGATTGGTAGTATTATAAAATTAATTGTGATTAAGCAATTTTGATGGAGAACTATTGAAAAGTAGGGTTAATATCCACTTTTATTATCAACATAGGAATATTACTTTGAAAACTGTAATCTAGAGAAGAATAAAATCAAGGAGCCTTTTTGCATGATTTAGGATAGGAATATTACTAAATTATAATATGAATATTCAATGTCGCTATGCCTCAAAGTGGGATACAATTATCCTTGTTTAATAACTACGGTAGGGAAAACTAGCGGAAAAACATAAACTTTATATATTCACTAATTCAGAGAACCTTCAATCAATTGAAAAACTATAAAAATTTATCATCTAAAAAATTTCAAAACTTGATTTGAATAATTGTATAAAATATAGTTTTATAAATATGAATATTTTAACTTAATCTAAAATTTGTCTCACTCTCAAGTGGAATGATCATTTATTATCTGAATGATGTGTAATTATGTAACCATGCATCCAAACTAGAAAAATAAGTGTCCAAGTTACTTGGCTTTGGAGAACGTGAAATGCTTCGATCCATTACTTCTATTCGACTACTTGAGTATATGTAAGAGATTTTGTTTATACCTAGGATGGTGAGGTAGAGGCAATTTTTATAGGTTTTAGGGATTCTATTTTGGATTAGGGTATTCTTTGAATGCACACATTTGGATGAGAGCCTTCAAAAGAAAATAGCTAGTGGTGAGGAAAATTGTTGAGAATGTGGTTTAAGGAGTTGGTGGAAGTGGAAAGGGGAGATGATTGAAGACTTCTGGAAATAAGGGTAAATGTTCCAATGTTGTCAGTTTATGGTGGAGGGTGCTAAAGAGTGGTTGGGTTAATAGATTAAGTGCTTATAGAGAAAAACTCTTTGAAATCAGCATGCTAAGATAGAAAAATGACTCAGTTGTGGGTTTAAATCATTTATACCCTCATGTTTTCAATGTAGCCAACAAAAACATAGAGAATGGAATAGAGTTCACTTATTGATTGATTGGTTATGTCTAGGGAAAAGAAGTGCAACCATATATTTTGAGATATATGTAGTCCGATACCTTACGATAAAGAAGTTTATAAGGAAATTTATTTTTAATGAATTGATGACTTATGATTTATTAAGTGGATAAAATTAGATTCAATTTGTAGACCATGAATTGTTTTTCAACATGATGATGTTTATGATCATCTTGAGTCAAATTTGTTTTGTATGACAATATTTGATTTGATGAATAATGCCATGATTAACATAGAATTTGTTAAGTAAGAGATATTGTATTCATCACCACCATTTGTTCGGATAATTTCATACGGGTTTGGAAATATAAGTTCAACCATTTGTTTAAAACAAATAAAGTGACTTATGACTTCTGCTTCTGTCAGCATAGAAAATATCTATGAGAGAGAAGAAAAATTATCAACAAAAACTTTAATTTGTTAAACTTGACGAGGACCCCATATATTAGAATGCATCAATATAATGAACATATGCTGTAAATTTATTAACATACCATTTTTTACTTAGAAATAATTTATATATCTTTCTATGTTTATGACCCACATGCCAAATATCTTCTTTTCGCATCCTTGTCACCAGCCTTCCCAAGCCCCTAAACAATCACTCATTAAGTTCCTTCCGTTCCCCTAAACCACCTAGCCACTACTGCGATGGCCGGTCAAGTTGTCACTGGAAAAGACAAACCGAGAGAGCAATCCCCATAACTCAAACCTAATTCCACCCATCCAAGCCGGCTCAACTTGATTTCCATACTTGCACTGGCGAGTCTCTCCATCTAAGCAATCTTCCACCCTTCGTCTCGATCAATTAAGCTCTAATCCATTGCTATTTAAGCTCCAACCCTCATAGTCAAATAGAGAGAGTGCACAAAAACCTTGTGAAACTTTGCCAAATTGTTTCCAGAGCTTCTCTAGACCATCCTAAGCTCAAAACACCATTCTCCTTCTGGCCATTCTGACTGCTCGAGGCCAATTTCTTCACAAATGCAGCTGCAAATGTAGACACTCTCTCGTCACTCCACCAAACTCCACAAACCTTTCATCGAGCTTATCCTTGAGCTTTCCTATACCAAACGAGGAAGATCCCCATTGAAACCCCCATTTCCCAAAATCTCTCGTACTCGACTTTCGATCAAAGTTGTAGGAGGAAGTCCTACCTTTAATTCCTTTCCTGAGCAAGGTGACACGTCGAGAGGCTCACAACCCACTCGAAGCTTCTACAAGCACCCACCGAAGGCACACTCCTCGGGGCTCAGTATACTCTATATTTCCCCAAATCATCTCGCCTACACTCGTGAAGAAAAATTTTAATTTCATGCATGATTAACCGCTCGGGATGTATTCATTCGCATCAGATGAAGGCAGTAGAACAACCATGTGATTTCATCGAACATGGAGCGAGATATTTGGGTTTCGAGTGGATAATTAACGGGTTATACTAGTCAGACGAAGATGGAGAGCCGTCCGATCGCACATGAATCGATGAATGGCCGGGATTGCCCCGTACGCGGGAATTAGTCATGACACTCGATAAGTAGAAAATAGGTATTTTTTATTTATTTAAATACTTGAACTTCAAAAACTTATAACATGGTGTAGAAAATCATAAAAATAAAATAGAAATACATTATCGTATAGTGAATGTGAGGAGAAATAGCAAATAATAATAAAAATTATTTTGATTTATTTTATTTAATTAATTAACATCTTATCGTATTTTAATTATATTTAATTAAATATCGATCATTCAGGTTCAATTCAAGGGCTTATTTCGTATGGTTAGAGATGTTCTCTATTTTTCGTAATGTCAAAGAACACCCATAACCCTAAAGCCCTAATTTTCAAGATTAAATTTCCTATTTTTGTTTAAAATAATTATATAAATTAAAATAAAAATCAAAATATTAATATGGGACTTATTTGATAGTTCCCCGTGTCAAGGATGAGGGAAAATTTGCAAATGAATTTTAATAATCATATACATTACTTTACCTCATTAAGTCATTAAAATCCAAAAATTTAATAAATACTATATAATTCAAAAATTATAAAAAATGGTTCTACAATGCAGATAATGATCATCTTAACTCATTGTAAAAATTTAAAAACCCATTCGAATTGATATAACCACTACAAATTAATTTCTGCATAAATGGTTCATCAACATAATAAGTTCAGAATCTTTAAAATTATTCAAAGGATTTTAAAATTTTGCTTAGTGGTTTGCTCTCGAGCACTTTTATGATCTTTTTGGTGTTTTGAAGGACAATCAACTAGACGCTGATGAAGAAAATCAACATCGAAATCTTTAGACCTACCAAGTTATGCTTCGGACCCGTTAAGTCACCCAAATCAATATAAATACCCTAAACTACTTATCCGATATTTATAACTTAATGCTATGACCAGTCTTCCCTAAGGTATTTAAGTCCTTTATGAGCAACTTAGGATACCTTGCTTTTGTGCCACATATTGATCAATGTGACCGGCATAAGTATGAGGTCTAAGTGGCTAGGATAATGACTATAATGCTAATGTGATAAAACAAGAGATATTATACGATGTATAATTTTTAATGGTATCTTTACCTCATGAACCTTCTATGAGAGAGGAAGGACCTGGGCGATACTATTCATCGACTTCTCGCGGATTGTTGCCCCCGACTCTCTGTGCTGTTCAGTCCTACTAATTGTAGAAAGTGACTAACTCATGGACTACAATACGACATAAAAGTAAAATAAAAATTCCTTTCGCTTGTTAAAGGAAACTTACATGAAAACTTTCAAATGAAAATAAAAGAATTTTGATGAAAATTTATAGCTGTCCATGGTTAACACCGGATGTAGGATCGCTTCGTAGATTTTCGGGTTGGTAGACTTACCCAAGAGCCGGAAGCACATACCCAAATTTCCGAGCCCCCACCTTTACTAATGTTACATACCTAGCCTTGGTTTTCCATATGGGATCACGAATTTTCTTGTTCATGTCTTTTATGACGTTTTTCTACTTTTTCGTACTCAATTTTCTAGCTCCACTTTAGTTTCTGCAATTCATTTAACTTTTTTTACAAATTATATTATGATTTACGGACTAACTACGTATCGATAAGAGAAGCCCGCCTACGCTTTTGCTGTGCCTTATTTATAGCACTCGACTTCATCGCGCTTTACTTTTCAAGACTTTTTATTACCTCATCTACTTTAATACATGCTCGTAGGATAACACTAACAAAAAAATTATGTTTTCTAAAAATTAAATATATTTTTAAACCTAGAGAACACTCTTAAATCACCTCTTTCGATTACGGGAATCCCCGCATTTATGTAAAGTTCCTATTGTTAACGAGATTTCAGTTTAAATGAGTGTAAACTTATTTAAACTAAGTCAATTAGAAAGAAAATAGGTGGTACCGGAATGAGGGAATCCCGAGATCCTAACGAGTGTCGCTTTAATTAAATTAAAATTCCCCATAACAAACCAAAACCAAAACACAAAAAACAAAACCGAAAAAATATTAATACGCATCTAGTAAAACCACCCCGAACCTGCATCACAGACTATTGCTTTAGCAAAGAACTTGAGCATGCACCGTGGGTAGCATTATGAGGACCTGCTGCATGACATCTTCGAGAGTGCAAACCAGGATACAACAAAGAACAAAAAGCCAAAAGTCTTCGAGGCTGCCGGGCCTAGTGCAACATAAATCCTCAACTTATTTTTAGGCCTTTGTACAACCATGTTGTATAATATATGTCTCATCTTAGGATTACGAGGTCAAGCGTTTAATACAAAGTAAATCC
This sequence comes from Papilionanthe hookeriana x Papilionanthe teres, assembly GCA_022702705.1. Lineage (NCBI taxonomy): Eukaryota > Viridiplantae > Streptophyta > Magnoliopsida > Asparagales > Orchidaceae > Papilionanthe > Papilionanthe hookeriana x Papilionanthe teres. The sequence continues at coordinate 105,183,245 of CM040424.1, read as the reverse complement.
TCCTATCTTTCGGTACTGTATTGGACAAAAATTATGCAAATGCGAGCCGTACATAATAAATCGACATAATGAAATATTAAAAATATATCTTCAAATTAAAACCAAACCATACGATACCGAGACCCACCGAGGCTCTTCTCGTGATCTGGCAATATCCCCTACATCACTTTTGATCTCCATAATACCATTCCAACTCGATCCTTCTACTGAATTATATATATATATATATATATATATATATATATATATATATATATGTGTGTGTGTGTGTGTGTGTGTGTGTGTGTGTGTGTGTGTGTGTGTGTGTGTGTGTGCGTGTGTGCGTGTGTGCGCGCGTACGTGTAGATATATGTATATATATATATGTATGTATATGTATGTGTGTATACATAGATGTATATACATATATATATATATATATATATATATATGTGTGTGTGTGTGTGTGTGTGTGTGTGTGTGTGTGTGTGTGTGTGTGTGTGTGTGTGTGTGTGTGTGTGTGTGTGTACATGTGCATATTTATATATATATATATATATATATATATATAAACATGCATATTTACACATACATATATATACATATACATGTATAGATATACATATACATTTACATGTATATATATACATATACATCTACTAATATATATACATCTAGTAATATACATATATCTACTAATATACATATATAATATTAAATTAAAAGCGGGTGATGGATTCCCATTCTGCCAACCGACAATTTTAATTGGGCGGCTGACACTTCGCTGTGTTGGTGATCCTTAACAAGCATAAAGTTAATCTCGAAGGGGAGGCTATGTAATTAGTTGGATCATTTAATCATTTATCGGGTTCGACTTTTCAGAATTATCCAGAACGCATTCTCTACTGCCGCATTTCGTCTATCCGATCAATTGTCTATTCATCGATGCCTGAACAAGTTAAAAAATATATCGGTAAATTCATACCGATTTTACATTAATTTTTATAATATTTACTCTTAGTAGTAGTACTTTCTATGTTTTGTCATAGCGATGAAGATTTATAGATAATGGAGCAAAAAGACGAGAAAATCTGGAACAAAAAGAACTAAAGAGATAAAAGTTGATATTGAAGCCGACGGCGAGGAATGCGCCATCGACGGCGCATTTTTCCCGAGAGCATACAAAAATTATAAAGGAGCCCGCCGACGGAAGATCGAGCCCCGCCGGTGCTTTGCCCGTTAGCTCGCCCATGTTCTGGGTTCGCCGACGACACCAACGAGCCCGCCGACGGCACCAACGAGCCCGCTGATTCCGAGAAGGTCGGTTCAAACACAAATTCATCGAATATGGACGCCTTTTAAAGAGGTTGCCAACCTTGGAAATATTTACCTCTTAAAAAGGGACGAAATTAGGCTGAAAGTTTGTCTTCGCAGTGTACATAGTTTGTGTATGTGTGTCCAAGTGCGTCCTGTAGAGCGGAAGGAAGGAGTAACTGAATTTAGTCGAATGCGTTGTACAAGCATGAAGAGTCCTAGGAACTTCAAAAAGTCTCAGTCAGAGAAAATTTTCGAGATAAGTTGTGTTTACTATTTCGTAACTTTGATTTTATACGAAATTCAAGTTTTCAAGGTTATTCTTCCTACGCATTCCGAAGAGCTCTCTCCGTCTTTCTTCGTTTTCGAGATTTTGTGAAATGAAAAATTGAATTATTGCGGCCATAAATAGTTTATAAATATCGTGATGATCCTTTTACTTAAATATTAATTTACAATCAATTTGGCCATTTGATTTCATATAAAATATGTTGATTTCACAACTAAAGTAAATATTGCATTCGAGATTCGGAGGTCAAAGTCTCGAAAGGAGGGTGCAACAATGTGGAAATATTATTAACGGCGTAGAATCGAAGATTTTAGAGTGCCGACTAAAATCCTCAATTCGGTCCTATCTTTTGGGTGCCGGCGTAAATGTTAGCCCTCGTGCGAGGGAACGGAGAGCTCCGGGCGAGAGCCGGTATCCTCCCGCCCAGCTTCTGCATTCGCAACTGCTAAGGTGGATTACTAAGTATTCTTTATGCCCGGACTCAGTGGCAAAGAATACGAATGCTTCTATTCGACAATATTAAATATAATTCTAACTAATTTAATTATCCGTTCACTTAATTCTTTAACAAGGAAATATACTTTTTCTATATTTCAACTTCTCATTCAAGATTAGTAGTAGAATTTAGTATAATTGTTCTTAATTTACGTTTACTAGATAGTAATTTTAACCGTTATAATTAGTTCATACTTTTAAATTTTCCTTTAGAATAATATCCAGGATCTATTGTAGCCCTCGTATTACTTGAACGATACGATACTTGTGTTGATAAGGGGTTACTTTCGCTATTATCGGATATTTATTTTTACACTCATATCAATTTATAAAATTACGCATCCAACTCCGTCAAGTTTTAGCGCCGTTACCGAGAAGTAAAGTAATTAATTAGTAAGATAATTATTAAGGCAATTACTAGAGAAGGCTATTTTAAAATTACATAAGTTTTAATTTATTGTGTATGCACAAATTCGGGAACCGAAAATTTAATACCTTACGATTCGGAATTAGAACGACTATTAAAAAAATTAGAAAATAAAAGAGAAATTATAAATTTAAATCAAATGGAAAATAATCTAGCAATTGAAAATTAAAATCAACCGAGACCTTTAAGAGATTACGCTACTACATTAAATGAAATTAACTTAACTATCCAAAACTCGATGTAATGGCTAATTCATTCGAGCTTAAACTCCGTACTATTCAATGGTAATAAGAGTAATCAATTTAGTGGTTCACCAAATGAAGATCCTAATTTACATGTCGCTAGTTTTTTAGAACTTTGTACTACTTTTAAATATGACGGAGTATCTAATGATGTTGTTAGACTAGTTTTTCCTTTTTCTTGCGGATAAGGCTAAGATATGGTTAAATTCATTAATACCGGATCTATTGTAACTTAGAGAGAACTATCATAAAAATTTCTATCTAAATACTTTCCTTCAAATACTACTAAACTTAGAAAATGATATAACCTCTTTTAGTCAGCTTGATCTGACAATCGATATACAAAGCTCGGGGAGAGATTTAAAGATCTTCCTAGAAATGCCCACATCATGCGTTACCAGACGGGTTAGTTATTCAAACTTTTTATAATGGATTAGTAGGATCTCTTAGATCTATTGTTGATGTTGCCACTGGTGGTTCATTAATGTCAAAACCATTTGATGAGGCTTATTCGTTAATTGAAGAAATGGTGACCCACAATTTTATATTATGATATTTTTAATTTAATTGCAACGACGCCAAAAACTCGACCCCGCTATAATATATGTATAAAATTGTAATTATTTATGTTGTGGATGCTACGCAAGTATACGTATCGTATCAAGTAATACAGGCTCTAGTGGAGTCCTCGGTTATCGATCCCAATGTGAAAGAGAAAATTAAATAACAACTAATTTTTAAAATAATAATAATAATAAAAAACTAAGATAATGGCAAATTCGAATTCTAAATTTAAGTGCAATAAAGTAAACTAAGTATTCTAATCAGGTAACTTAACTAAGTAGAGAATTAATATGTATTTAAAAGTGCAGGAAATTAAACTAAATAAGTCTTAACTATTTAGAGAAAGTATCTTTCCCCTTGTTTAGAAATTTAAGTGATCGATGAATTTAAATGTATTAATTTTAAGGTATTGCGACAATGTGAGCATTCCTATTCTTTTACCTTTGTCCAGGTAAAGAATATTGACTAATCCTATGTTTGATTACTAAATCTCATGGCCAGGGCCGGGAGGATAACACCGCCACTTCGTAGCTCCCACGTTCCCTCGCCCGAGGGCTAACATCTACACTTTACCAAACACAGACCGAATCGAATATTTTAATCGTCACACTAAAATGCTCAATTCTACGCCTCAAAGGATATTATTTCTATTTTATTTGCACCTTCCTTTCAAGGCTTTTGAATTCCCCCGAATATCGATGTAATTTTTACTATACAATTAAATACATTTTAAATAAATCAATGGCCATTAAAAGTAAATTGTTAAGGAAAACATTTACAATTTATTAATATATAAAAGTATCTCTATTTTAATTTCATCAAGTCACTTAATTTCATAAATGTGAGAAAGATCAAATAAACTACTCGTAATGCATGAGAACTAAACTAAGCATGGATTTCATTTAAAGTTAAAAACAATAAATACAAATACGATCTCTACTTATCCCTAAACAGAATTTAGCCTTTCTGGATTCTTCCTTCCAAGCATAGCATGACTCACTAATTACTCACTAAACTCACTAAAGACATACAACCGCACACAAAACTAGACAAAAGACTAAAAGATCGTTAGCTTTCACAAAACACAAAAAATAACACACTAAAGATCGATTTTCGGCCTCTATATATGTAGGCAAAGGTCCAAGAGGTAAGCATCTCTTCAAAAAGTGTCCAAAGTTCAATGTATCCGTGCCATTTGAATCCAGCTTTCCGCCGTCGCACAACTACCGTCGGCGAGGCTTCTAAGATCTTCAAACCGCACTATCTCGTCACGGCGGCTGCCTTGAAGCTCGCCGCCGGGCCGCCGAGACACTGGCAACCTTCGAAATGTCTCTCGCAACCCGCTCGCTGGGAGGGCTCCGACTCCGCCTTCGTCGGCGACTCAGCACAAATTGCATTATTTTCTTTCCTTTGTCTAAATCCGCTCCTTTTATGATTTTTACTTTATCACCTAAATTCTTCATTCCCCGTAATAAAATAAAGAAAGTACCCTTCTTTAAAGTGCAATTTCATCAAAAATAGGTACGAATTTCTTAATAAATTTTTCAGTGATCAAAATCCCCCAAACTTACTTATTACTTGTCCTCAAGTAATTTTAGTACTACACAAAAATAATGAGTTCTATAATAAGATTTTTCAATTTAAATAAACTATGAATTAGATTTATTAATATCATAATAAAGCTAAATAAAAATAATTCATGTAATTTAATTAATCTTATAGAAATAAATTATTTAGTTATCAGGTCTATGCAAGATTTCTAGCTTACTATTCATTTCAGAATGACCATATTTGTGTTAATAACTACTTTCAAGTATTCATACGATAAATAAATTCAAGAAAACACTATTAGGTAAAATTTTAATCCATAAACATAAGTTCTCGAAATATCTAAGTTTTTCCTTTAGGTTAATTCAAATAAAGCCAATTTTTGATAAGGCATCTCCTCAAGCTTCTCTTCATTTTTCTTTTTCTTTTCTTTTTCTTTTTCTTTTCTTTTCTTTTTCTTTTTTTTTTTTAATGAGGATTATCGTATCTCATATTCGTTAATAATTAACTTCATTTTCATCTTCCTAAATTTGAAACTTAGGAATATTTTTAGCCTTATATATACTTCATAGCTTTTACTTTATCGATTTTCAATTTTTTCTTTTTCACTTACTTAAGTTAATTTTAATTTTAGAATATGTTTTCCTTACTAAAAATAGTTTACTATATTCTTATTCCCTTTAACCAAATATTTTATTCTATTTAATTAATTAAAGCACTAGAAATATTTCATTTAACCTTTTATAATAATTAAATAAAATAATTCATATTAATTAAATTGAAAAATTTGCTATAAAAATCATTTTATAATAATTTGAAAAATAGAATCGAGAACAAGTTAATAACTAAATTTGTATTTTACCCCCCCCCAAACTTAAATTTTTATATCTATTCTAAATAATGAAAAGTGAAAGTAAATAAACGTTACTTAAGCCAGTATTTCTTTTCTTCAAATTTTGTGCTTTTTCATTTTTCATTGAACTCGTACTTCGTTAGTATTCTATATATATATATAACAATTTAAAGTTAAAATTCAGGATAAAATTCAAGATAAACATTAACTATAACAATTTAAACTAACTCTACACTACACATATGAATTACTAACATATTAAAAACATTGAACTAATGTATTAACAATTTTACAACTTAAAACAATACAATAAAATAAAACATATTAAAGAAAACTAACATCCTATTTAACATAAAAACAAATGCAATTAACTAACACAAAAACAATAACTAAACTATTATCACAATTCAAGCACATAATCTAACAAACATCCAATGTTTCCCAAAACAAAGTACCTAATATTACAAATATATAAAGCCTTCAAAATAACTTAACATCAAAAAATAAAAACAACAAAGTCCTAATCTTCAAGACTAAAGTCCTGTGCTATATCATCTCCTCTCGATCTATTAGCCGAGAAGATCGAGTGTGATTTATATCATGGAATATCGGAGGCACTCAAAGAAAGACAATATCTAAATCACCACTCCTATAACGACGTTCAGCTTCATAGCATGCAATCTCATATTCCGAATGTCGCCGGAGATATTCACTATCATAATCATGTCTCCCGTATTATCAATTCTTCGATCAAAATGATCAAATCTTCTCCCCATCGTCTTCCAAACTCGCTCAAAACTTCTCCTATGCAAAGCAATAATCTATCTACCGGATCTTTGCAGAGTAGGTGGCAGCTCGTGAGGTTCATGGCTGCGCAGGTATATCTCTACTCGACCGAGTGAAATAACTTCTTACTCGCTCTCCACCCTTCATGAGATTCATACTTCTTAATATCACACTGCGAGTAGTTTCATCGGTTCTACCCATTCTTCATTATCTCTAGCCTCAACTCCGCAGAGCTTCTGCGCAGTGTAAAAATTAACTGTGGTACCTAACTGGGCCTCCACTCTCATTTCAAAGGAGTGGCTGGGGGATGTTAATTCTCCCCGATGTCGATGCTTCGTTATTCCGACACAAGAATTCGCACTGTTTCATCTCGTGTTACCTCACCGTGGTGATAGGTAACAAGAGTAGAACAAATAAAGTAATGTCGTGTTTGAGATCGCATTTAATTTAGAAAGAGGAAAATTCACTTTCCGTCGCTTAATTTTCCAAACTCCGGTCCCATCGTGCCGAGAAAGTTAATGACTTCCTCCAAAGGATCCTTCCATCGTTCCAAAAAGTTTCATACTCGCTAAAGTGCGAGTCATGAACTTGCGAACGCGCACTTCAAGTAAAGATTGAAATCTACAAAAAATCCTCGTACCTTTATCGCATCTTCGCGGCAACAACTGGCATAAAATTCTTTAACCACTTCTATACCGTCGATATCGAACGTAATTTAAATTCTCCCAACCTCGTTCCTTAATAATCCGCTCTACTTCTCCTCCCCGGATTTTTGAAAACCCGATCCGCAATGCACTTTTCTTCCCCGATTACCAAAATATTTTACTCGTGCTCGGCATCAAGAATCGGTCTTCGTCGAATTTACCTCGATGTTTTTGTCGCGGAGCCATACGATCGATCCGTGAAAATCATGAAAATTTTCACTAAACTTAAAAAATAATCCTAAGAAGGTTTCTACAACATTTATAAGCAATTTAAATTAAATCTATGCAATTTCCACCGAATATTTCTTCCATATTTCGATTTTTCCCAAAATTTGCAATGTGGTGAAAATACATGCAGAAAATAAAAAATTTTGCATGAGTGAAGTACTTACCAAGAGAAGATGAAATCCGGTGTTTTTAAGTGATGAAATCGCTTCAAATCCAAGATCTCTCAAGCCCTAGGCTCTGCTTTTGCGAAAATGAGAGATCGACGATGAATAAGTGTTTTCGACCTAGTCAAATATATGTTTTTCCCGACGTCGCTGTCGTCTAGATTTTTCTCGCCGTTGGCGAGCTAATATTTTCGGAACAAAAACTCTCGTGAAAAACTGGCCGGCTCTGCCGAGAAATTTTCATTGCTTCAAGGAAATTTTTCGTCACACACAGATCGATCTCGCCATTGCCTACGGATTTTTCTAATATTTCGGCGAGATTCAAAATTTTAAAATTTTTGAAATTCGTCACTCGTTTTCGTCCTTAATTTGCCTTATATTATATTTCCGATCACATTATTTATTTATTTAATATAATATGAAGATTAACTACTTATACACAAACAAATTCACACAACACAACAAATTAACTTTAATATTGAAATCCATGAGATATACAAACTAACATAATTTTACTCTATAATCAAACTTCAAACTTCAATCCTTACTACTAATCAAGATCGCAAACTAATCCACGACACACTAAATGTCGATACAAAACTATGACGCATATCTTAATTAAGTTTGAGATATTCAAATCATCACTCCACACATAATAAAATCTAAATAAATCAAATAACATCAATACAAACATACTATGGAAATCTTTACTACTACTTCAAGGTCGAATCTTCATCTTCTCTCGATATTTCCGATATGACGATGATGCACAAATACGTTATGTAGTATTCATGCGTGTACCCCGGCTGCATTCTTCAGTTGATCCAACCTCCGTTCCCGCAAATGAAAAAGCTGGGCCTGTGTCCGGAATGATCAAAGTGTTCCTTCATCCTCCACTAATGTGATCAAATAAATCGTATATATCGTCGATCGAATCTCTCACTTCTTCTCAGCTTCTTTCTCCATTCCTTTAATTTTCTTCAAAAGTAACTCGTTTTATCCGAAATAGGCCTTACTATGTGATTATTCTCATGAAGCTCTATCAGAGATAAATGTAATGTCTTCATTATCATTCCAAAGTGGGGAACATATCCGTAGGATCAAGTGGTTTCCAAGGTACGTAACCTTTTCCCAAGCTTCATAAGAAACTCGATACCGATCGCATAATGCAAAAATAGTAGATGGGTGTCCTAGTCTGTGCGAACCGACCCATGCACAATTAAACCCACGTACTTAACAATTATTCGATCCAACATCAATGTGCAATCCACTTGAATACAATAATTCAATATAACGCATTCCTTTCAAAACCTTGTTTACCCTCATAAGAGGTAACAATTTAGATGAGATGAAAGCGTTGCTTCGAGACAGGATTCAAAAAAAGGATGCAACAGAAACTAACATACCCGTCTTCACGCATTTCCCAATCTTCCGGCTTCATCACGATACCGAAATATCTCATTCATATTATATCGAAAAGGCACAAAATTTGAATAGTTGACATACCTAGGTGTTTATGTAGAATAATTCTTTTTGCATTTCGATGAGGTAAACGTCACTCCATCTTCCCTGACGTACATTCCCATTGTTGATCGCATGTAAGCGTAGTGTAACTCTTCATAACTGAATAATGTAAAGAGACGTAGTGTAACAAAATACCTCAAAGGCACAAGGCGATCGTTTCTTCTATCTTCGTAAAGGGAATTCTCTAATCCTCGATCGACAAATCCCCTGCCTCGATAACTCTTTTCTTTATCAAAACTCTGTCAAGATCCGTCGCGTCTCCGTGCTCACAAATTTCTCCGCTAGCCGACTCAGATTTAGAGGACCCAAGAATTTGGAGGCCATTATGGTGAATGGAATGAATTCTAGTGAAGAAGGCGTACTTAAAATTTGTCAAAGAATGGGTTTTTACAAAGGAATCGTGGCCGAAACCGTCCAAATCGGCATTCAAAGCATAAATAACTCATCTTTATAACTTCCCGCCGCTTCTGGCGAGGTCGTTTCTCAGCTGGCCGGCGACTTAGTTATAAAATCGCCTTTCGGTGTTCTTGTCATTTATGACGTCATTGCCGCCGAGCTCGATAAATAAATCGAATATAGTTTAGGCGCGAACCTCGCCGTCGGCGAGCATCGATTCTCGCCGTCGACGAGATTCCAAAATAATGTCCAATTTCGCCTAAATCAATAATTTCTTTTCTCATCATACGGTTCGACATGTGATTATTCTTACACACTCCGAGAGTAAAGTTTCAATAATATAGACTAACTATTAAGATACAATAAAAATACATGACTAATATGGGTTGCCTCCCATAAAGCGCTTGGTTTAACGTTACGCCCGACCTAATTTCAATTATTAATCAGGTCGACTAAGCATTAAAACCTCTTTATAGTTAGGTCTTATACTTTCGAAATATGGTTTTAATCTATGTCCATTAACTTTAAATTTATGTCCAGCTTTTTGATCTTCAATTTCATAGTTCCGTATGAAAATATTTGAGTTGGCTATGAGGTGCTGTCCTAACCATCGAGACTTCAATTTTCCAGAAATAATTCCAATCTAGTATTATATATAACAAAACTTCCCCGTCCCGGTTCAAAATTTCTCTCGATTAATCTTCCGATCATGCCATAATTTCATCTTTTTCTTTATAAATCTGATCATTATCATATGATTCATTTCTTAATTCTTCCAATTCATTTAATTGGCAAAGAATCTCTTCTCACCAGCTTCCTTCATATTATAATTAAATTCTTTAATCGCCCAATATGCTTTATGTTCTAATTCAACCGGTGTTTTCGCATGTTTTTCCATATATAAGCCCTCAGAAGGAGTCATTCCAATCGGAGTTTATGCGTCCTATAAGCCCATAATGCAAAGGTTCAATCTAATGTACCAATCTAACCTATTCTGGGTTTACAGATTTTTCTAAAATACGTTTAATCTCACGATTGCATACTTCGCTCAATCCGCTGGGCCTCGTTAATGATAAGCAAAGGATATCTTATGAGTAATATTGTATTTTTCTACTAGTTTGTGAATGTATTTATTTCTAAAATGAGTTCCTCCGTCGTTGATAATCACTCTCGCATTCCACCAAATCTAGTAAAAATATTTTTCATCGAAATTTCAAAACACTCTTAGCATCACGCCTAGGTAAAGCTTTAGGCTCGATCCATTTGGAAACATAATCACGTTCTTACTAATATATATGAGTTTCCAAATGAAGGAATAAAAGGTCCTATAAAATCTAATCCCAAACATCAAAAATTTCAACTTCTAATATAAAGTTTAGAGACATTTCGTTTCTTCTACTATATTTCCTACTTTTCGACATTTATCGTAAGTTTTAATATATTCAGAGATACATCTCTAAATGTATAGCCAAGAAATCCAAATTCGTAGAATCTTATAAGCAGCTTTATCGCTCCCGAAATGTCCTCCAAAAATCGAATCATGACATTTTCGAATAATCGTTCCGCCTTCTTCATAAGGTACACATCTTCTAATAATTAAATCCTTACATTGCTTATATAAATATGGTTCATCCCAAAAATAGGTTTTCGTATCATGGATGAATTTTTTTCCGTTGTTAAAAAGTTAGCATAGGTGGTAAAATATTATTAACTATATGTTTACTATATCAAGATACCATGGTATTTTCCACTATCGATATTATATAGCTGTTCATCAAAGAAAATCGTCTATAATTTCATTTTCAATATCGCATAATTCATGATTTTCTAATTCGATAAATGATCCGCACTACTATCGCCTTTTCTTATTAACGATCTCAAAATCGAATTTCGCATTACGCATCCATCTAATTAATCTTGGTCAGAATCTTTCTTTGCATTAAATATTTGATGTTATAATGATCAAGTATGCACAATACATTTTGTTCCAATCGATAAGGTCTAAATTTATTAAAACCATATACTACCGCTAATACTTTCTTCAGAATCGTATAATTTATTTCAAAGATTATTTAGAGTTTTACTAAAGATAAGATAACTTTAAAAATCTTTTCATATCTTTCGCTCAAGAATCGCTCCTACAAGATAATCACTAAAGATCACACATAAGCTCAAATGGTTTCTCCTGCCAGTGAAACTATTATAAAATAGAATTAATTTTTCTTTTAAGAGTTCAAAAGCATCTGCATATCTGATTGTAAATTCAAATTTCTATTCTTTTCGAGAAGTTGGTGCATAGAGGTTTAGTAATTTTTGAAAAATCTTTTATATAGCGTCCGTAGAATCCGCATGTCCAAGAAAACTTTCTACCCCTTTTACCGTAGTTGGAGGTGGTAATTTAGCTATAACTGACTTTTGGCAGGTCCACTTCATGCTCTTCCTTCCGAAATTTTATGTTCCAATACAATGCCGCCCCGCAACCATAATCGATGGCTTCTCTCCCAATTTAACTAAATTTGTTTTCTCACATACTTCATTACTTTTTTCAAGATGAGTTAAGCATGTGTCAAATGATGTTCCAAATACGGAGAAATCTATCCATAAATACTTCTATTCCATTGTCAATTAACTTACTAAATATGTGACATCATACATCTCCCGAATGTTGGCTTCGTGCATTACATAATCCAAAAGGCATTCTTCGAAAAGCGAAAGTTCCATATGACTAGTAAATGTAGTTTTCTCTTGATCCTCGTGGAGCAATTTGTATTTGATCATAACCGGTGTATCCATCTAGAAAACAAAAATACTTATGTCCGCTAATCTATCTAACATCCGGGTTCAGAAATGGTAAAGGGTATGATCTTTCCCGGTGGCGGTATTTAATTTCCTATAATCAATACATATACGCCACCCGCAATCCCTTTGCCTTGATGAATAAGATCGTTATTTTCATCGGGGTACACTCGTCACTCCTCCCCTTCAGAACACAGCCGAATTTGGCTTACCCAAAGACCGTCAGAAATATGATATATAATACCATTATCTAACCATTTTAAAATTTCTTTCTTAACTACTTCTTTCATTATCGGGTTTAATCTCCTCGGGATCCGCTTGTGTTTATGTTCATCATCTAAAATAATTCTATGCATATGACTATGACTAATTTCTTTAATATCCGTTTAAAGTCCAACCAAGTTTTCTTATATTTTTAAAGTTTCTAAAAGTTTTTGTTCTTGAGATTCGTTTAATGCAAATGAAATACGAACGGTAAAGTCAAGAATTACCTAAATAAGCATATTTCAAATGATCGTGAAATATTTTTAGCTCAAGTTCGTGAGGTTTAATAATCGATGGAACTATATTCTTGTTGTTTTCAGTATTATCCAAAAATTCAAATCTTCCTGAATATAATTCAGTTCTTCATTAATATCTTTAATTAATTCAAGAAGTTTTTTTCTAATTTATCTTCGTAATATTCCTTAAAAATGTTCGCGTTGTAAATGTTCAAGTATTTCCATCCGAAAACATTCATCATCTTTTTCTGGGCCGCAGGATATTTACTGATTTTCATGCGATATTAAATGTAACTTTTTGGTCATTTACTCTGCGCTAATTCTCCTTTCCGAACCTCAATCATAGCTTTTCCAAAATAGCTAAAAATGGTCTTCCTAAAATGATAGGAATTTATTTATCTTCCTCCATATCTAAAACAATAAAATCTACCGGGAAGATAAATTTATCCACTTTTACTAACACATCTTAAATAACTCCTTTAGGATAGGTAACCGTACGATCAGCTAATTGAAGGGTTACTAAAGCAGGTGTAATTTTTCCTAATCCTAATCTCTTAAATTGACAGGCATTAGATTGACGTTTGCTCCTAAGTCACACAAAGCTTTTCCATAAAATTTTTTCTCCTATAGCGCCAGGTATAGTGAAAACTACTAGGATCTTTCAATTTTCAGGAAGCTTCTTCTGGAAGGCACTACACTCTTCATCGAGTGCGACCGGGGGTTTAATATTTATGAATTTTCTTTTCTTATTTAATATCTTTCTATAAATTTTACATAATTTGGCATCTGATCTAAAGCTTCGACAAAGTATATTAATTGTTAATTTCTTTTAATATTTCAAGGAATTTAACAAATCGTTTATCTTTTTTATGTCGAGCTAGTCGTCGAGTGAATTCGCGTTTATAGCTTTTCAATGTAAATTTTCATGTATTAAAGGATGTTCTAAGTTTCAATCTTGTCAAGTGTTTCTTTCACCTACTTTTCGCTTTCAAGTTCTTTTGAATTTCCGAGGTTCTAATTCTTTTTCCACTTAGTTGTATTGCTTTTAATTTGTTCTTTCGATCTTTAGGATTTATTTCTACATTACTAGGAAAAGTTCCATGTATTCTATTATTTAGCCAGTATACATGTCCATGCCGAGTTTTGAGTATTTTAATAGATGTTACTTCGAATTTGTAATTTCCATTTCCCTTGAATTTGTAGTCGATTTCGATTTCGTAGTTGATGACCCATATTCAAAATTAATTCATCCTCTGCATAAATTTCTTATCTTTTAAATTGGTACATGCATATTAACTCCTGGTGGGTATCAGTTTATAGTTCGATCATTGGATTAGGCCGATTCATCCATTGTTGATGGGGATGCTTATTCCAATTAAATTGACGAGTTTTCCAACTGTGATTATAATAGTTTGAATATACATAGTTCTATTATTACGCATTTAAAGTTTCATAATTAGATTGAAATTCTATGATTTGTCCAGATGAGTTTTCTTCTAAAGTAGGAGAGTATTCTATTCCAAAATGATCTAATTCTTAGATATAGCATACTCGAGAAGCTAACATAGATATTGCATTGTTTTCATGAATGTCAAGCATTCTTTCTGATTTATTCTATCAAGAAAGCACGGGAAATTATTCATTGCCATTTCTTCGATTAGTGCATAAGCTTCATTAAATGATGCAAGACATTAATGAACCTCCAAAGAAGAAAGACGATGATCGATCTTAAACATCCTACTAATCCATTATAAAAGGCTCGAATAATCGCCCAACTGCAGCGCATGATGGGCATTTCCTAAGAAGTTCCTTAAATCTTCCCAAGCTTCATATATCGATTCTCCATCTAATCGACAAAAAGAAGTTATATCATTTCTAAACTTAACAGTTTTTTGAAGTAATGGAAAATATTTGGATAGAAATTTTTGTGATAATTTCTTAAGTTTTAATAGATTCAAAGCAATCTAATTCAACTACATTTTAGCCTTATCCCTTAATGAAAAAGGAAAAAGTCTAAGTCTTATAGCATCGTCGTATACCTCGATATTTAAAAGTAAACATAAAGTTCTAGAAAACTACAAGATGTAAGTTAGGATCTTCGTGTGAACCACTAAATTGATTGTTTTGTACCATTTGATAATCGCAGTGTTTAAGTTCAAATGAATTAAAGAATATCGTGTTTTGAATAGTTAAATGAATTTCATCTGATGTAGGCTGCATAATCTCTTAATGGTCTTCGTTGGTTCATATTTTGAATTTCATGAATATTGGCCAATTGTGTTAACTTTATAATTTGTTTTTGTTTAATTCTTTTTTAATTGTACGCTCTAATCTTAATCGTAGCGTATTAAATTTTCATTTCCAAATTACAGATACAATTTTTTAATAAATATTAATTTATTTATTATGATTATTTCAAAATTACTCCTACATTTCTAAAGAAATTTTTCATTTTCCCCGCAACGCGCGCCAAAACTTGACTCACAATTTTATATTATGATATTTTTAATTTAATCGCAACGACGCCAAAACTCGACCCCGCTATATTATATGTATAGAATCGTAATTATTTATGTCGCGGATGCTACGCAAGTATACGTATCGTATCAAGTAACATGCAGCTCTAAAGGAGTCCTCGGTTATCGATCCTACGTAGAAAGAGAAAATTAAAATAACAACTAATTTTTTAAAAGAATAATAATAATAATAAAAACTAGTATACGAAAATTTGGAATTTAAATTTAAGCTATGGAATAAAGTAAACTAAGTATTCAATCAAACAACTTAACTGCGTAGAATTAATACGTTTAAAAGTGTGAATGAACTAAATAAGTCTTAACTATTTCAGAGAAAGTATCTTTCCCCTTGTTTAGAAATTCTATGATCGATGAATTTAAATGTATAATTTTAAGGTATCGCGACAAATAGAGCATTCCTATTCTTTACCCTTTGGTCTGTGTAAAGAATATCACTGGGCCCTATGTTCAACATTCATCGAATCATGGGCTAGGGCCGAGGATACCGATCGCCACCGCAGCTCCCACGTTCCCCTCGCCCGAGGGCTAACATCTACACTTCGCTCTCAAACAATGTGACCGAATTGAATATTTTGTCCTATTACACTAAAATGCTCAATTCTACGCCCAAAGGATATTATTTCCTATTTATTTGTGACCTTTCCTTCCAAGGCTTTTGAATTCTTAATATCAGATGTAATTTTTACTATAGTTGTAATTCAACACATTTTAACAAATCAAATGCATGCTTGAAAAGTAAATTAAGTTTTAAGTAAAAATTATCACAATTTATTAATATATAAAAGTATCTCTCATTTTAATTTCATCAAGTCACTTAATTTCATGCCTGTGGAGAAAGACTAAATAAACTACTCAGAATGCATGGGAACTAAACTAAGCATGGATTTCTACGAGTTAAAAACAAATACAAATACTTATCTTGATTTATCCCCAAACGTACTCCTCGGTAGCCTCTTCGACTCTTCCTTCCAAAGACAAAGACGACTCACTAATTACTCACTAAACTCACTAAACTCACTAAAGACATACAACTCGCACACAAAACTAGACAAAAGACTAAAAGATTGCACACAAAATACAAAAAATAACACACTAAAGATCGATTTTTCGGCCTTCTATATGGCGAGGTAAGCAAAGGTCCAAGAGGTGTGTAAGCATCTCTTCAAAAGTGTCCAAAGTTCAATGTATCCGTGCCATTCAACTAGCTTCATTGCCGGCGATTTAACTACTCGCCATTGCTTGGGCGAGGCTTCTAGAAGATCTTCAAACCGCGCTATCTCGTCTGCCTCTCCTCTCGGCGGGTTTTGGAGCCATTGTCAATGGCATGCTTATAAATCCTTCGAAACGTTCGTAACTCGGGCTTGCCGGTTTCCGCATCTTCATTGGCTTGGCGTACTCAAAGACAAATTGCATTATTTTCTTCCTTTTTGCTCCAAATCCGCTCCTTTATGATTTTTGTTTTTATCACCTAAATTCTCCATTCCCGTAATAAAATAAAGAAAATACCTTCTTTAAAGTGCAATTTCATCAAAAATAGGTATGAATTTCTTAATAAATTTTTCAGTGATCAAATGACTACCAACAATTTTCAATTGTCTTATGAAAGGGTAAATCCTAAAAAAATAGCTAGTATCCATGATTCTGATGCAATATCTATGTTAGTTTCTCAAATTGTTTCTATATCTAAGAAATTAGATCATTTTGAATGAATTATTCTCCTACTACGATGAAAGAAAATTCATCTCAGTACTCAGGATGTTCAAATTTTTATGAAACTTTAAAGTTATTAATAATAGACTCAATAAGCCTTATTCAAATTATTACAACCCCCAGAAGAATCATCTTAATTTTAATTGGAATAACAATTCTACTAATCAACAATGAGCGAACAACCCAGTAAACCCATTGTGAAATTCATCTAACCAAGGAACTTAATTATAAACTTATCCACTCCGGATTTAATAAAAACTCTCAATTTAATGAAAAAAGTTATCTATGGAAGAATTGATATTAAATATGGGTCAACATTTGCGTTAATCAAGAACCGCTTACAAATTCAAGGAAACCAATTACAAAATCAAGGAACCGGCTATTAAAAATATCAAACTCAATCGTGCATATCCTAATCGCACTTAATAATAGAATTCCTAGAACTTTTCCTAGTAATGTGGAAATTAATCCTAAAGACCAAGGAAAAGAACAATTAAAAGCGATACAAACATGAAGTAGAAAAGAATTAGAAACAAGAGTACAAAAAGAAACGTAAAGTGAAAAAGAGAAAGTGAAACTAAAATAAAAGGATCATGAAGATCAAGATTTAGAATATCCATTAATACCAATGAAAATATCGCAGAAAAACCACCACAACCATTTCCTCAGCGATTAAAACAACATGAAAAGGATAAATAAATTCATTGAATCCTGAAGAAATTAACGGTGAATATTCCCTTTGTAGAAGCATTAGAACAAATGCCCAATTATATGAAATTTATGAAAGATATTTTAAACAAGAAGAGAAAGTTCACAGATAATGAAACTATTGTACTTAGCGAAGAGTGTAGTGCAAATTATTCGTAAAAGCTTCTCGAGAAATTAAAAGATCCTGGTAGTTTCACTATACCTTGTGCTATCGTGAGAAAAATTCTATAAAGTGTTTTGATGATTTCGTGAGGCAAAGATTAATCTTATGCCTCTATCAATTTTTAAAAGATTAGATCGGGGAGAAGTCTCACCTACTTCCGTAACTCTTTCGCTACCGATCATTCAGTTGACTTATCCTAAAGGAGTTATCGAAGATGTGTAAGTAAAAGTGGATAAAATTTATCTTTCCTATGGATTTTATTGTTTTAGATATGAAAGAAGATAAAGAAATACCTATAATTTTAAGGAAACCCTTCTTAGCTACCGGAAGAGCCATGATCGATGTTCAAAAAGGAGAATTAACTATGAGAGTAAATGATCAAGAAGTAACTTTCAACATTGCAAAATCAATGAAATACCGCTATTGAAAAAGATGATGTATGTTTTTGAATGGAAATTCTCAACATCTCGTTAAATAAACATTTTAAAGAATATTTTGAAAATAAACAAGAAATAAAATGCACTATTCGAAAAGCAAATGAAAAATTAGATTATATACAAGAAAGACTAACACGGATGCCATAAAAATGCCGAAAAGAATATAGTTTCATCAATTATAAAATCTCCCGAACTCGAGTTAAAAATTTTACCTACTCATTCGAAGTATGTATTTTTAGGAAATTCTTTTAACTTTACCAAGCATATTATATTTCCAAGCAGTAATTGCTAAATTACAAGAGCAAAAACTTTTAGACACATTAAAGAAGCATGAGAAAGCTTGTCGCACTCAACAGATATTGTGTGAATTACCCTTCAATCCGTATGCACAAAATTATTTTAGATAATGAACATAAAGAAAGAGTTGATCCCCAAAGGAGATTAAACCCGATGATAAAAGAAGTAGCGTCAAGAAAGAAAATTTAAAATGGTTAGACAATGGTATTATATATCCTATTTCCTTGGCGTTGCTTCGGTAAGCTCAATCCATTGTATTCCTAAAAGGAGGGGCGACTGCTGGGGTTGCTAATGAAAATAATGATTTGTTACGTATCGACAAGTTACCGGATGGCGTATATATATTGACTATAGAGTTGGGAATGCGGTCCTCAGAAAGATCACTTCCCTTTACCATTCCTGTGACTAAATGTCAGATAGTCCTTAAGGGACGTTTGCTTTTCGAATGATGCCTTTTGGATTATGTAATGCAATCGCAACATTTCGCAGATGTATGATGTCTATATTTAGTAAATTAATCGATGATGGAATAGAAGTATTAATGGATGATTTCTCTCGTATTCGGAACATCATTTGACGCATGCTTGGATCATCTTGAAAAAGTTTTAGAGTTATGCGAAAATAAATTTAGTTCTAAATCGTAGAAATGTTAATTTACTGGGTCATATGAGGAATTGTATTAAAAAGTACAAAATTTCTAAATGACATGGAAGTAGACCTCACAAAAATTCAAGTTATAGCTAAATTACCACCTCCTACTACAAAGAGGGGTGTTTTCTTTGGACAGGCCGGTTTTTGCGTATGCTACATAAAAGATTTTTCAAAAATTACCAAACCTCTACGCCAACTTTAGAAAGACAAGAAATTTGAGTTTACTAAAGAATGCTTAAATGATTTTGAATTATTAGCGATAAATTAATCATGATCTATAATAGTTTCACGACGGAGAAACCATTCAACTTATGCGCGATGCTAGTGATTACACAGGTGAGTAGCTTCGCACAAAGATACGATAAAATTTTTAAAGCATATACTACAAGCAAGAAAAACTCTTAATAACGCCGAAATTAACTATACAAGCATAAAAATAATTATTAGCAATTATATATGCTTGATAAATTTAGATCTTATTTAATTCGAAACTAAATGTATCGTGCATAATGATCATTCGCTATTAAATATTTAATGCAAAAGAAGGATACCAAACTAAGATTAATTCGATGGATATTACTAATGCGAGAATTTGATTTTGTAGTAATAGAGAATGGTAAAGGAACTGACATCAAATTGCGTATCATTTGTCAATATTAGAATATTGCAAATTATCCGATAATCGACAATGAAATTGCCGTATATTCGATGAATAACTTTATAATATAAATAAGCGGAAAATACCTTGGTATGCCGATATGTTTAATTATATTGTAAGTGATATTTTACCACCCATGTTAATCCTTCAACAATAGAAAAATTCATTCATGATGCTAAAGCGTATTTTTAATGAACTATATTTATATAAGCAACGGTGGAAGGATTTTTATTATTGTAATACGTGTGCCTTATGAAGAACTGACAGATTATTAAAAAATGTCATGATTCTTTTTATTTAGAGGACATTTTAGGATCGACAAAACCGCACATAAAATTTTCCAAGCTGGATTTTATCGTCTACTCTCTTTAGAAATGTTTATAGATATATCAAAACTCGTGATAAATGCCAACGAGTAGGAAATATATCTAAGAAATGAGAAATGCCTCTAAATTTCATATTAGAAGCTGAAATTTTGGATGTTTGGGGATTAGATTTTATGGGACCATTTATTCATTCATTTGGAAACTCTTATATATTAGTTGCTGTTGATTATGTTTCTATGGATTGAAGCACAAGACTTACCTCGTTATGATGCTAAGAGTGTTTCAAAATTTTTAATGAAAAACATTTTCACAAGATACAAAATGCCGAGAGTGATTATCACTGACGGAGGATCCCATTTTAGGAATAAATATATTGAAAGATTGGTAGAAAAATTTAATATTATTCATATAATATCTACTGCTTATTATCCACAGACAAGTGGATTAGCTAAAGTTTCTAATCGAGAAATTAAACTAATTTTAGAAAAGACTGTAAACCCTAGTAGATTAGATTGGTCCACAAGACTAGACACTGCATTATGAGCATACATGACTGCTTATAAAACTCCGATTGAAATGACTCCTTACAGACTTATTTATGGAAAGACTTGTCACTTACCAGTTAAATTAGAGCATAAAACATATTGGGCGATTAGAATTTAATTAAAATTTGAAAGATGCTGGGGAAAAGAGATTGTTGCACATGAATAAATTAGAAGAACTAAGGAATGAATCTTATAATAACGATAGAATCTATAAAAAGAAAATGAAGATATGGCATGATCAGAAGATTAACCAAAAGAATTTTGAAACAGGACAAGAAGTATTGTTGTATAATACAAGGCTAAAATTATTTCCTGGGAAATTGAAATCTCGATGGTTAGGACCTTTCAGCATAACTCAAGTGTTTACATACGGAGCTGTTGAAATTGAAGATCCAAAGACTGGAAACAGATTCAAAGTAAATGGACACAGATTAAAACTATATTTTGAGGGAACCAGACCAAATTTTAAAGAGGTTTTAATGCTCGGTCAACCAGATTAACACCCTGAATAGGTTGAGCTGACGACGTTAAACCAAGCACATTATGGGAGGCAACCCATAGTTATCTTTATTTATATGCGATGACGATATTTGTTTGATTTATTATTAGTTTGTGGTATGAACGAATCTGACTACTCGTATTTACCCTTATGATCATCACGATAGTTGGATCCATAGAAAAAATTGGAATGCATTCGGACCAGAGCGAAACTGGGCAATTTTTGCCTTAACCACTGACGGCGAGATCGAGCCACCTGACAGCGAGTTTTTCCCTCCAAGTTTAGTTTGTGTTATTAAAGAATCTCACCGATGGCGAGTTCGGAGAGTGGACGGTTCAGGGAGTTATTTTGACGGTTTCTGGCAATTCTAAGAGGTTTTAACTCCTTTAAAACTCATAGAATTCGATTTCAAACTATCTATTCTAAAACGAATTGAAAAAAAAAAAAAAGTACCAAAACTCATTCTATGGCAGCCAATCACCTTGAAATCCCTAGAACTCGAGTGTTCAATAGAAGAAAGTTACTCAATTGCGAGGCGCAGCGAATCTTCAATAAGGTAATGATGAAAAAGAGATCGATCAAGGAATGAGGATTTGTGAATCAAGGATTGGAGAATTCGACGACGCCTATCGAATAAATGATTATGCAATGATGTTGGGAAGTGTTGTGTTATACCACCGCAGTAATATCATCGCGTAAAGAATTCTATGCTAATTTACATGGAATCAACAACGCAGTCATCTATGTGCGCAGGCAGATGAGTAAATTTTACCTTCTAATTAATGAGTTGTATTCAATACAGAATACACCCGTCCGTCACTACTCCAACTTCGTCTCCATACAGTCAATATGAATGAACGACGATTTCGACCGATGAAGCGGAAGATCGGGGAAACGATAGGAAACGGGTGCAAGCGCTTTTCCGCATCACTTCTAAACCTCGTTTCCTAAACATCGATACTTCTTTATTCTTCAAAACCGTTACCTACTACGAGGGTCAATAAAGTTTCTAATGAGTGTTTGATTCTGAATCCATTGTATTCAAGCGGGATCACTTATTGATGTTGGTTCGATTATTGTGAAATCACAGCTCCACCCCATTGCTCATGGATCAATTTATGGGCTTCGGACATCCTTCTACAATTTTTGCACTCTACATTCAGTACCAAGTTTTACATGAAGCCCTGGAGAAGGTACTTTTGTCTTGGAAACCTTTAGATCCAACTAATAGTGTTTCCTACACATGATGACATAACGAGACAGCCTAATATTGCAGTATTAAACATCTCGCAGTTCTTTTTCAATTAGGCCTTTGACTGATAAACCGATATGATCTTATGGAGAATAAAAGAGGGAAAAGAGGTATAAAATGCGATGACTTCAATTAATAACATCATCGACTTATTCGATCATATCGATTTATGACGAAAGAACACTTCGATCATTCTCGACATCTTCAAGCTAGTTTCATACGACTTATGAGAAAGAAATGATATAGAAGAAGATTCATCGAAGAGTTTCTGCGCTCCCTTCTTACAATATTTTCGTTCATTTACGTTCAATCGATGATATCAGAGATGAGTTTAGCAATCGATTCTCGACTTATAGAAGACGTTCGTAATCGCTTATGTGTTTAATTAGTTTTGATTTAAAATTTGTGTAATTTGCAGACTTTTATGTTATTTTAGATTTCGATATTCGATTCAAAAGATAGATGAGATTATGCATATTTTGTTTGTTTTCGTGTTTTCGGTATCGCGGTTTGGATTACGACGCCGAATTTGATGTATTAAGTTTCGAGAAAATACCTCGTTATAGTACTTTGTATACGAACATAAGAACACTCGGATTTTATATATAAATTGTGATGTTTGTGTTGTATAAATTTATTTGGAGTTAAAATAATATCTAATCACAGTAAAATATGTTTAAATCGATTGATCGGACGTTAACGAGGCTTAAAATGAATAAAAATTACAAAAAATGAAAATTTAAATTTTTGAAAAGGCCCGCCGACGGTGGCTTTTTCCAGAAACTTAAGCCTATTTAAATTAATGAGCCCGCCAACGGAGAGATTTTTCACGCTGACGGCGAGGACCCGAGAATTAATTATTCGACCGCCTCAATCTCGCCAATTACTATTCATCATCCCCTACCCCAAACTCGAAAAACCGACCTGTGGCTTCCGAGAGATCTCGGATTCGGGAGCATTTTCAACCCATTTCGACACCGCATTTCATCTTCCCTCAAAAGAATCAATTCCCATGCAAAATTTTTATTTTTCACCTCGTATTTCTTTCATATTTAGGAATTTTAGAAAAATCGAAAATGTGGACAAATGAGTTGGAAGAAATTCATGGAATTCATTTTAGATTACTTTAAGTCACCTTTGGAAGTCATTCTAGTGTTGTTTTGGAATTTAGTTGAGATTTTTGTACCTTGATAGATCGAGAAATGGCTCCACGAAAAAAGAGGCGACTCGACTTCGACGAGACTCGATCGGTAAACGCTAAGGCTCACTAAGGCATAACCTCTATCATCAAAGCGAAAAATACATTCGGACAAAGTTTTTCGTAACACGGGAGCAGGCGGAACGTACTATTAAGGAGCGAAAGTGGGAAAATTTTTGTTATTCGATGAACAAGTAGCCGCAGCCGAAATTGTAAAGAATTTTACGCTAAGCCGACCTGCATGTGAGGATGAGCCTATGCTGGCCGAGGATTTTAGTTGATTTTAATGCCGCTTTGACAAATTCTTTCTACGAAATGCAAGATCCTCATACCACCGATTATGATATGTTCTGAAAAACGGAAGGTTCGTCGAGGATGCGATCAACTTTCTCACCGATAGAAAGGAACTCGGAAATAAGCAACAGAACGGCAACTTCCTCTTTCTATGATGAATGCCACCTCTAAGGCTTGACACTATTTTATTCGCTCTACTTTTTACCTACTTATCATCATAGTTGAAGTTTCAAGGATAAAGTGCTCGCAGTTTTTGTATTCGCAATACCGTAATTATAAATGTGGAAAATATTATTTATAAAACATATTAGCCATTGCAAAAAGTGAAATACAGAGGAGGGATCGAGACATCCCTGTCCGATATATGTACCGCGCTCATTCAAGTAGAGGCCGGAGATGATGAGGAATGGGTTGAACTCTATGAAACTCATCGTAAAGGCTAATATAAAGACTTGCGGAATCCTACGAAGATGGAGATCGTGACAAGGAGCTCTGCACCTTCGACTAGTAGGGATATTCCCTCTACTAGTTATGACCTCCCCGCCATAGTTCTCCTACACTTCATGACTTGATGAAACGAATCGACTCTCAGCCGAAAAAGTTTCGAGAAGCTTCGATGAAAGGTCGGAGCATATCGATCCGAGGATCGTGAGGATTGGTAGCGGAGGCATGATTATGATAGTGAATATTCTCCAGAGGCATTATGAGCTTGAACAGCTTACTATGATACCGAGAATTGCTATAGGAGAGGAGAGGCTTCGATGTGACATTTCCTGAGTGCCCTCATTATACTCACTACCGCTCACGACTACGACTGTGGAGATGAGGATATAGTATGATTTTAATGTTCGAGATTATATTCTGTAATTAGATACTGGTATATGTGTATGTTTGTTTTCTTCAATTTAGTAGACATTACGTATTTGTTTAGTTTTTGTATTCAGATTATTATATTGTGTAAGTCATTTAAACTATGTTGTGTAAGTTATTTACATCGTCATAGATGTTGAGTTTTTATATTTCGTACTACGATCAGAATTTGAAATCGAATTTAAGAAATGTATGCGGATGTTGTGTTAATTGTGCTTAGTACTTTTAATAGATAAAGTAATTAAATGTAGTAGAAATTGTGATATGTATTGTGTACTTATTTCAAAATTTTCTTACCCAACAAATTCTCTAATGTTATATGTGTGTAGAAAGTTCTTAATGTAAAGACAAGTTAATTAAGTGATGAGACGCAGAAAAGAATCTGCAAAAGAAATACCAAAAGCACAAAGGTATGACTTAAATTTACAAGATCTTTCTTTCCACCTATATGATTAGATAAAAATTTAAGTTCGGGGGGAAGAAAAACAAGATTAACTATTAAATGTTCTCAATTAAATATTTTCAAAAATTATTATAAAAATGATTTTCTGTAGAGAATTTAACTCAGTAAACTAGAATTAATTTATTTAACTATTATAGAAGGTTAAAAGAAATATTTTTAGTGATTAAATTAATTTCAGGATTAAGATATTTTGAATAAGAGGATAAGAATATAGTTAACTATTTAAAGTAAGGAAAACTATATTTTAAAATATTAAATTCTTAAGTATTTAGTTGAGAAAAAAAGCTTGAAACTCAATGATCTAAAAACTATGAAATACATATAAGGTAAGAAAAATGTTTCATATTTCAAATTTAGGAAGAGGAAAGTGAAGTTCAAAATCATTAATGGGCTATCCAGATACAGTAATCCCCACTTGAAAAAGAAAAAGAAGGATTGAAAAACAATCCCTCAAAAGAAAAAAAAAATATATAGGATTGAAATGCAATCCAAATAAAAAGAAAATTAAGCGATGTAGTTTCATATACGCCTTATCAAAAATCGACTTCATTTTTAATTAACCTAAAGCAGTAGACTCGGCTATATTTGAACTTATATATATGGATTATTATTTTTACTAATTAGTGTTTTCATGAATTTCCTATCATCTGAATATTCTAAGTAATTTAATATTTCAACATATAGTCATTCTTGAAATAAATAGAAGACTAGAACTCTTAAACTTCATGACTAAATAGCCTTACATCTATAGAGTTAATTTAATTATCTGAAAATCTTTCTAATAAACTTACTATAATATTTATTTAAATCAAATTCGCGTATTTCGAATTAAAGTTTTACTACAAATAATCATTACTTTTATGTAATACAAAATTACTCGATGGACAAGTAATAGTTATGTTCGTGTGATTTTGAACAAAATATAACGAAAAAATTCATACCGATTTTACATTAATTTTGATAATATTTCACTTTAAAGAAAGATATTTTCTATGCTTATTACAGGACAAGATTATGAGCAACGGAGCAAAAAGATGAGAAATGAGCGAACTGAACAAAAGGACCAAAATGCATAAAAGTTGATATTGGCCGCCGACGGCGAGGAATAGGCCACCGACGGCATATTTTCCCGAGAGTATACAAATAAATTATTAATGTGCCCACCGACGGCGAGATCGAGCCCACCGACAGTGAGCCTTAGCAATTTGCCATGTTCTAGAAGCCCGCCGACGGCGCCAACGAGTCCGCCAATGTGCCGAGAAGGCTCTGCCGTTCTGCCACGTATTCACCGAATATTGATGCCTTTTGAAGAGGTGCTTAAGCAACATTTGAAAATATTTCTACCTCTTTAAAAATGGACGAATTTAGGCTGAAAAGTGTCTTTAGAGTGTCGATAAAGGTGTGTGTAGGTGTGTCCAGTATGTCCTAGAGAGTTTAATAGTGAGTAACTAAATTTTGAGTGCGTTGTACAAGAAGGAAGAGTCAGAGTAACTTCAAGGAGTCTTCGGGGAGAAAATTTGAGATAAGTTGTGTTTACTATTTTTGTAACTTTGATTTTAAATGAAATCTAAGTTTTGTGTTATTCTTCCTATGTATTCTGAGTAGTCTTCCGTCTTTTCCTTGTTTCGAGATTTTCAGAAATGGAAAATCGAATTAGTTGTGCCATAAATAGTCAATAAAAATTGTGATAATCTTTTTACTTAAATCTTAATTTACTTTCAATTTGGCCAATTTATCTCAATATAAAAATATGTTGATTTCACAACTAAAGTAAAGATTACATTCGAGATTCGGGGAGTTCAAAGTCTTGTGCTTTATGTGTGCAACAATAAAGTAAGCATTATTTTATTCGGCGAGAATGGATTTTAGAGTGACAGAATAAATCCTCAATTCGGTCCTATCGTTTGGGTGCTGAAGTGTAGATGTTAGCCCCGAGGCGAGGGGAATGTGGGAGCTCCAAAGTGAGAGTCGTTATCCTCCCAAACCCTAGCCGCATTCGTGAATTCAAGCATGTGATTAGCTAATGTTCTTTATGCTTCAGACTAAAGGGTAAAGAATAAAGAATGCTCCTATTTGACACAATATAATTCTAACTAATTTAATTATCCGTTCACTTAATTTAACAAGAGGAAAGTTACTTTTTCTATATTGCACCTCCTATTCAAAATTTGTAGAGTAATTTAGTATAATTGTTCTAATTTACATTTACTAGATAGTAATTTTAACCGTTATAATTAGTTCATAATCTTAAACTTCCCCCGTGGGATCGATATCCGTGACTCCATTAAAGCCATGTATTACTTGAACGATACATATACTTGTGTTGATAAAGAGTAACTTTGCTATTATTGAATATTTATTTTTACACTTGTTAACACTTATAAAGTTACGCATCCAACCTGTCAATGCCCACCAACACTGTTAAAGTATTGGAAATATCATTCCCTTGTCAGGGCTAAGGGAGCCGTTTAGATGTTGGGCGCTGACCCTTCCTCTCGTGGGTGTCGCTTCTTCAAGCTAATGTCTCCCAGATGGCATCCAACATTTGATTCTTCAGGTCTTGGATCTACTTGTTCAGAAACTCTATTGTTCATTTCATATTATTAGTGTCTCTTTATGAATTTCTTTTCTGTGTACTACTCATTTTCTTGTCTCAGGGCATGATCTAAACTTATCAAACCTCTTAGGATGTTAAATCCTGATATGCCAGTGAATCACACCTCAAGGATTAAAGTATAAGAAAGAAGGGAGTGTGAGAGCGTGATTGAGAGAGAGAGTGTGTGTGTGTGATTGAGAGAGAGAGAGAGAGAGAGAGAGAGAGAGAGAGAGAGAGAGAGGTGCACAATAATGAATAGTAAAATAATAATCACTTTCATAAAAAATGTCTTATTTATAAGGGAGATGATATATTAGTAACATGTTTGCCCCTAATTTAGGGTGTGTTGCGATATATTTTAGGTATTTTTTATGTATGGGTCTATGGCTTAACTACTTCTTGTCTCACTCGACTGAGCTCAATAGTATTTAGTTCGGTGAGGTATGCTCGTTCGATTGTTGATTCAGGTTGTTTGTCGGCTTTTGATTAAGTTCAGGTTGATAGGACTATCTCGATTGGTTAGAAATTGTTAATTGACTAATCTTGTTTGACTATCAACCTTCAATTCAAGTGTGGATCTCCTATTGGCTAAGCAACGCTAGGTTATCAAGTAGACAATGAATCAACGTAACCCGATGGTAGCTCACTCCCCAACAAGAAGAGCTAGATGGATGATTAGACTTATTATAACATAGCTACCTCTCGATCGATCCTTAATTAGGAGTTTCAGGGGGTCTGTGAGATGATTGATGGTATTGAGGATTTGAGTCTTTCCTCGGGTATGGTCTACCAAAAGCTTGATTGCTGCTTCGATAGGCCTTCTCATGGTGGTTGGCTTGCATGCATATGTCTTGTCTTGGTTCGATGCAAGTTCAATTCATTTGGACGTCTTCAATCTTATTTTTCCTAGCTCAGATGACTGCATTCGATCGACTTTAGCTCGGCTTTGGTTCAAGCTGCTATGTTCGGTTAGATGAGTGGGTCGTTTATTTCTCTGCTAGTGAGCCCACCTTGGTTGTAATTTTTTGTATCTTGTGTTGTTGAATCTCCTCAAGATTTACACAAGTTGGGATGGCCACAACTTTTTATAAAAAGAATTTTTAAATTACAGATAATTTTTAATTCTAGCAAATATATGTATATTTTTCAAATGACAACTTAGAACACATGATATATTTGGGAAGCCCACAGCTTTTTATAAAAAGAACTATAAAATTATTTTAAGGATGGTAACTTTTTGAAATAATTGTGGCTGTTATAAACTTTTTCCTTAAAAATTAAACAACAACCAAATGGGATATAACTTTATTTGGATTACGAAATATAACTTTTCTCCCCATAAATTTTTAAAAATCAACAAGAAAACAACAACCAAATGGGACTCTGATTACCATCTCAAAACTAATACAGCAAGAAAAATGTCTCAAACAAATCTTTATTTGCACTTTTAAATAAATAAAAAAATATATTTTATGATCCCATTAAAAAAATCATAGTATATACACATAAGCATGTATGTATGTATGTATGTGTGATTTCATGATTTACATTGCAAGCTAAATTTAGCACAACGAATCCTCACACTGAAATTACTTCTTCAGACCCTCACTGAAGAGAAGACATCAGCTCTGCAAAATGGACAGGTGCCGCGCGACTTCAACCACTTATCAATACAGGAAGCATGGAATCCATGGCCACAGTGCAACTGCCGGACTTCAAGGCTGTCCGAGAACGCAGAAAAGCACAGAGCACTCCTCCCCTTCATCTCTCTGCACCGGTAACTCCTCGCCGGAATATTCCGCTGCAACCTCTCGTTTCATCCTCCTGCTCACCAGAAGCTGCTTCAACGACGGCCCGAAGACAATCACAAAGGTGTTTATGAAGAGCGTGAAGAGCTGCCGCCGCGGCGGATCCGATGAAGAAGTAATAGTGCGCCGAAGCAGTCATGTCTGTTTCTGTGAGTTCTGTGAAGCTGTTGTAGTTTTTATAATGCGATTTGGGAAATGTACATTCATACCACATAATTCCTGCGAATTTATTTATATCTATATCATTTGGGAATTATAAAGTTATTCAAGAATGTTTTACTTGTAGATGTAAAATTTAAATGTTAGATATGTAAATATACAAAAGTATGAGTTATTATTAATAATGTGATTCTGAATATTTCTTAAGTAAGGCTTTATTTCTTATATTTTGTTATTTTAAATAAAGTAAAGGTTGATGAATCATTTCTTCACTATTGATGATGAGGTAGTTGCCACTTGCCAGGTTTTGAATGTGTCATAAACGACAAGTTGGCTTGCGTTGGGATAGATAGTTTGTTTTGAAAATTTTATTTATAATTTTGTTAAATCTAGATATTAAAGATTAGAATGCTGTAAATCTTGGCTTATTTGATGAAGGTACTCGAAGTTGTCTATGGAGGCCAACTTTTACTTAAACGTGGCAGTAAGTAACATTGTAAAGAGAAGCGAACCTCAGTAATTTATATTCCAACTGCATAATAGATATTTAATGGATATTGAATTTATTTGAAAACTTTGAACTCAACATATGTTGATATTTTATATAAGGGATGCTGATATTTTATAAAAGGGAATTCGTACATCGAAATGTATCCGTGGAACCATGCTAAAATCTAATTCGACTAAAAATGTTATGATAAATTCAAGAGGGTCCATTAGTGAAGGACTACAAAATCCCTCATCGTAGCAATAAAGAACATCATTGACTGAGGACAAAGTCTCGCGAATCTTGAACCATAGTCAATTGGATGTTGGCCGCTCGAACCAATGGCCCAGACCTATCTAGCAAGGGAGAGGCTCTAGCTGGATCCCTAATGGCCAAAAATTACGAAGTCGGCTATTTTAAACAAAAGATATGCCATATGAATACGTGCTTTAAGAAAGATGTAATTATCCTACTAAGAAGACAAAAATTCTCTAGTTTACTAACTTCAAACACCTAGCTCAGTGTGATCACAACTTTTATAAGCTAAATCCTAAATTCCAAATAGCAAGCAGAAAACACAACAAGATTTTTGAAAACTGGAAATAAAACTCTTAATCTTCTTCAAGAGGGATGAGACTCGTACATTTGTGACTCGAGCGTGGCGCGATTATGTGATTTTCCTAAGTGTTCCCTTACGCGAAAGCTATCAAACAAGATAATGCTTTCTCCTTAATCTTATGTCTTGGGCAGAAGAAGAATCAGAAACATATAAATTTATGTTTCACTTAACCCTATGGTGCTTCACAAGCTTTTTCAAATTCCCTATCAAGGTTGCAAATTCCTAACTAGAATATTCCTATTCACCATATTTTTGTGGTTAACTTATTGTTCCTCTACACAAAATGTAGAAGTCATAGTTCACGACAAACTTTAATATTCTAATTGACCATGTTAGGAGTAAATGGAGATAAGAAGGTTAACCAAAAATGTGGATACATAAAAAACTCAAAAAATTTTAAAAGGACATGTGAGAATGCCATAGAAAAACCACTATTCCTACATCACAAAAGAACTATAAAGACTTAACTACTCA
This sequence comes from Papilionanthe hookeriana x Papilionanthe teres, assembly GCA_022702705.1. Classification (NCBI taxonomy): domain Eukaryota; kingdom Viridiplantae; phylum Streptophyta; class Magnoliopsida; order Asparagales; family Orchidaceae; genus Papilionanthe; species Papilionanthe hookeriana x Papilionanthe teres. The sequence goes on along the minus strand of CM040424.1, from coordinate 105,151,685 downwards.
TGCAGAAATGAATCAAAACATGGAAATCCAATGGAATTATGATTCAAGAAGCATTGCAAAGTAAAAAACCAAATTACAACAAAAGTTCTCCTCCCCTCCATAACAACCAATTTCTCTCTCGCACAAGATTCATTAAATGAAAACAAAGAAAAATTGCCTTGAAACTTTGTCCCTCAATGAAAAAGAAGAGGTTCTAAGGCGCTCCAAAGAACTGTCCCTTGTAGAGAACCCTAGCCTCTAGCCTTTAAAGTACTTTATTCCCATCCAAAGTGACATATTTATAGAGACTGCACCACAAAGGCAAGAAAATTTCTTTTAAATCTAAACTCTGCATCGGGCGCTGGTGCACTGCACTTATGCGAATGAGGCGCAGATGTGCTTTTCATAGGGTTGGAAGGCGACAAAGGTGCTTTAACACTTGGGTTACAGGGCGCTAGGAACTGACTCGGGTGTGCTGTTATTTGGGCACATGCGTACTGTACACTCTGTTTCATGCACTACTAGAGTGGGGATAAGGTGCTGGTGTGCTTTAGGCCAGCACAAGCCCGCTTACTTCAATTCACTAGCATGGGTATGCTCCGATTTGGGACGCAGCTGTGCTTGCCTAAAAATGTTTTCTTTTGCTTTAAATTCCCTTCTTTTTTCTCCCTAGCGACCTAAAGCCCATGATATGCACAAATTGATAAAGATACCTTTCTCAATTGTCATAATATCAAAAAAATGCAAAAAAAATTGATAATAATGTAAATAATTTGTCTCATATTTCATTCAAATCAAATCCCCCAAACTTATGTATTACTTTCCTTTAAGTAATCCTATCACTTTAGCTCAAATTTTTAGAGAATAAGGTTTGGAATAACTTATAAAATGTCCTTGCATCCAATAATGTAGGGTGTAGATCTATTAAACCGTTGTGATTTCTATTCTTAATGGAAATTTTTGTAAATCCATAATCACTACTATCTTTCTTTCACCACCTTTTTTTTAAACATTGGTCTTCCTCAATCCACTTAATTTAGAGTGACTACGAGTCTTTTCATTAATCCCACGTGATTTTATAATCTTAGTTTTTGTTCAAAAAACAATTATCCCCTAATTTTTGTTGGTTCATTGGATCCCTCAATCTTCTTAAAAACAAGTAAGGGAGCTTTCATGAGGTTGGATTTGAATTGATTGCTCTGAAGCGTATTGGTTTAAGACACCTCAGAGGCACACTTCTGAAGAAGACCTAACAAAAGTAAACCACACAACCAGAGATTCATCTTGTTGTACCTATTTCGGTGTTCGCTTCCTCCTATAAGGGCAAGCCCCTCTTGTTAATTACATTTTAAACAACTAGCGTGCTTAAGAAAACTCTCGGTTAAGGTTGTAACTCCTTCTGAGAAAATTCAAATATTATTTTTTTCAAGTAAGGAGTTTATAAGTCATATCCTAAGGGTATCTAATGCTTGAAGACTTAGAAAAGTCCTGTCAAGATCCTGAACTATCTTGTGGTTTTATTTTGATGTCAATAGTTTAATTGAGGTTCATCCTCTGCTTCGTGTCATAAGTCGCTCCTACAAAATAGACTTAGCAAACCCTAATAACATGCAAAGTAAATTTAGGGTGACGTCCGCCTTTTATCTTCAACAGCCCTACAAAATAGAGTTAACATAAAATATGTTTATATTTGGTGATTTGGTTGTTTATTATTATTTATTTATTTAGACAACACAGATAAAATTCCCATGGCTTTCCATCATCTCGGGGTTTGGTTCTCTGATCCACTTAGTCTAAGAGGTGGTTAAAACTACTATAACTGGAAGATTTCTGTCAATAACCATAGGTTGCGTTGTTCAAGAGATCTTCATAGACTCAGGAAGCTGGGTTAAAGTTACGTTCAGTGATCTTCGTTCATTAATGTTTCATGTAAATTTTAATGTCATTTTCAGATTTTAGGATTTGAAAATTTTAAGTTGCGTAAGGCTTATTGGCTGATTAAATTTTTTTGTCATTTTGTGTTTTGCTTTTGTTGTTTGGAATGACTCAGTTAACATCCAATTGTTTCATCAACCCAGGAACATTGAGGTTTGCGGTTTGATTAGTCACAATTGACTAGAAGGAAGTTTTTTAGCAGCCATGGGTTGTCTCCTCCAAAATACATTCTCAAACCAATTACATTTTACGGTTCATGTTTAAGTTTTAGTGGCTTTTAGGGCGAATTTTATGTCGTTTCATTTATTTTGGTTTATACCTTATCCAAAATTTTCTCTGATTAAGGCTAAGCGTGAATTTTTTTTGAATGAGATTTCAAAGACTCCTTAACCTCCAGTTAGAGTTTAGTTAAATTTCGGTTAGCCTAAATGGGGTTGGAATGATTAGAAGAGAGTTTTAAATGATCTGAGTTAGTTCAAGTTCATTTCAAATCGATTTTGAATTGATTTAAGTCAACCAAAGTTTAATGGGATTGACCCAGGTTGGCTTAGTTTGACCGGGTTTAAGCTAAGACTGATTTTATTTAGATTAATATAGTGCAAGACCGAGCTGATCCAAATCAGGTTACGTTAACCTCGAGGTAACCTGGGTTAGGTTGGGTTGACTCAAGTTAAACTTCCTGAGTTACGTCAAATCTAAGTTAATTTAGACTCACCTAGAGTCTAGACTAATTTAGATTTGATTTACTCTGTAATCCAATTAAGTTTAATTTGAGTTAGACTTGAATTGATTCAAACTCGGTTTAAGTTAGACTTAAATTAAGTTTTATATGGAGTTCCGATCAGATTGATTCGAATTGATTCAAATTTTTGAAGTTGATTTGGGTTAACCCAGGTTGGGTTGGGTTAACCCACTACTTTAGTTAATTGTGTTAGCTTGAGTTAGGTCGGGTTGATCTAGTGATTGAAGCTGATTGGGTTAACCTGAGTTGGTTAGGTTGACCCGGTGAATAAAGTGATTTTGGTTACCCGAGTTAGGTCGGGTTGACCCACTAAATTAGGTGGATTGAGTTAACCCAAGTTAGGTCAGGTTGACCTGGTGAATCAAGTTGATTTGGTTAACACGAGTTACGTCGGGCCAACCTAGTGATTCAGTTGTCTGTGTTAACCTGAGTTAGGTTGGGATGACTCAGTGAATCAGGTTGATTAGGTTAACACGAGTTAAGCAGGTTGACTTGGTGATTTAGTTGATTGGGTTAAACCGAGTTAGGTTGGGTTGACCCAGAAATTCAAGTTGATTGGGGTAACCTAGGTTAGGTCAAGTTGACCCAGTGAATTAAGTTGATTAGGTTAACTTGAGTCGGATTGGGTTGACTCGGTGAATCAGTCTGATTTGTGTCTAAGCTATGTTAGTCCTAGGGTGGTTTGAGTTGTAGTTAGGTTTAAATTGGGTTAGAACTAAAGAGGTTCATGTTGAACTAGGTCTAGGTTAGGTTAGATTTTTGGTGATTTGATTTTGCCAAGTCTAAGTTGGGTTAGACCTACAAGGGATTGAGTTGTGGTTAGGTTTAATTTGTGTCAGAGCTAAGGGATTTAGGTTGTGTTAGGTTAAATTTTGGTTAGACCTAATAGGGTTTGGGTTGTGTTTAGGTCAATTTTAGGTCAAACATGAGGGTTTTAAGTTGTGTGAAGTCTAAGTTGGGCTAGACCTAATAGGATTTGAGTTGTGGTTACTTCCAATTTAGGTTATAATTAAGAGTTATAGGTTGTGTTAGATCTATGTTGGGCTAGTCCTCGTAGAGTTCGAGTTGTGGTTAGGTCTAATTTAGGTAACCTAGAGGTTTAGGGTTTAGGTCTTATTTGGCTTACACCTAAGAGGATTTATGGTTTAAGTATAGTTTGGGTTAGACTTAAGAGGTTTAGGGTTTAGGTATAGTTTGAGTTAAAACTAAGAGAGTTAGGGCGTAAGTCTAAGTTTAGGTCAGACCTAAGAGGGTTAGGGTTTAGGTCTAATTTTGGTTAGATCTAAGAGGTTTAGGGTTTAGGTCTAATTTGGGTTAGACGTAAAGGAGGCCTATGTTGAACATGAGCAAGGTTAAATTTGTTTGAGGCTTAGACTTGACCTCCATTGGATTGGGTCCAACTGTGAATCCACTTGGTTTTGGTCTAATTTTGGCTTAACCTAAACTAAAGTCAAGTTCAAATTCCCCTGCTCATTAAGGATGTTTCATGGTTACAGGGAAAACCATGTTGTTAATCCCATAAGACCCCTATTAGGTTAAGCTCGTAAGGTTGAATTTTGGTCTAATTTATGCCAACTTGTAAAATTTAATTTTATAATTTTACTCACAGTTTCCTAATTTTTCATTTTAGGGTTTTCAAGGGTGTAAATTATCATTTCAGAGCTTAATTCCACTGCCATATGTTTTCTTGTTAATTTCCATTTTAATTTACAATTTTTAGATTTTTATTGCAATTTTTATAATTATTTTTCTATATAATTACATTTTTGGATAGAAAATTTTTTATTTTAGGGTTAGGGAGCCTTTATGACTTTGGAAAAATCAGAGGAGGTTCCCAAAGAAGAGATGAATTTCCCTAAAAATTTTAGTTTTTTTGCATTATAATTAATTTTTAATAATTAAAATACTTTCTTGAGTATTTGAGTAATTAATAATTACTTATAAGTTAATTATTTTCAATTTTATTTTTATTATTTTCTCTTCTGTTTCCTGAGACCAGAGGTATTTTTATTTTATTTTGTGACTTTTTGACCTAATGTTATGTATTTTAAAACTTTTAGGCATTTCTGAACTGAATTAAATAAGAGGGAATTTCCCCTTATCTAGTTCCATGTTGTCAAAAGCCCACGTGGCCACTGCCAATTCAATGTGCTTTCCATGTCATTGTTGTGCTGCCCACGGTTAGGTGCTCCCCATCTTGTTGTTCCGTGGGTTGACTCAATCCACATTGTTCGTTTCTAATACACGAAAATGAAAGATAATTGTTCATCATCTCCACGGGATTGAGTGTCGAGAACTGTTCATGATCAAACCTAGTGATCTCACTCGTTTCTCAACCAGTTCACGCTGGTTTGTTTCTATAACTTCATCTAGGTTAGATGAATCTATATATACGGTTTAATGGGCATGCATTGTTCATTTGATTCATAAAAGACCAACCTGAGATAAATTTTTAATGATTTTGATACAAACCTAGTCCCAAGAGGTGAGGCCTCAAAGGGCTTGATAGAGACGATCGCCTTGATGCCACGAAACTCCTTCTTGCCTCAATTTGACCTGAATTTGGCTTTAGCTATGAGCTAGACCAATTGGTGCCACAGTTTGGTGTTGGAATAGGTTAGGGGCCTCAAGAAGGCTCAATTTTGATTGGAGAGATTTTCTTAAGGCTTGGTGAAGCTTATGGGAGAGTTGTTTTTGCGTTTTGGTGAAGCTTGTGGGAAACAATTTAACTCCAAGTCAAACCATTCAATGAACCATAAGAAATAATACCTTAAACCATTATGTTTGACCTCAAAACTTAATTATAGAACCCCTTATGTGTCCTTTACTAACCAATAAAAAGGTCTATGTTGGTTAGTTAGTCTAATCACATTAAAATTTAAATTTAAATCATCAAATCAAATTAAAAATATTTCATGATTGACTCCATTGTAGAGTAATATTTTCATATTTCAGGGTGATATACTATTCTTGATCTTATATATGATCACAAATGAGAAATTATTAAACATTATGTGGTTTGCACATTTCATCCCTGATGGATATCCCCTCTATGCATAGGCATCAAATTATTGAAGTTCAAGATTACATAGAAGTTGATGTATGTAACCTTTTCATGTTGAGTACTGTGCGACTTTTTTAATTTGCCAAAATTTATGAACTCAGATATATATATATATATATATTGATTTAGTTTTATAATGAGTCACACATTAAATGTAAGTATACGTATTGCTCAAGTAATACAGGGCTCTAGTGGAGTCCTGGATATCAATCTCACAGGGAGGCTTTAATTTTATGGCGTAGCATAGAAATCACTTATCGAATCACAACACAATTGCAAGTAAGTTCAATTCTTAAAATAAAGACAAACAATTGTAGTTACTATTTCTACCAAAATACATTCTAAACTCTAGCAAGTTAAACTAACACAAGATTAAGTTTATAATAAAGTTCAGTTGCAAGAAAGAGTCTTCCTCCTTTCCAATCATAATGTGATGATTATTTTGACATAGATCAGTGATGCAAATGTATTATGCCAAATAAGAGCATTCTAATTCTTTACCCATATTTCACCGTATAAAGAACATTGGCTAAACCTAAGTTTAGTCCCCAAATCCGTGGTTAGGCTGGGAGGATAATGGCTCTCACTCCAGAGTTCCCAATTCCCTTCGCCTGAAGGCTAACTCTCGCTTCAGTTTCCAAACATTATGACCAAATTGAGAATTTCAGCCTGTCACTCTGAAATCTCTAATTCTACGCTCATCAAAGAATATTTCCCTATTTATTTTCACTCAATCCCCATGAACTACGTCTCTCATTCATGGACATTGAATGTGACCTTCACCTTTATTGTGGAACTCATAATCTTTTCGGAAAATATGTTTCCCAACAAGTTTTAACAATTCAATTGGCCAGATCAAAAAGTAAATGAAGTTCAAAGTGAAAAGGTCCTCACAAATTCTCCATAATAAATCGACAATCATTTTCATATCACAACATCAACACATCACATGAAAAAGACAAAAACAACAAAATCTACTTAAGACTCATGAAGAAAGATGACAAAACATGGATTTTATATATAAAAACAATGTCATACAAACAGAGTAAAGTAAAGACAACTTATCTCAAACTCTTCCCTAAGCGAATCTTAAGCAATTCCTTTGACTCCTCTTCTTTCTTCACAACAACAAACAATTCTTTCTTTAGATAAGTAAGGAAGAAGAAATCTCTCACTTTCCATCTCCTCTCACACTCCTTAGAAGAGAAAACACAAAACCTAGATTTCCTAAACTAAATGAGAAGACACTCTCGCTAAACTCTCTCTATACTCTAAACTCTTCTCTCCTCTTCTCCTCTTCTTCAAACTTGGCTTCAAAAGAGTTTAAATTCGGCCAAAACTGAATTCCCAAGAGTTTCTTCTAGCAACCCTTCAAAATCCGGTCAAATACATTGAATCTAGTTTAAAATCGGGATAGGACGCGGTCCGGTGCTGGATAGGACGCCGTTCGGCACATTATTCCGCCAAAACGATCACAACTCTCTGCAAAATAGCACGGTCCGGTGCTGGTGACAGTGCCGTTCAACGCTAGTTCAATAAAATGCACTCTTGTCCCTTTTTTCTCCAAATTTGCTCATTTTCACTTCCTTTTGCTCCAAAGGCCTAAAATCATTGTACCTGCATGGAATCATAAAAAATATATTTCTTTAAAGTGTAATATCATCAAAAATAGGTATGAAATGAATAATAAAAAACTATCAAATTTTTATTGGATCAAGATCCCCCAAATTTAACTATTATTTATCCTGAAGTAATTTTAGTTGATACATAAAATAATGATCCACTGCAATGAACTTTCTTTCTAGAATACATTACATCACATATACTAATCAGAAAGAGTCTCAGGTACATCTCATATACAAAACACAAATACCTAACGAAGTACAATGAAAAATAAACTAAAACTACCAATCATCTTCTGCAGGAGCTCCACCATCATTAGGTCCTTCAGGCTGGTATGGAGTATACTCAGGGTAAGTAAGAAATACAATACTAGTGTCTCCACTGAAAAATCTCATCTGTGCGTCATGATAAGCTATCTCATAATCTCTCCACTGCAAATGATAATCATCATTTATCTTATTCATTGCTTCTAGTCCCTCAACTCTAGTGTTCAACCTTTCCAATTGATCCATAACATCATGCAGAGTAGGCTCTCTAGATGTAGATGGTCTTTCTTGACTAGAAGAAGGCTCATCAGCTTTCTTACTCCACTTCCATCCTACATGGACTTCATAGGTTTTCAAATTTAGTTTAGTAATGGGCTTCAAGGGATGGACTACCTCATCATTATCTTCAACTGTTACTCCTGACTGAATACACAAGTCATGAATCAGGCTGGGGTGTCCCAGTCCACCTGTAGTCTCTCCTTTTGAACTTGTCAAAGTACTTTTATGAATAATAGCCCCAATATTTATATTCTTCATGTCCTGAATACAGTAATTCAGAATAACTCTATCTACAGTAACCTCACAGTGATGGTTGGTAAGCAAAAGTCTTACAGAAATGAAATTGTGCCAGGCTTTTGATACAGGATTCAAAGTAGAAAAGGGAAAGTTAACTTTTAGCATTTGTTTAACCTTCCACTCCCCTTTTCCATTAGTCAAGAATTTTACAAAAATATCCAATGCTTCATTCGTAATAGAAAATTTTTCATATTCACAAGAAAAAATGTGCTCTTAACTGATAAAATGCATTAATGCGAGCAGGGGTGAATTCAACCATTTGGCCTCTAACCATTATGTATTCACTCTCAGAAAAATACAGATTTGCATAAACATCTCTAACAATTCCCAGCATCGTAAAATTCTCCCTTTGACGATTCGTAAAAAGTTCTTTAAGCATACCTCCAGGATTTGCAAAAGCTTTATCTTAAATACATTTCTTATTGCTAAGAAACGTACTAAAGCGCGAATAAGCCTTAAAATTCACAAATTTTCTTTCATCAAACTCAAATTTTCTCTTCCCCTTTGAAGTTATTGGAGCAATTTGTCTAAAAATACCAAATTTATCCAAATCAATTTTAAAATTGCAATATAATGAACTACAAGGTAAATTTAAAAAGTTAAGAACTCAAAATCCATGAAAAATCTCCAAAGTTTCTCCAAAAACTTTAAAATTTCAAATCTTCCTAACGTAAGATATTTCCATGGTCAAAATTGAAATATTTTAGGTTAAAGTGTAGCTCTTACCAAGAGAATATGAAATTTGAACTTTTCTGGACACGAAATCGCTTCAAATCCAAATTCTAGTGAGCCCTAGGTGCAAAAATCGATCTTGGCTGGAGGTAGAAGAAGATGATTTGCGATAAAATGGCGGGTCCCAGTGTTAAATCACGAAAATTTGGAGTTTCAGGCCTTTTTCCTGGTCGAGCGTTGTCCGGTGCTAGTGGCAGCGCCGTTCAGTGCATTTTTCTGTTCTTATGGCAAAACTCTTTGTCTTTTGGCGCGGTTCGGCGCTGGTGACAGCGCCATTCGGCGTCAATTCAAAAACCGGGCTTCTGATTTTCTTTTGCAATTTTGATCTTTTCATGCCCGCTCTGACGTCTAATTAGTCTAATTAAGCATTGAATAACGTTCTAAAGCCATGACAAATGATATATTTTAACACAAACAACAAAAAAACATCACTTTCATATATAAAATCCAAGTTACAAACACATACACATAACACTAAACATTACACATCGTCAAGCCATATAATTCTAAAATTCAGTGACAGTCACAAGCACAACACAATAATGCTGCAAATTAGACAAGAAAGTAAGTCCAAATATAACATTCAAGCAAAACAAAGCAAAGCAATCAGATACACAAACACAGAACTACATTAATCAAGTTTTCATTCTTCCACAGAACTATCATCAACTCTAAGATCTCCAATTGATTGGCCGTGAACGAACAGATTGTAGAATGGATTAAACGGAAACTCTTCAATAGAATCCTCTTCAATCCAACCTTTCCTTTTCATCAACCGCATTAAACTTCCTTCAAGATATCCAGAATGATCAAAGTGCTCCTTCATTCTCTAATCCAGATGATCAAAGAAATCAGATAGATTGTTGATTGCATTCTTCAGGTGTTATACTTCCTTCTCCAATTTCTTAATTTTCTTCAAGATAATCTGTGAACTTTCAGGAAAGTAAGGAGAAATAGATGTTGACCTCTGAGATGGTTGATCTTCAATAATACTCATGTCATTCATATCACCAACAGCCTAGTTACTATATGCATATGCTGGGACTATAGGCTTCCAAGGTAGAAATACTCTTTCCCAGTTCTCATATGACACTTATGATTGACTGCAAAGGAGAAATATGGTGGAAGGATTTCCAAGCACATTGATTCGTGAACAATCAATCCCGAAACAGATTTAACAATTATTGAACCAACATCAATAGACATCCTTAATTGAATACAGTAGTTCAGAATAACACACTCCTTTGTTACTTTACTTATTTTCATAGTTGGGAGTAATTTTGCACATATGAAATAATGTAACTGTTTCGATCTAGGATTTAGCAAAGGTGGTCGAGAAATTTACATACCTGCTATCTCTTATCTCCCATTCATCACTTTCATCCGTCAGATATCTGTATATATCATTCATATTGTCCTTCATTGGGGCAAAGTTCAAATAGTGGCAGATTGACACATTTTCAATCATGTATAAATCATTAATCTTTGCAGGAGTAAATGTGACAAACCTAACTCGCACATAGACTGATCTTTGGTTGACTACATGAAGATTTGCATAGAACTCCTTCACAACCGGGAGAACTACGATGGTAGTAGTATAACACAATACTTCTCAACTTCTCTGAATAATAATTTCATCAATTCTAGTGGTAGTAGAGTTCGTACTTCGATTCACAAAGCCTCTCTCCTTAATCAACCTCATTTTTTAGATATTTTTGTTGAACAGACACTGCATTTCAAAACTGACAAACTTTCTATAGCTGAAAACTTAAAATCTTGAAGTTTCTATCGAGTTGGAATCCATCTGGACAAGAATTGGGATCTTCCTCTTCATTCTACTGGTAGTTCCTGTGTCTAGGGGCAGTTTTTGGGAGTTCTAATGGAAGATTTACCACCTAGAACCACCAAAACTTGAATTTAAAGAAGAGAAACGATTTTCTGAACAGCGGCGCTGATAACAGCGTCGTTCGGTGCTAGTTCAAATTTTGTCAAACTTCACATCGTCCAAATTCTTTCCAAACTTCGATTCGATTCATTTCTTAAATGTTGTTAATGATATTTAAGGAAGAATAAGAGTTAATTAAGTAACAAAAAAACACAAATAACACCTCAAACAAAGCAAACACTCAATAACTATGGGTTGCCTCCCACAATGCACTTGGTTTAACGTTGTCAGCTGGCTTGAACCGCCCCACGCGCTGTGCATAATTTTAATTTTTCGTAATAAGTACATAATGTATTCTTTACTCGCGGAGTTACTATTCAACGCAAGTATACTTATCGTTCAAGTAATACAGGGCTCTAGTGGAGTCTTGGATATTGATCCCACAGAGAATATTTTAGAATATTTTAGAGGCTACGAACTAGGAATATAGAAACTAATTCAGAATCACAACTTGTAAATCAAAATTTCCTATCAATTCTATGTTTGGTTACTGAATCTGCGGCTAGGCTGGGAGGATACCGGCTCTCACTTCGGAGCTCCCACATTCCCCTCACCTGAGGGCTAACAATGTACACTTCAAAGACTCCAAACGATAGGACCGAATTGAGGATTTTAGCTTGTCACTCTAAAATCTCCAATTCTACGCCCGATGAATATTATTTCCCTATTTATTTGCACCCTACTTCCGAGGATTTTGATCTCCCTGAATCTCGGATGTAATCTTTACTATAGTTGTTAAGTTCAACATATTTTAACTAATCAATTAGCCAGATTAAAAGTAAATTAAGATCTAAGTAAAAGATTATCACAACTTCTTTTAAAGTTTTCTTAGCACACTAATTCAATTTACTATTTCACAAAAATATCAAGACAAGGAGAAAGACAGAAAAACTACTCAGAATTCATGGAGAGGATATTATAATACTTGGATTTCATATATAAAAATAAAGTGCTACAGACTAAAATAAATAAACATAACTTATCTTAAATTCCTCCCCAAGCAAACTCCTTGAAGTTCATCTGAATCTCTTCCTTTCTTTACAGTACACAGAATTCTCCTTCGAAACGGCAATGAAGAAGAGATCTCTCACTTCCCTTCCACTCTTACAATCTCTCGAAGAATTCCTCAAAAATTTCACTAATTTGAACTCACTGTCTAACTAACTAAACTCTAAATGGACTCACTAGACTCACACACTTAACTCTTTAATGGATACAAATGAACGCTAATGGAACCAATTGGACGCTAGTGGACCCTTTTTTCGGCCCCAAATTGTTCCTTTTAAAGTAAATGAAGAGTCTTCAAGAGTTTTCAAGCATCCCTTCGAAAATCGTCCACATTCAATGCATCTTGTGAAAGACCTGTTGATCCCGCCGTCAGCTGCCTCGAGCTCGCCGTCGGCGGCTTTCTAGAATACTTAGCCTTGGACCCCTTCTGAATAAGCCCCGCTGTCGGCGGCCTCGATCTCGCCATCGGTGGGCACCCATGTAATATAATCTGAACTCTCGGGAAAAAACACACCGTTGGCCCATCGACCTCGCCGTCGGTGCCCTAGATCAAATTTTCATAATTTTGTCCTTTTTGCTCCAAATTCGCGCCTTGTGGCATATTTTCGCTTCGTTGTCCATAAATCAACATATCTGTAGAAAAACACCAAAAATACCCTTCTTTAAAGTGCAATATCATCAAAATCAATATAAAATAGGCATGAAAATCTTAACATTTTTTTCTTGGGTCAAAATCCCCCAAACTTAACTATTACTTGTCCTCAAGTAATTTTTAGTACTACATAAAAGTTATGATTCATTGTGGTAAAGTTTTGAATTCAAAAATACTATAATTTTGATTTGAATAAATATTATAGCAAGAATTTTGAGAAAGATTTTCAAGTAATTAGATTAATTCTGCAGATGTAAGGCTATCTAGTCATCAAGTCTAAGAGTTCTAGTTTTCTAATCATTTCAAGAATGACTATATGTTGTGATATCAATTCACTTGGAATATTCAGAAGATAGGAAATTTGTGAGAACACTACTAGTAAAGAAACTAGTCATAAATATAAAGTTCAGAATTGTTTTTAGTTTTCCCTTTAGGTTAATCAAGTGAAGCCAATTTTTTATAAGACATATCATCAAGCTTCTCCTCACTTACTTTCTCTTTTTCTTTTTTTCTTTTGGATTGATTTTTAATCCTAAATATTTTTCTTTTTTTTCTTTTTAGGGATTGCTTTTCAATCCTTTTCTTTTTCTTTTTCTTTTTCAAGTGAGGATTACTATATCTGGATAGCCTGTTAATAATTTTGAACTTCACTCTTCTTTTCCTAAATTTGAAACTTTAAAACATTTTTTACCTTATATATAATTCTTAGTTTTTACATCATTGAGTCCCAATCTTTTCTTTCTCAACTAAATTCCTAAGATTCTTAATATTTCAAAAAATAGTTTTCTTTATTTTAAATACTTAACTATATTCATATCCACTTATATCAAATATCTTAAGCTACAAAATCAGTTTTTATTACCAAAAATATTTCTTTAAATCTTTTCTAATATTTAGATAAAATCTAAATGTAGTTATTTAAATTTAATTTTATCACAAAAATTATATTATAAATTTTTGAAAATATGTTAATTGAGAACACATAATAGTTAAAAATTTTCTCACCCCCCCCCCCAAAACTTAAAGTTTTCCATAATAGAAATAATGCAGGGTGGAAAGAAAAATTTTAAATATAAAAAATTCATACCTTTGCACTTTAGGTATTTTTGTCTTTTTGAAATTTTGCAAGTTCTTCTAAAAAATTTTTAACATCAACTAACCTGTAATATTAAAAACTTTTCTACACATATAACAGAACAGATAATTTGCTGGGGTGATCAAATTTTAAAACAAATATGTAAAACAAAACATTAACAACAATAACTAACTACACTACAAAGGACATATGCATTTCACAAAACATAATAACAATCTACTATTTTTAACTTAAAAGTTCACAATTACAGTTAAAATCACACTCTATCACAGTCCAAAAATAAAAATACAAACTTCAAAACTATACAAATATCTCAAAAACAAAACGTAGTCCACAGAATACAATTTACATAAATGAAAGTGCTATAAAAAAATAAACAAATACATCACATCACATCACAATCACAAAGATCAATCTTCAAAATCCCATGCTATGTCCTCATCTCCCTCGTCAGCAGGAGGATTGGGCTGATAATGAGTATAACGGGGGCATTCTGGAAAAATGACATCAGGCTCTCCTCTGTAGTATCCAGCCTGAGCATCATAATAAGCCCTCTCAAAATCAGAGTGTCGCTGAAGATACTCACTATCGTGATCATGTCTTCGCTCTAAGCCTTCAATCCTATGATCAATACTTTTCAGTTTCTCATCTAACTTCTCGAAACATTTTCGCTGCAGGGTCATGGCATTCATCAGATAATAAAGGGTAGGGGAACTAGATGCAGGAGGGTCGTAGCTAGTAGAAGGGATGTCTCTACTAGTAGAAGGTGCCTTTGTCCTACTCCCAGTTCTTCATTCCTCATGGGATTCATAAGTTTTTAAATTTGCTTTACTAATGGGTTTCATCGGTGATGCGATGCGACTTTATATATGCTTTTAAATACAAGAATTTGATACCACTTTTTAGAATATTTAATTCCTGGCAAATGGCTTCAAAAACTTGATGTGCGATGTTTACTTTTACTTATGAATTTATATTTAGATTTTATAATAATTATTGTAAAAGTCACAATTTTAAACGCAAGTATACGTATCGTTCAAGTAATACAAGGCTCTAGTGGAGTCCTGGTTATCGATCCCACAGGGAAAGTGTTTTTATTAAAAGTAAGAAATGTAAGAAATATTTTAGAAATTTTCAAATTAAAAGTAATTTATATATATATAAAATTTTATTTATGTTTTTTTATTTTCAAACTTAATTTACTAATAATTTTTACTATAAGCAAGTAAGCAGTAAGCAGTAATTAAAATTCAATGCAAGTATAAAACGACTTTCTCCTTTTCAACTAATCCAAAGATTTTTAGAATAATTATCTTTTGTGGGGAATTTAGATTATGATATTGTACTAAATAGAAACATTCTTATTCTTTAACCTTTGGTCCAGGTGCAAAGAACATTGACTAATCTATAGATCGGTTCAGGATGTTTTATTAGTAGAATGGGTTAATCTAGGCTCACACTACTAGATGTCCAAGGTGGCTATGGTCGGCCCTACCAGTGACCTGTTGCTTTTCTATAAACCAAATTATTAGAATTTAGTCTGTCACTCTAAAAACTAATTAATTCTATGCCCAATAAATAATAAATTCCTATTTATTTGCACTTCACCTTAAATAACCCGCATAAAGCCTTCGACTACACAAGGATTCATGTGATATCTACTAGTTGAGAATTTATCTCCGAATAGCTCTCAAAATTCTTCAACAGGTTTAAACAATTTAAATGGCCAATTTAAATAGTAAACTAAGATCAGGTATTAATATCATCACAATGTTTTAAATATTTTAAATTTAATTCTCCTACAAAATTTAATTAATTTATTATCTTTTCATAGTTGATAGAAGAAAGATAACTAAGTACTCAAAACACATTGAAATCACACAACAAAACATATTTATAAAACTTTGAACCAAGGTATAAATACTTATCTGAAGTGTTCCTTCAAGTGATTCGCTAACTTCTACTGATTCCAAAGCAATGATGAAAGACTCCAATAGCAACAACACACAATAAATACTCACAATAAACTCACTAGATACAAAATAAAGTGGCACCCTAAGTGTGGAAGAGACTAAAAAACTAAGAAAAACTAGAGGGGAGATAGAAGGTGCTCTAAGGGGCCCTTTTCTCTGTAGAATGGGCTCCTATTTATAGAGCTCTGAATTTGACTAGGGGTTGCTTAAGGCACCCCTTCAAAATTTGTCCAAATTCAATGCATATTCTAGAAGGTAACTATCGCGCCTAGGCGCTAGGATCTGGCACCTAGGCGCCAGGATCCGTGACCAGGTCTTCACACCTCTTCACTTTGGATCACACCTCTTCGCGATTAAAACTGTTTCCTTGTGTCCAAATGCATTGTATCACATGTCCTATAAATTAGGAGTAACATCCAGCCTTCTATAAGCCCCAATAACCGCTTAAATCCTTCAAAATAACTCCCCAAGATCATCAAAAAATCTTAACAGTGTCTGTATCGAGTTGGCGCTTAGGCGCCAAATTCTGGCGCTGAGGCGTCAGGCCAATAATTCCATTATTTTGCTCCATAAGCCCCATTTTGCTCCATTTTGCTCCTTTTTCCTTCTTTTTCCTTCTTGGACTCTTTTTTAATCATCTACATCCAAAAACATGAAAATACCTTTCATTAAAGCATAATATCCTTAAGAATTGAATCATAAATAAGGCATAAAAATGGGTATTTTTTAGGTAGATCAAATTCCTCCAAACTTAAACGTTACTTGTCCTCAAGTAACTCTTTTAATTACATAAAATTGATAACATTTGGAATGAAGTTAAAATATTTAGGATTCCTTATAACTTTTGGTTTTATAAATGTTTTAGGAAATATTTAACTAAATTTCACTAATTAAGTTTAATTTTAAGAATTAAAGAATATTTAACTACCAAATCATAAGACTTCCAAATTTTCATTTATTTCAAGAATAAATGTAGTTTATCATATTAAGGTCACATAGATAATTTACAAGAAAAATATTTTCCTGAAATATTTATCTAGTAAAAATATTTGTACATAGAAATTAAGTTAAAAATGTAATCAGTTTTCTTTCTATAAGATAATTCAAGTGAAGCCAATTTTGATTAGGCATTTCCTCAAGTTTCTCCTCACACTCGTTTTTTTTTTCTTTTCTTTTTTTCTTTTGGATTGTTTTTCAATCCTTTTTCTCTTTTTTTTTTTCAAGTGAGGATTACTATTTTTGGATAGCCTGTTAATGATTTTGAACTTCACTATCCTTAACTTATTTTCAAAAACTTATACATTCTTACTTAATAAATATGACATTTTTAATAATTTATTATTTTTCAAAACTTATTTCAATCTTTTCTTTTTCAAGAAATAATCTTGATTCCTTAGTATTTCAAAAATACAATTCTCTTTACCATAAATAGAAAAATTTTGATCTTATAATTCTTTAAGTTAAATAATTCTTTTCTTAAAATCAATCAAAATTTTTGAAATTTTAGTTAAGTTTACTAAATTATTTATAAATTCGAAAATTTAGGTAATCTTAAATAGATTTTTCATTCCTTATGTTATGTTAATATATTTTTAAAGAAAATACTAGTTCATTAAGGACAAATAATATTTCAAAATTGATAAATTTTTTCCCTTCCCCCAAACTTCAGCTTTAGTATAAATATGAATCATGAAATTTTCTAAAGCATGAGAGAATGAAATAAACAAGAATTAATCTAAGTACAATAACGATGTAGAAAGGAAAAACTAACTTCTACTTCTACACATGCTTTAATATGAATATAACAGAAATGATTAAGCATATATAGAAAAGTTTTGTAGAGCAGGAGTTAATTTCTAAAAAATCTTTTTATTTTTATTTTTATTTTTGAACATGCAAAATTACTAACTATTCATGAACACTAAACAGTAGGCTGAAACAAAAATAAACTTTTATAAAAATTCATTCATATTTCAGTCTTAAACACACATCAGATAATCTAAAAACAGTTTCAACATAAAAAGTTCACATCAACACTAACAAATAACATCACACTAAACAGCAAAAGAAACAAGAAACACACTCAAAACAGAATCAACACATCTCCAGAGGTAAGTCAAGCTACTAATCACTATCTGTAGCTTCATCATCGTCGTCACAAAAAGAAAACTCCATAACCTTCGGATCAACATATGGTGAATATCTGGGACAAGTAGGGAACTGAAGATCGTGCTCACTCTTCAGAAATCTCACTAAAGACTCAGAATACTCAGCATCGTAATCACTCTTTCTTTGTGTATACTCAGAAAGATGATCGATCATCTTATCGATCGTATCTACTCTACAATGAGTTAGGAATAACTCATTCTGTTGCTCTATAAGCTTATCATGCATGGATTCCCAAAAAGTAGATGGTGGCTCAATGGAAGTAGATGGTCTAGAAGTAGAAGCTCCATCTGAAGTAGGTAATGAACCAGAAGGTGCAGTAGAACTCTTACCTCGAAGTCGATCATAGATACTGACACTCTCTCTTCCTATAGGCTTTGTCGACTTGAGTTTTTCCTCAGAAAGCTCAGTAACTACTTTAGCACTTTGACATAAAGTATAGATCAGAGATGGAAAACCAAGTCCAATAGAAGTGCTAAAACGAGCAGTAGCCTCTACATAATCATAAATAATGCTCCCTACATCAATGGGCTTCCTCTCTTAAATGTAGTAGTTGAGGATAGCTTTATCTTTGGTAACCTCGCTCAGATGATTGGATGGAAGAAGAGAGCAGAAATAAAGTAGTGTCATGCCTTTGAAACACCATTTAGCTTAGAAGATAAAAAATTTACCCTTTTTCCGTTTCGAATCTTCCAGGCTCCAGTACTATCAGTCAGGTAAGCAATGATCATATCCAAATCTCCCTCATATGGAGATAATATGGAGTAATAGCACTCAATGTCTGGCGGCAGGTGATACACCTAAAAAATATAGTATTTTTATGCACATTTTTATACCTATTTTTAATGATATTGCACTTTAATGGAAGGTATTTTGTGTTTTTCTTGCAGGTATGATGAAAATGGATGGTCATGATGAAAGGATCAAAATTGGATCAAATTTGGAGCAAAAAAAATGAAAAATGAAAATTTGGACACTAGCGGCTAAGTGCCGCTGGGCCGGTGCTTAGCCGCCATAGTTAAAAATAAAATTCAAATGAATTTGGCGCCAATTTCAAAGGGGATGGGATGCAACTCTTGGTGGTAACTTCCATAACTTCCTTTGGGCTGCAAGTTTGAATGAAGGGGTGCGTTCCTTGGTAGATACATTGAATCTGGACACATTTGAAGAGATACCAAGGCACCTTTTGGTTTACTATTTAAAGAGAGTCTTAGGAAAGATAAGTGGAGGCTCTTCCTTTGCATTTTGAAGGGTACTTCCACTGCTCTTCCACTTGCATTTTAAAGAGAGTTTTTACAGTATTTTACTTTTATTTTGTTAGAGTTTTTATTAAGATTAGGGGTAGAGAGTAGAAAGGAGAAAAGGGTCGGAGTGAAGTCTTATTCTTCCCACTTCTTTTCTTTCTTTTAGTTTAGTTTTTATTGAAGTCTGAAGTCTGTATTCTGAGTCATCAAAGTTGGGTGACTTGCTCTGAGGAGTAGTTTAGCGAAGAGTCAAAGTTTCAGAGGAACTTTCTGAGTCTTGTGGAGAGGATTTTCAGATAAGTGTTTACTTTTGTTCTTACATTTAGTTTTTAATTAAAACTTGTTTTCGTTTCTTGTTTTTCATATGGTTTTTAATTTCAAATCAATATGTTTTTGTATTTTCTCAATGCATTCTGAGTAGTTTACTTTTTCTTAAATGGATAAGTAATTAATTTATAGAGAATTGTTGTGGAACGTATAAGTGTTTAAAAGTTGGAAGAAGTAGTGTAGATTGATTCTGAAAACTTTGTTTACTTCTTAATTTGGCCTATTAAGTTGTAGAATTTCTTGAGATTATGTGCGGTATTGTCTCATAAAAGTTAGTAAGAATCACATGCAATTATATGGGTGAGAATTGTAGTCCATATAATTAAATGTAATATTATAAGATATTTTTATGGAAGGGAGTCAAATTAGAGGATTTTAGAGTGACAGGCTAAAACCCCTTAATTTGGTTTGAAGTTTTGAGTTTTGTTATGAGAAGTTAGCCCCCAGTTGGTGGGAATCGAGGGAACTCTAGAGTGAGAGACTGGTATCTTCCCTGCCTAACCATGTTCAAAATGATAAACATTTCAAATTAACATATGTTCTTTATAGAACCATGTAAGGGTAAAGAACACATTTGCTTCTATCTGTCACAATAAATTTAAATACTTCCACAACAATACTTTAATAATTATTACTACTTCATAAAAGGAAAGAAAAAGAAATTCTAGATAATAGTGTTTTACATACAGTGTTATTAGTTATTATAATTTTAATTTCTTGCATAACATTTTTTTAAGGAAATTTCAAAAGACAAATCAACTTTCAAAACTTTTCAAAATCAAGACATACTTTCAAAAACCATAAAAAAGGTAAAAAAATAAATTTCTGATTTCTTTAAAGATTTTCAAATTTTCCCCGTGGGTTCGATCTCTCGGGGCTTAATCAGAAAGTCCTATATTACTTGATAAACGATACGTATACTTGCGTAGTATCCTACATTTTAAAATCATAATTTTCATATCTAAATCATTAGCACATATATTTGGTGTTGATTCAAGTTTTTAGCGCACATATATTTATCGGGGATCAATTACTTTGGCACCGTTGCCGGGGAAAATAATTAAATTACATTTTAAAGAGAATTAAGAAATTTTAAATTTTTTACTTTTCTTTATTTTTGTTAGTGTGTTGTGTTTTGTTTTGTTTTATTGTTGTATGCGTAGTTCAGGTTCTGAGGGACTTGTGCCTTACAATTCTGAATTAGAAAGAACTATCAGAAAAATAAAAAAAATTAAAAATACGGAAAAATGTAAAAATATTCAAGAAATGGCAAATCATCAAGGTCAAAATGTTGGCATCCATCAAGAATTAAGATCTTTAAGAGATTATGTTAACACTGCAGTATATGAACTTTATTGTAGTATTCAAATCCTCGCTTAGAATGCTAATTCTTTTGAGCTTAAACCTCGCTATTATCCAAATGGTGTCTAATAATCAGCTTGGGGAGCAACAACTCGAAGATCCTAATTTGCATCTTGCTAATTTTCTAGAGTTGTGTGCTACTTTTAAATATGATGGTGTTTCGGATGATGTTGTTAGACTTATACTTTTTCCTTTCTCACTAAGGGATAAAGCTAAAATAAGGTTACATTCATTAGCACCTGGATCAATTAGAACTTGGGGTGAACTGTCACAAAAATTTCTTACTAAATATTTACCACCATCTAAGACTGCTAAGTTGAGGAATGATATAAAATTTTTTTGTCAGTTTGAAGGGAAATCAATATATAAAGCATGGGAAAGATTTAAAGATCTCCTCAGGAAATGTCCACATCATGCGATACTAGATTGGTTAATAATTCAAAGTTTTTATAATGGATTAGTTGGATCTCTTAGATCAATCATCGATGTTGCTGCTGGTGGATCATTAATGTCTAAACCATTTTCTGATGCTTATGCTTTAATTGAAGAAATGTCTATTAATAATTTTCGATGGCCTTCTGAAAGGTTAAATCCTAAAAAGGTAGCCATTGTTTATGAAAATGATGCTTTTACAATGTTAGCAAATCAAGTTGCCATTGTATCAAGGAAGATAGACCAATTCGGGATGAATTTTTCTCAGCCACATTCCATGATTGAATAAAACTTATTAGGCCAATTGGTTGATTGATATTCTTCACCAGAAACTGTGAATGCTATAAGTAAACCTAACAACCCATATTCCAATTATTATAACCGAGGTTGAAAGAATCATCCAAATTTTAACTGGAATAACAATAATTAGGGTTGATGTTAATCAACAATGGGGGAACCACCAAGTAAACCTATTGGGGAATTGGAACAACAAAGGTAATAATAATAATAAATTAACTTATCCTTCTAATTATAACAATCATTTTCAAAATAAAGACAAGAAGTTGTCTATGGAAGAAGTAGTATTACATATGGGAAATCAATTACAAATTCAAGGAGCAACCATCAGAAATATTGAAAATCAATTAGGACAAATTAAAATTCTTTAAGTAATAGATCCCAAGGAATGCTTCCAAGTAATAATGAAGTGAATCCAAGAGAAAAGAATAAAGAACAAGTAAAAGCAATTCAACTGAGAAGTGGAAAAGAATTGGAAGGTAGAATTCAAAAAGAAGCTGAAGTAGAGAAAGAAGAGATTGAAAGACTTAAAGAGGACGCTTCAAAAGGTTTTGAAAGACCTATTTCTCCACCTAAGGTTGATTTAGAAAAACCACCACCTCCATTTCCTTATAGACTTCGTCAACAAAAGTTGGATAAGAAATTTTCAAAATTCTTGGAGATATTAAAGAAGCTTACCATTAATATTCCATTTGTCAAGCCCTAGAACAAATGCCAAGCTATGCAAAATTTATGAAGGATGTTCTTAATAAAAAGAGGAAGTTTGAAGAAAATGAGACGGTTGCACTTAGTGAGGAGTGCAAAGGCTATAATTCAGAAAAAGCTTCCTGAAAAACTTAAAGATCCTGGTAGTTTCACAATTCCATGTGCAATCGGAGAAAGATTCTGTGGAAATGCTTTATGTGATTTGGGTGCATGAATTAACCTTATGCCTCTATCAATAATCAAGAGACCGGGACTAGGAGAAATAACCCCAACTATTGTAACTCTGCAATTAGCAGATTGTTCAATCACATATCCTAAAGGAGTTATAGAAGATGTTTCAGTAAAAGTAGATCAATTTATTTTTCTTGTGGATTTCATTGTGTTTGATATGGTGGAAGATAAAGAAATACCCATAATTTTGGGGAGACCTTTTCTAGCTACAGGCAGAGCTATGATAGATGTGCAAAAAGGGGAATTAATAATGAGGGTTAATGATCAGACTGTTACATTTAATATTTCAAAATTGATGAAATATCCTGCTAGAGGTAAAGAAGATGAGTGTTATAAGATGGATGTTATAGAATATTTAGGTGAATGTCATTTCAAATTAACTTATGAAGAGAAAGCTGAAAGAGAATAATTGGAATATAAGCAAGAAGAGCAGTTATTTGATTCTGAAGATTTTCAAGAGGAAGATTTAAAGTATGTTCATGAAACTTTTGAATTGTTGGATATGACTGAAAAAGATGAATCTTATGGTCCATCAATTGAAAAACCTGCTGAACTTGAGCTAAAAATTCTTCCTAATCATTTGAAGTATGTTGTTCTAGGTGAATCCTCAACTTTGTCTGTTATAATTTCATCTCAATTAACTGAAAAGAAGAAGCAAGTTTGCTTGAAATTTTGAAGAAGTACAAGAAAGCCTTTGGATGGACAATTGCTGATATTAAAGGAATCAATCCTTCAATTTGTATGCACAGAATTCTTATGGAAGATAATGCAAACTACGGGTTGATCCCCAAAGGAGATTAAATACTATCATGAAAGACGTTGTTAAGAAAGAAATTTTAAAATGGATGGATGCTGAAATTATCTACCCTATTTCAGATAGTGCATGGGTTAGTCCTATTCACTGTGTTCCTAAGAACGGAGGAGTAACTGTGACTGTTAATGAAAAGAATGAAATGATACCAACAAGACAAGTTACAAGATGGTGAATATGCATTGATTATAGAAAATTAAACCTTGCCACAAGGAAAGATCATTTTTCACTCCCTTTTCTAGATCAAATGTTGGATAGACTGGCTGGGCATAAATAGTTTTGTTTTCTGGATAGATATACTGGTTACCACCAAATTCAAATTGCTCCTGAGGATTAAGAGAAAACTACGTTTACCAATCCATATGGTATGTTTGCTTTTAGAAGAATGCCCTTTGGTTTATGTAATGCCCCTACTACATTTCAGAGATGTATGATGGCTATTTTTTGTGATTTAATTGAAAAGGGATTGAAGTTTTTATGGATGAATTTTCAGTGTTTAAAATTTCATTTGAATCATGTTTAGAACATCTATCTAAAGTTTTAAAACGCTGAGAAGAAACTAATTTGGTCCTTAATTGGGAAAAATGCCAATTTATGGTAGCAGGTGGAATTGTTTTGGGACATCGGATTTCAAAAAAAGGTTTGGAGGTAGATTCTGCAAAAATTCAAGTTATATATAATTTACCTTACCCAACTAATATAAGGGGAATTAGAAGTTCTTTAGGACATGCTGGATTCTACAGGCGTTACATCAAAGACTTTTCGAAGATTACAAAACGTTTATGCCGTTTACTGGAAAAGGATGCAATTTTTAATTTTGATGATGACTGCCGTAAAGCCTTTGAAACATTAAAAGAAAAATTAATCACTGCACTTGTAATAATTTCACCAAATTGGGAAAAACCTTTTGAATTAATGTTTGATGCTAGTGATTACGCTATTGGTGTCGTTTTAGGTAGAAATATGATAAAATTTTCAAAGTAATTTATTATGCTAGTAAAACTCTTAATGAAGCTCAAATTAATTATACCACTACTGAGAAAGAGTTATT
The DNA here is from genome assembly GCA_022702705.1 of Papilionanthe hookeriana x Papilionanthe teres. Classification (NCBI taxonomy): domain Eukaryota; kingdom Viridiplantae; phylum Streptophyta; class Magnoliopsida; order Asparagales; family Orchidaceae; genus Papilionanthe; species Papilionanthe hookeriana x Papilionanthe teres. Next base: position 105,127,468 of record CM040424.1, on the reverse strand, counting down.
AGCTATAGTATTTTCCTTTGATAAATTTCGATCATATTTAATTGGAACTAAATGTGTGGTGCATAGTGATCATTCTGCTATTAAATACTTAATAATGAAAAATGATGCAAAACTGAGACTGATAAGATGGATTCTTCTTTTGCAAGAATTTGATTTTGAGATAGTAGATAGGAAGGGTTATGATAATCAAATTGCTGATCATTTGTCCAGGCTTGAAATTGAAAAATCTCTCTGTGATATTGAAGAAATTAATGAACATTTTTCTGATGAAAAACTATTCACTGTTAAAGAATGGTGTGTTCCGTGGTATGCAAACATAGTAAACTTTATCGTTTGTAATATTATACCCTATGATTTGACATACCAAGAAAAGAAAAAATTTCTGTCTGATGCTAAGACTTATTTTTGGGATGACCCATTTTTATATAAACAAGGAAAGGATCTTATAATTCGAAGATGTGTACCTTTGGAAGAGACTTATGAAATTATTCAAAAATGTCATGATTCCGATTATGGGGGACATTTTGGAAGTAATAAAACCGCATATAAAATATTACAATCGAATTTTATTGGCCTACAATTTTTAAGGATGTGAATACTTATATTAAAAATTAATGCTTATATTAAAAATTGTGATAGATGTCAGCGTGTAGGCAATATTTCTAGAAGAAATGAGATGCCCCTCAATTATATGTTTGAAGTTGAAATATTTGATGTTTGGGGACTAGATTTTATGGCATCATTTACACCATCTTTCGGAAATGTTTATATTTTGATGGCAGTTGACTATGTTTCCAAATGGATAGAAGTTATTGCTTTTACCTCGATGTGATGCTCAAAGTGTTGCAAAGTTTTTAGAAAAGAATATATTTTGCAGATTTGGAATACCAAGAGTAATCATAACTGATGGGGGAAGTCATTTTAGAAATGCGATTATTGGGAAGTTAGCAAAGAAATATCATATTAATCATCGCATTGCTGCTGCTTATCATCCACTGACAAGTGGGTTGGTTGAATTATCCAATCGTGAAATTAAAAGAATATTGGAAAAAACTGTTAATCCAAATAGAAAGGATTGGTCAATCAAACTGGATTATGCTTTGTGGGCCTATAGGACTGCTTACAAAACACCTATAGAAATGTCCCCATATAGGCTGATTTTTGGAAAAGCTTCTCATTTACCTTTTGAACTTGAGTATAAAGTATATTGGGCTATTAAAGAGTTAATTATAATTTGAAATATGCTGCTGAAAAGAGATTATTACAATTGAATGAGCTTGAAGAAATAAGGAATGAATCTTATGAAAATGCTAAGATTTATAAGATAAAAATGAAGTTATGGCATGATAGGAAGATTCTTACTAAAAATCTTGTACTAGGACAAAAAGTTTTACTATATAATGCTAGATTGAGAATATTTTTTAGAAAACTTAAGTCCAAGTGGATGGGTCCATTTGTTGTGATAAAAGTTTATTCTTTTGGAGTAGTAGATATTCAAGATCCTAAGACTGGAAAAATATTTATAGTTAACGGACCTCGACTTAAACCATATTTTTCAGTCAATAAATCTAAATCTGATAATAATTCGATGCTGGGTCACTCAGAATGAGTTCTAGGTATGTCAGGCTGAAGACATTAAAACAAGCGCTTTGTGGGAGGCAACCTATAATTATCGGTGTGCTTAGCTTTATGTTTGTTTTGTGTGCTTTATTTGCTTTGTTTGGTTTGTTTTTATGTTTTTAGTGGTAGTAATTTGGAGTTTTTAAACTATAGTAGATTTTATTTGACCTTAATTGATGATTTAGAGAAGTCAGAATGAAAATTTGGACACTTAGCAGACCTGTGCTAAATTGGGCACTGGCAGCTAAGCGCCGACTGGTTGGCGCTTAGGCGCCGCAGTTATAAAAAATGTGAAAATGAGGTTCTAGAAGCCTAGATCATGGGGGAGTGGTTTTGGAAGTTATTTTAGAGTTTTAAAAGGTCTTGGGGCAGTTTTAGCACTTCCCAAGTCTATAAAAAGGACCTGATTTAAGAGAAACTCTTGCCCCAAGTCCTATTTTCATTTCTGAGTCTTAAGAAGAGAGTTTTGAGTGCATCATGTCTTCCTGGGAGAATGAGATGAAGAAGAAGCAAGATTCTGACAAAAGTAAGTTCATTAGTGAAAGTTCTAAAGAATTATTCAATGAATATCTCGTTGTTAGTATTCAAGGTATTGCAAAAATGATTGCAAATATTGAAGCCCGAGTGACTTCAATGGAAGCAAAGATCAATGAAACTAATTTGCAGTTGGAGCACATGGGATGGAAACTCAAGATGCACTTTGATCATTCAAGGTACGTGGAAGAAGCGGATAAGGCGATGTTTGTAAAGAACAAATGGATTGAAGAAGAAGATGTAAGAATGAATAATTATCGCCCGTTCTATCAAATTTATATTCCAGAAGGGTCAAATGAGAATAAAGTGGTCTTGGATATAATCCGCCTAATGGAGAATGGAATTAAGAGTGCTTTGTTCTTATTTTTTTTAGTGTTCTTATGTGTTATGTTTAGTGTTCATGTGTGTTATGTTTGGTGTGTTTAGTGTTTATATTTAAGTATTAACTAAGCCTAATGATGTGATGATTACATCCTAGAGATGTATACTTATCAGTTTGAGATTAAAGTCTCTTGTATTTAGAGAATTTCATCTTTTATGTGTGGATAGAAATTCTAGAATTGTATTAAATGTTATGTTTGTTTTAATATAAGTTTGTGTTTTTGTGAAATTTGTGTGGAATCAATGGATATTAAATTTTGATTTGGAGTATTAGAAGATTTATATGGGGAGAAATAATTATTCTAGAGTAATTAAGGGTGATTAACCAAGTGATTTAGTGCATATACCTTAATTGTAAAAATTTAGGTATTGGCGACTAAGCGCCAAAGTACCGGCGCGTAAGCTCTTGATTTTGCGGCTAAGCGGCGCTTAGGCACCAGTTCGCCAAAATTGGTTCCCAACAGTTAAAAACCCGAAAAATTGCCATTTTTAAACCAGCCCATTATCTTCAACCTTCAGTTTATCGCGAAAGAGGAGCCTAGGGCATCATATTGTGGATCATTAAAGAGCCGATCTCAACAGAAATTGTTAGATTTGGATTCCTTGAGGTAAGAGCACTACTCCTAAGTAAAAATTTTTGATTTTCACCATGTATTTGAGTACATTTTGGAAAATCTTAAAATCATTATTCATGGTGAAAATTTGAGGAAAAACTTGAGAAATTGCTTGGATTTAGTGAAAATATCTTTTGGAAGATATTTAGCAAGTTTAGTTTGATTTTGGAATTTATGGTGAAATTTTTCGTGAATTTTTAGAGATGGCTCCAAAGTTAAAGCGTGCACTAGAAAATACAAGATTTGATTTTGACAAATTTTTTATTATGAGGGCTGAGGAACGATACGTCGATGCATTGCAACCACGTAAGTTGATTCCTGAGCGTATGTTTAGTAAACCAGGAGAGGTGATTGAAAATATGATTGCTAGAAGGAACTGGGAAATTACTGTTGTTTCTCCGCTGTTGCTATTGTTTCTGTGGTTAGAAAATTTTATACAAATTTGCCTGCTGCATAAGTTAATCAAGTGATGGTTAGGAGGCACGAGGTCAACTTTCTTCTGGGGCAATCAACACTTTCTATGGACTACCTCCTGACATGTTATGTTTTTATTTTAACTATCATCCTACGGAAGGAGAATTAAATGAGATCATGGAATTTCTGACTAATGAAAGAGGATTATGGAAAATAACAAATGATAGAAGAGTGAACTTTCCTGCTTCCAAGTTGAATGCCATTTCTAAGGCGTAACATTATTTTATCTCGTCTAAATTGTTACCTTCGAGTCATACTAGTGAAGTAACGAGAGAAAGAGCTGTGTTGAACCATTGCATTCAGCAAGGGAAGCTTATTGACATTGGAGGTATAATTTATGATTATGTTTGAACTGTGTTAGATCAACCACTACTGCAGGTATGGGATTTCCTTCCTTGATTCATTCATTATGTGAACGATCTGGAGTGAAGTTTGAAACCTGGGAAGAGGCACTTCGACCTATCGAGACCAATTACCAGTGTAAACGTTGGTGCTTACACTATACATTCAGAGTTTGGTTTGAGAGGAGGATTTGGTAGGGCTTCTACTGCTTCTGCTTTTGCTGCATCTACTTCTCGTGCTACTATTTCACGTGCTTCATCATCTACTGATTCACAGACTGGTTTATTAAGAAAAGTTTTGAAAAAAGTGAGTCTTACTCGAGAGCATCTGAAAGATATGGATGGTAAGATGGATAATGTAGAAAGATATATTGTAAAACATGATGAGTATGAGGAGAATTATCAGCAATATTTGGATAGAATGATTAGAGGTGTTCAGAGTGCTGAGATGCTCCCTCATCCATTATACATACCTTATGCGCCATCTAGGGATTGGAACGAGCAGGATGATGATGATGATCAGGATGATGAGTAGATTTGTGTTATTTGTTTTCGTTGTGGTGTTGTTGTTGATGTACTGATGTGTGTTTTGTTTAGTATTTAGTTTGATCATTATGTTGTGATGTGAACCTTGATAGTATGCAGACTGTAGTTTGTATTATTTTTCTGTTATGCATATTTAGATGTATTGTTGTTGTTGTATTGAGGTTTTATATGTTGCCTTGTGGTAGTGTGTGTAATAGTAAATGTTTTTATGTGTATGTTATGTCAGAGTTTTTATTAGTGTGTACTTTAATTCAAAAATTGTTAGGAGATTATAAACCACTATTGGGAACTTCTACATAGGAAACTACATGTTTAAAATTTTTCAAATTCCACTATCATATGTTATCTGTATCAGTGTGTTATTTTAGTTGCTGTGTATTTGCTTTGAAAACCTCCACTACTGTAGAAGTCTTTTTGAAATTTTTACTTTTCTATGTATAAAAAAAATATTTTGAAAAACTAAATTTGATTTCATCTTACTCCTGTTATTTAAATTGTTATACTTGCAGATTAGAATATTAAATATTCCTGCAAGCATGATATGTCAGTTTTTATTTCTCACCCATGTATCATTTCTTATGCTTAAATGTTTTATCTTAACTAAAAATTAAAGTTTTCGGGGGCGGGGGATTTTAAAAACAAAGATTTTCAAAAACCTAAAATTTTATTTGATTCTCAAGAATACTTAAAAATAAATCTTATTTTTGATTGAGAACAATTATGTACATGAAGTTATATGAGGGGAACAAAAATTTTGATTATAGAAATGAATAAAATAATTTAGTTAAAATTTATAGTAATCATGAAAAACTTAAAGTTAAAATTTTTTTAATGAAGAGTTGTTAAATAAAGTTAAACTATCTTTAGTAAGAAGTTTTGTATTTTTGGATAAATATAAGATTTGACTTTTATTCTTCAAAGCTTAAATTTCTTTTATTGAAGAGTAATTTTCAAATACTATTATTATGATTTTTATGTGAAAGATGTATATCTGACCTTTATTTTAAATGGAAGGGTGGAATTCAAAATCAATAAATGCCTATCCAGAAATAGTAATGATTGCCTTATAAAAAATAAAAAAAAGAAAAAAAAGAAAAAGGAAAGAAAAAGTGAAAAATAGTATATGAAAAGGGAGGAGAAGCTTGTGGATTTAAGGCCTAATCAAAAATTGGTTTCATACCTAAAGTTTAAGATATAAGTTCAGAGAAAATCTAAAGCTTAAGGTTATAATATAGTAAGTAAAATTATTTTCAAATAAAAATTTTTAAGTGAGAAAAATAAATGTTTGAATCTTATATTTTGAAGAATCCACAAATATTTCTGAATTAGATAGAAACTTATATTTTTCATTTTCCTTTACTTAAGAACTTTCTAAACTTTAAGTTGGTTTTAATTACTGAAATTGTTTCTAAATTGGACTATTCCATTTCTAGAACAAAATTTCGTTATCTTCCTAAGAAACTCATTACATAATTTGCTTGCTAAAATGTTTTATGAGATTAATTGTCACTTAAGGACAAGTAAAATTTTAAGTTTGGGGGATTTTGATACACCTAAAATATATAGTTTTTTTATGCAGATTTTTATACCTATTTTTAATGATATTGTACTTTAATAGAAGATATTTTGTGTTTTTCTTGCAGGTATGATGAAAATGGATGGTCATGATTAAAGGAGCAAAATTGGATCAAATTTGGAGCAAAAAAAAATCAAAAATGAAAATTTAGGCACTGGCGGCTAAGCGCCGCTGGGCCGACGCTTAGCCGCCACAGTTAAAAATCAAAATTCAAATGAATTTGGCTCCAATTTCAAAGGGGATTAGATGCAACTCTTGGTGGTAACTTTCATAACTTCCTTTGGACGACAAGTTTGAATGAAGGGGTGCGTTCCTTGGTAGATACATTGAATCTGGACACATTCGAAGAGACACCAAGGCACCTTTTGGTTTACTATTTAAAGAGAGTCTTAGGAAAGATAAGTGGAGGCTCCTCCTTTGCATTTTGAAGGGTACTTCCACTGCTCTTCCACTTGCACTTTGAAGAGAGTTTTTATAGTATTTTACTTTTATTTTGTGAGAGTTTTTATTAAGATTAGGAGTAGAGAGTAGAAAGGAGAAAAGGGTCAGAGTGAAGTCTTATTCTTCCCTCTTCTTTTCTTTTTTTTAGTTTAGTTTTTATTGAAGTCTGAAGTCTCTATTCTGAGTCATCGAAGTTGGGAGACTTGCTCTGAGGAGTAGTTTAGCGAAGAGTCATAGTTTCAGAGGAACTTTCTGAGTCTTGTGGAGAGGATTTTCAGATAAGTGTTTACTTTTGTTCTTACATTTAGTTTTTAATTAATACTTGTTTTCGTTTGTTGTTTTTCATATGGTTTTTAATTTCAAATCAATGTGTTTTTATATTTTCTCAATGCATTCTGAGTAGTTCTTTATCTTTTTCTTTCTTAAATGGAGAAGTAATTAATTTATAGAGAATTGTTGTGGAACGTATACGTGTTTAAAAGTTGGAAGAAGTTGTGTAGATTGATTCTGAAAACTTTGTTTACTTCTTAATTTGGCCTGTTAAGTTGTAGAATTTCTTGAGATTATGTGAGATCCAATGCGGTATTGTCTCATAAAAGTTAGTAAGAATCACATGCAATTATATGGGTGAGAATTGTAGTCCATATAATTGAATATAATATTAGAAGATATTTTTATTGAAGGGAGTAAAATTAGAGGATTTTAGAGTGACAAGCTAAAACCCTCTAATTTGGTTTGAAGTTTTGAGTTTTGTTATGAGAAGTTAGCCCCAATTGGTGGGAATCGAGGGAACTCTAGAGTGAGAGATTGGTATCTTCCCTGCCTAACCATGTTCAAAATGATAAAAATTTCAAATTAACCTATGTTCTTTATAGAACCAAGTAAGGTTAAAGAACACATTTGCTTTTATCCGTCACAACAAATTTAAATACTTCCACAACAATACTTTAATAATTATTACTACTTCATAGAAGGAAAGAAAAAGATATTCTAGTTAATAGTGTTTTACATACAGTGTTATAAGTTATTATAATTTTAATTTCTTGCTTAACATTTTATTAAAGAAATTTGAAAAGACAAATCAACTTTCAAAACATTTCAAAATCAAGACATACTTTCAAAAGCCATAAAAAATATAAAAAGATAATTTTCTGATTCCTTTAAAGATTTTCAATTTTTCCCTGTGGGTTCGATATCTCGGGGATAAATCAGAAAGTCCTATATTACTTGATAAACGATACGTATACTTGCGTAGTATCCCATATTATAAAATCATAATTTTCATATCTAAATCATCAGCACATATATTTGGTGTGGAGTCAAGTTTTTGGCGCACATATATTTATCGAGGATCAAGTACTTTGGCGCCGTTGCCGGGGAAAATAATTAAATTGCATTTTAAAGAGAATTAAGAAATTTTAAATTTTTTACTTTTCTTTGTTTTAGTGTGTTGTGTTGTGTTTTTTTATTGTTGTATGCGTAGTTCAGGTTCTGAGGGACTTGTGTCTTACGATTCTGAATTAGAAAGAACTATTAGAAAAATAAAAAAAATTAAAAACATAGAAAAAAATAAAAATATTAAAGAAATGGCAAATCATCAAGATTAAAATGTTGGCATCCATCAAGAATTAAGACCTTTAAGAGATTATGTTAACCCTACAGTAGATGAACTTTGTTGTAGTATTCAAAACCCTGTTGTAGCTGCTAAATTTTTTGAGCTTAAACCTGCTATTATCCAAATGGTGTCTAATAATCAGTTTGGGTGAGCAATAACTAAAGTTCCTAATTTGCATCTTGCTAATTTTCTAGAGTTGTTTGCTAATTTTAAATATGATGGTGTTTCGAATGATGCTATTAGACTTAGACTTTTCCTTTCTCACTAAGGGATAAAGCTAAAATATGGTTACATTCATTGGCACCTGGATCAATTAGAACTTGGGGTGAACTGTCACAAAAATTCCTTGCTAAATATATTCCACCATCTAAGACTGCTTAGTTGAGAAATGATATAACATATTTTTGTCAGTTTGAGGGGGAATCAATATATGAAGCATGGGAAAGATTTAAAGATCTCCTCAGGAAATGTCCACATCATGCGATACCAGATTGGTGTTGACCTCATTTTTGATGAGGTCTGATCTCTCTCCTTAGTACTTAGGATCTAGCCTTAGGCTTTTCCTTTGACTATCCTAGAAGACTAGAGTTGGAACCCACCACTGAGAAATTCAAACACCACTTAAAATCCCTTTAAACCCCACATGCCTGATTAACAACCCCCAAACCACTTGGAGGGTTAAGCTCAAATGTGGAGATGTAAAGGATGAGTTCCCTATAGGACTCTTTGGCCTTAGGACTACCCTGAGTGGCCTGGTCTGGTGAGGGTTGACTTGCACACACCTCACTCCCATAGCCCTAATACTACCTTTAACCAATTTGACTTCCTAACTCATATAGGTAATTCATATGGATGGTCCATAGCCCCTAAGCCCCTGGTTAAGAGGGTTAGGAACAACATATTGAGTGCCTAAGATGAGTCGTCTCATTGATTTTGTGAGCTTAATATGGCTTCATGGCTCAATCAAATGGGTTTATTCCACTCACATCCAGTAAATCTTCATTTTCCCAAAATTTTAATTTTTGACCCCCGGGGCCCTAAACCCACCAAACCTCTAGAACGTGCCCAAAATTTGCAAAATTTCATAAATCACCCAAAATTCCTCAAAAATCAATCCTAAACATTTCCCACCACTCAAATTGATCATCCATGATCAAATACACCAAAATTTTTAAAAATACCCTCAATATCATCCAAATACCCAAAAATACCCTTTTAACCCAAAAATCCAAAATTTCCAAAAAATTCCTAGAAAATTTCAGAAAATCCCAAATATTCCCAATTTCATTTTTTTCAACTACACCATAGGCCAATTTTGTCAATTTAGCCCACTTTTACCAAAACCCCCAATTTACCCCTTTTTTTAACCTAAAATGGACCCAATGTCCCACCAAACCAACCCAATTGACCACAATTTTGATCCAATTCAATTGTAAACTTCAATTAGATATCCCCAATATCAATTTAAACCAAATCCAAACCCAATTTGATCAACATATGATCCAATTTCAATTTGAAGCTTAAAACACAATTTTGGCTCAAAACTTAAACTTAGCCCAAACTAACTCAACTTAACTCCAATTAGCCCCAAATCTTTTCTAAAACTTTCCTAACATCTCCACAAACAAAAAACTAACTTGATTTGCCAAAAATTTGAACCCAAACTTAACCCAAATAAAAAATCCCCAATTTGGCCTAAACCAATCATGAACCAAAATAGGCCCAAATCCCAAAATCAAAGCTCAACCAAATTTGAAAACTCTTTGTTACACTCCCATAAACATTTCTCAACATTAATTTTACATCAAACCCAACATTAACCCAATCTTAGCCCAAGTTAGCCCAATTTGGCCCATTTTGGCCCTATCACTAAAAGACCCAAATTAAACTCAATTCAACTCAAAATCATCCCAAACTTGTTACAAATCACTCATGACACATCCCTAAACTAAATACAACATTTATTTGACATAAACTTTCACAAAATTTTCATCCAAAAATTTGTTTTAAAATTGCCCACTTCCATGAAGCCTTTAAAAGCCCATTTTCATTAAATTTAAAAAGCCCAAAATTGGCTCTAAAGCCCACATGACAATTTCTTCTCATCATACCTTTAATTGATATCATCCCTAAGTTCTAAATCAATCATCAAATAAATCTAAATCAAGCCTCATGCCAAAATGTCCCTAAATTCCAAAAATCCCAAAATCCCTTTCTCATGTAAATGAGCCAAGCCATCCCTAAGCGAAATGGAGTCCTTGGAGCCATGCACAAGCCACATGAAAGCCATGAGGGCTTTGACTTATCACCACTCCCTAAATGGAAAAAGGAGGAAGCCCTTTAATGATTTCTTAGGAGTGATTAAACACTCCCATGTATCCCCTAATCTTACTTAAGCCTAATTGTACTTGGATTATGACTTGACCCCACTAATCAAGCTGACCCAAGTGACTTTCTCATCAGCCCGAACCAGCCTTGGGGAGGTGCACCTAGCCTAATCCATGCATTTGACCAAATGAACACAAAATGAGCTTCCCCCCATTCCACTTAAATTAAACCATTTACACATGGCCAACCCCCATTGTTTCACCAAATTCAACCCTGACCTCACTGAGTCAGATGGTGACCCATGCCTGGCCGGACCACCACCTGGGCCGCCGGAAAACACCACACCCGTGAGCACCTATTTGATTCAAATTTCAAATACCTCCTTGTTGAGTTGTCTCGACTCAATTGAACTCCATGGCTGTTCTTCTCTTGCATAGAGCAGCTGATCCCAAGCTCTAACTCCCCCTCGGAGGCCCTCCAACCATGCCTATTTAAACTCCACCACCTCTCAGCCAAAAGGGGTGTTGAACCAAACCTTACCAAAACTCTGTCAAAATCACTCCACACTGTCCTAAAATAGGGTTTGATTTAAGTTTATGTGCCTGTTTTGCCATTTTAATTCTAATAATTAGCATATTGTTCAATAAATTCTAGGAAAATTAGGGGAGGTAGCTTATGACTAGAGGACCCTAGGAAAATTGTCGTTTGATTTAATTTCTTAAGAATAACCTAATTGGCCTAAACACCCAAAACTGGGTTTTAATTAATTAGGATTAACCACACACCAAAATCACTTGAAAACAACTCTCCACTGTCACATAGGATGTAAAGAACCTCACAAAAAAAATTCAAGTCAATTGGAAATAATTTAACCCATTAAATGAATTATTTAAGTTGTATGGCCATTTTTAAAATTAAAAAATTCATAAAACCCAAAATATATTTAAAAAATTCACCAAACTTGTTTTGTGGACTCTCTGATATTAGAGGAGTCTAAAAAAATTAAAATTGGAATTTTCTAAAAATTTTCATTTTTAATTATATTTTTAATATTTTAATAATTAAAAATTCATAAAATTCACAAAAATATTAAAAATCATAAAAATGTTATATTTTACTTTCTAATCACTTAGGAACAAACCAAATATTTTTCCCAAGTCTCTAGGTTAAGTAATTGAATTTTAAAGCTTTAAGACAATTTTTAAAATTAAAAAATAGATTTTCCAACCCTTTCACCAAATTAATTCTAATAAATCAAAGAAAAATCATAAAAATATAAAATTTACTTCTCTAGACTCCTTGAGGTCAGAGGGATTTAAGAAAAATATAAAATCCTTTTTTCAACTTTAATTTTATTTTATGATTAATTAACACTTCAAAACTCAAAATAATTATAATAAATAAAATATAATTCAAAAAAATCACCAAAATTGGTCCAAGTGGCCTCTAGTCAGTAGGAACATCCTATAATTTTCCTAAGGATAGGAACCTAATCTTGGTCATGTTGTAGAATTTTCATTGAAAACCCTCATTTTCCCATAAAAATAAATATATAAATTAAATTAAATTCAGAAAAATCACATTTTCTCCTCTAATGTCTTAATTGACATGTGAGTGAGGTGACATAAAATTTTCAAATTCATTTGAGCTCAATTTAGTGAGTTATGAAGTGAATATGCTTAAAAGAGCATAAAGGTAATTAAAAAAATTTTAACCCTAATTAATGTTTAGGTCTAATCAAAGGGAGGGTAAAATACCTAATTCTAATTTTCTCTTGGATGATTGAAACTGGGGGAATTAAGGGGTAGAAGCCCATTAATCATCTTGGAAACTTTAAAGTAAACTTTAATTAATTAAATTTGAATTTTAGAAGAATAATTAAAATTTAGATTATTAAAATAGGGATGTAATTGAAGGAGATATCAATTCTTTAATTTTAAATCCCTAAATGAATCACTTTAATAAAATTTCAATTCTTAATTAATCTTAAGATGATAGTTGAAAATTAATAATTAGATAATTAAGAGAGAAAATACCCCTTAATTAAGTTGAAACTTAAAACATTAAATGATTTAATAATCAAATTTAAACAAATTTTAAACACTTAAAATTAATTTAAGAATCACTTAAGAACAAATTTAAAACAAATCTAAAACCTCAAGTAATTTCAAAACAATTCATAACAAAAAAAATAATAATATTATTAAAAATCAAATAAATTAAAATCAACCTAAAGTATTATAATTAATCCAAATTAAGTCATTAAATAAAAATAAATAATTTAAATACCTCTTTCAACCTAAGCAAATTTAAAATATTAAAAATAATTTGAAATATTAAGATCATTTAAATATAAAGATATAATTGAATTAAAACAACTTGAACACTATTCCAAACTTAAAATCATTAATTAAAATTTTATAACTAAACCAAATCATTTTAAATAATCAATTCAAGTGTTTAATTAAGAATTGTTAAAACCTTCGACAAACTAATTTGCCCCTAAAGGCTTTTATTATCATAACTCTTAAACAAAGCATTAAGTGAAGTGTCGCCTCACTTATAGGATAATCAAACATCCTAGTTCACTGAGCAAGAAATAAAACTTAATTCTTGGATGATTAATTCACTTAAACAATCAAATTCATTTGAACACGAAATAATCTGAGAAATACTGAAAAGATGTTTAGGACCCGTCCTAAGCACTTCCTCAATATGATGAGATGTTTTAGAAGAACAATTGAATTTAATTGTTCTTTGGTGAAGAAAATCATCCTTAACAAAACACAAGAACCTAGACGCCATAGGAATTGACTAGCAGTAGGATTAGGACTTTGGTAGACAACCAGAACCTTTCCTTAGCTTTTCCCAGGTGCTTTCCTTGAAATATACATAAATGTTGTACTTTACTTTTGATCAGTTATTTTGACGGAGTGAGCGGTTATTGGACATTCTAGAAGGCTGGCAGTTGTTCCTTGATAATAGGACATGTGATACATAGCATTTGGACGCTCCAAATCGGTTTTAATCCCGAAGAGGTGCGAGCCAAAGTGAAGAGGTGCGAAGAACTGGACACAGTGTCCGGCGCCTAGGTGCCAGACCGACCTTCTAGAAGATTCATTGAATGTGGACATGTTTTGAAGAGGTGCCTCAGGGCAACTCTTGAATCCTATAAATAGAGGTCCATTTCTTCAGAAAACGTGCCCCTCCCATCGTACCCCTTTCTCTTATCTACTTTAGGATCTCTCATCCTTAGAGAGAGAATTAGAGAGAGAAATTTAGGGCCACTTTTGTTTCTTTTAGTGAGTTTATTTTTAAGTTATTGCATCTGGAGTTCATTACACTGTGGAGTCAGTAGGAATCAGAAGATCTATAGAAGAAATATTTGCGATAAGTATATTTTTATATTTGATTCAAAGTTTAATTATCATGTTTTGTTATTTATTTTCAATGTGTTCTGAGTAGTTAGTTACTTTCTTACTTCAATTATGAAGAGATAGATAAGATAATAAAAAGATTCGATGGAAAATTATAATTCAAAATATTTTCAAAATATTGTGATGACATTAATACCTGATCTTACTTTACTTTTTAAATTGGCCGTTTGAATTGTTAAAACCTGTTGAAGAGTTTTGAGACCTTGAAGGAGAGAACTCTTAACTTGCAAATGTCACACGAATCCTTGGGTAGTCGAAGGCCATGTGTGGGCTATTCATGGTGAAGTGCAAATAAATAGGAAGATAATATTTAAAGGGTGTAGAATTGATAAGTTTTTAGAGTGACATACTAAATTCTTATAATTTGATTTATAGACTAGGATAGGGTCACTAGTAGGGCCGACCATAGCCACCCTTGGACATCTAGAAGTGTGAGCCTAGATTAGACCATTCTACTAACAATACATCCGGACCTATTATGTAAATTAGTCAATGTTCTTTGCGCCTGGATCAAAGGGTAAAGAATAGGAATGCTTCTATTTGGAACAATACCAAAAATCAAATTCTCCAATGAATATTAAATTATCTTAAAAATCTTAGATTAATTGAAGGAAAGAAAGTTGTTTATTTTATATAGAATTCATTAAATCATTTTCTTGTTATTGTTTTCTTTATTTGCATCTAGTAAATTAATAGTAATTTATAATCAAATTAAAAGATAAAATAAAAATATTTTTACTATTTTATTTCGCTTTCACTTCATAGAAAATTTATTTCTATAAATCTTCCTCATGGGATCGATACTTGGGTCTTTGTTTAAAAACCCAATATTACTTCGAAACGATATGTATACTTGCGTAGTACCCCTAGTGTGTAAAAATATTTACTAAATTATATAATATTAATTTTATACACTAGATGCTATTTATAAATTAAGTCAAAGTTTTTGGCTATCTTTTGGAAGCAAACATTACTGCGTTAAGCGCGGCTCGGGTCAAGTTTTTGGCGCCGTTGCCGGGGAAGGAAAAGAAGTAAGGAAGAAAGAAATAGAATAGTTAAATTTTATATTTACTCGCTTGTTTTATGAGAAGATTTGGTTCGAAGGATTAATACATTTAGATTCGAATTGGAACGAACAATTAGAAAAATTAAAAAGGGAAAACAAATTCAAAAATTTCAGGAAATGGCTACTTTACAAAATCCAATTGAACTTAATGATCAAAATGTTTATAAACCATTAAGGGATTATGCTAACCCTACAGTTGATGAACATTATAGTAGTATTCAAATACCCACTATAGATGCTAATTCTTTTGAACTTAAACCTTCTATTATTCAAATGGTGCAAAACAATCAATTTGGTGGATCACCACATGAGGATCCAAATTTATTTCTTGTTAGTTTTTTAGAACTTTGTGCTACCTTTAAATATAACAATATTTCTGATGATGCTATTAGACTTAGACTCTTTCCTTTTTCTTTAAGAGATAAAGCAAAGATGTGGTTAAACTCATTAGCGATCGGTTCTATTAAAACATGGGCTGAAATGGCACAAAAATTCCTTGCTAAATATTTTCCTCCTTCTAAAACTCCTAAATTAAGAAATGATATTACTTCATTTAGTCAATTTGACGGGGAGAAAATATATGAAACTTGGGAAAGATTTAAAGAACTATTAAGAAAATGTCCTCAACATGCTTTACCTGATTGGTTGATTATTCAAACATTTTATAATGGATTAATTGGATCATTAAAATCAATTATTGATGCTGCTGCTGGAGGTTCTTTAATGTCTAAATATTTGAAGTAGCTTACACTTTAATTGAAGAAATGGCTAATAATAATTTTCAATGGCCTTCCGAAAGTATTAACCCTAAAAAGATGGCCAGTATTTAAGATAATGAAGCCTTTTCTATCTTAGCTTCACAAGTCGTGAGCAATGTCTAAGAAATTAGATAATTTTGCAATTAATATTTCGCATAATAACTCTGCTAATATTGAAGATTCTCAAACTATTGAAACTTTACAAGCTATTGCAAGTAAAAATAATTCTTATTCAAATTATTATAATCCTGGGTGGAAATATTATCCTAATTTTAACTGGAATAATTCACAACAAAAATGGGGTAATAATTAATCTCATCCCACTGGAAATTTGAATAATCAAGTTAATTTAAATTATAAACCTCCTAGATTTAATAATCAACAGAAAAAGTTATCAACAGAAGAATTAATTATGCAAATGAATAATCAATTACAAAATTAAAATACTGCTATTCATAATATTAAAAATCAAATGGGGCAAATTGCTACTTTAATTAATAACAGACTTGTAGGAACACTTCCTAGTAATATTGAAATCAATCCAAAGGAAACTGGAAAAGAACATGAACAAATTAAAGCTGTGCAACTTAGAAGTGGAAAGGAATTAAAAGAAAAATTGCAGCATGAAATTGAAAAAGAGATTGAGGTTGAAGAGATTGAAAAACCTAAAGAAACTCTCTCTCCTAGTCAAGATCAGACTGTTATACCTGTTAATGTGAATGTTGAAAAACTACCACCACCTTTTCCTCAAAGACTTAAACAGCAGAAACTTGATCATCAATTTTCTTAGTTCTTTGAAATTTTTAAGAAACTTACTATTAACATACCTTTTGTTGAAGTTTTGGAACAAATACCAATTTACGCAAAATTTATGAAGGATATTTTAAGCAAAAAATGAAAATTTGAAGCTTTTGAAACTGTTGCATTAAGTGAAGAATGCAGTGCAATAATTCAAAAGAAATTACCTGAAAAGCTTAAGGATCCTGGAAGTTTCACTATACCCTGTGCTATTGGAGAAAAATTTTGCGGAAAAGCTTTATGTGATTTAGGAGCAAGTATTAATCTCATGCCATTTTATATCTTTCAATGATTGGATTTAGGAGATATTACTCCCACCACTGTAACTCTTCAGTTAGCTGATAGATCTATCACTTATCCTGAAGGAGTTATAGAGGATGTCCTTGTTAAAGTGGATAAATTTATCTTCCCTGTAGATTTCATAGTACTTGACATGGAAGAAGATAAAGAGATACCTATTATTTTAGGAAGACCTTTTCTAGCTATCGGACGAGCTATGATTGATGTGCAAAAAGGAGAATTAACCATGAGAGTCAATGATCAAGAAATTAAATTAAATGTTCTTAAATCAATGAAGTACCCTGATAAAGAGAAATGTTATCGAATGGATATAATTGATTATTTAATTGAAAAACATTATCAAGAAAAATGTAAAGTTATTTCCGAAGAAAAATTTGAATTTTTAACTGATGAAGAAGAAGTAGTAGAAGAAGAAGAGACTCATTTTATTAAAGATAATTGGGAAACTTTAGACATAACTCAAAATGATATACTTTTACCCTCAATTAAAAAAGCACCTGAACTGGAATTAAAAATGTTACCTTCACATTTAAAATATGCGTTTCTTGGAAATTCGTTAACTTTACTTGTTATTATTTCTTCTGAATTTAGTAAAGATCAAGAAGAAAAATTACTAAGTGTATTAAAGAATTATAAGAAAGCTTTTGGTTGGACTATTGCTGATATAAGAGGAATAAGCCCTTCCATTTGCATGCATAGAATTTTAATGGAAGAAAATTTTAAGCCTTGCTCAAGGATGATTAAACAGTGGCTCCAGAATCAAAACGGAGTTGACAATACTTGCTCAAGGAAGAAATGAGCGAAGCACATCAACGGAAGAATGATAGTCTGACCCACTAGGGATATGGGCACACTATCGATATATGAAGACAAATCCTTATGATCCAAAATGGAGAGAAGAATTAATCCCCAGCGGAGTCGCCAGAAATTGTCGGCTAATTTTTCCTTATTTATTTTGAAAATAAAATTTGAAAATTTAGATTTAATGTAATATGTAAAGTATTTTATTTTGATTTTGAAAATGGTGATATATTATTTTATTTTGAAAATAACGAGACCGGATAGATCTCATATCAAATAGTTTAAATAGTTGAGCACGAGACCACAAGTGACACATCATCTTGAAAGATGAGCGTACCACTTGTTAGTAGGCTTAACTATCTAAACTTAAAAGTTTATGACTCCATTTTGGTCTGCGTATTTTATAGCCGACAAATTCCCCTGTCTAATGCACAGATTAGGCAGGGTTTAGATTAATCTGGGTTCCTAATTCCCTATAGAGGCAAGCCCCTATAGTTAATTACATCTTAAGCGACCGAAATCACATAAGAAAACTCTCGATAAGGATCATGGGCTTCGTCTTCAAGAATTTCAACGTTTAGGTTTCCATGATTGGTTGTAGGAGAATCAAAGGGAATGGTTCAATGTGGAACAGTTATTTTCGGAATCCAAAGGTATGAAAAGTAGGAGATGTCGAAGATACTGAAGGAGCTTCAGTGACATCTCAAACTAACCTATGATTGGGCTTGACATCTTTGAAAGTGAAGTTATGTTTATATTTTGATCTTGCAAGTTATTTAGAAGTGTTGGGATTTATATCTACATGTCACATGTAAATGACCCAAAAATATGAGAGGGTTTATGTCGTGCCAAACGACAACCTCGGAATCCTAAACAGTTTAGGACTTATATCGTACGATATGCGATCGTACTCAGTCCTAAAAGATAGTGTGAGGGTTTATGTCGTATCAAACGACGACCTCAACGTCCTATAGATGTTATTTAAATCTACGAAAGTCCGATCGAAGGTTCTTCATTCGTCCTCGAGAAAGGATAAAGATAGGAGAGAAAAGAGAAGGCCATGCCTCGAACGGCCTATCCTAGGGGTAAGTACAGGTATGCAAGAGAAACAGTAATCAAAATAAACTAACCATGCCCTAGATGGCCTATCCTAGGGGCAAGCATGAAAGAAAAAGTATAAATGTAGGTAAATGTATATACAAAGAGTAAAGGAATGCATGCAATAAAGAAAGTAAATGAACTGTACAATAAATAAATGTGTACCTGGCCAACTCCGTCGATGCCTCAGAAGAAAGCTACAAACAACTATAAAATCAAGTTTAGCCATAAACATATAAAATATCAAAGTGGGGGAATAAGAATTCTATTTGAGGATAGGCTCGATCTATGAGACTTCCTTTTTATCTCGATCCCACGAGCAACCCGAAGTATCGAAGTCCGTATCAATCTCAAATCGAGTCACCGGCAAACCACCCGTGAGTAGGCAATCCTAATCCCTACCACTTAATTAGTGAGTGAACCAGTTTTGTAGTATCTGAATTCCTTGAGAGTGAAGTATCTGATGCGTTGTAGTATCTGTTCTGTGATGTGCAAGGTGTGTTAACTGGTGTATAGTGTATAGGGTGTAGTAGGGTAATGTGTAGTGCATAAGGTGTAATGTGTAGTGTGTGTGATACTTAATATGTGATGTGTATGTGTAATAACTAGTGTATGGTATGCGAGTGTGTGATATTTAATGTGTAGGGTGTGCATGATAAGTTTGATAATTATATGTGTTGTGTCTGATGCGATATGTTTGATATGTCGTGTTTGGTTTGATATACTAAATGTGTTATGTATGATGTGCTATATGTGTGATGTGATATGTGTTGTACTATGTGTGTGATATTTGGTTTGAAGTGTTGGCGTAGTATACGTTATCATATGGGTGCAGTGTAGTATTATCGTGCAAGTGCAATGTAGTATCTGTTGTGCAAGCGAGGTGTTTATTGTTGTACGGGTGCAATATCTGTCATTGTAGTATCCGTTATTGTGTCAGTGTGATATCTGACGTCGTAGTATCTGTTGATGGTTCACGGATTTTTAAAAGTAGGGATTAGAACTACCTAACTCAAGGTGAGATGGGCATCTAATATCGAGTATTGATTTTTTATTTCATTTCAGCTATAAAAGCATGATTATTGAAGTTTATGCATCATTGCCTGTGCCTCGCATGTACAACTTATACACCCACTTTGAACTTCCATATGTACTTTTAATGATTAACCTATTTTGTATTACAAGACTGAAATGAATATAACTTCAGATAATTTCTTATATTTGAGCCTAGTGTTTAGGCTTCCATTTCTCTACACATCAGAAAACTGAATGGCCTTTTAAGTTTATCCAACAAGAATTTCATAGAATAGTATATTCGGGAATGTAAGAATTAAATACTTCTTATAAAAGTTCTTAAATATGAGAAACTAAAAAAAGGTGCTGAATATGTAAATATCCAAACAACGATAATATGTAAATGAATATCCCAAAGCATACATGTGTAAGTGTGTAATTCCTTGCAACAAAAAAAAAAAAAAAAAAAATCCAAAGTTCAGTTTCAATAAAACCGAACCAAAGAAGACCCACAAATCTCCAGAATTTCTGTTTCAACAAACCAAGAACACAGGGAGATGAAATCAAATTAATTTCCTGTAATGCCGCAATTTTAAGTATCCAAATCCAGAAAATCGGGTTTCAACAGACCAGCCCAAAGAAATTTCTAAGACTTCAAGACTTTGGTGTTTCATATACAATACAATTGAAAGAGATTTCAACTTTCACAAGTGAAGCCGATTTAGATAACATTTCCAAACCCAATGTATAAAGCAAATTCAAACCAGCTAAAGCATGCTTAATTATTCGATTCCGGAGTTTGGCTTCATCCAAACCAAGACAAAGAAACCCATAGATTCCCCAAAACTTCTACTTCAGTGAGCCGAAGTTAAGAAAACCATTATAATTTCACGAGCTTGGCTTTAATAAACCAAATCAAAGGAAAACCCGAAATCAAATGCAATTGCTGCTAACAAAAGATAAGTTTGAAATAAGTGTTCCAATCATTTGGAAATTGGCATTAAAATGACTTAAGAAGTCTCCGCTCTGAATAATTATTACAATTATCTCAAAGTAATATTTGAACTATCCAACAGGTGCTCGACAAAATGATCAGCTATTTCAAATCATTTTTTATACATAAAATTGCGAGATAAGAGCATATGTCTGATATGAAAAAAAAAAAAAAAAAAAAAAAACTTACCAAATTTAACTCCCGCAATGAAGAATGAATCCCACAAAAGAAATGAAACCAACAACCAAAATATAAGTCGTGTATTTGCCTCCAATGGTGCCATTGCCTACAAACTACACCAATTTCCTTTCCATCAACCTCTGCATAGTTTGTGCTGGCTATTCACCAAAATAGCCTGCAGACCCTAAATATTTCATTGCCCATAGCATCGGTTATGTGAGCAATAAATGGCTGTATTGAACGAAGCAGCTCATGAGTATATTGCTTTGTTCACGAATAAAACCCACAGGCATAGTCCAATATCAAGATAACTCCAAAAGCAAACAGCACATGGACTTATGATAGAAAGTAAACAATAATGCTTTTACTAGCAATATTAAGCTCAAAGCCTAAACTATATTGGCAGAAATAGAATCCTAAATCAAAAACTCTCTCTAATGATTCTCCTCAAAAGGCTAGTTGAGTGTAAATGATCTTGTTCTTTCTTTCTTTTTTTTTTTTTAACCCACAAGAATTATAATAATAAAAAGCAATGAGAAATTCAGATAGAATAGCATCTTACCTTTATGCCATAATAGAGAAGTTAAGAAAAGCAAACTTCTCTAAGCACTATTCATATAATCCATATCTTGAAGCATAGTTCAGCATTAAAGGAAGAAGAGGCAGAGGAAAACAAGTAAAAGAAGAAGGAGGAAAACTTACTTCCAGACCTTTATATAATTTCAGCAAATTAGAAAGAAAAGAAGAATTTCTGAAACTTGAACTCACAAAGAAATCTAATGGAAGATCGCAAGAAGCTAGGGTTCCTTCTTGGGTTGGCAAGGAGAAGTGGTTTGGCGCCGAGGAGGAGGGCCAGCGAGGATGAAGGTCGGGGAGAGCTTCGGCTGAGAGAGAAGAGAGGAAGATTCGTGAATGGGGATGCCGAATGAGGGAGAATCGGTTCGATTCTAGGGCTTCATCCGAGAGTTTCAAGAGGGAGCGTCTCTCTTTTTTTTTTAGCAGCCGCCATGGGGTATTTATAGCCGACGGAAGGGGAGATTGCCTATGCACTCGGGCGGGAAAATCCGCTGCCGGTAGAACAACCGACGACGAAAGTCGGTGGAGGAGGAGAAGGGAGAAAGATGACCGGAGAACCGGGGGGAAAAAGGTGCGACCGGTTAGGGCACGGGAAGGAGAAGGGGACATTGTGCGTGAGTTTTGGGGCGTGAGATTTTTTTTATAAAGGAATTTTCAATTTTTTTTTTATTATTATTATTTTTATTTACTTAAATTATTTAATTTGTGCACAATCCGATCCAGTTCAAAATCATATCAATATATATGTCATTCCCGGATAAAATCGACGTTTCGGACGCATCGGCGCAGTCCGTTTCGTCGTCCGGGGTCGTCCGGACAAGTTCGCTGACGGTCGTATCAATTTAAATTAAATTTGCGCAACGCGGCAAAAATGAATTTATTTTGACCCGACCGGAGCCATCTATCGAGCAAATTAATGACCGGTCTTCGCCTAAGCGAGAACCATAGTCAAACATATTACTCGTGGCAAAAAGTCAAACGTCGCACGCAGTGGGGTCCACCTATGGCTTTCAAATCCCTATTGGAACTCAACAAGAGTTTCAATACGTCGGCTGTTAATTGACTCAACTAGGTGTCGAGGATTTAGAACCGTCCATATGAAACTTCAAGGAGTAAGGAAATGGCTCGAATTTCTAAATACTGTGGGTCCCAGTCTAGTCCTCTAAGAGAGTCCAAAATAAGGAAATCCTAAGGCTAGATCCTAGGATCTAAAGAGGAGGAAATGAAAGACCTCAAAAATGAGGTCAACAAGCCTACTATAGAATCGCAAAGAAGATTAAATCCTATCATGAAAGAGGTTGTTAAAAAATAAATTATTAAGTGGTTAGATGCTGGTATTATTTATCCTATTTCAGATAGTCAATAGGTAAGTCCTATTCATTGTGTTCCGAAGAAAGGAGGTGTAAGCTGTCATTATTAATGATAAAAATGAACTTATTCCTACAAGACAAGATTACTCGGATGGCGAATTGTATTGTACTATAGGAAATTAAATAAAGCCACTAGAAAGGATCATTTTCCTTTACCTTTCTTGGATCAAATGCTCGATAAATTAGCTGGACACTCATATTTCTGTTTTCTGGATGGATATTCTAGTTATCATCAATTACATATTGCTCCTATGGACCAAGAAAAGTCAACTTTTACAAGTCCTTATGGAACATTTGCTTTTAGAAGAATGCCTTTTGGTTTATGTAATGCACCTGCAACTTTTTAAAGATGTATGATGTCTATATTTTGTGATTTGATTGACAAAGGAATTGAAATATTCATGGAAGATTTTTCAGTCTTTAGAACTTCTTTTGAATCTTGTTTGGAGAACATAGCCAAAGTTCTGAAAAGATGCGAATAAACAAACTTAGTTCTTAACTGGGAAAAATGTCAATTCATGGTCATAGAAGGCATTGTACTTGGACACAAAGTATCACGAAAAGGGATGGAAGTAGATCAAGCAAAAGTGAAAATTATTGCTAAATTGCAACCACCTACTATTCATTCGATCCGAGAAGTTTTCTAGGTCATGCTTGGATTTTATAGAAGATATATAAATGATTTTTCTAAAATTGCTAAACCTCTTTGTCATTTATTAGAAAAAGATGCACAATTTGAATTTAATGAAGAATGTATTAATGCTTTTAATATTCTAAAAGAAAAATTAATAACGCTACTTATTATTGTTGCACACGATTGGAATTAATCTTTTGAATTAATGTGTGATGCAAGTGATTTTGCAATTGGAGCTGTATTAGGACAAAAATATGAGAAAATTTTCAAAGTTGTATATTATGCTAGTAAAACTCTCAACTTGAAACACAAAGAAATTACACTACTACTCGAGAAAGAGCATCTAGCTTATAGTATATGCCTTTGATAAATTTAGACCTTATCTTCTTGGTACTAAATGCATAATTCATTCGATCATTCGCTTTTAAATATCTAATATCTAAGAAGGATTCTAAACTAGACTTATAAGATGGGTTTTACTTCTACAAGAATTTGATTTTCGAATAGTAGATAGAAAAGGAACTGAAAACCAAATTGTTGATCATTTATGCAGAATTAAAAATGATATTATTTCGAAAGAAAATATAAATGAGAAATTCCCCGATGAATCTTTATATGTTATTCAAAGATACAAAACAACTGTGGTATGTCGATATTGTTAATTATTTAGTTAGCAATATTTTGCCTTATGACTTGGATAACAAATTTATTAAGAAATTTAAATATGATGCTAAATCTTATATTTGGGAAGAACCTCATTTATTTAAAATTGGTAAAGATTCTATGATTCGAAGATGTGTACCTTATGAGGAAACTTTTGCTATTATTCAAAAATGTCATGATTCGATTTTGGAGGACACTTTGGCATATATAAAACTACATTTAAAATTTTAAATTCAGGATTTTATTGGCTACCTTATTTAAAGATGTGAGACAATATGTGAAAACATGTGATCGATATCAAAGGATGGGAAATATATCTAGGAAAGATGAAATGCTTTTAAACTATATATTGGAAGTTGAAATATTTGATATATGGGGTTTAGACTTTATGGGACTATTTGTTCCATCATCCGGAAAAATTTATATTTTATTAGCGAGTTGATTATGTTTAAAAGTGGATTGAAGCTATTGCTTAACCAAACTGTGATTCCAAAAGTGTTTCAAAATTTTTAAAGAAAATGATATTTTCAAGATTTGGAATGCCTAAGATAATTATCACTGATGGTGGAAGTCATTTCAGGAATATATGAATTCAATCATTACTACAAAAATTTGGAATCAAACATAGAATTGCAACTGCTTATCACCCTCAAACTAGTGGAATGGATATAAGTATCAAACATAGAAATAAAAGAATTTTATGAAAGACTGTTAATCCTAAAAGAACTGATTGGGTTGATAGACTTGATTCTGCATTATGGGCTTATAGAACAGCTTATAAGACACCAATCGGAATATCACCGTACCAGTTAATTTATGGTAAACATTGTCACTTACCTGTAGAACTTGAACATAAAGCTTATTGGGCGATAAAGGAGTTTAATTTTAATTTGAATAAAGCAGGTAAAAAATGATTATTGCAACTAAATGAGATGGAAGAAATTAGAAATGAATCGTACGACAATGCCAGAATTTATAAAGAGAAAATGAAGATGTTGCATGATAAGAAAATTTCAGGAAACATTTTTGAGCCTGGACATAAAGTATTACTGTTTAATTCTCGTTTAAGACTTTTTCCTAGAAAATTAAGATCTAAATGGATTGGACGTAATTTAGTTGAGAAAGTATACCATTATGGAGCTGTGGATATTAAAGATCCCAAAACTGGAAAAATTTTTAAAGTAAATGGATTAAGATTGAAGCCTTATTTGGGAGATATCAAGAAGATTTATAAAGAGGCTTATGAATTGAGTCAACCTGATTAAAGATTTACTTAAGTCGGGCTGACGACGTTAAACCAAGCGCTTTGTGGGAGGCAACGCATAATTATCTTGTGTGTTTTTTTTTGTTTTAATGAAAGGTTATGCCTCGATCTTGATTAATTTTATATTACTTTGGAAAAATTTGATGCTCATAAGTCTTGGTTGACTTAGGCTGAAAATTATTTTGAAGTATGTAGAAATTAAAAATAGGATCACTCTATTTTGAACATGAGTAAAAAGGAGTTCAAGTTAACCTTCATTATGTTAGTTTACAATGTGAGTTATCAAGTCTAAATTATTCTTATCAGCATAATTTACCTATCTTGGAGAACGAAATTTTGAAAATTTGACGATTAGGCGAAACGGAGTTGAACATAGTTCTGGCGCCTAGGCGCCAAAATTCGGTGCCTAAGCGCCAGGAATCAACTATGTGTCGATAGGTTCGGCGCCTGGCGCCGATTTGGCGCCTAAGCGCCACGATTCATTGGGTCGTGCAAAAACAAAAAATTTTCAGTTTTTCACACAATTTTCCCCTTTAAATCAACCCATCTTCTTCCCTAACCATCAAGCAATCAAAATTACATCCCTTAAACTTTATTCTTGAGAGATTTGAGAAATGTTTAAAGAAATGGAAAGGAGAAATCATGGAGAAGAGGCTAGGGACAAGGTCTCAAGGGATCCTCAACCCTACTTGATGGTTTCATCGTTGTAAGTTTAGAGAAAATTTCTAGTGGTTTGGATAAGTTTGAAGAAGATTTTAAAAGGATTGGAGATCGCCTTCATGAGATGTTTCATCGATTTGAACATCTAGAATGGCAAATGAAACTTCAATTTGATCATTTTGCGGCTCATCGAAGATGCTCGAAGTTGAAATGTATGCAAAGAACAAGTGGATTGATGAAAAGACGGCTACGGATTTCCCGAGAGCGTTAGTATTCTTTCCAAGTGGAATACACAATTTCCCTTGTGAGGATTAGAATATTCTGGTAATGAGATAGTTATTATGGTTTGTTTAGTCGTTGTATCGATTTAGAGAATCGATTGTGTTTCTTTGTGTATTTGCTTTCATGTTCAATGTGTGTTGTTTTTGGTTTGAAATTGTTATGATTCAGTGTGTATTAGGAACTTGCATCAAATGTAGTACTTATCTGGAATGTATTGAGTCAAAATTGTAGATTTTAAATGGAAATTAGTAAGTTTGATTGAAAACCTTATGTTTGATTGGTGGATTTAATATTTAATTTTTATAAATTTTTGAAAATTGTTGTGGAAGTTAGAAACTGAAGCCCTACTCTGGTATGAGTAATTGGAAGTTGAATTTATGAATTTTGGTGGAAAATTAAATTTAAAAATAATTTTTTGTGAAAGGCGAGTACGGCGCCTAGGCGCCGAAGTCGGCCGCCTAAGATCCAGATTCGGCTCGCTACCCGAAAATTACCATTTAAACCCCCAAAAGCCATTTTTGACGCCTAAGCTTCATCTTCTTCCCCATTTTTACGAAAATGCATCCTCTAGATCCATTTTGAGGTCATACATCAAGGATTTAAGCGCGAAACCACTCAATCTCTTCGTCTCAAGGTCAGATCTACACTTTAAACCATTTATTTTCTAATTTCACCATATATTTCCCTAAGATTTGCTAAGAACCGAAAATTTGAAAAAATATTCAATTTTTAGTGATTTCTTTGGATTTCTATACTTATTTTAAGTTTTATAAACTTAAAAAGAGTTTAAATCTTTGATTCCAAAATTAGTTCTTGTTTTCTTTCACGTTTAGATGGCTCCA
Organism: Papilionanthe hookeriana x Papilionanthe teres; assembly: GCA_022702705.1. Lineage (NCBI taxonomy): Eukaryota > Viridiplantae > Streptophyta > Magnoliopsida > Asparagales > Orchidaceae > Papilionanthe > Papilionanthe hookeriana x Papilionanthe teres. The sequence goes on along the minus strand of CM040424.1, from coordinate 105,100,261 downwards.
AAATCTAAGCGCGGGAAGGGACGACAAAATTTTGATAGCAGCAAATTTCTAACTGCGGCTGCGCATTTTCGCTTCCACGAACTTGAGTCGTCGAGAAAGTTCATCTCGGAACGAAGTTTTTATCATCTTGGGGAGAAGATCGAAAACACTATCATTGCGCACAACTGGCAACGATTTTGTTACTTTACCGCTATTGCTGTTATCCCGGTTGTTCGAGAATTTTATGCAAATTTTCTGGATGCTGAAGATTATGAAGTCTTTGTCAGAGGAATCGGAGTAGGATTTACTCAAAAAAGAATCAACATATTCTATGGCACACGCCACAGATGATTGAGTGTTATTATTACGGATTATCACCATCCGAGGGTGATTTGGATATGATTATTACTGTTGGTGACGATCTTGGATCTTGGAAGATCGGGAACGGAAAAAGGGTAAATTTCAAATCTTTCAAGTTTGAATGGTGTATCTAAAGCATGGCACTACTTTATTTACGTAAGATTGTTACCTTCCGACCATGCGAGTGAAGTGACGAGAGATCGAGTGATCTTAAATTACCGCATTCGGGGAGAGGAAGCATATTGATGTCGGGAGCATTATTTATGATTACGTGGAGTCTCTTGCGAGGTCCGATACTTCGTTGGATTAGGATTTCCATCTACGATCTACTCACTATGTGTTAGTAATGGAGTCACTGTCGATATTTACGAGGAGAAGGTGAAGTACTACTAAGCCGATTGGGCGGGGAGTGTTAGTATCTATGATCGTCTTCGAGGGAAGAGATCAACCGCTCCTTCTACTTCTGCACGTACTTCAGGTAGACCTTCTACTTCTAGACCCTCTACTTCTGCTGAGCCACCATCAGATTTCTGAGAATCAGTGCATGCTCAGTTTTTAGAGCAACAACAGGAGTTATTTCAAACTCACTGTAGGATTGATACTATTGATAGAAAACTAGATCATTTATCTGATTATACCCAGAGGAAGAGTAATTATGATGATGAGTATGATGAAGCCCTAGTCGGTTTCGAAGGGTGAACATGATGTTAGCTTTCCTACTTTTCCTAGTTTCACACTATTTGTAAATCCTAAGGATGTAGAATTTTCATTTGGTGATGAAGATGATGATGAGGCTACAGGTAGTGATTAGTAGTTATCGATTTCTTTGATGTGCTACTCTATTAGTTTGCTTTATTTAGATTGTTTGTTAGCATTGTATTTGATGTATGTTGACTGTTTAGTGTTAGGATTCTGTTGTGTTGAGACTGAATTTAGAATTAATTTATATGTTGTTTTAGTTTAATGTTTAGTAATTAATTATTTTGCTCTGTTTTAATTCTGTTTCAAATTTAATATCATCATATTTAGCTGCTTACCCTTCTATATACATGCTTTAATTTTATCTTAATTATTCATAAAAGCATGTTTAGAAAGTTAATTTTACTTTTTAAGATTGTTTTTACATACTTATTAAAAATTCTGATGATTTTCTTTCTCTCATACTTTCAAATTATCATAGTATACTAAAACTTAAGTTTGGGGGAAGGCAAAATCCATTCAAAATTAAATTTTATTTGTCCTAAAAGAACTAATATTTTCTTAAAAATAAAAAAACTTTTTAACATAACTTAAGGAATGAAGAATTTATTTGAGATCACTTTTATTTTTGAAATTATAAACAATTTAGTGAAATTAATCAAAATTTTACTAACTTTGATTGATTTTAAGAATAGAATTATTTAAATTAAAGAAGAATGCGATAAAGAATTTTTCTATTCATGGTAGAAATAATAGAATTTTAAAATTATTAAGTAATAAAAAATTATCACTTGAAAAAGAAAAGATTGGAATTCTTTTTGAATTTTTATTTATGTTATAATAATTAAGTGGAAATGTATAAGTTTTGAAAATATAAGTTAAGGATAGTGAAGTTCAAAACCAATAACAGGCTATCCAAATATAGTAATCCTCTCTATATATTAAAAAAAAAAGATAGAGAGGAGAAGCTTGAGGAAATGACTAATCCAAAATTGGCTTCACTTGAATTATCTTATAGGAAGAAAACTAGTTACATATTTTACTTGATTTTTATACATAAATATTTATTTGGAAAAGATTTTTCAAGAAGATATTTTTCTTGTAAATAATCTATGAAAGCATAATTTAATAAACTTCTATTATTTTCAAAATGAATGAAAAATTTGAAATCTTATGATTTGGTAGTTAAATATTCTTTAAATTCTTAAAATAAAACCTAGTTAGTGAAATTAGGTTAATAATTTACTAAAGACTTTATAAAATAAAAAATTATAAGGAATCTTAAATATTTATCTTTTATTTCCAAAATTTATATTTTATGTAGTAAAAAGAGTTACTTGAGGACAAGTAACATTTAAGTTTGGGGGATTTTGATCTATAAAAAAATACCTATTTCTTTATGTCTTAATTCTTATCAATTTCTAAGGATATTATGCTTTAATGAAAGGTATTTTTTGTGTTTTTGGATGTAGGTAATGTAAAAAGGTCTAAGAAGGAAAATGGAACGAAAAGGAGCAAAAATGGAGCAAAATACCAAAAGTATAAAAAAATATGGCCTGGCGCCTAGGCGCCAGAAACTGGCTCCTAAGTGCCAGACTCGATATGAAAACTGTCAAGTTTTTGACAATGTTTGATCAGTTATTTTGACGGAGTGAGCGGTTATTGGACATTCTAGAAGAGTCGACGGTTGTTCTTTGATAATAGGACATGTGATACATTGCATTTGGACGCTCCAAAATGGTTTTAATCGCAAAGAGGTGTGAGCCAAAGTGAAGAGGTGCGAAGAATTGGAAGTGGTGTCCGGCGCCAAGGCGCCAGATTTCGGCGCCTAGGCGCCAGACCGACCTTCAAGAAGATTCATTGAATGTGGACATGTTTTGAAGAGCTGCCTCAAGACAACTCTTGAAGCCTATAAATAGAGGTCCATTTCTTCAGAAAACGTGCCCCTCCCATTGTACCCCTTTCTCTTATCTACTTTAGGATCTCTCATCCTTAGAGAGAGAATTAGAGAGAGAAATTTAGGGCCACTTTTGTTTGGTTTAGTGAGTTTATTTTCAAGTTATTGCATTTGGATTTCATTACACAGTGGAGTCAGTAGGAATCAGAAGATCTGTAGAAGAAATATTTGAGATAAGTATTTTTTTATATTTGATTCAAAGTTTAATTATCATGTTTTGTTATTTATTTTCAATATGTTCTGAGTAGTTAGTTACTTTCTTACTTCAATTATGAAGAGATAGATAAGATTATATAAAGATTCGATGGAGAATTAAAATTCAAAATATTTTCAAAATATTGTGATGACATTAATACCTAATCTTACTTTACTTTTTAAATTGGTAGTTTGAATTGTTAAAACCCGTTGAAGAGTTTTGAGACCTTGAAGGAGAAGAAATCTTAACTTGTAAATGTCACATGAATCCTTGGGTAGTCGAAGGCCATGTGCGGGCTATTCATGGTGAAGTGCAAATAAATAGGAAGATAATATTTAAAGGGCGTAGAATTGATAAGTTTTTAGAGTGATAGACTAAATTCTTATAATTTGATTTATAGACTAGGAAAGGGTCACTAGTAGGGCCGACCATAGCCACCCTTGGACATCTAGAAGTGTGAGCCTAGATTAACCCATTCTACTAACAATACATCCGGACCTATTACGTAAATTAGTCGATGTTCTTTGCGCCTTGATCAAAGGGTAAAGAATAGGAATGCTTCTATTTGGCACAATACCATAAATAAAATTCTCCAATGAATATTAAATTATCTTAAAAATTTTAGATTAATTGAAGGAAAGAAAGTTGTTTATTTTATATAGAATTCATTAAATTATTTTCTTATTATTTTTTTCTTTATTTGCATCTAGTAAATTAATTGTAATTTATAATCAAAATAAAAAATAAAATAAAAATATTTTTACTATTTTATTTCGTTTTCACTTCATAGAAAATTTATTTCTATAAATCTTCCCTGTGGGATCGATACTAGGGTCTTTGTTTAAAAACCATATATTACTTGAAACGATACGTATACTTGCGTAGTACCCCTAGTGTGTAAAAATATTTACAAAATTATATAATATTAATTTTATACACTAGCCGCTATTTATAAATTAAGTCAAAGTTTTTGGCTATCTTTTGGAAGCAAACATTACTGCGTTAAGCGCGGCTCGGGTCAGGCAGCACGGCCATCTTCACCAGCAAAACTTGTGTCTACATCAGCTAAACCTTTCCTAGAATTAAATAACAAAGCCATTGGATTTTGAGGTAGTTTGCCTAGTGCAACATAAATCCTCAACTTTTCGTTAGGAATTTACATAATCATATTATGCAAATTAAGCCCTAACCGGTCTTAGGATTCCGAGGTAGTTGTTTGGTACGACATAAACCCTCACATCTTCGAGGCTATTTGTATGATTATGTCACACAAATATAAGTCATAAATAATTAAAACTGACAGTATTACAACATTAAATAAACTCTCAAATTGAAGCCAAACAATAGGATAGTTTGGAAAGTTGCCAAGATTCTTCTTGGATCCTCAGCTTCTCCTACTTCTCTTCCTTTGGACTCCTAAAATAAACTGTTCCAAATTTGATACATTCCTTATTGAAATCTCCAAAATTCAATCCTTTGAAAACCTTAAACTTTGAAATTCTTGAGAGCAAAACCATTGATCATTATCGAGAGTTTTCTTAAGTGATTCTCATCATTTAAGATGTAATTAACTATAAGGCTTGCCCTTATAGGGAACTTTAAGAACCCAGGTAATATAAACCCTGCTTAATTTCTTTATATTAAGCAGGGGAACTTGTCGGCTTATAAAATTGTTTTGTAGACCAAACAGATGTCACAAATCTTCTAGTTTATTTAATTGATCCCCATCATCAAGCAATGTGTCTATTCTTCGGGATAGAAACACGGTTTGTGGTGCGGTGCTCGTTTATAAAAACTATTTGGGATATGAGATCGGTTTGATTTCATATCTTAAAATTTTCAAACTTAAAGTTATTTTCAAAAATTTAATGCTACCTTTCAAATTATATATATTTAAATTAATTCTAAATTTTAAAATTTGACGACAATTTCTGTAGGCGACCACTTTTCAAAACACAAACCTAAAAATAAGCCGTAAAATTTCTGGCGACTCCGCTGGAGACTAGTTCCTCTCTCTATTTTGATCGGATGGTTTTGCTTTCATAAATCAGTAGTGAGTCCATGTCTCTTGTGGACGAAACTACCATTCTTTCTGTTGGCATACCTCGCTCATTTCTATCTTGAGCGAGTGTAGTCAATTCCTTTTTTAGATTTTGGAGCCACTGTTTAGACACCCCTAAACAGAGAGGTTCCAGAATCCTCCCACCTCCCCAAAGAAGCAAGGTTGACCCCCAATAGGTGTGTTAGAATAGGGTGCTCTATCGAAGTGAGTTCGATGCGAATTCAACCTCCTCTAAATCTCAGACTGAGTCTGATACTTCACTTCTCTTTGTGCTTGACTTGTTGCAAACAGGTCAAACTGAAACTTCACTCTAACAATCTTCCAATAAACTCTAAATAAAATAAAATTCTGTTAAAATTTTAAATCAAAATAAAATTCTCAAAACCAATCTAATACACAATAATAAAACAAAATGCAGAATTTTGAAATTAGAAAAAAAAATTTACATGAATAGATTTTAAAGGATGCCCAGTTTACAATACAAGTGCGTTACCTTGAGTATTACCGCTGAAATTACAAGGCAAAGGACGTCATTGACTTCTGAATGTTCTTCAAAAGACGATCTACACATCCACCAAAGGACTATCCCGCGATGAAGCTGGAAAGAAGTTCTAATGCCATGGATTGACAATCAAAAAGGATAAGAGAAGGATAATGGGTAGTGGGTCCCGACCCTCTCACCACAAAATAATTAAAAGAGATAACAACTCGATGATGGGTCGTGGGTCCCAACCCTCCCACCACAGCAAAAATAAAAATAATAATACGCTCGAGGACGTTCAAAGTTTAGCAGAAATATAATCAAGAAGGGGTGATACATGGTAAAACTTAGCATTACGACTTCAGGGGAGAATCAAAATAATGCCCTTATAACTGGGTCCACCCTTTAAGGAATTCAGACTGAGTCCTAAGTAAATTTTGAAATGAAACAGCGTGGTTGAAATACAAGTATTTGATTCGAAATATTAAGAGCCTTTTAATTTTCTGCCATGTGACTGGATCCAGACTTCCGGATGGGTTATAATATCACATGATTCATGCTAGGGAACATTTCAGATTTATTAATTAGGGGAGTTTCGACATTCAAAATCTTTAACAAAAAATATGTCTTACCAGATACAGTAATTCTCAGAAAACAAAAGGAGCAAACAAAAAAAATAAATAAAAATTGAACATTCAATTGAGGAGAAGCTTGAGAGGAGCACAAGATCAAAAAAATTGGTGTCACAATCCAGACATTCAAAATCTTCAACATGTGCTCCACCAGATATAGTAATCCTCAATTAAAAAAAAAAAGAAAAAAGAAAAGGAAACAAGAGGGCTCCCAGAGAAGAAGCTTGAGGCAAGCATATAATCAAAAATTGGTGTCTTATAATCCTCCCCCGAATAATAAAACTTGAAAGGTTACCTTAAGGAGTTTTCTCCGATATTATGCTTTGAAGAGAGTCAAGTGATTTTATGTCTTTTGGTCGGTCATTAATTGACTCAGAAATATCTTTGGACAATGAAAAATATTTCTATCGCATGAACATAAGTTTTGAAATCTTCTTAGGCTCATAAAGAAAGAATTGAAGTAGAAAGGTTTTGTTATTAGCAATTAATGGAAATTCAACCCTGAAGTTATGTCATTCAGTACCCAGCAAATACAACTCCAACATCAATTCGAAGAGCGTCAGAGTGACTTCTTAAAGAAAACTTGTACAATCCTTACAAATTAGTGTCAAAGAAATGACGATCATTGCTACGGAGCTACAAAGTTACTACTTCTTTAGCTGTAGAAATAACACATCTGGTGGTGATGAAAAGAATGGGGTGGATGTCAATGTTGAGGAGTCGCCATTTTGTCTAATATTAGCCTAATTTTATTCCTATAAAACCTATGAAAGATTTGAAGAATTTAGGACTAATAGTAGAAGAGGATGTTTATGATAATCCTTATATGAGAATATTTTAGAATAACATATCCTAGAATTTTCATATAAAAAAAATCATGAAAAACCAGAGATTTCTATTGTAGGTTCTTTTAGATCTCCTATAGAAGCGAGCTTCTAAAGTTAATTACATCTTAAACAATTTTTAATTGTTCAAGAAAACTTCTGATTAATGTCGATCATTTGTTTTCTAAAATTTTATTTTTAAGGAGAGATGTACCCACTATCAATCCTAAATGTTATGGTTAAAGTTTTGATTTTGTTTTCCATGTCGTTATTTTGTTTTGTTTTGTTGAAAATGTTATGTTTGGAGATTATCCTAAAAGTTTTGATTTTGTTTTCCATGTCGTTATTTTGTTTTGTTTTGTTGAAAATGTTATGTTTAGTGACTATCCTAAAAGTTTTGATTTTGTTTTCCAAGTCGTTATTTTGTTTTGTTTTGTTGAAAATGTTATGTTTGGTGACTATCCTAAAAGTTTTGATTTTTTTTTCCATGTCGTTATTTTGTTTTGTTTTGTTGAAAATGTTATGTCTGGTGACTATCCTAAAAGTTTTGATTTTGTTTTCCATGTAGTTATTTTGTTTTGTTTTATTGAAAATGTTATGTTTGATGGCTATCCTAAAAGTTTTGTTTTTGTTTTCCATGTCATCCTGCAAGACAAAGTTAGCACATCCAATAACATGCAAAGGAAATCTAAACGAAATTGTCGTCGTTTTAGTTATCCTGCAATACAGAGTTAGCACATTTTAAAGGAACTAAACATATTTAAATCTAATTATTAGATTTATTTATCAGGTTTAGATTCAAGGTCATTTGATTCTTTAGGTCAATTAAGTTTAATTTAAACTTAATTTGAATTTTAATATTTTTGAACTTAATGTTCAAATAAATTCAATTTAAGTTTAATTTAATTTAACTTATTTTTTTTTATATTTTGAGATTAATTTAAATTTGGAATTTGATTTAAATTTTAAATTAAGGTTAGATCCTTAATTCAAAATTTTAGTTATCTTGTTGTTTAAATTGATTTAGAATTGACCTTCTATAATGTCAAAAAGATATCATCATTTATTTATTTTTGTTATTTTGTTTATGATTTCCTTTTGTTTTAAATTTTGATTTTGTAGTCATCTTAATTTTATCTTGTCATGTCATTTTGTCATTTATTTATTTTGGTTTAGTGTCATATTATTATGTCGTTGTATGTTTTTATTTATGTTGATGTCATGTTTATGTTTAAATTAACTTGGATTTATGTTGAACTCAAGTTAAATTTTGGGTTGAACCTGACATTTAGGTTAACTTGAGTTCAAGTTAGATTGAACTCAAGTTTAGTTAGGTTTATTTTAGGTTCAATATGGGTTGAACCTAAGGTTTTAGGTTAGCTTGAGTTCAAATTAGGTTGAACACATATTTGATTAAGCTTAGGTTAGGTTCAGTATAGGTTGAACCAAAGGTTTGGGTTAACTTGAGTTCAAGTTAGGTTAGACTCAAGTTTAGTTAACTTTAAATTAATTTAGGTTCAATATGGATTGAACCTAAGTTTGGGTTAACTTGAGTTCAAGTTAGGTTGAACTCAAGTTTGATTAAGTTTAGGTTAGGTTAGGTTGAGTATGGGTTGAACCTAAAGTTTAGGTTAACTTGAGTTCAAGTTAGCTTGAACTCAAGTTTGGTTAAATTTAAGTCAAGTTAGGTTCAATGTGGGTTGAAACTAAAGTTTAGGTTAACTTGAGTTCAAGTTAGGTTGAACTCAAGTTCGGTTAAGTTTAAGTTAAGTTAGGTTCAATATGGGTTGAACCTAAGGTTTGGGTTAACTTGAGTTCAAGTTAGGTTGGACTCAAGTTTGGTTAAGTTTAAGTTAAGTTAGGTTCAATATGGGTTGAACCTAAGGTTTGGGTTAACTTGAGTTTAAGTTAGGCTGAACTCAAGTTTGGTTAAGTTTAGGTTAAGTTAGGTTCAATGTGGGTTGAACCTAAGGTTTAGGTTAACTTGAGTTCAAGTTAGATTAAACTCAATTTTGGTTAAGTTTAAGTTAAGTTAGGTTCAATGTGGGTTGAACCTAAGGTTTAAGGACTAATTAAACATAATTTAGTTATGTTTAATTAAAGTTAATGGATTACTTAAACTTATCATAAATAGGGCTTAAGGATTAATTAGATTAGACTTAATTGGAGTTTAAAGGTTACCTAAGCCTAATTTAAGTAAAGTTTAAAGGTTAATTAAGTCTAAATGGATTAGACTTAATTGGGGTTTAGAGGTTGCTTAAGCGGAATTTAAGTGAAACTTAGGGGTTAATTTAGTCTGATTGGATTATACTTAATTAGGGTTTAAAGGTTACTTAACCCTAATTTAAGTAAAGCTTAAGGGTTAATTAAGTCTAATTAGATTAAACTTAATTAGGGTTTTATGGAGTTAACTCTAATGTGATTAAGGCTTAACAAGATTTAATGGGGTCTAATTGATGGCTTAGACATAATTGGGGTTTATTAAGTTAAAACTAATGTGGTTAAGGTCTAACTTGGTTTAATTAGGTCTAATTTGTGTCTTAAACCTAATTGGGGTTTATTAAGTTAAACTTAATGTGGTTAAGGTCTAACTTAGTTTAATCAGGTCTAATTGCTGTCTTAAACCTAATTGGGGTTTATTAAGTTAAACCTAATGTGGTTAAGGTCTAACTTGGTTTAATTAGGTCTAATTGGTGTCTTAAACCTAATTGGGGTTTATTACGTTAAACCTAATGTGGTTAAGGTCTAACTTGGTTTAATTAGGTTTAATTGGTGTCTTACACCTAATTGGGGTTTATTAAGTTAAACCTAATGTGGTTAAGGTCTAACTTGGTTTAATTAGGTCTAATTGATGTCTTAGACACAATTGGGGTTTAATTAGGTCTAATTGATGTCTTAGACACAATTGGGGTTTATTAAGTTAAACTTAATGTGGTTAAGGTATAACTTGGTTTAATTAGGTCTAATTGATGTCTTAGACATAATTGGGGTTTATTAAGTTAAACCTAATATGGTTAAGGTCTAACTTGGTTTAATTTGGTCTAATTGGTGTCTTAAACCTAATTAGGGTTTATTAAGTTAAACCTAATATGGTTAAGGTCTAACTTGGTTTAATTAGGTCTAATTGGTGTCTTAAACCTTTTGGGATTTATTAAGTTAAATCTAACTTGGTTTAATTAGGTCTAATTGGTGTCTTAAACCTAATTTGGGTTTATTAAATTAAACCTAATGTGGTTAAGGTCTAACTTGGTTTAATTAGGTCTAATTGGTGTCTTAAACCTAATAAGGGTTTATTAAGTTAAACCTAATGTGGTTAAGGTCGAACTTGGTTTAATAAGGTCTAATTGGTGTCTTAAACCTAATTGGGGTTTATTAAGTTAAACCTAATGTGGTTAAGGTCTAACTTGGTTTAATTTGGTCTAATTGGTTTCTTAAACCTAATTGGGGTTTATTAAGTTAAACTTAATGTGGTTAAGGTCTAACTTGGTTTAATTAGGTCTAATTGGTGTCTTAAACCTAATTGGGGTTTATTAAGTTAAACTTAATGTGTTTAAGGTCTAACTTGGTTTAATTAGGTCTAATCGGCGTCTTAAACCTAATTAGGGTTTATTAAGCCAAACATAATCGAGTTAAGGTCTAACTAGGTTTAATCGAGTCTAATTGGTGTCGTAAACCTAATTGGGGTTTATTAAGTTAAACCTAATGTGGTTAAGATCTAACTTGGTTTAATTAGGTTTAATTTGTGTCTTAAACCTAATTGGGGTTTATTAAGTTAAACCTAATGTGGTTAAGGTCTAACTTGGTATAATTAGGTCTAATTGGTGTCTTAAACCTAATTGGGGTTTATTACGTTAAACCTAATGTGGTTAAGGTCTAACTTGGTTTAATTAGGTTTAATTGGTGTCTTACACCTAATTGGGGTTTATTAAGTTAAACCTAATGTGGTTAAGGTCTAACTTGGTTTAATTAGGTCTAATTGATGTCTTAGACACAATTGGGGTTTAATTAGGTCTAATTGATGTCTTAGACACAATTGGGGTTTATTAAGTTAAACTTAATGTGGTTAAGGTATAACTTGGTTTAATTAGGTCTAATTGATGTCTTAGACATAATTGGGGTTTATTAAGTTAAACCTAATATGGTTAAGGTCTAACTTGGTTTAATTTGGTCTAATTGGTGTCTTAAACCTAATTAGGGTTTATTAAGTTAAACCTAATATGGTTAAGGTCTAACTTGGTTTAATTAGGTCTAATTGGTGTCTTAAACCTTTTTGGGATTTATTAAGTTAAATCTAACTTGGTTTAATTAGGTCTAATTGGTGTCTTAAACCTAATTTGGGTTTATTAAATTAAACCTAATGTGGTTAAGGTCTAACTTGGTTTAATTAGGTCTAATTGGTGTCTTAAACCTAATAAGGGTTTATTAAGTTAAACCTAATGTGGTTAAGGTCGAACTTGGTTTAATTAGGTCTAATTGGTGTCTTAAACCTAATTGGGGTTTATTAAGTTAAACCTAATGTGGTTAAGGTCTAACTTGGTTTAATTTGGTCTAATTGGTTTCTTAAACCTAATTGGGGTTTATTAAGTTAAACTTAATGTGGTTAAGGTCTAACTTGGTTTAATTAGGTCTAATTGGTGTCTTAAACCTAATTGGGGTTTATTAAGTTAAACTTAATGTGTTTAAGGTCTAACTTGGTTTAATTAGGTCTAACTGGCGTCTTAAACCTAATTAGGGTTTATTAAGCCAAACATAATCAGGTTAAGGTCTAACTAGGTTTAATCAGGTCTAATTGGTGTCGTAAACCTAATTGGGGTTTATTAAGTTAAACCTAATGTGGTTAAGATCTAACTTGGTTTAATTAGGTTTAATTTGTGTCTTAAACCTAATTGGGGTTTATTATGTTAAACCTAATGTGGTTAAGGTCTAACTTGGTTTAATCAGGTCTAATTGGCGTCGTAAACCTAATTGGGGTTTATTAAGTTAAACCTAATGTGGTTAAGGTCTAACTTGGTTTAATTAGGTTTAATTTGTGTCTTAAACCTAATTGGGGTTTATTAAGTTAAACCTAATGTGGTTAAGGTCTAACTTGGTATAATTAGGTCTAATTTGTGTCTTAAACCTAATTGGGGTTTATTATGTTAAACCTAATGTGGTTAAGGTCTAACTTGGTTTAATTAGGTCTAATTGGTGTCTTAAACCTAATTGGGTTTTATTAAGTTAAACCTAATGTTGTTAAGGTCTAACTTGGTTTAATTAGGTCTAATTGGTGTCTTAAACCTAATTGGGGTTTATTATGTTAAACCTAATGTGTTTAAGGTCTAACTTGGTTTAATTAGGTCTAACTGGTGTCTTAAATCTAATTGGGGATTATTATGTTAAACCTAATGTGGTTAATGTCTAACTTGGTTTAATGAGGTCTAATTGGTGTCTTAAACCTAATTGGGGTTTATTAAGTTAAACCTAATGTGCTTTAGGTCTAACTTGGTTTAATTAGGTCTAATTGGTGTCTTAAACATAATTGGGGTTTATTAATTTAAACCTAATGTGGTTAAGGTCTAGCTTTGTTTAATGAGGTATAATTGGTGTCTTAAACCAAATTAGGGTTTATTAAGTTAAACCTAATGTGGTTGAGGTCTAACTTGGTTTAATGAGGTCTAATTGGTGTCTTAAACCTAATTAGGGTTTATTAAGTTAAACCTAATGTGGTAAATGTCTAACTAGGTTTAATTAGGTCTAATTGGTGTCTTAAACCTAATTGGGGTTTATTAAGTTAAGCTTAATGTGGTTAAGGTCTAACTTGGTTTAATTAGGTCTAATTGGTGTCTTAAACCTAATTGGTGTTTATTAAGTTAAACTTAATGTGGTTAAGGTCTAACTTGGTTTAATTAGGTCTAATTGGTGTCTTAAACCTAATTGGGGTTTATTAAGTTAAACTTAATGTGGTTAAGGTCTAACTTGGTTTAATTAGTTCTAACTAGTGTCTTAAACCCAATTAGAGTTTATTAAGTTGAACATAATGTGGTTAAGGTCTAACTTGGTTTAATCAAGTCTAATTGGTGTCTTAAACCTAATTGGGGTTTATTAAGTTAAACCTAATGTGGTTAAGGTCTAACTTGGTTTAATTAGGTTTAATTTTTGTCTTAAACCTAATTGGGGTTTATTAAGTTAAACTTAATGTGGTTAAGGTCTAACTTGGTTTAATTAGGTCTAATTGGTGTCTTAAACCTAATTGGTGTTTATTAAGTTAAACTTAATGTGGTTAAGGTCTAACTTGGTTTAATTAGGTCTAATTGGTGTCTTAAACCTAATTGGGGTTTATTAAGTTAAACTTAATGTGGTTAAGGTCTAACTTGGTTTAATTAGTTCTAACTAGTGTCTTAAACCCAATTCGAGTTTATTAAGTTGAACATAATGTGGTTAAGGTCTAACTTGGTTTAATGAGGTCTAATTGGTGTCTTAAACCTAATTGGGGTTTATTAAGTTAAACCTAATGTGCTTTAGGTCTAACTTGGTTTAATTAGGTCTAATTGGTGTCTTAAACATAATTGGGGTTTATTAATTTAAACCTAATGTGGTTAAGGTCTAGCTTTGTTTAATGAGGTATAATTGGTGTCTTAAACCAAATTAGGGTTTATTAAGTTAAACCTAATGTGGTTGAGGTCTAACTTGGTTTAATGAGGTCTAATTGGTGTCTTAAACCTAATTAGGGTTTATTAAGTTAAACCTAATGTGGTAAATGTCTAACTAGGTTTAATTAGGTCTAATTGGTGTCTTAAACCTAATTGGGGTTTATTAAGTTAAGCTTAATGTGGTTAAGGTCTAACTTGGTTTAATTAGGTCTAATTGGTGTCTTAAACCTAATTGGTGTTTATTAAGTTAAACTTAATGTGGTTAAGGTCTAACTTGGTTTAATTAGGTCTAATTGGTGTCTTAAACCTAATTGGGGTTTATTAAGTTAAACTTAATGTGGTTAAGGTCTAACTTGGTTTAATTAGTTCTAACTAGTGTCTTAAACCCAATTAGAGTTTATTAAGTTGAACATAATGTGGTTAAGGTCTAACTTGGTTTAATCAAGTCTAATTGGTGTCTTAAACCTAATTGGGGTTTATTAAGTTAAACCTAATGTGGTTAAGGTCTAACTTGGTTTAATTAGGTTTAATTTGTGTCTTAAACCTAATTGGGGTTTATTAAGTTAAACCTAATGTGGTTAAGGTCTAACTTGGTATAATTAGGTCTAATTTGTGCCTTAAACCAAATTGGAGTTTATTATGTTAAACCTAATGTGGTTAAGGTCTAACTTGGTTTAATTAGGTCTAATTGGTGTCTTAAACCTAATTGGGTTTTATTAAGTTAAACCTAATGTTGTTAAGGTCTAACTTAGTTTAATTAGGTCTAATTGGTGTCTTAAATCTAATTGGGGTTTATTATGTTAAACCTAATGTGGTTAAGGTCTAACTTGGTTTAATTAGTTCTAACTAGTGTCTTAAACCCAATTAGAGTTTATTAAGTTGAACATAATGTGGTTAAGGTCTAACTTGGTTTAATCAAGTCTAATTGGTGTCTTAAACCTAATTAGGGTTTATTAAGTTAAACCTAATGTGGTAAATGTCTAACTAGGTTTAATTAGGTCTAATTGGTGTCTTAAACCTAATTGGGGTTTATTAAGTTAAACTTAATGTGGTTAAGGTCTAACTTGGTTTAATTAGGTCTAATTGGTGTCTTAAACCTAATTGGTGTTTATTAAGTTAAACTTAATGTGGTTAAGGTCTAACTTGGTTTAATTAGGTCTAATTGGTGTCTTAAACCTAATTGGGGTTTATTAAGTTAAACTTAATGTGGTTAAGGTCTAACTTGGTTTAATTAGTTCTAACTAGTGTCTTAAACCCAATTCGAGTTTATTAAGTTGAACATAATGTGGTTAAGGTCTAACTTGGTTTAATGAGGTCTAATTGGTGTCTTAAACCTAATTGGGGTTTATTAAGTTAAACCTAATGTGCTTTAGGTCTAACTTGGTTTAATTAGGTCTAATTGGTGTCTTAAACATAATTGGGGTTTATTAATTTAAACCTAATGTGGTTAAGGTCTAGCTTTGTTTAATGAGGTATAATTGGTGTCTTAAACCAAATTAGGGTTTATTAAGTTAAACCTAATGTGGTTGAGGTCTAACTTGGTTTAATGAGGTCTAATTGGTGTCTTAAACCTAATTAGGGTTTATTAAGTTAAACCTAATGTGGTAAATGTCTAACTAGGTTTAATTAGGTCTAATTGGTGTCTTAAACCTAATTGGGGTTTATTAAGTTAAGCTTAATGTGGTTAAGGTCTAACTTGGTTTAATTAGGTCTAATTGGTGTCTTAAACCTAATTGGTGTTTATTAAGTTAAACTTAATGTGGTTAAGGTCTAACTTGGTTTAATTAGGTCTAATTGGTGTCTTAAACCTAATTGGGGTTTATTAAGTTAAACTTAATGTGGTTAAGGTCTAACTTGGTTTAATTAGTTCTAACTAGTGTCTTAAACCCAATTAGAGTTTATTAAGTTGAACATAATGTGGTTAAGGTCTAACTTGGTTTAATCGAAGTCTAATTGGTGTCTTAAACCTAATTGGGGTTTATTAAGTTAAACCTAATGTGGTTAAGGTCTAACTTGGTTTAATTAGGTTTAATTTGTGTCTTAAACCTAATTGGGGTTTATTAAGTTAAACCTAATGTGGTTAAGGTCTAACTTGGTATAATTAGGTCTAATTTGTGCCTTAAACCTAATTGGAGTTTATTATGTTAAACCTAATGTGGTTAAGGTCTAACTTGGTTTAATTAGGTCTAATTGGTGTCTTAAACCTAATTGGGTTTTATTAAGTTAAACCTAATGTTGTTAAGGTCTAACTTAGTTTAATTAGGTCTAATTGGTGTCTTAAATCTAATTGGGGTTTATTATGTTAAACCTAATGTGGTTAAGGTCTAACTTGGTTTAATTAGTTCTAACTAGTGTCTTAAACCCAATTAGAGTTTATTAAGTTGAACATAATGTGGTTAAGGTCTAACTTGGTTTAATCAAGTCTAATTGGTGTCTTAAACCTAATTAGGGTTTATTAAGTTAAACCTAATGTGGTAAATGTCTAACTAGGTTTAATTAGGTCTAATTGGTGTCTTAAACCTAATTGGGGTTTATTAAGTTAAACTTAATGTGGTTAAGGTCTAACTTGGTTTAATTAGGTCTAATTGGTGTCTTAAACCTAATTGGTGTTTATTAAGTTAAACTTAATGTGGTTAAGGTCTAACTTGGTTTAATTAGGTCTAATTGGTGTCTTAAACCTAATTGGGGTTTATTAAGTTAAACTTAATGTGGTTAAGGTCTAACTTGGTTTAATTAGTTCTAACTAGTGTCTTAAACCCAATTCGAGTTTATTAAGTTGAACATAATGTGGTTAAGGTCTAACTTGGTTTAATCAAGTCTAATTGGTGTCTTAAACCTAATTGGGGTTTATTAAGTTAAACCTAATGTGGTTAAGGTCTAACTTGGTTTAATTAGGTTTAATTTGTGTCTTAAACCTAATTGGGGTTTATTAAGTTAAACCTAATGTGGTTAAGGTCTAACTTGGTATAATTAGGTCTAATTTGTGCCTTAAACCTAATTGGAGTTTATTATGTTAAACCTAATGTGGTTAAGGTCTAACTTGGTTTAATTAGGTCTAATTGGTGTCTTAAACCTAATTGGGGTTTATTAAGTTAAACCTAATGTTGTTAAGGTCTAACTTGGTTTAATGAGGTCTAATTGGTGTCTTAAACCTAGTTAGGGTTTATTAAGTTTAACCTAACGTGGTTAATGTCTAACTTGGTTTAATTAGGTCTAATTCGTGTCTTAAACCTAATTGCGGTTTATTAAGTTAAACCTAATGTTGTTAAGGTCTAACTTGGTTTAATTAGGTCTAATTGGTGTCTTAAACCTAATTGGGGTTTATTAAGTTAAACTTAATGTGTTTAAGGTCTAACTTGGTTTAATTAGGTCTAACTGGTGTCTTAAACCTAATTAGGGTTTATTAAGCTAAACATAATCGAGGTTAAGGTCTAACTTGGTTTAATCAGGTCTAATTGGTGTCGTAAACCTAATTGGGGTTTATTAAGTTAAACCTAATGTGGTTAAGGTCTAACTTGGTTTAATTAGGTTTAATTTGTGTCTTAAACCTAATTGGGGTTTATTAAGTTAAACCTAATGTGGTTAAGGTCTAACTTGGTATAATTAGGTCTAATTTGTGTCTTAAACCTAATTGGGGTTTATTATGTTAAACCTAATGTGGTTAAGGTCTAACTTGGTTTAATTAGGTCTAATTGGTGTCTTAAACCTAATTGGGTTTTATTAAGTTAAACCTAATGTTGTTAAGGTCTAACTTGGTTTAATTAGGTCTAATTGGTGTCTTAAACCTAATTGGGGTTTATTATGTTAAACCTAATGTGTTTAAGGTCTAACTTGGTTTAATTAGGTCTAGCTGGTGTCTTAAACCTAATTAGGGTTTATTAAGCTAAACATAATCGGGTTAAGGTCTAACTTGGTTTAATCGAGTCAAATTGGTGTCGTAAACCTAATTGGGGTTTATTAAGTTAAACTTAATGTGTTTAAGGTCTAACTTGGTTTAATTAGGTCTAACTGGTGTCTTAAACCTAATTAGGGTTTATTAAGCTAAACATAATCAGGTAAAGGTCTAACTTGGTTTAATCAGGTTTAATTGGTGTCGTAAACCTAATTGGGGTTTATTAAGTCAAACCTAATGTGGTTAAGGTCTAACTTGGTTTAATTAGGTTTAATTTGTGTCTTAAACCTAATTGGGGTTTATTAAGTTAAACCTAATGTGGTTAAGGTCTAACTTGGTATAATTAGGTCTAATTTGTGTCTTAAACCTAATTGGGGTTTATTATGTTAAACCTAATGTGGTTAAGGTCTAACTTGGTTTAATTAGGTCTAATTGGTGTCTTAAACCTAATTGGGTTTTATTAAGTTAAACCTAATGTTGTTAAGGTCTAACTTAGTTTAATTAGGTCTAATTGGTGTCTTAAATCTAATTGGGGTTTATTATGTTAAACCTAATGTGGTTAAGGTCTAACTTGGTTTAATTAGGTCTAATTGATGTCTTAGACATAATTGGGGTTTATTAAGTTAAACGTAATGTGGTTAAGGTATAACTTGATTTAATTAGGTATAATTGATGTCTTAGACATAATTGGGGTCTATTAATTTAAACCTAATGTCGTTAAGGTCTAACTTGGTTTAATTAGGTCTAATTGGTGTCTTAAACCTAATTGGGTTTATTAAGTTAAACCTAATGTTGTTAAGGTCTAACTTAGTTTAATCAGGTCTAATTGGTGTCTTAAATCTAATTGGGGTTTATTATGTTAAACCTAATGTGGTTAATGTCTAACTTGGTTTAATTAGGTCTAATTGGCGTCTTAAACCTAATTGGGGTTTATTAAGTTATACCTAATGTGCTTTAGGTCTAACTTGGTTTAATTAGGTCTAATTGGTGTCTTAAACATAATTGGGGTTTATTAATTTAAACCTAATGTGGTTAAGGTCTAGCTTGGTTTAATTAGGTATAATTGGTGTCTTAAACCAAATTAGGGTTTATTAAGTTAAACCTAATGTGGTTGAGGTCTAACTTGGTTTAATGAGGTCTAATTGGTGTCTTAAACCTAATTAGGGTTTATTAAGTTAAACCTAATGTGGTAAATGTCTAACTAGGTTTAATTAGGTCTAATTGGTGTCTTAAAGCTAATTGGGGTTTATTAAGTTATACTTAATGTGGTTAAGGTCTAACTTGGTTTAATTAGGTCTAATTGGTGTCTTAAACCTAATTGGTGTTTATTAAGTTAAACTTAATGTGGTTAAGGTCTAACTTGGTTTAATTAGGTCTAATTGGTGTCTTAAACCTAATTGGGGTTTATTAAGTTAAACTTAATGTGGTTAAGGTCTAACTTGGTTTAATTAGTTCTAACTCGTGTCTTAAACCCAATTAGAGTTTATTAAGTTGAACATAATGTGGTTAAGGTCTAACTTGGTTTAATCGAGTCTAATTGGTGTCTTAAACCTAATTGGGGTTTATTAAGTTAAACCTAATGTGGTTAAGGTCTAACTTGGTTTAATTAGGTTTAATTTGTGTCTTAAACCTAATTGGGGTTTATTAAGTTAAACCTAATGTGGTTAAGGTCTAACTTGGTATAATTAGGTCTAATTTGTGCCTTAAACCTAATTGGAGTTTATTATGTTAAACCTAATGTGGTTAAGGTCTAACTTGGTTTAATTAGGTCTAATTGGTGTCTTAAACCTAATTGGGTTTTATTAAGTTAAACCT
Organism: Papilionanthe hookeriana x Papilionanthe teres; assembly: GCA_022702705.1. Lineage (NCBI taxonomy): Eukaryota > Viridiplantae > Streptophyta > Magnoliopsida > Asparagales > Orchidaceae > Papilionanthe > Papilionanthe hookeriana x Papilionanthe teres. Next base: position 105,080,735 of record CM040424.1, on the reverse strand, counting down.
AATGATGTTAAGGTCTAACTTAGTTTAATTAGGTCTAATTGGTGTCTTAAATCTAATTGGGGTTTATTATGTTAAACCTAATGTGGTTAAGGTCTAACTTGGTTTAATTAGGTCTAATTGATGTCTTAGACATAATTGGGGTTTATTAATTTAAACCTAATGTGGTTAAGGTCTAACTTGGTTTAATTAGGTCTAATTGGTGTCTTAAACCTAATTAGGGTTTATTAAGTTAAACCTAATGTGGTTAAGGTCTAACTTGGTTTAATGAGGTCTAATTGGTGTCTTAAACCTAGTTAGGGTTTATTAAGTTTAACCTAACGTGGTTAATGTCTAACTTGGTTTAATTAGGTCTAATTCATGTCTTAAACCTAATTGCGGTTTATTAAGTTAAACCTAATGTTGTTAAGGTCTAACTTGGTTTAATTAGGTCTAATTGGTGTCTTAAACCTAATTGGGGTTTATTAAGTTAAACTTAATGTGTTAAAGATCTAACTTGGTTTAATTAGGTCTAACTGGTGTCTTAAACCTAATTAGGGTTTATTAAGCTAAACATAATCAGGTTAAGGTCTAACTTGGTTTAATCAGGTCTAATTGGTGTCGTAAACCTAATTGGGGTTTATTAAGTTAAACCTAATGTGGTTAAGGTCTAACTTGGTTTAATTAGGTTTAATTTGTGTCTTAAACCTAATTGGGGTTTATTAAGTTAAACCTAATGTGGTTAAGGTCTAACTTGGTATAATTAGGTCTAATTTGTGTCTTAAACCTAATTGGGGTTTATTATGTTAAACCTAATGTGGTTAAGGTCTAACTTGGTTTAATTAGGTCTAATTGGTGTCTTAAACCTAATTGGGTTTTATTAAGTTAAACCTAATGTTGTTAAGGTCTAACTTGGTTTAATTAGGTCTAATTGGTGTCTTAAACCTAATTGGGGTTTATTATGTTAAACCTAATGTGTTTAAGGTCTAACTTGGTTTAATTAGGTCTAACTGGTGTCTTAAACCTAATTAGGGTTTATTAAGCTAAACATAATCAGGTTAAGGTCTAACTTGGTTTAATCAGGTCTAATTGGTGTCGTAAACCTAATTTGGGTTTATTAAGTAAAACTTAATGTGTTTAAGGTCTAACTTGGTTTAATTAGGTCTAACTGGTGTCTTAAACCTAATTAGGGTTTATTAAGCTAAACATAATCAGGTTAAGGTCTAACTTGGTTTAATCAGGTCTAATTGGTGTCGTAAACCTAATTGGGGTTTATTAAGTTAAACTTAATGTGGTTAAGGTCTAACTTGGTTTAATTAGGTTTAATTTGTGTCTTAAACCTAATTGGGGTTTATTAAGTTAAACCTAATGTGATTAAGGTCTAACTTGGTATAATTAGGTCTAATTTGTGTCTTAAACCTAATTGGGGTTTATTATGTTAAACCTAATGTGTTTAAGGTCTAACTTGGTTTAATTAGGTCTAATTGGTGTCTTAAACCTAATTGGGTTTTATTAAGTTAAACCTAATGTTGTTAAGGTCTAACTTAGTTTAATTAGGTCTAATTGGTGTCTTAAATCTAATTGGGGTTTATTTTGTTAAACCTAATGTGGTTAAGGTCTAACTTGGTTTAATTAGGTCTAATTGATGTCTTAGACATAATTGGGGTTTATTAAGTTAAACGTAATGTGGTTAAGGTATAACTTGATTTAATTAGGTATAATTGATGTCTTAGACATAATTGGGGTCTATTAATTTAAACCTAATGTCGTTAAGGTCTAACTTGGTTTAATTAGGTCTAATTGGTGTCTTAAACCTAATTGGGTTTATTAAGTTAAACCTAATGTTGTTAAGGTCTAACTTAGTTTAATTAGGTCTAATTGGTGTCTTAAATCTAATTGGGGTTTATTATGTTAAACCTAATGTGGTTAATGTCTAACTTGGTTTAATTAGGTCTAATTGGTGTCTTAAACCTAATTGGGGTTTATTAAGTTAAACCTAATGTGCTTTGAGTCTAACTTGGTTTAATTTGGTCTAATTGGTGTCTTAAACATAATTGGGGTTTATTAATTTAAACCTAATGTGGTTAAGGTCTAGCTTGGTTTAATTAGGTATAATTGGTGTCTTAAACCAAATTAGGGTTTATTAAGTTAAACCTAATGTGGTTGAGGTCTAACTTGGTTTAATGAGGTCTAATTGGTGTCTTAAACCTAATTAGGGTTTATTAAGTTAAACCTAATGTGGTAAATGTCTAACTAGGTTTAATTAGGTCTAATTGGTGTCTTAAACCTAATTGGGGTTTATTAAGTTAAACTTAATGTGGTTAAGGTCTAACTTGGTTTAATTAGGTCTAATTGGTGTCTTAAAACTAATTGGTGTTTATTAAGTTAAACTTAATGTGGTTAAGGTCTAACTTGGTTTAATTAGGTCTAATTGGTGTCTTAAACCTAATTGGGGTTTATTAAGTTAAACTTAATGTGGTTAAGGTCTAACTTGGTTTAATTAGTTCTAACTAGTGTCTTAAACCCAATTAGAGTTTATTAAGTTGAACATAATGTGGTTAAGGTCTAACTTGGTTTAATCAAGTCTAATTGGTGTCTTAAACCTAATTGGGGTTTATTAAGTTAAACCTAATGTGGTTAAGGTCTAACTTGGTTTAATTAGGTTTAATTTGTGTCTTAAACCTAATTGGGGTTTATTAAGTTAAACCTAATGTGGTTAAGGTCTAACTTGGTATAATTAGGTCTAATTTGTGCCTTAAACCTAATTGGAGTTTATTATGTTAAACCTAATGTGGTTAAGGTCTAACTTGGTTTAATTAGGTCTAATTGGTGTCTTAAACCTATTTGGGTTTTATTAAGTTAAACCTAATGTTGTTAAGGTCTAACTTAGTTTAATTAGGTCTAATTGGTGTCTTAAATCTAATTGGGGTTTATTATGTTAAACCTAATGTGGTTAAGGTCTAACTTGGTTTAATTAGGTCTAATTGATGTCTTAGACATAATTGGGGTTTATTAATTTAAACCTAATGTGGTTAAGGTCTAACTTGGTTTAATTAGGTCTAATTGGTGTCTTAAACCTAATTAGGGTTTATTAAGTTAAACCTAATGTGGTTAAGGTCTAACTTGGTTTAATGAGGTCTAATTGGTGTCTTAAACCTAGTTAGGGTTTATTAAGTTTAACCTAACGTGGTTAATGTCTAACTTGGTTTAATTAGGTCTAATTCGTGTCTTAAACCTAATTGCGGTTTATTAAGTTAAACCTAATGTTGTTAAGCTCTAACTTGGTTTAATTAGGTCTAATTGGTGTCTTAAACCTAATTGGGGTTCATTAAGTTAAACTTAATGTGTTTAAGGTCTAACTTGGTTTAATTAGGTCTAACTGGTGTCTTAAACCTAATTAGGGTTTATTAAGCTAAACATAATCAGGTTAAGGTCTAACTTGGTTTAATCAGGTCTAATTGGTGTCGTAAACCTAATTGGGGTTTATTAAGTTAAACCTAATGTGGTTAAGGTCTAACTTGGTTTAATTAGGTTTAATTTGTGTCTTAAACCTATTTGGGGTTTATTAAGTTAAACCTAATGTGGTTAAGGTCTAACTTGGTATAATTAGGTCTAATTTGTGTCTTAAACCTAATTGGGGTTTATTATGTTAAACCTAATGTGGTTAAGGTCTAACTTGGTTTAATTAGGTCTAATTGGTGTCTTAAACCTAATTGGGTTTTATTAAGTTAAACCTAATGTTGTTAAGGTCTAACTTAGTTTAATTAGGTCTAATTGGTGTCTTAAATCTAATTGGGGTTTATTATGTTAAACCTAATGTGGTTAAGGTCTAACTTGGTTTAATTAGGTCTAACTGGTGTCTTAGACATAATTGGGGTTTATTAAGTTAAACGTAATGTGGTTAAGGTATAACTTGATTTAATTAGGTATAATTGATGTCTTAGACATAATTGGGGTCTATTAATTTAAACCTAATGTCGTTAAGGTCTAACTTGGTTTAATTAGGTATAATTGGTGTCTTAAACCTAATTGGGTTTATTAAGTTAAACCTAATGTTGTTAAGGTCTAACTTAGTTTAATTAGGTCTAATTGGTGTCTTAAGTCTAATTGGGGTTTATTATGTTAAACCTAATGTGGTTAATGTCTAACTTGGTTTAATTAGGTCTAATTGGTGTCTTAAACCTAATTGGGGTTTATTAAGTTAAACCTAATGTGCTTTAGGTCTAACTTGGTTTAATTAGGTCTAATTGGTGTCTTAAACATAATTGGGGTTTTTTAATTTAAACCTAATGTGGTTAAGGTCTAGCTTGGTTTTGATTAGGTATAATTGGTGTCTTAAACCAAATTAGGGTTTATTAAGTTAAACCTAATGTGGTTGAGGTCTAACTTGGTTTAATGAGGTCTAATTGGTGTCTTAAACCTAATTAGGGTTTATTAAGTTAAACCTAATGTGGTAAATGTCTAACTTGGTTTAATTAGATCTAATTGGTGTCTTAAACCTAATTGGGGTTTATTAAGTTAAACTTAATGTGGTTAAGGTCTAACTTGGTTTAATTAGGTCTAATTGGTGTCTTAAACCTAATTGGTGTTGATTAAGTTAAACTTAATGTGGTTAAGGTCTAACTTGGTTTAATTAGGTCTAATTGGTGTCTTAAACCTAATTGGGGTTTATTAAGCTAAACATAATCAGGTTAAGGTCTAACTTAGTTTAATCAGGTCTAATTGGTGTCGTAAACCTAATTGGGGTTTATTAAGTTAAACCTAATGTGGTTAAGGTCTAACTTGGTTTAATTAGGTTTAATTTGTGTCTTAAACCTATTTGGGGTTTATTAAGTTAAACCTAATGTGGTTAAGGTCTAACTTGGTATAATTAGGTCTAATTTGTGTCTTAACCTAATTGGGGTTTATTATGTTAAACCTAATGTGGTTAAGGTCTAACTTGGTTTAATTAGATCTAATTGGTGTCTTAAACCTAATTGGGTTTTATTAAGTTAAACCTTATGTTGTTAAGGTCTAACTTGGTTTAATTAGGTCTAATTGGTGTCTTAAACCTAATTGGGGTTTATTATGTTAAACCTAATGTGTTTAAGGTCTAACTTAGTTTAATTAGGTCTAACTGGTGTCTTAAACCTAATTAGGGTTTATTAAGCTAAACATAATCAGGTTAAGGTCTAACTTGGTTTAATCAGGTCTAATTGGTGTCGTAAACCTAATTGGGGTTTATTAAGTTAAACTTAATGTGTTTAAGGTCTAACTTGGTTTAATTAGGTCTAACTGGTGTCTTAAACCTAATTAGGGTTTATTAAGCTAAACATAATCAGGTTAAGGTCTAACTTGGTTTAATCAGGTCTAATTGGTGTCGTAAACCTAATTGGGGTTTATTAAGTTAAACTTAATGTGTTTAAGGTCTAACTTGGTTTAATTAGGTCTAACTGGTGTCTTAAACCTAATTAGGGTTTATTAAGCTAAACATAATCGAGGTTAAGGTCTAACTTGGTTTAATCGGGTCTAATTGGTGTCGTAAACCTAATTGGGGTTTATTAAGTTAAACCTAATGTGGTTAAGGTCTAACTTGGTTTAATTAGGTTTAATTTGTGTCTTAAACCTAATTGGGGTTTATTAAGTTAAACCTAATGTGGTTAAGGTCTAACTTCGTATAATTAGGTCTAATTTGTGTCTTAAACCTAATTGGGGTTTATTATGTTAAACCTAATGTGGCTAAGGTCTAACTTGGTTTAATTAGGTCTAATTGGTGTCTTAAACCTAATTGGGTTTTATTAAGTTAAACCTAATGTTGTTAAGGTCTAACTTAGTTTAATTAGGTCTAATTGGTGTCTTAAATCTAATTGGGGTTTATTATGTTAAACCTAATGTGGTTAAGGTCTAACTTGGTTTAATTAGGTCTAACTGGTGTCTTAGACATAATTGCGGTTTATTAAGTTAAACGTAATGTGGTTAAGGTATAACTTGATTTAATTAGGTATAATTGATGTCTTAGACATAATTGGGGTCTATTAATTTAAACCTAATGTCGTTAAGGTCTAACTTGGTTTAATTAGGTATAATTGGTGTCTTAAACCTAATTGAATTTATTAAGTTAAACCTAATGTTGTTAAGGTCTAACTTAGTTTAATTAGGTCTAATTGGTGTCTTAAATCTAATTGGGGTTTATTATGTTAAACCTAATGTGGTTAATGTCTAACTTGGTTTAATTAGGTCTAATTGGTGTCTTAAACCTAATTGGGGTTTATTAAGTTAAACCTAATGTGCTTTAGGTCTAACTTGGTTTAATTAGGTCTAATTGGTGTCTTAAACATAATTGGGGTTTATTAATTTAAACCTAATGTGGTTAAGGTCTAGCTTGGTTTAATTAGGTATAATTGGTGTCTTAAACCAAATTAGGGTTTATTAAGTTAAACCTAATGTGGTTGAGGTCTAACTTGGTTTAATGAGGTCTAATTGGTGTCTTAAACCTAATTAGGGTTTATTAAGTTAAACCTAATGTGGTAAATGTCTAACTTGGTTTAATTAGGTCTAATTGGTGTCTTAAACCTAATTGGGGTTTATTAAGTTAAACTTAATGTGGTTAAGGTCTAACTTGGTTTAATTAGGTCTAATTGGTGTCTTAAACCTAATTGGTGTTTATTAAGTTAAACTTAATGTGGTTAAGGTCTAACTTGGTTTAATTAGGTCTAATTGGTGTCCTAAACCTAATTGGGGTTTATTAAGTTAAACTTAATGTGGTTAAGGTCTAACTTGGTTTAATTAGTTCTAACTAGTGTCTTAAACCCAATTAGAGTTTATTAAGTTGAACATAATGTGGTTAAGGTCTAACTTGGTTTAATCAAGTCTAATTGGTGTCTTAAACCTAATTGGGGTTTATTAAGTTAAACCTAATGTGGTTAAGGTCTAACTTGGTTTAATTAGGTTTAATTTGTGTCTTAAACCTAATTGGGGTTTATTAAGTTAAACCTAATGTGGTTAAGGTCTAACTTGGTATAATTAGGTCTAATTTGTGCCTTAAACCTAATTGGAGTTTATTATGTTAAACCTAATGTGGTTAAGGTCTAACTTGGTTTAATTAGGTCTAATTGGTGTCTTAAACCTAATTGGGTTTTATTAAGTTAAACCTAATGTTGTTAAGGTCTAACATAGTTTAATTAGGTCTAATTGGTGTCTTAAATCTAATTGGGGTTTATTATGTTAAACCTAATGTGGTTAAGGTCTAACTTGGTTTAATTAGGTCTAATTGATGTCTTAGACATAATTGGGGTTTATTAATTTAAACCTAATGTGGTTAAGGTCTAACTTGGTTTAATTAGGTCTAATTGGTGTCTTAAACCTAATTAGGGTTTATTAAGTTAAACCTAATGTGGTTAAGGTCTAACTTGGTTTAATGAGGTCTAATTGGTGTCTTAAACCTAGTTAGGGTTTATTAAGTTGAACCTAACGTGATTAATGTCTAACTTGGTTTAATTAGGTCTAATTGGTGTCTTAAACCTAATTGGGGTTTATTAAGTTAAACTTAATGTAGTTAAGGTCTAACTTGCTTTAATTAGGTCTAATTGGTGTCTTAAACCTAATTGGGGTTTATTAAGTTAAACTAATGTGGTTAAGGTCTAACTTGGTTTAATTAGGTCTAATTGGTGTCTTAAACCTAATTAGGGTTTATTAAGTTAAACCTAATATGGTTAAGGTCTAACATGGTTTAATTAGGTCTAATTGGTTTCTTAAACCTAATTGGGATTTATTAAGTTAAATCTAACTTGGTTTAATTTGGTCTAATTGGTGTCTTAAACCTAATTGGGGTTTATTAAATTAAACCTAATGTGGTTAAGGTCTAACTTGGTTTAATTAGGTTTAATTTGTGTCTTAAACCTAATTGGGGTTTATTAAGTTAAACCTAATGTGGTTAAGGTCTAACTTGGTATAATTAGGTCTAATTTGTGTCTTAAACCTAATTGGGGTTTATTATGTTAAACCTAATGTGGTTAAGGTCTAACTTGGTTTAATTAGGTCTAATTGGTGTCTTAAACCTAATTGGGTTTTATTAAGTTAAACCTAATGTTGTTAAGGTCTAACTTAGTTTAATTAGGTCTAATTGGTGTCTTAAATCTAATTGGGGTTTATTATGTTAAACCTAATGTGGTTAAGGTCTAACTTGGTTTAATTAGGTCTAACTGGTGTCTTAGACATAATTGGGGTTTATTAAGTTAAACGTAATGTGGTTAAGGTATAACTTGATTTAATTAGGTATAATTGATGTCTTAGACATAATTGGGGTCTATTAATTTAAACCTAATGTCGTTAAGGTCTAACTTGGTTTAATTAGGTATAATTGGTGTCTTAAACCTAATTGGGTTTATTAAGTTAAACCTAATGTTGTTAAGGTCTAACTTAGTTTAATTAGGTCTAATTGGTGTCTTAAGTCTAATTGGGGTTTATTATGTTAAACCTAATGTGGTTAATGTCTAACTTGGTTTAATTAGGTCTAATTGGTGTCTTAAACCTAATTGGGGTTTATTAAGTTAAACCTAATGTGCTTTAGGTCTAACTTGGTTTAATTAGGTCTAATTGGTGTCTTAAACATAATTGGGGTTTTTTAATTTAAACCTAATGTGGTTAAGGTCTAGCTTGGTTTTGATTAGGTATAATTGGTGTCTTAAACCAAATTAGGGTTTATTAAGTTAAACCTAATGTGGTTGAGGTCTAACTTGGTTTAATGAGGTCTAATTGGTGTCTTAAACCTAATTAGGGTTTATTAAGTTAAACCTAATGTGGTAAATGTCTAACTTGGTTTAATTAGATCTAATTGGTGTCTTAAACCTAATTGGGGTTTATTAAGTTAAACTTAATGTGGTTAAGGTCTAACTTGGTTTAATTAGGTCTAATTGGTGTCTTAAACCTAATTGGTGTTGATTAAGTTAAACTTAATGTGGTTAAGGTCTAACTTGGTTTAATTAGGTCTAATTGGTGTCTTAAACCTAATTGGGGTTTATTAAGCTAAACATAATCAGGTTAAGGTCTAACTTAGTTTAATCAGAGTCTAATTGGTGTCGTAAACCTAATTGGGGTTTATTAAGTTAAACCTAATGTGGTTAAGGTCTAACTTGGTTTAATTAGGTTTAATTTGTGTCTTAAACCTATTTGGGGTTTATTAAGTTAAACCTAATGTGGTTAAGGTCTAACTTGGTATAATTAGGTCTAATTAGTGTCTTAACCTAATTGGGGTTTATTATGTTAAACCTAATGTGGTTAAGGTCTAACTTGGTTTAATTAGATCTAATTGGTGTCTTAAACCTAATTGGGTTTTATTAAGTTAAACCTTATGTTGTTAAGGTCTAACTTGGTTTAATTAGGTCTAATTGGTGTCTTAAACCTAATTGGGGTTTATTATGTTAAACCTAATGTGTTTAAGGTCTAACTTAGTTTAATTAGGTCTAACTGGTGTCTTAAACCTAATTAGGGTTTATTAAGCTAAACATAATCGAGGTTAAGGTCTAACTTGGTTTAATCAGGTCTAATTGGTGTCGTAAACCTAATTGGGGTTTATTAAGTTAAACTTAATGTGTTTAAGGTCTAACTTGGTTTAATTAGGTCTAACTGGTGTCTTAAACCTAATTAGGGTTTATTAAGCTAAACATATTCAGGTTAAGGTCTAACTTGGTTTAATCAGGTCTAATTGGTGTCGTAAACCTAATTGGGGTTTATTAAGTTAAACCTAATGTGGTTAAGGTCTAACTTGGTTTAATTAGGTTTAATTTGTGACTTAAACCTAATTGGGGTTTATTAAGTTAAACCTAATGTGGTTAAGGTCTAACTTCGTATAATTAGGTCTAATTTGTGTCTTAAACCTAATTGGGGTTTATTATGTTAAACCTAATGTGGTTAAGGTCTAACTTGGTTTAATTAGGTCTAATTGGTGTCTTAAACCTAATTGGGTTTTATTAAGTTAAACCTAATGTTGTTAAGGTCTAACTTAGTTTAATTAGGTCTAATTGGTGTCTTAAATCTAATTGGGGTTTATTATGTTAAACCTAATGTGGTTAAGGTCTAACTTGGTTTAATTAGGTCTAGCTGGTGTCATAGACATAATTGGGGTTTATTAAGTTAAACGTAATGTGGTTAAGGTATAACTTGATTTAATTAGGTATAATTGATGTCTTAGACATAATTGGGGTCTATTAATTTAAACCTAATGTCGTTAAGGTCTAACTTGGTTTAATTAGGTATAATTGGTGTCTTAAACCTAATTGAATTTATTAAGTTAAACCTAATGTTGTTAAGGTCTAACTTAGTTTAATTAGGTCTAATTGGTGTCTTAAATCTAATTGGGGTTTATTATGTTAAACCTAATGTGGTTAATGTCTAACTTGGTTTAATTAGGTCTAATTGGTGTCTTAAACCTAATTGGGGTTTATTAAGTTAAACCTAATGTGCTTTAGGTCTAACTTGGTTTAATTAGGTCTAATTGGTGTCTTAAACATAATTGGGGTTTATTAATTTAAACCTAATGTGGTTAAGGTCTAGCTTGGTTTAATTAGGTATAATTGGTGTCTTAAACCAAATTAGGGTTTATAAAGTTAAACCTAATGTGGTTGAGGTCTAACTTGGTTTAATGAGGTCTAATTGGTGTCTTAAACCTAATTAGGGTTTATTAAGTTAAACCTAATGTGGTAAATGTCTAACTTGGTTTAATTAGGTCTAATTGGTGTCTTAAACCTAATTGGGGTTTATTAAGTTAAACTTAATGTGGTTAAGGTCTAACTTGGTTTAATTAGGTCTAATTGGTGTCTTAAACCTAATTGGTGTTTATTAAGTTAAACTTAATGTGGTTAAGGTCTAACTTGGTTTAATTAGGTCTAATTGGTGTCCTAAACCTAATTGGGGTTTATTAAGTTAAACTTAATGTGGTTAAGGTCTAACTTGGTTTAATTAGTTCTAACTAGTGTCTTAAACCCAATTAGAGTTTATTAAGTTGAACATAATGTGGTTAAGGTCTAACTTGGTTTAATCGAGTCTAATTGGTGTCTTAAACCTAATTGGGGTTTATTAAGTTAAACCTAATGTGGTTAAGGTCTAACTTGGTTTAATTAGGTTTAATTTGTGTCTTAAACCTAATTGGGGTTTATTAAGTTAAACCTAATGTGGTTAAGGTCTAACTTGGTATAATTAGGTCTAATTTGTGCCTTAAACCTAATTGGAGTTTATTATGTTAAACCTAATGTGGTTAAGGTCTAACTTGGTTTAATTAGGTCTAATTGGTGTCTTAAACCTAATTGGGTTTTATTAAGTTAAACCTAATGTTGTTAAGGTCTAACATAGTTTAATTAGGTCTAATTGGTGTCTTAAATCTAATTGGGGTTTATTATGTTAAACCTAATGTGGTTAAGGTCTAACTTGGTTTAATTAGGTCTAATTGATGTCTTAGACATAATTGGGGTTTATTAATTTAAACCTAATGTGGTTAAGGTCTAACTTGGTTTAATTAGGTCTAATTGGTGTCTTAAACCTAATTAGGGTTTATTAAGTTAAACCTAATGTGGTTAAGGTCTAACTTGGTTTAATGAGGTCTAATTGGTGTCTTAAACCTAGTTAGGGTTTATTAAGTTGAACCTAACGTGGTTAATGTCTAACTTGGTTTAATTAGGTCTAATTGGTGTCTTAAACCTAATTGGGGTTTATTAAGTTAAACTTAATGTTGTTAAGGTCTAACTTGCTTTAATTAGGTCTAATTGGTGTCTTAAACCTAATTGGGGTTTATTAAGTTAAACTAATGTGGTTAAGGTCTAACTTGGTTTAATTAGGTCTAATTGGTGTCTTAAACCTAATTAGGGTTTATTAAGTTAAACCTAATATGGTTAAGGTCTAACATGGTTTAATTAGGTCTAATTGGTTTCTTAAACCTAATTGGGATTTATTAAGTTGAATCTAACTTGGTTTAATTTGGTCTAATTGGCGTCTTAAACCTAATTGGGGTTTATTAAATTAAACCTAATGTGGTTAAGGTCTAACTTGGTTTAATTAGGTTTAATTTGTGTCTTAAACCTAATTGGGGTTTATTAAGTTAAACCTAATGTGGTTAAGGTCTAACTTCGTATAATTAGGTCTAATTTGTGTCTTAAACCTAATTGGGTTTATTATTTTAAACCTAATGTGGTTAAGGTCTAACTTGGTTTAATTAGGTCTAATTGGTGTCTTAAACCTAATTGGGTTTTATTAAGTTAAACCTAATGTTGTTAAGGTCTAACTTAGTTTAATTAGGTCTAATTGGTGTCTTAAATCTAATTGGGGTTTATTATGTTAAACCTAATGTGGTTAAGGTCTAACTTGGTTTAATTAGGTCTAACTGGTGTCTTAGACATAATTGGGGTTTATTAAGTTAAACGTAATGTGGTTAAGGTATAACTTGATTTAATTAGGTATAATTGATGTCTTAGACATAATTGGGGTCTATTAATATAAACCTAATGTCGTTAAGGTCTAACTTGGTTTAATTAGGTATAATTGGTGTCTTAAACCTAATTGGGTTTATTAAGTTAAACCTAATGTTGTTAAGGTCTAACTTAGTTTAATTAGGTCTAATTGGTGTCTTAAATCTAATTGGGGTTTATTATGTTAAACCTAATGTGGTTAATGTCTAACTTGGTTTAATTAGGTCTAATTGGTGTCTTAAACCTAATTGGGGTTTATTAAGTTAAACCTAATGTGCTTTAGGTCTAACTTGGTTTAATTAGGTCTAATTGGTGTCTTAAACATAATTTGGGTTTATTAATTCAAACCTAATGTGGTTAAGGTCTAGCTTGGTTTAATTAGGTATAATTGGTGTCTTAAACCAAATTAGGGTTTATTAAGTTAAACCTAATGTGGTTGAGGTCTAACTTGGTTTAATGAGGTCTAATTGGTGTCTTAAACCTAATTAGGGTTTATTAAGTTAAACCTAATGTGGTAAATGTCTAACTTGGTTTAATTAGGTCTAATTGGTGTCTTAAACCTAATTGGGGTTTATTAAGTTAAACTTAATGTGGTTAAGGTCTAACTTGGTTTAATTAGGTCTAATTGGTGTCTTAAACCTAATTGGTGTTTATTAAGTTAAACTTAATGTGGTTAAGGTCTAACTTGGTTTAATTAGGTCTAATTGGTGTCTTAAACCTAATTGGGGTTTATTAAGTTAAACTTAATGTGGTTAAGGTCTAACTTGGTTTAATTAGTTCTAACTAGTGTCTTAAACCCAATTAGAGTTTATTAAGTTGAACATAATGTGGTTAAGGTCTAACTTGGTTTAATCAAGTCTAATTGGTGTCCTAAACCTAATTGGGGTTTATTAAGTCAAACCTAATGTGGTTAAGGTCTAACTTGGTTTAATTAGGTTTAATTTGTGTCTTAAACCTAATTGGGGTTTATTAAGTTAAACCTAATGTGGTTAAGGTCTAACTTGGTATAATTAGGTCTAATTTGTGCCTTAAACCTAATTGGAGTTTATTATGTTAAAGCTAATGTGGTTAAGGTCTAACTTGGTTTAATTAGGTCTAATTGGTGTCTTAAACCTAATTGGGTTTTAATAAGTTAAACCTAATGTTGTTAAGGTCTAACTTAGTTTAATTAGGTCTAATTGGTGTCTTAAATCTAATTGGGGTTTATTATGTTAAACCTAATGTGGTTAAGGTCTAACTTGGTTTAATTGGGTCTAATTGATGTCTTAGACATAATTGGGGTTTATTAATTTAAACCTAATGTGGTTAAGGTCTAACTTGGTTTAATTAGGTCTAATTGGTGTCTTAAACCTAATTAGGGTTTATTAAGTTAAACCTAATGTGGTTAAGGTCTAACTTGGTTTAATGAGGTCTAATTGGTGTCTTAAACCTAGTTAGGGTTTATTAAGTTGAACCTAACGTGGTTAATGTCTAACTTGGTTTAATTAGGTCTAATTGGTGTCTTAAACCTAATTGGGATTTATTAAGTTAAACTTAATGTTGTTAAGGTCTAACTTGCTTTAATTAGGTCTAATTGGTGTCTTAAACCTAATTGGGGTTTATTAAGTTAAACTAATGTGGTTAAGGTCTAACTTGGTTTAATTAGGTCTAATTGGTGTCTTAAACCTAATTAGGGTTTATTAAGTTAAACCTAATATGGTTAAGGTCTAACATGGTTTAATTAGGTCTAATTGGTTTCTTAAACCTAAATGGGATTTATTAAGTTAAATCTAACTTGGTTTAATTTGGTCTAATTGGTGTCTTAAACCTAATTGGGGTTTATTAAATTAAACCTAATGTGGTTAAGGTCTAACTTGGTTTAATTAGGTCTAATTGGTGTCTTAAACCTAATTAAGGTTTATTAAGTTAAACCTAATGTGGTTATGGTCGAACTTGGTTTAATTAGGTCTAATTGGTGTCTTAAACCTAATTGGGGTTCATTAAGTTAAACCTAATGTGGTTAAGGTCTAACTTGGTTTAATTTGGTCTAATTGGTTTCTTAAACCTAATTGGGGTTTATTAAGTTAAACTTAATGTGGTTAAGGACTAACTTGGTTTAATTTGGTCTAATTGGTGTCTTAAACCTAATTGGGGTTTATTAAGTTAAACCTAATGTGGTTAAGGTCTAACTTGGTTTAATTAGGTCTAATTGGTGTCTTAAACCTAATTGGGGTTTATTAAGTCAAACTTAATGGGGTTAAGGTCTAACTTGGTTTAATTAGGTCTAACTGGTGTCTTAAACCCAATTAGGGTTTATTAAGTTAAACATAATGTGGTTAAAGTCTAACTTGGTTTAATCAGGTCTAATTGGTGTCTTAAACCTAATTGGGGTTTATTATGTTAAACCTAATGTGGTTAAGGTCTAACTTGTTTTAATTAGGTTTAATTTGTGTCTTAAACCTAATTGGGGTTTATTAAGTTAAACCTAATGTGGTTAAGGTCTAACTTTGTATAATTAGGTCTAATTTGTGTCTTAAACCTAATTGGGGTTTATTATGTTAAACTTTATGTGGTTAAGGTCTAACATGGTTTAGTTAGGTCTAATTGGGTTTTATTAAGTTAAACCTAATGTTGTTAAGGTCTAACTTAGTTTAATTAGGTCTAATTGGTGTCTTAAATCTAATTGGGATTTATTATGTTAAACCTAATGTGGTTAAGGTCTAACTTGGTTTAATTAGGTCTAATTGATTTCTTAGACATAATTAGGGTTTATTAAGTTAAACGTAATGTGGTTAAGGTATAACTTGGTTTAATTAGGTCTAATTGATGTCTTAGACATAATTGGGGTTTATTAATTTAAACCTAATGTGGTTAAGGTCTAACTTTTTTTAATTAGGTCTAGTTGGTGTCTTAAACCTAAATAGGGTTTATTAAGTTAAACCTGATGTGGTTAAGGTCTAACTTGGTTTAATGAGGTCTAATTGGTGTCTTAAACCTAATTAGGGTTTATTAAGTTAAACCTAATGTGGTTAATGTCTAACTTGGTTTAATTAGGTCTAATTGGTGTCTTAAACCTAATTGGGGTTTATTAAGTTAAACTTAATGTGGTTAAGGTCTAACTTGGTTTAATTAGGTCTAATTGGTGTCTTAAACCTAATTGGGGTTTATTATGTTGAACAAATGTGGTTAAGGTCTAACTTGGTTTAATTAGGTCTAATTGGTGTCTTAAACCTAATTGGGGTTTTAGTAAGTCTAATTTGTCATTTAGACTTAATTATGGTTTAATTAGTTAAACTTAATGTGATTAAGGTTTAACTTTCATTAATTAGATTTAAATGATGTCTTAAATCTAATTAAGGTTTTATTAAGTCTAATATGTCATTTTAGACTTAACTAAAGTTTGTCATAAGTCTAGTGTGGACTAGACTCATTTTAAACTTAGTCTATTAAAGAAAATAGGCTAAGTTATAAAAGGATGATTTTTAGGATTAAACTTATTAATTAATAATGAATTTTAATCCTAAATTTTTGAAATATCATTTAAAATTGTTTAATGACTTAAAAATTAATGTCCTAGGGTCTTTGTCTGTCACCCTCAAATTTCTAGTCATTTTCAAATTTATTTTCCTTAATTTTTAATTTTTATAATTATTTTTATAAATAATTACAATGTAGCTTAGAAATTAAAGAAAAATATCCTAAAGAACTTTTATGTCCTTAGAAAAATTAAGAGATGTGTGTCATAACAGAAAGATAATTCTGTGAAAATTTCATAATTTTTGGAATTGTAATGAATTTTTAATAATTAAATTACTCTGGAGAGTAATTAATTATTTAAAAATAAAATGATGAGAATAAAATGATGATTTAAATTTCATAATTATCTTCTCTTCAAGAGCTTTCCAGAGGTATTTTTATTTTATTTTTAGGAGCTCTAGATCAAAAGATACGGAATTTTAAAGTTTTTAAGGATTTTCTGAATTAAAATAACTCAAAAAATCCATAGCGCGCCACGCGTCCTCGTACGCGTCGAAGGAACCGGAGGATCCGGTGTGCGGCATGGAAGAGCGTTTACGGGTTGGGAAGATCAGCTTCGTCCGTTCCAAAACACGGGAACGGACGACGGAGATAAATCACCAGAAAATTTGAAAATTTTCGAACCGTTCAACTTAAAACTTCAATATCTCACTCATTTCTCAACGAAATTTAGTGATTTTTGAACCTATGGAATCATCTGGATGTATAGATTGTATCTATACAGTGATGATACATTTTTGGGCTAGTATAACCCATGATATTTCAAAAACATGAATTATTTTGGGGAAAATAATTCCATACCTTGGCCACAAGTGCATCAAGCTTGATCAGACCTTATGGCTGGCTTCTAGGACTCCCAAGGAAGACCTTTGCTGCTCCAATTTGGTCTTATAGCTAGCCTTGGAGGAGAATTTTGAGAAAGTGGCTAATTTGGGCTGATTTTGGATTGTGATCAAATTGGCTTGATTGGGCTAACTCTAAGGCTTGGGTTTGGTTAGGATAGATTGCTAAGGTTCCTAGGAAGAATTTTTGTGTTGGGGACCAAGTGGTTTGAGCAGCCTATGGGTCTCTACCAATTTTTTTCTTCTTTTCTATGGGTTCGGGTTTGGGGTTTTTATAGCCATGGGGAGGCTTGGCTAAGTTAAAATCCATTTAGGGGAGGTGGTATCTGATGTCATGATTGTTGGGGATTAAATTTTAGCTGGAGGGTAAGTTTAATTCACTTCCCCAAGGTTAACTCATATTGAGTTTAGCTATGGTGAGTGCTTAACTTTTTATTTGGCTTGCTTCCATTGGCTCATCTATGAGGTGGAGGGAATTTTATATTTGGGCTGAATATTTGTTCATCCAAGTCATGCTTTAGATTTAAGGAAAGGTGACACTTAACCCTCTTACTCACCTCATGCATGGTTTTGCCATGATTGCACTTAACCATGGGTTTAAATTTTGTCTCTCTCCCATTGGTTATGGAGAAGGTGAGTGATGACTCAATGTATGAAAGCTCTTCTTCTTTCACCATGTCACTTAGGATTTAATAGGAGCATGACAAATAAGCTCCATGACTCATTTCATGCATGATTTCATCATTACCTAATTTCACCATGGTTAATGTTTAATTCATGCTAACCTCTTTTGTAATTGGATGCTTAGGGTAGTGTACAAAATTATTTTTAAAGTGGCTAGTTACCTCATCTTAGAGAG
The DNA here is from genome assembly GCA_022702705.1 of Papilionanthe hookeriana x Papilionanthe teres. NCBI lineage: Eukaryota > Viridiplantae > Streptophyta > Magnoliopsida > Asparagales > Orchidaceae > Papilionanthe > Papilionanthe hookeriana x Papilionanthe teres. The sequence goes on along the minus strand of CM040424.1, from coordinate 105,063,108 downwards.
AGGTGACTCATGCTTTGAAATGAAGGGGAGATAACACCTCATTTCATTTATCATAATTTTTTCATGATGGCCTTTAACCATGGTTAAAGGGTATGGTATGGGTTATTAATGGTTTGGATTATATTAAATGGATCATATGGGTTATGTATAACCCATATGGTGTCATTAATGATGTCATTAATGGATTTAAAAATTAAATCCATTTAATATGTCATGCATGATGTCATGGGTAGAATTTCCATTTTTATGTCCTTTTAAATATACTTTCATTTTTAATTAATTATGTTATTAATTAAAAGAGTTAGAAATTATTTTATTAACCAATTAATTAATCAAAATAATTTTAAATTAATTACTTGATTAACTTTTATGTCATTTTTATTTAAAGTTGGATTTTATGTCTTATTTCATGTCTTTTTTAATTTAATTTTCATTTTAATTAATTATGTCATTAATTAAAATATGGAAATTAAATTATTGGTCCATTAATTAATCAAAAATAATTTTGGAGTTAATTATTTTATTAATTTTATCATTTTTATTTCATTTAGGTGTATTTTGTCATTTTATGACTTTTAATTTAATTTTCATTTTAATTAATTATGTCATTAATTAAAATATTAAAAATTAAATTATTAGTCAATGTAATTAATCAAAATAATTTTTGAAATTAATTTGATTAATCCCTGTCATTTTGGGGTCTTAAACATTTCATTGGTTGTTTGATAAAAAAATTGATCATTTTAACCAAAATTGACTTTTTAGGCCATTTGTTGACCTCATTTTTTATGAGGTCTTTTGCTTCTCTCTTTAGTACTTAGGATCTAGCCATAGGCTTTTCCTTTGACTAATCTTAGAGGACTAGAAGTGGAACCCACCCTTTAGAAGTTCAAACACCTCTTGACTCCCTGCAAACCCCACAAGCTTGATTGTAGACCCCTAATCACCTAGAGGGTTGAAATCAAATGTGGAGGTTTAAAGGATGAGTTCCCTATAGGACTTCTTGGCCTTAGGAATACCCTGGGTGGCTTGGTCTGGTGAGGGTTGACTTGCACATACACTACACTCTCACACACATTCCAAGTCCTAAAACCACACTCTCACCCAACTTGACTTCCTGACTCATGTAGGTAATTCATATGGATGGTCCTTAACCCCTAAGCCCCTGGCTATGAGGGTTAGGAACAACATAGTGAATGCCTCAAATGAGTCCTCTCATGGCTCATATGGGCTTAATATGGCTTCATGGCTCAACAAAAGTGATTCCATTCTACTCAAATTTGATCAATCTTAATTTTTCCAAAATTTCAATTTTTGACCCCCGGGGCCCTACACCTACTAAACCTACCAAAAGCCCTTGAAACTACCCAAAATTTACAAAATCACCTAAATTACCCAAAATTCCTCAAAATCAATCCTAAACATTTCCCCCACTCAAATTGATCATACATAGCAAAAAAATACCAAAATTCCAAAAGTACCCCCCAATACCCTCCAAATACCCAAAATGCGCTTCTTAGCCCAAAAATCCAAAAATTCAGAAAATTCCTAAAAAATTTCAGACAATCCCAAATATTTCCAATTTTATTTTGTTCAACTACACCATGGGCCAATTTTGCCAATTTACCGTGCTTTTATCAAAAACCCCAATTTGACCCATTTTTAACCCGTGAACCCAATGTCAAACCAAACCACCCCAATTAACCTCAATTTTGGTCCAATTCAATTCTAAACTTCAAATAAACATCCCAAATATCAATTTAGACCAAATCCAAGTCCAATTTGATTGACATTTGAGCCCAATTTCAACTTGAAGCCTAAGGCCCAATTTTGGCCCATGACTTAAACCTAGCTCAAACCCATCCAATTCAACTCCAATTGGCCCCAAATCTTTTCCAAAGCCTTCCTAACACCCCCATAAACAAAACACTAACTTGATTTGCCCAAAATTTGAACCTAAACTCCACCCAAACCTAACCCAAAACCAAAATCCCTTAAATTGACCTAAGCTCAAACTTAACCCAAATGGGCCCAAACCCCAAAATTAGAGCCCAACCAAAGTTGAAAACTCTTTATGACACTCCCATGAATATTTCTAAACATTAATATTACATCAAATCCAAATTTAGCCCAACCTTAGCCCAATTTGGCCCACCTTGGCCCCTTTACCAAAAGACCCCACATTAAACCCAATTCAATTCAAAATCACTTTAAACTTGTTCCAAACCATTCATGACACTTGCCTAAACCAATTGCAACATTTATTTGACATGGTGCTTCACAAAATTTTCATCCAAAAGCCCATTTTAAAATCCAAAAGCCCACTTTCTTAAATCACTTTAAAAGCCCACCCAAGTCCATTTCAGAAGCCCAAGTTTTCAATCCAAAGCCCACATGACATTTCTCTACATCATCCATTTAATCAAAATCACCCCTAAGTTTCAAAATCATCATTAAACCATTCCAAATAAAGCTTCATGAAAATTCTGCACCAAAATACCAAAATTCCTAAATTCTACTTCCATGAAATTGACCAAGCTTTGCCCCAAGCCACATGGAGCCATGAAGCCATGCATAAGCCATATGCAAGACATGGGAGCCACTTTCCACCTCACCAAGCCATTAATGGCAAGAAGAGGGGGGTCTTTCTTAAACCTTCATTAAGCATTTTTAACCTCATCCATGTTACACTCTAAACAATGCTTAGCCACCTCACCTTGGATGGAGACTTCACCACCCCTTCCAAGCTGACCTAAATGACTCATTTCAGCCCAAAACCAGGCCTTGGGTGGTGCACCAAGCCTAAAACCATGGGTTGACCAATGTGAACCCAAAATGAGCCTCTCCCCATTCCATTTCAATTCAGCCCCCTTTACACATGGCCAACTCCAATTGACTTCACCAAGTTCAAGCCCTGACCCTCCTGATCAGGAAGGTGACCTGACCCTGGCCGGCCAGCCACCACAGCCGCCGGAAACCACCAGGGCGAGAGGCTTAATTTGAATCAAAAATTCAATTTGAATTAGCTGAGCTGTCCCATCCCCAATAGCCATTGTAGTTGTTCTTCCCTTGCATTGAGCAGTGGATCCAAGCCATTAAACCCCCCTGGGAGGCCCTCCAGCCACCTCTATTTAAACCCACTCACCTCTCGGCTAAAGGAGGAGAAGAACCAGACCTTAAGGAAACTCTGCCAAAATTGCTTCAGGACCTTCTCCTAACCCAGAGCAGTTGATCCCCAGTGTTCCTTTGCCCTAACCTCCATTAACAGAGCTCAATTTCTGAGTTGAAAATCCACCCCAAAAACAGGACACTTCACCACAGTGAGCCAATCTCCAAATTGATTGGTCCTACACCTTCACCAGACTAAGAGGAGAAGTTCCCCAGCAAAAGCCCTCTCACCAGGCCAGGCATTGCTTCCAGCCTCCAAGCTTTGTGATCGGCCTTGGTCACTTTCATACTTGGACAATTCCCTAAAGCTAGAGACTTCATTTGGAGCTTGCCTGGACTCAATCGAAGGTGACACAACTCTTAGATCGAAGCTTCACTTCTCTGAGAAAAGGTATGAACTCACTCTTCCTCCCGAGCTTCCAGCAATTCTCCATTTTGTTTAGGTTAATTTCATAGCCTATAAATCGTATGGATGTGTTCGTCTCTTCAAGACGAATCCATAGAGCATAAGAACACGAAAATTCATTGAGAATCGAGTGAGATCTTAGGGTTTTAGTGTGGACAGTCAAGGGTGCACACCCATCGTAGACGATGACCAGGAGTAGTTGGATCGCGCGTGTATTGAGGATACGGTCGAGATCAAGCCGGACAGTGCAATGGTACGTGAACCGCGGTCCCTGGAGAGCTGAGTCAGATGGCAGCGCCGAATCACAGCTTGACGCGTGGGCTTTCGATCCGACGTAGGTTGACGCGGCGCTGCGTGGATAAGTAGGAAATTAGGGTATTTTTTGAATTATTTAAATACCATAACTTCAAAAATTCATATCTTTGCATAGAAAAATCACAAAAATAAAATAAAAATACCCTCTTGCTCAGTGAACAGAGGAGAATAATGTGGAAAATAAATCAAGTTAATTAGATGAGTATTTTATTTTTAATAATTTATTTACTATTTTTAGTATTTTGATTCTTCATTTGCATATACAATTCACCATGGCATGAGACCATAGGGCTTTTGAAGCCTCTAATATTGGGAACATTCCCTAAATTTTCAAGGTCAGAGGCCATCTCTGTGAAAAGTTTTTGAATTTTCAAGTTCATGTCATTGTTTTAGGTATTTTAATTCCAATAATTATCATGTTGTAAAATAAATTCTAGAAAAATTTGTTGATCTTTCTTAGGACTAGAGGACCCTATGAAAAATATATTTTGAGTTAATTAATACATAATAACCTTAATTGGCCTAAACCCCTAAAATTGAAATTTATTTAATTAGGGTTAACCACACATCAAATTGACTTGAAAATAATTTTCCATTACTCTTTAGGGATAGAGGAACCTTACACAAAATTTTGAAACCAATTGGACTTGATTAGCCCCACCAAATGGGTTGATTAAGCCTCATAAGCAAAATGGAACTTTCAAAATTCATAACTCCAAAAATACTTTCCAAAAACTCACAAAAATTATTTTGGAGCTTGTTTGATATCAGGGGAGTTCAGGAAAATTAAAATTGGAATTTTCTAAAAAAGTTGATTTTTCACAATATTTTATTATTTTAATAATTAAAAAATAATAAAAATCATAAAAATAGTAAAAATCATAAAAATGTCACTTTTTGACTCCTAATCACTTAGGAACAAACCAAATATTTTTTCTAAGTCCCTAGGGTAAGATATTGAATTTTAAAAGCTTAATGTAATTTTTAATATTAAAAAATAAGTTTTTACCCTTTTTCACTAAAATAATTCTAAAAAATAAAAAAAATTAGAAAATTATTAAATTTTTTCCTCTGAACTCCTTGAGGTTAGAGAGATTTAATAAAAATATAAAATCTATTTTTCAACTTTAATTTTATTTTATAATTAATTAATACTCTAAAATTCAAAATAATTATAATAAATAAAATATAATTTAAAAAATCACCAAAATTGGTCCAAGTGGTTCTCTGGTCATTAGGAACATTCCATAGTTTTCTTAAGGATAGAAACCTTTCCTTGGTCATGTTGTTGAATTTTCTTTGAAAACCCTTATTTTCTACTAAAAATAATTATATAAATAAATTAAATTCAGAAAAATCACATTTTCTCCTCTAATGTCTTAATTGGCATGTGAGTGAGGTGACATAAAAATTTCAAATTCATTTGAGCTCAATTTTGTGAGTTATGAAATAAATAAGCTTAAAAGGGCATAAATGTAATTAAAAATTTTAACCCTTAATTAAAACTTTAGGTTTAATCAAAATGGGGGGTAAAATATTTGATTTTAATTTTCTCTTAGATGATTGAAATTAAGGGGTAGAAACTCATTAAACACTTTGAAAATATCAAAAAATGAAACTTTAATTAATTAAATGATTTAGATTTTTGAAAGAATATATTTAAATTTGGATTACTAAAATAGGGATATTATTAAGAGGATGTTTATTCTTTAATTTAAAAATCCCTAAATAAATCACTTTAATAATATTTAGTTCCTAATTAAGAATTAAAATAATAATCCAAACTAACAATTAAAATTAAAATTAAAATTAAACTAAAATTAAAATTAAATAAATTTAAATTAATTTTAAATTAAATTAAAATTAGATTAAAATTAAATTAAAAATTAAAATTAAATTAAAAATTAAAGTTAAATTAAAATCAAAATTAAACTAAAATTAAATTAAATTAAAATTAAATTAAATTAAATTAAAATTAAATTAAAATTAAATTAAAATTAAATAAAATTAAATTAAAATCAAATTAAAATTAAATTAAAATAATATTAAAATTAAATTAAACTTAAATTAAATTAAATTTAAATTTAAATCAAATTGAATTAAATTAAAAATCATCTAACAACAAACCTAAATGAAATCATTAAGAATTAAGTCTAAAATAATTTGAACACTATTCCAAACTTAAAATTATTAATTAAAACCTCATAATTAAATTAAAACACTTTAAACCATTAACTCAAACTTTTGATTATGATTAAGATTCTCGATAAACCAACTTGCCCTTAAAGGCTTTAATTATTATAACTCTTAAATAGAGTATTAAGTGAGATGTTACTTCATTCATCTAAGTTCGCTGAGCAAGAAACAAAGTTTAACTAAACTCCTGGATAATTAATTCACCTGTGCAATTAAATTTACTTGAACTCAAAACAATCTCAGAAATATTGAAAAGATGTTTAGGACTCATCCTAAGCACTTCCTTAATATGACAGGATGTTTTAGAAGAACAATTGAATTTAATTGTTCTTTGATGAGGAAAATCATCTTTAAAACCAAACCAAGAACCTAGACGTCATAGGAGATGACTAGTTATAGGATTAGAAATTTGGTAGACAACCAAAACCCTTTCCTTAGCTTTATCTAGGTATCTGTTGAAACATTTAAATGCCTTAACATGTGTTTTAAGTGCAGCTTTGGATGACGGGAAGACCCTCCAGGTACGCTTTTATTTTATTGCAATTTACTTACATGCAATGTACTTTAATTTTCTTGCATGTTAAATAAAACTGTTGCATGACAACCAAAACCTTTAGGGTAGTCCCTGAACTGAAACTGAAATTAAATTAAAAGTCATTGCAAGATAAAATTCACCGCCACAACATTCCAAAATATAAAATAACTCAAAATTTAATCACAAACAAAACAACAAAACTATAATCACAACTAAATTAAAACGTCTCATTAAATGATCGGGAATACCTCGGATGATGTAACCCACATGTTGCTAACGGGATTTCCCACGGTCTAAATGAAAGTGTGGAACTCATTCAGTTGAGTTTAGCAAATTCATCTGCATTAAGTGAATTCTATGAAAATAACGGTGTCGGGATGACGAAACCGTAGGATCTTAATCGGTTCTGTTTAAATAACTTTACGATTTGTTTTAATTAAAATATTAAAAACACTTGGATTTTAAGATTTTCTCTTAACCAAAACACTTCTCTCGTCTCCTGATTTATGACTTGTAAAACTAAACCTCTGCAACAACAAGGAGCTCAGAGCATGGTGGGCAGCTCGACCATCGTCATCAGCAAAACTTGAGTCTACTTCAGCAAAACTTTCTTAGAACTAAATAACCAAGCCATAGGACTTCGAGGTAGTTTTCCTAGTGCAACATGAATCCTCAACTTTTCGTTAGGTATTTGCATAATCATGTTATACAAATTAAGCCCTAACCAGTCTTAGGATTCCGAGGTAGTTGTTTGGTACGACATAAAACCTCACATCTTTGAGGCTATTTGTATGATCATGTCATACAAATATAAGTCCTAATTAATTAAAATTGGTAGGAATGCAACAATAAATAAACCCCCAAATTGAAGCCAAACAAAAAGGATAGTTGGGAAGTCACCGAGACTTGTCTCGAATCCGTGACATCCCCTACCTTTCGTTCCTTTGGACTCCTAAAAAAATTGTTCCAAATTTGATTCATTCCCTTTTGAATTTCCAAAACTCAAATCCTTTGAAAACCTTAAACTTTGAATTTCTTGAGAGCAAAATCATTGATCATTATCGAGAGTTTTCTTAAATGACTCCCGTCATTTAAGATGTAATTAACTATAGGGGCTTGCCCTTCTAGGGAACTTTAAGAACCTAGGTAATATAAACCCTGCTTAATTTATTTATATTAAGCAGGGGAACTTGTCGGCTTATAAAAATGGTTCGCAAACCAAACGGATGTCACAAATCTTCTAGTTTATTTAATCAAGCCCCATCATCAAGCAGTGTGTCTATTCTTCGGGATACATACATGGTTTGTCGTGTGGTGCTCGTTTATATAAGCTATTCGGGATGTGAGATCGGTTTGATTTCATATCTTAAAATTTTCAAATTTAAAAATTATTTTCAAAATCAAATACTACTTTTCAAATTATTTATTTAAATTAAATTAAAAATTCGCCGACAACTTCTGTAGGCGACCCCTTTTTTTTAAATACAACACTTAACCTAAAAATATGCCGACAGTCATGTGTTGACCCATTGGGTCAATACGGTTGGTGGTTGGATCTGGATTGGTTATTTTGACTATAATTGTCATTTTAGGTCAAAAGGTTGACCTGTGGGGTCAACAGGGTTGGTCATTGGGTCTAGATTGACTATTTTGACCAAATTTGTCATTTTGGGTAAAAAGGTTGACCTGTGGGGTCAACAGGGTTAGTCATTGGGTCTGGATTGACCATTTTGACCAAATTTAACTTTTTAGGTCAAAAGGTTGACCTATTGGGTCAACAGGGTTGATCATTGGGTCTGGATTGACCCTTTTGACTAAAGTTGACTTTTTAGGTCAAAAGGTTGACCTATTGGGTCAACAGGGTTGATCATTGGGTCTGGATTGATTATTTTGACCAAAGTTGACTTTTTGGGTCAAAAGGTTGACCTATTGGGTCAACATGGTTGATCATTGGGTCTGGATTGACCCTTTTGATCATAGTTGACTTTTTAGGTCAAAAGGTATTGACTCATTGTAAAAATGAGGTTAACAACATCTTTATAGGTGCTTGAAAGAATATAATTCAAATAACACCTTAAAGAGTGAGTTATTCTCTACATGTGCTTTCAATCAGTGAATGATACCTCAAGTAGTACTGCGCATCGTGATGTTTCAAAGACAGCCTCGTTCTACGAAGCACAGATGCTACACTTGCTTGTAACTGGGTCAAAATCCTAAAATAAAAAAAATAAAAATAAAAAAATATAACAAAAGAAAAGTCATAAAACATAAAGGAATACAATAAAATTTCACAACAAATAAACAACAATAAATTTCCCAATGAATGAAACAACAAATAAGTGAATAACAAAAAAAATAATGAATTCACCAAAAATAAATAAAATAAAAAATGTGTATACAAATCAAAATGAAATTCAAACCAAAGTGAAACAAAATTCAAATCAAAACAAAAATTTTAACCAAAAGAAAATCAAAACATCCAAAATAATAATAATAATAATAATAAAAATCAAGAAAGACAAAAAACAAATCAGAAATCTGAATTCCTCTCCTGACTCGGTAGTAAGTTGAGCCTCATCAGCCTAAGGCTGTCCTCAAACCCTTCCTTCTTGACGAGGCTTATCTTTTTAAAATCCCAATCTAAACAAAATTTGAAGATCAAAACAAAATGAACATAAAACAACAAGAGAAAAAAAAAAAATAAAAGAGAAGAGAAAAGAAAATGAAAGAAAAGAAAATAAATAAAGAACTCTTTTTAAGAATCTGAATGTCAAAATGAACTCCAAATTAACATGAACTCTAAATAAACAAAAACAAAATCAAATCACAACAAACGACGAAAACAAATTCCCGAATCTGAAATTCCCAGCCTCAGGCTATTCTCAAACCTTTTCGACTCTCCGCGATCTCTTTTCTCTTTTGAGAAAGTCGACTGAGTCAACTGACACAGAACCACGAAATTTTCGATTTGGTTCTAATGGCATGGATTCATATCCTTCGCCAAACAATCAAAATTCGATCAACTATCTTGGGACATGAAACACTTTCATGTCTCATTCCAATCCTCCACTAAACTAAAATCTCCACAAAATCTTCCAAACCAAATCAAATACAAACTTTCGAGATTGATACTAAATTTCAATTCTCTCTTTCGAGACTGGTACCAAATTCCAGTTCTCTTCTTTCGAGGTCAGTACCAATTCCAACTCTCTTTCTGAGATTGATACCAAATTTCAATTCTCTCTTTCGAGACTGGTACCAAATTCCAGTTCTCTCTTTTCGAGGTTGGTACCAAATTCAGATTCTCTTTCTGAGATTGATACCAAATTTCAATTTTCTCTTTCAAGACTAGTACCAAATTCCAATTCTATCCTTTCGAGGTCGGTACCAAATTCTGAATCTCTTCCGAGATTGATACCAAATTTCAATTCTCTCTTTCGAGACTGGTACCAAATTCCAGTTCTCAACTTTCGAGGTTGGTACCAAATTCCGACTCTCTTTCTGAGATTGATACCAAATTTCAATTCTCTCTTTTGAGACTGGTACCAAATTCCAGTTCTCTCCTTTCCAGGTCGGTACCAAATTCCGACTCTCTTCCGAGATTGATACCAAATTTCAATTCTCTCTTTCAAGACTGGTACCAAATTCCAGCTCTCTCCTTTTGAGGTCGGTACCAAATTCTGACTCTCTTCCGAGATTGATACCAAATTTCAATTCTCTTTTGAGACTGGTACCAAATTCCAGTTCTCTCCTTTCGGGTCAGTACCATATTCCGACTCTCTTTCTGAGATTGATACTAAATTTCAATTCTCTTTCGAGACTGGTACCAAATTCCAGTTCTCTCCTTTTGAGGTCGGTACCAAATTCTGAATCTCTTTCCGAGATTGATACCAAATTTCAATTCTCACTTTCGAGACTGGTAACAAATTCCAGTTCTCTCTTTTCGAGGTCGGTACCAAATTCTGAATCTCTTCCGAGATTGATACTAAATTTCAATTCTCTCTTTCGAGACTGGCACCAATTCCAGTTCTCTCCTTTCGAGGTCGGTACCAAATTCTGACTCTCTTTCCGAGATTGATACTAACTCTCAATTCTTTCTTTCGAGATTGGTACCAAATTCTAGTCTCATTTCGAGATCAGTACCTAAATTCTGATTCTCATCCTTTTCAATCAATACTTAAACTCCGACTCTCACTTCGAGGCTGGTACCTAAATTCCAGTTCTCTTTGTAAATCTCAAGGTTGGAACCTAGGTTCCAATTCTCATTTCAAATTCAGAATTTTCTTGAATCGATTTTAAATTAAAATTCAATCGAAAATAAAACTTGGAACAAATCGAAATCCAAACTCAACATTAAAACTTGAAATAAAAAATGAAGCGAAATCTAAATCAAACTTCTCCAGATCTCAGGATCTGGAATTGACCTCCTTTTCTTTTCCCCAGCGAGAGTTCAGGGATCTTCAGTCTTGGAGATTTACCTGATATTCCCCAGAGGAAATTTTTCTATGCTTCGTTCTAAGTGTGTCTCTTAGACGTCTGTGTTGGTTTTGTTGATCTTTTCGGTCAACGCCAATACGCGCGGTGTTCTCCGTTAGCACACCACACCTATTGGGAGTCCCTTTGTGGACCACATTTTTTATGAGGTTTGTTCTCTCTCCTTAGTACTTAGGATCTAGCCTTAGGCTTTCCCTTTGACTATCCTAGAAGAGTAGAGATGGAACCCACCACTCAGAAATTCAAACACCTCTTAAACTCCCTTTAAACCTCACATGCCTGATTAACAACTCCCAAACCACTTGGAGGGTTAAGCTCAAATGTGGAAATGTAAAGGATGAGTTCCCTAAAGGACTCTTTGGCCTTAGGACTACCCTGAGTGGCCTGGTCTGGTGAGGGTTGACTTGCACACACCTCACTCCCACAGCCCTAAAACTACCTTTAACCAATTTGACTTCCTAACTCATATAGGTAATTCATATGGATGGTCCTCAACCCTTAATTCCCTGGTTAAGAGGGTTAGGAACAACATATTGAGTGCCTAAGATGAGTCCTCTCATGGCTTTTGTGAGCTTAATATGGCTTCATGGCTCAATCAAATGGTTTCATTCTACTCACATCTAGTCAATCTTCATTTTCCCCAAATTTTAATTTTTGACCCCCGGGGCCCTAAACCCACCAAACCTACCAAATGCCCTTGAAAGTGCACAAAATTTGCAAAATTTCTTAAATCACCCAAAATTCCTCAAAATCAATCCTAAACATTTCCCACCACTCAAATTGATCATCCATGACCAAATACACCAAAATTTTCAAAAATACACCCAATACATTCCAAATACCCGAAAATACCCTTTTAACCTAAAAATCCAAAAAATTCCAAAAAATTCCCAAAAAATTCCAGAAAATCTGAAATATTCGCAATTTCATTTTGTTCAACTACACCATAGGCCAATTTTGTCAATTTAGCCCACTTTTACCAAAACCCCCAATTTACCCCTTTTTTAACCTAAAATGGACCCAATGTCCCACCAAACCAACCCAATTGACCTCAATTTTGATCCAATTCAATTCTAAACTTCAATTAAATATCTCCAATATCAAATTAAATCAAATCAAAACCCAATTTGATCAACATGTGGATCCAATTTCAATTTGAAACTTAAAGCCCAATTTTGGCTCATAACCTAAACTTAGCCCAAACTAACCCAACATAACTCCAATTAGCCCCAAATCTTTTCTAAAACTTTCCTAACATCTCCACAAACAAAAAACTAACTTGATTTGCCAAAAATTTGAACTCAAACTTAACCCAAATAAAAAATCCCCAATTTGGCCTAAACCAATCATGAACCCAAATAGGCCCAAATCCCAAAATCAAAGCCCAACCAAAATTGAAAACTCTTTGTTACACCCCCATAAACATTTCGCAACATTAATTTTACATCAAACCCAACATTAACCTAATCTTAGCCCAAGTTAGCCCAATTTGGCCCATTTTGGCCCTATCACTAAAAGACCCAAATTAAACTCAATTCAACTCAAAATCACCCCAAACTTGTTCCAAATCACTCATGACACATCCCTAAACTAAATACAACATTTATTTGACATAATCTTTCACAAAATTTTCATCCAAAAATTTGTTTTAAAATTTAGAAAGCCCACTTCCATGAAGCCTTTAAAAGCCCATTTTCATTAAATTTAAAAAGCCCAAAATTGGCTCTAAAGCCCACATGACAATTTCTTCTCATCATACCTTTAATTGATATCATCCCTAAGTTCTAAATCAATCATCAAATAAATCTAAATCAAGCCTCATGCCAAAATCTCCCTAAATTCCAAAAATCCCAAAATCCCTTTCTCATGCAAATGAGCCAAGCCATCCCTAAGCCAAATGGAGTCCTTGGAGCCATGCACAAGCCACATGAAAGCCATGAGGGCTTTGACTTATCACCACTCCCTAAATGGAAAAAGGAGGAAGCCCTTTAATGATTCCCTTAGGAGTTATTAAACACTCCCATGTATCCCCTAATCTTGCTTAAGCCTAATTGTACTTGGATTGTGACTTGACCCCACTAATCAAGCTGACCCAAGTGACTTTCTCTTCAGCCCAAACCAGCCTTAGCGAGGTGCACTTAGCCTAATCCATGCATTTGACCAAATTGAACCCAAAATGAGCTTCCCCCCATTCCACTTAAATCAATCCATTTACACATGGTCAACCCCCATTGTTTGCACCAAATTCAACCCCTGACCTCACTGAGTCAGATGGTGACCCCTGCCTGGCCAGACCACCACCTGGGCCTCCGGAAAACACCACACCCATGAGCACCTATTTGATTAAAATTTCAAATTCCTCCTTGCTGATTTGTCCCAACTCAATTGAACTCCATGGCTGTTCTTCCCTTGCATAGAGCAGCTGATCCCAAGCCCTAACTCCCCCTGGGAGGCCCTCCAGCCATGCCTATTTAAACACCACCACCTCTCGACCAAAAGGGGTGCTGAACCAAAACTTACCAAAACTCTGCCAAAATCACTTCACACTCTCCTCTTAGTATAGAGCACTTGATCCCCACTGAAATCCAGCCCTAAAACCCTCTCTCTGAGCTCAATTTCTGAGTTCAATTTTGAGCCCAAAACTAGGACACTTTTCCACAGTGAGTCAATCCGCAAATTGATTGATTCTACACCTTCTCCAGACCAAGAGAAGAAGTTCCCCAGCAAATGCCCCCTCTCCAGGCCAGTCATTCTCTCTATCGTCCAAGCTTTGAAATCAGGCTTGGTGGAAATCTGGTCTAGACAATTCACTAGGAACAGAGGCTGCATCCCTAGGCCCCTCTAGCTCGAACGAACATGCCGAGCACATTCAGTCGAGGCCTCGCATCCTGAAACAAGGTATGGAGACTTCTCTTTAACCCAAGCTTCCAGTAATTCTCCATTTCATTTGAGTTAATTTCAATGCATGTTAGCCGTATAGATGTGTTTGTCTTTTCGAGACGAGTTCATAGAGCATAAGAACATGTAATTTGGTTAAGTATCGAGCGAGATATTAAACCTATAAAGTGGATGGTTCTCGGGTAGGGGCACTCGAGGACGATGAACGGATGCCATCCATTCACGCGTGTATCGAATGGACGGTCCAGATTGTGCTGGATCGAAGGATGGAGCGAGACCGCGGGCCGCGTAGCCTTCTAGTCAGATGGCGGCGTCGAATGGGAGCGCGCCGCATGGAGTTCGGATCTGCCGAGGATGACGGAGCACCGCGCTGGATAAGTAGAAAAATAGGGCTTTTTCTATTTATTTAAATAACCAGAATTTCAAAAATTCATAACTTTGTGTAAGAAAAATCACAAAAATAAAATAAAAATACTCTCTTGCTCGGTGAACAGAGGAGAACAATGTGGAAAAAGAATTAAGTTAATTTGATGAGTATTTTATTTTTAACTAATTATTTACTGATTCCAATATTTTAATTCTCCATGCATGTATACAATTCACCATGGCATGAGACCATAGGGCTTTTGTAGCCTCTGTTCTTGGGGACATTCCCTGAATTTTTCAAGGCCAGAGGCAATCTCTATGGAAAGTTATTGGTTTTCCAAGTTTATGTGCCTGTTTTGCCATTTTAATTCCAATAATTAGCAAATTGTTCAATAAATTCTAGGAAATTTAGAGGAGGTAGCTTATGACCAGAGGACCCTAGGAAAATTGCGGTATGATTTAATTCCTTAAGAATAACCCTAATTGGCCTAAACACCCAAAACTGAGTTATAATTAATTAGGATTAACCACACACCAAAATCACTTGAAAATAACTCTCCACTGTCACTTAGAATGTAGAAAACCTCACATAAAAATTTCAAGTCAATTGGAAATAATTTAACCCATTAAATGAATTATTTAAGTTGTATGGACATTTTTAAAATTAAAAAATTCATAAAATCCAAAATATATTTCAAAAATTCACCAAACTTGTTTTGTGGACTCTCTGATATCAGAGGAGTCTAACAAAATTAAAATTAGAATTTTCTAAAAATTTTCATTTTTAATCATATTTTTAATATTTTAATAATTAAAAAATCATAAAAATCACAAAAATATTAAAAATCATAAAAATGTTATATTTTACTTCCTAATCACTTAGGAACAAACCAAATATTTTTCCCAAGTCTCTAGGTTAAGAAATTGAATTTTAAAGCCTTAAGATAATTTTTAATATTAAAAAATGGATTTTCCTACCCTTTCAACAATTAATACTAATAAATCAAAGAAAAATCAGAAAAATATAAAATTTACTTCTCTGGACTCCTTGAGGTCAGAGGGATTTATGAAAAATATAAACTGCATTTTTCAACTTTAATTTTATTTTATAATTAATTAATACTCCAAAACTCAAAATAATTATAAGAAATAAAATAAATTTTAAAAAAATCACCAAAATTGATCCAAGTGGTCCTCTAGTCAGTAGGAACATCCCATAATTTTTATAATAATTAAATAATTTGAATTTTAGAAGAATAATTAAAATTTTGATTATTAAAATAGGGATGTAATTTAAGGAGATATCAATTCTTTAATTTTAAAT
Source organism: Papilionanthe hookeriana x Papilionanthe teres (assembly GCA_022702705.1). Lineage (NCBI taxonomy): Eukaryota > Viridiplantae > Streptophyta > Magnoliopsida > Asparagales > Orchidaceae > Papilionanthe > Papilionanthe hookeriana x Papilionanthe teres. The sequence continues at coordinate 105,047,406 of CM040424.1, read as the reverse complement.
CCCTAAATGAATCACTTTAATAATATTTCACTTCTTAATTAATCTTAAGATGATAATTAAAAATTAATAATTAGATAATTAAGAGAGAAAATACCCCTTAATTAAGTTGAAACTTAAAACATTAAATGATTTAATAATCAAATTTAAACAAATTTTAAACACTTAAAATTAATTTAAGAATCACTTAAGAACAAATTTAAAACAAATCTAAAACCTCAAGTAATTTCAAAACAATTCATAATCATAAAAATAATAACATTATTAAAAATTAAATTAATTAAAATCAACCTAAAGTATTATAATTAATCCAAATTAAGTCATTAAATAAAAATAAATAATTTAAATACCTCTTTCAACCTAAGCAAATTTAAAATATTAAAACTAATTTGAAATATTAAGATCATTTAAATATAAAGATTTAATTGAATTAAAACAACTTGAACACTATTCCAAACTTAAAATCATTAATTAAAATTTTATAATTAAACTAAATCATTTTAAATCATCAATTCCAGTGTTTAATTAAGAATTGTTAAAACCTTCGACAAACTAATTTGCCCCTAAAGGCTTTTATTATCATAACTCTTAAATAAATCATTAAGTGAAGTGTCGCCTAACTTATAGGATAATCAAACATCCTAGTTCACTGAGCAAGAAATAAAACTTAATTCTTGGATGATTAATTCACTCAAACAATCAAATTCATTTGGACTCGAAATAATCTCAGAAATACTGAAAAGATGTTTAGGTCCCGTCCTAAGCACTTCCTTAATATGATGAGATGTTTTAGAAGAACAATTGAATATAATTGTTCTTTGGTGAAGAAAATCATCATTAACAAAACACAAGAACCTAGACGCCATAGGAATTGACTAGCTGTAGGATTAGGACTTTGGTAGACAACCAGAACCTTCCCTTAGCTTTTGCCAGGTGCTTTCCTTGAAATATATATAAATGCTTTGACATGTGTTTCAAGTGCAGCTTGAAATGAAGGGAAGACCCTCGAGGTACGCTTTTACTTTATTGCAATTTACTTCCCTGCACTGTACTTTACTTTTCTTGCATGTTAAACAAGAATGTCACCCTGCATGAAAACTGAAACCTTTTAGGATAGCTACAAAACTGAAACCCAAAACTAAATTAAAAATCAACACAAGATAAAATTCACCGCCACAACATTCAAAATATAAAACAACTCAAAATTTAATCACAAACAGAACACAAAACTACATCTACAACTAAATTAAAATGTCTCGTTGGATGATCGGGAATACCTCGGATGATGTAACCTACGTGTTACTAACGGTATTTCCCACTGTCTAAATGGAAGTGTGGAACTCATTCAGTTGAGTTTAGCAAATTCATTTGGACTAAGTGAATCCGATAAAAATAACGCTGCCGGAATGATGGAACCGTGGGATATAAACCGGTGTTGTTATAATCAACTTTAAGATTCCCCTAATGAAACACTAAGAAATTTGAACCCTAAAATCTTTCTAAAGCAAAACATTTCTCTCATCACTTGATTGTTACTTTCTAAAACTAAACCTCTGCAACAACAAGGAGCTTGGAGCACAGTGGGCAGCACGGCCATCTTCATCAGCAAAACTTGTGTCTACATCAGCTAAGCCTTTCCTAGAATTAAATAACAAAGACATAGGATTTCGAGGTAGTTTGCTTAGTGCAACATAAATCCTCAACTTTTCGTTAGGCATTTGCATAATCATATTATGCAAATTAAGCCCTAACCGGTCTTAGGATTTCGAGGTAGTTGTTTGGTATGACATAAACCCTCACATCTTCGAGGCTATTTGTATGATTATGTCATACAAATATAAGTCCTAATTAATTAAAATTGACAATATTACAACATTAAATAAACTCTCAAATTGAAGCCAAACAATAGGATAGTTTGGGAAGTTGCCAAGATTCTTCTTGGATCCTCAGCTTCTCCTACTTCTCTTCCTTTGGACTCCTAAAATAAACAGTTCCAAATTTGATCCATTCCATATTGAAATCTCCAAAATTCAATCCTTTGAAAACCTTAAACTTTGAAATTCTTGAGAGAAAAACCACTGATCATTATCGAGAGTTTTCTTAAGTGATTCTCGTCATTTAAGATGTAATTAACTATAGGGGCTTGCCCTTATAGGGAACTTTACTAACCCAGGTAATATAAACCCTGCTAAATTTCTATATATTAAGCAGGGGAACTTGTCAGCTTATAAAATTGGTTCGCAGACAAAACAGATGTCACAAATCTTCTAGTTTATTTAACCAAGCCCCATCATCAAGCAGTGTGTCTATTCTTTGAGATAGATACACAGTTTGTGGTGTGGTGCTCGTTTATATAAACTATTTGGGATATGAGATCGTTTGATTTCATATCTCAAAATTTTCAAACTTAAAGTTATTTTCAAAAATTAAATGCTACTTTTCAAATTATATATATTTAAATTAAATCTAAAATCTAAAATTCGCCGACAAGTTCTGTAAGCGACTGTTGACCTCATTTTACAATGAGTCAATAACCTTATGACCTAAAAAGTCAACTTTGGTCAAATTGGTCAAACCAGACCTAATGACCTACCTTGTTGACCCCATAGGTCAACCTTTTGACTTAAAAAGTCAACTTTGGTCAAATTGGTCAAACTAGACCTAATGACTTACCCTGTTGACCCCATAGGTCACCCTTTTGACCTAAAAAGTCAACATTGGTCAAATTGGTCCAACCAGACCTAATGACTTACCCTGTTGACCCCATAGGTCAACCTTTTGACTTAAAAAGTCAACTTTGGTCAAATTGGTCAAACTAGACATTATGACCTACCCTGTTGACCCCATAGGTCAACCTTATGACCTAAAAAGTCAACATTTGTCAAATTGGTCAAACCAGACCTAATGACCTACCCTGTTGACCCCATAGTCAACATTATGACCTAAAAAGTCAACATTGGTCAAATTGGTCAAACCAAACCCAGTGACCAACCCTGTTGACCCCATAGGTCAACCTTATGACTTAAAAAGTCAACTTTGGTCAAATTGGTCAAACCAGACCAAGTGACCAACCCTGTTGACCCCATATGTCAACCTTATGACCTAAAAAGTCAACTTTGGTCAAATTGGTCAAACCAGACCAATGACCAACCCTGTTGACCCCATAGGTCAACCTTATGACCTAAAAAGTCAACTTTGGTCAAATTGGTCAAACCAGACCCAATGACCAACCCTGTTGACCCCATATGTCAACCTTATGACCTAAAAGTCAACTTTGGTCAAATTGGTCAAACCGACCTAACGATCTACCCGTCGACCCCATAGTCAACCTTATGACCTAAAAAGTCAACTTTGGTCAAATTGGTCAAACCAGACCTAATGACCTACCCTATTGACCTCATAGGTCAACCTTATGACCTAAAAAGTCAACTTTGGTCAAATTGGTCAAACCAGACCTAATGACCTAGCCTGTTGACCCCATAGGTCAACCTTATGACCTAAAAAGTCAACTTTGGTCAAATTAGTCAAACCAGACCCAGTGACCAACCCTATTGACCCCATAGGTCAACCTTATGACCTAAAAAGTCAACTTTGGTAAAATTGGTCAAACCAAACCCAATGACCTACCCTGTTGACCCCATAGGTCAACCTTATGATCTAAAAAGTCAACTGTGGTCAAAGTGGTCAAACCAGACCTAATAACCAATCCTGTTGACCCATAAGTCAACCCTTTCACCCAATGACACATTTAAAGCCCCACAATGACAAAATCACAAGTACTTAGACATTTTAAAATTAAATTGATCAATTTGAGCTGACTTAGGTTAACCTGAGTCAAAATTGATCAACACCTATCTATTTTGATCAAATTAGATAAAAATGAAATAAAAACAACAAAATTAATCAAATAATTAATTTCAAAATTATTTTGATTAATTAAAATGATTAATGATTTAATTTTCAATATTTTAATTAAATGACATAATTAATTAAAATGAAAATTAAATTAAAATCATAAAATGACAAAATTGATAAAATTAATCAATTAATTAAATTGAAATTATTTTCAATTAATAAATTGATTAATAAAATATTTTCCAACAATTTTAATTAATAAAATAATTAATTAAAATGGGAAATTAAAAAGAAATGAAATGACATATAACCTTCTCATAATTAATTAGGCTAAATTCATCTTAAGGCTTAATTAACACATAATTAAGCCCACATTAAGACCACTTAGCCATGGATTAATACCCATCATGATGCATGGGGTGAAGTGTCACTCTCTCCTTCACCCTAAGCCTCATTTAGCCATGAGGTGGCCGGCCAACATGAGGCTTCACCTCCCACCTCCCAAGCCACCCAATGGAAGGAAAACCATGCATGAAACGCCCCCCCTTACCATGGTTAGAAGCAATGATGAGGGGTGAGCTTGTGTGTCACCATTTGCCAAGCTTAAGAAATGAGGTGTAAGCTCCCTAAGAAGAGTAAAGGCAGCTCACCATGCACCTCTTACATGAGCTAATGGGTGAGAGACAAAACAATGGAGATCATCATGGAAAACTTAGGGAGAAGCATCAATGCCTATCTTCAGCCAATTTCTTCACCCAATGGGCTAATAGAGGAGGTAACTACTCCCCTAGAACATCCTAAGTTAAGCCGAAATCTCCTCTGCTATTAAAAGGACCCCATGGCCAACTCAAGCAAGAAGAAGAAAAATTAGGGAGAACTATAGGCTGCCCAAATCCACGTGCTCCCAACATAAAAAGTCTTCTTAAGAGTCCCAGCAATCTTTTAGGATCAAATCCAAGCCATAGTTTGAGCCTATTTGAGCCAATTTGACCAAATTTCAAAAATGACTCCAAATTAGGTACTTCTTCAAAATTCCTCCCCAAGCCCGACTTCTGGATCAAATTGTTGCAGCAATAACCTTCTATTGGAGTCCTAGAAGGCATCCATAAGGTCTGATCTAGCTTGATTTGCTTGTGGCAAAGGTATGGAATTTTTCTTTACAAAATAAATCGTATTTTCGGCATATCATGTGTTATACTAGTCCAGAAGTGTATCATCACCGTATGGATGGATACTTCTCATCCAGATGATCATTTAAAAAAAAATCACTCAATTTCATCAAGAAATGAGTGAGATATTCATGTTTAAAGTTTAATGGTTTGAAATAATTCGGATTTTTATCCGAATTATCTCGGTCGTCCCATCCCGCGCCTTAGGGATGGACGGCGCGGATAATTCGGATTTTTATCCGAATTATCTCGGTCGTCCCAAACTCACCGCTGTTCGGCTGCCAACAGTGGATCCTCCCTCTTGTTCGACGCTTAGGAGGACACGCGTCGAACAGCGGTGAGTTTGGCCGCGCGATATTAAAAAAAAGAAAGAAAGAAAAATCCACTAAATCCTTAAAAACCTCAAAAATCAATATCTTTTCATCTAGAGGTCACAAAAATAAAATAAAAATACCTCTGGAAAGCTCTTGAAGAGGAGAAAATTATGAGACCAAAATCATAATTTTATTCTGGTATTTAATTTTTAATTAATTAAATACTCTCTGGAGTATTTTAATTATTAAAAATTATTTATAAATCAAAAAATTATGAAACTTAGAGGCATTTATCTTTATGTTTTTAGGGACCTTCCATAATTTTTCCAAGGACAGAAAACATGCCTAGGACACTTTTCTTTAATTTTCAAGTTTCTCTACAATTATTTCAACTAATAATTATAGAAATTGAAAATTAAGGAAAATAAAAATGCAAATGGCTAGAAATGATAGGGCAACAGACAATAACCCTAAGAAAATTATTTCTAAGTCATAGAAATCATTTTGAATGGTATTTTGAAATTTAGGGTTAAAATCCTTTATTAATTAAATAATTTTAATCCTAAAAATAACCCTTTATAGATTTAACCTATTTTCATCAACAATCAAAGTTTGAAAATGGTTCTAGTCTATGATAGACTAGTGAGAAATTTCACTTAAGTCCAAAATGACCAAATTGGACTTAACTAAATTTAAAAAAATAATTAAACTCATTAAACCTTACTTAAATTAGGTTTAATATAAAAATTAAATCTTAATTAAGTTTAAAGACATATTAAACTTAATTAATCAAAATTAAACTTTTTAATTAAGTTTAAAGACATAATAAACTTAATTAACTCATTAAACCTTACTTAAATTAGGTTTAATATAAAAATTAAATCTTAATTAAGTTTAAAGACATATTAAACTTAATTAATCAAAATTAAACTTTTTAATTAAGTTTAAAGACATAATAAACTTACTTAACTCATTAAACCTTACTTAAATTAGGTTTAATATAAAAATTAAATCTTAATTAAGTTTAAAGACATATTAAACTTAATTAATCAAAATTAAACTTTTTAATTAAGTTTAAAGAGATAATAAACTTAATTAACTCATTAAACCTTACTTAAATTAGGTTTACTATAAAAATTAAATCTTAATTAAGTTTAAAGACATATTAAATTTAATTAATCAAAATTAAACATTTTAATTAAGTTTAAAGACAAAATAAACTTAATTAAACCCATTAAACCTTACTTAAATTAGGTTTAATACAAAAATTAAATCTTAATTAAGTTTAAAGACATATTAAACTTAATTAATCAAAATTAAACTTATTAATTAAGTTTAAAGACATAATAAACTTAATTAAACTCATTAAACCTTACTTAAATTAGGTTTAATACAAAAATTAAATCTTAATTAAGTTTAAAGAAATATTAAACTTAATTAATCAAAACTAAACTTATTAATTAAGTTTAAAGACATAATAAACATAATTAACTCATTAAACCTTACTTAAATTAGGTTTAATTTAAAAGTTAAATCTTAATTAAGTTTAAAGACATATTAAACTTAATTAATCAAAATTAAACTTATTAATTAAGTTTAAAGACATAATAAACTTAATTAACTCATTAAACCTTACATAAATTAGGTTTAATATAAAAATTAAATCTTAATTAAGTTTAAAGACATATTAAACTTAATTAATCAAAATTAAACTTATTAATTAAGTTTAAAGACATAATAAACTTAATTAATTCATTAAACCTTAATTAAATTAGGTTTAATATAAAAATCAAATCTTAATTAAAGACATATTAAAACTTAATTAATCTCCTTACACACTAATTAAACTTAAACCCTAATTAGGTTTAAACCATTGTAACCTAATTAAACCATTAGACCTTAACTAACTAAGGTTTAATCAAACTTAAACCCCAATTACGCCTAAACCATTAGACCTAATTATATCATTAGACTTTAACTAACTAAGGTTTAATCAAACTTAAACTCTAATTAGGTCTAAACCATTAGACCTGATTAAACTATTAGACCTTAACTAACTAAAGGTTTAATTAAACTTAAACCCTAATTAGGTCTAAACCTTTAGACCTAATTAAACCATTAGATCTTAACTAACTAAGGTTTAATCAAACTTAAACCCTAATTAGGTGTAAACCATTAGACCTGATTAAATCATTAGACCTTAACTACCTATGGTTTAATCAAACTTAAACCCTAATTAGGTCTAAACCATTAGACCTAATTAAACTATTAGACCTTAACTAACTAAGGTTTAATCAAACTTAAACCCTAATTAGGTCTAAACCATTAGACCTAATTAAATCATTAGACCTTAACAAACTAAGGTTTAATCAAACTTAAACCCTAATTAGGTCTAAACCATTAGACCTAATTAAACTATTAGACCTTAACTAACTAAGGTTTAATCCAACTTAAACCCTAATTAGGTCTAAACCATTAGACCTAATTAAATCATTAGACCTTAACTAACTAAAGTTTAATCAAACTTAAACCCTAATTAGGTCTAAACCATTAGACCTAATTAAACTATTAGACCTTAACTAACTAAGGTTTAATCAAACTTAAACCCTAATTAAGTCTAAACCATTAGACCTAATTAAACTATTAGAGCTAATTAAACTATTAGACCTTAACTAACTAAGGTTTAATCCAACTTAAACCCTAATTAGGTCTAAACCATTAGACCTAATTAAACCATTAGACCTTAATAACTAAGGTTTAATCAAACTTAAACCCTAATTAGGTCTAAACCATTAGACCTAATTAAACCATTAGACCTTAACTAGCTAATGTTTAAGTTAACTTAAACCCTAATTTGGTCTAAACCATTAGACCTAATTAAACCTTTTTACCTTAACTAACTAAGGTTTAAACAAACTTAAACCCTAATTAGGTCTAAACCATTAGACCTAATTGAACCATCAGACCTTAATTAACTAAGGTTTAATCAAACACAAATTGTATTTAAGTCTACTACATTAGACTTAATTAATTATTAAACCTTAATCAACTAAGGTTTAATCAGACCCAAATCCAACCTTTTATTCCAAGTCCAACATAACCTAAACCTAAACATAACCTAACTTGAGTCCAATCTAATTCAACTCAAGTTAACCTAAACCTTAGGTTCAACCCACATCGAACCTAACTTAAACCTAACATAACTTCGAGTCCAATCTAACTCGAACTCAAGTTAACCTAAACCTCAGGTTCAACCCACATCGAACCTAACTTAAACCTAACCTAACTCGAGTCTAATCTAACTCGAACTCAAGTTAACCTAAACCTTTGGTTCAACCCACATCAAGTTAACCTAAACCTAACCTAACTTGAGTCCAACCTAACTCGAACTCAAGTTAACCCAAACCTAGTTCAACCCACATCGAACCTAATTTAAACCTAACCTAACTCGAGTCCAATCTAACTCGAACTCAAGTTAACCTAAACCTTACGTTCAACCCACATTGAACCTAACTTAAACCTAACCTAACTCGAGTCCAATCTAACTCGAACTCAAGTTAACCTAAACCTTAGGTTCATCCCACATCGAACCTAACTTAAACCTAACTTAACTCGAGTCCAATCTAACTCGAACTCAAGTTAACCTAAACCTTAGGTTCAACCCACATTGAACCTAACTTCAACTCGACATAACTCGAGTCTAACCTAACTTGAACTCAAGTTAACCTAAACATCAGGTTCAACTCATATTGAACCTAACCTAAACTCGAACTAAACTCGAGTTCAATCCAACCGGAACCTAATCCAAGTCAAACCTTAACTTAGGTTCAACTCATATTGAGCTTAAATCAACCTTAAGTCTAGATTCAACCTGACTTGAACCAAACCCGAAAACCCAACTTAAGTCTAACCCATATTAGACTCAAGTCAAACCAAGCTTAGGTCCAACCTGACATGAACCTAACCCAAAAATCTAACTTAAGTCTAACCCATATTAGACTTAAGTCAAACCATACTTAGGTTTAACTCGATATAAACCTAAGTCTAACCTAAGCCTTAGGCTCAACCTAACTTGAATCTAAACTAAAACCCGACTTAAGTTCAATCCTAAGTCTAGGTTTAACTTTAAATAGACTTAATTAAAACTTAAGTCTTATCTAAAAGGGACTTAGATGGTCTGTAAATCTAATTGAGTCTAATTTATTAGACTTGATTAACCTTTAAATCCTATCTAAACAAGACTTAAAAGTTAATTAAATCTATTCTGAACCAAACCTTTTAACTTAAGTTCAAAAAGACATGAACTCAAGTTAAATAGATTCAATCAACATTGAATCTAACTTAGGTTCAACCAGACATGAACCCAAGTTAATTCAATCAATATTAAATCTAACTCCAAACTTTTTAACTTAAGTTCAAACGATACATGAACTCAAGTTAAATAGATTCAATCAACATTGAATCTAACTTAGGTTCAACCAAACATGAACCCAAGTTAATTCAATCAATATTGAATCTAATTTCAAACCTTTTAACTTAAGTTCAAACAGACATGAACTCAAGTTAAATAGATTCAATCAACATTGAATCTAACTTAGGTTCAACCAGACATGAACCCAAGTTAATTCAATCAATATTGAATCTAATTTCGAACCTTTTAACTTAAGTTCAGACAGACATGAACTCAAGTTAATTCAATCAATATTGAATCTAACTTAAGTTCAACCGGACATGAACCCAAGTTAATTCAATCAATATTGAATCTAACTTCAAACCTTTTAACTTAAGTTCGAACAGATATGAACTCAAGTTAAATAGATTCAATCAATATTGAATCTAACTTAAGTTCAACCGAACATGAACCCAAGTTAATTCAATCAATAATTAAATCTAATTTCATAACCCTTTAATTAATCAATATAGATCAGTTTCGACCTAACTTGAGCTACGACATGAACTCAAGTTAATTCAGAATTTAAGATCAAGATATAAACTCAACATTTTAAGCCAAAACTCGACATAATCAACAAAAAAATTGACATTTCAAAATAATTCGACATAAACCGACATCCAAGACATATCCAAATATTCCGTGATGATTCTAACAATGTTTCTTTGCAGGGTGAAAACAAGAAATTTCGCTTAGATTTTCTTTACATATTATAGGATGTACTAACTCTGTTTTGCAGGACGACATTCTAGGCGAACAACAAAAGCAAAACCAAAACTTTTAGGTTAGACATATAACCTGAAACTTTTGACAACAAAAATAAAACCAAAACTTTTAGGTTAGACATATAACCTGAAACTTTTGACAATAAAAACAAAACTGAAACTTTTAGGTTAGACATATAACCTGAAAATTTTGACAACAAAAACAAAACCGAAACTTTTAGGTTAGACATATAACCTGAAACTTTTCAACAAATCAACAACATTGACAACAAAACCAGAACCTTTAGGTTAGACATAATACCTAAAGTATTCAATAACATGATATAATGACATTCGGGAGTGATAGTGGGTACATCTCTCCTTAAAATAAATTCTGAGAAAACAAATGATTAACATTAATCAGAAGTTTTCTTAAACAATTGAAAATTGTTTAAGATGTAATTAACTATAGAGGCTTACCTCTATAGGAGATCTAAAAGAACCCGAAATAGAAATCTCTGGTTTACCATGATTTTCTTAATATGAAAATTCTAGAATATCCTCATATAAGAATTATCATAAACATCCTTTTCTACTATTAGTCCTAAAAATTCTCTAAATCCTTTAGGGGATTTATATGAATAAAACTAGGCTAATATTAGATGGCGACTCCTCGACATTGACATGATACGTAAACTGGCAAGCAGAAGACACCCCCACCGACACACAACCCGTCGATCTTAAATATTTTCCTTAACCGCCACCAAGAGAGTGGCGACTCCGCCGAGGAGAATCTTTCTTCTCATCTTTTGTTATCATTTGTTTTCATTTCAAAATAAAAAGTTCCCAGTTTATAAATAAGTCAATAATATTCGCTTTTCTTGAAATTACAAAAAAATCGCAATGGATTCTCCGAATTCGATCTTTTCTTACTTTCAAGATTTTGACATACCAATAGATGAAAATCCTCCTTTTTATCACAATGATTATGGATTATTTAGTGAAACGAAATTCATATTAGATAATCCATATCAAACTGATACTCAATCTTTTCAAGAATTTGACTTGCAACCTTATGAAGACTTTCTCGAATTTTACAAACAATTTACCCGAATATACACCCGAAGAACCTTACATCCTTGAAGAAATGAAAAGACAGAGTGATAAGAAAGGAAAACAAGTTTACGAGGAAGATGATGTTCCACCATCATCTATGTATGAAATCGGATCTTCTTCGGCGAACGTTCATAGAACTCCTTCATTTAAAAGAAAGAAAAGGTTGAACGAAAATGATAATTTTGAAACACCTGAATTTCAACAGAATATTTTTGGAAATCCTTCCTTTTTAGAGGAAAATCAATATAATTCAATTCCTGTTGAATACACTGACAATTCCTTTCAACCTAAAAGATCTCCATTTCGTGTTGTACATTCAGTGTTTAAGAGATTAGCACTAAAAGAAAAATGTTCATTATCTAAGTTATTAAATAAAATGGGTCGTGCAAGCCTCCAACACCATGAAAAGGAGAATTTTAGCAATGGAAAATTCCGATCATCAAGAAACTGATTATCAATTCCCAACTGATAAACATTGTGTTCGAGTGCCGTAAAATTTCGATTGGGCCCTAGAATAAAAGATGTAGTGGTCACCAATGACAAAACTCGATACGACAAATTAATGTTAGAAGCAGAAGATACAACTGCAAAAATGACGGACTTGGTCCAGATGCTACAAAATGCAAATTGTCCTTATACCGGATATGATACACCACCTGAGAGTTCTCGCCCTATACTTAAAAATAATGTATGGAGACGAAAAGCATCTGAAAGGAATTCTAATAGCACCAACACTCCTGTAAATAGTTCACAAGAAGAGATTTGCAGAAAACATTCTACAAAATCATTTCAGGAAAGATTAAAGAAACTAAAAGAAGATATTAAACAACTTTCAGGACAAGAAAGGAAAAATACTTCTGACAGTTCCAATGAGAATGTCCCAAAGATCAATGTGTGTGTGTGTGTGGTTAGAGGTTTTAGAGAGTCTAGTAAGAGAGCAAGTTGTAGTGTTTTAGTGTGGTTAAGTCAGAGTGTGTAAGTAGTGTAAGAATGTTCTTTCATTAACTACTACTCCACTTCACAACTTCTACTGAAATTTAGTTTGTATTTGGATTAGAATAGAGATTTAGAGTCCTTAGAGTTGGGAGTCTACCTCTAATGAGCATTGTAAGGAAAAGACAAGTTTCAAAGGAACTTTAATAGTGTTGTGGAAAGGATTTACAGATAAGTCTTTATCTTTGTTATTACATTTGGTTTTTAATTAAGACTTCTCGTGTTTTCACTATGATTTCTTCTTTTAAACCAAGTTGTGATTGTATTTTCTCTATGAATTCTAAGTAGTTTTCTTTATCCTTTTCTTTTATATGATGAAGTAATAAAGATATGGAATTATGTTGTGTGAAGTATAAGATTTCAAAGTTGGAAGAAGTTGTGATCATTTAAAACCTTACACTTCATTCACTTCTTGATTTGGCCAATTAAGATGTTAAAATATGTTGTGAGAACATGTAAAAACTGTATGGTATTCTCTCAATCAAAAATTGGAAAGAATCACATGAGATTATATGGAAAGAATTTAATTCATATGGTTGAGTGAAAATAAGTAGGGAGATATACATTGATGGGTGTAGAATAAGAGGACTTAGAGTGATAGGCTAAAGCTCCCACTTTGATTATTATTTTATGTTTTGATATGAGATGTTAGCCCCAAGGTGGAAGGAATCGAGGAAACTCTAGAGTGAGAGCTATTATCTTTCCTACCTAACCCGTCTTCAAGATTTTTAAAATATTAGATTAACCTATGTTCTTTATAACATCTATAGTAGGGGTAAATAATATAATTGATTCTATTTAGCACAACACATTTAGTATACTTCCATAACAAAACTTCATAACTTGTTACTGATTCATAAGAAGGAAAATGACATGTTATTTGCATTTGCTTACATCTTATAAAAGTTTAGTTAAAGTTGTTATTATTTATTTCAAATTATAAAAATAACAAAAATAATCAAATTTTATTTGATCGAATATTATCTTTAGTTTGAGTAAGAACTTTCTTAAAAAGTAAAAAAGTTAATTTTCTGTTTTCATTGTTTAACACTTTCCCTATGGGTTCGATTGCTCGGGGCTTAATCAGACAGTTCTTTATTACTTGATAACGATATGTATACTTGCATAATATCCCATTTTAAAATATCATTTATATCTTTTATTTAGATTGGCATCAATTTTTTTACATCGTTGTAAAGAAAAAGATATCATTAAGAGAAGTATCAATTCATAAATAAAGCGTAAGCATAAATATCAAAGGATCAATTTTTTGGTACCGTTGCCGTGGAAAGAAAAAAAATTTAGGAAAAATTAATTTTAAATTTTTTTAAATCTTATTTGAACTTTTTAAATTTATTTTAGTAAATTGTATTTCTGTTGTGTGATTTTTATTTTATTGTGTTTATAATAGTGTTTGCGTAGTTCATGTTTTGAAAGACTTGTACCTTACAATTTTGAATTAGAAAGAATCATAAGAAAAATCAGAAAAATTAATAAAACTGAAAAAGATAAAAATATTCAAGAAATAGCAAATCAAAATAATCAAAATGTTGAAATCCATGAAGAATTTAGACCTTTAAGAAATTATGCTAACCCTAAAGTAGATGAATTTCATAGGAATATTCAAAATCTAGTCAGAAAGTGCTCAATTCATTTGAATTTAAATATGTTATTATCCAAATTGTATCTAATAATCTGTCTAGGGGAGCATCAACTGAAAATCCAAATTTACATCTCGCAAATTTTTTACAATTATGTGCTACATTTAAATAAGATGGTGTTTCAGATGATGCTAGACTTAGAATTTTTTCCTTTCTCATTTAGGGATAAAGCTAATATGTGGTTAAATTCGTTAGCACTTAGATCTATCAGAGCTTGGGGTGATTTAGCACAAAAATTTCTTGCTAAATATTTTCCACCATCAAAGACTGCAAAGCTTAGAAATGATATTAAATCTTTTTGCCAATTTGATGGGGAATATATTTATGAAGCATGGGAACATTTTAAAGTTCTCCTTAAAAAGTATCCACATCATACTTTTTATAATGGATTAGTTAGATCTCTTAGATCTGTTATCATTGCTGGTGGTGGTGGTTCATTGATGTCTAAACAGTTTAATGAAGTTTATTCTTTAATTGAAAAAATAACTACAAATAATTTTCAATGGTCTTGTTAAAGGGTAAATCCTATAAAGGTAGCCAATATTCATGAATCTGATGCCTTTGCAATATTAGCAAATCAAGTTGTTGCAATTTCAAGGAAGATAGACCAATTTGGAATAAATTTTTCTCAACCAATTTCAATGATTGAACAAAATTCTTTAGGCCAAATGGTAAATTTTCAATTAGAAAATTTGAATGCCATGAAAAAGTCTAATAAACCATATTCCAATTATTATAAATTTCAAGTCAAAGAACCATCCAAACTCTTTAACCGGAATAAAAGTCAAAAAGGGATAATAGTCTACAATGCGGGAACAACTAAGTAAAACCTTTTGGAAATTAGAACAATGAAGGAAATAGTAATTATAGACCTACTTATCCTCTAGGTTTTAACAAAGACGGCGCTTTAAGGAGAAGAAGTTGGTTCATGTAAGAAGTAGTGTTATAAATGGGGAATCAATATCAAAGTCAAGGAGCTATAATTAGAAACATTAAGAATCAATAAGTTATAAAGACAATCCATTAAATAATAAATTTCAAGGAACACTTTCTAGTAATTCAAAAATAAATCCAAGAGATAAAAATAAAGAGCAAGCAAAAGCTATTCAATTAAGAAGTGGAAGAGAGTTGGAAGGTAGAGTTCAAAAAGAGATTGAAGTAGAGAATGTGGTGATTGAAGAACCAAAAGAGGACGGTCGTAAATGTTTGGAAAGACCTGTTTCTCCACCAGTGATTGATTTAGAAAAGCCAGCACTACCATTTCCTCAGATACTTCGACAATAAAAATTAGATAAGCAATTTTTAAAGTTCTCAGAATTTTTAAGAAACTTACTATGTCTCCATTGTTGAAATTTTAGAACAAATGTTAAGCTATGTGTTTAGGTCAGATATTCTAAATAGAAAAAGGAAGTTTGAAGAAAATGAGGTTGTTGCACTTAGTGAAGATCGTAGTGTAATAATTCAAAAAAAGCTTCTTGAAAAGCTTAAATATCCTAGTAGCTTCATAATTTCAAGTGCAATCAGAGAAAAATTTTATGGGAAAGCTTTATGTGATTTAGATGCAGGCGTTAACCTTATGCCATTATCTTTACCTAAAAGTCTGGGATTAGGAGAAATAACTCGACTACTATACTCGTCATAGCTAGCGTATCGTTCAATAATCTATCTTAAAGGAGTTATAGAAGATGTTTTAGTAAAAGTGGATCAATTTATCTTTCCTATTGATTTTATTGTGCTTGATATGGAGGAAGATAAGGAGATACCAATTAATTTTGGGAGACCTTTCTTAACTACAGAAAGAGCAATGATAGATATACAAAAAGGGAAATTAACTATGTGTGTCAAAGATCAAACTATCAAATTTAATATTTCAAAATCAATGAAATATCCTGCAAAAAGGAAAAATGATGAATGTTTCAGGATGGTGCAATGGGATATTTGAGTGAATGTCGTTTCAAAGTAAATTATGAAGAAAATTTTGAAAGAGAAAAATGGAACATGAGCAAGAAGAAGAAACAAAAGATTCTCATGAATTTAACAAGGAAGATTTAAATTATGTTCAAGAAAGTTTTGAAGTTTTAGATATGTCAAAGAAAGATGAATCTTTTTGTCCATCAGTTGAAAAACCTTCTAAACTTGAATTGAATTTACTTCATAAACAATTAGAAAATGAATTTTTAGGTAATTCCTCAACTTTGCCTGTTATAATTTCCTCAAAAGTGAGTACTGAAGAAGAAGAGAGTTTCCTGAAAACTTTAATAAAATATAAGGAAGCCTTTGGATGGACAATTGCTAATATAAAAGGAATCAGTCCTTCAATTTGTATGCATAGAAGCCTTATGTAAGAAAACTGAAAACCTAGGGCTAATC
The DNA here is from genome assembly GCA_022702705.1 of Papilionanthe hookeriana x Papilionanthe teres. NCBI lineage: Eukaryota > Viridiplantae > Streptophyta > Magnoliopsida > Asparagales > Orchidaceae > Papilionanthe > Papilionanthe hookeriana x Papilionanthe teres. Next base: position 105,030,777 of record CM040424.1, on the reverse strand, counting down.
CTCAAAAGAGATTAAATCCTATTATGAAAGATTTTGTTAAGAAAGAAATTTTAGTGTGGTTAGACGCTTGAATTATCTACCCTATTTCAGATAGTGCATGGTTTAGTCTTATTTACTGTGTCCCTAAAGAAAGGAGTAATTGTAACTGTTAATGAAAAGAATGAGTTAATACCAACAAGACAAGCTACAGGATGGCGAATATGTATTGATAATAGAAAATTAAATCTTATCCTTTTCTAGACCAAATGTTGGATATGCAAGCTGGGCATAAATATTTTTGTTTTCTAGATGGATATACTGGTTATCACTAAATACAAATTGCTCCTGAGGATCAAGAGAAAGCAATGTTTACCAGTCCTTATGGTACATTTTCTTTTAAAAGAATACCCTTTGGCTTATGTAATTCCCCTACTACATTTCAAAAATGTATGATGGCAATTTTTTATGATTTAATTGGAAAAGGAATTGAAATGTTTATGGATGATTTTTTAGTGTTTGGAATTTCATTTTAATCATGTTTAAAACAACAATCCAAAGTTTTTAACGCTGTGAAGAAACAAATTTAGTCCTTAATTTAAAAAATGCCAATTTATGGTAGCTTGAGGAATTGTTTTAAGACATCGTATTTTAGAAAAAGGTATGTAAGTAGACCCTACAAAAATTCAAGTGATCGCTAATTTACCTTGCTCAACGAATGTAAGGGAGATTAAGAGTTTTCATGACATGCTGGATTCTGCAAACGTTATATTAAAGAGTTTTAAAAAATTGGTAAGCCTCTATGCCATTTATTGGAAAAAAATTGCAATTTTTATTTTTGATGAAGAATGCCTAAGTATTTTGAGTTATTAAAAGAAAAGTTACACTGCACTAGTTATTGTTTCACGAGATTGATAAAAACCTTTTGAATGTGTGATGCTAGTGATTATGCTATTGGAGTTGTTTTAGGACAAAAATGTGATAAAATTTTCAAAGTAATTTACTATGCTAGTAGAACACTTAATGAAGCTCAAATTAATTATACAACAACTGAGAAAGAATTACTAGCTATAGTATTTGCTTTTGATAAATTCGTATCATATTTAGTTGGAACTAAATGTGTGGTGCATACTAACCATTCTGCTATTAAATATTTAATGAAAAAGAATGATGCTAAACCAAGACTAATAAGATGGATTCTTCTCTTACAAGAATTAACTTTGAGATAAAAGAGATAGGAAGGGTGCTCATAATCAAATTGCTAGTCATCTGTTCAGGCTTGAAAATGAAAAATATCTCATTTCTAATGAAGAAATTAATAAGTTTTTTTTCTGATGAAAATTGTTCACTTTAAATGAGTGGCGTGTTCTATGGAATGTCGACATTGTAAAATTTTTTGTTAACATTTTACCCTATGGCTCGACATACTACCGTAGGAAGAAATTTTTATTCAAGCTATGATTATTTCTGGGATGACCCATTTTTATATAAACAAGGAAATGATCTAATTATTTGAAGATATTTACCATTAAAATAAACTTATGAAATTATTCAAAAATTTTATAATTCTGGTTTCCTTTTGGGACATTTCTGTGTCAAAAACTACATATAAAATTTTATAAGCAGGATTTTATTGGCCTATAATTTTTAAGGATGTTAAAGCTTATATTAAAAATTGTGATCGATGTCAGCGTGTAAGCAGTATTTTCAAAAATGTGATGCCCCTTATGTTAGAAGTTGAAATATTTGACATTTGGGGATTACATTTCATGGGACCATTTATACCATCTTTGGGAAATTTATACATATTGTTAGCAGTAGATTATGTATCCAAATGGATAGAAGTTGGTTCTTTACCTTGATGTGATGCTCAAAATGTTACAAAATTTTTAAGAAAGAATATATTTTGTAGATTTGGAATGCTAAGTGTAATCATAACGGATGGAGGAAGTCATTTTACTAATGCAATTATGGAGAAATTAGTAAAGAAATATCATATCATTCATAAAATTGCTACTGCTTATCATTCTCACACAAGTGGTTTGGTTGAATTATCCAATCATGAAATTAAAAGAATTTCAAAAAAATCTGTTAATCCAAACGTAAGGATTAGTTAATTAAACTAAATTTGCTTTGTGAGCTTATAGGACTGCATATTGGACTCCTAAAGGATTGTCCACATGTAGGCTAATATTTGGGAAATCTTGTAATTTACTAGTTGAGCTTGAGCATAAAGCAAATTAGGAAATTAAAGAGTTCAATTATAATTTGAAAGATGCTGGAGAGAAAAAAATTATTGCAATTAAATGAGCTTAAAAAGATAAGGAATGAATCATATGAAACTGGTAAGATATATAAATAAAAGATGAAGATGTGGCAAGATCATAAGATTCTAAATAAAAATATTGATCCATAACAACAAGTTTTACTATATAATGCTAGATTAAGATTATTTACTGGAAAACTAAAGTTCTGGTGGATGGACTCCATTATTGTAAAAAAATTTTATCCCTATGAATCTGTGGATATTAAAAATCCTAAAACTAAGAAAATATTTAAAGTAAATGCACATAGAGTGAAAGCTTATTTCTCAGTCAATCAGCTTAAACTTGATGAGAATTTGAGGTTGGGTAACACAGAATAAACATTGGGTATCTCAGTTTTTAATACGTAAACTGGGTATTACTGTGGGAGACGACCCATAGTTATCGGTGTGCTTTACTTTATGTTTGTTTGGTTTGAAGTAAGAATTATATGGTAGTTAATGCACCAAAAAAAATATACTATTTTTGCTATATAATTTTACCCATTTTTGGTGATATTGCACTTTAAATAAAATATTTTTCATGGCTTGTAATGTATGATGATTTTAAGTGATTGGAGTAAAAAGAAGCAAAAACAATTCAGAGTGAAAAGGAGCGAAATAAGAAAATAGCTTCGGCACCGCCGTCACCGTAATGGGTGTCGGAAAGCAACTTCCGTAGACTCAAGAATTGCATGGACGAGCAGAGGCGCCTGGCGCCCTATGTCGGTGCAATTTAAAAATGAGGAGTTTTGGTGAATTTTTGAATGGTTGTTTAAGGAAACACTTGGGAATTTATTTCGACATATATGTAACTATTTTTTGACGAAATTCTGAGAGGGGTAGGGGGGGAGTGTAGTAGTAGAGAGAGTGTAGTTTAGATTGAAGTTTGGAAGAGTGAGTGTAGAAGTGAAGATTCGAGAGATTCTCTTAAGGGAGGAAGGAGAAGGAGTAAAAGTGAGAGATCGCTTCTTCCTTTCCATTCTAAAGAGGGAATTGAGTGTTGCAAAGAAGAGAGAAATGATTCAAAGAAACTTTAAGGGATTTGCTTGGGGAAGAGAAAGAGATAAGTTGTATTTGCTATTATGGTTTGTATGACTTTCTTTTTTATATAAAACTTTATGTTTTCATGTCTTCTATGAATTATGAGTAACTTACCTTGGCTTTTCTCAGACAGAGATGTGATGACGTGGATTTGAAGTGTTTTTAAAGTGCATTGAAGAATGATGGTTTTTTAATTTCAAACTTAATTTACTTTTCGATCCGGCCTATTAAATTGTGCCAAATCCGTTGTTGTACATTAACTCCAAAAGTGATCATGTCCGTGCGTCACCAACAGGAAGAATCCATTCATCCATGAACACTGTAAGAAATCATGGGAATTTGAAAATGAATAGGGAAATGTGTTGATGGGCTTCAAATTGGAGTTTTCAGCAGCATGAAATGAGATACCCAATTTGGTCCTAAGATTGGTAACTAAAGTCGAAGGTTAGCCTTCGTGAAGGGCGACTGAACTCCATAGTGACAAAATTTGGTATCCTTCCAGCCTAGCCATAGATTTTGTGACTGAACTTAGGATATGTCAATGTTCTTTACATGCTTGGAAGAGGGGGTAGCCTTTTGAGGGTAAAGAAACAATTATGCTCCTATTTGGCACAATACAATAAATAATCATTCTATATCATTCACACATTATATAACCATTGCAAGAGGAAAGACACTTTTCATATTAATCAAAATCTTTCAAATAAAAAGCTTAGTGTGTGCGTGTGTTAATTAATTTTGTTGTTATTATTAGAAGCAATTGTAGTTTTCTTAACTCATCGTTTGCCGCATCTTGTTAGTAGAAGTAAACTTAAACTTTAATTGTGATATTTGCATGATTGACATGCCATCTAGCTTATGGTGCGTCTTTGGATCGATAACTAGACTTATTAGAGCCCTTTATTACCATTTCATACGTAATGGATACTATACAGTTGACTTTACAAAATCATTATAAATATATAAATTTAGGCTCATAAGTTCTTGCATAATAAAATGTCCTAATCAAAACCTTTGTGTTTACTCCGTTGGCTCTAATAAACTAAGTGATATTGTGGGATGGTTTGAACTTCTAAGGGAGGAAGGTTCCTTTACGAGGCCTTTAGGATTGTCAATAGAAAAGTCCTAAGGCTAGATCTAAGAGACAGGCCTAATGAACCCCTGATTTATGAGGGTATAAGCACACTCACAAGATATTAAGGGTTGACTCCAAAAGCTCAACAACTCCGAATAATCGGCTCTGCTGTGCGTGCTTAGAAGGCTTGCATTTCTCAAATAATGTTTTGAACCAGATTTGTCATTGAATTTGAGTTAAAATTTAATTGCAATGCATGTATTGGAATTCAGTATTACATTATCTACTGTAAGACTCGTACCTCCCCGAAGGATCACAAGGTATTCCATTAGAGCCCCGTATTACTTCATACGATACTTATACTTGCGTTGAAGTTTGACTTTACAAAATCATTACAAATATATAATCTGGGTTCATAAGTTCTTGCATAACAAAAAATCACATCAACTTTTTAGCGTCATGAAGCTCGTATGTAGAGTAGTGCATTCAATTAAATGGAGAAGAACCTGAAAACCTTTACTTTCAGTAGGTGTAATTGTGTGTTTATTTATTTGTTGTGAGTATTTGTATGATTTTATATGAAAGTAAAGAGATCGAGTAGGTTGTACTTTTATTATCGTAGTTAGAGCGGCATTGCCAAAAATTTAGAAAAATAAATGTACAACCGAGAATCCTCAGAAATTACGACTAATCAAGATAATTAGAGAAATTATATTGGAAATTGGCCAAGAACTTTAAGAGATAATGCTAACCTCCAACAGATGAAAATCATGTGACTATTCAAAATCCATGTTGCTGCTACTTCATTTAAGCTTAAATCTGCTATTATCCAAATGGTACAAAATAATCAATTGAGGAACACCTAATGAGGATCCAAATTTACATCTCGCTAGTTTTCTAAACTCGTGTTACTTTTTAAATATGATGGAGTACGGTGATATCATGCCAAATCCTAGACTTTTTTCCTTTCTTTAAAGGATAAAGCTAAGGTTGGGTTAAATTTTTAAATAATAAGGACTAATTAGAACTCGGATAACTTTATCAAAAGTTGCTATCAAAATATTTCCTCCATTAAAGCTGCTAAGCTAAGAAATGATATCACATCTTTTGGTCGTGTGTCAGAAGGGGAATCAACAGGAGAAGCTTTAGAAAGATTTAAAGATCTTCTTAGAAGTGCTCACATCATGCTTTACTCGTACCTAAGAATAATTCAACAAATTATTTTACAAATGGATTAGTGGACTAACAGATGATTATAACATTGCCACGTCAAAGCGATCATTAACGTCCTCCTCTCCCTTCAAGTGAAGAGAATAAGCCTATGTATGATTTATGATTGGGGCATTTTAGTAAATTTAGCTAGAATCACAAAACACTTAGTGAAATAGTCCTCATTGATTCTTTTGATCAAAATTTAATGGCTTTAACGACCTCCAAATTGAATGATATTGGTCTTATTTGCGCCCATATTGGATCAATTTTAACGTCATTAGGTTTTGGTTGTCGTGATGCTCTATTTGATTATACGCTTATTAAAACTGTATACGCCGTCACATAGCGACACATGCAGGTGTGTGCCTGTGCGTTAATGAGCTAGCATCAAAGAATTTTTCTTTTATGATCTTTTGAGTCTCTTGCATTATAAATACCCCCATTGAGGAGTGGGAGTTTTCACTCCATTCTTAAACTAGAACAATTTCTCTATAGATTGTTATTGCTTAACTTTCTTCTGGTTGATGTTGGCTGATCATTTTTAGGCCACTGTTGCCTGATAATCTTCCACTTGTTGCTTAATCATTTTTGAGCTGCTATTGCATAATTTATTCTGCTTAAATTGGTTGATCAATTCCAAGCTTATATTGCCAGATCTTTTGATGAGCTAGAGTTGCTTAACATTTTTGGGCTACTATTGCTAATCATTTACAAACTATTATTGCCTAATTTTTTTAGACGTTATTGCTTGATCATTTCTAAGCTACTGCTAACTAATTTATTTAAGTTTTTTTGTTGCATGATTATTTTCAGGCTAATATTATTTGATCATTTCCGAGTTGTTGTTGCTTAATAATTTCTTGGCTATTGTTGTCTAATTTTTTTTCAAGTTGTTATTGCATAATAATTTCTAGTAGTTATTCATCAATAGAATGAGGCTGTTTTTTATAGACATAAATGATCTTCGACTTGATATTGTTGACAAAGTTTTATATTAACCCTATAGTTGAGATATGTTTTAAATTTCATGAAACAAGAGGTCGTGTATTGAATGCTAAGAAGTATTTGAAGGCTTTAGAAGTTTTAATAATTTTTTTCTAATGATATTGCTGTAAAACATTATCATTTCATGTAGACTGATTTAAAATAAAATTTCTTTTGATTATATGAACTCATTTGAAGTTCACATTATTGATATTTCATGAATATTTAATTTTCATTTAAAATGCTTATTCCTAATAACTTACTCACAAAAGAAGATAAAACCATTATTAGCTTTGTTAAAAATCAAAGTTATTGTGATTAAGATATTTGGAGGGGAGGGGGGGGGGGGCTTTTAATTGAATATTTAGCTTCTTGAATAAATAAAACTTGTAATTAATTTTAGTATATAACCTTTGTATAATGAAGTATTATGTATGTTTGTTAGGTTGGTATCTTCTAATATTTTTAACATACTTATACTTTCTGAGGTTGTAAGCCTTCTGAGATATACTTACCTTTTAAGGCTTGCAGTCTCTTAAGATTTTTAAATGTACATATGCATTTTGAGATTTAAAGTATTCTTTAATTTTTTAGCATACATTTACCTTTTGAAACTTTTTTATTGTATATATAGGCTTATAACCTTTTTTATGTTTTTGAGTGGAGAAACTATTAATCACTTTAGTGAGGAGTTTATCTAGCACTAGCTTTGCATTGAGTCTATCTCATGGGCATGCCTTATAGAATCATGAGTGAAGACACTGTTGGTGTTGAACTCACTTTTGCGAGGACTCACCCTAATCAGCTGAGCATAACGCCCAGACCAAGATTGTGCTTTCTTGGGCCTCACTAAGGGAAGCCTAAGCCCTCAACCCTTGGTTCAGTTGGTTTACGGTTTTGACCTGGTGGAAGACCCAAATTGACTCCTTGAGCAAGACATGCTCTGGGTCACCCAAATAAACCCAAGATCCTAGGAACCTTTCTTTAGGCCCTAAGGGCCTCTTTGACTATGAAATTCACTTTGGGAAAATGGTCTATCTAAATTGATCCCTAGCCTCACAAAAGGCCTCTCAAACTCTTACAAACCCTAAAAATCACTTTAAACCCCATCACACCCTTTTGTTCCCAAATTTGGTTACAACATGATTAGTCAAAACTAATTGAAACTTGCCCAGTTTTGGTCAAATCTTAATCAGTTTTCCACATTGCCATCCAATCGAGTCTTCACTCGCATGGTCATGAAATCACATGTTGACCTCACTTTAATTGAGGTCTAGTCTTTCTTTTGGAGCCTAAGATCTAGCCATAAGACTTTCTTGGTGACTATCTTAGAAGATTAGTGATGGAACCCTTACCTCATAGAAATTCAAAAAACTTCTTTGCTTCACTTGGAGTTTCAAATGCTTAAATTCTAACCTCTAAGTACTAAGGAGGATGAGACCAAGCATAAAGGAAGCTTAAGAGGAGTTCCCTATAGAATGATCAAGCTTTAGAACTCACCCTAAGTAGTCTAGTCTGGGTCAGGCTCAAACTCACACACACACCTAAACTTTGCACTTATACTCAACACTTCAAACCCTAAACCAAACATGCTTGTACTTGATCCCCTACTATTTTGGAAGCTAATGTGGGTTGTTCCCCAAGCTCTTAGCCCTAGGCTAAGGATTGGCTAGAACCAACAGATGGAGGATCCAAAGTGGAAATTTTCTTAGTCCATGTCTCAAGGAGGTTGAAATTCTCAATTGTCAACCAATTTTACCAAAATCCCAACTTTGACCCTTTCACCCTTAAATCTCTAACAAATAATCAAATTGCCCCTCCAACCCCAATTTTGACAAAAAAACCCAAAATTACCCAAATTCCCAAATTTTCTCCAAAAATCATTCCAAATTATTCTCCACCATCAAAATTGACCAAGAAACCCCAAAATTCCTAAAATACCCCAAAATACCCAAAATTACCAAAATGCCCCTCAAATTTCAAAAATTCCAAAAATTCCCAAAAATTCTAAAATCATCCCAAATGTCCCCAAAATCAATAAACCACTTAATTAGACCCATTTTGACCAAAAACCCCAAATTGCCCCTTAAGGTCCAAAATACCCAAATCACCTCCAATGTCCACCCAATTAACCCCGATCCTCCCCAAATTCAATCCTAAACTGAAATTCATCACCCAAAATTCTAATTAAAGCCAAATCCAAGCCCAATTGAACCAATTTCTAAGCCCAATTTCAACAAAAAAAAGCCTCAATTTTTGACCATGTACCCAAATCCCCTAAATTGAACCCTTTAGCCAAGTCAATTTCCTCAAATTTGAATTCTAAACTCTTACTAACATTCCTAAAAAGCAAATTGATCCACTAATTGAACCAAAATTCAGCCCAAACATCACCCAAATCCAACAGAAGTCAAAATCCCCAAATTTGTCCCAAATGTGCCACTTGCCCAGATTTCACCAAATTGAATGCCCTAACCCCAAAATTTCCACCCAATTTCAATCCAAAACACTTCATGACATCCCCTAAACCAATTTGAACCATTAATTGAACCCTAGACAAGCTCTAGCCTAACCCAATCCCAAGCCTAATCCAAGTTATCCCAAATTGACCAAATGTCTAAATTCCACCAAATTCACCTTCTAAACCATTTCAATATCACCCCAATATTTTTCTAAACTCTTTATGACAATCATACACACTATTTTGAACAATAAATTGGACCCAAACCAAGCTTACACCTAACCTAGCTCAACTTGAAACCAAATGACCCAATATTGAACCTAAGACCCAAGCTCACCCAAACTTAGCCAAATTGACTAAGCCAAGTCCACCACAACCAACATTTGGACCTTATGAGCCACCCTAGATCCACTTAACCCAACCTACATGGGTCATGGACCAAGGGTTCCCCTAAATTAGGGTATTTCCTTCCTTAAATGGTTAAACTAAAGGGGATTTCTTACCCAAAGCCATCACCAGCCCAAACCATCACCATAATGGTATGACCTCTGGCTCACCTGACCACCTGACCCCTCCCCTGGTCTGGCCGACCAACTTAGTTGTCGGAGGAGCCAAAATCGAGAGCCACCATACTTGAATCCAAACCCAATTTCACTCCTCTGAGCTGTCCAACCCTGATTGGTCACTAGTGCCTTACTGTCATGCACCTAAGCAGCTAAATGCACCCACAAGCAAGCCATGAGCTCCACCATAGCCATGGCTATTTAAGAAGCCACCCTTCAGGGCCAAGTAAGGAGAACACACCAAACCTAAGGGAAACTATGTCCAACTGCTTCCAGAGCCTCTCTCAGCCTTCCTAAGCTCAACCCAACCATTTCCCAGCCATCTCCTCCACTGTTTGAGCTCAATTATTTAGCTCAAAATCAGCCAAAACCATGACACTTTCTATCACAGCCCCACACTACACCAAACTCCAAATTGATTTCCCCCACACCTTAACAAGGACAAACGAAGAAGATCCCAACAGAAGCCCCAGCATAGAGCCTCTCCAACCTAAACTTCTCTCAGACCCGAAATCACCTCCTGATCAAGTTCTGGTGCGGACCCAAGGAGAGCTCAAATTGGTGCTTGTAGGAGCTGGCAAGGTCACAACAAAAGTGTAGAACTTTTCTGATTGAGGCCTCCCCTCTCAGACCAAGGTATTGAGCTCTCACCTTAGCCCGAGCCTATTTTCATTCTCCATTCATGTACACAGTATTTCATATCATATAAGCCATATAGATAGTTTGTCTAGGTTAGATGAGTCTATAAGATCAAACCCCGTGTGATTTGGTTGTGTCTAGCTCGAGTTCTTAAGGCTGGAAGGTGGATGACTCCTGGGTTGGACCAGTTAGGTTCGAAGATGCGGAGCCGTTGGATCGAGCAAGTATCACTTGAACGACCAGAATGGAGTCGTACAGCGCTTCGGTGCATAAAGTGCGAGCCATGTGGAGCTGATTCAGACGGTGATGCCCAATCCTGCGGTGACACACGTGGCGTTCGACGGATATGATGATGCCGTAGATAAGTAGAAAAATCAGGATTTTTACGATTTAATTAAATTCGTTAAATTAGAAAATGCATAACTTAATGTAGACACATCATAAAAATAAAATAAAAATACCATAATGGTCAGTGAACAAAAGAGAACAATGTGGAAATAAATTTGATGTTATTTGACATATATATTATTTTTAATTAATTAAAAATAGTAAGTCAGATTTAAGGCATAAATCCCTCCAAACATTTCACCATGGCATAAGGCTTGGCTTGGAGGGCTTAAAGGCTTTATGGTTAGGGATATTCCCAGTTTTTTTCAAAGTTAGGGGACATCTCTAGCCAGAGATCCCTAATTTTTAAGTTATTCCTCACTGTTTTGGTATAAAAATTTTAATAAATAAAATTTTGATCAGAAATATCCAAAAATTATTTTGGTAGGTTCACTATAGTTAGAGGACCCTAAAAAAAATATAAAATGTGTTTAAATAATTAAGAATGGTAGTAATGGTAATTAACTCATTAAAATCATTTAAAAATTAAATAATTAAAATAAAAATGTAAAAAAATACAAATAATTTTCCATTATTAAAAACAAACAGAGGAGCTTCCCATAAAAAATTAAGTTAATTAGAGTTAATTTACCTATTAAAATGAATATTTTAAGATAAATGATATTTTAGATTTATGATAATTATAAAAATTAAAATATAAGTAAAAAAGTTATAAAATTAGATTTGAAGCTCCTAGTAACCAGAGGAACTTGAGAAAAATAAAATGGGAATTAAAATAAATATTTTATTTTAAAATTATATTTTAATATTTAAATAATTAAAAATAATAAAAAATAATTAAAAATATAAAAAATCATAAAAATACAAAACATAATAAAATGTCACATTTGGTCTTCTGATCATTTGCAAATAATTAAAATAATTTTCCTAATTTTCTAAGTGAATATATTAATTTTTAAAGGCTAAAAATAATTTTTAAAGGCTAAAAATAAATTTTAAAGGCTAAAATGGATTTTTCCCTATTTTTTCACTAAAATATTTCCAATAATTAAAATATAAATAAAAAATATAAAACTTATTTCTCTGGGTTTCTTGGACTTAGAGAGATGTAATAAAAATATAAAACTTAATTTTTTACTTGAATGAAATTTTATTTTTAATTAATTCTCAAAATAAACAAATACTTCTATTAATTAAAATAAAACTAAAAAAATAATAAAAATTAGTCCAAGTGGTCTTCTGACCTAATTGAACCTCCAATAATTTTATTAAGGACAAATAATTTACTTTGACTAGGTTATTAAATTAAAATTGAAAATCCTTATTTTTGCATTTAAATAATTATAAAAATTAAATTAAATTAAGAAAAATCATAGTTTCTCCTCTGATGTTTTAATTAACCCATGAGTAGGGTAAAATGAAAAATTCAAATTCATTTGAGTTGAATTTAATAAATTATGAAGTGATAGGCCTAAGGGGCAAAATAGTAATTTTAAGAATTAATCCTCAATTAAACATTTAGGCCTAATTAAAAGGTCAATGAGTAATAAATGATCATAATTGATATATATAAATGATTAAAATACAAGGGATTTAGTGGTAGAAACCAGTCTCAGATTTTTCCACATTAAAAATAAAATTAATTAGTATTATTGGAAGATAATTGAAAATTAAATGATCATAGTGTAAGGGTTTTGATTTTGGAAGATAATAATTCACCATTGAGAACCCCTAATTAATGGTTTCATAACAAATCAATATATTGATAAGGATTAATTAGATCACATAACTTAATATTCCTTAAAATTTGTAGATTTACCCATCAAGTCTTAAGGGCTTAGTAGTGAGCGAGGCTTAAGCAAAATTTGCCTTAATAAGGTTTAGAAAATGAAATATGAACAAATTTAAGCACTTTAGAACACTACAAGCCTAATTCTAAAATTAATTAGCTAAAATTCTTAATAAATTAATTTTCCACTAAAAGCGTTTACTCTCATAATTTATAAATGAAATATCATGTGTCGGTTAACCCACTAATTAGGATAATTGAAACATCAAGGATCACTGAACATAAGGGTATATCGTGGATGAATAATTTAGCAAGTATAATAAGTTCAAATGAACTAAAGATGATTCAAAAGGGTTGTGAAATATCTAGGTTATTCCCCGGATCTTTTCACAAGTCTTCTGGATATCTTGGAGGACAACTGAACCTATTATACTATGATAAAAAAATGCATCCTTTAAAAGAACAAATAAGAACTCACCAATTTATGACATAAAATTTGGTAGTTACTTTAAACATGGTTTTTTTTTCGGTTTTCCGGCATGCAACTTTAAATTCTATGCAAAATTATATATATATATATATATATATATATATATATATATATATATATATATATATATGCAATGCCAAATGCCAAAAGCTAAACTTTTAGGTGGAGTACGAGAAGAGGACTGATACACATTTATAGTTTACAGTAGTTTCTTTTCCTGCATTTACTTTACTACATTTTCCTGCTTATAAAACTTGCATGTCAAAGTTAAAACTTTTAGGATAGCCACAAAACCAAACCAAAACAAAACAAAAATCAAATTCATCGCCATAACAAAGCAAAATTTAATCTAAAAAAAAAACAAAATTGCAACTAAATTAAAACATCTCGTTGGATGATCGCGTATCCCTCGAAGAAGGCAACATACGATTGCTAACGAGATTTCCCACGGTCTGAATGAAAGTACTAAATTCATTTAGTTGAATTTGGTAAATTCATCTGACTAACTGAATCCAAAGAAAATAGTGGTGCCGGGACGAGAGAACTATAGGATCTTAACCGGTGTCGCTTAATCAACTTTAACAATTCCCCTTATAAGACATTGAGACGCCTCAATTTAAATATTTTCAAAACACGACACTTCTCTCGTATCTTGAATTTGACACTTTCAAAACCAAACCTGATGCAATGAGGAGATTTGAGCACACACAGTGGGCAGCACGACCATCTTTAACAACAAAATTCCTTTTTTAGAAATAAATAAACAAGCTATAGGATCTCGAGGTAGTTTTCCTAGTGCAATATAAACCCTCACTTTATGTCTTTAGGTCTTTGCACCTCGTGCAATATAAGCCTTAACTTATCTTAGGATTCCGAGGTTGTCATCGGATATAACATAAATCCTACTATCATCATGGCTATTCACATGATCGGTATCAAGTGAATGTAAGCCCTGAATAATAAAATTGGCAGGTTGAAACATTAAATAAATATCTCAAATTGAAGCCAATCAATATGATAGTTTGGGAAACCACAAAGATTTCTCTTGGAGCTGTGTTTTCCCCTAGCTTTCTCTTCCTTTGGATTCCTATAATAACTGTTCTAAACTTGAGCCACTCACTTATTGGATTTGATATTACCACATCATCTTGAAAGATCTTACCTTTTAAAAGTCATGAAAATAATATTTCCTGATATAAATAATGAGTTTTCTTAGGTAACTTCAGTTATCTAAGATGTAATTGACTATAGGGGCTTACTTTTATGGAAACTTTAATACCCCAAATTAATATAAACACTATCCAGTTCTTTTGTATTAGATGTGAGATGTTGTCGGTCAACACATATGGTTCGCAGACCAAACGGATGTCATAGATCCTATAATTTATTTGATCAAGCCTCACCACCAAGCAATGTATCCATTCTTCAAAATAGATAGATGATATGTGGTGAAGTGCTCGATTACTTAAACTATTGCATATATGAGATCAGTTTGATTTTATATATTTTAAAATTAAAAATAATACTTTCTAATATATATATATATATATATATATATATATATATATATATATATATATATATATATATATATAAATTAAATTAAATTAAAACCCCCAAATTCTGGCAATCGACATCACACCATGTGGAATGCCAAATTAGCACCATGGGATCAACCCCCATATTTCAACTAATTAATTAATTAATTGATTAAGTAGGATATGATTAAATTTCATTAGGGCTTAAATTTTGGGCTAAGACCAACCCAATTAGGCTAGCCCAAAGCCCTAAATTTCAACCATGCACATGGCCCATTCTTAATGGGTCACCCATGACACAAGACTAACACATGACATTACAAGACAAACCAACACAAGTACAATAAAAAAGGACAAATTTTGCACCACTCACCATGAAGGAGGCCATATGGAATCTTGGTCATGACCTCTTTGATCAAACCATGGGACGCCAAGCCAAGCTTTGGGAAACCAAGAGCAGACCAAAGCTGGTCTTGGCCATACATCAAAACGTCTCCCAATCACTATAACCTCCTTCCCATGCCTCCCTTTCCACCATTGGTGTTCCCTGGCTAAGACATGAGAGCTTGCAAAAGCTCTCCACATTGCCCAAAGTCTATAAAAATTCTCTGGAAATTTTCTATGAAGCTGGCTGAACATCCCCATGCCATGCTAAGCTCCACCCACCTCTCTCATGGCTATATAAAGGGGGAACTCGAGCACCATGCATAGATACCAAGCTCGTTACCTAGCCACTAAGTCCTCTTACTCCCAACAACAAAAGCGCTCCTCTTGAACTAGGCAATTGATCCTTATCACTTTCAAGCCTTCCCCTCCACTATCAAACCCTAATTTCAACACCCAAATCTCGGCCATTTGTCGACCCTAACATTAAATTCTTTAAAACTTAAAATTAACTATTCCAAAAGCTTCCCCAAGCCTAAAGACACTCTCCCCAATCAAAAACAAAACTTCCCGAGCCCTCCAACCTATCCCACACCCAATCGAGCCACCTTTTGGTCTAGCTCATAGCTAGAGCCAATCCCAAGTCAAATTGAATAAGGAGTTTTATGGCATCAAGGCGATCGTCTCTATTAAGCTCAATCGAGGCCACACATCTTGGGACAAGGTGTGGGTCAAAATCCCTAAATTTAGCCTTAGGTTTGGTTTTTTATGAAGAAAATGTGTAACACACCTTTATCTACCTGTATAGATAACTTCGTCACGATTAGATGAAGTGTAGGCACAAATCCCGAGTGATTTGGTTGAGAATTGAGAAAGATCTTAGGGTTTGATCGTGGACGATTTGTATTAATAAGTTTTTATTATCTTAAATCCATGCATAAAAAACTTTAATATTATTTAAAAAGTAAATTATAACGATATTTTTTATTTGATATCAACGACTGAGTGCTTTGTATATAAACATGAAAATTTAAGAATAAATTATGCAAAATATATAAGTTATGTGTGATAGGTATGTAAATGGCATGATAAAGAAAAAGGTAATATACATACCATGCTACTCTCTTTAGGGGGGTCAACAAATGACTCGACATGTCAACTCGACCCTAACTCGACTAAAAAATCCGGATTTATGTTGACATAAATAATTTCCAGGTTGTGTTTGTCGTTTAATTTTTTGGGTAGAGTTTGAGTTAATTTTTCAATGTAAAATTGACCCGAAACCAACCTTCTAAGTTGAAATTGACTCGAAATTGACCCACCAACCTGAGATTGACTCACAAATGATTATAAATTAACCCGAAAACAACTCAAATTTAAGTCAAAATTGGCAGGACTAACTACTATTACTTACATTAAATGAGTTATATTAGTCGGGTTCGGGTATGCGGCTTGAAGGCCGGTCAGATTCTTATTAGACTTTCTAATCAGTTTAATATTGCATCAGATTTGACTCAAATAATTTTGAATTGAATTAACTTTAGGTCAAACTCAAACCTTTTAAACAAATTTGACACCACAAAGTCTCCTATTTGTTTTTCTTAGTCCTGTTTAATAAGAAATTTGTGTCATTTGTCCTCCTTTAATGTCTCGAACTTCTCCATTGTTATTCACTTTCCGAGAGACCGAGACACAAGCCACTTGCAAAACTCCACCGCATAGGCCAAACACCGCAGCTATCTAATCACCCCTTAAAAATAAATAAACTGCTGACATACGGTAATAACAGATTTATTAATTATAAACAAAGGTAGGAAGCCAGCTTTACAATCTATAGAGGAAATATTCATAGTTACAAATTTAATGCAATTCAGTGAATGATGGAATTAGCAACACATTATTTGCATAATTACTTTGATTATTATATTTAAGCAGACAAAAAAAGCAACATTAACTCTAAATATCACGTGGCCATTTGTTGGTAATTTTCAAAAGGGGGAATTAAATATATACCACATGATTTTTATGTATTCACATATCTTAACATTTAAAATTTCATATTTACATCCATCGTTCATAATGTTTTAAGATCAATAGAAAATGTCGTTATTATTTATTTAATGCAAAAGTTTATGACACACTAGTGTTATAAGAATTGGTTAATACTAGAAAATTTTAGGGAAGAAAAATATTAAGCCTTGGCTCCATATAATTATAGATGGTGGCTACAATAGTAGTACTTAGTTACAAAAGTTATAGTTGGGTTACAACAACTGTAGTAGACTATAATAATTAGTGGAGGTGGTTAATGACACTTGATGATCATTGATATGCATTTCTCTTCAACAGTTATGCTTTATTGTAAGCTCACTCTTTTTTTCTCCTCTCCCTTCAAGTGAAGAGTATGAGCCTATGTATGATTTATGATAGGGGCATTTTAGTAAATTAAGTTAGAATCTCAAAACACTTAGTCGAACGGTCCTCATTGATTCTTTTGATCATTGATTATTTTTTCAAAATCTAATGGTTTGAACGACCTCCAAATTGAATGATATTGGTGTTATTTGTATTCAGGTTGAATCAATTTGAACGTCATTAGGTTTGCTTGTTGTGATGCTCTGTTTGATTATAAGCTTATTAAAACTGTACACGCTGTTGCATAGTGGCACATGCAGGTGTGTGCCTGTGCGTTAATGAGCTAGCAGTGAAGATTTTTTTTCCTAATCTTTTGAGGCTTGTACATTATAAACCCTGAGGGGAGGGGGTATTCACTCCATTCATAAAGTAGAAGAATTTCTCTATAGATCGTTATTGCATAACTTTCTTCTGGCTGATGTTGGCTGGCCATTTGTAGGCCGTTGCTGCCATATAATTTTTGAGCTGTTGCTGCTTAATCATTTTTGGGCTGCTATTTCTAATCATTTCTAGACTATTATTGCCTAATTTTTTAAGATTGTTATTGCTTGATCATTTCTAAGCTACTGCTATCTAATTTATTTAAGATTCTTGATGCTTGATTATTTCTAGGTTAATGTTATTTGATCATTTCCGGTTAAGCTATTGTTGTCTAATTTCTATTCAAATTGTTATTGCTTATGATTCCTATGCAGTTATATATCAATAGCATGAGGCTATTTTTAATATATATACATGATCATCAGCTTGATATTGTTAACAAATA
This sequence comes from Papilionanthe hookeriana x Papilionanthe teres, assembly GCA_022702705.1. Lineage (NCBI taxonomy): Eukaryota > Viridiplantae > Streptophyta > Magnoliopsida > Asparagales > Orchidaceae > Papilionanthe > Papilionanthe hookeriana x Papilionanthe teres. The sequence goes on along the minus strand of CM040424.1, from coordinate 105,012,791 downwards.
TATATATTGACACTATAGTTGAGACATGTTTCAAATTTCATGAAACTAAGAGGCCGTGTATTGATGCCAAGAAGTATTTTTGAAGGCTTAAGAAGTTTTAACAATTTTTTTTTTCAGTGATTGAGCAAATAAATGTGAATGGGCAAATAAATAGAAAATGTCCAAATTTGCACATAAATATAGACTTAGTGCCTAGGAGCTAAGGTGCAGGAAGCGATGTAGGGGAGTCTATTCTAAAACATTCATAGGCCTGGTGAGTAACACAGTCGATTCACATAAGAAATATAAAAAAAACACAAAAAAAAAAAAAAATCACACAACACACTCAACTCTTTATAAGAAAAAAATAGAAATGAAAAAAACATAATAAAACACTTAAACTGTCTCGTAAGAAGCGCTGGTGCGACTTTTTTAATTTGCCAAAATTTATGAACTCATATATATATATATATATATATATATATATATATATATATATATATATATGTATTTTTATTGATTTAGTTTTATAATGAGTCACACCATTAAACACAAGTATACGTATCCCTCAAGTATTACAGGGCTCTAATGGAGTCCTGGATATCGATCCCATAGGGAGGCTTCAATTTTATTGTGTAGCACAGAAATCACTTATCGAATCACAGCACAATTGCAAGTAAGTTTAATTTTTAAAATAAAGATAAACAGTTGTAGTTACTATTTCTACCAAAATATGTTCTAAACTTTAGTAAGTTAAACTAACACAAGACTAAATTTATAACAAAAGCTCAGTTGCAAGAAAGAGTCTTCCTCCTTTTCAATCATAATATGATGATTATTGTGACATAGATCAGTGATGCAAATGTATTGTGCCAATTAGGAGTATTCCTATTCTTTACCCATATTTCAGCGCATAAAAAATATTGGCTAATCCTAAGTTTAGTCCCCAAATCCGTGGTTAAGCTGAGAGGATACTGGCTCTCACTCCAGAGCTCCCACTTCCCTTTACCTGAAGGCTAACTGTCGCTTCAGTATCCAAACATTAGGACCAAATTGAGGATTTCAGCCTCACTCTGAAATCTCCAATTCTACGCCCATTAAAGTATATTTTCCTATTTATTTGCACTCAATCCCCATGAATTACATCTCTCATTCATGGACATTGAATGTGACTTTTAATTTTGTTATGGAACTCATAATCATTTCAGAAAATATGTTTCCCAACAAGTTTTAACAATTCAATTGGCCAGATCAGAAAGTAAATGAAGTTCGAAGTGAAAAGGTCATCACAAATTCTCCATAATAAATTGACACTTCATTTCCATATCACAACATCAACACATCACATGAAAAGGAGAAAGACAAAGAAATCTACTCAAGACTCATGAGGAAAAGATGACAAAACATAGATTTTATATATAAAAACAACGTCATACAAATAGAGTAAAGTAAACACAACTTATCTCAAACTCTTCCCCAAGAGAATCTCAAAGAATTCCTTTGACTCCTCTTCTTTCTTCACAACAACACATAATTCTCTCTTTAGATAAGTAAGGAAGAAGAAATCTCTCACTTTCCCTCTCCTTTCACACTTCTTAGAAGAGAAAACACAAAACCTGGATTTTCTAAACTAAATGAGAAGACACTCTCTCTAAACTCTAAACTCTTCTCTTTTCCTCTTCTCCTCTTCTCCTCTTCTCCTCTTCTCCTCTTCAATCTTGGCTCCAAAAAAAGTTCTTATTCAACCAAAACCGAATTCCTAAGAGTTTCCTCAAGCAACCTTTCATAATCCGGCCAAATACATTGATTCTAGTTTAAAATCGGGATAGGGAGCGGTCTGACACTGGATATGGCGCCGTTCGACGCATTATTCCGCCAAAATGGTCGCAACTCTCTAGAAAATAACGCGGTCCATCAGTGCCGATCGATGCTAGTTAAATAAAATGCACTTTTGTCCTTTTTTACTCCAAATTTGCTCCTTTTCACTTCTTTTTGCTCCAAAGGCCTAAAATCATTGTACCTGCATGAAATCATGAAAAATACCTTTCTTTAAAGTGCAATATCATCAAAAATAGGTATTAAATAGATAGTAAAAAACTATCAAATTTTTAGTGCATCAAGATTTCCCAAACTTAACTATTACTTGTCCTCAAGTAATTTTAGTTAATACATAAAATAATGATCCACTATAATGAATTTTTTCTAGAATACCATAATTTTAATTCAGATAAATACAATAGTAAGATTTTCAGAAAGATATCTGAATAATTCAAGTAAATTCTGTAGGTGTAAAATTATATAGTAATCAACTCTAAGAGTTCTAGCTTCTATTCATTTCAAAAATGACTGTAGATTATTTTATTAAGGATCTTAAAAGAATTACATGAAAAAAAGTTTATGAGAACACTACTAGTAAGGATGCTAATCCACATATATAAGTTCAGGAAAGTAATTAAGTTTTCCCTTTAGGTAGGTCCAAGTGAAGCCAAATTTTGATTAGGCATCTCCTCAAGCTTCTCCTCACTTTTCTTTTCTTTTCTTTTTCTTTTATTTTATTTTATTTTATTTTATTTTATTTTCTTTTTCTTTTAAGTAAGGGTTACTGTATCTGGATAGCCTTTAATGGTTTTTAACTTCACCCTTCTCACCCTAAATTTGAAACTTATCACATCTTTTTACCTTATAGGCATTTCTTTAGCTTATTAATGATTCATCATAGAGTCTCAAACCTTTCCTATCATATAAAGTTTTAAGATTCTTAATATTGCAAACATACAATTTTTCTTACTTTGAATAGTTGACTATAGTCCTATTCTCTTATACCGAATATCTTAGCCTACAAAATTACTTTTCATTACCAAATACTTTCATTTAACTTTACAAAATACTTAAATAAAATCAAAATACAGTTATCTGAAATTGAGTTCTATTACAGGAAATCATGTTAATAATTTTGAAAATATTTTTAAATGAGAAAAATTAATAGTTAATTCTTTCCCTCCCCCAAACTTAGATTTTTGAATATCGATACAATTTATATGGGAAGAAAGAAAAAAAATATAAACATATAACTCATACCTCAATATGCTGGGCTTTTCATACCTTTGAGTTTCAGTATGTTTTTCTTTATAAAGCAGAACAGTAGGCCTGGAATGATTAAGAGTATTTCTATACACAAATATGAGTTAGAAATTAATAAGAGAAGAAGTTTAAAAACATTAAACATAAACTATGCACACACCATTAACATGCAACTGTTACTATCACAAATTAACTAACAAACCAAACACATGAAAATTCTACTATAACATCACATACATCACAAATCAACATAAAGTCTACTACAAGCACAACCAACAACACATTACATCATAGATACTAATCAGAAAGAGTCTCGGGTACATCACAAGTACAAAATACAAATACATAACATAGTACAATGAAATATAAAACACATCAACTACCAATCTTCTTTTGCAGGAGCTCCACCATCATCAGGTTCTTGACCCAAGGAAAAAAGGTTAAGACTTTCATGCCTATTTTATACTAATTTTGATGATATTGCACTTTAAAGAAGGGTATTTTTGGTGTTTTTTGCAGATATGAAGATTTAAGTACAAATGATAAAAAATATGCAAAAAGGAGCGAATTTGGAGCAAAAAAGACCAAATTATGCAAATTTGACCTAGGGCGCCAACGACGAGGTTGATGGCGTCGACGGCGTGATTTTCCCGAGAGTTCATAATAAATTGCAAGGAAAGCCGCCGATAGCGAGGTCGAGGCAGCCGACGATGGGGCTTGTTTAAAGTACTATTTCTAGAAGGCCGCTGACGGCGCAGCTCGAGGCCGCCGACGGTGGGATCGACAGATCTTTATAGAAATACATCTAATGTGGACGATTTTCGAAGGGGTGCCTACAAAACCCTTAGAGAATCTTCTACAACTTTAAAAAAAAATTATTTTAGGCAGAAAAAAGGTCCTCTACGTGTTTACTAGAGAGTCCAAAGTATTAAAAAGAGTCAACTAGTGTGTCTATAGTGAGTAGATAGTTATTTTAGTGTTGATAATTAGTGAGTAGTGAGTTTAAATAGAGATTTTGTAAGGCATTCTTCGAAGTATTGCAAGAGTGGAAGGGAAGTGAGAGATCTCTTCTGCATTGCTGTTTCGAAGGAGAATTCCGCGTACTGTAAAGAAAGGAAGAGATTTAGAGGAGCTTCAAGGAGTTTGCTTGGGGAGGACTTTAAGATAAGTTATGTTTATTTACTATAGTTTTTAGAACTTTACTTTATTATATAAAATCCAAGTTTTATTGCATCATCTTCATGAATTCTGAGTAGTTGTTCTGTCTTTCTCCTTGTTTTGATGTTTTTGTGAAATGATTATATGAATTAGTGTATTAAACCTAAAATAAAGAAGTTGTGATGATACTATACCTAAACTTACTTTACTATACGAATTGGCTATTTATATTGTTAAAATATGTGAAGAATTCTTAAGATTTGACCATGGGCTAAGTATTCTTAACTAGTATGTATCACATTTCTCTTTGAAAGGTAGACGGGTAAATCCTTGAAAGGAGAAGTGCAAATAAATTGGGAAATAATATTAATCGGGCGTAGAATTAGAGATTTTAGAGTGAAAGGCTAAAATCCTCAATTCGGTCCTATCGTTTAGGTGCTGATGTGTAGATTGTTAACCTGAGGTGAGGGGAACGTGGGAGCTCCGAAGTGAGAGCCGGTATCCTCCCAACCTAGCCGCAGATTCAGTAACCAAGCATAGGATTAATCAATGTTCTTTATGCCTGGACCAAATGGTAAAGAATAGGTATGCTTCTATTTGGCACAACACATATAAAACTAATACTAATTATTGCTTCACTTAAATATCTTAACAAAGGAGAAAGATTCTTGCTATTATATATTTGAACTTAACTTTAGTAGTAGTAGTAAATTGTTAGTAAAACTAGTTTAAATATAAATTTCATATTATTATCGATTGCGTATTAGTGACATATATGCAATTTCGATCTAGTTGTGATTCTGAATTGGTTTATATAATCCTATTCCATAGGCTTTAATATATTTCCCTTTGGGATTGATAACCAAGACTCCACTAGAGCACTGTATTACTTGAGCGATACGTATACTTGCGTTTAAAGGTAACTCTGCGTTCAAAATATTATAATATTTAATTGTTACTAAAATTAAAATTACGCTCCAAGTCAAGTTTTTGGCACTGTTGCTGAGGATTTATATCTTTTAGTAGTGGTGTCGAATTCTTATATTTTTAAGTATATTTAAAATCGCGGATCAAGTTTTTGGCGCTGTTGCTGGGGAAATATTTATTTTTTAAAGGATTATAACATAATTGGAGTAACAGACAATTTAGGACTGTTAGAAAACCTTTTTAATAGAATTGCAACTTATTTAGTTATCTGTTTAGCTGTGCACTGATTTTGATTGTATGCGTAAATTTGGTTCTGAAAATGTTATACCTTATGATTCTGAATTAGAACGCACTGTTAGGAGAATTAAAAAAATTAAGAAAAGAACCTATAAATTTTGAAACATTGGAAATCAACGTAAACAACTAAAGAAAAGAAAATGAACATGAATCTAGACCATTAAGAGATTACGCTAACCCTACATTAGATGAAATTCACTTAACTATCCAAAATCCGGATGTAGCCGCTAATTCATTTTGAGCTTAAACCGGCAATTATCCAAATGATACAAAACAATCAATTTAATGGAACTTCAAATGAAGATCCTAATTTACATCTTGCAAGTTTCTTAGAACTTTGTGCTACTTTTAAGTACGACAGAGTGTCTGATGATGCTGTCAGACTTAGACTCTTTCCTTTTTCGCTAAGGGATAAGGCTAAGGCTTGGTTAAATTCGTTGGCACCTAGATCTATTAGAACTTGGGGAGAACTTTCACAAAAATTATTATCAAAATATTTTCCTCCATCTAAGACTGCTAAGCTTAGAAACGATATCACATCTTTCAGTCAGTATGAGGGAGAATCGATATATGAATCTTGGGAAAGATTTAAAGAACTTCTTAGGAAATGTCCACATCATGCTTTATCAGATTGGTTAATTATTCAAACATTTTATAATGGATTAGTAGGATCTATTAGATCTATAATTGACGCTGTTACTGGTGGATCACTAATGTCTAAACCTTTTGAAGAAGTCTATACGTTAATAGAAGAAATGACTACCAATAAATTTCAATGGCCTACTGAAAGGGTAAATCCTAAGAGAGTAGCCAGATTCATGATTTTGATGCTTTAACTATGATAATTTCTCAAATTACTGCTCTTTCAAAGAAAATAGATCAATACGGAATGAATCATTCTCAAACACGTTTAGTGCTAGAAGAAAATTCATTAGGACAAATTGTAGATGCTCAATCTTCATATGAAACTATAAATGTAATAAATAATAGACAAAATGATCCTTATTCAAACTATTATGATCCAGGTTGGAAGAATCATCCAAATTTTAATTGGAATAACAAAAATAATAATGTTAATGCTCAGTGAAGGAACAATCCTTTAAACCCATTAGGAAATATAAATAATCAAGGTAATTCCAATTATAGACCTTCTAATCCACCAGGTTTTTATAATAATTCATAATTCAAGGAGAAGAAGTTGTCTATGGAAGAATTAGTTTTGAATATGGGTAATCAATTACAAAATCAATGAAATGCTATAAAAAACATAGAAAACCAATTAGGGCAAATTGCTTCTGCACTAAGCAATAGACCCATTGGATCTTTACCTAGCAATGTTGAAGTAAATCTTAAGATCAAGGAAAAGAACAAATCAAAGCTATTCAATTAAGAAGTGAAAAAGAGTTGGAAACAAGAGTTCAAAAAGAAACTGTAGTTAAAAAGGAATAATAAGAAACTGAAGGAGAAAACAAAAGTTTATATCTTGATTTTCCTCTCAAACCAATGAAAATTACTGTTGAAAAACCAGCTCCACCATTTCCTCAACGATTAAAGCAACAAGATAAAGGAAAAAGATTTGTTAAATTCTTAGACATTTTAAAAAAATTGTCAATAAATATTCCTTTTATTGAAGCTTTAGAACAAATGCCTAATTAAGTTAAATTTATGAAGGATATATTTAACAAAAATAGGAAGTTACTAGATCATGAGACTGTTGCACTCAGTGAAGAGTGTAGTGCTATAATTCAAAGAAAACTTCTTGAAAAACTTAAAGATCCTGGTAGTTTAACTATCCCGTGTGCTACTGGTGAACAATTTTATGGATGAGCATTATGTGATTTGGGAGCTAGCATAAATTTGATGCCTCTATCAACTTTTAAAATTTTTGGAATTGGAGAAATATCACCAACATCTGTAACTCTACAGTTAGCTGATCGATCTATTACACATCCTAAGGGAGTTGTAGAAGATGTTTTGGTCAAGGTTGATAAGTTTATTTTTCCTGTAAACTTTATCATTCTAGATATGGAAGAAGATAAAGAAATTCCAATCATTTAAGGAAGACCATTCCTAGCTACAGGAAGAGCCATGATAGACATTCAAAAAGGACAATTGACTATGAGAGTAAATAATCAAGAAGTAACCTTTAACATCTCATAGTCAATAAAATATCCATCAATAGAAAAAGATGATGAATGTTTTAGAATAGATATATGTGATTATCTAAGAAAAGAATATTTTAAAGAAAATTTTGAAGAAATAAAAGATATTAAAAAATATAATTATGATGAAATTGATAGCGAAGAAGCTGATTATATTCAGGAAAAATTTGAAATGCTCAATTCAACAGCACCAGAAAACGAAATATTAATTCCATCAGTTGTAAAACCCCCTGAACTTAAATTAAAGAATCTTCCAATTCATTTGAAATATGCATTTTTAGGAGAGTTTTCAACATTACCAATAATTGTATCCTCAGACTTAAATGAAATTCAAGAACAAAAATTAATGGATACATTAAAAAAATACAAAAGAGCTTTTGGTTGGACTTTAGCTGATATTAAAGGAATTAGTCCTTCGATTTGTATGCACAGAATTTTATTAAATGAAGAACATAAACCAAGAATTGACCCTCAAAGGAGACTAAACCCTATTATGAAAGAAGTAGTTAAAAAAGAGATTTTAAAATGGTTAGATGCTGGAATAATATATCCTATTTCGTATAGTACTTAGGTAAGTCCAATTCATTGTGTTCCCAAGAAAGGAGGAGTAACAGTTGAAGCAAATGAAAATAATGAATTAATACCTATCCGACAAGTTTCTGGATGGCGTATTTGTTTTAACTATCGAAAGTTAAATGCCGCCACCCAAAAAGATCACTTTCCTCTTCCTTTCCTAGACCAAATGTTGGATAGACTTGCTGGACACAAGTACTACTATTTTCTGGATGGATATACTGGTTACAATCAAATACTTATTGCTTCTGAGGATTAAGAGAAAACAACTTTTACTAATCCTTATGAAACCTTTGCTTTTTGAAGAATGCCTTTCGGACTATGTAATGCACCTGCAACATTTCAAAAATGTATGATATCTATTTTTAGTAAATTAATAGACAATGGAATAGAAGTATTTATGGATGATTTCTTTGTGTTTGGAACATCATTTGACGCATGCTTAAATCATCTTGAAAAAGTTTTGGAGCTGTGCGAAAAAACTAATTTGGTTCTAAATTTGGAGAAATGTCAATTTATGGTTGCAGGAGGAATTGTATTAGGGGATAAAATTTCAGAAAATGGCATGGGAGTAGACCCTACAAAAATTCAAGTAATAGCTAAACTACCACCACCCACTACAGTGAGAGGGGTAAGAATTTTTCTTGGACATGCTGATTTCTACAGGCGCTATATTAAAGATTTTTCAAAAATTACTAAACCTCTATGCTAACTTTTAGAAAAAGATAAAAAATTTGAATTTACTGAAGACTGCTCAAATGCCTTAGAATTATTAAAGGAAAAACTAATCACAATACCTGTAATAGTTTCACTTGATTGGGAGAAACCATTCGAACTAATGTATGATGTATTGATTATGCTATTGGAGTTGTTCTTGGTCAAAGATATGACAAAATTTTTACAGTTATATACTACGCTAGTAGAACTCTTAATGAGGCTCAAATTAACTATACGGTTACTGAAAAAGAGTTACTGGCTATTGTGTATTCTTTTGATAAATTTAGATCATATTTAATTGGAACTAAATGTATTGTGCATACTGGTCATTCTGCTATTAAATATCTGATGCAACAGAAGGATACTAACCAAGATTAATTAGATGGGTACTTTTAATGCAAGAATTCGATTTTATGGTGATTGATAGGAAGGGAACTGAAAATCAAATTGCTGATCATTTGTCGAGACTAGAATATCATGAATTATTTGACACTGACAATGAATTAATAGACAGTTTCCCTGATGAACAACTTTATAATATAAATGAGTGGAAAATACTTTGGTATGCTGATATAGTAAATTATTTAGTAAGCGATATTTTGCCACCTATGTTAACATTGCAGCAAAAAAAAATTGTTCATAATTCAAAATCATATTTTTAGGATGAACCATATTTATATAAAAAATGTAATGACTTTATTATTAGGAGATGTGTGCCATATGAAGAAACTGGACAGATCATTCATAAATGTCATGATTCTGATTTTGGAGGACATTTTGGGGTTGACAAAACTGCATATAAAATTTTACAAGCTGGATTTATTGGTCTACTCTTTTTAGAGATGTTTACAGATATATCAAAACTTGTGATAGATGTCAAAGAGTAGGTAATATATCTAGAAGAAATGAAATGCCTCTAAATTTCATATTAGAAGTTGAGATTTTTGATGTTCGGGGATTATTTATTCCTTCATTTGAAAACTTATATATTTTGATTGCGGTTGATTCTGTATCAAAGTGGATTGAAGCACAAGCTTTACCTCGTTGTGATGTTAAAAGTGTTTCAAAATTCTTAAATAAAAACATTCACAAGATACGAAATGCCGAGAGAGATTATCACCGACGGAGGATCCCATTTTAGGCATAAATATATTCATAGATTGGCATAAAAGTTTAATATTGTTCATAAATTCTCTACTGCCTATCATCCTAAAACCAGTTGTTTAGCTGAAGTTTCTAATTGTGAGATCAAACAAATTTTAGAGAAGACTGTAAATCCTCATAGAGTAGATTGATCTACGAGACTAGATACTGCATTATGGGCATACAGAACTACTTATAAAACTCCTTTTGGTATGGCTCCTTACAGGCTTATATATGGAGAAACTTGTCACTTACTAGTAGAATTGGAGCATAAAGCATATTATGCGATTAAAAAATTTAATTATAATTTGAAAAATGCTGGTGAGAAGAGAATGCTGCAAGTGAATGAATTAGAAGAATTAAGAAATGAATCTTACAATAACAACAAAATTTATAAGGAAAAACTGAAGTTAAGGCATGATCAGAAGATTAACCAGAAGAACTTTGAGCCAGGGTAATAAGTTTTACTTTACAATTCAAGGCTAAAATTATTTCCTGGGAAATTGAAGTCTCGTTGGTTAGGACCCTTTACTGTGACTCAAGTTTATACTTATGGAGCTATTGAAATTGAAGATCATAAGACTGGGAATAGATTTAAAGTAAATGGACATAGATTAAAACCATATTTCGAGAGTGAAAGACCAAATTATAAATAGGTTTTAATGCTCAGTCAACCTGAATAACACCTGAATAGGTCGAGCTGACAATGTTAAACCAAGCGCTTTATGGGAGGCAACCCATATTTATCCGTAATAGTTGTGTGCTTGTTTGAATTCATGATTATTTTATGGTAATAGTAAGTCCTACTACTCATATTTACCCTTTGATTATCAAAAAATTTGAATCCATAGAGAAAATTTGGAACATATTGGACCACGGCGTTTTTGTGTAAATTTTTGCCTAGGACGCCGACGGCGCGCTCGATGCCGCTGACGTCAGGTTTTTCCTGAGAGCTCTGGTATTTAATTGCACAAGGCTCGCCGACGGCGTCTTCGAGGCCGCCGACAACAGGATCGGTGAGTGGACAGTTTTTCGTATTCAAAATGACAGTTTTTGGCGGTTTTTAGTGAATTCGTCTTCTATAAACTCCTATGGACGGTTCTTAAACACTCCAAACTTCCAAAAATGAATGGATACTCTCTTGAATTCTTCTCAAATGGCTTCCAATTCAATTGATAACCCAAGATTTTGAGTGTAAAACCGGGGAAAGTTCATAAGTTCGGAGGCGCAGCGACTTTTCAACAAGGTAATCTCGAAGAAAAGATTGATTAAAGAAAGAGGATTTGTCAATAGAGGACAAAGCAATTCTTCGTCACCAATTAAAGAAATGATTGTGCAGAGAAGATGGTAAATGTTTTGCTACACTACTGTCACAGTAGTCGTTTGCGTGGTTAAGGAATTCTACTCCAATTTACATGAAATCAACCAATGAAGCGTTTATGTGCGAAGTAGGTGGATTACATTCAATTCCGGAAGAATTAATGAGTTATATATGCTTGAAAATGTTCCAATATGTTATTATTTGAATTTCGTGCTGACTAGAGAAAAGATGAATGAAATATACCAATTGTTTGACGGACAAAACTGATGACTGGGAAGTTAGAGAGAACGGGTATGTTTGTTTCTCTGCAACACTTTTAAATCCCGTTTCGAAACATTGGCACTTTTTCATCTCTGCAAAGTTATTGCCGACGATGAAAATTGGCAAAGTAACAAAAGAAAGTGCAATTTTGAACTACTGCATTCAAATGGATGGCCCATTGATGTTGGATCGATTATTGTGAAGTCTGTATTGGCCTGATCGTTCAAGGATCATCCCCAGGGCTTGTACATCCTTCTATAATTTTCTCGATTTGCAGTTTGTTTCAAGTATCATATGAGGTTTGGGAGAAGATCCTGCTATCCTGGAAACCCTTAGACCCAACCCAGATGTTCACAGCCAATGACGAGGAGAATGACACGGGAGTGATCATGGATCAAGCATCTCAAAATTTTGTTCCTATTCAACCTCTTGTAGCTGACAAGACACCAATGATCTTACACCGAATCAAGAATCTGGAGGAGCAGGTACAAAATTTAATGAGTACAGTTAACAACATGTCTGATTTCTTTGATCATATTGATTGGAGAATGAAAGAACATTTTGATCATACTGGACAATTCCAAGCGAGTTTGGTGCGATTAATAAGAAGGATGGGATTGATCAATGAAGATTCAACCGAAGAATTCCCATACCGACCTTTTTATAATCTGTTTGTCCATGTTCAAGCAATGGGAGATATAAGAAAAGAGACCGGCACTTGTTCTGAGAATAGTAGACTTGATTATGTTGTGTTTGATTTGAACAATGCTTGTATGTTTGTGTGTTTGATTTCTTTAGTTTGCTTTTTAATCTCAGCATAGATGAGATTAAATTTGAAATGTTTGTTTTCAGCGCTTTGAGTGTTGTGGTTTGGATTGTAACGCTGATTAAATAAATTTAGTTTGAAAGAATACCTATTATGTGTGTTATGTATTGTGTGTTGCAAACACTTGGATTCAATATAAAAATGTGAAGTTTGTTGTGTGTATGTTTATTTGTGTTTATTTGTGTTAATACATCACCTAATCACTTAAATATAAGATAAAAAGGATCGAATGGATGATGACGAGGCTTAAAATTGATCGAAATCGCAAAAAATTAAAAAATGATCAATTTTTTAGAATCTCGCCGACGGCGCGCTCGAGGCTGTCGACGACACAATTTTCCCGAGAAGAATAGGAATTTTATTCAATAGAGTCCGGCGATGGCATGATCGTAAAAATTACCTATTTACCGCAATTTTGACCGGTCAAATGCCACTATTCATCATCTTCTTCCCCATTTAACCCAAAAAGTCGACCTAGGGTTTGATAGATCTTGGATTTGGAGCGATTTCAACAAATTATAACACCGGATTTCTTCTTCCCTTGGTAAGACCTTCACTCCTATGTAAAAATTTTTGATTTTCACCATGAATTTCTTCCACATTAAGAAATTTTGGAAAAATGAAAATGTGGAGAAAAGACTTGGAAGTAATTCATGGAAATTGATTTAAATTGCTTTAAACCCCCTTTTGAAGCCATTGTATTATTATTTTGGAGATTAGTTGGAATTTTTGTGATTTGATAGATCAAACAATGGCTCCATGACAAAAGAGAAGACTCGAACATGACGAGACTCGATTCGTTAATGCGAAAGCACAATCGAGGTACACTTCACTTTTTCAAAGTAAGAAGTGTATCCAAGATAAAGATTTTGAGAATCCTGGAGGAGAAGTGGAACGAGTTATCAAAGAGCGAGGTTGGGAGAACGTCTGCTACACAACAAACATGGCTGCTATCAAAGTTGTGAGGGAGTTCTACTCAAATTTGACTCAAATTGAGGACGAACCAGTCCAAGTAAGAAGATTTTCTGTCGAATGTAATGCTAACCGCATTAACACTTTTTACGAGCTTCACGATTATTTTTCTAGAGAGTATGAAACATTTGGAACAATGGATGGTCAGTTGAACGATGTTATCTACTTTCTCACTGACGGGAAAGGAGTTTAGAAAATTAAAAATCATGAATGGATTAACTTTCCATTGTCCATGATGAATGCCATTACAAAGACATTGATCTACCTAAAAAATACCCATTTTTATGCCTTATTTATGATTCAATTCTTAAGGATATTATGTTTTAATGAAAGGTATTTTCATGTTTTTTAATGTAGATGATTTAAAATGAGTCCATGAAAGAAAAAGAAGGAAAAAGGAGCAAAAAGGAGCAAAAATGGAGTTTATGGAGCAAAATTTTGGAATTATTGGCCTTGCGCTTAGGCACCAGAATCCAGCACCTAAGCGCTAGTTCGATACAGACGCTGTCAAGTTTTTTTGATGACTTTGGGCAGTTATTTTGATGGTGTTAAGCTGTTATTGGAGCTTCTAGAAGACTGGAAGTTACTCCTAATATATAGGACATGTGATACAATGTATTTAGACACAAGGAAACGGTCTAGATCGCGTAGAGGTGTGACCCAAAGTGAAGAGGTGTGAAAGACCTGGTTACGGAGACTGGTGCCTAGGCGCCAAATCCCGGCGCTTAGGCGCCAAATCCCGGCGCCTAGGCGCGACAGTTACCTTCTAGAAGATACATTGAATTTGGACGAATTTTGAAGAGGTTCCTTAAGCAACCCCTGGTCAAATTCATAGCTCTATAAATAGGAGCCCATTCTATAGAGAAAATTGCACCAAAACCCCCCGTCTTAGTACACATACCCATTTTAGTATCTTCTCTCTCATCTCTAGTTTTATTTAGTCTCTTCCATACTTAGGGTGCCACTTTATTTTGTATCTAGTGAGTTTATTTTGAGTGTTTATTGTGTGTTATTACTGTTGGAGTCTTTCATCATTGCTTTGGAGTCAGTAGAAGTCAACGGATCACTTGAAGGAACACTTCAGATAAGTATTTGTACTTTGGTTCAAAGTTTTATAAATATGTTTTGTTGTGTTATTTTAATGTGTTTTGAGTAGTTAGTTATATTTCTCCTTTCAACTATGAAAATATTATAAATTAATTAAATTTTGTAGGAGAATTAAATATAAAATATTTTAAAACATTGTGATGATATTAATACCTGATTTTAGTTTACTTTTTAAATTGGCCATTTAATTTGTTAAAACCTGTTGAAGAATTTTGAGACCTATCCGGAGTTAAATTCTTAACTGGTAGATATCACATGAATCCTTAGGTAATCACAGGCTATACGCGGATTGTTTTAGGTGAAGTGCAAATAAAAAGGAAGATAATATTTATTGGGCGTAAATTAATTAGTTTTTAGACTGACAGACTAAGTTCTAATAATTTAGTTTATAAAAATATAACGGGTCACTAGTAGGGCCAAACATAGCCACCCTTAGACATCTAGTAGTGTGAGCCTAGATTAACCCATTCTATTAATAAAACATCCTGAGCCTATCTATAGATTAGTCAATGTTCTTTGCACCTGAACCAAAGGGTAAAGAATAAGAATGCTTCTATTTGGCACAATACCATAATCTTAATTCCCTACAAAATATAGTTACTCTATAATTCTTAGATTAGTTGAAAAAGAAGAAAGTGGTTTTTATACTTGCACTAAATTTTAATTACTGCTTACTTTACTTTACTGCTTATTACTTACTTTCTTTTAGTAAAAATTATTAGTTAATTAAATTTGAATATATATATATATATATATATATATATATATATATATATATATATATATATAAGTATATATAAATTGCATTTGAAAATTTCAAAATATTACTTATATTTCTTACTTTTTATAAAATTCTCTATCCCTGTGGGATCGATAACCAGGACTCCACTAGAGTCCTGTATTACTTGAACGATACGTATACTTGTGTTTAAAATTGTGACTTTTACAATAATAAAATCTAAATATAAAATTATAAAAGTAAACCTCGCACGTCAAGTTTTTGAAGCCATTTGCTGGAAATTAAATATTCTAAAAAGTGGTATCAAATTCTTGTATTTTAAAGCATATATAAAATCGCATCACATCAAGTTTTTGGCGCCGTCGCCGGGGATAGAATAGAATTTAAAAAAAAACACATAAAACAAAAACCAAACAAAACAAAAATATTTCCTTTAAATTTTTATGCGTAATTCTAGATCTGAAGGATTACTACATTTTGATTTTGAATTAGAAAGAACAATTAAAAGAATTAAAGAAGGAAAAAAATTTCAAAACATAAAAAAAATGGCTAACTTACATAATAATAATCAACATCCAATCGAAATTAATGAATAAAATATTTATAAACCATTAAGGGAATATGCAAACTCTACAGCTGATGAACTTCATGTTAGTATTCAAATTCCAATTTGTAGATGCTTAATTCTTTTGAGCTTAAACCTTCTATTATTCAAATGGTTCAAAACAATCAATTTGGAGGAACACCTAATGAGGATCCAAATTTACATCTTGCTAGTTTTTTAGAACTTTGTGCTACCTTTAAATATAATAATGTTTTTGATGATGCTATTAGGCTTAGACTCTTTCCTTTTTCCTTAAAAGATAAAGCAAAGATGTGGCTTAATTCATTAGCAACTTGTTCTATTAAAACATGTGTAGATATGACACAAAAATTCCTTGCTAAATATTTTCCTCCTTCTAAAACTGCTAAATTGAGAAATGATATTACTTCATTTACGCAATTTGATGGAGAAATAATTTATGAAGCTTGGGAAAGATTTAAAGAACTATTAAGAAAATGTCCTCATCATGCTTTACCAGATTGGTTAATTATTTAAACATTTTATAATGGACTTATTGGATCACTTAGATCTATTATTGATGCTTGCTTCTTGGTGGTTCTTTAATGGCTAAGACATTTGAAGAAGCCTACACCTTAATTGAAGAAATGGCTAATAACAATTTTCAATGGCCTTCTAAAATGGTTAATCCTAAAAGAATAGCCAGTATTGATGATAATGAAGCCTTTTCTATTTTAGCTTCACAAGTGGCTGCGATATCTAAGAAATTAGATAATTTTGCTATTAATATATCGCATGTAAGTAATGATAATTCTACAAATTCTAATGATTCTCAAACAATGGAAACTTTGCAAGCTATTGCTAGTAAAACTAATAACCCTTATTCTAATTATTATAATCCTGGTTGGAAAAATCATCCTAATTTTAATTGGAGTAACAGACATCAAGTTAATCCAAATTGGAACAATCAAGGAAATTCAAACTATAGACCCTTATCCTCCTGGTTATAACAATCAGCAGAAAAAGTTGTCTGTAGAAGGATTAATCTTGCAACTAAGCAATCAGGTACAGATTCAACACACTGCTATTCGTAAAATTGAGAATCAGATGGGTCAAATCGCTAATTTCATTAATTACAGACCTCAAGGAACACTGCCTAGTAATGTCGAAATTAATCCTAAAGGATTTGGAAAAGAACATGAAAAAGCAAAAGCTGTACAACTCAGAAGTGGAAAGGAATTAAAGGAGAAAACACATAATGAGATTTGAAAAGAGAAAGAAGTTGAAGAGATTGAAAAAACTAAAGATACCCTTTCTTCAAGTAAAGATTAGACTGTTGTACCTATTGAAGTGGAAGTTGAAAGACCACCACCACCTTTTCCTCAAAGACTAAAACAACAGAAGCTTGATCATCAATTTTCTAAGTTCTTTAAAATTTTTAAGAAACTTACCATCAACATTCCTTTTGCTGAAGCTTTGGAGCAAATGCCTAGCTATGCAAAATTTATGAAGGATATTTTAAGCAAGAAGAGAAAATTTGAAGCTTATGAAACTGTTGCATTAAGTGAAGAATGTAGTGCAATAATTCAGAAAAAATTACCCTGAAACTTAAAGATCCCGGAAGTTTCATTATACCATGTGCTATTGGAGAAAAATTTTGTGGAAAAGCCTTATGTGATTTAGGAGCTAGTATTAATCTCATGCCATTTTTAATCTTTCGAAGGTTAGATTTAGGAGAGATTTCTCCTACCACTGTAACTCTTCAGTTAGGTGATCGATCGATCACTTATCCTAAAGGAGTTATAGAGGATGTTCTTGTAAAGATAGATAAATTTATCTTCCCTGTGGATTTCATTGTTCTAGATATGGAAGAAGATAAAGAAATACCTATCATTTTAGGGAGACCTTTTCTAGCTACCGGTTGAGCTATGATTGATGTGCAAAAAGGAGAGTTAACGATGAGAGTTAATGATCAAGAGATAACATTCGATGTTCTGAAATCAATTAGGTATCCTGAAAAAGAAAAATGATATCGAATGGATATTTTTGATTATATAATTGAAAAACATTACCAAGAAAAGTATAAGGTCATTTCTGATGATAATGATAAAGAATCTATGTTATATAATGAGTCATTAAATGAAGAAAATTTATCTGAAGAAACTCATTATATTCATAAAAACTGGGAAATTTTAGACAACTAAAAATGATATACTTTTACCCTCAATTGAAAAAGCCCCTGAACTGGAATTAAAAATGTTACCTGCACATTTAAAGTATGCATTTCTTGGAGATTCATTAACTTTACCTGTGATTATATCTTCAGAATTAAGCAAAGATCAAGAAGAAAAAATTAATAGGAGTTCTGAAGAATTATAAGAAAGCTTTTGGTTGGACTATTGCAGATATAAAATGAATAAGCCCTTTAATTTGTATGCATAAGATTTTAATGGAAGAAAATTGTAAACCCACTATTGAACCCCAAAGAAGATTAGATCCAACTATGAAAGAGGTTGTTAAGAAAGAGATTTTGAAATGGTTAGATGCTAGAATTATTTATCCTATTTCGGATAGCCAATGGGTAAGTCCTATTCATTGTGTTCCGAAGAAAGGAAGAGTAACTGTCATTGTTAATGAAAAAATGAATTAATCCCAATAAGACAAGTTACTGGATGGCGAATTTGCATTGACTATAAAAAATTAAACAACGCCACTAGAAAGGATCATTTTCCTTTACTTTTATTGGATCAAATGCTGGATAAACTAGCTGGACACTCATATTTCTATTTTTTGGATGGATATTCTGGTTATCATCAATTACCCGTTGCTCCTGAGGATCAAGAAAAGACAGAATTTACAAGTCCTTATGGAACATTTGCCTTTAGAAGAATGCCTTTTGGTTTATGCAATGCATCTGCAACTTTTCAAAGATGTATGATGTCAATATTTTGTGATTTGATTGATAAAGGAATTGAAGTATTTCTGGATGATTTTTTAGTTTTTGGAACTTCTTTTGAATCTTGCTTGGAAAATATAACGAAAATTTTGAAGAGATGTGAAGAAACAAATTTAGTTCTAAATTGGGGAAAATGTCAAGTTATGGTCACAGAAGGCATTGTACTTGGACATTAAGTTTCACAAATAGGGATGAAACTTGATCAAGCAAAAGTGAAAATTATTGCTGAACTGCAACCACCTACTACTGTTACTGATGTAAGAAGTTTTTCGGGTCATACTGGATTTTATAGGAGATATATAAAGGATTTTTCTAAAATTGCTAAACCTCTTTGCCATTTATTGGAAAAAGAAGCTAAATTTGAATTTAATGAAGATTGTCTGAAAGCGTTCAATATTCTGAAAGAAAAATTAATCACTGCACCTGTCATTGTTGCACTTGATTGGAATTAACCTTTTGAATTAATGTGTGATGCAAGTGATTATGCAATTAGAGCTTTATTAGGACAAAAATATGAGAAGATTTTCAAAGTTATATACTATGCTTGCAAAACTCTTAATGAAACTCAAATAAATTACACTACTACTAAAAAAGAGCTTTTAGCAATAGTATATGCCTTTGATAAATTTAGATCATATCTTCTTGGAACAAAATGTATCGTGCATACTGGTCATTCTGCTATTAAGTATTTAATATCTAAAAAGGATGCTAAACCTAGATTGATCGGATGGGTTTTACTTTTACAAGAATTTGATTTTGAAATTGTGAACAGAAGAGGAACAGACAACCAAATTGCTGATCATTTATCAAGAATAAAAAATAATAATGAGAAGATTTATGAAGAAAATATAAATGAGAAATTCCCTGATGAGCAGTTATATGTCATTCAAGGATTGCAAATGCCCTGGTATGCTGATATAGTTAAATATTTGGTTAGCAATATTTTACCATATGGGATGAATAGTAAATACATTAAAAAATTTAAGAATGATTGTAAATCATATATTTGGGAAGATCCTAATTTATTTAAATTAGGAAGAGATTCTGTGATTCGAAGATGTATACCTTATGAAGAAACTTTTGCAATTATTCAAAAATGTCACAATTCTGAATTTGGAGGACACTTTGGAGTGGATAAAACTGCATTTAAAATTTTAAATTCTGGATTTTATTAGCCCACTTTATTTAAAGATGTTGGACATTATGTAAAAACTTGTGATCGATGTCAAAGAATGGGAAATATATCCAGAAAAGATGAAATGCCTCTAAACTTTATATTAGAAAACAAAATTTTCGATGTATGGGGTTTAGACTTTATGGGACCTTTCGTACCATCATCTGGAAAGATTTATATTTTATTAGCAGTTGATTATGTTTCAAAGTGGATCGAAGCTGTAGCTTTACCTAACTGTGATTCCAAAAGTGTTTTGAAATTTAAAAAAAAAGATTTTTACAAGATTTGGAATGCCCAGGATAATTATCACAGATGGAGGAAGTCATTTCAGAAATATAAGAATTCAATCGTTGCTGGAAAAAATCAGAATTAAGCATAGAATTGTAACTGCTTATCATCCTCAAACAAGTGGAATGGCTGAAGTGTTAAACAGAGAAATTAAAAGAATATTGGAAAAAACTACTAATCCTAAAAGAACTGACTGGGTTGATAGACTTGATTCTGCATTATGGGCTTATAGAACAGCTTATAAGACACTTATCAAAATGTCACCTTATCGGTTAATTTATGGTAAACATTGTCACTTACTTGTTGAATTGGAGCATAAAGCTTATTGGGCGATAAAGGAGTTCAATTATAATTTGAATACTCCAGGAGAAAAATGATTATTATAATTGAATGAAATGGAAGAGATAAGAAATGAGTCTTATGAAAATGCAAGAATTTATAAGGAAAGAATGAAGAAATTGCATGAAAAAATGAGGAAAATATTCGAGCATGGACAAGAAGTATTATTATTTAATGCTCGTTTAAAACTTTTCCCTTGAAAATTAAAATCTAAATGGATGAGACCATTTATAATTGAGAAAGTATACCCTTATGGAGCTGTGGATATTAAAGATCCCAAAACTGGAAAAGTATTTAAAGTTAACAGATTAAGACTGAAGCCTTATATGGGAGAAATGAAATTAAATTACAAAGAGGCTTATGAGCTGAGTCTACCCGATTAATTCAATTAATTAGGTCGGGTTGATGACGTTAAACCAAGCGCTTTATGGGAGGCAACCCATATTTATTAATTTGACATTAATTTTTGCTATAAGGTTATTCCTTGATCTTGACTGAATTTGTATATGACTTCTTAAAACCGAAGGCTAACAAGTCTGTATTGGCTTAAGCTAAACATTTTCTTGAAGTATATAGAAGTTGGATTTGGACCACTCCATGTCAAATGTGAGTAAAAAGGAGATAAAGTTAACCTTCGTTTGTGATTGTTTGTGATTTGAATTTTTTGTAATTATGTTTGTGTGTTGATCATATTCATTTGTTAGACATATTTTTATGACTGAAACTTTGCAAAATTTGATGATAGGCGAATTAGAGTCCATTGAGGTTCCGACGCCTAGGCGCCAAAGCGCCTAAGCGCCAGAATAACTTGCATATTAATGATCCGGCGCCTAGGCGCCAGATTCCGGCGCCTAAGCGCCGCGGTTACAGATAATGGAAAAACCAAAATTCTTCAGTTTTTCACACAAAATCTCTTTATATATAGCCTATTTTTCATCCCCAATCCCATAGAAACACTAATCTCGACCAGAGCAAGCCATTTTGGAGGAGTTAGAAAGGATTTAGAGGCAATGGATAGAGGAAATCATGGAAATGAGGTAAGAGACAAATCTCCCAAAGATCCTCAGCCTTATTTTAATGGTTTTATTGATGTTAGTATAGAGAAATTATTTAGTCGATTGAAGAAGATTGAAGCGAAACTTCAAAGTATTGGTAATCATCTCCATGAGATGTACCACCAATATGAACACTTGGAATGACAATCCAAACTTCAATCTGATCATATGGCTGCCTATCATGACGCTCAAGTAGAAATGTACGCGAAGAACAAGTGGATTGATGAAAATACGGCTTTGGAATTTCCAAGGGCGTTGGTGTTCTACCCCTTCGGTCCTAGCGAACTTCATTGCGAAAGAGATGGTAATTGAAGATCAGTGTTAAATAGATCTTATATGTGTTTTAGGTGTGATCGAGTCATGTGTTAGTGTGTTGAATATCTCATTTGTGTGTTTTCTTAATTGTTTAATGTGTGTTGTTGGATTTGAATATTTGCTTTGAATATGTTGTTGTTTATATTATTTATAAAACGATGAACCTTGATACAGTCTTGTACTGAAAGTTATTGAATTTGGAATGGATATTAGGATTTGGAATTGAAGAATTTGGATACATTTATGTGGATCTATACTACCATTTTAAATTGATTGTGAAAATATTTGGAGGTTATAAAATGGATTAATACTCTCATAAGAGTAAATAGGAGTCAAATTTGATAAGATTTGGTAGAAAATATTTAATTTAATTCAATTTTTTGGAAAGGCGAGTCTGGCACATAGGCGCCAGAATTCGGCGCCTAGGCGCCGGTTCGGCCTGAACCCGAAAACTCATCTTCTTAAATCCCCCCATGCCATTTTTGACGCCTAATCTTCCTTCTCCATTGTTTTTCATGAAAATACCACCTAGAGATCCCATTTAGAGCCGGATTTTCAAGTTTTTTGACTTGAAATCACCCGATTTCTTCATCTCGAGGTCAGATCTACATTCTAAACTCATTATTTTTTATTTTCACCATGGATTTTGCTCTCATTTAGAAAAACTGAATTTTTGAGAAAAATTTTGATTTTTTTATGGTTAAATCCATGAATTTTTAAGCTTTTTCAAGTTTGAAAAGCTTAAATTAGTTTATTTTCCTAGATCCGTTGAATTTATTTCACGTTTTTATTTTCACGTTTAGATGACACCCAAATCTAAGCGAGGAAAGGAAAGAGAAAATTTTGATCGTAGCAAGTTCGTCACTGCTGCTGCACACTTCCGATACAATGATTTTGCTACAACTCGAAAATTTATCTCGGAGCGAAGTTTTTATAATCCTGGAGGAAGAATTGAGGAAACAATCGTTGCACTCAACTGGCAACTATTCTGCTATTTCAATGCTGTTACCGTTATCCCGGTTGTTATAGAATTTTATGCTAATTTTGTGAATGCGGAGGAATACGAGATTTTCGTTCCAGGAGTTGGAGTAGGATTCACTCCTGAACACATCAACATTTTCTATGGCCTGCCGCCAAACATAGATTGTTATTACTCAGAATTATCTCCATCTGAGGGAGATTTGGATATGATAATTGCCTACCTGACTGATAGTACTGGAGCCTGGATGATTCAGAATGGAAAAAGGGTAAATTTTTTATCTTCTATGCTTAATGGTGTTTCCAAGGCATGGCACTACTTTATTTCTGCTCGTCTCCTTCCATCTAATCATCTGAGCAAAGTTACCAAAGATAGAGCTATTCTTAACTACTGCATTCAAGAGAGGAAGTCTATTGATGTAGGGAGCATTATTTATGATTCTGTGGAGGCTACTGCTTGTTCTAACACTTCTACTGGACTTGGTTTTCCATCTTTGATCTATTCTCTATGTCAATGAGCTGGAGTAGTTGCTGAGCTTTCTGAGGAAAAGCTCAAATCGACAAAGCCTATAGGAAGAGAAAGCGTCAGCATTTATCATCGACTGCAAGGAAAGAGTTCTACTGCACCTGCTAGTTCATTACCTACTTCAGGTAGAGCTTCTACTTCTAGACCATCTACTTCTGCTGAGCCATCATCTACTTTTTGGGAAACCATGCATGATCAGTTTATAGAGCAGCAACATGAGTTATTCTTAACTCACTGCAGAGTAGATACGATAGACAAGAAGATTGATCATCTTTCTGAGTATACACAAAGAAAGAGTGATTACGATGCTGCGTATTCAGAGTCTTTAGTGAGATTTCTGAAAGGGTGAGCACAATGTTAAATTCCCTACTTGTCCCAGATTTTCATCTTATGTTGATCCTAAGGATATGAAGTTTTCTTTTGGTGATGACGATGATGAACCTACAGACAGTGATTAGTAGCTTGACTTATCTCTAGAGATTGTTGATTATGATTTTAGTGTATTTTCTTATTTCTAGTGCTGTTTATTGTGATGTTATTTGTTAGTGTTATTGTGAACTTTTTATGTAAAAACTGTTTTTAGATTATCTGATGTGTGTATAAGACTGAAATGCGAATGAATTTCTATAAAAGTTTATTTCTGTTTCAGCCTACTGTTTAGTGTTCATGAATAGTTAGTAAATTTGCATGTTCAAAAATAAAAAAAAATATATAAAAAAATGAAAAAAAAGAAGATTTATTTGTAGAAATTAACTCCTGGTCTGCAAAACTTTTCCTATATACGCTTAATTATTTCTGTTATATTCATATTTAAGCATGTGTAGAATTAGAAGTTAGTTTTTCCTCACTACATCATTATTGTACTTAGATTAATTCCTGTTTATTTCTCTCTCATTCTTTAGAAAATTTCATAATTCATATTTATACTAAAGCTGAAGTTTGGGGGAAGGGAAAACATTTATCAAATTTAAATATTATTTGTCCTTTAAGAACTAATATTTTCTTTAAAAGTATATTAACATAACATAAGGAATGAAAAATCTGTTTAAGATTATCTAAATTTTTGAATTTATAAACAATTTAGTAAACTTAACTAAAATTTCAAAAATTTTGATTGACTTTAAGAATATAATTATTTAACTTAAAGAATAATAAGATCAAAATTTTTCTATTTATAGTAAAGAGAATTGTATTTTAGAAATACTAAGGAATCAAGATTATTGCTTGAAAAAGAAAAGATTGAATTAAGATTTGAAAAATAATAAATTATTAATGTCAAATTCATTAAGTAAGAATGTAAAAGTTTTTGAAAATAAGTTAAGGATAGTGAAGCTCAAAATCATTAACAGGCTATCCAAAAATAGTAATCCTCACTTAAAAAAAACAGAGATTGAAAAACAATCCAGAAAAGAAAAGTGAGGAGAAGCTTGAGGAAATGCCTAATAAAAAATTGACTTCACTTGAATTATCTTATAGTAAGAAAACTGATTACATTTTTAACTTAATTTCTATGTACCTATATTTTTACTAGAAAAATATTTCATGAAAATTTTTTTCTTGTAAATATTCTATGTGACTTTGATATGATAAACTATAATTATTCTTGAAATAAATGAAAAATTGGAAGTCTTATGATTTGGTAGTTAAATATTCTTAAAATTCTTAAAATTAAACTTAATTAGTTAAATTTGGTTAATGATTTGCTAAAGCATTTATAAAACCATAAATTATAAGGAATCTTAAATATTTTAACTTCATTTTAAATGTTATCTATTTTATGTAATTAAAAGGGTTACTTGAGGACAAGTAACATTTAAGTTTGGGGGAATTTGATCTACATAAGAATTACCCATTTTTATGTCTTATTTATGATTCAATTCTTAAGGATATTATGCTTTAATGAAAAGTATTTTCATGTTTTTGGATGTGGATGATTTAAAAAGAGTCCATGAAAGAAAAAGAAGGAAAAATGAGCAAAAAGGAGCAAAAATGAAGCTTATGGAGCAAAATTTTGGAATTATTGGCCTGGCGCTTAGGCGCTAGAATCCGGCGCCTAAGCGCCAGTTCGATACAGACGCTGTCAAGTTTTTTTGATGACTTTGGGCAGTTATTTTGATCGTGTTAAGCGGTTATTGGAGCTTCTAGAAGACTCAAAGTTACTCCTAATATATAGGACATGTGATACAATGTATTTGGACACAAGGAAACAGTCTGTATCGTGAAGAAGTGCGACCCAAAGTGAAGAGGTGCGAAATACCTGGTCACGGAGTCCGGCGCCTAGGCGCCAGATCCCGACGTTTAGGCGCCAGATCCCGGCGCCTAAGCGCGACGGTTACCTTCTAGAAGATACATTGAATTTGGACGAATTTTGAAGAGGTGCCTTAAGTAACCCCTGGTCAAATTCAGAGCTCTATAAATAGGAGCTCTTTCTACAGAGAAAATCGCACCAAAACCCCCCTCTTAGTACACATACCTATTTTAGTATCTTCTCTCTCATCTCTAATTTTATATAGTCTCTTCCATACCTAGGGTGCCACTTTATTTTGTATCTAGTGAGTTTATTTTGAGTGTTTATTGTGTGTTATTCGTTGTTGGAGTCTTTCATCATTGCTTTGGAGTCGGTAGAAGTCGGCGGATCACTTGAAGGAACACTTCAGATAAGTATTTGTACTTTGGTTCAAAGTTTTATAAATATGTTTTGTTGTGTTATTTTAATGTGTTCTGAGTAGTTAGTTATCTTTCTCCTTTCACCTATGAAAAGATTATAAATTAATTAAATTTTGTAGGAGAATTAAATATAAAATATTTTAAAACATTGTGATGATATTAATACCTGATCTTAGTTTACTTTTTAAATTTGCCATTTAATTTGTTAAAACCTGTTGAAGAATTTTGAGACCTATCCGGAGATAAATTCTTAACTAGTAGATATCACATGAATCCTTAGGTAATCGCTGGCTATGCGCAGATTATTTAAGGTGAAGTGCAAATAAATAGGAAGATAATATTTATTAGGCGTAAAATTAATTAGTTTTTAGAGTGACAAACTAAATTCTAATAATTTGGTTTATAGAAAGGCAACGGGTCACTCGTAGGGCCGACCATAACCACCATTGGACATCTAGTAGTGTGAGCCTAGATTAACCCATTCTACTAATAAAACATCCTGAGCCTATCTATAGATTAGTCAATGTTCTTTGCACCTAGACCAAAGGGTAAGGATTAGGAATGCTTCTATTTGGCGCAATACCATAATCTTAATTCCCTACAAAGATAATTACTCTATAATTCTTGGATTAGTTGAAAATGGAGAAAGTCGTTTTTATACTTGCATTGAATTTTAATTACTGCTTACTTTACTTTACTGCTTATTGCTTACTTTCTTTTAGTAAAAATTATTAGTTAATTAAATTTGAATATATATATATATAAGTATATATAAATTGCATTTGAAAATTTCAAAATATTACTTATATTTCTTACTTTTTATAAAATTCTCTATCCCTGTAGGATCGATAACCTGGACTCTACTAGAGCCCTGTATTACTTGAACGATAAGTATTCTTGCGTTTAAAATTGTGACTTTACAAAAATAAAATCTAAATATAAAATTATAAAAGTAAACCTCGCACG
Organism: Papilionanthe hookeriana x Papilionanthe teres; assembly: GCA_022702705.1. Taxonomy (NCBI): domain Eukaryota; kingdom Viridiplantae; phylum Streptophyta; class Magnoliopsida; order Asparagales; family Orchidaceae; genus Papilionanthe; species Papilionanthe hookeriana x Papilionanthe teres. Next base: position 104,985,702 of record CM040424.1, on the reverse strand, counting down.
TCAAGTTTTTGAAGCCATTTTCTGGAAATTAAATATTCTAAAGAGTGGTATAAAATTCTTGTATTTTAAAGCATATATAAAGTCGCATCGCATCAGGCATGACATTACTTCATTTGTTCAACTCTGCTACCTACCTACCATCATAGTGAAGTCTCGAGAGATAGAGCAGTTCTGAATTTCTGTATTCAGAACAATAGAAGCATTAATGTGGGGAGAATAATCTATAAGAATATTATGGCCACTACGAAGAGTTAGATAAGTGGATATTTAGGGCATCCTGGCCTCATTTATGCACTTTGTCAACTATCTGGAGTTGAAGCAAGAGATGATGAGGAATGAGTTTATCCTATGAAACCCATTAGTAAAGCAAATATAAAGACTTACAAATCCTATGAGGAATGGAGAACATGAAGTAGGAGTAAAGGACCTTCTACTAGTAGAGATATCCCTTCTACTAGCTATGACCCTCCTTCATCTAGTCCCCCGACCTCATATACTTTGATGAATGCCATGACCCTGCAGAGGAAAAGTTTTGAGCAGTTAGATGAAATATTGTAAAGAATTGATCATAGGATTGAAGGATTAGAGCGAAGACATGATCACGATAGTGAGTATCTTCAGAGGCACTCAGATTTTGAGATGGCTTATTACGATGCTCAGGCCAAATACTACAGAGGAGAGCTTGATGTCATTTTTCCAGAATGCCCCCAGTATACTCAGTATCAGCCCAATCCTCCTGCTGACCAGGGTGATGAGGAAGTTGTATGCGATTTTGATGATTGATCTTTGTGATAGTGATGTGATGTATTTGTTTATTTTAGTTTTGTTGTAGTACTTTTTTTTATTTTATTCTGTGGACTATCTTTTATTTTCTGTAATATGTGTTTAGTTGGCTGTTTGCATTTTCATTTCTAGATATTTGTGATATTTGTGATTGCAATTGAAATTGTGAACTTTTTAATTCAAAATAGTAAAATGTTTGTTCTGTGTTGTGGAATGCATATGTCCTGTGTAGTGTAGTTAGTTGTTTTTGTTTAAATATTTAGTTTTATATACTTATTTTAAAATTTCATTAGCCCATCAAATTATCTAAACAGTTATGTGTGTAGAAAGGTTTTAAAAATTACAGGTCAGTTGAAGTTAGAAATTTTGAGAAGAACCTGCAAATTTCTAAAAAGACAAAAATTCCTAAAGTGGAAAGGTACGAATTTTATATTTAGAATTTTTCTTTATACCCTGTATTGTTTCTATTAAAGAAAAACTCTATGTTTGGGGGAGGGAAGAAAAATCTTAACTATTATATGTTCTCAAATAACATATTTTCAAAAATTAATAATATGATTTTTGTGATAAAATTAAATTTCGATAACTATGTTTAGATTTTATCTAAATATTATAAAAGATTCAAGGAAATATTTTTAGTAATGAAAATTAATTTTTTAAGTTAAGATATTTAGTAAAAGGGGATAATACTATAGTTAACTATTTAAAGTAAGGAAAACTATATTTTGAAATATTAAGAATCATAGAAATTTAGTTGAGAAAGAAAAGATTGGGATTCAATGATGTAAAAACTAAGAAGTGCATATAAGGTAAAGAATGTTTAAAAGTTTCAAATTTAGGAAAAGAAAAGTGAAGTTCAAAATTCTTAACAAGCTATCCAGATATAATAATCCTCACTTGAAAAAGAAAAAGAAAGAAAAAGAAAAGGATTGAAAAACAATCCCAGAAAAGAAAAGAAAAATAAAAAGGATTGAAAAATAATCCAAAATAAAAAGTGAGGAGAAGCTTGAGGATATGCCTTATCAAAAATTGGCTTCACTTGGATTAACCTAAAGGGAAAACTAAAAGCATTTCTGAACTTATATATATGTGATTAGTTTCCTTACTTAATAGAATTCTCATGAAGTTCCTATCTTCTGAATATTCTAAGTAAATTGATATTGCAACATATAGTCATTCTTGAAATGACTAGAAAACTAGAACTCTTAGACTTGATGACTAAATAGCCTTATAACTACAAAAATTAATCTAATTATTTGAAAATATTTCTAGGGATTCTTACTATAAAATTTATTTAGATCAAAATTATAGTATTTCTGAATTAAAACTTTACCACAAATAATCATAACTTTTATGTAGTACTAAAGATTATTTGAGGACAAGTAATAGTTAAGTTTGGGAGATTTTGACCCAATAAAAAAAGGTTAAGATTTTCATGCCTATTTTATACTAATTTTGATGATATTGCACTTTAAAGAAGGGTATTTTTGGTGTTTTTCAGCAAATATGAAGATTTAAGGACAAATGAGCAAAAATATGCAAAAAAGGAGCGAATTTGGAGCAAAAAGGACCAAATTATGCAAATTTGACCTAGGGCGCCGACAGCGAGATCGATGGTGCCGACGGCGAGATTGATGGCACCGACAGCGAGATCGATGGCGCCGACGGCGAGATCGATGGCGCCGACGGCGTGATTTTCTCGAGAGTTCAGAATAAATTGCAAGGGAAGCTGCCGACAGCGAGGTCAAGGCCGCCGACGGCGGGGCTTGTTTAAAGTAAACTTTCTAGAAGGCCGCCGACGGGGCAGCTCGAGGCCACCGACGGCGAGATCGACAGATCTTTCCAGAAATATGTTGAATGTGGACGATTTTCAATGGGGTGCCTGCAAAACCCTTAAAGACTCTTCTAAAACATAAAAAAACCATTTTAGGCCGAAAAATGGTCTCTTACGTGTTTACTAGAGAGTCCAAAGTATAAAAAAAGAGTCAACTAGTGTGTCTATAGTGAGTAGATAGTTATTTTAGTGTTAATAATTAGTGAGTTGGGAGTTCAAATAGAGATTTTGTGAGGACTTCTTCGAAGGATTTTAAGAGTGGAAGGGAAGTGAGAGATCTCTTCTGCATTTTCGTTTCAAAGGAGAGTTCCGCGTACTGTAAAGAAAGGAAAAGATTCAGAGGAACTTTAAAGAGTTTGCTTGGGGAGGACTTTAATATAAGTTGTGTTTTTTTACTATAGTTTGTAGAACTTTACTTTATTATATGAAATCCAAGCTTTATTGCATCCTGTTGACCTCATTTTTATAATGAGTCAATACCTTTTGACCTAAAAAGTCAACTTTGGTCAAAATGGTCAAACCAGACCCAATGACCAACCCTGTTGAACATTGGTCAACTTTGGTCAAAATGGTCACATTGGACATCTTGAAATTAAATTGATCAATTTAGGCTGACTTGGGTCAACCTAAATCAAAATTGGTCAACACTTATCTATTTTAATCAAAATAGGTAAAAAATGAAATAAAAAACAACAAAATTAATCAAATAATTAATTTCAAAATTATTTTGATTAATTAAATTAATTAATGATTTAATTTTCAGTATTTTAATTAAATGACATAGTTAATTAAAATAAAAATTAAATTAAAATCATAAAATGACAAAATTAAATAAAAATGATAAAATTAATCAATTAATTAATGTGAAATTATTTTCAATTAATAAATTGATTAATGAAATAATTTCCAACAATTTTTAATAACATAATTATTTAAAATGGAAATGACACATGGCCTTCCCATAATTAATTAAAGTTAAAACTAAATTAAACCCATCATAAGACATAATTAACACATGACAAAACTTAGCTTAAATTATGGCTAACCATGGGTTAACTCCCATCATGGTGAATAAAATGAGGTGGCTCTTTCTCCTTCATTCAAAGCCATGACTCACCTCTACTCAATAATGAGGTGGTCAGCCAACACTAAGAAATATTTCCCACCTCCTAAACTAACCAATGGGAAGGGAACAAAGCTTAAACTCCACTCCTCACCATGGTTAAATGAAATCATAAGGAGGAAACATATGTGTCACCATTTGCCAAAGCCAATGGGTGACTTGTAAGCTCATGAGGAAGAGAAATTACAGCTCATTTCAAAGAGCTAAACCACCTCATGCATGATCCAATGGAAAGGAGCCAAAACAATGAGCTCATGATGGAGAACTTTAGAGAGACAACCATAGTTATCCCCTCAGCCGAAATTTTATCTTCAATTCATTAATAGGGAAGATAACAACTCCCCTAGTACAGCCTAAGCCAAGCCATGGCCTCCCCATGGCTATAAATAAGGCCATACCCGAGCCTTACTAAGAAAAAAAAATTTAGTGAGACCTATAGGCTGCTCAAATCTTCTGGCTCCCAACACAAAAACTCTTACCAAGAGCCTTAGCAATCCATTTTTGATCAAACCAAAGCCATAGATTGAGCCCAATCGAGCCAATTTGATCAAAATTCAAAAACAGCCCAAACCAGCCCAAACCAGCCACCTTCTTAAAATTCTCCTCTGAGGCCGACTCTTGAACCAAATTGGTGCAGCAACAATCTTCCTCTGGAGACTTAGAAGACAACTACAAGGTCTGATCAAGCTTGATTTACTTGTGGCAAAGGTATGAAATTATTTTTCTTAAAATAATTCATATTTTTGAAATATCATGTGTTATACTAGCCCAGAAATGTTGCATCACCGTATGGATATATTATACATGTTTAGATGATTCCATAGGTTCAAAAATCACTCAATTTCATCAAGAAATGAGTGAGATATTAACATTTGAAGTTTAACGGTTATGAATTTTTCTTGCATTAAAATGGATTTATCACCGCCGTCCCTTCCCGTATTTTAGAACTGACGGCGCTGATCAAACCGCGCGGTGTCCGCTGTTTGGCCTCCCACAGCGGATTTTCCTGCTCTTCGACAGATCTGAGGACACGCGTCGGCGTGAGATCACTTTGGCGACAGAAAATTGGTTAAAAATCTTTTTTAACCTTAAAACAATAAAAAGTTCATAACTTTTTAAATATAAATCACAAAAAATATAACAAAAATACCTCTAGAATGAGCAAAATGAGAAGAAAATTATGAAATAAAAATCATAATTTTATTCCAATTATTTAATTTTTAAATAATTAAATACTCTCTGGAGAATTTTAATTATTAAAAATTATTTATAAATAAAAAAAATGAAACTTTGAGACATTTATCTTTATGCTCTTAGGAATGCTTCATGATTTTTCCAAGGACAGAAAACATGTCTAGGACACTTTTTTCTAATTTTCAAGTCAGTTTGTAATTATTTCAAATAAATAATTATAAAAAAATGAAAATTAAGAAAAAAAAAAGGTTAGAAATGTTAGGGCAACAGAGAATAACCCTAAGAAAATCATTTCTATGTCATAAAAATAATTTTGAATAATATGTTAAAATTTAGGACTAAAATTCTTTATTAATTAAATAATTTTAATCCTAAAAATAACCTTTTCATAAACTTAGCTTATTTCCTTCAAAAATCTAAGTTTGAAATGAATCTAGTCTATGTTAGGCTAATGGCAAATAATTAATTAAGTCTAAAATGACAAAATTAGACTTAATTAGGTTTAAAACATCATTTAAACCTATTAAACTTTAAGCTTAATCAATTAAGTCTAAAATGACAAAATTAGACTTAATTAGGTTTAAAACATCATTTAAACCTATTAAACCTTAAGCTTAATCAATTAAGTCTAAAATGACAAAATTAGACTTAATTAGGTTTAAATCATCATTTAAACCTATTAAACCTTAAGCTTAATCAATTAAGTCTAAAATGACAAAATTAGACTTAATTAGGTTTAAAACATCATTTAAACCTATTAAACCGTAAGCTTAATCAATTAAGTCTAAAATGACAAAATTAGACTTAATTATGTTTAAAAAATCATTTCAACCTATTAAACCTTAAACATAATCAATTAAGTCTAAAATGACAAAATTAGACTTAATTAGATTTAAAACATCATTTAAACCTATTAAACCTTAAGCTTAATCAATTAAGTCTAAAATGACAAACTTAGACTTAATTAGGTTTAAAAAATCATTTAAACCTATTTAATTAAGTCTAAAATGACAAACTTAGACTTAATTAGGTTCGAAACGTCATTTAAACCTATTTAACTAAATTTAAACCTTAAGCTTAATTAATTAAGTCTAAAATGACAAAATTAGACTTAATTAGGTTTAAAACATCATTTAAACCTATTAAACCTTAAGCTTAATCAATTAAGTCTAAAATGACAAAATTAGACTTAATTAGGTTTAAAACATCATTTAAACCTATTTAATTAAGTCTAAAATGACAAACTTAGACTTAATTATGTTCAAAACGTCATTTAAACCTATTTAACTAAATTTAAACCTTAAGCTTAATTAATTAAGTATAAAATGACAAAATTAGACTTAATTAGGTTTAAAACATCATTTAAACCTATTAAACCTTAAGCTTAATCAATTATGTCTCAAATGACAAAATTAGTTAGATTTAAAACATCATTTAAACCTATTAAACCTTAAGCTTAATCAATTAAGTCTAAAATGACAAACTTAGACTTAATTAGGTTTAAAACATCATTTAAACCTATTTAATTAAGTCTAAAATGACAAACTTAGACTTAATTAGGTTCAATACGTCATTTAAACCTATTTAACTAAATTTAAACCTTAAGCTTCATTAATTAAGTCTAAAATGACAAAATTAGACTTAATTAGGTTTAAAACATCTTTTAAAATTAAAGTTAAACCTTTATTACATTAAATTTAATCAAACATAAACCCTAATTAGGTCTAACCCGTTAGACCTAATTAAACTATTAAGTCTTAACTAAATTAGACTTAATCAAACCTAAACCCTAATTATGTCTAATCCATTAGACCTAATTAAATCAATTAAACCTTACATAAATTAGGTTTAATTAACCTTAAACAATTAGACTTAACCCATATTAAGTCTAATTAATCAATTATCCTTAAATAATTAGACTTAACCCATATTAAGTCTAATTAAATCAATTAAACCTTACCTAAATTAGGTTTAATTAACCTTAAACAAATTAGACTTAACCCATATTAAGTCTAATTAAATCAATTAAACCTTACCTAAATTAGGTTTAATTAACCCTAAACAACCAAACTTATCCCATATTAAATCTAATATAACCTGAATACAATCTAACTTGAACTCAAGTTAACCTAAACCTTAGGTTCAACTTACATTGAATCTAACATAACCTAAACCTAACTTAAGTCTAACCTACATTAGACTTAAGTCACACCAAACTTAGGTTCAACCCGACATGAACCTAAGTCAAATCTAAACCTAACTTAAGTCTGACCTACATTAGACTTAAGTCAAACCAAACTTAGGTTCAACCTGACATGAAACTAAGTCTAACCTAAACCCAACTTAAGTCTAACCAATATTAGACTTAAGCCAAATCATACTTAGGTTTAATATAACATGAACCTAAGTCTAACCTAAACCTAACTTAAGTTCAATTCACATTAAACTTAAGTCCAAACCTAAACCTTAGGTTCAACTTAACTTGAATTTAAACCAAAACCTAACTTGAGTTCAACTCATATTGAACTTAAGTCAAAATCTAAACCTTAGGTTCAACTGACAATGAACCTAACTCCACTCAACTCGACATAAACCTTAGGTTTAAATGGCAACTAACTCAATTCAACTTGACATACTTCAATTGACAATGAACCTAACCTAACTCAAATTGACAAAAAACTCAAAACTAAACTCAAATCGACATAAAACTCAAAACCAAACCCAAATCGACATAAAACCCATAACTAAACTCAAATAAAGATCAAAACCTGAAATCAAATTTAAACAGACAAAGTCGACATAAACCTTAGGTTCAACCCAAATTAAACCTAAATCGACAAGAACTTTTGGTTCAACCTAAATTGAACCTAAATTGACAGAAATCTTAGGTTCAACCCAAATTAAACCTAAATCAATATAAACTATAGGTTCAACCCAAATTGAACCTAAATCGACATAAATTTTAGGTTCAACCCAATTGAACCTAAATTGACATAAATCTTAGGTTCAACCCAAATTGAATCTTAATCGACAAAATTGAATCTAAATCAACATAAGCCTTAGGGTAGACAAAATTAAACTCAAATCAACATAAATTTGACATTTCAAACAATTAATCGACATAAATTTGACATTTCAAACAAAAATTGACAAAACCGACATAAATTCGACATTAAAATCGACATTTTAAACCAAAATCAACATAACTGACATAAAATCGACATTCTAAATCAAAATCGACATAATCGACATAAATTTGACATTTCAAACATAAATCAACATAACCGACATAAAATCGACATTTCAAATATAAATCGACATAATCAACATAAAACCGACATTTCAAACATAACTCGACATAACTGACATAATTCTGATTATTCGAACAAAAATTGACATAACCGACATAAATTCGACATTCCAAACAAAACTCAACAAATTCGACATAAATCCGACATTTCAAACGAAACTCAACATTAATCAACATTCCAAACATAATCAAACATAATTTGACATTAATTAACATTTCAAACATAATTTGACATTAACTGATATTTCAAATCAAATTAAAACACTGACATTAACCGACGTTAATTGACATTTCAAATGAAATTCGACAAACACCGATATTAACCGACTTTAATCGTCATTTCAAATCAAATTAAACAAACACTGACATTAACCGACGTTAATTGACATTTCAAACTAAATTCGACAAACACCGACATTAACCGACTTTAATCAACATTTCAAACCAAATTCAACAAACACCGACATTAAATGACATTAATCGACATTTCAAACCAAACTCAATAGAACTTAACATAAATTGATATAATTCAACATAAATCGACATAATCGAACTTAACATGACATGAACTAACATAGTTCTAAAATTTAACTTAACATACGACATCATAATTCTTAAGTTCGACCCACATCAAATTTAACTCGACATAAAATTAAACTCACTTGACATAAAACCCAAAATCAAATCCAAATTGACAAAAATAATCCAAAATCCAACTTAAATCGACATAAATATAAATCGACATCTCAACCACATTTGGACATACGACAACTTTGGATCAACAAACACTTTGACCAGTAATCTAAATATCTTGATATGACATTGTTTCTAACTTTGTTTTCCTTGCAGGATGAAGACATGAAGTTTCGTTTAGATTTTATTTGCATGTTATGGAACTCTGTTTTGCAGGACGTCGACGACGGAACATTGACCACAAAACTAGGAGTTTTAGGATAGCCACAAAACATAAACTTTCTACAAACAACAAAACAAAAATGACATGAAAACAAAAACAACTGGACTATTAAATCAACCACGAAATCTGAAATAAAATGACAAAATCATTAACATTGACATCGACATGACGTCAACATACAACGACATTTCTATACCACAACAAAATGATGACATGACACTAAACCAAAACAAATACATGACAAAATGACATCCCAAAATAAAATTGAGATGGCCACAAAACCAAAACTTAAAATAAAAGGAAATCATAAACAAAAAAAAATGATATCTTCTTGACATCATAGAAGGTATCACATGACATAATAACGACATCTTCTTCTAGGAGATAAAATATCTCATGACAAATCGAGATATTAATCATGACATCTTATGACATTACGACATCACATTAAGACATGACATAAAATGACATGACACTATTATTCATATTAAGACATGACATAAAATGACATGACATTGCGACATCACATGACATTACATACAATAATATGACACACATATTAAGACATCCTGACATGACACCCGACATGACATACAAAATGACAAAATGACAAATATTCAACATAAACAAAATATTCTGGTAGTATCGATTCTTTAGAAACGTACAGTCACGACAACACTTACACTTTTTCAAGGACAAATATTAACATTAATCGGGAGTTTTCCTAGGCAGTATTATTGCTCAGGATGTAATTAACTATAGGAGCTTGCTTCTATAGGTGATTAAAGAACTCAGGATAGGTATTTCACCTACAAGACCTCTCTGGTTACCCAAGATCTTCATATGATTTTCTCATATAAAAAACTTCAGTAATTACACAATCTGAAGACTTGTTCTATGAGATTATCATTTGACCTTATTTTCTCTCAATCTCTATCATAATTAATCCTTCTCAAAATTCTCCAAAGACTTCTGACAATAAATCTAGGTAGGATAAGAATTAGGGCGATAGATAGAGAAAAAGAGTGGTGAATCCTTGACATTGACATGATACATGAATTGATAGCGATGTAAGTTGAACAATAAAAAATATTTTCATCGCCATCAAAGATTGGCGACTTCGCTGGGGACATTCTCTCTCTCCATCTTTCGTTAATCAATTTGTCCTCATGACTATGACAATTTGTCTTTTGAAAGACTAAATAATCCTTTCTTTAGTTCTATATCTTACTCAATCTCGAGTATAATAGAACTAATACCTCTTCGATTCAAAGATTTGTTCACGACAAACAAATCCTAGAATCTTACATTTCCATAATCGACAGACCAAAATGACATAAAAGACATACAAAAACAAAATGTGTTCTCTCCCTTCCCACCCAGGTACGGAGTGTTCATCGATTCTGTTGTCAGACAAACCGATATTGCCGTTTGGAATAAGTTCAGGCAAATACTTTCTCAGCCAAACATGTTCAGTTTATCTGGCTTCGTGGTTATGCTTTTTACAACCTCTGAACCACTCCCCTAGGTTATGCCTTTATGGTTTATGAACCTATTCTTCGTGGTTATGCTTTTTACAGCCTCTGAACCACTCCCTTAGGTTATGCCCTTATGGCCTCTGAGCCTATTCTTCGTGGTTATGCTTTTTACAGCCTCTGAACCACTTCCCTTAGGTTATGCCCTTATGTCCTTGTTGACCTCATTTTTGATAAGGTCTCTTCTCTTCTCTCTCCTTAGTACTTAGGATCTAGCCTTAGGCTTTCGCTTTGACAATCTTAGAGGACTAAAAATGGAACCCACCACTAAGAGATTCAAACACCTCTTAACTCCCTACAAACCACATAAGTTTTATTGTAAATCCCCAAGTCACTTGGAGGTTTAAAATCAAATGTGGAGGTTTAAAAGATGAGTTCCCTATAGGACTCTTTGGCCTTAGGATTACCCTGGGTGGCTTGGTCTGGTGAGGGTTGACTTGCACACACATTACACTTTCACACACATTACACTTTCACACACATTCCAATCCTAAAACCATTCATAGCTAGCTTGACTTTCTGACTCATGTAGGTAATTCATATGGATGGACCTTAACCCCTAGGCCCTTGGCTAAGAGGGTTAGGAACAACATAGTGAATGCCTAAAATGAGTCCTCTCATGGCTTTTGTGAGCTTAATATGGCTTCATGGCTCAACCAAAGTGATTCCATTTTACTCAAACTTGATCAATCTTCATTTTTCCAAAGTTTCAATTTTTGACCCCCGGGGCCCTACACCCGCTAAACCTACCAAATGCCCTTGAAGATACCCAAAAGTTTCCAAAATTGCCTAAATTACCCAAAATTCCTCAAAACCAATCCTAAAAATTTCCCCCCACTCAAATTTATCACCCTTAGCCAAATATACCAAAATTTCCAAAAATAACCTCCAAATACCCAAAATGCCCTTCTTAACAAAAAATTTCATAAATTCCAAAAATTCCCAGAAAATTCCACAAAATCCCAAATATTCCCAATTTTATTTTATTCAACTACACCATAAGCCAATTTTGTCAATTTAACCCACTTTTACCAAAACCCCCAATTTGACCTATTCTTAACCCAAGTGGACCTAATGTCCCACTAAACCAACCCAACTGACCTCAATTTTGGTTCAATTCAATTCTGAACTTCAATTCAATATCCCCAATGTCAATTTAGATTAAATACAAGCCCAATTTGATTGTCATTTGGATCCAATTTCAATTTGAAGCCTAAAGCGCAACTTTGGCCCATGACCTAAACCTAGCCCAAACCAACCTAATTCAACTCCAATTAACCCCAAATCTTTTCCTAAACCTTCCTAATATCCCAAAAAAAAAAACTAACAAGATTTGCCCAAATTTTAACCTAAACTCCACCCAAGCCTAACCCAAAGTCAAAATCCCCATTTTTGGCCTAAACCCAAACCTAACCCAAATGGGGCCAAATCCCAAAATTAAAGCCCAACCAAAGTTGAAAACTCTTTGTGACACTCCCATGAACATTTTTCAACATTAATTTTACATCAAATCCAACATTAGCCCAACCTTGGCCCAAGTTAGCCTAATTTGACCCACTTTGGCCCCTTTACCAAAAAGCTCAAATTGAATCCAATTCCACTCTAAATGACACCAAATCTTTTCTAAAATATTCATGACACATCCCTAAACTAAACCCTACATTTATTTGGCATGGTCCTTCACAAAAATTTCATCCAAAAGTACATTTTAAAATCTAAAAGCCCACTTTCTTAAACCAGTCTAAAAGCTCGTTCTCACAAAATCCAAAAGCCCAAAATTGGCTCTAAAGCCCACATGTCAATTTCTTCTCATCATACCTTTAATTGATATCACCCCTAAGTTTCAAAATCATCACTAAACCATTCCATATCAAGCTTCATCCAAATTTCCACCAAAATGCCAAAATTCATAAAATCCCCTTTCATGAAATTGACCAAATCTTTTCCCAAGCCAAATGAAGCCATGGAGCCATGCATACGCCATATGCAAGCCATGGGAGTCACTTTACACCTCACCATGTAATTTATGGCAAATGGAGGGGACCTCTTTCTTAATCCTTCATTAAGCTTTTTAACCTCATTCATGTCACACTCTAAACCAAGCTTAGCCACCTCACCATGGAAAGAGACCTCACCACTCTCTCTTGGCTGACCCAAATGATTCCTCCCAGCCCAAAGTCAAGCCTTGGGGAGGTGCACCTAGCCTAAACCATGCCTTGGACTAAAATGAATCCAAAATACACTCTCCCCCATTCCACTTAAATCAAACCTCTTTACACATGGCAACATCCAATTGAGCTCACAAACATCAAGCCCTGACCTCCCTGACCTTGAGGGTGACATGCCTGGCCGGTCAGCCACCACAGTTGCTGGAAAACACCATGGTCGAGAGGTCTAAATTGATTCAAAAATTTAATTCCCCCTTGCAAAGTTGTCCCAACCTAAATGGCCGCCATGGCTGTTCTTCCCTTGCCCTCAGCAGCTGATCCCAAGCATCAAACTCCCCTGGGAGGCCCTCCAGCCATGTCTATTCAAACCCACCACCCTCTCGGCCAAACAAGGTGATGAACCAGACCTAAACAAAAATCTGCCAAAATTGCTCCAGGACCTTCTCCTCACCTAGAGCAATTGATCTCCACTGCTCTCCAGCCCTAAACCCCATTGATTGAGCTCAATTCTCAGCCCAGAAGCAGGACATCTCTAAAACCTCCACAAAATTCAAATTTAACTCACCCACACCTGCACAGGACCAAGAGAAGGAGTTCCTTAGTGAAAGCTCGCTCTCCAGGCCACCCATTTGCTCCAGCCTCCAAGCTTTGAAATCGGCTGTGGACACTTTCACACCTAGAAAATTCCCCAGAGCCGAAGACTTCATCTGGAGCTTCCTTGGGTGCAATTGAAGGTGATACAACTCTCTGATTGAAGCTACACTTCTCAGAGCAAAGGTATGGATCATTCCTTCCTCCCGAGCTTCCAGTGATTCTCCATTTTGTTTTACTTAATTTCATAGCATGTAAACATGTGTTCGTCTCTTCAAGACAAATCCATAGAGCATAAGAACACGAAAATTTGTTGAGAAATGAGAGAGTTCTTAGGGTTTTAGTGTGGACGGTCACGGGTGCACAACAGTCGTAGACGATGACCAGGCGCCGTCCAATCGAGCGTGTATCGAGTGAACGGTCCAGATTGCGCCGAACCAGAGAATGTTACATAAACCGCGGGCCCTTAGACCACTGAGTCAGATGGTGGCATCGAATTGGAGCACGACACGTGGGCTTTCGGAGCTGCCAAGGATGAGTCGGCGCCACGTGGATAAGTATAAAAATATGGATTTTTTGATTTATTTAAATACCTAAAACTTAGAAAATCCATATCTTTGTGTAGAAAAATCATAAAAATAAACTAAAAATACCCTCTTACTTTATGAACAGAGGAGAATAATGTGGAAAAGAAATCAAGTTATTTTGATGAGTATTTTATTTTTAATTAATTATATACTTATTTCAGTATTTTGATTCTTCATTTGTATAGAAAATTCACCATGGCATGAGACAATAGGGCTTTTGAAGCCTCTGATCTTGGAAACATTCCCTGAATTTTTCAAGGTCAGAGGCCATCTATATGGAAAGTTATGTATTTTTCAAGTTTAAATCACTGTTTTTGGTATTTTAATTCCAATAATTTGCAGGTTGTTCAATAAATTCCAGAAAAATTTGAGGAAGTTTCTTAGGACCAGAGGACCCTAGTATAATTATATCTAGGGTTAATTCATTAAGAATAATCCTAATTGGCCTAATTACTCAAAACTGAACTTTAATTAATTAGGGTTAACCACACATTAAAATAACTTGAAAACAATTCTCCACTAATCTTTAGGATTAGAGGGACCTCAAAAAAAAATTTGAAGTCAATTGGAAATATTTAACCCCATTAAATGGATTAATTAAGCCACATGATCAAAATTAAATTTAAAAAATTCATAAATTCAAAAATACATTTAAAAAATCCACCAAATTGGTTTTATGGGCTCTCTGATATCAGAGGAGTCTATAAAAATTAAAATTGGAATTTTCTAAAATTTTCATTTTTAATGATATTTTTGATATTTAAATAATTAAAAAATAATAAAAATCACAAAAATATTAAAAATCATAAAAATATCACATTTTGACTCCTAATCACTTAGAAATAACCAAATATTTTTTCCCAAATCTCAAAGTAAAGATATTGAATTTTAAATGCTTAAAACAATTTTTTTAATATTAAAAAAAGTATTTTCTAACCTTTTCACTAAATTAATTCTAATAAATCAAAGAAAAATTAGAAAGTTGTAAAATTTATTTTTCTAAACTCCCTGATGTCAGAGAGATTTAAGAAAAATATAAAATCTATTTTTCAACTTTAATTTTATTTTATAATTAATTAACACTCCAAAACTCAAAATAATTATAATAAATAAATATAATTTTAAAAATCAATAAAATTGGTCCAAGTGGTCCTCTGGTCATTAGGAACATCCCATAATTTTCTTAAGAGCAGAAACCTTTCCTTGGTCATGTTTTTGAATTTCCATTGAAAATCCTTATTTTTCACTAAAAATAATTATATAAATAAATTAAATTCAGAAAAATCACATTTTCTCCTCTAATGTCTTAATTGACATACGAGTGAAGTGACATAAAAAATTTAAGTTCATTTAAACTCAATTTAGTGAGTTATGAAATTAATAAGCCTAAAAGGGCATAAAGGTAATTAAAGAATTTAAACCCTTTTATTAAAATTTCAGGTTTAATTAAAATGGGGGGGTAAAATATTTGATTTTTATCTTTCTTGGATGATTGAAACTTTGGGAAATTAAAAGGGTAGGAACCCATTAATCACTTTGAATAAATTAAAAATGAAACTTTAATTATTTAAACAATTTAAATTTTGGAAGATTAATGAAAACTTGAATTATTAAAAATAGGGATATAATTTGAGAGGATATTAATTCTTTAATAAAAAAATCTCTAAATAAATCACTTCAATAATATTTAACTCTTAATTAAGATAATTAAAAATAATAATAACCCTTAAATTAAAGGAAAGCTCAAAATATTAAGTGGTTTTACAATTAAATTAAATTAAGTAAAAGTTAAATTAAAATTAAAATTAAATTAAATTAACATTTTAACAATTAAATTAAATTAAATTTAAAATATTGAAATTAAAGTAAATTAAATTAAGTTAAATTCAATTAAATCAAATTTAAATTATATTAAATTAACATCATTCAAAAATAAAAGTAAAACAAATTTAAAATATTAAGATCATTTAAAGTAAACCAAAAATAATTTGAACACTATTCCAAACTTAAAATTATTAATTAAAACCTCATAATTAAACTAAATCACTTTAAACCATTAACTCAAACTTCAAATTAAGAATGATTAAAATCCTCAACAAACCAACTTGCCCCTAAAGGCTTTAATTATTATAACTTTTAAACAGAGTATTAAGTGAGATGTCACTTCATTCACCGGGTAATCAAACATCCTAATTCACTGAGCAAGAAAGAAAGTCTAAACTGAATTCTGGATGATTAATTCATCTGTGCAACTAAATTTACTTGGACTCAAAATAATCTTGGAAATGTTGAAAAGATGCTTAGGACTCGTCCCGAGCACTTTCTCAATATGATGAGATGTTTTAGAAGAACAATTGAATTTAATTGTTCTTTGATGAAGAAAATCATCCATAAACAAAACACAAGAACTTAGACGTCATAAGAGATGACTAGTTATAGGATTAGGACTTTGGTAGACAACCAAAACCTTCCCTTAGCTTTACTTAGGTACTTGTTATAAATATTTAAATGCCTTAACATGTTTTGTAAGTGCAGCTTGAAATGACGGGAAGACCCTCCAGGTACGCTTTTATTTTATTACAATTTACTTTATTGCAAATTACTTACATGCACTGCGCTTTACTTTTTCTTGCATGTTAAACAAGATTGTTGCATGAAAACTAAAACCTTTAAGGTAGTCACAAAACTGAATCCAAAACTAAATTAAAAGTTACAACAAGATAAAATCCACCGCCATAACATTTCAAAATATAAAACAACTCAAAATTTAATCACCAACAGAAAAAAAAACTACAATTGCAATTAAATTAAAACATCTCATTGGATGATCGGGAATACCTCGGATGATGTAACCTACGTGTTGCTTACAAAATTTCCCACGGTCTAAATGAAAGTGTGGAACCCATTCAGTTGAGTTTAGCAAATTCATCTGGACTAAGTGAATCTGATAAAAATAACGGTGCCGGAATGATGGAACCGTGGGATCTTAACCGGTGTTGATATAATAAACTTTAAGATTCCCCTAATAAAACATTAAAGACATTTGAACTTTAAAACTCTTCTAAACCAAAACACTTCTCTCATCCCCTGATTTTCACCTTCTAAAACTAAATCTCTGCAACAACAAGGAGCTCGGAGCACGGTGGGTAACACGACCATCCTCATTGGCAAAACCTGTGTCTACATCAGCTAAACCATTCTTAGAATTAAATAACCAAGCCATAGGATTTTGAGGTAGTTTTTCTAGTGCAACATAAATCCTCAACTTTTCTTTAGGCATTTGCATAACCGTATTATGCAAATTTAGCCCTAACCAGTCTTAGGACTCCGAGGTAGTCGTTTGGTACGACATAAACCCTCACATCTTCGAGGCTATTTGTATAATCATATCATACAAATATAAGTCCTAACTAACTAAATTTGGCAGGATTACAACATTAAATAATTTCTTAAATTGAAGCCAAACAATAGGATAGTTTGGGAAGTTGCCAAGATTCTTCTTGAATCCTCAACTTCTCCTACTTCTCTTCCTTTGGACTCCTAAAATAAACTATTCCAAATTTGAGCTAATCCCTTTTGGAATTTCCAAAATCTAATCCTTAAACTTTGAAATTCTTGAGAGCAAAACCACTGATCATTATCGAGAGTTTTCTTAAGTGTCTTCAGACATTTAAGATGTAATTAACTATAGGGGCTTGCCCTTATAGGGAACTTTAAGAACCTATGTAATATAAACCCTGCTTAATTCATTTATATTAACCAGAGGAACTTGTCGGCTTATAAAATTGGTTCGCAGACCAAACGGATTACACAAATCTTTTAGTATATTTAATTGAGCCCCATCATCAAGTAGTGTGTCTATTCTTCGGGATAGATACACGGTTTGTGGTGTGGTGCTCGTTTATATAAACTATCCGGGATGTGAGATCGGTTTAATTTCATATCTTAAAATTTTCAAACTTAAAATTATTTTCAAAATCAAATGCTACTTTCTAAATTATATATATTTAAATTTAAAACCTACAATTCGCCGACAACTTCTGTAGGCGACCCCTTTTCAAAATACAACACATAACCTAAAAATATGCTGAAATATTTCTGGCGACTCCGCTGGGGATAGTCTAGTTCCTCCTCCATTTTAATCAGATGGTTTTGCTTTCATAAATCGGTAGTGAGTCCATGTCCCTTATGGACCAAACTACCATTCTTTCTGTTGGCATACCACGTTCATTTCTATCTTGAACGGGTATAGTCAGCTCTCTCGGATTTTGGAGCCATTGTTTAGACACCCCTAAACAGAGAGGTTCTGAAATCCTTTTGCCTCTTTCTAAGGTGGGGTGGACCCCCAATAAGTGTTAGCCTAGGAGTGGTCTTTCGAGTTGAGAAGTCTTACGAGACTTTCTCTTCCTTTCCAGTTCTGAATCAGATCCTTTACCTTTTCTATAACCTTCCTCCTTTAATCGTTTTGTTCCTAATAAACAAATCTTCTAATAAACAACCCTTTAAACAAACTCTTTTAAATCATAATTACATTAAGATAAACAAAAATATGTTCGGACTTTTTCTTTTTTGTCTTAAGTTTTGTGACAAAAGGAAGCATAATTCGGGACTGACGTTCGAAATCTACTCTGCAGAAAATGACTGCACCAACGTTAATTTTCTCCTTCACCAATGGAATGGACTTCGCCGTCTAGAAGGATGAACTTCCCGACAATGGAATCATCCATTTTGGACAAGGATTCAACAACACAGATATCAAGTTCGCTGATGTCACTCTCTTCGCACTAATGGACAAAGTGCCAGAAACTGAAGAGCCCGTAATTGAGTTCAACTTGAAGTCGGCTCAAGAATTCCCTCCCCTGCAAAGGGTTCCAGCTGAAAGAAGTACTACTATTCGTAGGAGGACTATTGTTTCTACCCCCACCGGTCTAGTCATCTCTGCACCTACCCCACCAAAATAAAGGGGAAGGAAATCCAAGTCTGTGATGAGCCTGTCACCGTGGAGGGTACAGATTTTGCTACAATACCATCTGTTTTCGAGATTAGGTCAAGTTCAAGAGTTACACCCCTAACTCGGACTCAAAGGAGAAATAGAAGTAGGAAGATTGCGAGGATTAAAAAAGCCAAAGCCGCTGAAGTTGCTTTTCTAAAAGAAATTCCCGAGGAAAGAGAAGAACTGCCTGAGTATATACCTCTGTTGGAAGGGAGTAGGTTTCACCCCCTCTCTGCTGCGTTGGATGAAGAGGATGTCCGAAGGATCGCCGCTACACTACCCCTACCTGCATACTATAGTAACTGCAAAAGAGAAAGGGTTAATACTACGCCATTTGCTCGGCTACATGCCGTGATAGAAAAATTGGCAAAGAAAGAAAGATGCCCTGTGTCAGAAATCCTAAGAAGAATGGGACGAGTGCCAACTAGATCCCGCCTCGGACCGCGAGTAGAGCCTGTCACTGCCGTAGAGAAACCAAGGAAGAAAATAAGAGATAGTTCACCTGTTGTTGTATCAGACAATCATATTAGGGGGGACACCACCTACCAGCATATAGCCGACAGATCGTCCGGCCCTAGGCCTTCTGCTGCAAGAAGGATGGTGTGGCGACCTATTATTACAGAACCGAGACCAACACAACATCTTGAGAAGAAAAGCCTCGTCAAAGAGCCTGAATCAGAAGAAAGTGCTACTGCAATAAAAGAAACTCCCGGAAAAGAAGTTCAACAACCATCGCACGACAACCGTGAGACCGTCTGGAAGATACCCCTCGAGGATGCTATAGGAAAGCTAAGGACGGATATCCGCCGGTTGGCGAAAGAAAGAGGAGAAAAGTTGGAAAAGGAAGTTGATTCATCAGAGTTCATGGATGTGGAGTATGCCGAGATCAACATGGTTGAAACACGAGCATCGTCAACCACGCAGGGTGCTCCGGCAGCTGCGGAAAGAGATGAGCCGGAAGTGATGAGAGCACAGCTTCGCGAAAGAGATGACACAATTTTCCAGATGGCAAGGAGGATGGAGGAAATGGCTGCTGCTTTAGCCACTCTCCAAAGTCAGGTGCAACCTCAGAAAGAAACACCCCCATAAATCATCCATATTGCAGATGAAGGAAAAGAGATCACATCCGTCAACGCAGACGAGCCACCAAAGAAGGATTCTGCACAGAGCATGATTCCCGAAAAGGACATTAAAAACATGGTAGAACAGCAGGTGCGAGAAGCCCTAGCACAATCCAAGAGTGAAGCATCTATTCAGATGGGTAGACCTTGCCCCGAAGAGTTCGATGCAGTCCAATACCCGAAAGGCTTCGTACCACCTCTGTTTAAGACTTTTGACGGTACGAGAAACCCCCGACAGCATGTCGCACATTTTCGTGCTAGTTGCTGCAATGCCGGTGGGAGTGACGCTTTACTCTTTCATCAGTTCGTCAGCAAATTATCAGGGATTGCCTTCGACTGGTACGCAGAATTGCTAAATGGTTCAGTTAAGACCTTTGCAGAATTAGAAACCTTTTCGTTAAGCGGTTTGCCGGGGCTCGGCACCACATCGCCATCGGTGATCTAGTGGTGGAACACCAGAAACCGAACAAAACTCTAGTGGATTACATACTTCGATGGAGAAATTTAAGCATGAAGTGTGAACCACAACTTCAGGAACAACATGCAGTCGGCATCTTGCTTAAGAGTATCCATGGCCCGATAGCACTTCTCCTTAAAGGATTTACAATCAAGACTTTCGAGAAGCTGCTTAGCAAGGCCTGGAGCTTGCAAGAGGAAGCAAAGCAGCTAAGTTTCGTAGACAAGACCGATAAACAGAAGCCCGTGAAAACATTCGAAAAGAAGTCCTGAATCATCGTGACAGTAGATAAGGGCAAGCAGCCAGTACAGATACAGCTAGAGCGGCCACAGCCTAGCTATCAACCACTGCAACGTACTTACCAACAACCTCAGCAGGGTTATCAACAACCTCGACCAAGCTATCAGTCGCATCAGCATTATGAACAACTACCTCATCCACAGCATACCCTGAAAGATTTTCTGAACAAGGAATATCCATTTAAAACTGAAGCAGTAGCGAAGATGTTCCGTAGTCTAATGAAGACACCAGATTTTCAGCTACCAGAGCCCAAGAGGCCGGAAGAAGTCAATAAGAAAGATCATCCAAACTATTGCCCTTACCACCGGATGCTCGGGCACAAGATAGAGGATTGTATCACTTTCAAGATTTGGCTTGACGACAATCTCCGGAAAGGGAACATAACGATCCTGAAGAAATACATGAAGGAACCCCAAAAAGGAGGTTTCGTCAATGTTATTTCAACGGATCCCATTGTTCCAATAGACCTTTACACAACCCAGGATGGATGGAGTACCGTCTGGACAAAGTCTTCAAAGAAAATTTTAGATCATATCCAAACCGCTTCGGTGCGCGCTTCAACTCAGAGTTTGAAACCTGTCGAGCCGGCACTATCACTTACGATTGAAGAACCACCCCAGAAGGAGGAGAAGATCGTAGAAGAAAAGAAAATCGAGGCTCCAAAGAGTAGACTAGGGGCTGCTTATCCTAGGATAGTTGTTTCCGATTCGGGGGAGAAATCCCTCGAATCTCTGACTCTGTATGATTATTTGCTCGCCCCGGCGGGATCTGATGATGATAAGAGTTTTGTTGTTGGCTACGTTTTGACTGTTTCTAACAATTACGTAACTAACGAAAACCAACCTAATCCGGATCTCAATTCCGATATAAATAACGATTCTCAAATCATACTAAACCTCAATGACCACGGCGAAGGAGAAGACGTTCACAAAGATGGCTACGAGAGCTCAACAAGCAACGAGTCTATTTGCGAATTTCGAGGAGCCCCAATCGCAATAGAATTAGAGTCATCAGATTCCGAAGCAACGCCAGAAGAGCCAGTCATTCCGATTCAAGGGGAGACACCGGCAGATTCAGCACCAGATTCAGAAGAAATAACTGAAGTCAACCTAAGGAGTGGAAAAGTTCTACCTCTGAGAGTGGGTCCAAAGGATAAAGGAAAGCAGGTGGTTGCTCAGGAAGAGCCAACCCCAACAGAGGAATTGCCCATTCGGGAAGAAACCGAGGAACATGGTAATAAAGTAGACTACAATGTGCTAGCCCATCTTAGGAAACTACCAGCCAAACTAAGCATATACGACGCTCTAATCCTGTCAAAGGAGATGAGGGAAGCTCTGATCAAGGCTCTACTTGATTCAGAGATTTGTTTAGCTCAAATGGCCGGTAATTCCTTCCACGAGGTTTGCTCGTTAAAAGAACAACGAGGTGTTACCTTCACAGACAATGATTTACTACTCGGAACGGCTGATCACAATCGACCGTTGTACATTTCAGTCACTGTTGGAAAGTTTACGATCTCTAGGGTATTGGTTGATCCGGGAGCATCAATCAACATAATGAGCCTTCGAACGTTAGCATATTTGGAAATTGATGCTCGCAAACTCGAAGCAGACAAGATGTTATTAAGAGGGCTCAATCAGAAAGGAGAAAGAGCACTCGGATCGATAACACTGTTAATGAAGACCGGTGATTTGGCAAAGACAACCGCAAAATTCCATATAATTGATTCTGAGACATCGTTCAACGCTCTACTGGGTCGACCATGGATCCATGAGAATTGGATGGTACCGTCGTGTCTGCACCAGTGCATAAAGTATTACGAAGGAGGAGAACAGTGTATCAAAGGTGACTTGCAGCCGTTCTCCGTACATGAAATCGGAATTCATGAAGATACAGCCTACTACGCACCTTCGAAGAAAACAATCTTCTCCAGAAACACCGTACAAAATGAAGTAAAAGAAGTGCGAAATGATAAAGAGCCGAAAATTCTAGTCCAACAGTTACTCACCACTCCCTTACGGCGAGATGGTGAAGGTTTCTCCGTAACTCGCACCCGAGGTCGAGGCCAGGGAGGAGGTCGTGGAAGAGACGTTAGAACGAGTTGAAAAAAGAAACCGATCATCGATGTGGATTGGGAGACCGGTTCGAAGAAGAAGAAATCAAGAAAGAAGCAGATATGATAAATCAAAAGAAACCCCGATTCAAGATCTCTCTCGAAGATGAAAAGAATGAAGAATACAAATCAATGTACGCGAAGATTAACCATTATGTACATACTATGACCCTGACCCCGATCCATTCTAATAAGATCGAGGGTATGGTGGTCAAAGAAGTGCATGGTGGTGATACTAAACCGATCAAATTCTACTGTGATGCTTCTTCTTCCAATACTGAAAAGGATGTACAATTTGAAGATGTTACTTCTTCTGAATTAATGGAACTGCCTTTTGAGTGGTACTCTCACTGTGTTCAAAATTTAATTCAACGTGGTGTTTTACCTCGACGATGGACAAAAGGTCAATCAAAATATTTTGAAGAATTTTGGAACAATGCCAGTCGGCCTCCCAATTCAAAACATGGTCTCGGATTCGACACAGTAGGATCAGTCGATGATACGGGATTTTGCTTGGTTGTCACTTGCAAGCCTAATGAAGATTGCTTGGAAGCTTCAGAAGATCTCGAAGATCTACCAATCGGAGATGCTCCGCCAGAATTCGAAGAAGAAATTAAATCTACAATAGACGAGTTAATGGAAGTTAACTTAGGTACTAGTGAAGAGCCTAGGCCGACCTTTTTTAGCTCCTTACTCAATAAAGAAGACTCCAAAGAGATAATCAAGCTACTAGTGGAATTCAAGAACTGTTTTGCTTGGAGTTATGATGAAATGCCAGGATTAGCTCCAGAAGTTGCAGTTCGCAGAATAGGAGTGGATCCCACTGTTGTTCCAGTTAGACAAGCTCCAAGAAGAATGCGTCTGGAGATTGAACAACAAGTTATAGCTGAAGTTAAGAAGCTAATAGACGCTAAATTTGTCCGTGAAGAACAATATCCAACTTGGTTAGCCAATGTGGTACCAGTCAGAAAGAAGAATGGTCAGATCAGAATCTGTGTGGATTTCAGAGATTTGAATAAAGCATGTCCAAAGGATGAATTCCCGCTACCCATTCCAGAAATGATGATAGACATTGCTTCAACACATGAAGTCTTCTCATTCATGGATGGATCTTCAGGATACAATCAGATAAAGATGGCACCAGAAGATGAAAAGCTTACAGCCTTCAGAACGCCGATCGGGGTATACTGCTACACAGTGATGCCGTTTGGATTGAAGAACACAGGAGCAACCTATCAAAGAGCAATGACAAGAATTTTTGATGATCTCATTCACAACCAAGTCGAGTGCTACGTAGATGATGTGGTCATCAAAAGCAAACTAAAAAAAGATCACTTGTATGATTTGAGAATTGTTTTCGAACGATTAAACCAATATAACCTTAAGATGAATCCCTTGAAATGCGCCTTCGGCGTCACCTCTGGGAAATTCTTAGGATTTGTTGTTCGACATCGTGGAATTGAAATCGATCTGGAGAAGATTAAAGCTATCTTAGAAATGCTGCCTCCCAAAACCTTGAAACAACTACGATCCTTTCAAGGAAAATTGGCATATCTTCGACGTTTTATCTCGAATTTGTTAGGAAGGTGTCAGCCTTTTTCTGCTTTGGTTAAGAAGGATGCCAAGTTTACTTGGGACTCCAAATGTCAACATGCCTTCGATGACGTTAAACAGTATTTAATGTCACCTCCTGTCTTAGCAGCCACTGTCCCGGGTAGACTGTTGATACTTTATACCGCGGCTCTAGATGACTCTCTCGGAGCCCTACTAGCCCAGGTCAATGACAAGGGAAAAGAAAATGCTCTCTACTACTTAAGCCGTCGTCTAATTTCGACGGAAGTAAAGTATCCCCAGATTGAGAAGCATTGTTTGGCCCTGATCTTCACCGCACAGAAGCTCAGGCACTACATGCGTTCTCACAAGGTCAACCTTATTTCGAAGTTTAATCCATTACAATATTTGATGACCCGACCAACGCTTTCCAGCAGACTTGCCAGGTGGTCAATGATACTATTGCAATTCGATGTAACTTTCATTCCTCTTCGTGCCGTAAAGGGACAAGTCCTAGCAGACTTCCTCGCAGCACACCCTTTATCGGTGGAATCGCCTCTCAATGACGACTTGCCAGACGAGCAGATAATGAGCCTAGAAGACCCCGATGATCAGCGTTGGGAACTGTACTTCGACGGAGCATCCTCAGCACATAAAGATAAAGAATCGCAAACGATAGCGCCCAGTAAGGCAGGAATCGAACTAATATTTATAACACTAGAGCGGGGATGTTAAGGTATTCCTACGACTTAATAGAACCGTGTACAAACAATGAAGCCGAATACGAAGCCCTCATAACCAGATTAGAATTAACCATTCAGATGTGGATAACAGATATCAACATCTATGGGGATTCTCAGTTGATCATTCAACAAGTCGCCGAACAGTACAGAATTCTAAAGCCAAGACTCGAATTGTACTTTCAGTATGCCATGAAACTATTGAAGCAAATTCCAAATGTAATGATTTACAAGATTCCCAAATGAGAAAATGCTCTCACAGTTGCGTTAGCCCGCCTTACAAAGGAATTTGCTTGCTTGCAGGATGAGTCAGTTGAAGTGTCAGTTCAAGGACGACAACTCCTATCACAGTTCGACATGGATACAATACGCAAATCGGCAGAAAAAACAGAAGAAATAATTGCAGCAGTGACAAAAAATTCAGAAGACTGGCGGCAGCCACTGATAGACTACTTGCAAACATGAAACTTACCAGACGATAAGTCGTTAGCCCATCAAATCAAGAAAAGAACTCTGTCTTACGCATTGATAAACAATACATTATACAGAACGTCTTTTGATCAGATGTGGCTAAGATGCCTGAGCGGGTTCGAGGCTCGTGAAATTGTCAAAGAAGTACACTCAGAACTTTGTGGCGCTCATCAGTCGGGTCCGAAAATGAAGATGAAGATTAAAAGACTAGGGTACTACTGGCCCTCAATGATGACCGACTGCATGAAGATTGCCAAAAGTTGTCACCAGTGCCAAGTGCATAGAGTGGTTCTACATCAACCTCCAAATGTGCTACATCCGACAATCGCATCGTGGCAGTTTAAACGTTGGGGCACAGATATTGTGGGTATGATAAAACCTCCTTCTTCAAGAGGAAATCGCTTCATTCTTGCAGCTACAGATTACTCTTCTAAGTGGGCAGAATCCATACCGCTCAGAGAAGTGAAAGCACATCATGTACTGCAATTCTTCAAGAATCAAGTTGTCTACCGTTTTGGGGTACTGCACAGAATTATCTCAGATAACGGGTCTGCATTCAAGAGTACGAAGATCAACAATTTTGTCAGAAGACACGGGATCGACTGGTGCTATTCAACAATCTACTACCTAAGAGCGAACAACTTGGCCAAGGCTTTTAATAAAACTCTCGTCCAAATCCTAAAAAAAACTTTGGACGACAACAAGAGAAATTGGCACGAGAAGTTGTTAGAAGCCTTATGGGCCTACAGGACGACTTTCAGAACTCCCACCCAGTCTACGCCTTATGCCTTAGTGTACGGGTCCGAGGCCGTTCTACCCTTAGAGGTTCAGCTTCCTTCTCTTAGAATTGCAGTTGCAAACAAAATTACTACAGAAAAGAATGCTAAACTACGACTAGAAGAGTTAGAAAGCTCGGAAGGTAAATGACTTTCAGCGCAACAGAATTTGGAACTGTATCAAGCCAAGATGATCCAGGCCCATGATTAATTGGTCAAGATATGTGGTCGGTGACTTGGTTCTAGTTCTCAGAAGACCTATTCTTGCACATCGCAAGATATGTGGTAAATTTGAACCGACTTGGGAAGAGCCATTTGTGGTCGAGACAGTTTACTCAGGAGGTTTCTACCAGCTTGTAAATTGCCGTGGAGAATAACCTATGCTTCCAATTAATGGACGATACCTCAAGAAGTATTATGCAACTTGATGTTTCAAAGGATGAATACTCATTCCTAGAAGCACGGGCACAGTAATTACTTATGACTGGGTTCGAACAAAAAAATATAAATAAAAAAAATGGATGATAAAGAAAATCATTAAAAAAAAGTTAAAAAAGAAAACATGTGAAAGTATGATAATGAAGTCTTTATCCTTCCTTTCAAATCGAGTCTCACTCTTGATCTTTCTTCATCTTTTCCTACTCCTACTTAAATTTAAAATAAACGAATAAAAGCTCTTCATTAATAAACATTTTTTTCTACTGTTCTTGTTCTTAGTACAGCCCCTGATTCTTTCCTTGTTTTCACAGGGAAATGTCGAACGGGCAGTTGGTTCTGAACTTTAAGAATGGCGTGAGTCTAACACTTGTTGAAAAGAGGGTGAGGGATGGAGCCGTGATCGAGATTGACTCTGACTTAACACCAGCTGGGATACAATATGAAGAGAATGATCGGACCCCGATCGATCGGGAAGAACTCCGCAGCCATACAGTGATGAAATTGGGTGGCTCAAATCAACCATCTACCAGCAAAAAGAGAAAAGCAAACGCCGCTCATGCAACAAGAGAAGATAAGAAAGTTAAGTCCGTTGTTTCTATAGCAGAGGGCAGGCTTGTCAGTACTGTGCCCAAAAAAATCCAAGAGGTGAGGAGAGCTACTCTCACAGCCACTCAGCGAAGAAACAAGAACCGTCGCATTCGCAAGATACTGACTAAGCTTGCAACATATCAACGTGAAGATACAGTCGCTACCATCAGTACAAATGCTTCGAAGAGATTGGTTCGTCAGGAACCAGAAAGGAGGAAGTCAATTCCAAGTACAACAGAAAGGATGAAAGAAGTCTCGAGGAAAATAGAAATGGAGATAGTACCACGACGCCATATAGATGCACCAGTTCTGAAGAGTCTTGTTGCGAAAGCAACCCCAGAGGATGTCCCGACAGAGACTATCCCAGAGGAGCCAAGACATGCAGGAGAGCGTGCCGGGGTGGAACCATACATTCCCCAGTACGTTACTAGACCTCGCCGATTGCAGATAATTCCAGAATATGAGTTAGAAAGAATGCAGAATGTCGAAAAAAGAACTTTTGAATACTTTGAGAGAATTGGAGGCAAGAGGATCAATATCTTAGAAGGCCTCGAGCTGCATACAGATGTGTTCTCAGATTACGAACAACAACAAATTGTAGACTGCATACTTGAACTCCAGAAAATGGGCCGAGCTGGTCGTCTGAGGGAAAAGACTTATTCAGAACCCCGGAGATGGATGCCAGGGAAAGGAAGAGTTACGATCCAGTGCGGATGTTCCTACAACTTCGCGGTAGATAGAAAAGGAAATCCACCAGGGATACTTCGTCACAGTGAAGTGGATCCGACGCCGAATGTTATTAAAATAATGGTAAAAAGGATGATAACATGGAGGGTATTGCCTGCAGATTGCATACCCAACAGCTGCATCATTAACATCTACAAGGAGGGTAACTGCATACCTCCACACATAGATCATCATGATTTTGTTAGACCCTTCACGCACGGTGACTTTTGTCGACCGAGTGCAATATCATGTTCGGATGCGACCTTCGGATAGCGAGGCCCGGTGAGTTTTGAGGGCCGGTGGAGATACCACTACCGGTAGGTTCCGTCATGGTATTGAAAGGGAATGGAGCGGACATCGCAAAGCATTGCATTCCAGGAGTGCCTGTTGAGCGGATCTCTGTTACTTTCAGAAGGATGGACGATAGAAAAATGCCTTTTCACTTCCAGCCAGATCCAGAGTTAGAGAATCTCCGGCCTTACGAGCTGTGAGTTACATGGGAGATAGCACATCTCCAATGCACATCCATACGACATTTCTACCAAGGATGACTTGGAAGGTGATGTTATTGTCCATGTATCTCACTATTCAGACAAAGATTTTGACAGCTGCTTTTAGAAGAAACTTGAAGAATCTTACGCAATCCGTTTTGAATTTATTTGGATTGTATGAGATATTAAATTCTCAAAGAAAATACCATCATGTTTTGGATCAAGATGTATGATGTATTTTCAACAAGATTGAAATGAAAGTGACCATGTCATGTTTTGCCTTCACCTCTTTTTGTACGAATTGACTGGGAAACGCCATTAAATTAAAAGAACTTCGAGCAAAGAACAAAGGGAAAATGAAAATAAACGAGAACTTTTTTCTTTAAGAATCTAAATGTCAAAATAAATTCTAAACTGATACAAATTCTAAATATTTTTGAAATTGAATCACTAAAACAAAATGAATTTGAATCTCAATCTGAATCCTTCAATCTGAATTCTTCGATCTGAATCCTTCAATTATTCTTCAAAACGAAATCCGTTTGAAACTCTTCTGAAATTCAAATCTTTTTCCTCGACCTGTCACCGGGTTGAGTCTTTTCAACTTGGTTCACTTACCAGTTCTTTTTAAATCTTTTCTCTGCGTGTTAGAGGATCGACTAGTTCTATTGACACGGAGCCACGAACTTTGTTCGATTTGGTTCTGATGGCATGGGATTGGGTCCCTCTTCATACAGATAATTCTTCGAGATTGGAACCAGTTTCCATTTCTCATTAAATCTTCGAGATTAGATCCAGTTTCCAATTCTCACTAAATCTTCGAGATTGGAACCAGTTTCCATTTCTCATTAAATCCTCGAGATTGGAACCAGTTTCCATTTTCCATTTCTCATTAAATCCTCGAGATTGGAACCAGTTTCCATTTCTCATTAAATCTTCGAGATTGGAACCACTTTCCAATTCTCATTAAATCCTCGAGATTGGAACCACTTTCCAATTCTCATTAAATCTTCGAGATTGGAACCAGTTTCCAATTCTCATTAAATCCTCGAGATTGGAACTAGTTTCCAATTCTCATTAAATCTTCGAGATTGGAACCAGTTTCCATTTCTCATTAAATCTTCGAGATTGGAACCAGTTTCCATTTCTCATTAAATCCTCAAGATTGGAACCAGTTTCCTATTCTCATTAGATCCTCGAGATTGGAACCAGTTTCCATTTCTCATTAAATCTTCGAGATTGGAACCAGTTTCCAATTCTCATTAAATCTTCGGGATTGGAACCAGTTTCCAATTCTCATTAAACCTTCGAGACTGGAACCAGATTCCAGTTCTCTTTAGACCTTCGAGGCTGGAACCCGATTCTAGTTCTCTTTAAACTTTCGAGATCAGTACCTAAATTCTGGCTCTCATCATTTTCAATCGATACTTAAACTCCGATTCTCACTCCGAGGCTGGTACCTAAATTCCAGTTCTCTTCGCAATTCTGAAGTTGGAACATAGGTTCCAATTCTCATTTTAAATCCAGATTTCCTTGAATTGATTCTAAATTAAACCTCAATCGAAATTGAAACTCAGAACAAATCGAAACCTAAACTCACACATCAAAACTTAAAATAGAAAATGAAATGAAATCTAAATCAAATTTCCCCAGATCTTATGATATGGAATTCACCTCCTTCTCTTTTCCCTAGTGAGAGTTCAGGGATCTCCAGTCTTGGAGATATACTCAATAATCCCCAGCAGAAATTTGTTTCTACTCTGTTCTAAGTGTGTCACTTAGATGCCTATGTTGGTTTTGTTGATCTCTTCGGTCAACGGCAATACGCACGGTGTGCTTAGTTAGCATTCCACACCTATTGGGGGTCCATTTGTTGACCTCATTTTTGATGAGGTCTCTTCTCTTCTCTCTCCTTAGTACTTAGGATCTAGCCTTAGCCTTTCCCTTTGACCATCTTAGAGGACTAGATATGGAACCCACCACTTAGAGATTCAAACACCTCTTAACTCCCTGCAAACCACATAAGTTTGATTGTAATTCCCCAAGTCACTTGGAGGGTTAAAATCAAATGTGGATGTTTAAAAAATGAGTTCCCTATAGGACTCTTAGGCCTTAGGATTACCCTGGGTGGCCTGGTCTGGTGATGGTTAACTTGCACACACATTACACTTTCACACACATTCCAATCCTAAAACTATTCATACCTAGCTTGACTTCCTGACTCATGTAGGTAATTCATATGGATGGACCTTAACCCCTAGGCCCTTAGCTAAGAGGGTTAGGAACAACATAGTGAATGCCTAAAATGAGTCCTCTTAATATGGTTTCATGGCTCAACCAAAGTGATTTCATTTTACTCAAACTTGATCAATCTTCATTTTTCCAAAATTTTAATTTTTGACCCCCGGGGCCCTACACCCGCTAAACCTACCAAATACCCTTGAAGATGCCCAAAAATTTCCAAAATTGCCTAAATTATCCAAAATTCCTCAAAATAAATCCTAAAAATTTCCCCCACTCAAATTGATCACCCTTAGCCAAATATACCAAAATTTCCAAAAATAACCTCCAAATACCCAAAATGCCCTTCTTAACCAAAAATTCCATAAATTCCAAAAATTCTCAAAAAATTCCAGAAAATCCCAAATATTCCCAATTTCATTTTGTTCAACTACACCATAAGCCAATTTTGTCAATTTAACCCACGTTTACCAAAACCCACAATTTGACCCATTCTTAACCCAAGTGGACCCAATGTCCCACTAAACCAACCCAACTGACCTCAATTTTGGTCCAATTCAATTCTGAACTTCAATTCAATATCCCCAATGTCAATTTAGACCAAATTCAAGCCCAATTTGATTGACATTAAACCATCCAGCCTCCAAGCTTTGAAATTGGCTGTGGACACTTTCATACCTAGACAATTCCCCAGAGCCGGAGACTTCATCTGGAGCTTCCTTGGGTGCAATCAAAGGTGACACAACTCTCTGATTGAAGCTACACTTCTCAGAGCAAAGGTATGGATCATTCCTTCCTCCTGAGCTTCCAGTGATTCTCCATTTTGTTTTACTTAATTTCATAGCATGTAAACCGTATGAATGTGTTCGTCTCTTCAAGACGAATCCATAGAGCATAAGAACACAAAAATCCATTGAGAAATGAGAGAGTTTTAGGGTTTTAGTGTGGACGGTCACGGGTGCACACCAGTCGTAGAAGATGACTAGGCGCCGTCCGATCGAGCGTGTATCTAGTGAACGGTCCAGATTGCGCCGGACCAGAGAATGTTACATGAACCGCGGGCCCCTAGATCGTTGAGTCAGATGGCGGCGTCGAATGGGAGCGCGATGCGTGGGCTTTCGGAGCTGCCGAGGATGAGTCGGCGCCGCGTGGATAAGTAGAAAAATATGGATTTTTTGATTTATTTAAATACCCAGAACTTAGAAAATTCATATCTTTGTGTATAAAAATCATAAAAATAAACTAAAAATACCCTCTTGCTCAGTGAACAGAGGAAAATAATGTGGAAAAGAAATAAAGTTATTTTGATGAGTTTTTTATTTTTAATTAATTATTTACTTATTTCAGTATTTTGATTCTTCATTTGCATAGACAATTCACCATGGCATGAGACTATAGGGCTTTTGAAGCCCCTGATCTTGGAAACATTCCTTGAAATTTTCAAGGTCAGAGGCATTCTCTATGAAAAGTTATGTATTTTTCAAGTTTAGGTCACTATTTTTGGTATTTTAATTCTAATAATTAGCATGTTGTTCAATAAATTCCAAAAAAATTTTAAGAAGTTTCTTAGGACCAGAGGACCCTAGGATAATTATATCTTGGGTTAATTCATTAAGAATAATCCTAATTGGCCTAATTACTCAAAACTGAACTTTAATTAATTAGGGTTAACCATACATTAAAATAACTTGAAAATAATTCTCCACTAATCTTTAGGATCAGAGGGACCTCATATAAAAATATGAAGTCAATTGGAAATATTTAATCCCACTAAATGGATTAATTAAGCCACATCATCAAAATTAAATTAAAAAATTCATAACTTCACAAATACATTTCAAAAATTCACCAAATTGGTTTTATGGGCTATATGACATTAGAGGAGTATATAAAAATTAAAATTAGAATTTTCTAAAATTTTTCATTTTTAATGATATTTTTGATATTTAAATAATTAAAAAATAATAAAAATCACAAAAATAATAAAAATTATAAAAATGTCACATTTTGACTCCTAATCACTTAAAAACAAACCAAATATTTTTCTCAAGTCTCAAAGTAAGGATATTGAATTTTAAATGCTTAAAACAATTTTTTTAATATTAAAAAAAGTATTTTCTTACCTTTTCACTAAATTAATTCTAATAAATCAAAGAAAAATCAGAAAATTATAAAATTTTGTTTCTCTGAATTCCTTGAGGTTAGAAAGATTTAAGAAAAATATAAAATCTATTTTTCAACTTTAATTTTATTTTATAATTAATTAACACTCCAAAACTCCAAATAACTATAATAAATAAAATATAATTTTAAAAATCACTAAAATTGGTACAAGTGTTCTTCTGGTCATTATGAACATTTCATAATTTTCTTAAGGGCAGAAACCTTTCCTTGGTCATGTTGTTGAATTTCCATTGAAAATCCCTATTTTTCACTAAAAATAATTATATAAATAAATTAAATTAAAAAAAATCACATTTTCTCCTCTAATGTCTTAATTGACATATGAGTGAAGTGACATAAAAATTTTAAGTTCATTTGAATCAATCTAGTGAGTTATGAAATTAATAAGCCTAAAAGGGCATAAAGGTAATTAAAGAATTTAAACCCCTTTATTAAAATTTTAGGTTTAATTAAAATGGAGGGTAAAATATTTGATTTTTATCTTTCTTGGATTATTGATACTTTGGGAAATTAAAAGGGTAGGAACCCATTAATCACTTTTAATAAACTAAAAATGAAACTTTAATTATTTAAACAATTTAAATTTTGGAGATTAATGAAAATTTGAATTATTAAAAATAGGGATATAACTTGAGAGGATATTAATTCTTTACTAAAAAAAATCCCTAAATAAATCACTTCAATAATATTTAACTCTTAATTAAGATAATTAAAAATAATAATAACCCTTAAATTAAATGAAAGCTCAAAATATTAAGTGGTTTAACAATTAAATTAAATTAAATTAAATTAAATTAAATTAAATTAAGTAAAAGTTAAATTAAAATTAAAATTAAATTAAATTAAAATTTAGCAATTAAATTAAATTAAATTTACAATATTGAAATTAAATTAAATTAAATTAAGTTAAATTCAATTAAATCAAATTTAAATTATATTAAATTAACATCATTCAATAATAACAGTAAAACAAATTTAAAATATTAAGATCATTTGAAGTATAAATATTTAAACCAAAAATAATTTGAACACTATTCCAAAGTTAAAATTATTAATTAAAATCTCATAATTAAACTAAATCACCTTAAACCATTAACTCAAACTTCAAATTAAGAATGATTAAAATCCTCAACAAACCAACTTGCCCCTAAAGGCTTTAATTATTATAACTCTTAAACGGAGTATTAAGTGAGATGTCACTTCATTCACCAGGTAATCAAACATCCTAATTCACTGAGCAAGAAGGAAAGTCTAAACTGAATTCTGGATGATTAATTCATCTGTGCAACTAAATTTACTTGGACTCAAAATAATCTCGGAAATGTTGAAAAGATGCTTAGGACTCGTCCTGAGCACTTTCTCAATATGATGAGATGTTTTAGAAGAATAATTGAATTTAATTGTTCTTTGATGAAGAAAATCATACATAAACAAAACACAAGAACTTAGACGTCATAGGAGATGACTAGTTATAGGATTAGGACTTTGGTAGACAACCAAAACCTTACCTTAGCTTTACCTAGGTACTTTTTATAAATATTTAAATGCCTTAACATGTGTTGTAAGTGCAGCTTGGGATGACGGGAAGACCCTCCAGGTACGCTTTTATTTTATTGCAATTTACTTTATTGCAAATTACTTACATGCACTGCGCTTTACTTTTTCTTACATGTTAAACAAGATTGTTGCATGAAAACTAGAACCTTTAGGATAGTCACAAAACTGAAACTAAAACTAAATTAAAAGTTACAACAAGATAAAATCCACCGCCACAACATTTCAAAATATAAAACAACTCAAAATTTAATCACAAACAGAAAACAAAACTACAATTGCAATTAAATTAAAACATCTCATTGGATGATCGGGAATACCTCGGATGATGTAACCTACGTGTTGCTAACGAGATTTCCCATGGTCTAAATGAAAGTGTGGAACTCATTCAGTTGAGTTTAGCAAATTCATCTGGACTAAGTGAATCCGATAAAAATAGCGGTGCCAGAATGATGGAACCGTGGGATCTTAACCGATGTTGTTATAATAAACTTTAAGATTCCCCTAATAAAACATTAAAGACATTTGAACTTTAAAACTCTTCCAAACCAAAACACTTCTCTCATCTTCTGATTTTCACCATCTAAAACTAAACCTCTACAACAACAAGGAGCTCGGAGTACGGTGGGCAGCACGGCCATCGTCATCAGCAAAACCTGTGTCTACATCAGCTAAACCATTCTTAGAATTAAATAACCAAGCCATAGGATTTCGAGGTAGTTTGCCTGGTGCAACATAAATCTTCTACTTTTTGTTAGGCATTTGCATAACCATATTATGAAAATTTAGCCCTAACCGGTCTTAGGACTCCGAGGTAGTCGTTTGGTACGACATAAACCCTCACATCTTTGAGGCTATTTGTATAGTCATATCATACAAATATAAGTCCTAACTAAGTAAAATTGGCAGGATTACAACATTAAATTAACTCTTAAATTGAAGCCAAATAATAGGATAGTTTGGGAAGTTGCCAAGATTCTTCTTGGATCCTCAACTTCTCTTACTTCTCTTCCTTTGGACTCCTAAAATAAACTATTCCAAATTTGATCTAATCCCTTTTGGAATTTCCAAAATCTAATCCTTTGAAAACCTTAAACTTTGAAATTCTTGAGAGCAAAACCACTGATCATTATCGAGAGTTTTCTTAAGTGTCTTCAGACATTTAAGATGTAATTAACTATAGGGGCTTGCCCTTATAGGGAACTTTAAGAACCCATGTAATATAAACCACGCTTAATTCATTTATATTAAGCGGGGAATTTGTCGGCTTATAAAATTGGTTCGCAGACCAAACGGATGTCACAAATCTTTTAGTTTATTTAATCGAGCCCCATCATCAATCAGTGTGTCTATTCTTCGGGATAGATACACGGTTTGTGGTGTGGTGCTCGTTTATATAAACTATCCGGGATGTGAGATCGGTTTAATTTCATATCTTAAAATTTTCAAACTTAAAATTATTTTCAAAATCAAATGCTACTTTCTAAATTATATATATTTAAAATTAAAACCTAAAATTCGCTGACAACTTCTGTAGGAGACCCCTTTTCAAAATACAACACATAACCTAAAAATATGCCGACAGGCCTCTGAAACTATTCTTCGTGGTTATGCTTTTTACAGCCTCTGAACCACTCCCCTAGGTTATGCCTTTATGGCTTATGAACCTATTCTTCGTGGTTATGCTTTTTACAGCCTCTGAACCACTCGCCTAGGTTATGCTTTTTATGGCCTCTTTTGAACCTATTCTTCGTGGTTATGCTTTTTACAGCCTCTGAACCACTTCCCTTAGGTTATGCCCTTATGGCCTCTGAACCTATTCTTCGTGGTTATGCTTTTTACAGCCTCTGAACCACTCCCCTAGGTTATATCTTTATGGTCTCTGAACCTATTCTTCATGGTTATGCTTTGTATAGTCTCCGAACCACTCCCTTAGGTTATGCCTTTATGGCCCCTGAACCTATTCTTCGTGGTTATGCTTTTTACAGCCTCTGAACCACTCCCATAGGTTATGCCTTTTATGGCCTCTGAACCTATTCTTCGTGGTTATGCTTTTTACAGCCTCTGAACCACTCCCTTATGTTATGCCTTTATGGTCTCTGAACCTATTCTTCATGGTTATTCTTTTTATAGCCTCTGAACCATTTCCCTAGGTTATGCCTTTATGGCCTCTGAACCTATTCTTCGTGGTTATGCTTTTTACAGCCTCTGAACCACTCCCCTAGGTTATGCTTTGTATGACCTATGAACCTATTCTTCATGGTTATGCTTTTCACAGCCTCTGAACCACTCCTCTGGTTGATCTTTTTCTTACCCTCAAGGTTCAGATTTGTCAATCTACCAAAGACTCTAAAAATCAAAATCATTAATCAAATTTTGGGAAGACGATCACTTTTGGATGAATTCCATAAAGGGTTTCCCTTAGGACAGCTTTGCAGAAAGAAAGAAATCGACTAAAGCGAAAATCTGATCTATGTTTAGTCTAGTTCTAGGACTAGTCAACTAGCATGTCCTTTGTGGAGAAATTAAAATTGATCTGTGACGAGGGAGGAAATTTGAAATCTTTGGATCTAATATCTTTGGAAAAAAAACCCAAATTGATCTGTGAGGTAGAATGAAATTTGAAATCTTTGGATTTAATATCTTTGGAAATATTCTTCTCATTCACCTATTGATAAAAAGACAACTCAGAAAGGAAGAATCCAAGACAAAACATCTGACATTTTGATAAAAAAATTATGATTTCAAGGGGAAAATGAAATTAATGCCCTAATAACTGGGCTCTTTATCTTAAATCTTCAGAATGGGTCCTAAATGAAAAATAAAATATTGTGATCAAAATACAAGTAATTGACTAAAGATGTCATGAACCTCTTAATCTTCTGCCGTGTGATTGGGTCTTGACTTCTGAATGAGTTATAATATCCCAGAATTCGTCTTAAGAAATATTTAAGAATTATGAATTAGGGAGTTTGGACATTCAAAATCATTAAAATATGCTCCACCAGATATAGTAATTCTCCAAGAAGAAGCTTGAGGTGAGCATAAAATCAAAAATTGGTGTTTGAATTCAAAATCATTAAAGTGTGCCCTACCAAAAAAAGAAAAAAAAAGAAAAAAAGAAAGAAGGTTTCTAAAAAGAAGCTTGAGGTGGGCACAAAATCAAAATTGGTGTCTCAATTCAAACATTCAAAATCTTTAACATGCTCCACCAGATATAGTAATTCTCTGAGAAGAAGCTTGAGGTGAGCATAAAATTAAAAATTGGTGTCCAAATTCTCGCCTAATTGATAAATCTTGAAAAACGTCTTAAGGAAATTCTTCTGATATTATATTCAGGAAAGAATTAAGTGATCTCATCTTTTGGTTGACTATTAATTGGTTTAGACATATCTTTAGAAGATAAAAGATATTTTGATCACATAATGAAAATTTTGAAAAAAAAAAATACTAAGGCCCAGGAAGAAAGAACTAAGGTAAATGGCTTTGTTATTGGAGATTAATGGAAATTGTACTCTGAAGTCATAATTTTCCAAAGATCTAAGCCCAATCCCAATTTGGAAGTGTCAAAGTGATTTT
The DNA here is from genome assembly GCA_022702705.1 of Papilionanthe hookeriana x Papilionanthe teres. Lineage (NCBI taxonomy): Eukaryota > Viridiplantae > Streptophyta > Magnoliopsida > Asparagales > Orchidaceae > Papilionanthe > Papilionanthe hookeriana x Papilionanthe teres. The sequence continues at coordinate 104,947,338 of CM040424.1, read as the reverse complement.
TGAAAGACAATCGGAATGATCTTTATATAATTGGTGATTAATGGAAACTACATAAACCTACATGAATGACATCATTTGCTCTAATAAACGGACCCTAAGTTGTGCTTCCACTTGAAGTGCAATGATCTTACCTATAAATGACATCAGCAGACAAAAAAATGAAATTACAACTCGGAGAACTTGGAAGCTTGGAAGACTAGTAAGCATTGTATGGGCCCATGATAAATTGGTTCACCCTAGGACACTCAGATCAGGGATTTGGATTTAGTACTTCAAACACCTATCCTCATGGGAGGGCCCATATGCTTGTTAAGAAGACACATTTGGGGAAATCACGTCGGTTGACAGACCACCAAGAAGACACAATACACCCAATCAATGGGTAGTATTTGAAAAAAGATGCGACATAGACAAAAATGAATGACTTGATTTGAAAACTGGGAAACAAACAACCAATACCGACAAATCGAAATTGACATTTCTAAGAGATAGTGTAAGACCTCCTTAAATGGAAGATGACATCTACTCTCTTTCTCACTATTGGATATAAGACCATCATGACATTGGCTTTCCTTTAGCAATCTTTTTTTGGATAGGATATATGTCTCATACGCATTCCTATTCCAAAATTGACATTTTGACATTGACATTTCTAAGAAGTAGTATAAGACCTCCTTAAATGGAATATGACATCTACTCTCTTTCTCGCTATTGGATATAAGGCCAACATACATCGGCTTTCCTTTAGCAACCTTTCTTTGGATAGGATATAAGTCTCATACACATTCCTATTCCAAAATCGACATTTTGACATTGACATTTCTAAGAGATAGTGTAAGACCTCCTTAAATGGAAGATGACATCTACTCTCTTTCTTGCTATTGGATATAAGACCATCGGAGATCGCCTTTCCTTTAGCAACCTTTCTTTGGATGGGATATAAGTCTCATACACATTCCTATTCCAAAATCGACATTTTCACATTGACATTTCTAAGAGATAGTGTAAGACCTCCTTAAATGGAAGATGGCCTCTACTCTCTTTCTCGCTATTGGATATAAGACCAACGTACTTCGCCTTTCCTTTAGCAACATTTCTTTAGATATGATATAAGTCTTATATGCATTCCTATTCCAAAACCAACATATCCACATTGACATTTCTAAGAGATAGTGTAAGACCTCCTTAAATGGAAGATGACATCTACTCCCTTTCTCGCTATTGGATGTAAGACCATCAGACATTGGCTTTCCTTTAGCAACCTTTCTTTAGATAGGATATAAGTCTCAAACGCATTCCTATTCCAACATCGACGTTTTAATATTGACATTTCTAAGAAGTAGTATAAGACCTCCTCAAATGGAATATGGCATCTACTCTCTATCTCGCTATTGGATATAAGACCATCATGACATTGGCTTTCCTTTAACAATATTTTTTTGGATAGGATATAAGTCTCATACGCATTCCTATTCCAAAATCGACATTTTGACATTGACCTTTCTAAGAGATAGTGTAAGGCCTCCTTAAATAGAAGATGGCATCTACTCTCTTTCTCGCTATTGGATGTAGGACCATCATGACATTGACTTTCCTTTAGCAATCTTTCTTTGGATAGGATATAAGCCTCATACGCATTCCTATTCCAAAATCGACATTTCGACATTGACATTTCTAAGAGATAGTGTAAGGCCTCCTTAAATGGAAGATGGCATCTACTCTCTTTCTCGCTATTGGATGTAAGACCATCATGACATTGGCTTTCCTTTAGCAATCTTTCTTCGGATAGGATATAAGCCTCATACACATTCCTATTCCAAAATTGACATTTTGACATTGACCTCTCTAAGAGATAGTGTAAGGCCTCCTTAAATGGAAGATGACATCTACTCTCTTTCTCTCTATTGGATGTAAGACCATAATGACATTGGCTTTCCTTTAGCAATCTTTCTTTGGATAGGATATAAGCCTCATACGCATTCCTATTCCAAAATCGACATTTTGACATTGACCTTTATAAGAGATAGTGTAAGGCCTCCTTAAATGGAAGATGACATCTACTCTCTTTCTCGCCATTGGATGTAAGACCATCATGACATTGGCTTTCCTTTAGCAACGTTTCTTTGGATATGATATAAGTCTCATATGCATTCCTATTCCAAAATCGACATTTTGACATTGACCTTTCTAAGAGATAGTATAAGACCTCCTTAAATGGAAAATGACATCTATTCTTCTTTTTTCTCGCTATTGGATATAAGACCATAATGACATTGGCTTTCCTTTAGCAATCTTTCTTTGGATATGATATAAGTCTCATATGCATTCCTATTCCAAAATTGACGTTTTGACATTGATACCTTTTTTTAGAGAAAATTGAATATGACATTTGTTCTCTTTCCTCAATTGTCTACAATACATCGATAGTTCTAAAAATGCCAAAATAAAGATTTTGAATTAAAAATGATAAAAAAAAACTTGTGATGAACAACTTCTTTTGATTTGTAAAGGTCAAATCCCTAGTGGATTCACTATTCGTTCTAAATTTACCACTTTATTTATAATGGATATAAATCCCTTCATGACACGGAAATATGGCATTCCATTAGCTATATTTTTGAGATAGGATGTAAGTCGCATAGCATTCCTTCTCAAAGTCAACATTTGACATTTGAAGAGATAGTATGACATATACTTTCTCTCCAGCAATGGATATAAGTCCCTTTCTGACACAGAAATATGGCATTCCATTAGCTATAATTTTGAGATTGGGTGTAAGTCGCATAGCATTCCTTCTCAAAGTCAACATTTGACATTTGAAAAGATAGTACGACATATACTTTCTCTCCAGCAATGGATATAAGTCCCATTCTGACACGGAAATATGACATTCCATTAGCTATAATTTTGAGATAGGATGTAAGTCGCATAGCATTCCTTCTCAAAGTCAACATTTGAAGAGATAGTACGACATATAATTTCTCTCCAACATGGGATATAAGCCATTTCCTGACACGGAATATGGCATTCCTCTGACTTGACACCGACATTTGACGTTCCCGAGAAATGGAATTTGACATCCATTTTCTCTTCCCAATTATCGGATGTAAGTCCTTTCCTGACACGGAAGTTATGGCATTCCTATAACTCGACATTGACATTTGACATTTTTGAGAAAGGGAATATGACATCCATTTTCTCTCCCGGTAATTCCTTTTCAGACACGAGAAGAATATTCCTTCTAAGAACCGACAAACAAGACATCTGACATCCTCTAGGAGCTGTATGATACCCACTCTTTTCCTGATTGTTATGAGACATCCCTTAGATCATTTCGTTCAACGCCAATATGTGCAAAATACTTATATAGTATTCTACACATATTGGGGGCCCTTTTGTTGACCTCATTTTTATAATGAGTCAATACCTTTTGACCTAAAAAGTCAACATTGGTCAAAATGGTCAAACCAGACTCAATGACCAATCCTGTTGACCCCATAGGTCACCTTTTTGACCTCAAAAGTCAACTTTGGTCAAAATGGTCAAACCAGACCCAATGACCAACCCTGTTGACCCCATAGGTCACCCATTTGATCTAAAAAGTAAACTTTGGTCAAAATGGTCAAACCAGATCCAATGACCAATCCTGTTGACCCCATAAGTCAACCTTTTGACCTAAAAAGTCAACTTTGGTCAAAATGGTCAAACCAGACCCAATGACCAATCCTGTTGACCCCATAGGTCAACCTTTTGACCTAAAAAGTCAACTTTGGTCAAAATGGTCAAACCAGACCCAATGACCAACCCTGTTGACCCCATATGTCACCCTTTTGACCTAAAAAGTCAACTTTGGTCAAAATGGTCAAACCAGACCCAATGACCAACCTTGTTGACCCCATAGGTCACCCTTTTGACCTAAAAAGTCAACTTTGGTCAAAATGACCAAACTAGACCCAATGACCAAACCTGTTGACCCCATAGGTCAACCTTTTGACCCAATGACATGTCTAAAACCCCACAATGATAAAATCACAAATATTGTGATCAAATCAACCATGACGAAAGTTGAAAAAGGTCACATTGGACATCTTGAAATTAAATTGATCAATTTAGGCTGACTTGGGTCAACCTAAATCAAAATTGGTCAACACTTATCTATTTTAATCAAAATATGTAAAAAATGAAATAAAAAACAAAAAAATTAATCAAATAAATAATTTCAAAATTATTTTGATTAATTAAATTAATTAATGATTTGACTTTCAGTATTTTAATTAAATGACATAATTAAATAAAATGAAAATTAAATTAAAATCATAAAATAACAAAATTAAATAAAAATGATAAAATTAATCAATTAATTAACTTGAAATTATTTTCAATTAATAAATTGATTAATGAAATAATTTCCAACAATTTTTAATAACATAATTAATTAAAATGGAAATGATACATGGCCTTCCCATAATCAATTAAAGTTAAAACTAAATTAAACCCATCATAAGACATAATTAACACATGACAAAACTTATCTTAAATTATGGCTAACCATGGGTTAACTCCCATCATGGTGAATAAAATGAGGTGGCTCTTTCTCGTTCATTCTAAGCCATGACTCACCTATACTCAACAATGAGGTGGTCGACCAACACTAAGGCATATTTTCCACCTCCTAAACTAACTAATGGGAAGGGAACAAAGCTTAAACTCCACTCCTCACCATGGTTAAATGAAATCATGAGGGGGAAACATATGTGTCACCATTTTCCATAGCTAATGGGTGACTTGTAAGCTCATGAGGAAGAGAAATAACAGCTCATTTCAAAGAGCTAAACCACCTCATGCATGATCCAATGGAAAGGTGTCAAAACAATGAGCTCATGATGGATAACTTTGGAGAGACAACCATAGTTATCCCCTCAGCCGAAATTTTATCTTCAATTCATTAATAGGGAAGATAACAACTCCCCTAGTACAGCCTAAGCCAAGCCATGGCCTCCCTATGGCTATAAATAAGGCCATACCCGAGCCTTACTAAGAAAAAAAAATTTAGTGAAACCTATAGGCTGCTCAAATCTTCTGGCTCCCAACACAAAAACTCTTCCCAAGAGTCTTAGCAATCTATTTTTGATCAAACCCAAGCCATAGATTGAGCCCAATAGAGCCAATTTGATCAAAATTCAAAAACAGCCCAAACCAGCCACCTTCTTAAAATTCTCCTCTGAGGCCGACTTTTGAACCAAATTGGTGCAGCAACAATCTTCCTCTGGAGTCTTAGAAGACAACTACAAGGTCTGATTAAGCTTGATTTACTTGTGGCAAAGGTATGAAATTAATTTTCTTAAAATAATTCATATTTTTGAAATATCATGTGTTATACTAGCCCAGAAATGTTGCATCACCGTATGGATATAATCTACATGTTTAGATGATTCCATAGGTTCAAAAATCACTCAATTTCATCAAGAAATGAGTGAGATATTAACATTTGAAGTTTAACGGTTATGAATTTTTCTGGAATTAAAATGGATTTATCACCGCCGTCCGTTCCCGTGTTTTGGAACGGACGACGCTGATCAAACTGCGCGGTGTCCGCTGTTCGGCCTCCCACAGCAGATTTTCCAGCTCTTCGACAGATACGAGGACACGCGTTGGCGTGGGATCACTTTGGCGGCGGGAATTTGGTTAAAAATCTTTTTTAACCTTAAAACAATCGAAAATTCATAACTTTTTAAATATAAATCACAAAAATATAACAAAAATACCTCTGGAAAGAGCAAAATGAGAAGAAAATTATGAAATAAAAATCATAATATTATTCCCATTATTTAATTTTTAAATAATTAAATACTCTCTAGAGTATTTTAATTATTAAAAATTATTTATAAATAAAAAAAATATGAAACTTTGAGGCATTTATCTTTATGCTCTTAGGAATGTTTCATGATTTTTCCAAGGACAGAAAACATGTCTAGGACACTTTTTTCTAATTTTTAAGTCATTTTGTAATTATTTCAAATAAATAATTATAAAAAAATGAAAATTAAGAAAAATAAAATAAAAATGGTTAGAAATGTTAGGGCAACAGAGAATAACCCTAAGAAAATCATTTCTATGTCATAAAAATAATTTTGAATAATATGTTAAAATTTAGGACTAAAATTGTTTATTAATTAAATAATTTTAATCCTAAAAATCACCTTTTCATAAACTTAGCTTATTTCCTTCAAAAATATAAGTTTGAAATGAATCTAGTCTATGTTAGGCTAATGACAAATAATGAATTAAGTCTAAAATGACAAAATTAGACTTAATTAGGTTTAAAACATCATTTAAACCTGTTAAACCTTAAGTTTAATCAATTAAATCTAAAATGACAAAATTAGACTTAATTAGGTTTAAAACTTCATTTAAACCTATTAAACCTTAAGCTTAATCAATTAAGTCTAAAATGACAAAATTAGACTTAATTAGGTTTAAAACATCATTTAAACCTATTAAACCTTAAGCTTAATCAATTAAGTCTAAAATTACAAAATTAGACTTAATTAGGTTTAAAACATCATTTAAACTTATTAAACCTTAAGCTTAATCAATTAAGTCTAAAATGACAAAATTAGACTTAATTAGGTTTAAAACATCATTTAAACCTATTAAACCTTAAGCATAATCAATTAAGTTTAAAATGACAAAATTAGACTTAATTAGATTTAAAACATCATTTAAACCTATTAAACCTTAAGCTTAATCAATTAAGTCTAAAATGACGAACTTAGACTTAATTAGGTTTAAAACATCATTTAAACCTATTTAATTAAGTCTAAAATGACAAACTTAGACTTAATTAGGTTCAAAACGTCATTTAAACCTATTTAACTAAATTTAAACCTTAAGCTTAATTAATTAAGTCTAAAATGACAAAATTAGACTTAATTAGGTTTAAAACATCTTTTAAAATTAAAGTTAAACCTTTATTACATTAAATTTAATCAAACATAAACCCTTATTAGGTCTAACCCATTAGACCTAATTAAACTATTAAGTCTTAACTAAATTAGACTTAATCAAACCTAAACCCTAATTATGTCTAACCCATTAGACCTAATTAAATCAATTAAACCTTACCTCAATTAGGTTTAATTAACCTTAAACAATTAGACTTAACCCATATTAAGTCTAATTAATCAATTAACCTTAAACAATTAGACTTAACCCATATTAAGTCTAATTAAATCAATTAAACCTTACCTAAATTAGGTTTAATTAACCTTAAACAAATTAGACTTAACCCATATTAAGTCTAACAATTAGACGTAACCCATATTAAGTCTAATTAAATCAGTTAAACCTTACCTAAATTAGGTTTAATTAACCTTAAACAATTAGACTTAACCCATATTAAGTCTAATTAAATCAATTAAACCTTACATAAATTAGGTTTAATTAACCTTAAACAATTAGACTTAACCCATATTAAGTCTAATTAAATCAATTAAACCTTACCTAAATTAGGTTTAATTAACCTTAAACAATTAGACTTAACCCATAATAAGTCTAATTAAATCAATTAAACCTTACCTAAATTAGGTTTAATTAACCATAAACAAATTAGACTTAACCCATATTAAGTCTAATTAATCAATTAAACCTTACCTAAATTAGGTTTAATTAACCTTAAACAATTAGACTTAACCCATATTAAGTTTAATTAATCAATTAAATCTTACCTAAATTAGGTTTAATTAACCTTAAACAAGTCTAATTAAGTCATTAAACCTTACCTAAATTAGGTTTAATTAACCTTAAACAACCAAACTTAACCCATATTAAATCTAATATATCCTGAATACAACCTAACTTGAACTCAAGTTAACCTAAACCTTAGGTTCAACTTACATTGAATCTAACATAACCTAAACCTAACTTAAGTCTAACCTACATTAGACTTAAGTCAAACCAAACTTAGGTTCAACCCGACATGAACCTAAGTCAAACATAAACCTAACTTAAGTCTGACCTACATTAGACTTAAGTCAAACCAAACTTAGGTTCAACCTGACATGAATCTAAGTCTAACCTAAACCCAACTTAAGTCTAACCAATATTAGACTTAAGTCAAATCATACTTAGGTTTAACATAACATGAACTTAAGTCTAACCTAAACCAAACTTATGTTCAATTCACATTATACTTAAGTCCAAACCTAAACCTTAGGTTCAACTTAACTTGAATTTAAACCAAAACCTAACTTGAGTTCAACTCATATTGAACTTAAGTTAAAATCTAAACCTTAGGTTCAACTGACAATGAACCTAACTCCACTCAACTCGACATAAACCTTAGGTTCAAATGACAACTAACTCAATTCAACTTGACATAAATCTTAGGTTCAATTGACAATGAACCTAACCTAACTCAAATCGACATAAAACTCAAAACTAAACTCAAATCGACATAAAACTCAAAACCAAACCCAAATCGACATAAATCCCATAACTAAAATCAAATAAAGATCAAAACCTGAAACCAAATTTAAACAGACAAAAGTCGACATAAACCTTAGGTTCAACCCAAATTAAACCTAAATCGACATAAACTTTAGGTTCAACCTAAATTGAACCTAAATTGACAGAAACCTTAGGTTCAACTCAAATTAAACCTAAATCAATATAAACTATAGGTTCAACCCAAATTGAACCTAAATCGACATAAATTTTAGGTTCAACCCAATTGAACTTAAATCGACATAAATCTTAGGTTCAACCCAAATTGAATTTAAATTGACAAAATTGAATCTAAATCAACATAAGCCTTAGGATAGACAAAATTGAACTCAAATCAACATAAATTTGACCTTCCAAACAATTAATCGACATAAATTTGACATTTCAAACCAAAATCGACAAAACCGATATAAAATCGACATTTTAAACCAAAATCAACACAACTGACATAAAATCGACATTCTAAATCAAAATCGATATAATCGACATAAATTTGACATTTCAAACATAAATCAACATAACCGACATAAATTCGACATTTCAAACATAAATCGACATAATCAACTTAATACCGACATTTCAAACATAACTCAACATAACTGACATAAATCTGATTATTTGAACAAAAATCGACATAACCGACATAAATTCGACATTCCAAACAAAACTCAACAAATTCGACATAAATCCGACATTTCAAACGAAACTCAACATTAATCAACATTCCAAACATAATCAAACATAATTTGACATTAATTAACATTTCAAACATAATTTGACATTAACTGACATTTCAAATTAAATTAAAACACTGACATTAACCGACGTTAATTGACATTTCAAATGAAATTCGACAAACACCGATATTAACCGACTTTAATTGTCATTTCAAATCAAATTAAACAAACACTGAAATTAACCAACGTTAATTGACATTTCAAACTAAATTCGATAAACACCGACATTAACAAACTTTAATCAACATTTAAAACCAAATTCAACAAACACCGACATTAAATGACATTAATCGACATTTCAAACCAAACTCAATAGAACTCAACATAAATTGATATAATTCGACATAAATCGACATAATCGAACTTAACATGACATGAACTGACATAGTTCTTAAATTTAACTTAACATACGACATCATAATTCTTATGTTCGACCCACATCGAATTTAAATCGACATAAAATTAAACTCACTTGACATAAAACCCAAAATCAAATACAAATTGACAAAAATAATCCAAAATCCAACTTAAATCGACATAAATCTAAATCGACATCTCAACAACATTTGGACATACGACAACTTTGGATCAACAGGCACTTTAACCAGGTAATCTAAATATCTTGATATGACATTATTTCTAACTTTGTTTTCCTTGCAGGATGAAGACATGAACTTTCTTTTAGATTTTCTTTGCATATTATAGGGTGTGCTAACTCTGTTTTGCAGGACGTCGACGACGGAACATTGACGACAAAACTAGGACTTTTAGGATAGCCACAAAACCTAAACTTTCTACAAACAACAAAACAAAAATGACATGAAAATAAAGACAACTGGACTATTAGGTCAGCCACGAAATCAGAAATAAAACGACAAAATCATTAACATTGACATCGACATAACATCAACATACAACGACATTTCTATACCATAACAAAATGATGACATGACACTAAACCAAAATAAATGCATGACAAAATGACATGCCAAAATAAAATTGAGTTGGCCACAAAACTAAAACTTAAAACAAAAGGAAATCATAAATAAAATAACAAAAATAAATAAATAATGATATCTTCTTGACATCATAGAAGGTATCTCATGACATAATAACGACATCTTCTTCTTGGAGATAAAATATCTCATGACAAATCGAGATATTAATCATGACATTTTATGACATTACGACATCACATTAAGATATGACATAAAATGACATGACACTATGATTCACATTAAGACATGACATAAAATGACATGACATTGCGACATCACATGACATTACATACAATAATTTGACACCCATATTAAGACACCCTGACATGACACCCGACATGACATACAAAATGACAAAATGACAAATATTCAACATAAACAAAATATTCTGGTAGTATCGATTCTTTAGAAACGTACAGTCACAACAACACTTACACTTTTTCAAGGACAAATGTTAACATTAATCGGGAGTTTTCCTAGGCAGTATTATTGCTCAGGATGTAATTAACTATAGGAGCTTGCTTCTATAGGAGATTAAAGAACTCAGGATAGGTATTTCACCTACTAGACCTCTTTGGTTACCCAAGATCTTCATATGATTTTCTCATATAAAAAACTTCAGTAATTACACAATCTGAAGACTTGTTCTATGAGATTATCATTTAACCTTATTTTCTCTCAATCTCTATCATAACTAATCCTTCTAAAAATTCTCCAAAGACTTTTGACAATAAGTCTAGGTAGGATAAGAATTAGGTCGATAGATAGAGAAAAAGAGTGGCGACTCCTTGACATTAACATGATACATGAATTGATAGCGATGTAAGTCGAACGATAAAACATATTTTCATCGCCATCACATCCTCTTCATGAATTCGGAGTAGTTGTTCTGTCTTTCTCCTTGTTTTGATGTTTGTGAAATGATTATATGAATTAGTGTATTAAACCTAAAATAAAGAGGTTGTGATGATACTATACCTAAACTTACTTTACTATACGAATTGGCCATTTGTATTGTTAAAATCTGTGAAGAATTCTTAAGATCTGACTATGGGCTAAGTATTCTTAACTAGTATGTATCACATTTCTCTGTGAAAGGTAGACGGGTAAATCCTTGAAAGGAGAAGTGAAAGTAAATAGGGAAATAATATTAATCGGGCGTAGAATTGGAGATTTTAGAGTGATAGGTTAAAATCCTCAATTCAGTCCTATAGTTTGGGTGCTGATGTGTAGATGGTTAGCCTTCAGGTGAGGGGAACGTGGGAGCTCCGAAGTGAGAGCCGGTATCCTCCTAACCTAGCCGCAGATTCAGTAACCAAGCATAGGATTAGTCATTGTTCTTTATGCCTGGACCAAAGGGTAAAGAATAGGTATGCTCCTATTTGGCACAACACATATAAAACTAATTCTAATTATTGCTTCACTTAAATATCTTAATAAAGGAGAAAGATTCTTGATATTATATATTTGAACTTAACTTTAGTAGTAGTAGTAAATTGTTAGTAAAACTAGTTTAGATATAAATTTCATATTATTATCAATTGCGTATTAGTGACATATATGCAATTTCGATCTAGTTGTGATTCTGAATTGGTTTATATAATCCTAGTCCATAGGCTTTAATATATTTCCTTGTGGGATCGATAACCAGGACTCCACTAGAGCCCTGTATTACTTGAGCGATACATATATTTGCGTTAAAAGTAACTCTGCGATCAAAAGATTGTAATATTTAATTGTTACTCAAATTAAAATTACGCTACAAGTCAAGTTTTTGGCACTGTTTCTGAGGATTTATATCTTTTAGTAGTGGTGTCAAATTCTTATATTTTTAAGTATATTTAAAATCACGGATCAGTTCTTCAGGCTGGTATGGAGTATACTCAGGGTAAGTAGGAAATACAACACTAGTGTCTCCCCTGAAAAATCACATCTGTGCGTCATAATAAGCTATCTCATATTCTCTCCACCGCACTTGATAATCATCATTTATCTTGTTCCTTGCTTCTAGTCCCTCTAATATGGTGTTCAACCTTTCCAACTGATCCATAACATCATGCAGAGAAGGCTCCCTAGATGTAGATGGTTTATCATGACTAGAATAAGGCTCATTAGCTTTCTTACTCCACTTCCAACTTACATGGGCTTCATATGTTTTTAAAGTTAGCTTACTAATGGGCTTCAGGGGTTGGATCACTTCATCATTATCTTCAACTACAACTCCTGACTGAATACATAAAGCATGAATCCTGGGTGTCCTAGTCCACCTATAGTCTCTCCTTTTGAATTTTTCAAAATACTTTTATGAATAATAGCCCTAATATTTATATTCTTCATGCTCTGAATACAATAATTCAGAATAGCTCTATCAACAATGACTTCACTGTGATGGTTGGTAGGTAAAAGTCTTGCAGAAATAAAATAATGCCAGGCTTTCGAAATAGGATTAAAAGTAGAAAGGGGGAAATTGACTTTCATTCTCTGTTTAACCTTCCATTCCCCTTATCTGTCAGTCAAAAACTTTATAATCTCATCCTATGCTTCATTCGTAATAGACAAATTTTCATATTCACAATGGTAGGGTGCTCTCAACTGATAAAATGCTTTTATACAGGCAGGGGTGAATTCAACCATTTGGCCTCTAACTAGAATATATTCACTCTCAGAATAGAAAAGATTAGCATAAAATTCCCTGACAATACCTAGCATTGCTTCAGCAGTAAAACAACAAAAAGTTTCTCTTTGACGATTCATAATCAGTTCTTCAACCACACCTCCAGGATTTTCAAAGGCTCTCTCTTGAATACACTTCTTATTGCTACGAAATGTATTTATAGCAGGAATAAGCCTTGAAATTCACAAATTTGCTTTCATCAAACTCAAATTTCCACTTTCCCTTTGAAATTTTTGTAGCCATTTGTCTAAAAATACCAAATTTATCCAAATCAATTTTAAAATTGCAATGTAATGGACTCCAAGATAAATTTAAAAAGATAGGAACTCAAAATCCATGAAAAATCTCCAAGTTTCTCCAAAAACCTCAAAATTTGAAATTTCCGTAATGTAGGAGATTTTCGCGGTCAAAATAAAAAAATTTTAGGTTAAAGTGTAGCTCTTATCATGAGAAGATGAAATATGAACTTTTCTGGCCTCAAAATCACTTCAAATCCAAATGCTAGCGAGCCCAAGGTGCAAAAATCGGCCTTGGCTAGAGGTAGAAGATGATTATTTGGGCAAAAATGGCGGGTCTCAACGTTAAATCGCAAAAATTTCGAGTTTCAGGCCTTTTTCTTGGTCGAACGCTGTCCGACGCTAGCGGTAGCACCGTTCGGCTCATTTTTTTGCTATAATGGCCAAACTCTCTGTCTTTCAGCACGGTCCGTGCCGGTGACAACGATGTTCGGTGCCAGTTCAAAAACTGGGCTTCTGACATTCTTTTGCAATTTCGATCTTTTCAAGCTTGCTTCGACGTCTAATTAGTCTAATTAAGCATTAAATAATATTCTAAAGCCATGTCAAATGATATTTTTTAACACAAACAACACAAAACATCACTTTCATATATAAAATCCATGTGTCAGACACATACACATAACACTAAACATTACACATCATCAAGCCATATAATTCTAAAATTCAGCGTCGCACATAACCATAACACAATAACGTTGAAAACTAAACAAGAAAGCATGTCCAAATATAAAATCCAAAAAAAGTAAAGAAAGCAATCAGATACACAAACACAGAAATACAATAATGAAGTTTTCATTCTTCCTTAGAACTATCATCAACTCTAAGATCTCCAAGTGATTGAGCGTGAACGAAAAGATTGTAGAATGGACGAAACAGTTCTTCAGTGGAATCCTCATCAATCCAACCTTTCCTTTTCATCAATCCCGTCAAACTTCCTTCAAGATATCTAGAATGATCAAAGTGCTCCTTCATTCTCCAATCCAGATGATCAAAGAAATCAGATAGATTGTTGATTGCATTCATCGGGTGTGGCACTTCCTTCTCCAATTTCTTAATTTTTTTCAAGATAATCTGTGAACTTTCAGGAAAGTAAGGAGGAATAGGTGTTGACCTCTGAGATGGTTGATCTTCAATAATGCTCATGTCATTCATATCACCAACTGCCTGGTTACTATATGCATCTGTTGGGTCTATAGGCTTCCAAGGTAGAAGTACTCTTTCCCAGTTCTCATATAGCACTTATGATTGAGTGCAGAGGAGAAATATGGTGGAAGAATTTCCAAGCCCATACCTAGATCCATGAATGATCAATCACAAAACAGATTTAAAAAATTTTGAACCAACAGCAATAGGCATCCCCATTTGAATACATTAGTTCAAAATATCGCACTCCTTAATTACTTTACTGATTTTCATAGTTGGGAGCAATTTTGCACATATGAAGTAATGTAAGTGCTTCGATGTAGGATTTAACAGTGTGGTCGAGAAACTTACATACCTGCTATCTCTTATCTCCCATTCATCACTTTTACCCGTCAGATATCTGTATATATCATTCATATTGTCGTTCGTCGGGGAAAAATTTGAATAGTGGCAGATTGGCACATTCTCAATCATGTAAAAATCATTAATCTTTGCAGGAGTAAATGTTACGAACCTACCTCACACATAGATTTATCCTTGGTTGATTCCATGAAGATTTGCATAAAACTCTTTTACAACCGGGACAACTACGGCGATAGTAGTGTAACACAACACTTCCCAATGTCTCTGAACAATAATTTCATCAATTGTAGACGTAGGAGAATTCGTACCTCGATTTACAAAGCCTTATTCCTTAATCAATCTCATTTTCGAGATATTTTTGTTGAATAAACGTTGCGCTTCGAAACTGACGAACTTTCTACTGTTGAAAAATTGAAATCGTGAAGTTTCTATCGAGTCAGAATCCATTTGGGCAAGAATTGGGATCTTCCTCTTTGTTCCTTTGGTAGTTCGTGCGTCTAGGGGTGGTTTTTGGGAGTTATAATAGAGGATTTACCACCAAAACTCAAATTTAAAGATGAGAAACAATTTTCTGACTAGCAGCGCTGTCTGATGCTACTTTTTTAATTTGCAAAAATTAATGAACTCAGATTTAGATTTATATATTGATTTAAATGATAATGAGTCTCACAATTAATACAAATATACGTATCACTTAAGTAATACAGGGCTCTAGTAGAGTCCTTGAATATCGATCCCACTGGGAGGCTTTACTTTTATGGCGTAGTACAAATATCTCTTATCGAATCACAACACAATTGCAAGTGGTTTAATTCTTGAAGTAAAGACAAATAGGTTTAGTTACTATATCTACCAAAGCACGTTCTAAACTCTAGCAAGTTAAACTAACGCAAGACTAAATTTATAACAAAGTTTAGTTGCAAGAAAGAGTCTTCCTCCTTTCCATTCATAATGTGATGATTATTGTGACACAGATCAGTGATGCAAATGTATTGTGCCAAATAGGAGCATTCTTCTTCATTGCCCATATTTTAGCTTACAAAGAACATTGGCTAATCCTAAGTTTAGTCCCTAAATCTGTGGTTAGGCTAGGATGATACTGGCTCTCACTCCAGAGCTCCCACTTCCCTTCACCTGAAGGCTAACTCTCGCTTCAATTTCTAAACATTAGGACCGAATTGAGGATTTCAGCCTGTCACTCTGCAATCTCCAATTCTACGCCCATTAAAGTATATCTCCCTATTTATTTGCACTCAAATCCCATGAACTTCACCATTCATGGAATTTGAATTTGACCTTCACTTTTATTGTGGAACTCATAATCCTTTCGGAAAATATGTTTCCCAACAAGTTTTAATAATTCAATTGGTCAGATCAAAAAGTAAATTAAGTCCGAAGTGAAAAGGTCATCACAAATTCTCCATAATAAATCGACACATCATTTCCATATCACAACATCAACACATCATATGAAAAGGAGAAAGACAAAGAAATCTACTCAAGACTCATGAGAAAAAGATGACAAAACATGGATTTTATATATAAAAACAATGTCATACAAACATAGTAAAGTAAATGCAACTTATCTCCAACTCTTCCCCAAGCGAATCCAAAGGAATTTCTTTGACTCCTCTTCTTTCTTCAAAACAACACACAATTCTCTCTTTAGATAAGTAAGGAAGAAGAAATCTCTCACTTTCCATCCCCTCTCACACTCCTTAGAAGAGAAACACAAAACCTAGATTTCCTAAACAAAATGGAAAGACACTCTCTCTAAATTCTAAACTCTTCTCTCTTCTTCTCCCCCCTCTTCTCTAAACTTAGCTCCAAAAGTATTTAAATTTGGCCAAAACTAAATTCCCAAGAGTTTCCTCAAGCAAACTTCAAAATCCGGCCAAATACACTGAATCTAGTTGAAAATCGGAATAGGGCGTGGTCCAGCGCTGGATTGGGCGCTGTTCAGCGCATTATTCCGCCAATACGGTCGCAACTCTCTGTAAAATAGTGCGGTCCGGTGTTGGTGACAGTGTCGTTTAACGCTTGTTCAATAAAATGCACTTTGTCCCTTTTTTCTCCAAGTTTGCTTCTTTTCGCTTCCTTATGCTCCAAAAGCCTAAAATCTTGTACCTACATGAAATCATGAAAAGTACATTTCTTTAAAGTGCAATATCATCAAAACATGATGAAATGAGTAGTAAAAAGCTATTAAATTTTCAGTGGATCACCGAGCACCATG
This sequence comes from Papilionanthe hookeriana x Papilionanthe teres, assembly GCA_022702705.1. Classification (NCBI taxonomy): domain Eukaryota; kingdom Viridiplantae; phylum Streptophyta; class Magnoliopsida; order Asparagales; family Orchidaceae; genus Papilionanthe; species Papilionanthe hookeriana x Papilionanthe teres. The sequence continues at coordinate 104,930,383 of CM040424.1, read as the reverse complement.
AATAGATACCAAGCTCGTTACTTAGCCATTGAATCCTCTTTGAAATTTTGAGGCATTTATCTTTATGTTCTTAGGGATGTTTTTCATGATTATTTCCCGAGGACGGAAAACATACCTATTATACCTTTTCTAATTTTCAAAACATTTTCTAATTACTTCAAATAATAATTACAAAATGAAAATTAAGAAAAATAAAATGAAAATGATTAGAAATGTTAGGGTAACGGAAAATGACCACTAGGAAAATAATTTCTAAGTCATAAAAATAATTTCAAAATGATATTTAAAATTCAGGATTAAAATTCATTATTAAATAATAAATTTAATCGTAAAAATCATTCTTTATGACTTAACCTATTTTCTTTAGAATCTAAGTTTGAAATAAATCTAGTTCATGTTAGACTCATGAAAAACTTTACTTCAAGTAAAAAATGATAAATTAGACTTGATAATTTTTAATTAGGTTTAAAGCATCATTTAAACCTATTAAACCTTAAGCAATTAATTAAGTCTAAAATGACAAAATTAGACTTAATTAGGTTTCAAACATCATTTAAACCTATTAAACCATAAGCATAATCAATTAAGTGAAAATGACAAAATTAGACTTAATTGAGTTTAAATCATCATTTAAACCTATTAAACCTTAAGCTTAATTAATTAAGTCGAAAATGACAAAATTAGACTTAATTAGGTTTAAAACATCATTTAAACCTATTAAACCTTAAGCTTAATTAATTAAATCCAAAATGACAAAATTAGATTTAATTAGGTTAAAAACATCATTTAAACCTATTAAACCTTAAGCATAATCGATTAAGTCTAAAATGACAAAATTAGACTTAATTAGGTTTAAAACATCATTTAAACCTAATAAACCTTAAGCATAATCAATTATGTCTAAAATGACAAAATTAGACTTAATTAGGTTCAAAACATCATTTAAAACATCATTTAAACCTATTAAACCTTAGCTTAATTAATTAAGTCAGAAAATGACAAAATTAGACTTTAATTAGGTTTCAAACATCATTAAACCTATTAAACCTTAAGCTTAATTAATTAAGTCATAAAATGACAAAATTAGACTTAATTAGAGTTTAAAACATCATTAAACCTATTAAACCTTAAGCATAATCAATTAAGTCTAAAATGACAAAATTAGACTTAATTAGGTTTAAAACATCATTTAAACCTATTAAACCATAAAGCTTAATCAATTATGTCTAAAATGACAAAATTAGACTTAATTAGGTTCAAAACATCATTTAAAACATCATTTAAACCTATTAAAACTTAAGCTTAATTAATTAAGTCTAAGGCAAAATTAGACTTTAAAGGTAGGTTTCAAACATCATTTAAACCTAAAACCTTAAGCTTAATTAATTAAGTCTAAAATGACAAAATTAGACTTAATTAGGTTTTAAAACATCATTTAAACCTATTAAACCTTAAGCATGTCAATTAAATCTAAAATGACAAATTAGACTTAATTAGGTTTTCATATGTTTCATTCTATTAAACCTTAAACTTAATTAATTAAGTCTAAAATGACAAAATTAGACTTAATTAGGTTTAAAACATCATTTAAACTTTATTAAAACCTTAAGCAAATTAATTAAGTCTAAAATGACAAAATTAGACTTAATTAGGTTTAAAACATCATTTAAACTTTATTAAACCTTACCTAAATTAGGTTTAATTAACCTTAAACAATTAGACAACCCATAATAAGTCTAATTAAATCAATAAACCTTACATAAATTAAGTTTAATTAACCTTAAACAATTAGACTTAACCCTTATTAAGGCTAATTAAATCGATTAAAACCTTACTGAAATTAAGTTTAATTAACCTTAAATAGTGAAACGCTTGTGTAAATTACAATTAAATCAATTAAAACACGAAATTAGGTTTAATTAACCTTAAAACTAATTAAATTAATTAAACCTTACCTAATTTAGATTTAATTAACTTTAAACAAGAGTCTAATTAAGTCGTGCTAAACCTAGAATTAGGTTTAATTAACATAAAACGATTAGACTTAACCCAAAATAAACCAATTAAATCGATTAAACCTTACCTAAATTAAGTTTAATTAACCTTAAATAACAATTACATAACCATATTAAGTCTAATTCAAATCAATTGACATACCTAAATTAGGTTTAACAATGCAACCTTAAATAACTAATTAAATCGAATTAAACCTTACAGGTTAGGTTTAATTAACATAAAATGGCTTTAATTAAGTCGTTAAACCTTACAGAAATTAATTTTAATTAACCTTAAACAATTAAACTTAACCAGTAATGAAATCTAATTAAATCGATTAAACCTTACAGATTAGGTTTAATTAACCTTAAACAATTAGACTTAACCCATAAAGAAATCAATTAAATCGAACAAACCTTGCACAAATTAGGTTTAAGTGTCCTTCATGAAGTCTAATTAAGTCATTAAACCTTACAAATTTAGGTTTAATTAACCTTAAACAATCAGACTCAACCCATATTAAATCTAATATAACTTTGAATACAACTGGCAGACTCGAGTTAACTTTAAACCTTAGGTTGACTTACATTGAATCTAACATAACTGCGCTTAACTGGTAACTACCATTAAACTTAGAGCAAACCAAACTTAGGTTCAACCCGACACATGAACCTAAGTCAAACCTAAATCTGAACTTAGAAATCCCAACCATATCGTGCCAAGTCGAAGTCAGGAAAACAGGATCGACGACATGAACCTAAGTCTAGCCACGACTTAAATCTTAACCGGAGCCTAAGCCCATATTGAACTCGAGAATAGCTTTAATCAACTTAACTTGAACTTAACTTAAAAAACTCTCCGTATGCAAATTAAGTTCAACCCATTATTCAATTTAAGTCGACCTTAAGTCTAGGATTCGGCTGACTTGAACTAACTTAACTTTCAGCTCGAACCTGCTTAAGTTCGACTTTATATTGAACTTAAGTCGACCTTAAATCTACATTCGGCCTGGCAGATTTCAACCCAAAGCTCAAACCTTAACCAGTTCCTTATATTGAACTTAAGTGACCAACAAAGATCTAGGTTCGGCTTTGGCTTCAGACCTAACTTAACAAACTCAAACCTTAACTTAAACCCATATAGAACTTATATTGACATAAAATGCAGGTTGACCTAACTCGAACCTGGCAAAACTCGACCCTTAGCAGTTAAGCCCATATTGAACCCAAGTCGACCTTAAGTCTAGGTTGACACCGACGAACACCTTAACCTAAGCCTACGAAATTTAACAAATGCTTCCATATTGGGCTTAAGTCGAACGGCTGGGTTCGACTGGCATGAACCTAACTCGAGCCTAACTTAAAATCCCAGCCATTAGACTTAAGTTAGTCTCTTAGATTCACGCTTTGACTTGAACTTAAGTGTTCCAAATCCTACATAAACCTTAATTAAGTCTGCCATTAGACTTAATTAAATCATTAAACAATCGACTGGAACTGTCAAATACGACATGATTAAATTTTAAATTCATTAAGACTTAATATTTAAACAAATCTCGATTAAATCAAATTAGACTTGATTAAAACTTAAGCCTTTACCTAAAAGGACTTAGATGGTCTGAAGAAATTTAATTAAATCTGGTATGGGTGGAAGGTAACCTTTAAGTCTATTTAAATAAAGCTTAATACTTAATTAGGTACGTACGAGTTAAACCGAACCTTTTAACTTAAGTTGAAACGGACGTAAACTCGAGTTAATTAGATTAAATAAACATTAAATTTAACTTAGGTTAATGAACGCTTAGACGAGTTAATTCGATCAATATTGAATCTAATTTTCAACAACACAACTTAAGTTAGAATGACCAAACTCGAGATTAATCTAAATCGAACGTAAGTTAGAGACAGGACATGAACTCAGATTTAAGTTTAAACTTAAGTCGAAGACATAAATTCGATATTTCAAACATAAATGGACATAGCAGAGCATAAATTCGACATTTTAGTAACAAATCGACATAACCGACATAAATTAAACATTTCAAACCAAAATCAACTATAACAAACACTAAATTTGACATTTCACACCAAATTAAATAATCATCGACATTAAATGACATTAATAGACATTTGGTGAATTCGACATTAAATGACATTTCGAGCCAAAATCGACATAAATTTGATATTTTAAATAAAAATTCAACATAATCAATGTAATTTGATATTTTGAACAAAATTTGACTTAATTGACATTTCGAACATAAAATCAACATAAGCAGAGCATAAAATTGACATTTCAAATATAAATTTAATGAATATCGATATTAAATGAAATTAATCTGTATTGACAAAATTAAACGATGTCAATATAATTTGACAAAACCGACATCCGAGGACATATTAAATCGAAACATCTACAAAATTAAAGACGATGAACATGACATTATTTTACGACAATCTTTTCTTTAAGGTGAAGACAAAAGTTTCGTTTAAATTTTCTTTGCATGTTATAGGATGTGCCTAACTACATTTTGCAGGACGACGTTGTTCTGAATGAGCAAAAATAAAAACTTTTAGGATAGTCACCAAAACAAAAAGCAAAACAACGACATAAAAAACAAAAACAGAAACTTTTAAGATAACGACATGAAAAATAAAATCAAAACTTTAAAATAATAAATATGTGAAGACATTTTAGGAGTGATAGTGGGTACATCTCTCCTTAAAAATAAAATTTTTAAGCAAATGATTGACATTAATCATAAGTTTTCTTGAACAATTAAAAATTGTTTAAGATGTGATGTATAGAAGCTTGCTTAATAGGAGATCTGAACCCTTGATAGAAATCTCACAGTGTTGTTGAAATTCTAGGATATTCTTCTATAAGGATTGTCTCCGCATCCTTTTCTACTATTAGCCCTAATTTCTCGAATATTTCATAGGATTTATAGGAATAAAATTAGGGGCAATAATGAAGTGCTTAGCTCCTCGATATCGACATTCCACACCAATCTCCTCCCAAATTTATCACTTAACGGGTTTCTACCCCTTAATTCCCTTGGTTTAAATCATCTAATGGAAATTTTAAAATCAGATATTTTACCCTCCCCTTGATTAAACCTAAATATTAGGTAGGAGTTAAAATTCTTTAATTACTGTACCGCTTTTAAGCATGTTCATTTCATAACTCATCAAATTAAGCTGAATGAACTTAAATTTTGTATTTCACTTTACTCACATGTCAATTAAGACATTAAAGGAGAAAATGTGATTTTTCTGAATTTGATTTAATTTATATAATTATTTTAATGAAAAATAGGGATTTTTAATGGAAATTCGACAACATGACCAATGATTTCTATCCTTAGAAAATTATGGAATGTTCCTGTTGACCAGAGGACCACTTGGACCAAATTTGGTGATTTTTTTAATTATATTTTATTTATTATAATTATTTTGAGTTTTGGAATGTTAATTGAATATAAAATAAAATTAAAGTTTGAAAAATAGATTTTATATTTTTCTTAAGTCACATACGATATAAAGGGTTCAGAGAAGCAAATTTATATTTTTTTTTATTTTAATTTAATTTATTAGAATTAATTTGATGAAAAGGTTGAAAAAATCGAATTTTTTAATATTAAAAATTGTCTTAAGATTTTAAAATTCAATATCTTAACCAAGAGACTTGGAAAAAATATTGGGTTTGTTCTTTAGTGATTTAGGAGTTAAAATATAACATTTTTGTGATTTTTATTATTTTTGTGATTTTTATTATTTTTTAATTATTTAAAATATTAAAATAAGGTAGAAAATGAAGATTTTGAAAAATTCCAATTTTAATTTTCTTAGACTCCTCTAATATAAGAGAAGTCCCAAAATCAATTCTGAATTTTTAAAATGTATTTTGGAGTTATGAATTTTTAAAGTTTAATTTTAATCATGTGACTTAATTAATCCATTTAGTGAGGTTAATCATTTCCAATTGATTTCAAATTTTTTATGTGGGACTCCTCGACCCTAAAGATCAGTGAAGAATTGTTTTCGAGTGGTTTTGACGTGGATTACTTAATTAATTAAAATTGATTTTGAGTATTTAGGCCAATTAGCGTTATTTTTAATGAAGTTACTTTCAAAATAAATTTTCCCTGGGGTCCTTTGATCTAAGATGCCCCTTAATTACTACATGATTTATTAATTGATGTACTAATTACGGAATTAAATGCAGCAGACACTTAAACTTGAAAAATCGATAACTTTCTCAGTGATGGCTAGGCATGGAAAAGGTCAAGAGATATTTCCCAGATCCTGCAGAAGCTCTAGCTCTAATAGTCTCATGCCATGGTGAATTGTCTATACAAATGGAGAATTAAAACATTGAAATGAGTAAATAATTAATTAAAAATAAAATACTCATCAAATTAACTCCAATTTTTTTCACATTGTTCTCCTCTATTCACTGAGCAAGGATATTTTTAGTTATTTTGTAGTTTTAACATGCGAAGTTATGGATTTTTCGATTTCTAGATATTTAAATAAATAGAAAATAGCTGTTATCTCCTTATCCACGCGTGATGCGTCGACCTCGGCTACGAATCCCTATGTGTCGCGCTCCCATTCGGCCGCCACAGGTGACGGCCCGCCGTCCCGCTCCGTCTTCCGCACGGACGCGATCTTGCACCGTCCATTTGGAAACATGTGATCAGCCAATGAGTGGTCACCTGTCGTCCTGCGTGGTCGCTGTCATTGACACATCCACACCTAAAACCTAACATTTCAAACGGATTTTTGTGTTCTTATGCTCTATGGATTCTTCTTGAAGAGACGAACACATCCATACGGTTTACATGCTGAAATTGATTCTAATGAAATGAAGAATTCACGAAGCTCGGAGGAGAAGTAGAGTCATACCTTGGCTGCAGTGAAGCTTCAATCAGAGAGTTGTGGCACCTTCGATTACACGAGAAGCTCAAATGAAGTCTCTTTGGCTGCGGGAATTGCACAGGTACTAAAGTGGCCGAGACGATTTCGGACTTTGGTGACGATAGGTAGCTTTGGTGAGGGGCTTTACTAGGGACTTCTTTTATTGATGCTGTGCGAGTGTGGGTGAGTTTAATTTGATTTTGGTGGAGGTTTGAGTTATTCTGGTTTTGGGTGGATTTTATGCGAGAAATTTAATTTATGTTAATGAGGGATTAGAGACGAAGAACTACTGAGGATCAATTGCTGGAGTTGGGGAGAGGTCACGGAGCAATTTTGGCGAGTTTGTTAATACGGTTCATCACCTTGTTTGGACGAGAAGGTGGTGGGTTTAGATAGAGCTGGTGGAGGGCCTCCCGAGGGAAATTTAGGGCTTGGGATCGGCTGCTTTCTATCTGCAAAGGAAGAACAGCCCAATGGAGATCGATTGAGTTGGGACGGTCTGACACGTGAATTTGAATTTTTGAATCCAAATAAAGCTCTCGGCCATGGTGTTTTTCGGCGACCCAGTGTGACGAGTCAGGTCACCATCTTGACTCGGTGAGTCCGGGGGTTGAGTTTTATCTGGCTTGATGGGGTTAGCCATGTGTAAAGAGCTTAGGTGAAAATGGAATGGGGAAGGGGCTCTTTTGGACTTGGTTTATCCAACTCATAGAAATGGGCTTGGTGCACGAGGTACGATTCAGGAGTGAGAAATCGGGTAAGTCGGCTAGCTTAGTGAGGAGAAGTACCATCTAAGCATATTTAAGTTTAAGCATGGTTTAGGGGAAGCATGAAAAGGTTTAATCACTCTTAAGGGAATCATTAAAGGACTCCCACTTTTGCCCGATATGGTATGATGTGGTGCCACTGTAGGCATGAATAAGGATGGCTTCTTCAGCTAGCCTATGCATCCCATCAGCTTAGCTCGATTTCATGGAAATGGATTTTGGGATTCTTGATGGATTTAGGAGAAATTGGCAAGAGGCTTGATTTGGAATTATTTGATTATTGATTTAGGACTTAGGGATGATTTTAATTAAAAGGATGATGATGGGAATTTCACATGGGCTTTAGAATAAGTTTTGGGCCTTTTAAAATTTGATGAAAATGGGCTTTTAAAGTCTTGATAGGTTTTAGATTTTTAAAAATGGACTTTTGGATGAAATTTTTGTGAAGGACCATGTCGAATAAATGTTGGGTTTAGTTTAGGGATATGTCATGAGTGATTTGGAAAAGGTTTGGTGTGTTTGGAGTTGGAATGGGTTGAATTTGAGCCTTTTAGTAATGAAGTCGAAATGGATCAAATTGGGCTAACTTGAGGTTAAGGTTGGGCAAATGTTGGGTTTGATGTAAAATTAATGTTGAAAAATGTTTATGAAATTAATGACGAAAGTTTGACTTTTGTTGGGCTTTGATTTAGGGATTTGGCCACTAATTGGGTTAGGTTTGAGTTTAGGCGATTTAAGGGGATTTTTGGTTTTGGGTTAGGTTTGGGTGGAGTTTAGGTTCAAATTTGGGGCAATAAAGTTATTGTTTTGTTTGTGGGGATGTAGGAAGGTTTATAAAGATTTGGGGCTGGTGGAGTTGAATTGGATTTGGTTGGGCCGGGTTTTGATCATGGGCCAGGAGTGGAGCTTTAAGCTTGAGAATTAGGTGGGTCCAATTTTCATCAAATTGGGCTTAGTTTGGTCTGGTGATATTTGGGATATTGAATTGAAGGTTAGAATTGAATTGGATCAGAATTGGTCGGTGGAGTGGTTTGGTTGGACATTGGGTATACGGGTTAAAAATGGGTTAAATTGGGGGTTTTGGTAAAGAGTGGGCTAAATTGACAAAATTGGCTTATGGTATAGTTGAACAAAATAATTGGTAATATTTGAGATTTTGTGGAATTTTTGAAATTTTCTGAATTTTTGGAATTTTGGGTTAAAATGATATTTTGGGTATTTGGAGGGTATTACGTTATTTTTGGAAAATTTTTGTGTATTTGGTCATGGATGATAAATTTGAGTGGGGAAAATGTTTAGGATTGATTTTGAGAAATTTTGAGTAATTTAGGCAATTTTGCAAAATTTAGGCAATTTGAGGAGCATTTGGTAGGCTTATTGGGTTTAGGGTCCGGGGTGAAAATTGAAATTTTGGAAAATTGAAGATTAATCAAGTGTGAGTGAAATGAAATCATTTTGGTTGAGCCATGAAGCCATGTTGCACAAAATTCATGAGAGGACTCATTTTAGACATTCAACATGTTGTTCTAACCCTCTTGGCCAGGCTGGGGTTGAGGTCCATCCATGGTGCACACATGAGTCGGGAAAGTCGAAGTTGGCTAAAGGTAGTTTCGGGGTTTTGAATGTGTGTGTGGGAGTGTGGTTTGTGCAGAAGCTCACCCTCACAGTAGACACCCGGGGTAATCATAAGGCCAGAGTCCTATAAAACTTCAATCTTTAAACACGTTTAGTTTTAACCCTCACAAGTGTTTTGGGAGTTTACGATCGAACTTGTGGGGTTTGAAGGGAGTCGAAGTTTTTTAATTTCTAAGTGATGAGTCCCATTTCTATTCCTCTAGGATGATGAAAGGCCTAAGGTTAGATCTAAGTGTTGGGGAAAGATTAGACCTCGTAGTAAATTCGACAAAGGAATATTATGCTTTAATGAATGGTATTTTTATGTTTTTGATTGCGGTATAAGAAAAAGAGTTTTAAGGATGTAAAGAAGCTAAATAACAACAAAAACATAAAGCAAAAGTAGAGCAATAGAAGAAAATTAAAAAACTAAGTTTTGAAATGCTAGGTGTTGGAGAAGTTATTTTGGAGTTTTGGGCACATTCCAAAGTTATACAGAAGACCCAAGATGGTTTTACATGCCACAAATGAGATATACGAGTGAATATGAATATATTTGAATGAACAGATGTGTCCCTTGAGGCAAAAAAAGCACTAAAATAAATTAATTGAGCTGGCGCTAGGTGCCGCAAGTTAGAGCAGATGCCTGATTATGCAAAGTTTATGAAGGATATTCTTAAAAAAAAGAAAGTTCAAAGACCACGAGACTGTTGCAATTAGTGGTGAGTGTAGTGCAATTATTCAGAAGAACTTCCTGAAAAACTTAAAGACCCAGGTAGTTTCACTATCCCGTATGCTATAGGTGAGAATTTTTTCGGAAGAGCTTTATGTGATCTTGGAGCTAATATTAACCTTATGCCTTTATCAACTTTCAAAAGATTGGGAATAGAAGAAATTTCACCTACATTTGTGACTCTTCAACTGGCTGATCGTTCTATCACTTATCTTATAGGAGTTGTGGAAGATGTATTAGTAAAAGTAGATAAATTTATCTTTCTTGTGGACTTTATTGCATTAGATATGGAGGAAGATAAAGAAGTTCCAATTATTTTGAGAAGATCATTCCTTGCTATTGAGAGACTTATGATCGATGTTCAAAAAGGAAAACTAACTATGAGAGTTAATGACCAAGATGTAACTTTCAATATTCTGAAATCTATGAAATGCCCTTCAAATGACAAAAATAATGAGTGCTTTCGAATGGAAATCTGCGATTATTTGAGAGACGATCATTTTAAAGAAGTATTTAAAGAAAATGTGTAATGTGAGGATGAATATGAAAGTGAAAATCAAGATGATTTTGATGATGTGACAAATAAAAAGTTAGAATTTATTCAGGAAAAATTTGAAAGATTGGATACTATGGAAAATGGAGATAAAAGTTTAATTACATCTTTCATTAAACCCCCTGAGCTTGAGCTGAAAATTCTCCATAATAATATAAATTATTTGTTTTTAGTAGAATCATCTACATTACCAGTCATTGTATCTTCGGATTTAAATGAATATCAAGAACAAAAATTATTGGGCACCTTAAAAAGATACAAAAAGGCTTTTGGTTGGTCCATAGTTGATATTAAAGGAATCAGTCCATCGATCTGAATGCACAGAATTTTGTTTAAAGAACAACATAAACCTAGAGTTGATCCACAAAGGAGACTGAACCAAATAATGAAAGAAGTTGTTAAAAAAAATATTTTAAAGTGGTTAGATGCTGGAATTATATATCCTATTTCTGATAGTGTTTGGGTAAGCCCAATTCATTGTGTTCCTAAGAAAGGAGGAGTGACTGTTGACGTAAATGATCAAAATGAAATTATACCGACAAGACAAGTCACTGGTTGGCGAATATGTATTGATTATAGAAAAACATGCTGGGCACAAGTAGTATTACTTTTTAGATGGATATACTGGTTATCACCAAATACCTATTGCTCCTGAGAATCAAGAGAAGACTAAATTTACTAGCCCTTATAGAACTTTTACTTTTAGAAGAATGCCCTTTGGATTATGTAATGCACCTGGAACATTTCAAAGATGTATGACATCCATATTTAGCAAATTAATTGATGATGGAATAGAAGTGTTTATGGATTATTTGGAGATTCATTTGATGCATGCCTATGCAACTTAGAAAAAGTTTAGAGGTATGCGAAAGAAAAAATTTAGTCCTAAACTGGGAAAAGTGTCAATTTATGGTTGTAGGAGGAATTGTGCTTGTGCATAAAATATCTGAATATGGCATGGAAGTAGATCCTGCTAAGATTCAAATTATAGAAAAATTACCACCTCCAACAACTATGAGAGGGGTAACAAGCTTTTTGGGACATGTAGGATTCTACAGGCGATACATTAAAGACTTTTCAAAAATTACTAAGCCTCTATGCCAACTTTTGGAAAAATATAGAAAGTTTGATTTTAACGATGAATGCTTAAAAGCTTTTGATCTATTAAAGAAAAAATTCATCGCTGCAGCTATAATAGTCTCACTTGATTGGAAGAAACTGTTTGAATTAATGTGCGATGCTAGCGATTATGCTATTGGAGTTATTTTAGGGCAAACATGACAAAATGTTTAAAGTTATATACTACGCTAATAAGACTCTTACTGATGCTCAAATTAATTACACCACTACTCAAAGAGAGTTATTAGCGATCGTTTATGCATTTGAAAAGTTTAGATCTTACTTAATTGGAGCAAAATGTATAGCTCAAACTGATCATTCTGCTATTAAATATTTAATGCAAAAGAAGGATGCAAAATCAAGACTGATTCGATGGATACTTTTAATACAAGAATTTGATTTTGAAATCGTTAATAGAAAAGGGTCGATAATCAAATAGCTGATCTTTTATCAAGACTTGAACAACCTAATTTGGATGACTTTGAAAAGGAAATCACTAAAACTTTTCCTGATGAGAAATTATATAAAATTATTGAAGGAAATTTACCGTGGTATGCTGATTTTGTGAACTACTTAGTTAGTAATATTTTACCACCTGAAAAAATTTAAGCATGATGCTAAATTTTATTTCTGGGACTATCTTTATCTATACAAGTAATGTAAAGATCTTATTATTAGGAGATGTGTGCCTTATGAGGAAACTGAAAGAATTATTCGAGAATGTCATGATTTTGAATTTGGAGGATATTTCGGAGTTAATAGAATTGCACATAATATTTTGTAATCTAGATTTTATTGGCCTACACTTTTTCGGAGATGTTTATAGATTTATCAAAACTTGTGATCGATGTCAGAGAATAGGAAATATATCTAGAAGAAATGAAATGCCTCTTAGTTTCACTTTGGAAGTTGAAATTTTTGATGCTTGGGGATTAGAATTTATGGGACCATTTATACCTTCATTTGGAAATATATATATAGTGATTGCTGTTGATTATGTATCAAAATGGATTCAGGCATGTTGACCTCATTTCTGGTGAGGTCATTTCTTTTCTCTTAGTGCTTAGGATCTAGCCATATAACTTCTCCTTGACTATTCTAGAGGACTAGAATTGGGACCCACCCTTTTAGCAATTCAGCCACTTTTTGACTCCTCTTGGGACCCTACTTGGATGGTTGCAAACCTCTAAATCACCTTAGAAGGTTAAAACCACCATATGGGCAACCAATAGTGAGTTCTTATAGGATTGTTTGGACTAAGGGTGACCTTGGGTGACTTAAGCTTCTCTTGCACACACACACATCCCTAAGCTATTTAACCCAAACCTTGAACCCTTGCCTTTCTACCCTTTATGAAACTCACATTATTGACTCCAAGACACTAATCTTTGATTAAGATGGCTAAGGTCAATATGTGAAGGATCATAAAGTGGTTACCATTTGGCTAGACTTGGTCCCAAAGTGGTTGGACTTGGCTAAGTCCATGGCTCATGCTTCTAAACCCTGATTCCATTTTAAATCACTTCTATTCAATCTTGACCCCAATAAAATGGTCTCATTCTTCCTTAATTGAAACCCCATTTATTTTGCCAAAATTTCTGGTTTTGACATTGGGTCCCATAAACACACCCAAAATTACCCAAATTGCCCCTACAACCACGAAATCATCCAAAAAATTCCCAAGAATTATCCAAAATTCCTAAAATTCCTAAAAATCATTTAAAAATAATTCCAACCTTTTAAATCTACCAAAATACCCCAATACCCTCCAAATAACCTCCAAATATCCTAAATACCCCTTTTAACCCAAAATTTCAAAAATTCCAAAAACTCCCAAAAAATTCCAAAATATCCCAAATATTCCCAATTTCATTTTGTTCAACTACACCATAGCCCAATTTTGTCATATTAACCCACTTTCAATCCAAAATCCCAACTTGGCTCATTTAACCCAAGTGGACCCAATGTCAAACCAAATCAACCCAATTGACCTCAATTTTACCTAAATTCAATTATAAACTTTAATTCAACATCTACAATATCAATTTAAACCAAATCCATACCCAATTTGATTCACATTTGAATTCAATTTCAACTTGAAACCTAAAGCCCCAATTTTAGCCTCATGACCCAAACTTACCCTAATCCAACCCAATTCAACTCAACGTTTCCTCAAATCAACTCTAAACTTTTCCTAATACATCCCTACACCAAAAAGAACCTCAATTGGCCCTCAATTTAAACTCAAACCATACTGAAAATCCCTTTGAAAGCAAAATCCCCTACCCCTAATTCCCCAAATTGTCACCTACCCCTAATTCCCTAAATTGAATCCCCTAAACCCAAAATTTCCACCCAATTTCTATCCTAAACCTTTCATAACAATCATTTGTAACATTTTGAGCCATTAATTGGGCTTGAACCAAACTCTTGCCAAACCTAAACCCAACTAACCCATGGTGCCTAAAATTAACCTAAACTCCAAAATCCTCCAAATTGAAACTCCAAATGAACTCCAATCCACTTCATGTCTTCATAAAAAAATCTTCCCTACAATCATTTACACAATATTGATCAATCAATTTGATCCAATTCAAACCCAAACTCAAGTTATCCCAACTCAAATCCAAGTGAACCTAATTGGGCATATGAGCCAAATTAAACCTAACCAATCCAAATTTGATCAAGCCAACCCTATGACAGCCAACCCTAGACCTCCTAAAGTGGGTTTAACCTAACCTAATCCATGCCACATGAGCCATGGACCAATGGTCCACCACTTGGGACCATTGGGTTTAGCCATTTGCTAAATACCATGTCCCATCCTCTAACTCTCCTTAAGCAAGCTCCCTGCCCCAATTAATGCAGCTGAGCCTCACCTCCACTCCTCCTCAGCCTGCCTAGCTGCCTGACCGTCCTGGCTAGCCATCCCAACCACCGGAACAGGTACGCCTGAGTGCCCCCTTTTCCTTCAAACCCAAAATTTGGGCTTTCCACTGAGCAATCTCCTCTCTAGCCACATGGCCTGCTCAGCCCTCACCCTAAGTGGCCAAGGGCACTCATTGCCTGGCCCTGAGCTACCCTCTCTGACAAACTCTATAAAACACAAACCTTTCAGCCATGAACCAAGTGCTAAAACTCCCTTCACAGAACTCCTCCAAACTGCTCCCAGAGCTCCTCCTAGCCAAGAGAAGTTCATCCCCACTGTCCTCCTGCCTTGAATCCCCCTAGCTGAGCTCAATTTCTCAATCAAAATTTAGGCCAGAAACATGACATCCCCAGAACCTCCACCAAAATCAAATTAAACTCAGCCACACCTTCCCAGCACCAAGAGAAAGAGTTCCCCAGTGAAAGCCCCGTCTCTAAATAACCCAATCTCTCTATCGGCCAGAGCTCCAAATCAGGTCTGGTCACTTTCATACCTAGGCATTTCACCACGACCAGGGACTCAATCCGTAGGCTTCTGAAACTCCAACGAACGTGTCAAACATCTCTGATTGAGGCCTCACCTCTCACAGCAAAGGTATTGAACTTTCCTTCCTCCCGAGCTTCCAACAATTCTCCATTTTATTTGGTTTGATTTCAATACATGTTAGCCATATGGATAACTTCGTTTAGGCTAGACGAGCATTTAGAAACAAACCAAACTTGATTTGGTTGAGTATAGCTCGAGATTTTAAGATTTTAGGGTGGACGACTCTCGGGTTGAACCAGACGGAGACGATGACCAGCCACCGTTGGATCGAGCGTGTATCGGATGGACGGCGGAGATCGAGCCGGACAGAACCGTGAAACGAAAAGAGCACGCTGACTCAGATGGCGGTGTCAAATGGGGAGACGACTCGTGGAACTTCGGATCTGCCTAGGTTGAGGTGGCGCCACGTGGTTAAGTAGGAAATTAGGGTATTTTTGATTTATTTAAATATTAGAACCTTTAAAAATCCATATCTTTGCATAAAAAATCCTAAAAATAAACTAAAAATACTCTCTTGCTCAGTGAACAGATGGGATTAATGTGGAAAAAGAATTAAATTATTTTGTTAAGTATTTGATTTTTAATTAATTTAATAATGTTTTGAGTATTTTAATTCTCCACTCACACACACAATTCACCATGGCATGAGACCATAGAGCTTTTGTAGCCTCTGATCTTAGGGACATTCTCTGAATTTTCCAGGGCCAGAGGCTATCTCTGTGGTAAGTTATCTATTTTGCAAGTTTATGTGCTTATTTTGGTAATTTAATTCCAATAATTAACATTTTGAGTAATAAAATCTAGAAAAATTAGGGGAAATATCTCTGGACCAGAGGACCCTAGGAAAATTGTAACTTGGCTTAACCCATTTAAATGAACCCTAATTTGGCCAAAACGCTAAAATTAAGATTGAATTAATCTGAAACAACCACTCATTAAACTAACACAAAATCAATTCTCCACTGATCTTTAGGCTCAGAGGAGTCTCGCATAAAAATTTTAAATCAATTGAAAATGATTTAACTCACTAAATGAATTATTCAAATCACATGGCCACTTTTAAACTTAAAATTCATAAAACCATAATATATTTCAAAAATTCACCAAACTAGTTTTGAGGCCTCTCTGATATCAAAGGAATCTAAGAAAATTAAAATTGGGATTTTTCTAAAATTTTCATTTTTTACCTTACTTTGAATATTTTAATAATTTAAAAATTATAAAAATCATAAAAATATCAAAATTTACAAAAATGTCATATTTGGTCCCCTAATCACTTAGGAACCAACCATAAATTTTTCCCAAGCCTCTAAGTAAAGATTTTGAATTTTAAAGGCTTAGGGTAAATTTTTAATATTAAAAATGGATTTTTCAACCTTTTCACTAAAATAATTCTAATAATTCAAAGAAAAATAAAAAAGATATAACATTTATTTCTTTGAGTTCCTTGGGATTAGAGAGATTTAATAAAAATATAAAACCTAACATTCCATCTCAATTTTATTTTATAATTAATTAATACCCTAAAACTTGAAATAATTATAATAAATAAAAAAAATTCAAAAAATCACCAAAATTGGTTCAAATAGTTCTCTGGTCAGTAGAAACATCCCATAATTTTCCTAAGGACAGAAACTTTACCTTGGTCATGTTGTTGAATTTTCATTGAAAACCCTTATTTTTGATTAAATTAATTATATAAATTTAATTAAAAATTTAAAAATCACATTTTCTCCTCTAATGTCTTAATTGACATGTGAGTGAGATGAGATAAAAATTTCAAGTTTATTTGAGCTCAATTTAGTGAATTATGAAGTGAATATGCTTAAGAGGGCATAAAGGTAATTAAGGGATTTTAACCCTAAATAATACTTTAGGCTTAATCAAAGGGAGGGATGAACTTTTGATCTTAAATCTTCTCTTGGATGATTGAAACTTGGGGACTTAAAGAGGTAGAAACCCATTGATCACCTATAACATCGAAATGAAATCTTAATTAATTAAAACATTTAAAATTTGGATGAATAATTAAAAAATTGGATTATTAAAATTAGGGATATGGCTTAAGAGGATATCAATTCTTTAATTTAATGTCCCTAAATGGATTGATTCAATAATATTCAACTCTTGATTAATTCTAAAAAAAATGATGATTGAAATCAATGATTAAAAGAGAACAATCCTTAATTAAATTAAAGTTTAAAACATTAAATTTTTTAATAATCAAGCTAAAATAAAGCTAAAATATTAAAGCTAATTTGAAACCACTTAAAACTTAACCTAAAACAAATTTGAGGTGTTAAAAATAATCTCAGAAAATTTACAATATGATAATCAAATTAAATTAAAAATCAATCTAAAATGTTATAATTAAGTTAAAACAAATTCAAATCATTAAAAATTTTCAAATAATTCAAACAACTTCTTCGACCTAAGTAATATAAAACTTTTAAAAATCAATCTGAAATGTTATAACTAAACTAAACTGTCTTGAAACAACGATTCAAATTTAATGGTTAAATCATTTAACAAACTAATTTGCCCCTGAAGGCTTCCACCTTCATAACCTTTGAATAAAGTATCGAATGAAATGTCACTTCACTCATCGGATAATCAAATGTCCGAGTTCACTGATCAAGAAACAAAACTTAACTAAATTCTTGGATGATCAATTTATCTGTACAATGAAATTCATTTGGACTCGAAATAATCCCAGAAGCATTGAAAAGATGTTTAGGATTCGTCCTGAGCATTTTCTCACTCTGATGGGATGTTTTAGTTGTTCTTTGATGAAGAAAAATATCCTTAACAAAATACAATAACCTAGACGTCATAGGAATGGACTAGCAATAGGATTAGGATTTTGGTAGACAACCATAACCTTCCCGTAGCTTTAACTATGTATTTCTTGCAAATATTTAAATGCACTGACATGTGTTTTGAGTGCAGCCGGGAATAACGAGAAGACCCGCCAGGTACGCTTTTATTTTATTGCAATTTATTTACCTGCGCTGCTCTTTCTTTTGGACAAAACTTGCATGATAAACAACAATGTCACCCTGCATGAAAACTGAATTTTTAGGATAGCCACAAATCTGAAACCCAAAACTAAATTAAAAATCAATACAAGATAAAATTCACCGCCACAACATTAAAAAGATAAAACAACTCAAAATTTAATCTTAAACAGAAGAACAAAACTACAACTACAACTAAATTAAGACGTCTCGTTGGATGATCAGGAATCCCTTGGATGATGTAACCCACGTGTTGCTAACGAGATTTCCCACGGTTTAAATGAAAGTGTGGAACCCATTCAGTTGAGTTTAGCAAATTCATTTGGACTAAGTGAATCCGATGAAAATAATGGTGCCGGGATGACGGAACCGTAGGATCTTAATCGGTTCTGCTTAATCAATTTTAAGATTTGTTTTAATTAAAACATTAAGCCATCTCAATTTTCAACTTTTCTAAACCAAAACACTTCTCTCATCTCCTGATTGTCACCTTCTAAAAACTATACCTTTGCAACAACAGGGAGCTTAGAGCACAGTGGGCAGCACGACCATCTTCATCAACAAAACTTGTGTCATCTTCAGCTAAACCTTTCTTAGCGTTAAATAACCAAGCCATAGGATTTCGAGGTAGTTTGATTAGTGCAACATAAATCCTCAACTTTTATTTAGGCATTTGCATAATCATGTTATGCAATTTAAGCCTTGAAACCGGTCTTAGGACTCCGAGGTAGTCATTTGGTACGACATAAACCCTCATATCTTTGAGGCTATTTGTATAACTATGTCATATAATCATAAGTCATAATTAACTAAAATTGATAGGATTGAAACATTAAATAAACTCTCAAATTGAAGCCAAATCATAGGATAGTCGGGAAGTCACTGAAGTTCACTTTGGGTCCGTGACATCCCCTACTTCTTTTCCTTTGGACTCTCAAAATAACTGTTCCAAATTTAATCCATTCCCTATTGAAATTTCCAATATTCAATTTTTTAAAAACCTAAACTTTGAAATTCCTGAGAGCAAAACAACTGATCATTATCGAGAGTTTTCTTAAATGATTTTCGTCATTTAAGATGTAATTAACTATAGGGGCTTGCCCTTATAGGGAACTTTAAGAACCCAGGAATATAAACCCTGCTTAATTCCTTTATATTAAGCAGGGGAACTTGTCAGTTTATCAAATTGGTTCGCAGACCAAACGGATGTAACAAATCTTCTAGTTTATTTAATCGAGCCCCATCATCAAGCAGTGTGTCTATTCCTCGGGATAGATACACGATTTGTGATGCGGCGTTAGTTTATATAAACTAGTTGGAATGCGAGATTGGTTTGATTTCATATCTTAAAATTTTCAAACTTAAAATTATTTTCAAAATCAAATGCTACCTTTCAAATTTTATATGTATATATTTAAATTAAATTTAAAATTTAAAAGTTTATCGACAACTTCTGTAGGTGACCCCTTCTTTTTTAAAAGAAATACAACACATAACCTAAAAAAATAAGCCGTACAAGGCAATAGGCTTACCTAGGTGTGATGCTAGAAGTGTTTCGAGGTTTTTAATGAAAAATATTTTCACAAGTTATGGAATGCCTAGAGTAATCTTACAGATGGAGGATCCCATTTTAAAAATAATCTGATTCAGAGATTGGTGGAAAAATATAATATTATGCATCGAATCTCTACATCTTATAATCCCCAAACTATTGGTTTAGTAGAGATATCTAATCGTGAAATTAAACGAATTTTGGAGAAAGTCATTAATTCTGAGAAATTAGATTGGTCTGCTAGACTAGATACTGCTTTATGGGCATACAAAACTACTTATAAAACTCGTATAGGAATGTCCCCTTACAGATTAATCTTTGAAAAAACCTGTCACTTGCCAATTGAATTAAAATATAAAGTATATTGAGCGATAAAGAAATTGAACTTTAATTTGAAAGATGCTAGTGAGAAGAGACTGTTGCAATTGAATGAATTGGAATAAACCTTAAATGAACAATATGATAATGATAGAATATATAAGGAAAGAAGAAAAATATAGCATGAACGAAAGAATGTTAAAAAGGAATTTGAACCAGGAAAAAATTTTTTATTATACAATACAAGATTAAAATTATTTCCTAGGAAACTGAAATCTAGATGGACAGGACCTTTCATTATCATAAAAATATATTAGTTTGGAGATGTAATTATCGAAGACCCTAAATCTGGAAGAATATTCAAAGTTAATTGCCAAAGATTAAAATCGTATTTTAAAGGAAATAAACCTAATTTTAAAGAGGTTTTAATGTTGGATCAACCTGAATAACTAGAATTTATGTCGGGCTGATGACCCAAGGATGTTAAGATTTTCATGCTTATTTTTTATTGATTTTGATGATATTATACTTTAAAGAAGGGTTTTTTTAGTTTTTTTCTGCAGGTATGTTGATTTATGGACAATGAAGCAAAAACATGCAAAAAGGAGCGAATTTGGAGCAAAAAGGACCAAATTATGAAAATTTGATCTAGGGCGCCAATGGCGAGGTCGACGGCTCCGACGGTGTGTTTTTCCTGAGAGTTCAGAATATATTACATGGGAGCCCGCCGACGGCAATCTCAAAGGGGTCCAAGGCTAAGTATTTAGAAGGGGTCCAAGGCTAAGTATTCTAGAAGGCCGCTGACGGCGATCTCGAGGCCGCCGACGGCGGGATCGGTGGGTCTTTCACAAGATGCATTGAATGTAGATGATTTTCAAAGGGATGCTTGGAAAACTCTTGGAGACTCTTCATTTACTTTAAAAGGAACAATTTGGGGCCGAGAAAAGGGTCCACTAGCATCCAATTGGTTTCATTAGCGTTCATTTGTATCCATTAGAGAGTCAAGTGTGTGAGTCTGGTGAGTTCATTTAGAGTTTAGTTAGTTAGTCAGTGAGTTCAAATTAGTGAAATTTGTGAGGAATTCTTTAAGAGATTATAAGAGTGGAAGGGATGTGAGAGATCTCTTCTTCATTGCCGTTTCGAAGGATAATTCTTCGTACTCTAAAGAAAGGAAGAGATTTAGAGGAACTTCAAGGAGTTTGCTTGGGGAGGAATTTAAGATAAGTTGTGTTTATTTATTTTAGTCTGTAGAACTTTGTTTTTATATATGAAATCCAAGTTTTATAGTATCCTCTCAATGAATTCTGAGTAGTTTTTCTATCTTTCTCCTTGTTTTGATATTTTTGTGTAATGGTAAATTGAATTAGTGTGCTAAGAAAAGTTTAAAAGAAGTTGTGATAATCTTTTACTTAAATCTTAATTTAATTTCAATCTGGCCAATTGATTAGTTAAAATATGTTGAATTTAACAACTATAGTAAATATTACATCCGAGATTCAGGGAAATCAAAATCCTTGAAAGTAGGGTGCAAATAAATAGGGAAATAATATTCATTGGGCGTAGAATTGGAGATTTTAGAGTGACAGGTTAAAATCCTCAATTCAGTCCTATCGTTTGGGTGCTGAAGTGTAGATTGTTAGGCCTCAGGCGAGGGGAATGTGGGAGCTCAGACGTGAGAGCTGGTATCCTCCGAGCCTAGCCGCAGATTCAGTAACCAAACATAAGATTAGTCAATGTTCTTTATGCCTGGACCAAAGGGTAAAGAATAGGTATGCTCCTACTTGACACAAAACCATTTTATACAAATTCAAATTATCCATTCACTTAAATTTCTTAAAAAAGGAGAAAGATTCTTGCTTAAATATTTGAACTTCGCTTTATTAGTAGAATTATTTATCTATTTGTAGAACTAGTTTATTTAAAACTACATATTATTGTCGATTGCATATTAGTGAAAGATGGCAATTTCGATTTACAAGTTGTGATTCTGAATTAGTTTCTATAATCCTAGTTCGTAGCCTCTAAAATATTCCCTGTGGGATCGATATCCAGGACTCCACTAGTGCCCTGTATTACTTGAACGATATGTATACTTGCATGGAATATTAACTCTGCAATTAAAGAATATATTATATACTTGTTACGAAAAATTAAAATTAAGTATAGCGCACGGGGCGGTTCAAGTCATTTGGCGCCGTTGCTGGGGAATATAACATAATTGAATATAACATAATTAGAGTAACAGATAAATTAGGACTGTTAGAAAACTTTTTAATAGAATTGCAACTTATTTAGTTAACTGTTTTGCTGTAAACTGATTTCGATTGCATGCGTAAATTTGGTTCTGAAAATCTTATACCCTACAATTAAGAATTTGAACGCACTGTTAGAAGAATTAGAAAACTAATAATAGAACCTATAAATTTTGAAACAATGGAAAACAACATAAACAACCAAAGAATAGAAAATGAACATCAATCTAGACCACTAAGAGATTACGCTAACCCTACATTAGATGAAATTCACTTAACTATCCAAAATCCTGATATAGCGACTAATTCATTTGAGCTTAAACCTGCAATTATCATAATGGTACAAAACAATTAATTTAGTGGAACTTGAAATGAAGATCCTAACTTACATCTTGCAAGTTTCTTAGAAATTTGTGCTACTTTTAAGTACGACAGAGTGTCTGATGATGCTGTCAGACTTAAACTTTTTCCTTTTTCACTAAGGGATAAGGCTAAGGTTTGGTTAAATTCGTTAGAATTGGATCTATTAGAACTTAAGGAGAACTTTCACAAAAATTCTTATCGAAATATTTTTCACCATCTATGGCTGCTAAGCTTAGAAACGATATCACATCTTTCAATCAATATGAGGGAGAATCAATATATGAATCTTGGGAAAGATTTAAAGAACTTCTTAGAAGATGCCCACATCATGCTTTACCAAATTGGTTAATTAATCAAATATTTTATAATGGATTAGTAGAATCTCTTATATCTATTATTGACGTTGCTGCTCGTGGATCACTAATGTCTAAACCTTTTGAAAAAGCCTATGCTTTAATTAAAGAAATGACTACTAATAATTTTCAATGGCCTGCTGAAAGAGTAAATCCTAAGAGAGTAGCCAATATTCATGATTCAAATGCTTTAACTATGATAGTTTCTCAAATTGCTGCTCTTTCAAAGAAAATAGATCAATACAGAATGAATCGTTCTCAAACATCTCCAGTGTTAGAAGAAAATTCATTGGGACAAATTGTAGATGCTCAACCTTCATATGAAACTATAAATTCGATAAACCATTATTCAAACTATTATAATCCAGGTTGGAAGAATCATCCAAACTTTAATTGGAATAACCAAGGTAATGCTAATCCTGTTAATCCTCAGTGGGGGAACAATCCTGTAAAGCCATTGGGAAATGTAAACAATCAGGGTAATTCCAATTATAGACCTTCTAATCCACCAGGTTTTTATAATAATTCACAATTTAAGGAGAATAAGTTATCAATGGAAGAACTACTTTGAATATGGGTAATCAATTACAAAGTCAAGGAGTTGCTATTAAAAACATAGAAAACCAATTAGGGCAAATTGCTACTGCACTTAACAATAGACCTGTTGGAACTTTACCTAGCAATGTTGAAGTAAATCCTAAATATCAAGGAAAAGAACAGATCAAGGCAATTCGATTAAGAAGTAGAAAAGAGTTGAAAACAAGAGTTCAAAAAGAAACTGTAGTTGAAAAGAAGAAAGAAGAAACTGAAGGAGAAAACGAAAGTTTATATCCTAATTTTCCTCCGAAATCTATGAAAATTACTGTTGAAAGACCATCACCACCATTTCCTCGAAGAGTAAAGCAACAAGATAAGGGAAAAAGATTTGCTAAATTTTTAGACATTTTGAAAAAATTGTCAATATATATCCCTTTTGTTGAAGCTTTGGAACAAATGCCTGATTATGTTAAATTTATGAAGGATGTACTCAACAAAAACAGGAAGTTATTAGATCATGAGACTGTTGTACTCAGTGAAGAGTGCATTGTTATAATTCAGAGAAATCTTCCTGAAAAACTTAAAGATCCTGGTAGTTTCACTATCCCGTGTGCTATTAGTGAAAAATTTTATGGGCGAGCATTATGTGATTTGGGAGCTAGAATAAATTTGATGCCTTTATCAACTTTTAAAAGGATAGGAATAGGAGAGATTGCACTGATTTCTGTAACTCTACACTTAGCTAATCGATCTATTACATAACCTAAAGGAGTTGTAGAAGATGTTTTGGTCAAGGTTTATAAATTTATCTTTCCTGTAGACTTTATCATTTTAGATATGGAAGAAGATAAAAAAGTTCCAATCATTTTAGGAAGACCATTCTTAGCTACAGGAAGAGAAATGATAGATGTTCAAAAAGGAGAGTTGACTATGAGAGTAAATGATCAAGAAGTAACCAATAACATCTCAAAGTCAACGAAATATCCTTCAATAGAAAAAGATGATGACTGTTTCAGAAGGGATATATGTGATTATCTAAAAAAACAATATTTCAAAGAAAATTTGGAAGAAAAAGAAGATATGGAAAAAGATAAATATGATGAAATTGATAACGAACAAGCTGATTATATTCAGGAACAATTTGAAACGCTCGATTCAATAGCACCAGATAACGAAATAATTCCAATCGTTGTAAAACCCCCTGAACTTGAATTAAAAAATCATCCAAATCATTTGAAGTATGTATTTTTAGGAGAGTTTTCAACATTACCAGTAATTGTATCCTCAGACTTAAATGAAATTCAAGAACAAAAATTATTGGATACATTAAAAAAGTACAAAAAAGCTTTTGGTTGGACTCTAGCTGATATTAAAGGAATTAGTTCTTCGATTTGTATGAATAGAATTTTATTAAACGATGAACATAAACCAAGAATTGATCCACAAAGGAGACTGAACTCTATTATGAAATAAGTAGTTAAAAAAGAGATTTTAAAATAGTTAGATGCTAGAATTATATATCCTATTCCGAATAGTACTTGGGTAAGTCCAATTCATTGTGTTCCTAAGAAAGGAGGAGTGATTGTCGAAGTAAATGAAAATAATGAATTAATACCTATCAGACAAGTTTCTGGTTGGCGTATTTGTATTGATTATAGAAAATTAAATGTCGCCACTAGAAAAGATCACTTTCCTCTTCCTTTTCTAGACCAAATGCTGGATAGACTTGCTGGGCGAAATACTACTGCTTTCTTGATGGATATACTGGTTACCATCAAATACCTATTGCTTCTGAGAATCAAGAGAAAATAACATTTACTAGTCCTTATGGAACTTTTGCTTTTCAAAGAATGCCTTTCGGACTATGTAATACACCTGCAACATTCCAGAGATGTATAATGTCTATTTTTAGTAAGTTAATTGATAATGGAATAGAAGTATTTATGGATGATTTTTCTGTGCTTGGAACATCATTTGACACATACTTAAATCATCTTGAAAAAGTTTTGGAGCTATGCGAAAGAAATAACTTAGTTCTAAATTTGGAGAAATGTCAATTTATGGTTGCAGGAGAAATTGTATTAGGGCACAAAATTTCAGAAAATGGCATGGAAGTAGACCCTGCAAAAATTCAAGTAATAGCTAAATTACCACCTTCTACAACAGTGAGAGGGGTAAGAAGTTTTCTTGGACAAGCTAGTTTCTAGAGTCGTTATATTAAAGATTTTTCTAAAATTACTAAACTTCTATGCCAACTTTAGAAAAGGACAAGAAATTTGAATTTACTGAAGACTGCTTGAATGCCTTTGAGTTATTAAAGGAAAAACTATTCATAACACCTGTAATAGTTTCACCTGACTGGGAGAAACTATTTGAATTAATGTGCGATGCTAGTGATTATGCTATTGGTGTTGTTCTTGGTCAAAGATATGATAAAATTTTTAAAGTTATATACTATGCTAGTAGAACTCTTAATGATGTTCAAATTAACCATACGGTTACTGAAAAAGAGTTACTTGTTATTGTGCATGCTTTTGATATCTTTTTTAATTAGAACTAAATGTATTGTGCATACTAATCATCCTGCTATTAAATATCAGATGCAAAAGTAGGATACTAAACCTTGATTAATTAGATGGGTACTTTTAATGCAAGAATTTTATTTTGTGGTAATTGATAGAAAGGGAACTAATAATCAAATTGCTTATCATTTGTCGAGACTAAAATATCACGATTCATCTAACACCGACAATGAAATAACAGACAGTTTCTCTGATGAACAACTTTATAACATTAATGAGTGGAAAATACCTTGGTATGCTGATATAGTTAACTATATAGAAAGTGATATTTTGTCACTTATGCTAACTCTGCAGCAACAGAAAAAATTCATTCATAATGCAAAAGCATATTTTTGGGATGAACCATATTTATATTTGCAATGTAACGATCTTATTACTAGGAGATGTGTGTCTTATGATGAAACTGAACAGATTATTCAGAAATGTCACGATTCTGAATTTGGAGGACATTTTATGATTGACAAAACTGCGCATAAAATTTTGCAAGTTGGATTTTATTAGCCTACTATTTTTAGAGATGTTTATAGATATATCAAATCTTGTGATAAATGCCAAAGAGTAGGTAATATATGTAGAAGAAATGAAATGCCTCTGAATTTCATGTTAGAAGTTGATATTTTTGATGTTTGGGGATTAGATTTCATGGGACCATTTATTCCTTTATTTGGGAACTTATATATTTTGATTGCAGTTGATTATGTATCAAAGTATATTGAAGCACAAGCTTTACCTCGTGTGATGCTAAAAGTGTTTCAAGATTCTTAATGAAAAACATTTTCACAAGAAACGGTATGCCGAGAGTGATTATCACTGACGGAGGATCTCATTTTAGGAATGAATATATTCAAAGATTGGCAGAAAAATTTGATATAGTTCATAGATTTTCTATTGCCTATCATCCTCAAACCAGTGGTTTAGCTGAAGTTTCGAATCGTGAGATTAAAAAAATTTTAGAAAAGACTGTAAATCCTAGTAGAGTAGATTGGTCTGTGAGACTGGATACTGCATTATGGGCATACAGGACTGCTTATAAAACTTCTATTGGTATGACTCCTTACAGGCTTATATATGAAAAAACTTGTCACTTACCAGTAGAATTGGAACATAAAACATATTGGGCGATTAAAAAATTCAATTATAGTCTGAAAAAGGCTGGAGAGAAGTGATTGTTGCAATTGAATGAATTAGAAGAATTAAGAAATGAATCTTATGATAACGATAGAATTTATAAGGAAAAACTGAAGTTAAGGCATGATAAGAGGATTAATCAAAAAAACTTTGAACCAGGAGAAGAAATTTTTCTTTATAATACAAGGTTAAAATTATTTCCTGGGAAATTAAAGTCTCGTTGGTTAGGATCCTTTGCTGTGGATCAGGTTTACACTTATGAAGCTGCTGAAATTGAAGATCTGAAGACTGGGAATAGATTTAAAGTGAATGGACATAGATTAAAACCATATTTTGAGAGTAAAAGACTGAATTTTAAAGAGGTATTAATGCTTAGTCAACCTAAATAACACTTGAATAGGTCGGGCTGATGACGTTAAACCAAACGCTTTATGGGAGGCTACCCATGGTTATCTTTATTTGTTTGAATGTTTGTTTGTATTTGTTGTTAGTTTGTAGTAATATTGAACTCTACTACTTGTATTTACCCTTTGATATTAAAAAAATTGGATCCATAGAGAAAATTTGGAATGTATTTGACCACGGTGTAAATGTACAAAGTTTTTCCTAGGGCGCCGACGGCGCGCTCGGTGCCGCCGACGGTAAGTCTTTCCCGAGAGCCCTGGAATTTAATTGCACAAGGCTCGCCAATGACGCCATCGAGCCCGCCGATAGTGGGATCGGCGAGTGGGCAATTTTTCGAGTTCGAATTGACAGTTTTTGGCGGTTTTTAGCTAATTTGTCCCTTATAAACTCCTATGGACGGTTCCTAAACACTCCAAACTCCCAAAAACTAATGGAACCCCCTTTCAATTTCTCTCTAATGGCCTCTAAATCTGTAAATTACTCTAGATTTCAAGTGTACAACAGGAGAAAGTTCGTCAGTGCCGAGGCACAACGACTTTTCAACAAGGTGATGTCAAAGAGAAGGCTAATCAAGGAAAGAGGATTTGTCAATCGAGAATTAAGTAATTCTCCATCTGCAATTGAAGAAATGATCGTGCGGCAAAGATGGGAATTATTTTGCTATACTACTGTCGCAGTAGTCATTCCAATGGTGAAGGAATTCTATGTAAAATTACATGAAATCAACCAAGGAAGCATCTATGTGTGAGGTAGGTGGATAACATTTAATTCTAGAAGAATTAATGAATTATACATGTTTGAGAATGTTCATGTTTGCCACTATTCGAATTTCATGTCGATGAGAGAAAAGATGAATGAAATTTACCAATATTTGACGGACGAAACTGAGGACTGGGAAGTTAGAGAGAACAGGTACGTTAACTTTTCTGCAACACTTTTAAATCCTGTTTCAAAGAATTGGTACTTTTTCATATCTGTTAAGTTATTACTGACAATGAAAATCGGTAAAGTTATGAAGGAGATTGCTATTTTGAACTACTGCATTCAAATGGGATGGCCCATTGATATTGGAGCCCATTGATATTGGATTGATATTGTGAAGTCTGTGTTTGACCTGATCGTTCAAGGATCATCTCAAGGGCTTGGACATCCTTCAATAATCTTCTCAATATGCAGTTTGTTTCAAGTATCGTACGAGATTTGGGAAAAGGCTCTACTACATTGGAAACCATTAGACCCAACTCGTATGTTCCCAGCTAATGATGAAGTGACTGATACAGGCGTGATTATAGATCAAGCATTACAGAATTATGTTCCTATTCAATCTCTTGTAGCAGAAAAGACACTGATGATCTTACACTGAATCAAGAATCTGGAGAAGCAGGTACAAAATTTTACGAGTACAGTTAACAATATGTCTGATTATTTTGATCATATCGATTGGAGGATGAAAGAACATTTTGATCATACTGGGCAATTTGAAGCGAGTTTGATACGCTTAATGAAGTGGATGGGATGGATTGAAGAAGATTCATCTAAAAAATTCCCATTATGACCTTTTTATAACCTGTTCATCAATGTTCAAGAAATGGGTGATATTAGAGGAGAAACCAGCATTGATTCGGAAGAGTAGTAGAATTGCCTTATTGGTTTCTTTATGTTGGATTTGATTTGAACTATGTGTGTGTTTGCTTTCGATAATTTGCTTTCTAATCTCAGTATATATGAGATTATGTTTGAATTGTTTTTTTTTTAGCGTTTTGAGTGTTGTGGTTTGGATTGCGACGCTAATTAGATGAATTTAGGTTGAGAAAATACCTACTTATGTATGTTATGTAATGTGGATTGTAAACACTTGGATTTTATATATAATTGTGAAGTTTTGTTGTGTGTATGTTTATTTGTGTTAATACATCACTCAATCACTTAAAATATATGATTAAAATGATCGAACGGATGACGACGAAGCTTAAAATTGATCAAAATCGCAAAAATTTGAAAAATGATCAATATTTGAGAATCTCGCCGACGGCGTGCTCGAGGCCGCCGACGACGCGATTTTACCGAGGCTATTGGAATTTAATCCATCAAAGCCCGCCGATGGTGCAAACAACCACACCGACGGCGAGATCCCAAATTTTACCTTTTAGCCACGATTTTGACCAATCAACCACCACTCTTCATCATCTTCTTCTCCGTTTTACCGAAAATTTCGACCTAAGGCTTGATAGATCTCAAATTTGGAGTGATTTCAACAAATTCTAACATGAGATTTCATCTTCCCTTGGTAAGAGCTTCACTCTTATGTAAAATTTTTTTATTTTCACCATGAATTTCTTCCACGTTAAGAAATTTTGGAAAATTTGAAAATGTAGAGAAAAGACTTGGAAGGAATTCATGGAACTTGAATTAGATTACCTTAAACCAACTTTAGCAGCCATTGTCTTATTATTTTGGAGATTAGTTTGGATTTTTTGTGATTTTGATAGATCAAACAATGGCTCCACGTCAAAAGAGGTGACTTGAATTTGATGAAACTCGATTTTTAAATTTAATGGCCCAATCGAAATACACTTTAGTCTTTCGAGGAAAGAAGTGTATACAAGATCGAGTTTTTGACAATCCTGGAGGAGAGATGGAACGAGTCATTAAAGAGAGAGGATGGGAGAACTTCTGTTACACAATAAATGAAGCTGCTATTGATGTTGTGAGGGAGTTCTACTCAAATCTGACTTAACTTGACGACGAGCCTGTCCAAGTAAGAGGACTTTCTGTCGATTTTAATGCTAACAGCATTAATTCTTTTTACGAGCTTTGTGATTATTATTCTAGCGATTATGAAACTTTTGAGACTATGGAAGGTCCGTTAAACGATGTAATTGACTTTCTCACAGATGGGAAAGGAGTTTGTAAAATTAAGCATCGTGAACAGATTAACTTCCCTCTTTCCATGATGAATGCCACTGCTTAGGCATAGCATTATTTCATTTGTTCGACTCTGCTACCCACCTATCACCATAGTGAAGTCTCGAGAAACAGAGCTGTTATGAATTTCTGTATTCAGAACAATAAAAGTATAAATGTGGAGAGAATTATTTATCAGAATATAATGGCTACGCCAAAAAGTGAATCAAGCGAATATTTAGGGCAGCCTGGCCTAATCTATGCACTTTGCCAACTGTCTGGAGTAGAAGCAAGAGATGATGAAGAATGAGTATATCCGATTGATCAACCTAAAAAATACCCATTTTTATACCTTATTTATGATTCAATTCTTAAGGATATTATGCTTTAATGAAAGGTATTTTCATGTTTTTGGATGTAGATGATTAAAAAAGAGTCCAAGAAGGAAAAGGAAGGAAAAAGGAGCAAAAAGGAGCAAAATGGAGCTTATGGAGCAAAATATTGGAATTATTAGCCTGACACCTAGGCGCCAGAATCCGGCGCCTAAGCGCCAGCTCGATACAGACGCTGTTAAGATTTTTTGATGATCTTGGGGAGTTATTTTGACGGAGTTAAGCAATTATTGGAGCTTCTAAAAGACTGGAAGTTACTCCTAATATATAAGACATGTGATACAATGCATTTGGACACAAGGAAACAATTTTAATAATGAAGAGGTGTGATCTAAAGTGAAGAGGTGAGAAGATCTGGTCACGGAGTCCGGCGCCTAGGCACCAGATCCCGACGCCTAGGCGCGATAGTTACCTTCTAGAAGATGCATTGAATTTGGACGAATTTTGAAGGGGTGCCTTAAGCAACCCCTGGTCAAATTTAGAGCTCTATAAATAGGAGCCCATTCTACAGAGAAAAGGGCCCCTTAGAGCACCTTCTCTCCCCCCTTTAGTTTTACTTAGTTTTTTTAGTCTCTTCCACACTTAGGGTGCCACTTTACTTATTATCTAGTGAGTTTAGTTTAAGTTTTTATTGTGTGTTGTTGCTGTTGGAGTCTTTCATCATTGCTTTGGAGTCAGCAGAAGTCAGCAGATCACTTGAAGGAACACTTCAGATAAGTATTTATACCTTGGTTCAAAGTTTAATAAATATGTTTTGTTGTGTGATTTCAATGTGTTCTGAGTAGTTAGTTATCTTTATCCTATAAACTATGAAAAGATAATAAATTAATTAAATTTTGTAGGAGAATTAAATTTAAAATATTTAAAACATTGTGATGATATTAATACCTGATCTTAGTTTACTTTTTAAATTGGCCATTGAAATTGTTAAAACCTATTGGAAGAATTTTGAGACCTATCCGGAGATAAATTCTTAACTAGTAGATATCACATGAATCCTTGTGTAGTCGAAGGCTTTATGCGGGTTATTCAAGGTGAAGTGCAAATAAATAGGAAGATATTATTTATTATGAGTAGAATTAATTAGTTTTTAGAGTGACAGACTAAATTATAATAATTTGGTTTATAGAAAGGGAACGAGTACTGGTAGGGCCAACCATAGCCGACCATAGCCACCTTGGACATCTAGTAGTGTGAGCCTAGATTAATCCATTCTACTAATAAAACATCATGAACCGATCTATAGATTAGTCAATGTTCTTTGCACCTGGACCAAAGGGTAAAGAATATGAATGCTTCTATTTGGCACAATACCATAATCTAAATTCCCCACAAAAGATAATTATTCTAAAAATCTTGGATTAATTTAAAAGGAGAAAGTCGTTTTTATACTTGCATTGAATTTTAATTACTGCTTACTTTACTTTATTACTGCTTACTGCTTACTTGCTTATAGTAAAAATTGTTAGTAAATTAAATTCGAAAAAAAAATTTATATATAGATATATAAATTACTTTTAATTTGAAAAATTCCAAAGTATTTCTTACATTTCTTACTTTTTTATAAAAACACTATCCCTGTGGGATCGATAACCAGGACTCCACTAAGCCCTGTATTACTTGAATGATATGTATACTTGTGTTTAAAATTGTGACTTTTACAATAATTATTATAAAATCTAAATATAAATTCATAAGTAAAAGTAAACATCACACATCAAGTTTTTGAGCCATTTGCCAGGAATTAAATATTCTAAAAAGTGGTATCAAATTCTTGTATTTAAAAGCATATATAAAGTCGCATCGCACCAAGCTTTTGGCTCCGTTGCCAGAGATAGAATAGAATAAAAAGTAAAAAGAAAGATAAGAACAATAAAAAAAACAAAAAAACAAAACAAAAAAAAAACAAAAAATATTTTAAATTTTATGCGTAGTTCTGGATCTGAAGGATTACTACCTTTCGATTCTGAATTAGAAAAAACAGTTACAAGAAGTAAAAAAGGAAAATAAATTTCAATACATCAGAAAATGGCTAACTTGCATAAAAATAATCAAAATCCAATCAAAATTAATGAACAAAATATTTATAAGCCATTAAGGGAATATGCAAACACTACAGCTGATGAACTTCATGTCAGTATTCAAATGCCAGTAGAAGATGCTAATTCTTTTGAGCTTAAACCTTCTATTATTCAAAAGGTTCAAACTAATCAATTTGGAGGAACACCTAATTGTTGACCTCATTTTTGGTGAGGACTTTTCTCTTCTCTCTCCTTAGTACTTAGGATCTAGCCTTAAGATTTCCCTTTAACTATCTTAGAGGATTAGATATGGAATCCACCACTTAGGAATTCAAATACCTCTTAACTCCCTTTAAACCCCACATGCCTGATTAACAACCCCCAAATCACTGGGAGGGTTAAGATCAAATGTGAAGGTTTAAAGGATGAGTTCCCTGTAGGACTCTTTGACCTTAAGACTACCCTGAGTGGCCTGGTCTGGTGAGGGTTGACCTGCACACATTACACTTTCACACAAATTCCAAATCCAAAAACACTTTCACCCAATTTGACTTCTTGACTCATGTAGGTAATCCATATGGATGGTCCTCAACCCCTAAGCCTCTGGCTAAGAGGGTTAGGAACAACATAGTGAATGCCTCAAATGAGTCCTATCATGGCTCTTATGGGCTTGATTTGGCTTCATAGCTCAACCAAAAGTGATTCCATTCTACTCAAACTTTATCAATCTTCATTTTCTCTAAAATTTCAATTTTTGACCCCCAAGGCCCTACATCCATCAAACCTATCAAATGCCCTTGAAATTGCCTAAAATTTCCAAAATTACCTAATTTACCCAAAATTCCTCAAAATCAATCATAAAAATTTCCCACCACTCAAATTGATCACCCATAGCCAAATATACCAAAATTTCCAAAAATACCTCCCAAAATCCTCCAAATACCCAAAATGCCCTTTTTACCCAAAAAATCTATAAGTTCCAAAAATTCCCAAAAAATTTTAGAAAATCCCAAATATTCCCAATTTCATTTTGTTCAACTACACCATGGGCCAAATTTGTCAATATAACCCGCTTTTACAAAAATCCCCAATTTGGCCCATTTTTAACCAAAGTAAGCCCAATGTCAAACCAAATCAACCCAATTGACCTCAATGTTGATCCAATCCAATTATAAACTTCAATTAAATATCTCCAATATCAGTTTATACCAAATCCAAGCCCAATTTGATTAAAATTTGGATCCAATTTCAATTTGAAGCTTAAAGCCCAATTTTGGCCCATGACCTAAACTTAGCCCAAACTAACCCAACTCAACTCCAATTAACCCCAAATCTTTTCCTGAACCTTCCTAATATCCCCACAAACAAAACACTAACAAGATTTTCCCCAAAGTTTAACCTAAACTCCACCCAAACCTAACCCACAACCAAAATCCTTATTTTTGGCCTAAACCCACCATAAACCCAAATGGGCCCAAATCTCAAAATCAAAGCCAAACCAAAGTTGAAAACTCTTTGTAACACTCCAATAAAAATTTTTCAACATTAATTTTATATCAAATCTAACATTAGACCAACCTTAGCCCAAGTTAGCCCAATTTGACCCACTTTGGCCCCTTTACCAAAAAGTCCCAAATCAAACCCAATTCAACTCCAAATCACCTCAAATTTGTTTCAAATCACTCATGACACATCCCTAAACTAAACCCAACATTTATTTGGTATGGTCCTTCACAAAATTTCCATCCAGCAATTTGTTGTCAAACCTAAAGGCCCACTTTCTTAAACAATTCTAAAAGCCCATTTTCACCAAATCCAAAAGCCCAAAATTGGCTCTAAAGCCCACATGGCAATTTCTTAGCATCATACCTTTAATTGATATCACCCCTAAGTTTCAAAATCATCATTAAACCATTACAAATCAAGCTTTATCCAAATTTCCACCAAAATACAAAAATTCATAAAACCCTTTTTCATATAATTGACCAAATCTTTTCCCAAGCCAAATGAAGCCATGAAGCCATGCATAAGCCATATGCAAGCCATGGGAGTCACTTTACACCTCACCATGTCATTTATGGCAAATGGAGGAGCCCCTTTCTTAATCCTTCATTAAGCTTTTTAATCCCATTTATGCTACACTCTAAACCAAGCCTAGCCACCTCACCATGGATGGAGACCACACCACCTTCTCTTGGCTGACCCAAATGATTCCTTTCAGCCCAAAGTCAAGCCTTGGGGAGGTGCACCTAGCCTAAACCATGCTTTGGACCAAATCAAGCCTAAAATGACCCTCCCCCTTTCCACTTAAATCAAATCTCTTTACACTTGGCATTGGCTAATTGAACCCACAAACTTCAAGCCCTGACCCTCCTGATCAGGATGGTGACCTGACCCTGGCCGGCCAGCCACCAGGTCGCCGGAAAACACCATGGCCGAGAGGTCTAAATGGATTCAAAAATTCAATTTGAACTAGCTGAGCTGTCCCATGCCCAATGGCCACTGCAGCTGTTCTTCTCTTCACCAGAGCAGTTGATCCAAGCCATCAATTGGCCCTGGGAAGCCCTGGCCATGGCTATTTAAACAAGTCACCCCCTCTCGGCCAAAAGGTTGGCTGAAATCGACCTTCACAGATTCCCTCCAAACTCCTCACAGAGCTTCCCCTAGATAAGAGCAATTCATCCCCACTGTTCTCCTGCCCTAAACCCCATTGATTGAGCTCAATTTTGGAGCTCAATTCTCAGCCCAGAACAGGACATTCCTGGAACCTCTACCAAAATCAAATTAAACTCACCTACACCTGCACAGGACCAAGAGAAGGAGTTCCCCAGTGGAAGCCCCCTCACCAGGCCAGCCATTCTCTTTATCGGCCAACCTTTGAAATCAGGCTTGGTGGAAGTTGTACTTAGACAATTCGACAAGGCCAAAGGCTTAATCCCCAGGCTCCTCCAACTCCAACGAACGTGCCGAGCACATTCAGTTCAGGCCTCACCTCCTGAACCAAGGTATGGATACTCCTCCTCCTCGAGAGCTTCCAGCGATTCTCCATTTCGTTTGAGTTGATTTCAATGCATGTAAACCGCATGGATGTGTTCGTCTCTTCAAGAAGAATCCATAGAGTATAAGAACACGAAAATTCGTTGAGAAATGAGAGAGATCTTTTAGTGTGGACGGTCACAGGTGCACACCAGTCGTAGACAATGAACAGGTGTCGTCCGATCCCGCGTGTATCGAGTGGAAGGTCTAGATTGCGCCGGATCGAAGGATGGAGCGAGACTGCGGGCAGCGTGGCAACCGAGTCAGATGGTGGCGTCGAATGGGAGAGCGCCGCGTGGGCCTTCGGAGCTGCCGAGGTTGACACGGTGCTGACTGGGTTAAGTAGGAAAATAGGTTATTTTCTATTTATTTAAATACCCAGAACTTAGAAAATCCATATCTTTGTATAGAAAAATCACAAAAATAAACTAAAAATACCCTCTTGCTCAGTGAATAGAGGAGAATAATGTGGAAAAAGAATTGAGTTAATTTGATGAGTATTTTATTTTTAATAAATTATTTACTCATTTCAGTATTTCAATTCTCCATTTGCATAGACAATTCACCATGCATGAGACCATAGGGCTTTTGAAGCCTCTGATCTTGGGAACATTCTCTGAATTTTTCAAGGTCAGAGGCTATCTCTATGGCAAGTTATGTATTTTTCAAGTTTATGTCACTGTTTTTGGTATTTTAATTCCATTAATTAGCTTATTGCTTAGAAAATTCTACGGAAAATTTGGAGATGTTTCTTAGGACCAGTAGACCCTAGGATAATTATGTTTTGAGTTAATTCATTAAGAATAACTCTAATTGGACTAATTACTCAAAACTGAATTTTAATTAATTAGGGTTAGCCACACATCAAAAGAACTTGAAAACAATTCTCCACTGATCTTTATGATCAGAGGGACCTCACATAAAAATTTGGAATCAATTGGAAATGTTTAACCCCACTAAATAGATTAATTAGGTCACATGAGTAAAATTAAACTTTAAAAATTCATAACTCCAAAAATACGTTTTAAAAATTCACAAAAATGGTTTTGGGGTTTCTCTGATATTAGGGGAGTCTAGAAAAATTAAAATTAAAATTTTCTAAAAATCTTCATTTTCCACCATATTTAATATTTTAAACAATTAAAAAATAATAAAAATCATAAATATAATAAAAATCATAAAAATGTCATATTTCACTTCCTAATCACTTAGGAATAAACCAAATATTTTTCCCAAGTCTCTTGGTTAAGATATTGAATTTAAATGTTTAAGACAATTTTTAATATTAAAAAATGGATTTTCCAACCATTTCACTAAATTAATTCTAGTAAATCAAAGAAAAATCAGAAAATTATAAAATTTATTTTCTGAACTTCTTAAGGTTAGAGAGATTTATAAAAAATATAAAACTTAATTTTCAACCTTTAATTTATTTTATAATTAATTAACACTGTAAAATTCAAAATAATTATAATAAATAAAATATAATTCCAAAAATCACCAAAATTGGTCAAAGTGGTCCTCTAGTCAGTAGGAATATTCCATAATTTCCCAAGGATAGAAACCGTACCTTGGTTATGTTATTGAATTTTCATTGAAAACCCTTATTTTTCACAAAAATAATTATATAAATTAAATTAAGTTCAGAAAAATCACATTTTCCCCTCTAATGTCTTAATTGACATATGAGTGAAGTGACATAAAAATTTTAAGTTCATTTGAGCTTGATTTGATGAGTTATGAAATAAATAAGCCTAAAGGGGCATAAAGGTAATTAAAGGATTTTAACCCTAATTAACATTTAGGTTTAATCAAAATGAGGAGTAAAATATCTGATTCTAAAATTTTCATTAGAAGATTGAAACCTAGAGAATTAAGGAATAGAAACCCATTAATCATCTTGAAAATATTTAAAGTATTTTAATTAATTAAACCATTTGAATTTTGGAAGAATAAGTTAAAATTTGGATTATTAAAATGAGGATATAATTTAGAGAGACTATAATAACTTAAACTAAAATCCCTAAATGAATCACTTTAATAATATTCAACTCTTAATCAAACTCAAAAATGATAATTGAAATTAATAATTAAATAATTAAAATGAAAATAAACCTTAATTAAATTAAATGCTTAAAACATTAAGTGATTTGATAATTAAATTGAAATAAATTTAAAACATTAAAATTAATTTTAAATCCCTTAAAAAACAAATCTAAAACAAATTTGAAACATTAAAGAAAATCAACCTTAAGACAATTCATAATTAAAAACATAAAAAATCAAACCAATTAAAATTGACCTAAAGTGTTACAATTACGTCAAATTAAATTTAAATCATTAAAAGTTTAATTAAAATGAATAATCTAAAGACTTCTTTCAAATCAAACAATTTAAAACACTTAAGAGAAAATCAACTTGAATTTTGATACTAAATTAAATCATCCTAAATTATCAATTCAACTTTAATCAAAGCGGTTAAATTCATTAACAAACTGATTTGCCCCCTAAAGGATTTCATTATTATAACTCTTAAGTAAGGCATCAAGTGAAATGTCACTTTACTCGTAGGATAATCAAACATCCTAATTCACTGAGCAGAAAACAAAACTTAATTAAATTCTTGGATGATTGATTCACTGAAACAAAGAAATTCATTTGGACTTAAAATAATCTTAGAAGTATTGAAAAGATGTTTAGGAATCGTCCTAAGCACTTTCTCAATATGATGAGATGTTTTAGAAGAACAATTGAATTTAATTGTTCTTTGATGAAGAAAATCATCCATCAAACACAAGAACCTAGACGTCATAGGAGATGACTAGCAATAGGATTAGGGATTTGGTAGACAACCAGAACCTTCGCTTAGGTTTACCTATGTACTTGTTATAAATATTTAAATGCCTTAACATGTATTTTAAGTGCAGCTTGGAATGACGAGAAGACCCTCCAATTATGCTTTTATTTTATTGTAATTTAATTTATTGCAATTTATTTATATGAGCTACACTTTACTCTTCTTGCATGTTAAACAAGACTGTTGCATGAAAAGTGAAACTTTTAGGATAACCACAAAATTGAAACCAAAACTAAATTAAAAGTTACAACAAGATAAAATCTACCGCCACAACAAAAAAATATAAAACAACTCAAAATTTAATCACAAACAAAACAACAAAACTACAATTGCAATTAAATTAAAACACCTCGTTGGATAATCGGGAATACCTCGGATGATGTAACATACGTGTTGCTAACGTGATTTCCCACGATCTAAATGAAAGTATGGAACTCATTCAGTTGAGTTTAGCAAATTCATCTGGACTAAGTGAATCCGATAAAATAACTGTGCCGGAATGATGGAACCGTGGGATCTTAACCGGTATTGTTATAATCAACTTTAAGATTCCCCCAATAAAACATTAAAGACATTTGAACTTTAAGACTCTCTAAACCATAACACTTTTCTCATCTCTTGATTTTCACTTTCTAAAACTAAACCTCTACAACAACAAGGAGCTTGGAGCATAGTGGGCAGCACGGCCATCGTCGTCAGCAAAACTTGTGTCTACTTCAGCAAAACCTTTCTTAGAATTAAATAACAAAGTCATAGGATTTCGAGGTAGTTTGCCTAGTGCAACATAAATCCTCAACTTTTTGTTAGGCATTTGCATAGTTGTGTTATGCAAATTAAGCCCTAATCGGTCTTAGGATTTCGAGGTAGTCATTTGGTACAACATAAACCCTCACTTCTTCAAGGCTGTTTGTATGATTATGTTATACTAATATAAGTCCTAATTATCTACAATAGGCAGGATTGCAACATGAAATAAACTCTCAAATTAAAACCAAACAATAAGATAGTTTGGGAAGTCGCCAAGATTCTTCTTGGATCCTCAGCTTCTCCTACCTCTCTTCCATTGGACTCCTGAAATAAACTGTTTCAAATTTGAGCTAATCCCTATTGAAATTTCCAAAATCCAATTCATTTGAAACCTCAAACTTTGAAATTCTTGAGAGCAAAACCACTTGTCGGCATATTTTTAGGTTATGTGTTTTGAAAAGGGGGTCGCCTACAGAAATTGTCGGCGAATTTTAAATTTTAAATTTAAATATATATATAATTTGAAAAGTAGTATTTGGTTTTGAAAATAATTTTAAATTTGAAAGTTTTAAGATATGAAATCAAACCGATCTCACATCCCAAATAGTTTATATAAATGAGCAGCGCACCACAAACCGTGTATCTATCCCGAAGAATATACACACTGCTTAATGATGGGGCTCGATTAAATAAACTAGGAGATTTGTAACATTCGTTTGGTATGCGAACCAATTTTATAAGCCGACAAATTCCCCTGCTTAATATAAATGAATTAAGCAGGGTTTATATTACCTGGGTTCTTAAAGTTCCCTATAAGGGCAAGCCCCTATAGTTAATTACATCTTAAATGACGGGAATCATTTAAGAAAACTCTCGATAATGATTAGTGGTTTTGCTCTCAAGAATTTCAAAGTTTAATTTTTTCAAAGGATTAAATTTTGGAATTTCAAAAGGGATTAGCTCAAATTTGGAACAGTTTATTTTAAGGGTTCAAAGGAAGAGAAGTAGGAGAAGCTGCGGATCCAAGAAGAATCTTGGCAACTTCCCAAACTATCCTATTGTTTGGTTTAGATTTGGGAGTTTATTTAATGTTTCAATCCTGCCAATTTTAATTAATTAGGATTTATATTTGTATGATAAAATCACACAAACAGCTTCGAAGATGTGAGAGTTTATGTCGTACCAAACGACTACCTCTGAGTCCTAAGACTAGTTAGGGCTTAATTTACATGACATGATCATGCAAATGCGTAACAAAAAGTTGAAGAATTATGTTGCACTAGGAAAAATACCTCGAAGTCCTATGGCTTGGTTGTTTAATTCTAAGAAAGTTTTGGTGAAGTAGATCCGAGTTTTGCTGATGACGATGGCCGAGCTGCCCACCGTGCTTCGAGCTCCTTGTTGTTGCAGAGGTTTAGTTTTAGAAGTCATAAATCAGGAGGTGAGAGAAGTGTTTTGGTTTAGAAATCTTAAAATCTAAGTGTTTTTTAATATTTTACTTAAAACAAATCTTAAAGTTGTTTAAACAGAACCGATTAAGATCCCACGGTTCCGTCATCCCGGCACCGTTATTTTCATTGAATTCACTTAGTCCAGATGAATTTGCTAAACTCAACTGAATGAGTTCCACACTTTCATTTAGACCGTGGGAAATCCCGTTAGCAACACGTGGGTTACATCATCCGAGGTATTCCCGATCATTCAACGAGACGTTTTAATTTAGTTGCAATTGTAGTTTTGTTGTTCTATTTGTGATTAAATATTGAGTTGTTTTTATATTCTGGAATGTTGTGGCGGTGAATTTTATCTTGCAATGACTTTTAATTTAGTTTTGGTTTTAGTTTAGGGAATATCCTAAAGGTTTTGGTTTTCATGCAACAGTTGTTTATCATGCAAGAAAAGTAAAGTACAGTGCATGTAAGTAAATTGCAATAAAGTAAATTGCAATAAAATAAAAGCGTACCTGGAGGGTCTTCCCGTCATTCCAAGCTGCACCTAAAACACAAGTTAAGGCATTTAAATATTTCAACAAGTACCTAGGTAAAGCTAAGGGAAAGGTTTCAGTTGTCTACCAAAGTCCTAATCCTATAGCTAGTCATCTCCTATGACGTCTAGGTTCTTGTGTTTTGGTTTAAGGATGACTTTCTTCACCCAAGAACAATTAAATTCGATTGTTCTTATAAACATCCTATCATATTGAGGAAGTGCTTAAGACGAGTCTTAAACATCTTTTCAATACCTCTAAGATTGTTTTAAGTCCAAGAGAATTTAATTATACAAGTGAATTAATCATCCAAGAGTTTAAGTTTTGTTCTCTTGCTCAACGAACTAGGACATTTGAATATCCCATAAGTGAAGTAACACTTCACTTGATGCCTCATTTAAGAGTTATAATAATAAGAGCTTTAAAAGGGCAAATCAACTTATTAAGTTTTTAATGATTAAACTTAATGATTTAATTTTAATTTTGACTTAATTATAAAAAGTTAATTTAAGTTTGGAATAGTGTTCAAGTTATTTTAGATTTAATTCTTAATGATTTCATTTAGGTTTGTTGTTAAATGATTTAAATTTAATTTAATTCAATTTAACTTTAATTCAATTTAATTTAATTTTAATTTAATTTGATTTGATTTTAATTTAATTTAATTTAATTTAATTTAATTTAATTTAATTTTAATTTAATTTTAATTTAATTTTAATTTAACTTAATTTTAATTTAATTTTAATTCAGTTTAATTTAATTTTAATTTAATTTAATTTAATTTAATTTAATTTTAGTTTAATTTAATTTTAATTTAACTTAATTTAATTTAATTTTAATTCAGTTTAATTTAATTTTAATTTAATTTAATTTAATTTAATTTTAATTTTAATTTTAGTTTATTTTACTTTAATTTT
This sequence comes from Papilionanthe hookeriana x Papilionanthe teres, assembly GCA_022702705.1. NCBI lineage: Eukaryota > Viridiplantae > Streptophyta > Magnoliopsida > Asparagales > Orchidaceae > Papilionanthe > Papilionanthe hookeriana x Papilionanthe teres. The sequence continues at coordinate 104,887,840 of CM040424.1, read as the reverse complement.
AGTTTAATTTTAATTTAGATTATTATTTTAATTTTTTCTTTTAAATTAAGAATTAAGTATTATTGAAGTGGTTTATTTAGGGACTTTTAAATTAAAGAATAAATATCCTCTTAATAATATCCCTACTTTAATAATTCCAATTTCTATTATTTTCCCAAAATTTCAATTAATTAATTAATTAAAGTTTATTTTAATTATTTTTGAAATGGTTAGTAGGTTTCTACCCTCAATAATTTAAGTTTCAATCATCCAAAATCAGTTTAAAATCAAATATTTTACCCTCCCCTTTTTAATTAATCCTAAAATTTTAATTAAAGGTTAAAATTTTTTAATTACCATTTTGCCCTTCAAGCTTAATAATTCTATAACTCACAAAATTAAGCTCAAACGAACTTGAAATTTTTATGTAACCTCACTCACATATCAATTAAGACATTAGAGGAGAAAATGTGATTTTTCTGTATTTAATTTATTTATGTAATTATTTTTAATGGAAAATAGGGGTTTTCAAGGAAAATTCAATAACATGACCAAGGAAATGTTTCTATCCTTAAGAAACTTATGGCATTATTCTAATGACCATAGGACCATTTGGGCCAATTTGGTGATTTTTTGAATTATATTTTATTTATTAGATTTATTTTGAGTTTTGGAGTATTAATTAATTTTAAAATAAAATTAAAGTTGAAAAATGAATTTTATATTTTTCTTAAATCTCTCTGACCTCAAGGAGTTCAGAGAAATAAATTTTGTATTTTTCTGATTTTTCTGATTTTTCTTTGATTTATTAGGATTATTTTAGTGAAAAGGTTGAAAAATACATTTTTTAATATTAAAAATTACATTAAGCCTTTAAAATTCAATATCTTATCCTAGGGACTTAAGAAAAATATTTGGTTTGTTCCTAAGTAATTATAATTCAAAATGTGACATTTTGGTGATTTTTAATATTTTTATGATTTCTATTATTTTTTAATTATTAAAAATATTAAAATAATGATAAAAATCAACTTTTTTAGAAAATTAAAATTTTAATTTTTCTAATTTCCTCTAATATTAGAGAAGCTCCAAAACCATTTTTGTGAATTTTTGAAAAGTATTTTGGGAGTTATGAATTTTTAAAGTTTAATTTTACCCATTTTGCTTAAGAGGCTTAATCAACCCATTTGGTGGGGTTAATCAAGTCCAATTGATTTCAAATTTTTATGAGATGTTCCTCTAATCTCAAAGATCAGTGGAGAATTGTTTTTAAGTTAATTTGATGTGTAGTTAACCCTAATTAATTAAAATTCATTTTGGGTATTTAGACCAATTAGGGTTCTTCCATGTGAATTAACTCAAAACTTATTTTTCCTAGGTTCCTCTGGTCATAAGAAATATCACCAAATTTTCCTAGAATTTATTTCTCAATATGCTAATTATTGAAATTAAAATTTTCAAAACAGTAACATGCAATTGAAAAATTAATAACTTCTCATAGGGATGGCCTCTGGCCTTGGAAAATTTAGGGAATGTTCCCAAGTTTAGAGGCTTTAAAAGCCCTATGGTTTCATGCCATGGTGAATTGTCTATGTGCATGGAGAATTAAAACAATGCAGAGAGTAAATAAGTTATTAAAAATAAAATACTTGATGAAATTAATTGATTTCTTTTTCACATTATTCTCCTCTATTCACTGAGCAAGAAGGTATTTTTATTTTATTTTTAGGATTTTTCTACACAAAGTTATGGATTTTCTAAGTTCTGGTAATTAAATAAATCCATAAAATCATATTTTTCTATTTATCCGAATCGGCGCCGCGTCATACTGTGCGGCTTATTTTTAGGTTATGTGTTTTATTTGAAAAAGGGGGTCGCCTACAGAAATTGTCGGCGAATTTTAATTTAATTTGAATAAGTAATTTGAAAAGTAGTATTTGATTTTTGAAAATAATTTTAAATTTGGAAATTTTATGAAATCAAACTGATCTCACATCCCAAATAGTTTATGTAAACGAGCACCACATCACAAACCATGTATCTATCCCGAAGAATAGACACATTGTTTGATGATGGGGCTCGATTAAATAAACTAGAAGATTTGTGACATCCGTTTGGTCCGCGAACCAATTTTATAAGCGGACAAAGTTCCCCCGTTTAATATGAAAACATTAAACAGGGTTTATATTACTCAGGTTCTTAAAATTCCCTATAAGGGCAAGCCCCTATAGTTAATTATATCTTAAGTGACGGAAATCACCTAAGAAAACTCTCGATAATAATTAGTAGTTCTGCTCTCAAGAATTTCAAGGTTTAAGTTTTCAAGGGATTGAGTTTTGGAATTTCAATTGGGGGTGGATCAAATTTGAAACATTTTGTTTTGGGAATTCAAAGGAAGAAGGGTAGGAGAAATCACAGATTCGAAGCGAACTTCGGTAATTTCCCGACTATCCTATTGTTTGGTTTGAATTTAGGAAAGTCCTAATGTTTATTTAATGTTTTGATCTTGCCGATTTTAATTAGTTAGGACTTATATTTGTATGATAAAATCATACAAATAGCCTCGAAGATGTGAGGGTTTATGTCGTATCGGACGACTACCTCGGAAATCCTAAGACCGGTTAGGGCTTAATTTACATGATATGATCATGCAAATGCCTAACGAAGAGTTGAGGATTTATGTTGCACTAGGCAAACTACCTCGAAGTCCTACGGCTTGGTTATTTAATTCTAAGGAAAGTTTTGCTGAAGTAGACTCAGGTTTTGCTGATGACGATGGCCGTGCTGCCCACCATGCTCCGAGCTCCTTGTTGTTGTAGAGGTTTAGTTTTAGAAGTCATAAATCAGGAGATGAGAGAAGTGTTTGGTTTTAGAGAAAGTCTTAATTTCCATGTGTCTTTAATATTTTAATTAAAACAGGTCTTAGAGTTGATTAAACGAATCGATTAAGATCCAACGGTTCCGTCATCCCGACACCGTTATTTTCATCGAATTCACTTAGTCCAGATGAATTTGCTAAACTCAACTGAATGAGTTCCGCACTTTCATTTAGACCGTGGGAAATCCCGTTAGCAACACGTGGGTTACATCATCCGAGGTATTCCCGATCATTCAATGAGACGTTTTAATTTAGTTGTAGTTGTAGTTTTGTTGTTCGTTTGTGATTAAATTTTGAGTTGTCTTATATTTTGAAATGTTGTGGCGGTGAATTTTATCTTGTAGTGTCTTTTAATTTAGTTATGGGTTTCAGTTTTGGTTTACTGTCCTAAAGGTGTAAGTTTTCATGCAACGGTTGTTTATCATGCAAGAAAAGTAAGTGCGATGCGATTAAATAAGTTGCAATAAAGTAATTTGCAATAAAATAAAAGCGTACTCGGAGGGTCTTCTCATCATCCCAAGCCGCACTTAAAACACGATTAGAATATTTAAGCATTTAAAGTAAGTTCCTAGGTAAAGCTAAGGGAAGGGTTATGGTTTTCTACCAAGTTCCTAATCCTATAGCTAGTCATTTCCTATGACGTCTAGGTTCTTGTATTTTAGTTTGAGGACGATTTTCTTCATCAAAGAACAACTAAGTTCAATTGTTCTTATAAATATCCTATCATATTGAGGATGTGCTTAAGACGAATCTTAAACATCTTTTCAATATTTCTAGGATTGTTTTAAGTCCAAATGAATTTAATTACACAAATGAATTAATCGTCCGAGAGTTTAAGTTTTGTTGTCTTGCTCGGTGAACTAGGACATTTGAATATCCTATGAGTGAAGTAACACTTCTTTTAACACTCCTTTTAAGAGTTATGACATCACGAGCTTTCGAGGGCAAATGGATGTTCAGTGAGTTGTGATTTAATTTTAGTTAATGGATTTAAGTTTGGAATAGTGTTCAAGTTGTTTTAGATTTATTTTGAATTCTTCATGTCTTAGGTGATGTCTTTTAATTCAATTTAATTTAACTTTAATTTAATTTAATTTAATTTAATTTAGTTTAGTTTTAATTTTAATTTAATTTCGATTTAATCCAATTTAGTTTAACTTGATGTGAATTAATTTAATTTAATTTAACTTGATTTAATTTAATTTATTTAATTTAATTTAATTTGTTTTAATTTGATTTAATTTAATTTGTTTTAATTTAATTTAATTTAATTTAATATTTTAATTTAATTTAATTTAATTTAATTTATTTATTTAACTTAACTTAATTTAATTTAATTATTTAATTTAATTTAATTTAATTTAATTTAGTTTTATTATTATTATATTTTTTTTGATTTAATTTAATTTAATTTAATTTTTTAATTTAATTTTAATTTTAATTTTAATTTTAATTGAAACATTAAAAAGAGTTTAATAATTTACCTTCAATTCAATTTAAATGATTGAATCTTTTAACATTTTAAGACTTAAATTTGAATTACCTTTTTAATTAAGAATTAAATATTATTGAGATGATTAATTTAGGGATCCTTAGATTAATGAATAAATCTCTTCCTAATAATATCCCTATTTTAATAATTCCAATTTTATTATTCTTCCAAATTTAATTAATTATTTAATTAAGGTTTATTTCAATTATTTTAAATTGTTTAGTAGGTTTCTAACCTTTAATTATCTAAATTTCAATCATCCAAATCAGATTAAAATCAAATATTTTACTTATTAATTTTATTAAGCCTAAAGTTTTAATTAAGGGTTAAAATTTTAATTACCATTTTGCCCTTCAAGCCTAATAATTTCATAACTCACTAAATTGAGCTCAAATGAATTTGAAATTTTTATGTGACTTCACTCATATGTCAATAAAGACATTAGAGGAGAAAATGTGATTTTTCTGTATTTAATTTATTTATATAATTATTTTTGATGGAAAATAAGGATTTCCAAGGAAAATTTAATAATATGACCAAGGGAAAGTTTCTGTCCTTAAGAAAATTATGAGACATTCCTAATGACTAGAGGACCACTTGGACCAATGTTTGTGATTTTTTGAATTATATTTTATTTATTATAATTATTTTAAGTTATGGAGTATTAATTAATTTAAAAATAGAATATAAGTTGAAAAATGAATTTTATAATTTTTAAAATTCTCTCTGATATCAAGGATTCCAGAGAACTAAATTTTACAATTTCTTGATTTTTCTTTGATTTATTATAATTATTTTAGTGAAAATGCTAGAAAATACATTTTTTTAATTTTAAAATTACCCTAGGGCTTTAAAATTTAATATCTCATTAAATAGACCTGAGAAAAATATGGGGTTTGTTCCTAAGTGATTAAATTTCAAAATATGGCGTTTTGGTGAATTTTATTATTTTTGTGATTTTTAATATTTTTTAATTATTAAAATATTAAAATAATACTAAAAAATTAACTTTTTTAGAAAATTGAAATTTTAATTTTCTTAAATTTCCCTGATATCAGAGAGGCTCCAAAACCAATTTGGTGAATTTTTGAAAGGTATTTTGAAAGTTATGAATTTTTAAAGTTTAAAATGACTAAATGGCTTAATCAACCCATTTAGTAAGGCTAACCAAGTCCAATTGACTTCACACTTTTGTGGTGGGTTCCTCTGATCCTAAAGGTCAGTGGAGAATTGATTTCAAGTCAATTTAATGTATAGTTAGCTCTAATTAATTAGGGGTCTATTTTGGGTGTTTAAGCCAATTAGGGTTATTTTGAGTGAATTAACTCAAGTCCTATTTTTCCTAGGGTTCTCTGGTCATAAGGAACATCGCCAAATTTTTCTAGAATTTATTTCACAACATGCTAATTTTTGGAATTAAAATACTCAAAACAGCCACATGCATTTGAAAAATCAATAACTTTTCACAGAGATGGCCTCTGACCTTGGAAAATTCAAGGAATGTTCCCAAGTTCAGAGGCTTCAAAAGCCCTATGGTCTCATGCCATGGTGAATTGTATGAATGCATGGAGAATTAAAACAATGCAGGGAGTAAATAATTAATTAAAAATAAAGTACTGGGCAAAATTAATTAATTTCTTTTCACATTATTCTCCTCTATTCACTCGAGCAAGTGGGTATTTTTATTTTATTTTTGTGATTTTTCTACACAAAGATATGGATTATTGAAGTTCGGTATTTAAATAAATCGAAAAATCCCTAATTTTCTACTTATCCACGCGGCGCCGTGTCAACCTCGGCGGCTCCAAAGGGGTACGTGTCGCGCCGTGATTGGGCGCCGCCATCCGAGTCGGCCGTCCCCGGACCCGCGGTTCATGTATCATTCCTCGGTCCGGCGCAATCCGAACCGTCCGCTCGATACACGCGCGATCCAACGCGCTCCCGGTCATCGTCTACGACCGGTGTGCACCCGTGACCGTCAACCTTCTAACCCTAATTTCTCACTCGATTCTCAACGGATTTTCGTGTTCTTATGCTCTCATGGATTCGTCTCGAAGAGACGAACACATCCATACGGTAAACATGCATTGAAATTTATTCAAATGAAATGGAGAATCTCCGTAAGCTCGGGAAGAAGAATGAGTTCATACCTTTGCTCGCAGAAGTGAAGCTTCGATCCGAGAGTTGTGTCACCTTCGATCGGGTCTAAGTAAGCTCCGGATGAAGTCCCTCGGCTCGGTGAATTGTCTAGGTATGATTTCGACCAAGCCCGATCACAAAGCTTGGAGGCTGGAGCAACTGGGTGGCCTGGAGATGGGGCTTTCAGTGGGAAACTTCTCCTCTTGGTCCAGTGAAGGTGTAGGACCAATCAATTTGGGGATTGGCTCACTGTGAAGAAGTGTCCTGGTTTTTGGGCTAAAGTTTGAGCTCAAAATTGAGCTCAACTAGAGGGAATCGGGGCTGGAATTCGGTGGGGATCAAGTGCTCTATGTGTGGAGAGTGATCTGGAATGATTTTGGCAGAGTTTCCTTAAGGTTAGGTTCAGCACCTCTCATGGCCGAGAGGGGTGGTGTTTAAATAGGAGAGGGTGGAGGGCCTCCTAGGGAGAGTTAGGGCTTGGGATCAGCTGCTTAGGTCAAGGGCAGAACAGCCATGGTGGCCATTGGGCATGGGGCAGCTCAGCAAGGTAGAATCCCAAAGTTGGCTCACATGTGAGCTCTCGACCATGGTGTTTTCCGGCGACCTGGTGGCTGGCCGGCCAGGCATTGGTCACCATCTTGTTCAGGTGGGTCAGGGCTGGGGTTTGGTGCATTCAATTGAGGTTTGACATGTGTAAAGTGGTTGAATCAAAGTAGAAAGGGGAAGGGGCCATTTTAGCTTATTTTGGTCAACCCATGCAAATGGGTTGGGTGCACCTCCCCAAGACCTGGTTTTGGGCCGAGGAGGTCGGTGGGTCAATCTCCCATGTGTGGTGGAGTCTCCATCAAGGATTAGGTGGCAAAGCATGGTTTAGAGTGTGACATGCTTAAGGTAAAAAAAGGCTTAAGAAGGATTAGGAAAGGGGGTCCTCCTTTTTCCATTAATGGCTTGATCACATGTCAAACTCTCCATGGCTTCATGTGGCTTGTCCATGGCTTGCATGGCTTGTCTTTGGCTTGGGGAAAGCTTGGTCAATTTCATGAAAATGGATTTTAGGAATTTTTGGTAATTTGATGGAAATTTGTATGAAACTTGATTTGGAATGATTTGATGATGAATTTAGGACTTAGGTATTGAGTTTAATTGAAAGTATGATGAGGGGAAATGTCATATGGGCTTTGGGACCAATTTTGGGCCTTTGGATGTGGTAAAGGATGGGCTTTTAAAATGGTTTAAGGAATGGGCCTTTAAGTTTAAGAATGTGTTCATGGATGAGAATTTTTGTAAAAGGTTGGGCCAAATAATTGTTGGTTTTGGTTTAGGGATGTTTCATGAGTAATTTGAAATAGATTTAAGGTGGTTTGGGTTTGAATTGGGTTGAATTTGGGTTTATTTGGTAAATGGGCCAATGTAGGTCAAATTGGGCTAACTTGGGCCAATGTTGGGCTAGGGTTGGAATTGATGTAAAATAAATGTTGGGAAATGTTTATGGGAGTGTTTCAAAGAGGTTTTGGCTTTGGTTGGGTTTTGATTTTGGGGTTTGGGTCTATTTAGGCTAGGTTTGGGTTTAGGTCAAAATTGGGCTTTTTGATTTTGGGTTGAATTTGAGTGGGGTTTGGGTCAAAATCTTGGGCAAATCATGTTATTTTTTTGTTTATGGGGATGTTAAGGAAGGTTTAGAAAAGATTTGGGGTTAATTGGAGTTGAATTGGGTGAGTTTGGGCTAAGTTTGGGTCATGGGTCCAAATTGGGCTTTAAGGCCAAAAGTGAAATTGATCCAAATGTCAATCAAATTGAACTTGGATTTGGTCTAGATTGGTGTTGGGGATGTTGAATTGAAGTTTATAATTGAATTGGACCAGAATTTAGGTCAATTGGGTAGGTTTGGTTTGACATCGGGTTCATTTTGGGTTAAAATGGGTCAAATTGGGGGTTTTGATAAAAGTGGGGTAAATTGACAAAATTGGCCCATGGTGTAGTTGAACAAAATGAAAATGGGAATATTTGGGATTTTATGGAATTTTCTGGGAATTTTCTGAATTTTTGGATTTTTTGGCTAAGAGGGGTATTTTGGGTATTTGGAGGGTATTGGGAGGTATTTTTGGAATTTTTGGTATTTTTGGGTATGGATGATCAATTTGATTGGTGAGGCAATGTTTAGGATTGATCTTGAGGATTTTTGGGTGATTTAGGTGATTTTGTAAGTTTTGGGGGTTTCGAGTGGTTTTGGGTAGAGTTGAAGTGTGTAGGGTCCCGGGGTCAAAATCGAAAATTTGGAAAATCGAAGATTGGGTGAATGTAAGTGGAATGAAATCATTTTTGTTGAGCCATGAAGCCATATCAAGTCCACATGAGCCATGAAGGGACTCATTTGAGGCATCCACTATGTTGTTCCTAACCCTCTTAGCCTAAGGGCTTAGGGGTTAGCGACCATCCATGTGAACCACCCGCATGAGTCGGGAGATCAAGTTGGGTATGGGTGTGGTTTTTAGGAGGTGTGTGAAAGTGTAGTGTATAGGTGTAGTGTGTGTGTAAGTCAGCCCTCACTGCACTGTGCCACCTGCAGGCAAGTACTAAGGCCAAAGAGTCCCATGGGAACTCATCCTTTAAACTTCCACATTTAATTTCAACCCTCTAGGTGATTAGGGGTCTACAATCAAGTTTGTGGAGTTTGCAGGGAGTTAGGAAGTGGTTTAAATTTCTAAGTGGTGGGTCCCAATTCTAATCCTCTAGGATAGTCAAAGGAAAAGCCTAAGGCTAGATCCTAAGTACTAAAGAGAAGAAGAGAAGACCTCATCAAAAATGAGGTCAACAAATGGACCCCCAATAGGTGTGGTGTGCTAACCAAGCACACCGCACGTATTGGCGTTGACCGAAAAATCAACAAAACCAACACAGATGTCCAAGTGACAAACATAGGACGAAGTAGAAGAAATTTCACTGGGGAGTGTCAAGTATATCTCTAAGACTGGAGATTCCTGAACTCTCGCTGGGGAAAGGAAAAGGAGGTGAATCCCAAATCACATGATCCGGGGAATTCAATTTAGATTTTCGTTTTGTTTTAGTTTAAGTTTTGATGTGTAAGTTTAGATTTTGAGTTTCAATTTAGATTGAGGTTTGGTTTAAAATCAACTTGAGGAAATTTGAATTTGAAATTTGGATTCGAAATGAGAATTGGAACCTAAGTTCCAATCTCGGGATTGCAAGGAAAACCGGAATCGGGGTACCAGACTGCGTAATGAGAATCGGAGTTTAAGTGTTGATTGAAGGGGATGAGAATCGAATTTAGGTACCGATCTCGAAAGTTTAATGAGAATTGAAACAGAGTTTCAATCTCGAAAGTTTAAAGAGAATCGGAATCGGTTCCGATCTCGAAGGTTTAAAGAGAACTGGAATCTGGTTCCGGTCTCGAAGGTTTAAAGAGAACTGGAATCGGGTTCTAGTCCCGAAGGTTTAAAGAGAAATGGAAACTGGTTCCAATCTCGAAGGTCTAAAGAGAAATGGAAACTGGTTCCAATCTCAAAGGTCTAAAGAGAAATGGAAACTGGTTCCAATCTCGAAGGTCTAAAGAGAAGTGGAAACCGGTTCCAATCTCGAAGGTCTAAAGAGAAGTGGAAACCGGTTCCAATCTCGAAGGTCTAAAGAGAAGTGGAACCGGTTCCAATCTCAAAGGTCTAAAGAGAAATGGAAACCGGTTCCAATCTCAAAGATCTAAAGAGAAATGGAAACCGGTTCCAATCTCGAAGGTCTAAAGAGAAATGGAAACCGGTTCCAATCTCAAAGGTTTAAAGAGAAATGGAAACCGGTTCCAATCTCGAAGGTTTAATGAGAAATGGAACTGGTTCCAATCTCGAAGGTCTAAAGAGAAATGGAAACTGGTTCCAATCTCAAAGGTTTAAAGAGAAATGGAAACTGGTTCCAATCTCAAAGGTTTAATGAGAAATGGAAACTGGTTCCAATCTCGAAGGTCTAAAGAGAAATGGAAACTGGTTCCAATCTCAAAGGTCTAAAGAGAAATGGAAACTGGTTCCAATCTCAAAGGTTTATTGAGAATTGGAAATGGATTCCAATCTCGGAAGTTTAGTGAGAATTTGAAATGGATTCCAATCTCGGAAGTTTAATGAGAATTGGAAATGGATTCCAATCTCGGAAGTTTATTGAGAATTGGAATGGATTCCAATTTCAAAGGTTTAAAGAGAATTGGAAATGGATTCCAATCTCGAAGGTTTATTTGTGTGAAGAGGGATCCAGTCCCATGTCATCAGAACCAAATCGAACAAAGTTCGTGGCTCCGTGTCAATAGACCTAGTCGATCTCCATACAGGAAGAAAAGGTAGGCCACAAAAGTCGAAATGATTTTGATGTGACGAAAAAGGTTTAGGGTTCTGAAATTGAAGTGTGGGTCTCCTGTGAGGAAGAGTTGTCCCGACAGAGAATTTCAAAGCTTCTTGAGATAAATCTCGATTTGGGGTTGATTTGAAAATGTTTAAAAAGATGAATTTAGAGTGGGATCCGATTTGAGATTCATTTTCATTTTGTTTGTCCTTTAACTTTCCAAATGTTCATGTGAATTTTATTTAGCGTTCACGTGGATTTTGAAGTTATTTTTATGTTTGGATTTTTAATGGAAAAAAAAAATTCTCATTTATTATTTATATTTTTATTTTCTCTTTTTTTATATCTTATTTTATTTTTATTATTATTATTTTTTTCTTTTATGTTCTTTGTTCGAAGTTCGTTTAACTTTAATGGCGTTTCCTACCAATTTGCACAAAAGAGGTGAAGGCCAAAATTGTGACATGGTCACTTTCATTCCAACCATGTCGAAGATACATCATACAACTCGATCCGGAATACATCTCATACAATCCATGTAGACTCAAAACGGACTATGTATGATCTTTGTCGATCCATCCAAAAAGGTATCTGTCAAAAATCCATGTCTGAATAGTGAGGTACATGGTCAATAACATCACCTTCCAAGCCATCCTTGGCAAGGATGCCGTATGGATGTACGTTGGAGGTGTGATATTTTCCATGCAACTCACAGCTCGTAAGGTCGAAGGCTCTCTAGCTCCGGGTCTGGCTGGAAGTGGTAAGGTGCTTTCCTGTCGTCCATCCTTCTGAAAGTAACTGAGATCCGCTTCACTGGTACTCCTGGTATGCATTGTTTAGCGACGTCTGCTCCGTTGCCCTTCGCATCATGACGGAACCTACCGGTAATGGTATCTTTACCGGCCCTCGGAACTCACCCGGGCCTCGCTTATCCGGAGGTCGCATCCGAACATGATATTACACTCATTCGAAAAGAAACCGTGCGTAAAGGTCTAACAAAGTCGTGATGATCTATGTGCGGGGAATGCAGTCACCCTTCTTGTAAATGTTAATGATGCAACCGTTGGGTATGCAATCCGCCGGCAGCACTCTCCATGTTATCATTCTTTTTACCATCCTTTTAATGACTAATGGCATCGGATCCACTCCGGCCATGACGGAGTATCCCCGGTGGGTTTCCCTTCCCGTCTTCTCGCGAAGTTGTAGCAAGCATCCACATTGTATTGTAATTCTCCCCTTCCCCGGCATCCATCTCGGGGTTCTGAGTAAGTGTTTTCTCTTAAGCGACCTGCTCGGCCCATCTTTTTCAAATCCCGGATGCAGTCCACGATTTGTTGTTGCTCGTATTCTGAGAACACGTCTGTATGTAGCTCGAGGCCTTCTAGTATATTGATCCTCCTGCCTCTGATTCTCTCGAAGTATTCAAAAGTTTTCTTCTGACATTCCGTATCCTTTCTAACTCGTATTCCGGAATAATTTGCAAATGACGAGGCCTGGTGACGTACTGTGGGATATATGGCTCAATCCCTTCACGCTCTCCTGCATACCTCGGCTCCTCGGGGGTGATGTCCGTCGGGACATCCTCCGAGGTTGCTCCTGCAACAAGGTCATGCATTACTGGTGACTTTATCTGGTGGCGTAGTAGCCTTCTTCTTCCGTTCTTCTTGAGATTTCTCCGGTTTCTTCCGTCATCCTAGAGCCGGTCTCCTTTCTTCGAGTTCCCGGCGAATCGGTATCCTCGAAGTATATGCACCTGGCAGAAGCAATCGTCTCGTCGCGCCGGTCCGCCGCTAATTTAGTTAACATCTTGCGGATACGACGATTTTTATTTCTTCGTTGAGTTGCCGTGAGAGTAGCTCTTCGTACTTCCCGAGTTTCGTGGGCGTGGCGCCGACAAGTCCGCCCTCCGCCGTAGCGACTACGCATTTGATCCTCTTGTCCTCTTCGATGTTTATTTTTCTTTTCTTATCGCCGGATTGGTGGCTTGGGCCACCCACTTTCATTACCGTCCTGATCGCGCAGCTCCTCTCGGTCAATCGGGACCCGGCCACTTTCCTCGTATTGCGTGGCCCGCCGGTGCGAAGTCCGAGTCAATCTCTATTATCGCTCCATCTTTCACCCTCTTTTCGTCGAGTGCAAGGCTTACGCCATTTCTAAAGTTCGTGAACAACCGCCCGTTCGACATTTCCCTGCGAAAAGACAAGGAAAAGGATCAGGGGTCGTACTAAGAACAAGAACATTAAGAAAATGTTTATTAAAGACAGTTTTTTTTTATTATTATTTTTAAATTCAACAGGAATGAAGTAGGAAAAGATCAGGAAAGAGATTTTGATTTGGAAGAGAGAAAAAAACAAGGAAAACTTTATTATCATTATTTTATTTATTTTAGCACATTTTTTATTATTTTGGGTTCGGACCCAGTCATAAGTAATTACTTCACCCGTGCTTCTAGGGATGGAAAATTCATTCCTTCGAAACATCGTGTAGCGTAATACTTTTTCAAGTATCGTCCATCGATCGGAAGCATATGTCGTTCTCCTCGGCAATTCACTAACCGGTAGGAGCCTCCCGAGTAGACCGCCTCAACTACAAACGGTCCCTCCCAAGTGGGTTCAAATTTTCCTCCTATCTTGCGGTGTGCAAGAATAGGTCTCTCGAGAACGAGAACTAAGTCACCAACTTTGAAGGTTCTTGGGCGGACCGGCTCCGTCATGGGCTTGAACCATCTTAGCTTGGTATAGTTCTAAATCTCGTCGCGCCGCAAGTCTTTTCCTTCCAGTGCTTTCCAATTCTTCTAGTCGTAATTTAGCATTCTCTTCTCGTCGTGATTTTGTTTGCAACCGCAATCCCGAGTGAAGGAAGCCGGACCTCTAAAGGTAACACTCGCCTCGGACCCATACACTGGAGCATAAGGTGTAGCTTGAGTAGGAGTTCGAAGGTTGTCCGGTAGGCCCATAGGGCTTCTAACAACTTCTCGTGCCAATTTCTCTTATTATCGTCCAAGGTTTTCTTTAAGATTTGAACGAGAGTTTTATTAAAAGCCTCGCCAAGGCCGTTTGCTCTTGGGTAGTAAATTGTTGAATATCGCCAGCCGATTCCGTGTCTCCCGACAAAATTGTTGATTTGTGTGCTTCGAATGCCGACCCATTATCCGAGATGATCTCGCGCGGCACTCCGAAACGGTAGACAACTTGGTTCTTGAAAAATTGTAGCACGTGATGTGCTTTCACTTCTCCGAGTGGAACCGCCTCCGCCCACTTAGAAAAGTAGTCCGTAGCCGCAAGAATGAAGCGATGTCCTTTTGAAGATTGTGGTTCTATCGGACCCACTATATCCGTGCCCCAACATTCAAATGGCCACGACGCAATTGTCGGATGTAGCACATTTGGAGGTTGGTGTAGAACCACTCCGTGCACTTGGCACCGGTGAGCGCCTCTGGCGATTTTCATGCAGTCGGTCATAATCGAGGGCCGTAGTACCCTAGTCTTTTAATTTTCATTTTCATCTTCGGACTCGACCGGTGAGCGCCACGTAGTCCCGAATGTACCTCTTTAACAATTTCACGGGCCTCGGACCCGCTTAGGCACCTTAGCCACATTTGATCAAAAGACCTTCCGTATAATGTATTGTTTATTAATGCGTAGGACGCAGTTCTTTTCGATCCGGTGGGCTAACGACCTATCGTCCGGTAGTTTTCCCGTTTGCGGTGTAGTTCGATTAATGGCCGTCGCCAATCTCTCGTGTTTTCCGTCACCGCCGCAATTGATCCTTTTTCCTTTTCTGATTTGTGTATTTTGTCTATGTCGAGCTGTGATAGGACCTGACGTCCGTGAACTGACACTTCCACTGATTCATCTTGCAAAAAGGAAAATTCTTTTGCGAGACGGGCTAGCGCATCCGCTAAAACGTTTTCTTTTCTGGGAATTTTGTAGATTGTCACATTCGGAATCGTTCCAACAACTCGTATGGCATACCGGAAGTATTGCTCGAGTCTTGGTTTTAAAATTCTGTATTGTCCGGCGATTTGTTGAATGATTAATTGCGAATCCCCGTAGATGTTGATGTCTCGTTATCCCCATTTGAATAGTTAATTCCAATCCCGTTATGAGGGCTTCGTATTCTCGCTTCGTTATTTGTGCACGGCTCGTCAAGTGGTAGGAGTATCTTAACATCCCCCGCTCCGTGTTATAAAGATTAGTCCGATCCCCGCCTTACCGTGCACTATCACTTGCGATTCTTCGTCTTTGTGTGTCGAAGATGCTCCGTCGAAATATAATTCCCAACGTCGATCATCGTGGTCTTCTAGGTTCATTATTTGTTCATCCGGCAAGTCGTCATCGAGAGGCGATTCCGCCGCAAAGGGTGTGCCGCGAGGAAGTCTGCTAAGACTTGTCCCTTTACGGCACGAAGAGGTACGAAAGTTATATCAAATTGCAATAATATCATCGACCATCCGGCAAGTCCGCCGAAAGCGTTGGGCGGGTCATCAAGTATTGCAATGGATTAAATTTCGAAATCAGTTGACCTTATGAGAAAGCATGTAATGCCCGAGCTTTTGAGCGGCGAAGATCGTGGCCAAACAAGTGCTTTTCAATTGCAGGATACCTTATTTCCGTCGGTAGTAAACGACGGCTTAGGTAATAAAGAGCATTTTCTTTACCCTCATCATCGACCCAGGCTACCGTGGCTCCGAGAGAGTCGTCTAAAGCCGCGGTATAAAGTATTAGCGGTCTACCCGAGACCGGGGTCGCTAAGACAGGAGGTGTCATTAAATATTGTTTAATGTCCTCGAAGGCCCTCTCGGCATTTCTCTTCCCAAATAAATTTGGCATCCTTTTTAACTAGTGCCGAGAAAGGCCGACACCTACTCGACAAGTTCGAGATAAAGCGTCGAAGATATGCCGCCTTCCTTGAAAAGATCGTAGTTGTTTTAAGGTTCCGGGAGGTGGCATTTCTAAGATAGCTTTAATCTTTTCCGGGTCGATTTCAATTCCGTGATGTCGGACAACGAATCCTAAGAATTTCCGGAGGTGACGCCGAAGGCGCATTTTAAGGGATTCATCTTAAGGTTAAATTGTCTTAATCGTTCGAAAACAATTCTCAAATCATACGAGTGGTTTTCCTTTACTTTGCTTTTGATGACCACATCGTCCACGTAGCATTCGACTTGATTGTGGATGAGATCATCGAAAATTCTTGTCATCGCTCTTCGGTAGGTCGCTCCTCGCGTTCTTCGGTCCGAATGGCATCACCGTGTAGCAATATACTCCGATCGGCGTTCGAATGATGTAAGTTTTTCATCTTCCGGAGCCATTTTTATCCGATTGTATCCCGAAGATCCATCCATGAATGAGAATATTTCATGTGTTGAAGCAATGTCGATCATTAATTCGGGATCGGTAGAGGAAATTCATCTTTCTGGACATGCCTTGTTTAAATCTCCGAAATCCACACAAATTCCGATCCGACCATTCTTCTTCCCGACCGGTACCACATTGGCTAACCAAGTCGGGTATTGTTCTTCACGGACAAATTTAGCGTCTATTAGCTTTTTTAACTTCAGCTATGACTTGTTGTTCGATTTCTAGACGCATTCTTCCGGGACCTTGTCCGACCGGGACGAAGCAGGATCCACTCCTAGCTTATGGATCGCGACCTCCGGAGCTAAACTCGGCATCTCATCGTAGCTCCAAGCAAAACAGTCTTTAAATTCTATTAATAACTTAATTATTTCTTCGGAGTCTTCTTTATCGAGTAAGGAGCTAACAAAGGTAGGTCTAGGTTCTTCGCTAGTACCTAAGTTAACTTCCGTTAACTCATCTATCGTAGATTTGATCTCCTCTTCGAACTCGGTGGAGCATCTCCAATTTGTAAATCTTCGAGTTCTTCTCGTAGTTTCCATGCAGCTTTCATTAGACTCGCGAGTGACAACCATGCAAAATTCAGTATCGTCAACTGATCCTACTGTGCCGAACCCGAGACCATGTTTTGAATTGGGTGGACGATCGGAGTTATTCCATAATTTTTTCAAAATGTTGTGATCGACCTTTTGTCCATTGTCGAGGTAAGAAACCACGCTGAATTAAATTTTGAACACAGGGAGAATACCACTCAAAAGGCAATTCCATTAATTCTGATGAAGTAGCGTCTTCAAATTGTACATTATTTTCAGTTTTGGAGGAAGGAGCACCACGGTAGAATTTGATGGGCTTTGCACCACCGCTACGTACCTCTTTGATCTCCATACCCTCGATCTTATTAGAATGGATCGGGGTCAGGGTCATAAGTATGTACATAGTGGTTAATCTTCTCGTACATCGATTTATATTCTTCGTTTCTTTCATCTTCGAGAGGGATTCCGAATTGCGGCTTCTTCCGACTTATCGTCGTCGCTTCTTGTTCGATTTCTTTTTCTTCTTCGTAACTATCTTCCCAATCAACATTGATGGCTGGTTTCCTCTCGTCCAACCGTCCTAACGTCTTCGCCACGACCTCGTCCCCGCCTCGTCCTCGGATGCGAGTTGTGGAGAAACCTTCACCATCTCGCCGTAAGGGAGTGGTGAGTGATCGTTGGACTAGAACTTCGAGTTCTTCGTTGTCCCATATTTCTTTTGCTTCATTTGTTATGGTATCTCCGGAGAAGATTGTTTTCTTCGGAGGTGCATAATAAGTCGCATCTTCATGGATTCCGATTTCATGTACGGAGAACGGTTGTAAGTCACCTTTAATACACCGTTCCCCTCCATCGTAGTATTTGATGCATTGATGTAGAGATGATGGTACCATCCCGTTTTCATGTATCCATGGTCGGCCCAAGAGAGCGTTGAATGACGTTTCTGAATCAATTATGTGAAATTTCGCGGTTGTCTTTGCTAAGTCGCCGGTCTTCATCAGCAGTGTTATTGATCCGAGGGCTCTTTCTCCTTTCTGGTTGAATCCTCTTAATAACATTTTGTCCGCCTCGAGCTCGCGAGCATCAATTTCCAAGTATGCTAGCGTTCGAAGATTCATTATATTGATCGATGCTCCTAGATCCACCAATACTCTGGAGAGTGTAAACTTCCCAATTGTAACTGAAATGTACAAGGGTCGGTTGTGGTCTCACTGTCCCAAGTAGTAGGTCATTGTCCGTGAAGGTAACACCTCGTCGTTCCTTTAACGAGCAAACCTCATCTAAGGAATCTCCGGCCATTCGAGCTAAGCAAATTTCTCGGATCAAGTAAGGCCTCGATCGAGCTTCTCTCATCTCCTTTGATAAGATGAGAGCGTCGTAGATGCTCGCCTTGGCGGTAATTTCCTAAGATGGGCTAGCACGTTGTAGTCCACTTTGTTTTCATGTGCCTCGTTTTCTTCTCGAATGGGTATTTCTTCCGCCGGGGTTTGTTCTTCCCGAACAACCACCGCTTTCTTTGTCTTTTGGACCCATTCTCGGAGGTAGAACTCTTCCACTTCTTAAGTTGACTTCGTGATTTCTTATAAGTTTAGCATTGAGTTTGCCGGTGTCTCCTTCCGAATTGGAACGACGAGTTCTTCGAGATTAGCTTCGGAGTCTGAAGGCTCTAACTCTATTGTGACTGGAGCTCCTCGAAACTCGCAAATAGATTCGTTGCTTATTGAACTCTCGTAGCCTTCCTGGTGGATGTCTTCTTCATCATTGTGATCGTCGAGATTGTGTATGATTTGAGAATTGTTATTTGTATCGGAATCGACGTCCGGATTAGGTTGATTGTCGCTAGTTACGTAATCGTTAGAAACAATCAAAACGTAGCCAACGCCATAACCCTCATCATTATAAGATCCCACCGGAGTGAGCAAATAATCATACAGAGTCAGAGGTTCGAGGGATTTCTCCCCCGAATCGGAAACAACTATCCTAGGATAAGCAGCCCCTAGTCTAGCCTTAGGTGCCTCGGTCTTCTCTTCTTCGTCAATTTTCTTCTTTTCTCCAATTGTCTCTTGTTGAGGTGGTTCTTCTATCGCAAGTGATAGCGCCGACTCGACGCTTTCGAACTCCGAATCGAGGCTTGCACCGAAGCGGTTTGGATGTGATCCAAAACCTTCTTCGAAGACTTTGTCCAAGCGGTAGTCCATCCATCATCGGCCGCATAGGGATCTATCGAACAATGAAATCCGTCGAGATAACATCGATGGAACCTCCTTTCCGGGGTTCCTTCATGTATTCTTTCGGAATCGTTATATTCCCTTTCCGAAGATTGTCGTTGAGCCAACTTTTGAAGGTAATACAATCTTCTATCTTGTGCCCAAGCATCCGGTGGTGAGGGTAAAAGTTGGGATCACCTTTCTTGTCGACTTCTTCTGGTCTTTTAGGGCAGTTGGAAATCTGGAGTCTTCATTAGGCTGTGGAACATTTTCGGCACTGCCTCATTCTTGAATGGATACTCCTCGCTCAGAACTCCCTAAACGTACGTTGTGGACGAGGCGGTTGTTCATATTGTTGAGATGACCGATAGCCGGGCCTGGATTGCCGGTAATTCCGTCGAGTTTGCCGCGGCCGTTCGACGATATTTGCATCGGTTGCTTGCCTTTATCGACCGCCGCGCCGACCCCGGACTTCTTTTCAAAAGTTTTCACGAGCTTCGTTTGTCCGTTTTATCGGTGAAACTTAATTGCTTCGCCTCCTCTTGCAAGCTTCCGGCCTTGCTTAATAACTTCTCGAAAGTCTTAATAGTAAATCCTCGAGGAGAAGTGCTATCGGGCCATGGATGCTTTTTAGTAAAATGCCGATCGCATGCTCGTTCTTGTAATTGTGGCTCACACTTCATACTTAGGTTCCTCCATCGAAGTATGTAGTCCACCAAGGTTTCATTCGGCTTCGCTTCTCTACCACTAAATCACCTATAGTGATGTGGTGCCGAGCTCCGGCAAATCTCTTGATGAAGAGGTTTTCTAATTCTGAAAATGTCTTCACCGAGCCGTTTGGTAATTCCGCATACCAATCAAAGGCGATCCCTGACAGGCTGCTGACAAATTGTCGGAAGAGTAAATCATCACTTCCGCCGACATTGCAACAACTGGTACGAAAATGTGCAACATGCTGCCGAGGGTTTCCGGTTCCATCAAAGGTCTTGAACAGAGGTGGTACAAAGCCTTTCGGATATTGGAGAGCATCGAATTCTTCGTGTAAGGTCTACCCGTCCGAATGGATGTCCCGCTCTTTGATTGTGCCAAGGCTTCTCGCACTCGCCGTTCCACCAAGCTCTTGATATCCTTTTCCGAATCATACTTTCGTGTTGTATCCTTCTTTAATCGATCATCCCCGTCGACGGATGTAATCTCCTTTCCTCCGTCTACAATGTGAATGACTTCCGGGGGTGTTTCCCTTTGGGGTTGAACCCGACTCGGAGAGTGGCTAGGGCTGCGGCCCATCTCTTCCATCCTTTTGCCATTCGGGCAATCGTATCGTCTTTCTCTTGAAGCCGCCTCCTCATTACTTCCGGCTCCTCTCTTCGCGGGCCGCCGGAGCACCTTGTGAAGCCGACGAAGCTCGTGTTTCTACCATGTTAATTTCTCGCATACTCATCATCCATGAACTCCGACGAGTCAACTTCATCTCCGAACTTCTCTTCTCTTTCCCTTGCTAGTCGACGAATATCGCTCTTAACTTTTCCATAGCGTCTTCTAATGGCCTTTTCTCGTACATCCTCGTGGCATCATGTGATAACTCGTCGAGTTTCTTTCTCATGAGTTCCCTTTATCTGCGGTAGCACTTTCTTCGGACTCAAGTCTCCCGACGAGACTTTCCTTTTCTAGTCGTTGTTTCGGTCTTAATTGGTCGGCAGTGGGACGCCATACCATCCTTCTAGCAACAGGAGGCCTAGGACCGGATGGTCCGTCGCCGAATGTCGGAAGGTGGTATCCTCCCCGATCCGTAAACCGGAAACAACAACAGGTGGACTAGCCTTCATCTTCTTATTAGGCTCTTCCGCAGCGATAGCAGAGTTCTACTCGTGGCCCAAGACGGGATTTGGCCGCACCCGCCCTATCCTTCTTAAAATTTCCGATACGGGCATTTTTCTTTCTTTGCTAACCTTTCAATCACAGTCCGTAGTCGGGCAAGTGGTGTAACCCCGGCCCTCTTTCTTCTGTTGTCGTTATAAGCATGCGGGCCGAGGTAATGTAGAGGCAATCCCGCGGACATTTTCCTCGTCACCGCGGCGGAAAGGGATGGAATCTACTCCCTTCCAAAAGGGGTGTATACTCGCACAATGGTATGTATTCGGTAGTGGTGTGTACTCGGGAATTTCTTCTAGGAAAGCGACTTTAGCAGCCTCCGGCCTTCCCGGCAATCTTCCCGCTCGTTTCTTCTCCGAGTCCATGTTAGGGGTGGAACCCTCGAGCTGGACCCAATTTCAAAACGAAGGTTTTGCACGGAAATCCGTACCCTCCACGGTAACATGTTCGTTGCAAATTTGGACTTCCTTCCCCTTCGGCTCGGCGGAGCCGGGGTAGGTGCGGAGACGACTAGACCAGTGGGGGTAGAGATAACGAGTCCTTCTATGGACAGCGGTATTCCTCTCACTGGAACCCTTTGCAGAGGAGGAAATTCTCGAGTTGATTTAAGGTTGAATTCAATCATGGGTTTTTCGCTTCGGCACTTTGTCCATCGATGCGAAAAGGGTAACGTCGCCGATCTTGACATTTGTGTTCTCAAATCCTTGTCCAAACCGGATGATGCCATTGTCGGGCAGCTCATCCTTGTAAACAGCGAAGTCCAGTCCATTGGTGAAGGAGAAAATCAGCTTTGGGGCTTCCATTTCTGCAAAGTAGATTCTGATTGTCAGTCCCAAGTTATGCTTCTTCTCATCAGGACGAAAAGAAAGGAATCTAAAAGAGTCCGAACACATTCTTGTTCATGTATGTTTATTAAAAGAGTCATTCATTAGAGGGTTTGTTTATTTTAGAACGGAGTGTTCAAAAGTGTAGAGAAGGTAATGAATCTGATTCAGAGTTGGAAAGGAAAAGAAAGTCTTATGCAAGACTTCTCGACTCGAAGGATCACTCCTAAACTAACACCTATTGGGGGTTCACCCCACCTCGTAAATGAGGTAA
This sequence comes from Papilionanthe hookeriana x Papilionanthe teres, assembly GCA_022702705.1. Taxonomy (NCBI): domain Eukaryota; kingdom Viridiplantae; phylum Streptophyta; class Magnoliopsida; order Asparagales; family Orchidaceae; genus Papilionanthe; species Papilionanthe hookeriana x Papilionanthe teres. The sequence continues at coordinate 104,865,947 of CM040424.1, read as the reverse complement.
AAGGATCTCGGAACCTCTCTCGTTTAGGGATGTCTAAACAATGGCTCCTAAATCCGAGTGAATGTTGGCTATACTCATTCAAGGTAGAAATGAACATAGTATTCCAACGAAAGAAGGGTAGTTTGATCCATTAGTGGACATGGATACACTACCGATTTTTGAAAGCGTAACTATTCGATTAAAAAATGGAGAGAGGAATTGTCCCCGCTGGAGTCGCCGTAAATTGTGCGGCTTATTTTTAGGTTATGTGTTTTATTTGAAAAAGGGGTCGCCTACGTAAATTGTCGGTGAATTTTAATTTAATTTAAATAAGTAATTTGAAAAGTAGTATTTGATTTTTGAAAATAATTTTAAATTTGGAAATTTTATGAAATCAAACCGATCTCACATCCCAAATAGTTTATGTAAACGAGCACCACATCACAAACCATGTATCTATCCCGAAGAATAGACACATTGTTTGATGATGGGGCTCGATTAAATAAACTAGAAGATTTGTGACATCCGTTTGGTCTGCGAACCAATTTTATAAGCCGACAAGTTCCCCTGTTTAATATGAAAACATTAAACAGGGTTTATATTACCTAGGTTCTTAAAATTCCCTATAAGGGCAAGCCCCTATAGTTAATTATATCTTAAGTGACGGAAATCACCTAAGAAAACTCTCGATAATAATCGTAGTTCTCGCTCTCAAGAATTTCAAGGTTTAAGTTTTCAAGGGATCGAGTTTTGGAATTTCAATCGTGGATGGATCAAATTTGAAACATTTTGTTTTGGGAATTCAAAGGAAGAAGGGTAGGAGAAATCACGCATTCGAAGCGAACTTCGGTAATTTCCCGACTATCCTATTGTTTGGTTTGAATTTAGGAAAGTCCTAATGTTTATTTAATGTTTTGATCTTGCCGATTTTAATTAGTTAGGACTTATATTTGTATGATAAAATCATACAAATAGCCTCGAAGATGTGAGGGTTTATGTCGTATCGGACGACTACCTCGGAAATCCTAAGACCGGTTAGGGCTTAATTTACATGATATGATCATGCAAATGCCTAACGAAGAGTTGAGGATTTATGTTGCACTAGGCAAACTACCTCGAAGTCCTACGGCTTGGTTATTTAATTCTAAGGAAAGTTTTGCTGAAGTAGACTCGAGTTTTGCTGATGACGATGGCCGTGCTGCCCACCATGCTCCGAGCTCCTTGTTGTTACAGAGGTTTAGTTTTAGAAGTCATAAATCGGGAGATGAGAGAAGTGTTTGGTTTTAGAGAAAGTCTTAATTTCCATGTGTCTTTAATATTTTAATTAAAACAGGTCTTAGAGTTGATTAAACGAACCGATTAAGATCCCACTGGTTCCGTCATCCCGCACCGTTATTTTCATCGAATTCACTTAGTCCGGATGAATTTGCTAAAATCAACCGAATGAGTTCCGCACTTTCATTTAGACCGTGGAAATCCCGTTAGCAACATGTGGGTTACATCATCCGAGGTATTCCCGATCATTCAATGAGACGTTTTAATTTAGTTGTAGTTGTAGTTTTGTTGTTCCGTTTGTGATTAAATTTTGAGTTGTCTTATATTTTGAAATGTTGTGGCGGTGAATTTTATCTTGTAGTGTCTTTTAATTTAGTTATGGGTTTCAGCTTTTGGTTTCCGTCCTAAAGGTGTAAGTTTTCATGCAACTGCTTGTTTATCATGCAAGAAAAGTAAGTGCGATGCGATTAAATAAGTTGCAATAAAGTAATTTGCAATAAAATAAAAGCGTACCTGGAGGGTCTTCCCGTCATCCCAAGCCGCACTTAAAACACAAGTTAGAATTTTTAAGCATTTAAAGTAAGTTCCTAGGTAAAGCTAAGGGAAGGGTTATGGTTTTCTACCAAGTTCCTAATCCTATAGCTAGTCATTTCCTATGACGTCTAGGTTCTTGTATTTTAGTTTGAGGACGATTTTCTTCATCAAAGAACAACTAAGTTCAATTGTTCTTATAAATATCCTATCATATCGAGGAGGTGCTTAAGACGAATCTTAAACATCTTTTCAATATTTCTAGGATTGTTTTAAGTCCAAATGAATTTAATTACACAAATGAATTAATCGTCCGAGAGTTTAAGTTTTGTTGTCTTGCTCAGATGAACTAGGACATTCGAATATCCTATGAGTGAAGTAACACTTCTTTTAACACTCCTTTTAAGAGTTATGACATCACGAGCTTTCGAGGGCAAATGGATGTTCAAGTGAGTTGTGATTTAATTTTAGTTAATGGATTTAAGTTCGGAATAGTGTTCAAGTTGTTTTAGATTTATTTTGAATTCTTCATGTCTTAGGTGATGTCTTTTAATTCAATTTAATTTAACTTTAATTTAATTTAATTTAATTTAATTTAGTTTAGTTTTAATTTTAATTTAATTCCGATTTAATCCAATTTAGTTTAACTTGATGTGAATTAATTTAATTTAATTTAACTTGATTTAATTTAATTTATTTAATTTAATTTAATTTGTTTTAATTTGATTTAATTTAATTTGTTTTAATTTAATTTAATTTAATTTAATATTTTTTTTAATTTAATTTAATTTAATTTAATTTAATTTAATTTATTTATTTAACTTAACTTAATTTAATTTAATTATTTAATTTAATTTAATTTAATTTAATTTAATTTAATTTAGTTTTATTATTATTATATTTTTTTTGATTTAATTTAATTTAATTTAATTTTTTAATTTAATTTTAATTTTAATTTTAATTTTAATTGAAACTTTAAAAAGAGTTTAATAATTTACCTTCAATTCAATTTAAATGATTGAATCTTTTAACATTTTAAGACTTAAATTTGAATTACCTTTTTAATTAAGAATTAAATATTATTGAGATGATTAATTTAGGGATCCTTAGATTAAAGAATAAATCTCTTCCTAATAATATCCCTATTTTAATAATTCCAATTTTATTATTCTTCCAAATTTAATCAATTATTTAATTAAGGTTTATTTCAATTATTTTAAATTGTTTAGTAGGTTTCTAACCTTTAATTATCTAAATTTCAATCTTCCAAATCAGATTAAAATCAAATATTTTACTTATTAATTTTATTAAGCCTAAAGTTTTAATTAAGGGTTAAAATTTTAATTACCATTTTGCCCTTCAAGCCTAATAATTTCATAACTCACTAAATTGAGCTCAAATGAATTTGAAATTTTTATGTGACTTCACTCATATGTCAATAAAGACATTAGAGGAGAAAATGTGATTTTTCTGTATTTAATTTATTTATATAATTATTTTTGATGGAAAATAAGGATTTCCAAGAAAAATATAATAATATGACCAAGGGAAAGTTTCTATCCTTAAGAAAATTATGGGACATTCCTAATGACCAGAGGACCACTTGGACCAATTTTTGTGATTTTTTGAATTATATTTTATTTATTAGAATTATTTTAAGTTCTGTAGTATTAATTAATTTAAAAATAGAATATAAGTTGAAAAATGAATTTTATAATTTTTAAAATTCTCTCTGATATCAAGGATTCCAGAGAACTAAATTTTACAATTTCCTTATTTTTCTTTGATTTATTATAATTATTTTAGTTAAAATGCTAGAAAATACATTTTTTAATTTTAAAATTACCCTAGGGCTTTAAAATTTAATATCGCATTAAATAGACCTGAGAAAAATATGGGGTTTATTCCTAAGTGATTAAATTTCAAAATATGACATTTTGGTGAATTTTATTATTTTTGTGATTTTTATTATTTTTTAATTATTAAAATATTAAAATAATACTAAAAAATTAACTTTTTTAGAAAATTGAAATTTTAATTTTCTTAAATTCCCCTGATATTAGAGAGGCTCCAAAACCAATTTGGTGAATTTTTGAAAGGTATTTTGAAAGTTATGAATTTTTAAAGTTTAAAATGACTAAATGGCTTAATCAACCCATTTAGTAAGGCTAACCAAGTCCAATTGACTTCAAACTTTTGTGGTGGGTTCCTCTGATCCTAAAGGTCAGTGGAGAATTGATTTCAAGTCAATTTAATGTATAGTTAGCTCTAATTAATTAGGGGACTATTTTGGGTGTTTAAGCCAATTAGGGTTATTTTGAGTGAATTAACTCAAGTCCTATTTTTCCTAGGGTTCTCTGGTCATAAGGAACATCACCAAATTTTCCTAGAATTTATTTCACAACATGCTAATTTTTGGAATTAAAATACTCAAAACAGCCACATGCATTTGAAAAATCAATAACTTTTCACAGAGATGGCCTCTGACCTTGGAAAATTCAGGGAATGTTCCCAAGTTCAGAGGCTTCAAAAGCCCTATGGTCTCATGCCATGGTGAATTGTATGAATGCATGGAGAATTAAAACAATGCAGGGAGTAAATAATTAATTAAAAATAAAGTACTGGGCAAAATTAATTAATTTCTTTTCCACATTATTCTCCTCTGTTCACTGAGCAAGAGGGTATTTTTATTTTATTTTTGTGATTTTTCTACACAAAGATATGGATTTTTGAAGTTCTGGTATTTAAATAAATCAGAAAAATCCCTAATTTTCTACTTATCCACGCGGCGCCGTGTCAACCTTGGCAGCTCCGAAGAGGGTACGTGTCGCGCTGTGTTTGGGCGCCGCCATCTGAGTCAGCCATCCCGGGACCCACGGTTCATGTATCATTCCCTGGTCCGGCGCAATCTGAACCGTCCGCTCGATACACGCGCGATCCAACGGCTCCTGGTCATCGTCTACGACTGGTGTGCACCCGTGACCGTCAACCTTCTAACCATAATTTCTCACTCGATTCTCAACGGATTTTCGTGTTCTTATGCTCTATGGATTCGTCTTGAAGAGACGAACACATCCATATGGTAAACATGCATTGAAATTTATTCAAATGAAATGGAGAATCTCCGTAAGCTCGGGAAGAAGAATGAGTTCATACCTTTGCTCGCAGAAGTGAAGCTTCGATCCGAGAGTTGTGTCACCTTCGATCGGGTCCAAGTAAGCTCCGCATGAAGTCCCTTGGCCTCGGTGAATTGTCTAGCTATGAAAGTGACCACAGCTCGATCACAAAGCTTGGAGGCCGGAGCAACTCGGGTGGCTTGGAGATGGGGCTTTCAGTGGGAAACTTCTCCTCTTGGTCCAGGTGAAGGTGTAGGACCAATCAATTTGGGGATTGGCTCATCGTGAAGAAGTGTCCTAGTTTTTAGGCTAAAGTTCGAGCTCAAAATCGAGCTCGACTGGAGGGAATTGAGTCGGAATTCAGTGGGGATCAAGTGCTCTATGTGTGGAGAGTGATCCGGAATGATTTTGGCGCAGTTTCCTTAAGGTTAGGTTCAGACACCTCTCATGGCCGAGAGGGGTGGTGTTTAAATAGGAGAGGGTGGAGGGCCTCCCGTGGAGAGTTAGGGCTTGGGATCAGCTGCTAGGTCAAGGGCAGTAACAGCCATGGTGGCCATTGGGCATGGGGCAGCTCAGCAAGGTAGAATCCCAAAGTTGGCTCACATGTGAGCTCTCGGCCATGGTGTTTTCCGGTGACCTGGTGGCTGGCCGGCCAGGCATTGGTCACCATCTTGTTCAGGTGGGTCAGGGCTGGGGTTTGGTGCATTCAATTGAGGTTTGACATGTGTAAAGTGGTTGAATCAAAGTAGAAAGGGGAAGGGGCCATTTTTGCTTATTTTGGTCAACCCATGCAAATGGGTTGGGTGCACCACCCCAAGACCTGGTTTTGGGCCGAGGAGGTCAGTGGGTCGATCTCCATGTGTGGTGGAGTCTCCATCAAGGATTAGGTGGCAAAGCATGGTTTAGAGTGTGACATGCTTAAGGTAAAAAAGGCTTAAGAAGGATTAGGAAAGGGGGTCCTCCTTTTTCCATTAATGGCTTGATCACATGTCAAACTCTCCATGGCTTCATGTGGCTTGTCCATGGCTTGCATGGCTTGTCTTTGGCTTGGGGAAAGCTTGGTCAATTTCATGAAAATGGATTTTAGGAATTTTTGGTAATTTGATGGAAATTTGTATGAAACTTGATTTGGAATGATTTGATGATGAATTTAGGACTTAGGTATTGAGTTTAATTGAAAGTATGATGAGGGGAAATGTCATATGGGCTTTGGGACCAATTTTGGGCCTTTGGATGTGGTAAAGGATGGGCTTTTAAAATGGTTTAAGGAATGGGCCTTTAAGTTTAAGAATGTGTTCATGGATGAGAATTTTTGTAAAAGGTTGGGCCAAATAATTGTTGGTTTTGGTTTAGGGATGTTTCATGAGTAATTTGAAATAGATTTAAGGTGGTTTGGGTTTGAATTGGGTTGAATTTGGGTTTATTTGGTAAATGGGCCAATGTAGGTCAAATTGGGCTAACTTGGGCCAATGTTGGGCTAGGGTTGGAATTGATGTAAAATAAATGTTGGGAAATGTTTATGGGAGTGTTTCAAAGAGGTTTTGGCTTTGGTTGGGTTTTGATTTTGGGGTTTGGGTCTATTTAGGCTAGGTCTGGGTTTAGGTCAAAATTGGGCTTTTTGATTTTGGGTTGAATTTGAGTGGGGTTTGGGTCAAAATCTTGGGCAAATCATGTTAGTGTTTTGTTTATGGGGATGTTAAGGAAGGTTTAGAAAAGATTTGGGGTTAATTAGAGTTGAATTGGGTGAGTTTGGGCTAAGTTTGGGTCATGGGTCCAAATTGGGCTTTAAGGCCAAAAGTGAAATTGGATCCAAATGTCAATCAAATTGAACTTGGATTTGGTCTAGATTGGTGTTGGGGATGTTGAATTGAAGTTTATAATTGAATTGGACCAGAATTTAGGTCAATTGGGTAGGTTTGGTTTGACATTGGGTTCATTTTGGGTTAAAATGGGTCAAATTGGGGGTTTTGATAAAAGTGGGGTAAATTGACAAAATTGGCCCATGGTGTAGTTGAACAAAATGAAAATGGGAATATTTGGGATTTTATGGAATTTTCTGGGAATTTTCTGAATTTTTGGATTTTTTGGCTAAGAGGGGTATTTTGGGTATTTGGAGGGTATTGGGAGGTATTTTTGGAATTTTTGGTATTTTTGGGTATGGATGATCAATTTGATTGGTGAGGCAATGTTTAGGATTGATCTTGAGGATTTTGGGTGATTTAGGTGATTTTACAAGTTTTGGGGGTTTCAAGGGTTTTGGGTAGGCAAGGTGTGTAGGGTCCCGGGGTCAAAAATCGAAAATTTGGAAAATTGAAGATTGGGTGAATGTAAGTGGAATGAAATCATTTTTGTTGAGCCATGAAGCCATATCAAGTCCACATGAGCCATGAAGGGACTCATTTGAGGCATCCACTATGTTGTTCCTAACCCTCTTAGCCAAGGGCTTAGGGGTTAAGGACCATCCATGTGAACCACCTGCATGAGTCAGGAGATCAAGTTGGGTATGGGTGTGGTTTTTAGGAGGTGTGTGAAAGTGTAGTGTATAGGTGTAGTGTGTGTGTAAGTCAGCCCCTCACCGCACCGGGCCACCTGTAGGCGTACTAAGGCCAAAGAGTCCTATGGGAACTCATCCTTTAAACTTCCACATTTAATTTCAACCCTCTAGGTGATTAGGGGTCTACAATCAAGTTTGTGGAGTTTGCAGGGAGTTAGGAAGTGGTTTGAATTTCTAAGTGGTGGGTCCCAATTCTAATCCTCTAGGATAGTCAAAGGAAAAGCCTAAGGCTAGATCCTAAGTACTAAAGAGAAGAAGAGAAGACCTCATCAAAAATGAGGTCAACACATACTTAGCATCTCCGAACAGCCACGCAGCGCTTTCTGGTTCGGCGTCGCCATCCGACTCAGTGCTCTAGGGGGCCGCGGTTCATGTACCATCGCGCTATCCGGCTCGATCCCGACCGTTCGTTCGATACACGCTCGATCCGATGGCTCCTGATCATCGTCTACGACTGGTGTGCACCCGTGACCGTCCACACTAAAACCTTAAGAACTCACTTGATTTTCAACGGATTTTTGTGTTCTTATGCTCTATGGATTCGTCTTGAAGAGACGAACACATCCATATGGTAAACATGCATTGAAATCGATTCATATTAAATGGAGAATCTCCAGAAGCTCGGGAAGAAGAGAGAGTTCATACCTTTGCTCAGAGAAGTGAAGCTTCGATCTGAGAGTTGTGTCACGTTCGATTTTGTCCAAGCAAGCTCCAGATGAAGTCCCTTGGCCTGGTGAATTGCATAGGTACAAAGCGACCACAGCCAATCACAAAAGCTTGGAGGCTGGAAGCAATGGCTGGCCTGGTGAAGGGGCTTTTACTGGGAAACTTCTACGCTTGGTCTGGTGAAGGTGTAGAGCCAATCAATTTGGGGATTGACTCACTGTGGTGAAGCGTCCTAGTTTTAGGCTTGGATTTCAACTCTGAAATTGAGCTTACAGAGAGAAAATGGCAGGGGGATTTCAGTGGGGATCAAGTGCTCTAGGTGTGGGGGAGAGTCTGGAGTGATTTTGGCAGAGTTTCCTCAAGATTTTTTGTTCAGCCTCCTCCATGGCCGAGAGAGGTGGGGTTTAAATAGGAGAGGCTGGAGGGCCTCCCAGGGGGAGTTAGGGGTTGGGATCAGCTGCTCTGGTGAGGAGAAGAATAGCCATGGTGGCCATTGGGCATGGGGCAACTCAGCAGGTGAGAATTCCAAGCTTGGGCTCACATGGGAGCTCTCGGGTGTGGTGTTTTCCGGCGACTCAGGCGGCTGGCCGGCAGGCATGGGTCACTGTTGTCATCAGGAGGTTCAGAGCTTGATGTTTGTGAGTCCAATTGAGCTTTACCATGTGTAAAGTAGTTGAATTAAAATGGCATGGGTAAAGGCTATTTTGGCTTGGTTTGGGTCAACCCAACACTTTGGGCTTGGTTCACCTTCCAAGGTAGCTTTGGGTGCCGTGGGGAGTCAAAGGAATCAACTTGGTTTTGGAAAGGAGAAGTCCCTATCCAAATATATTTGGATTAAATTTGGGTTAAGGGGAAACATGTTTAGGGTTAATGATTTTTAGGAGGTACTTAAAGAACCTCCTCCTTTTACCATTTAAGGAGAGTTGACAAATTATAGATTCTCATGGCTTGCCAATGGCTTACATGTGGCTTCATGGCTCCATATGGCTTGGGGAAAAGATGGCTCACTTGCATGAGAAAGGGTGTTGGAATTTTTGATGAATGTATGTGGAGTTAGCATGAAGCTTGATTTAGAATAATTTGATATTTGATTGGAACTTTAGGGATGGTTTTAATTGAAGTCATGATGAAGAAGAGTGTCATATGGGCTTTGGATGAATTTTTGGGCTTTTGAATTTGTTTTGGATGGGCTTTAGGTTTGAAAATGGGCTTTAGGCTTTTAAAATAAATTTATGGATGGGAATTTTATAAAAGGTTGGGCTAAATAATTGTTTGGGTTTGGTTTAGGGATGTGTCATGAGTGATTTGAAGCAAATTTGAGGTAATTTGGAATTGAATTGGGTTGGATTTGGGCTTCTTTGGTAAAGGGGCCAATGTTGGTCAAATTGGGCTAATTTGGGCCAATGTTGGGCTAAGGTTGAAATTGATGTAAAATTAATGTTGAAAAATGTTTGTGGAGGTGTTACAAATAGGTTTCAACTTTGGTTGGGTATTGATTTTGGGATTTGGGGCCATTTGGGTTAGGATTGGGTGTAGGCCCATTTAGGGAATTTTGGGTTTGGGTTGAATTTGAGTAAGGTTTGGGTCCAAATTTTTGGCAAATCATGTTAGTGTTTTGTTTGTGGGGATGCTAGGAAGGTTTTAGAAAAGATTTGGGTCAAATTGGGATTGAATTGGGTTAGTTTGGGCTAGGTTTAGGTCATGGGTCAAAATTGGGTCTTAAGCTTAAAAATGAAATTGGATTTAAATGCCAATCAAATTGGGCTTGAATTTGGTCTAGATTGATATTGGGGATATTGAATTGAAATTTAGAATTGAATTGGACCAAAATTGAGGTCAATTGGGGTGATTTGGTTTGACATTGGGTTCATTTGGGTTTAAAATGGGCTAAATTGTGGGTTTTAGTAAAAGTAGGGTAAATTGACAAAATTGGCCCATGGTGTAGTTGGACAATATGAAATTAGGAATATTTGGGATTTTCTGGAATTTTCTGGGAATTTTTGGAATTTATAAAAGTTTGGCCAAAAGTGTATTTTTAGTGTATTTTGAGTGTATTTTTGGAAATTTTGGTATATTTGGCTATGGATGATCAATTTGAGTGATGTGGAAATGTTTGGGATTGGTTTTGAGGAATTTTGGGTGATTTGGAGATTTTGGAAAATTTGGGCAATTTCAAGGGCTTTTGGTAGGTTTGATGGGTGAAGGGTCCCCGGGTCAAAAATCGAAATTTTGGAAGAATGAAGATTGATCAAATGTGAGTGAAATGGAATCACTTTTATTGAGCCATGAAGCCATATTAAGCCAATATGAGCCATGAGAGGACTCATTGGAGGCATTCACTATGTTGTTCCTAACCCTCTTAGCTAGGGGCTTAGGGGTTAAGGTCCATCCATATGAATTACCTACATGAGTCAGGGAGTCAAGTTAGGTATAAGTATGGTTTTAGGATTTGGATTATGTGTGTGAGAGTGTAGAGTGTGAGTGTAGTGAGTGTGTAAGTCAACCCTCACCAGACCAGGCCACCCAGGGTAGTCCTTAGGCCAAAGAGTCCTATAGGGAACTCATCCTTTAAACCTCCACATTTGATCTCAACCCTCTAGGTGATTAGGGGTCTACAATCAAGCTTGTGGGGTTTGCAGGGAGACAAGAGGTGGTTTAAATTTCTAATGGATGTGTCCAAATTCTAGTCCTCTAAGATAGTCAAAGGAAAAGCCTAAGGCTAGATCCTAAACACTAAAGAGGGAAGAGAAGACCTCATCAAAAATGAGGTCAACAAATGAACCCCCAATAGGTGTGGTGTGCTAACCAAGCACACCGCGAGTATTGGCGTTGACCGAAGAGATCTACAGAACCAACACAGATGTCCAAGTGTCAAACTTAGGACGAAGTAGAAGAATTTCCGCTAGGGAATGGAAAAGGAGGTGAACTCCAAATCATATGATCTAGGGAATTCGATTTAGATTTCATTTCATTTCATGTTCAAGCTTTGATGTGTGAGTTTAGATTTTAGCTTGGGTTTTAATTTAGATTGAATTTTCGTATAAAATCAATTTGAGGAAATTTTGAATTTGAAATTTGGATTTGAAATGAGAATTGAAACCTAGGTTTCAACCTCGGGATTGCGAAGAGAACTGGAATTTAGGTACCAGCCTCGGAGTGAGAATCAGAGTTTAAGTGTTGATGTAAAAAAGGATGAGAATCAGAATTTAGGTACTGATCTCGAATGAGAGTGAAATTTGGAATTTAAGTATCAAATCTGATAGAGAATCAAAATTTAAGTATCGATCTCGAAAAGGATGAGAATCAGAATTTAGGTACTGATCTCGGAATGAGAACTAGAATTTACGTACTAGTCTCGAAATGAGAACTGGAATTTTGGTGCCAGTCTCGGAAGTTTAGAATTGAAATTTAGGTATCAATTTGAAAGAGAATCGAAATTTAGGTATCGATCTCGAAAGAGAGTCGGAATTTAGGTACCGACCTCGAAATGAGAGCTGGAATTTAGGTACCAGTCTCGGAAGTTTAAAATTGAAATTTAGGTAACAATTCGAAAGAGAATCAAAATTTAGGTATCGATCTCGAATGAGAGTCGGAATTTAGGTACCGACCTCGAAATGAGAACTGGAATTTAGGTACCAATCTCGGAAGTTTAGAATTGAAATTTAGGTATCAATTCGAAAGAGAATCAAAATTTAGGTATCGATCTCAAAAGAGAGTCGGAATTTAGGTACCGACCTCGAAATGAGAACTGGATTTAGGTACCAGTCTCAAAAGTTTAGAATTGAAATTTAGGTATCAATTCGAAAGAGAATCAAAATTTAGGTATCGATCTTGAAAGGAGAGTTGGAATTTAGGTACCGACCTCGAAATGAGAACTGAAATTTAGGTACCAGTCTCGGAAGTTTAGAATTGAAATTTAGGTATCAATTCGAAAGAGAATCGAAATTTAGGTATCGATCTCAAAACAGAGTCGAATTTAGGTACCGACTCTCGAAATGAGAACTCGGAATTTAGGTACCGACCTCGGAAGTTTAGAATTAAAATTTAGGTATCAATTCGAAAGAGAATCGAAATTTAGGTATCGATCTCAAAAGAGATTCGGAATTTAGGTACCGACCTCAAAATGAGAACTGGAATTTAGGTACCAGTCTCGGAAGTTTAGAATTGAAATTTAGGTATCAATTTGAAAGAGAATCGAAATTTAGGTATCGATCTCGAAAGGAGAGTCGGAATTTAGGTACCGACCTGAAAATGAGAACTGAAATTTAGGTACCAGTCTCGGAAGTTGTAATGTATGAAGAAGGACCCAGTCTCATGGCATCAGAACCAAACCGAACCAAGTTCGTGGCTCCATGTCAATAGACCTAGTCAATCTCCGTACAAGAGGGGAAGGAGATCACAGAAAATCAAAAGGATTTCGATGTGACGAAAAAGGTGTAGGATTTTTGAAATTTGAAGTGTGAGTTTTCCGTGAGGAAGAACCATCCCGAAAGAGGGTTTCAAAGTAGTTTGAAGTAGATTTTGATCTGAGGAAGAATTGAAGGATTTGAAAGAGATAAATTGAGATTGTAATTCCATTTGAGATTCATTTTCATTTTGTTTGTCCTTTAATGATCCAATTTTATTTTTGTTGTTTATTTGATGTTCACGTGAATTTTATTTGTTGTTCATGTGGATTTGAAGTTCATTTGAATATTTAGATTTCTAAGAAAGGTTCTTATTTATTTCTCTTTTCTTTTCTCGTTCTTTGTTCAAAGTTCATTTAACTCTAATGGCGTTTCCTACTCAATTCGCACAAAAAGAGGTGAAGGCAAAATGTGACATGGTCACTTTCATTCCAATCTTGTTGAAGATACATCATACAACTCGATCTGAAATATTTCTCATACAATCCATGACTCAAAATGGACTATGTATGATTCTTGTTGATCCATCCAAAAAGTATCTCGTTAAAAATCCATGTCTGAATAATGAGATACACGGTCAATAACATCACCTTCCAAGCCATCCTCGGCGTGAATGTCGCATGGATGTGCATTGGAGGTGTGCTATTTCCCGTGTAACTCACGCCGTGGCCGAGACTCGCACTCCGGATCCGCCGGAAGTGGTAAGGCGCCTTCTCGTCGTCCATCCTTCTAAAAGTGACGGAGATCCGCTCCACCGGTACTCCCGTATACAATGTTTTGCGATGTCTCGCTCCATTTCCTTGTAATATCATGATGGAACCTACCGAAGTGGTATCTCCACCGGCCCTCGGAACTTACCCGGGCCTCGCTATCCGGAGGTCGATCCGAACATGATATTGCATTGGTTGACGAACGAAACTGTGCAGAAAGTGTCTGACAAAGTCATGGTGGTCTATGTGTGGAGGTATGCAGTCGCCCTTCTGATAAATGTTGATGATGCAACTGTTGGGTATGCAGTCTGCTGGCAGTACCCTCCATGTTATCATTCTTTTCACCATTCTTTTAATTATCCTCGGCATCGGATCCACCTCACCGTGATGGAGTATCCCTGGTGGATTTCCTTTTCGTCGTCTCGCGAAGTTATAGTAACATCCGCATTGTATTGTGACTCTTCCTTTCCCCGACATCCATTTCCGGGGTTCCGAATAAGTCTTTTCTCTCGTACGGCCTCGCTCGACCCATTTTCTCGAAGTTCTAAGATGCAATCCACAATTTGCTGTTGCTCGTATTCTGAGAATACACCCGTGTGTAACTCGAGGCCTTCCAAAATGTTGATTCTTTTGCCTCTAATCCTTTCAAAGTATTCGAAAGTCTTCTTCTCAACATTTTGCATTCTTTCTAGTTCATATTCTGGGATGATCTGCAAGTGACGAGGCCTAGTAACGTATTGCGGGATGTATGGCTCAATCCCGTCACGTTCTCCCGCATACCTTGGCTCCTCGGGATTGTCTCCGTCGGGACATCCTCCGGGTTGCTTCCGCAACAAGGTTCTTCGCATATGGTATCTCCGTCCGGCGTCGAGGCACCGATTCTATTTCCGTTCTTCTTGGCACTTTTTCGATCCGTTCCGATTTTCTCGGCGTCGACTTTCTTCTTTCGGTTCCCGACGAACCGCATCTTCGAAATGTGTGTATCGGCGAAGGTGGTTGTTTCCTCGTGTTGATCCGTCGCTAGTTTAGTCAACATCTTGCGGATACGGCGATTCTTATTCCTTCTTCGGGTAGCAAGTGAGAGTAGCTCTCCTTACCCCTCGAACTTCCGCGGGCGCGGCGCCGACAAGCCTCGCCCTCCGCCGTGGCAACTACCGACTCGATTTTCTTGCTTTCCTCGGTGTTTGTCTTTCTTTTCTTGTTGCCGGATTGGTGGCTCGGGTCACCCATCTTCATCACCGTCTCGGCTATGAAGCTCTTCTCGGTCCACTCGGGACCCAATCATTTTCTTCGTACCGTAGGCCGGCTGGTGTGAAGTCGAATCAATTTCTATCACTCGCTCCATCCTTCACCCTCTTTTCATCGAGTGCGAGACTCACGCCATTTTTAAAGTTTAGGACCAACCGCCCGTTCGACATTTCCCCGCGAAGAAGACAAGGAAAGGATCGTGGGCCGTACTAAGAACAAGAACATTAAGAAAATATTTATCACTGAAGATTCTTATTCTCTTATTTTAATTTTAATTTTTAAGGAAAGTAGGAAAAGATGAAGAAAGATCAGGAACAAGATTTGATTTGAAAGGAAGGGTAAAACTTTATTATTATGATTTCACATATTTCATTTTTAGCACATATTTTTTTAATGATTTTTTTTATCCATTTTTATGTTTTTTTTTTTTGGGTTCGGACCCAGTCACAAAGTGATTGCTTCACCCGTGTTTCTAGGGATAAGACTCTATTTTAGAGGCCACCCTTCGAAACATCAGGTTGCGTAATACTTCTTTAAATACCGTCCATCGATTAGAAGCATTTGTCGTTCTCCTCGGCAATTCACAAGTTGGTAGGAGCCTCCTGAGTAGATTGCCTCGACCACAAACGACCCTTCCCAAGTCGGTTCAAATTTGCCTCCTATCTTGCGATGTGCAAGAATAAGTCTTCTGAGAACAAGAACTAAGTCACCAACTTTGAAAGTTCTTGGGCGGACTCGCTTTATCATGGGCCCGGATCATCTTAGCTTCGGTACAGCTCCAAATTTTGTTGCGCCGCAAGTCTTTTCCCTTCCAAGCTTTCCAGTTCTTCCAAACGTAATCCGGCATTTTCTTCCGTAGTAATTTTATTTGCAACTCGCAATCCCGAGTGATGGAAGCCGGACCTCCAAAGGTAAAACGGCCTCGGACCCGTACACTAAAGTGTAAGGCGTAGACCGAGTAGAGTCCCGAAAGTTGTCCCGTAGGCCCATAAGGCTTCTAACAACTTCTCGTGCCAATTTCTCTTGTTGTCGTCCAAAGTTTTCTTTAAAATTCGAACGAGAGTTTTATTAAAAGCCTCGGCCAAGCCGTTTGCTCTCGGGTAGTAGATCGTCGAGTATCGCCAATCGATCCCGTGTCTTCCGACAAAATTGTTGATCTTCGTACTTTCGAATGCGGACCCATTATCCGAAATGATTTCGCGCGGTACTCCGAAACTAGTATACAACTTGATTTTTGAAAACCGTAAGCACGTGGTGTGCCTTTACTTCTCCGAGTGGAACCGCTTCGCCCATTTAGAAAAGTAGTCCGTAGCCGCAAGGATGAAGCGATGTCCTTCGAAGAAGGCGGTTCTATCGGACCCACTATATCCGTGCCCCAACACTCAAATGGCCACGACGCAATTGTCGGATGTAGCACATTTGGAGGTCGGTGTAGAACCACCCGTGCACTTGGCACCGGTGACGCCTCTGGCGACTTTCATACAGTCGGTCATCATCGAGGGCCGTAGTACCCTAGTCTTTTAATTTTCATTTTCATTTTCGGACCCGACTGATGAGCGCCACAAAGTCCTGAATGCACTTCTTTGACAATTTCACGAGCCTCGGACCCGTTCAGGCACCTTAGCCACATCTGGTCAAAAGACCTTCTGTATAACGTATTGTTTATCAATGTGTAAGATAGAGTTCTTTTCTTGATTTGATGGGCTAACGACTTATCGTCCGACAATTTACCTGTATGCAGGTAGTCTATTAGCGGTTGACACCAATCTCCTGTGTTTTCTGTCACTGCTGCAACTGATTCCTCTGCTTTTTCTGATTTCTGTATTATATCCATGTCGAGCTGTGATAGGACCTGTCGTCCTTAAACTGACACTTCAACTGACTCATTTTCTAAGCAGGCAAATTCTTTTGCAAGGCGATAGTGCATCTACGAGAGCATTTTCTCTTCTGGGGATCTTGTAGATTGTTACATTCAGAATTTTTTCCAACAGTTTCATGGCATAATGAAATTATTTGTTGACCTCATTTTTGATGAGGTCTTCTCTTCTTTTTTTTAGTACTTAGGATCTAGCCTTAGGCTTTTCCTTTAGCTATCCTAGAGAATTAGAATTGGGACCCACCACTTAGAAATTCAAACCACTTCTTAACTCCCCTGCAAACTCCACAAACTTGATTGTAGACCCCTAATCACCGTAGAGGGTTGAAATCAAATGTGGAAGTTTAAAGGATGAGTTCCTATAGGACTCTTCGGCCTTAGGATCGCCCAGGTGGCCCGGTCCGGTGAGGGCTGACTTACACACACACTACACTTATACACTACACTTTCACACACCTCCCAGAACCACACCCATACCCAACTTGACCTCCCGACTCATGAAGGTGATTCACATGGATGGTCCTTAACCCCTAAGCCCTTGGCTAAAAGGGTTAGGAACAACATAGTGAATGCCTCAAAATGAGTCCCTTCATGGCTCATGTGGGCTTGATATGGCTTCATGGATCAACCAAAATGATTTCATTCCACTTACATTTACCCAATCTTCAATTTTCCAAATTTTCAATTTTTGACCCCCGGGACCCCAGACCCGCCTAGCCTACCCAAAACCCTTGAAATTACCCAAAAAAATCTCCAAATCACCCAAAATTCCTCAAAACCAATCCCAAACATTCCCACATCACTCAAATTGATAATCCATAGCAAAATATCCAAAATTCCAAAAATACCCCCAATACCCTCCAAATTACCAAAATGCCCCTCTTGACCCAAAAATCCAAAAATTCAGAAAATTTCCAAAAAATTCCAGAAAATTATAAATATTCCAAATTTCATTTTTTCCAACTACACCATGGGCCAATTTTGTCAATTTATGCCACTTTTATCAAAATCCTCAATTTGACCCATTTTAACCTAAAGTAAACCCAATGTCAAACCAAACCTACCCAATTGACCCAAATTCTGGTCCAATTCAATTCTAAACTTCAATTAAACATCTCCAACACCAATCTAGACCAAATGAAAGCCCAATTTGATTGACATTTGAATCAAATTTCACTTTTGACCTTAAAGCCCAATTTGGACCCATGACCCAAACTTAGCCCAAACTAACCCAATTCAACTCTAATTAACCCCAAATATTTTCTAAACCTTCCCTAACATCCCCACAAACAAAACACTAACATAATTTGCCCAAAATTTGGACCCAAACCCCACTCAAATTCAACCCAAAACCAAAAAGCCCAATTTTGACCTAAACCCAAACTTAACCCAAATAGACCCAAACCCCAAAATCCAACCCCAACAAAAGTTGAAACCTCTTTGAAACACTCCCATAAACATTTCCCAACATTAATTTTACATCAATTTCAACCTTAGACCAACATTGGCCCAAATTAGCCCAATTTGACCTACATTAACCCCTTTACCAAAGAAGCCCAAATCCAACCCAATTCAAACCCAAATCACTCCAAACTTGTTTCAAATCAATCACGACACATCCTTAGACAAAACTCAACATTTATTTGGCATGGCCCATTGCAAATTTTTCTATTCAAAAGCCCATTTTCAAACCTAAAGGCCCACTTCCTTAAACCACTTTAAAAGCCCACCCAAGACCATTTCAAAAGCCCAAGTTTTCAATCCAAAGCCCACATGACATTTCTCCACATCATCCATTTAATCAAAATCACCCCTAAGTTTCAAAATCATCATTAAACCATTCCAAATCAAGCTTTATGAAAATTCTCCACCAAAATACCAAATTCCTAAATTCTACTTCCATGAAATTAACCAAGCTTTATCCTAAGCCATAGGCAAGCCATGAACAAGCCATTCTCAAGCCACATGAAGCCATGGGGGCTTTGACTTGTCATTAGTCTACTTATGGCAAGAAGAGGGGGTTCTTTCTTAAACCTCCGTTAAACCTTTTTTACCTTAAGCATGTCACACACTATACCATGCTTAGCCACCTCACCATGGATGTGGACTTCACTACCCCAATTCGAATCGACTCCAAATGATTCTCCCTCGGCCCAAGGTCAAGCCTTGGATGGTGAACCTAGCCCAAATGCATGAGTTGAACCAAACCAAGCCAAAATGAGCCTTCTCCCATTCCATTTAAATCAAACTCCTTTACACATGTCCATGGCCAATCGATCGCACTAAACCCGCACTCGACCCACCCGAACTCGAGGGTGACCAAGTGCTGCACGGCCAGCCGACCAGAGCCGCGGAAAACACCATGGCCGAAAGCTCACATGTGAGCCAACATTGAAATTCCCCCTTGCTGAAGTGTCCCAGCCCAATTGGATAGCATGGCTGTTCTTCTCTTGCATGGAGCAGCTGATCCCAAGCCTTAAACCCCCCTGGGAGGCCCTCCACCCTCTCCTATTTAAACACCACCTCCTCTCGGCCATGAGAGGTGCTGAACCAACCTTAAGGAAACTCTGCCAAAATCACTCCAGACTCTCCCCCACACTTAGAGCATTTGATCCCCACTATTCTCTTGCCCTAATCCCCACTAATTGAGCTCAATTTTCGAGCTCAATTCTCAGGCCAGAACATGACACTCCCAAATCCTCCACCAAAGTCAAATTAAACTCACCCACACCCGCATAAGACCAAGAGAAGGAGTTCCCCAGAGGAAAGCCCCCTCACCGTGCCACCCATCTGCTCCCGACCTCCAAGCTTTGTAATCGGCCGTGGTCGAAATCATACCTGGGACAATTCACTGTGCCAAGGGACTTCATCTGGAGCTTGCTTGGACCCAATCGAAGGTGACACAACCCTCAGATCGAAGCTTCACTTCTCCGAGCAAAGGTATGGACTCACTCTTCTTCCCGAGCTTACAGAGATTCTCCATTTAATTTGAATCAATTTCAATGCATGTTTACCGTATGGATGTGTTCGTCTCCTCAAGACAAATCCATAGAGCATAAGAACACAAAAATCCGTTGAGAATCGAGTGAGAAATTAGGGTTAGAAGGTTGACGGTCACGGGTGCACACCAGTCGTAGACGATGACTGGGAGCCGTCGGATCGAGCGTGTATCGAGCGGACGGTCGGGATCGAGCCGGACAGCAGGATGGTACATGAACCGCGGGCCCCTGGAACGCTGAGTCGGATGGCGGCGCCGAATCAGAGCGCGCCGCGTGGCCCTTCGGAGCTGCCGAGGATGGCGTGGCGCCGCGTGGATAAGTAGGAAAATAGGGATTTTTCTTATTTATTTAATTACCGTAACTTAGAAAATTCATAACTTTGTGTAGGAAAATCCTTAAAATAAAATAAAAATATCCTCTTGCTCAGTGAACAGAGGAGAATAATGTGGAAAAGAAATCATTTAATTTCATTGAATATTTGATTTTTAATGATTTATTTACTCTCTGCACATTTTCAATTCTCCATGCATGTATACAATTCCCCGATGGGAGTGACGCTTTACTCTTCCATCAGTTCGTCAGCAGTTTATCAGAGATCGCCATCGATTTATATGCAGAATTGCCAAATGGCTCAGTTAAGACCTTTTCAGAGTTAGAAAACCTCTTTGTTAAGAGGTTTGCCGGAGCTCGGCACCACATCACTATCGGTGATTTAGTGGTGGAGCACCAGAAACCGAACAAAACTCTAGTGGATTACGTACTTCGATGGAGAAATTTAAGCATGAAGTGTGAGCCACAACTTCAGGAATAGCAAGCGATTGTTATTTTGCTGAAAAGTATCCACGACCCGATAGCACTTCTCCTTAAAGGATTTACAATCAAGACTTTCGAGAAGCTGCTTAGCAAGGCCAGGAGCTTACAAGAGGAAGCAAAGCAGCTAAGTTTCGTGGACAAGACCGATAAACAGAAACCGGTGAAAACATTCGAAAAGAAGTCCGGAATCGTCGCGACAAGTAGATAAGGGCAAGCAGCCAGAGCGGCCACAGCCTAGCTATCAACCACCGCAACGTACTTACCAACAACCTCAAAGAGGTTATCAACAAGCCTCGACCGAGCTATCAGCCGCCTCAGCATTATGAACAACCGCCTCATCCACAACGTACCTCGAAAGATTTTCTCGAATAAGGAATATCGATTCAAAACTGAAGCAGTAGCGAAGTTATTCTGCAGTTTAATAAAGACACCCAATTTTCAACTACTAGAGCCCAAGAGGCCAGAAGAAGTCAACAAGAAAGATCATCCAAACTATTGCCCTTACCACCGGATGCTCGGGCATAAGATAGAGGATTGCATCACTTTCAAGATTTGGCTTGACGACAATCTCCGGAAAGGGAACATAACGATCCCGAAGGAATACATGAAGGAACCCCAAAAGGGAGGTTCCATCAATGTTATTTCAACGGATCCTATTGTTCCGATAGACCCTTACACGACCCATGATGGATGGAGTACCGTCTGGACAAAGTCTTCAAAGAAAATCTTAGATCATATCCAGAACGCTTCGGTGCACGCTTCAACTCAAAGTTTGAAACCTGCCGAGCCGGTGCTATCGCTTGCGATTGAAGAACCGCCCCAGAAGGAGGAAAAGAACGTGAAAGAAAAGAAGATTGAGGCTCCAAAGAGTAGACTAGGGGCTGCTTATCCTAAAACAGTTGTTTCCGATTCGGGGGAGAAGTCCCTCAAACCTCTGACTCTGTATGATTATTTGCTCACCCCGGTGGGATCAGATAATGATAAGAGTTTTGGTGTTGGCTACGTTTTGACTGTTTCTAACGATTACGTAACTAGCAAAAACCAACCTAATTTGGATCTCGATTCTGATATAAATAACGATTCTAAAAAAATACTAAACCTCAATGACCATGACGAAGGAGAAGACGTTCACAAGGATGACTACGAAAGCTCAACAAGCGATGAGTTTATTTATGAATTTCGAGGAGCTCCGATTGTGATTAAATTAGAGTCATCAGATTCTGAAGCAACTGCAGAAGAGCCAGTAATTCCAATTCAAGAGGATACACCGGCAGATTCATCACCAGATTCAGAAGAAATAACATAAGTTAATTTAAGAAGCGGAAAAGTTCTACCCCCGAGAATGGGTCCAAAAGATAAAGGAAAGCAGGTGGTTGCTCAGGAAGAGCCAACCCCAGCAGAAGAATTGCCCATTCGGGAAGAAATTGAAGAACCTGGTAATAAAGTGGATTATAACGTGCTAGCCCATCTTAGGAAGCTACTAGCCAAATTGAGCATCTACGACGCTCTGATCCTGTCAAAGGAGATGAGGGAAACTCTGATCAAGGCTTTACTTGATCCAGAAATTTGTTTAGCTCAAATGGCCGGTAATTCCTTAGATGAGGTTTGCTCGTTAAAAGAACAGCGAGGTGTTACCTTCACGGACAATGATCTACTACTCGGAACGGCTGATCACAATCGACCGTTGTATATCTCAGCCACTATCAGAAAGTTTACGCTCTCCAGGGTATTAGTTGATCCGGGAGCATCAATCAACATAATGAGCCTTCGAACGTTAACATATTTGGAAATTGATGCTCGCAAACTTGAAGCAGACAAGATGTTATTAAGAGGGTTCAATCAGAATGGAGAAAGAGCACTCGGATCAATAACACTGTTAATGAAGAAGGTGATTTGGCAAAGACAACCGCAAAATTCCATATAATTGATTCTAAAACATCATTCAACGCTCTACTGGGTCGGCCATGGATCCATGAGAACCGAATGGTACCGTCGTCTCAGCACCAGTGCATAGAATATTATGAAGGCGGAGAATAGTGTATCAAAGGTGACTTGCAACCATTCTCCGTACACGAGATTGGAATTCATGAAGATGCAACCTATTATGTGCCTCCGAAGAAAACAATATTCTCCAGAAACACCATACCAAACGAAGCAAAAGAAGTGCAAGACGATGAAGAACCTGAAATTCTAGTCCAACAGTTACTCACCACTCCCTTACGGCAAGATGGTGAAGGTTTCTCCAGAACTCGCACTCGAGGTCGAGGCCGGGGACGAGGTCGAGGAAGAGACGTTGGAACAGTTGGACACAAAAAAACCGATCATCGATGTTGATTGGGAGAAAAGTTCCAAAGAAGAAGAAATCAAGAAAGAAGCACCAACAGTAAATCAAAAGAAACCTCAATTCAAGATCTCTCTCGAAGATGAAAGGAATGAAGAATACAAATCAATGTACGAAAAGATTAACCATTATGTACATACTATGACCCTGACCCCGATCCATTCTAATAAGATCGAGGGTATGGTGGTCAAGGAAGTACGTGGTGGTACTAAACCGATCAAATTCTACCATGGTGCTTCTTCTTCCAATACTGAAAAAGATGTACAATTCTAAGATGTTACTTCATCTGAATTAATGGAATTGCCTTTTGAGTGGTACTCTCCCTGTGTTCAAAATTTAATTCAACGTGGTGTCTTACCTAAACAATGGACAAAAGGTCGATCACAACACTTCGAAAAATTATGGAACAATGCCAGTCGGCCTCCCAATTCAAAACATGGTCTCGGATTCGGCACAGTAGGATCTGTTGATGATTCGGGATTTTGCTTAGTTGTCACTCACAAGCATGATGAAAGTTGCCTGGAAGCTTCAAATGATCTCTAGGATCTACCAATTGGAAATGCTCCACCAAAATTCGAAGAAGAAATTAAATCTACAATAGACGAGTTAATGGAAGTTAACTTAGGTACTAGCGAAGAGCCTAGGCCGACCTTTGTTAGCTCCTTACTCAATAAAGAAGACTCCGAAGAGATAATCAAGTTATTAATGGAATTCAAGGACTGTTTTGCTTGGAGTTACGATGAAATGCCGTGATTAGCTCCGAAGTCGCAGCTCACAAGTTAGGAGTGGATCCCACCGCCATTCCGATGCGACAAGCTCCGAGAAGAATGCGTCCGGAGATCGAACAACAAGTTATAACTGAAGTTAAGAAGCTAATAGATGCTAAATTTGTTCGTGAGGAACAATATCCAACTTGGTTAGCCAATGTGGTACCAGTCGTAAAGAAGAATGGTCGATCGTAATCGCGTAGATTTCGTAGATTTGAACAAAGCATGTCCAAAGGACAAATTCCCGCTACCCATTCCAGAATTGATGATCGACATTGGTTCAACACATGAAGTCTTCTCATTCATGGATGGATCATCAGGATACAACCAGATAAAGATGACGCCAGAAGATGAAAAGCTTACAGCCTTCAGAACGCCGATCGGGGTATACTCACACAACGTTGATGCCGTTTGGATTAAAGAACACAGGAGAAACTTATCAAAGAGCAATGATAATGATTTTTGATGATCTCATTCACAACCAAGTCGAGTGCTACGTGGATGATGTAGTCATCAAAAGCAAACTAAAAGAAGATCATTTGTATGATTTGAGAATTGTTTTCGAGCGGTTAAGACAATATAACCTTAAGATGAATCCTCGAAATGCGCCTTCGGCGTCACCTCTGGAAATTCTTAGGATTTGTTGTTCGACATCGTGGAATTGAAATCGATCCGGAGAAGATTAAAGCTATCTTAGAAATGCCGCCTCCCAAAACCTTGAAACAACTACGATCCTTTCAAGGGAAGTTGGCGTATCTTCGATGCTTTATCTCGAATTTGTCAGGAAGGTGTCACTTTTTTCGCTTTGGTTAAGAAGGATGCCAAGTTTACTGGGACTCCAAATGTCAACATGCCTTCGATGACATCAAACAATATCTAATGACACCTCCTGTTTTAGCAGCCCTAGCCTCGGGTAGACCGTCGATACTTTATACCGCAGCTCTAGATGACTCTCCTGAGCTCCCGTTTAGCCTCGTGTCAATGACGAGGGAAAAGAAAATGCTCTCTACTACTTAAGTCGTCGTCTAATTCCGACGGAAGTAAAGTATCCTTCGATCGAGAAGCATTGTTTGGCCCTGATCTTCGCCGCTCAAAAGCTCAGGCATTACATGCTTTCTCATAAGGTCAACCTTATTTCGAAGTTTAATCCGTTGCAATATTGATGACCCGACCGACACTTTCCTGCAGACTTGCTGGTGGTCGATGATACTATCGCAATTCGATATAACTTTCATGCCGCTTCGTGCCATAAAGGGACAAGTCCTAGCAGACTTCCTCGCAAAGACACCCTTTACCGGCAGAATCGCCTCTCAACGATGATTTGCGCAGTGAGCAGTATAATGAGCCTAGAAGACCCCGATGATCAACGTCGGGAATTGTACTTCGACGGAGCATCCTCAAGCACAAAAGACAAAGAATTGCAAACGATAGTGCCAGGTAAGGCAGGAATCAGATTGATATTTATAACACCGCAGCGGGGGATGTTAAGGTATTCCTACCATCTAACAGAACCGTGTACAAATAACGAGGCAGAATATGAAGCTCTTATAACCGAACTGGAATTAACCATTCAGATGGGGATAACAGACATCAACATCTATGGAGATTCCCAGTTGATCATTCAACAGGTCGCCACACAGTACAGGATTTTAAAACTAAGGCTTGAGTAGTACTTCCAGTATGCCATGAAGTTGTTAGAGCGAATTCCAAATGTATAGATCTACAAGATTCCCAGAAGAGAAAATGCTCTCGCGGATGCATTACCCCGTCTTGCAAAAGAATTTGCCTGCCTATAGGATGAGTCAGTTGAAATGTTAGTTCAAGGACGATAGGTCCTATCACAACTCGACATGGATACAATACACAAATCAGAAGGAAAAGAAAAAGAATCAGCTATGCAGTAACGAGTTACAAGATTGGCGGCAGCCATTAATAGACTACTTGCAAACATGAAACCTACCGGACGATAAGTCGTTAGCCCATCAAATCAAGAGAAGAACTCTATCTTACGCATTAATAACTAATATGTTATACAGAAGGTCTTTTGATCAGATGTGGCTAAGGTGCCTGAGCGGGTATGAGGCTCGTGAAATTGTTAAAGAAGTACACTCAAGACTTTGTGGCGCTCATCAGTCGGGTCTGAAAAATGAAAATGAAGATTAAGAGGCTAGGGTACTACTGGCCCTCGATGATGACCGATTGCATGAAGATTGCTAAAACTTGTCACCAGTGTCAAGTGCATCGAGTGGTTCTACATCAACCTCCAAATGTGCTGTATCCGACAATTGCATCTTAGTCGTTTGAGTGTTGGGGCACAGATATTGTGGGTCCGATAGAACCGCCTTCTTCAAGAGGACATCGCTTCATTCTTGCAGCTACAAATTACTTTTCTAAGTGGCGATAGCGTATCGCTCATAGAAGTGAAAGCACATCACGTGCTACAGTTCTTCAAGAATCAAGTGGTCTACCATTTTGGGGTATCGCACAGAATTATCTCAGATAACGGGTCCGCATTCAGAAGCACGAAGTTCAACAATTTTGTCAGAAGAAACGGGATCGACTGGCGCTATTCAACAATCTACTACCCAAAAGCGAACGGCTTGGCCGAGGCTTTTAATAAAACTCTCATCCAAATCCTAAAGAAAACTTTGGACGATAATAAGAGAAAATGACACGAGAAGTTGTTAGAAGACTTATGGGCCTACAGGACGACTTTCAGAACTCCCAACCAGTCTACGCCTTATGCTTTACTGTACGGGTCCGATGTCGTTCTACCCTTAGAGGTTCAGCTTCCGTCTCTCAGAATTGCAGTTGCAAACAAGATCACAACAGAAGAAAATGTCAAACTACGACTAGAAGATTTGGAAAGCTTGGAAGGGAAAAGACTTTCAAAGACAACAAAATTTGGAACTGTATAAAGCCAAGATGATCCAGGCCCATGATAAATTAGTCTGACCAAGGACATTCAGAGTCTGTGACTTGGTTTTGGTTCTCAGAAGACCTATTCTTGCATATTGAAAGATAGGTGGTAAATTTGAACCAACTTGGGAAGGGCCATTCGTGGTCGAGACAGTCTACTCTGGAGGTTCATACCAACTGATGAATTGCCGTGGAGAACGACCTATGCTTCCAATTAATGGACGATATCTAAAGAAGTATTACACGACCTGATGTTGCGAGGGATGAATCCTCATTCCTAGAAGCACGGGCACAGTAACTACTTATGACTGGGTCCGAACCCAAAAATATAAAAAAGTGGATGATAAAGAAAATCGTTAAAAAAAGTGTTAAAAGAAAACATGTGAAATCAGGATAATAAAGTTTTTATCCTTCCTTTCAAATCGAGTGTCACTCTTGGTCTTTCTTCATCTTTTCCTATTCCTATTTAAATTTGAAATAAACGAATAAAAGCTCTTCATTAATAAAATTTTTTTTCTATTGTTCTTGTTTTTAGTACAACCCCTGATCTTTTCCTTGTTTCGCAGGGAAATGTCGAATGGGCGGTTGGTTCTGAACTTTAAGAATGGCATGAGTCTAGCACTTGATAAAAAGAGGATGAATGATGGAGTCGTGATTGAGATCGACTCTGACTTCACACCAGCCGGGCTACAGTACGAAGAAAATGATTGGACTCCGATTGATCGGGAAGAGCTCCACAGCCATACAGTGATGAAATTGGGTGGCTCAAGTCAACCATCTACCAGCAAGAAGAGAAAAGTAAATACCGCTCATGCAACGGGAGAGGACAAGAAAGTTAAGTCCCTGGTTGCTACGACAGAAGGCAGGCTCCTCAGCACAATGCCTACAGAAATTCAAAAGGTAAGGAGAGCTACTCTCACCCTTACTCAACGAAGAAATAAGAACTGACGCGAACGCAAGATGCTAACCCAGCTAGCAGCGGATCAACATAAAGAGACAGCTGCTACCGTCAGTGCAAGCACTTCTAAGAAGCCAGTTCATCAGGAACCAGAAAAGAGGAGACCAACTCTAAGAACAACAGAAAAGATAAAAGAAATCCCAAGGAGATCAGAAACAGAATCTGTGCCACGACGCCAGATAAATGCACCAGTTTTAAAGTCTTGTTACGAAAGCAACCCCGGAGGATGTCCCGACAGAGATTATCACCGAGGAGCCGAGACATGCAAGAGAACGTGCTGGGGTTGAACCATACATCCCACAGTATGTTACTAGACCTCGCCAGTTGCAGATAATTCTGGAATGCGAGCTGGAAAAGATGCAGAATGTTGAAAAGAAAACTTTTGAATACTTTGAAAGAATTCGTGGCAAGAGGATTAACATCTTGGAAGGCCTTGAGCTGCATACAGATGTGTTTACGGACTACGAACAACAGCAAATTGTAGACTGCATCGTTGAACTTCAGAAAATGGGCCAAGCTGGTCATCTGAGGGAGAAAACTTATCCAGACCCCCGAAGATGGATGCCGGGAAAAGGAAGAGTTACGATCCAATGCGGATGTTGCTACAACTTCGCGTTAGACAGAAAAGGAAATCCACCAGGAATACTCCGTCGCAGTGAGGTGGATCCGATGCCAAATATTATTAAAAGAATAGTAAAGAGGATGGTGACATGGAAGGTATTGCCGTAGACTGCATAACCAACAGCTGCATCATTAACATCTACAAGGAGGGCAACTGCATACCTCCACACATAGACCATCATGATTTCGTTAGACCTATCTGCACAGTGTGTTTTGTCAACTAGTGCAATTTCAAGTTCGGATCTGACCTCCGAATAGCAGGCTCCGGAGAATTCTGAGGTCGATGGAGATACCACTACCGGTAGGTTCCGTCATGGTGTTAAAAGGGAATGGAGCGGACATCGCAAAGCATTGGATTACAGGAGTGCCTATTGAGCAGATCTCTGTTTCTTTCAGGAGAATGGATGAAAGAAAAATTCCTTTTCACTTCCAGCCAGACCCAGAGTAGGAGAGCCTCTAGCCTTACGAGCTGTGAGTTACATGGGAGATATCACACCTCCAATGCACATCCGTACGGCATTCCTGCCAAGGGTGGCTTGGAAGGTGATGTTATTGTCCATGTATCTCAGTATTCAGACATGGATTTTCTCAGATGCTTTTAGAAACAATTTGTAAGAATCTTACACAATCCGTTTTGGATTTATATGGATTGTATGAGATATTGAATTCTCAAAGAAAATATCATTATGTTTTGGATCAAGTTGTATGATGTATTTTCAACAAGATTGGAATGAAAGTGACCATGTCATGTTTTGCTTTCACCTCTTTTTGCGCAAATTAACTGGGAAACGCCATTAATTGAAGAAATGGGTAATAATAATTTTCAATGGCCTTCTGAAAGGGTTAATCCTTAAAGAATGGCCAGTATTCAAGATAATGAAGCATTTTCTATTTTAGCTTCGCAAGTGACTGCGATATCTAAGAAATTAGATAATTTTGCTATTAACATATCACATGTAAGTAATGATAATTATGCAAATTCTGATGATTCTCAAACAATGGAAACTTTGCAAGCTATTGCTAGTAAAACTAATAACCCTTATTCTAATTATTAAAATCTTGGTTGGAAAAATCATCCTAATTTTAATTAGAGTAATGGACATGAACAATGGAATAATAATCAAGTTAATCAAAACTGGAACAATCAAGGAAATTCAAACTATAGACAACCTTACCCTCCTAGTTATAACAATCAGCAGAAAAAGTTGTCTATAGAAAAATTGATCTTGCAATTAAGCAATCAGCTAAAAAGTCAAAACAATGCTATTGGTAATATTGAGAATCAGATGGGTCAAATAGCTAATTTCATTAATTACAGATCTCAAGGAACACTACCTAGTAATGTCTAAATTAATCCTAAAGAATCTGGAAAAGAACATG
The DNA here is from genome assembly GCA_022702705.1 of Papilionanthe hookeriana x Papilionanthe teres. Taxonomy (NCBI): domain Eukaryota; kingdom Viridiplantae; phylum Streptophyta; class Magnoliopsida; order Asparagales; family Orchidaceae; genus Papilionanthe; species Papilionanthe hookeriana x Papilionanthe teres. The sequence goes on along the minus strand of CM040424.1, from coordinate 104,836,788 downwards.
AACAAGCAAAAGCTGTACAACTTAGTAGTGGAAATGAATTAAAAGAGAAAACACAGAATGAGATTGAAAAACCTAAAGATACCCTTTCTCCAAGTAAAGATCAGACTGTAGTACCTATTGAAGTGGAAGTTGAAAAACCACCACCACCTTTTCCTCAAAGACTAAAACAACAAAAGCTTGACCATCAATTTTCTAAGTTCTTTGAAATTTTTAAGAAACTTTCCATCAACATTCTTTTTGCTGAAGCTTTGGAGCAAATGCCAAACTATGCAAAATTTATGAAGGATATTTTAAGCAAGAAGTGAAGAATGTAGTGCAATAATTCAGAAGAAATTACCTCAGAAACTTAAAGATCCTGGAAGTTTCACTATACCATGTGCTATTGGAGAAAAATTCTGTGGAAAAGCCTTATGTGATTTAGGAGCTAGTATTAATCTCATGCCATTTTCAATCTTTCGAAGGTTATAATTAGGAGAGATTTCTCCTACCACTGTAACTCTTGAGTTAGTTGATCGATCGATCACTTATCCTAAAGGAGTTATAGAGGATGTTCTTGTTAAGGTAGATAAATTTATCTTCCCGGTGGATTTCATTGTTCTAGATATGGAAGAAGATAAAGAAATAGCTATCATTTTAGGGAGACCTTTTCTAGCTACCGGACGAGCTATGATTAATGTACAAAAAGGAGAATTAATGATGAGAGTTAATGATCAAGAGATAACATTTAATGTTCTGAAACCAATGAGGTATTCTGATAAAGAAAAATGATATTGGATGGATATTTTTGATTAAATAATTGAAAAGCGTTATCAAGAAAAATGTAAGGTCATTTCTGATGATAAACTTATATAATGAGTCATTAAATGAAGAAATTGAAAAATTAAACGAAGAAAATTTATGTGAAGAAACTTATTATATTCATGAAAATTGGAAAATTTTAGACACAACTAAAAATGATATACTTTTACCCTCAATTGAAAAAGCCCCTGAACTGGAATTAAAAATGTTATCTGCACATTTAAAGTATGCATTTCTTGGAAATTCATTAACTTTACCTGTAATTATATCTTCAAAATTAAGCAAAGATCAAGAAGAAAAATTAATAGGAGTTCTGAAGAATTATAAGAAAGCTTTTGGTTGGACTATTGCAGATATAAAAGGAATAAGCCCTTCAATCTGTATGCATAGGATTTTAATAGAAGAAAATTATAAACCCACTATTGAACCCCAAAGAAGTTTGAACCCAATTATGAAAGAGGTTGTTAAGAAAGAGATTTTGAAATGGTTAGGATAGCCAATGAGTAAATCCTATTCATTGTGTTCCGAAGAAAGGAGGAGTAACTGTCATTGTTAATGAAAAAAATGAATTAATCTCAACAAGACAAGTTACTGGATGGAAAATTTGTATTGACTATCGAAAATTAAACAACGCCACTAGAAAGGATCATTTTCCTTTACCATTCTTGGATCAAATGCTGGATAAACTAGTTGGACACTCATATTTCTATTTTCTGGATGGATATTCTGGTTATCATCAATTACCTGTTGCTCCTGAGGATCAAGAGAAGATAATATTTACAAGTCCTTATGGAACATTTGCCTTTAGAAGAATGCCTTTCGGTTTATGCAATGCACCTGCAACTTTTCAAAGATGTATGATGTCAATATTCTGTGATTTGATTGATAAAGGAATTGAAGTATTTATGGATGATTTTTCGCTTTTGGAACTTCTTTTGAATCTTGCTTGAAAAATATAACGAAAGTTTTCAAGAGATGTGAAGAAACAAATTTAGTTCTAAACTGGAAAAATGTCAATTTATGGTCACAGAAGGAATTATACTTGGACATAAAGTTTCACAAATAAGGATGGAAGTTGATCAGGCAAAAGTGAAAATTATTGCTGAACTTCAACCACCTACTACCGTTACTGATGTGAGAAGTTTTCTGGGTCATGCTGGATTTTATAGAAGATATATAAAGGATTTTTCTAAAATTGCTAAACCTCTTTGCCATTTATTAGAAAAAGAAGCTAAATTTGAATTTAATGAAGATTGTTTGAATGCGTTCAATATTTTAAAAGAAAAATTAATCACTCGCACTCGTTATTGTTGCACCCGATTGGAATAAACCTTTTAAATTAATGTGCGATGCAAGTGATTATGCAATCGGAGCCGTATTAGGACAAAAATATGAGAAAATTTTCAAAGTTATATATTATGCTAGCAAAACTTTAAATGAAACTCAAATAAATTACACTACTACCGAAAAAGAATCGTTAGCAATAAGATATGACTTTGATAAATTTAGACCATATCTTCTTGGAACGAAATGTATCGTACATACTGATCATTCTGTAATTAAATATTTAATGTATAAAAAAGATGCTAAACCTAGATTGATCAAATGGGTTTTACTTTTACAAGAAATTGATTTTGAAATAGTAAACAGAAAAGGAACTGACAACCAAATTTCTGATCATTTATCAAGAATTAAAAGTAATAAAGAAAAGAATTATGAAGAAAATATAAATGAGAAATTCCCCGATGAACAGTTATATGTCATTTAAGGATTGCAAATTCCCTGATATGCTGATATAGTTAACTATTTGGTTAGCAATATTTACCTTATGGGATGAATAATAAATATATTAAGAAATTCAAGAATGATTGTAAATTTTATATTTGGGAAGATCCTCATTTACTTAAAATAGGAAGAGATTTTGTGATTTGAAGATGTGTACCATATGAAGTAACTTTTGCAATTATTCAAAAATGTCACGATTCTGAATTTGGAGGACACTTTGGAGTAGATAAAACCGCATTTAAAATTTTAAATTCTGGATTTTATTGGCCTACCTTAATTAAAAATGTTGGACATTATGTGAAAACTTGTGATCAATGTCAAATAATGGGAAATATATCCAGAAAAGATGAAATGCCTCTAAAATTTATATTAGAAATCGAAATTTTTGATGTATGAGGTTTAGACTTTATGGGACCTTTCAAGCAATACGTAACTGGAACGAAGTACAGATGTAGTTGATTATGTTTCAAAGTGGATCGAAGCCGTAGCTTTACCTAACTGTGATTCCCAAAAGTGTTTCAAAATTTTTTTAAAAAATGGTTTTTACAAGATTTGGAATGCCAAGGATAATTATCATAGATGGGGGAAGTCATTTCAGAAATATAAGAATTTAATCATTACTGGAGAAATTGAGAATTAAACATAGAATTGCAACTGCTTATCATCCTCAAACAAGTGGAATGGCTGAAGTATCGAACAGAGAAATTAAAAAAATATTAGAAAAGACTGTCAATCTTAAAAGAACTGACTGGGTTGATAGACTTGATTCTGCATTATGGGCTTATAGAATAGCTTATAAGACACTCATCGGAAAGTTACCTTATTGGTTAGTTTATATAAACATTGTCACTTACCTGTTGAACTGGAACATAAAGCTTATTGGGCGATAAAGAAGTTCAATTATAATCTGAATGCTGCAGGAGAAAAATGATTATTACAACTGAATGAAATGGAAGAGATAAGAAATGAGTCTTATGAAAATGCAAGAATTTATGAGCAAGGAATGAAGAAATTACATGACAAAATGATTTTAAGGAAAATATTCGAGCCTGGACAAGAAGTATTATTATTTAATGCTTGTTTAAAACTTTTTTCTGAAAAATTAAAATCTAAATGGATGGGACCATTTATAATTGAGAGAGTTTACCCTTATGGAGCTGTGGATATTAAAGATCCCAAAACTGAAAAAGTATTTAATATTAACGGATTAAGACTGAAGCCTTATATAGGAGAAATAAAATTAAATTACAAAGAGGCTTATGAGTTGAGTCTACCCGATTAATTCAAATAATTAGGTCGGGCTGACGTCGTTAAACCAAGAGCTTTGTGAGAGGTAACCTATATTTATTAGTGTGAGAGTTAAATTATTGCTGTAGGGCAATGCCTTAGTCTTGACTAAAATTTGTATATAACTTCTGGAAATAGAAAGCTAACAAGTCTGTATTGCCTAGGCTAAACATTATCTTGAAGTATATAGAATTTGACTTCTGGGACCAAGTCCATGTCAAATATGGAGTAAAAACGAGATCAAGTTAACCTTCATTTGTGATTGTTTGTGATTTGAATTTTTCGTAATTGTGTTTGTGTGTTGATCATACCCATTTGTTAGACTCATTTTTATGACCGAAACATGCAAAATTTGACGATAGGCGAATCAGAATCGATCGAGGTTCCGGCCCCTAGGCACCAAAAGCTGCACCCCAAAGCGTCAGAATGGCCTGCGTATTGATGATCCGGTGCCTAGCCTCCAGATTCTGACGCCCAAGCGCCACTATTACAGATTGTGTAGAAACTGAAAATCTTCAGTTTTTCACACGAAATTCTTTATATATAGCCTTTATCTTCGTCCCCAATCCCATAGAAACCATAATTTCGACCAGAGCAATCCATTTTGGAGGATTTACAAGGATTTGGAGGCAATGGATAGAGGAAATCATGGAAATGAGGTAAGAGAAAATCTCCCAAAGATCCTCAGCCTTATTTCAATGGTTTTATTGCTGTTAGTATGGAAAAATTGTTTAGTCGATTAGAGAAGATTGAAGTAGAACTTCAAAGTATTGGTAATCGTCTCCATGAAATGTACAACCAATACGAACACTTGAATGACAAACCAAACTTCAATCTGTTCATATGGTGGCCTATCATGACGCTCAAGTAGAAATGTACGCGAAGAACTAGTGGATCGATGAAAAGGAAGCTTGGAATTTCCAAGGATGCTGTTGGTGTTCTATCCCTTCGGTCCTAGCAAACTTCATTACGAAAGAGATGGTAATTGAAGATCGGTGTTAAATTGATCTTATATGTGTTTTGCGTGTGATTGAGTCATGTGTTTGTGTGTTGAATATCGAATTTGTGTATTTGCCTAATTGTTCAATGTGTGTTGTTAGATTTGAATATTTGCTTTGAATATGTTGTTGTTTGTGTAATTTATAAACGATGAACTTTGATACAAACTTGTACTGAAATTTATTGAATTTGGAAAGGAAGTTATGGATTGGAATTAAAGAATTTGACACATTTTTGTGGATCTAAACTATCATTTTAAATTGATTGTGAAAATGTTTGGAGGATTTAAATTGGATTAATACTCTCATAAGAGTAATTAGGAGTCAAATTTGATAAGATTTTGTGGAAAATATAAAATTTAAATCAAATTTTTTGGAAAGTGTCTGGCGCCTAGGCGCCGGTTCGGTTTAAATCTGAAAAAAACTCATCTTCTTAAACACCCCCCACGCCATTTTTGACGCTAAGCTTCCTCCTCCACAGTTTTTCGAAAAAATACCCCCTATAAATCTCATTTAAAGCCGGATTTTCATGTTTTTGAGCTTGAAATCACCTGATTTCTTCATCCCAAGGTCAGATCTACATTCTAAACTCATTATTTTTTATTTTCACTCATGGATTTTGCTCTCATATAGAAAAACTGATTCTTTAGAAAAATTTTTATTTTTAAGGTTAAAGCCATGAAATTTTTAAGCTCTTTTCATAAGTTTAAAAGCTTAAATAAGTTTATTGTCCTAGAACCGTTGAATTTATTTTGCGTTTTTATTTCACGTTTTGATGACACCCAAATCTAAGCGAGGAAAGGAACGAGAAAATTTTGATCATAGCAAGTTCGTTACTGCTGCTGCACACTTCCTATACAATGATTCTTTACTACCACTCAGAAATTTATCTTGAGCAAAGTTTTTTATAATCCTGGAGGAAGAATTGAGGATACAATCGTTGCACTAACCCATAATGATTCTGCTATTTCAACGTTGTTGTCGTTATCCTGCATTGTTAGAGAGTTTTATGCTAATTTTGTGGAGGCTGAAGAATACGAGATTTTTGTTAGAGGAGTTGGAGAGACTTACCCCGTATGCATCAACAATTTCTATGGTCTGCTGCCAAACATTGAATGCTATTACTCCGCATTATCTCCATCCGAGGGAGATTTGGACATGATCATTGCTTACCTGACTGATAGTACTGAAGCATGGAAGATTCAGAATGCAAAAAGGGTAAATTTTTCATCTTCTAAGCTTAATGGTATTTCAAAGGCATGGCACTACTTTATTTCTGCTCGTCTCCTTTCATCCAATCATCTGAGCGAGGTTACCAAAGATAGAGCTATCCTCAACTACTGCATTCAAGTGAGGAAGCCTATTGATGTAGGGAGGCATTATTTATGATTTTGTAGAGGCTACTGCTCGTTCTAGCACTTCTATCAGTCTTGGTTTTCCATCTCTGATCTATTCTCTATGTCAAAGTGCTGGAGTAGTTGCTGAGCTTTCTGAGGAAAAGCTCAAGTTGACAAAGCCTAAAGGAAGAGAATGTCAGTATCTATGATTGACTTGGAGGTAAGAGTTCTACTGCACCTTCTGGTTCATTACCTACTTCAGGTAGAGCTTACTTCTAGACCATCTACTTCTGCTGAGCCACTATCTAGTTTTTGGGAAACCATGCATGATCAGTTTATAAAGAAGCAGAATGAGTTACTTCTAACTCATTGTAGAGTAGATACGATCGATTAGAAGATTGATCATCTTTCTAAGTATACAAAAAGAAAGAGTGATTACGATGCTGAGTATTCTGAGTCTTTAGTGAGGTTTCTGAAAGGTGAGCACGATGTTCTGTTCCCTACTTGTCCCAGATATTCACCATATGTTGATCCAAAGGATATGGAGTTTTTTTTTGGTGATGACGATGATGAAGCTTGCTGATAGTGATTAGTAACTTAACTTACCTCTCTAGAGATGTGTTGATTATGTTTTTAGTGTGTTTCATGTTTCTTGTGCTGTTTAGTGTGATGTTATTTGTTAGTGATGTGAACTTTTTTATGTTGGAACTGTTTTTAGTTATCTAATGTGTTTTTAAGACTGAAATATGAATGAAATTTCATAAAATTTTTTTTCTGTTTCAGCCTACTGTTTAGTGTTCATGAATAGTTAGTAGTTTTGCATGTTCAAAAATAAAAATAAAAAGAATAATAAAAAGGGATTTTTTAGAAATTAACTCCTGCTCGCAAAACTTTTCTATATATGCTTAATCATTTCTGTCATATTCATATTAAAGATTGTGTAGAAGTAGAAGTTAGTTTTTTCTTACTACATCATTATTGTACTAAGATTAATTAATGTATATTTCTTTTCTCTCATGCTTTAGAAAATTTCATGATTCATATTTATACTAAAAGCTGAAGTTTGGGGGAAGGGAAAAATATTTATCAAATTTAAATATTATTTCTCTTAATGAACTAATATTTTCTTTAAAAATATATTAACATAACATAAGGAATGAAAAAAAATCTTTTTAAGATTACCTAAATTTTTGAATTTATAAATAATTTAGTAAACTTAACGAAAATTTCAAAAAATTTTGAATGATTTTTAAGAATAGAATTATTTAACTTACAGAGTAATAAGATCAAAATTTTTCTATTTATAGTAAAGAGAATTGTATTTTTGAAATGCTAAGGAATCAAGATTATTGCTTGAAAAGAAAAGATTGAAATAAGTTTTGAAAAATAATAAATTATTAAAAACGTCATATTTATTAAGTAAGAATGTATAAGTATTTGAAAATAAGTTAAGGATAGTGAAGTTCAAAATCATTAGCAGGTAATCATCTCTTGAAAAAAAGAAAAAAGATTGAAAAACAATCCAAAAGAAAAGAAAATAAAAGAAAAAAAGAATGTGAGGAGAAGCTTGAAGAAATGCCTAATAAAAATTGGCTTCACTTGAATTATCATATAGGAAGAAAATTGATTACATTTTTAACTTTAATTTCTATGTACAAATATTTTTACTAGAAAAACATTTCTTTCTTGTAAATATTCTATGTGACCTTAATATGATAAACTACAATTATTCTTTAAGTAAATGAAAAATTGGAAGTCTTATGATTTGGTAGTTAGATGTTCTTTAATTCTTAAAACTAAACTTAATTAGTGAAATTTGGTTAATGATTTGCTAAAGCATTAATAAAAACCAAAAATTACAAAGAATCTTAAATATTTTAATTTCATTCCAAATGTTATCTATTTTTATGTATTTTGTATGTCATTTGAGGACAAGTAACGTTTAAGTTCTGGGGAATTTGATCTACCTAAAAAATACCCATTTTTATGCCTTATTTATGATTCAATTCTTAAGAATATTATGCTTTAATGAAAGTATTTTTATGGTTTTGGATGTAGATGATTAAAAAAGAGTCCAAGAAGGAAAAAAGGAAAAAGGAGCAAAAAGGAGTAAAAATGAAGCTTATGGAGCAAAATATTAGAATTATTGGCCTGGCGCCTAGGCGCTGCATCTGGCACCCAAGCGCCAGCTCGATACAAGATGCTGTTAAAATTTTTTGATGATTTTGGGGAGTTATTTGACGGAGTTAATTGGTTATTGGAGCTTCTAGAAGACTGGAAGTTACCCTAATATATAGGACATGTAATACAATGCATTTGGACACAAGGAAACATTTTTAATCACGAAGAGGTGTGATCCAAAGTGAAGAGGTGCGAAGACCTGGACAAGGAGCCCGACGCCTAGGTGCTCGATCCTAGCGCCTAGGCGCGACAGTTACCTTCTAGAAGATGCATTGACTTTGGACAATTTTTAAGGGGTGCCTTAAGCAACCCCTGGTCAAATTCAGAGCTCTATAAATAAGAGCCCATTCTATAGAGAAAATCGCACCATATAGTCCCCAAGCCCTTTAACACCTTCTTCCCCCTCTAGTTTTATCAGTTTTTTTAGTCTCTTCCACACTTAGGGTGCCACTTTACTTTGTATCTAGTGAGTTTATTTTGAGTATTTATTATGTGTTGTCGTTATTGGAGTCTTTCATCATTGTTTTGGAGTTAGTAGAAGTCAGCGGATCACTTGAAGGAACACTTCGATAAGTATTTGTACCGTGGTTCAAAGTTTTATAAATTTGTTTTTTGTGTGATTTCAATGTGTTCTTAGTAGTTAGTTATCTTTCTCCTTCTAAACTATGAAAAGATAATAAATTAATTAAATTTTGTAGGAGAATTAAATTTAAAATATTTAAAACATTGTGATGATATTAATACCTGATCTTAGTTTACTTTTTAAATTGGCCATTTAAATTGTTAAAACTTGCTGAAGAATTTGAGACCTATCCGGAGATAAATTCTTAGCTAGTAGATATCACATGAATCCTATTGTTGTCGAAGGCTTTATGCGGGTAATTCAAGGTGAATTTCCAAATAAATAGGAAGATATTATTTATTGGGCGTAAAATTAATTAGTTTTTTTAGTGACAGACTAAATTCTAATAATTTGGTTTATAGAAAGGAACGGGTCACTGGTAGGGCCGACCATAGCCACCCTTTGACATCTAGTAGTGTGAGCCGAGATTAACCCATTCTACTAATAAACATCCTGAACTGATCTATAAATTAGTCAATGTTCTTTGAACTCTGACCAATGGGTAAAGAATAGGAATGCTTCTATTTGGCACAATACCATAATCTAATTTCCCCACAAAAGATAATTATCCTAAAAATCTTGGATTAGTTGAAAAGGAGAAAGTCGTTTTTATACTTGCATTGAATTTTAATTACTGCTTACTTTACTTTATTTCTGCTTACTGCTTACTTGCTTATAGTAAAAATTATTAGTAAATTAAATATGAAGTATATATATATATATATATATATATATATATATATTACTTTTAATTTGAAAAATTCCAAAATATTTCTTACATTTCTTACTTTTTTATAAAAACACTATCCCTGCGGGATCAATAACCAGTACTCCACCAGCCCTGTATTACTTGAACGATACGTATACTTGTATTTAAAATTGTGAATTTTACAATAATTATTATAAAATCTAAACATAAATTCATAAGTAAAAGTAAACATCACACATCATGTTTTTGAAGCCAATATTTGCCAAGAATTAAATATTGTAAAAAGTGGTATGAAATTCTTGTATTTAAAAGCATATATAAAGTTGCATCGCATCAACTGTCTCCTGCTCCATATATATATCTGTATATATATATATATATATATATATATATATATATATATATATATATATATATATATATATATATATATAATGGCAGCTGAGGAGGGAAGTGCTCTACTAGGGTTCTCCTGGAGGTTTTGGCGGCAGTGCTAGCTCTAGTGGCTCTCTTTGTATGTGGTGGGCTCTCATTGGGTGATGAATGTAAGTGGTGGTGTTGGTGCTCTTTGATGGCGTGGGTTTGGTGCTTTCAATGCCTTTCAGGGCACTGACACTCTTGGTGGAGGTGTTTGGATCATCCTCTGGGAACTATTTTGTTTGCAGGAACTAATGTTTTGTTTTAGAGAAGTCACTTTAGTGGTTTTTGTGTTTACCGTGGTTTCCCTTTCCTGAGTATTGAGTTTTTGAATTTTTATTGTTTAATTGGTTCCCTTGATGACGACTCCCATTGAGGTGGAAATTAATGTGCAGTGGGCCAAGGAAACCTATGATAGAGTGGTGGGGAAGGAGTGGATGTTCTTAATGATAATGAAAATCTATTTTTCCCTCAGTCCTTTCATGATGCAGCAGCTGGTAGGCCTCATGCCCTTTTATCCATCTAGTGAGGTTTAAGGTGGGGCAACTTGCTATTTTCTTCACCACACAAGAAATACATTCTTTAACAAAAGCTGGTAAGTTTTCTCTCATTGGGAAATTTAACTCGGGGCATCCCAAAATGGAACTGGTTAGAATTATTTTGATTCCTGAAGTTTATTGGGACCTAGAGGATTGGCTTGCTGGATGGCAGACATCTTCTAATTCAATCAGCTGAGGAAGATTATGCACGACCTGTACAAAAAATCAAGGATAAATTGTTGAGTCTTCAATAAAAATTATAAAATGGACCCCAGACTTTGATCCATCCAAGGAACCTTCTGTGGTCCTCAGGTATAAACTTCTTGGGCTTCCTCGTCAATTCTTCAACCATAATGCTTTGTATAACATTGGTTAGGCTTTGGGAACTCCTCTGATGGTAGATACACCTACCTTCAACAAGGCCGCACTGCCGTAGCTAGAATCCTTGCTGAAAGAGACATCACTTCCTGAGATCAAAAGGGTCTAGATTGGGACTGGTGTTGAGGGTTTTTGGGAGGAGGTGGTTTTGTAACAGAAACCATATTATTGCCAGCATTGTAAATTTACTGGTCATGCAATGGATAGATGTTACAGTTTCATCCCTCCGATAAAAAACCATCCTCTAATACAGCAAAAGAACCTGCCTTTAGGTTGAGGTCTCAACTATAGAAGTGCTTTGAATGTTACTATCAGTGATTTGGAACCCATCGATGCTGTTCAGCAGGTCAGATATCTGAAGTCCCACTGGGAAAGTGGTGGCCAGAACAACTGTGGTGGGAGCTATTCCCAACGGTGAAAATCTTATACAGGTTAGTGAAGGTGAAAAGGATTTGTACAGCCAAGGTGATAGCCAACATAATAGAAAAGTGCTGCTGGTTGGTCCTCCTAGGAAGCTAGCCCAACAAGAAATATTACTCAAGGAATAAGAAAGTCCATTCTAATGACACTCTTGACTCATCAAGCAAGCAATGGAGGATGATTCACAAATTCACATAACAAAAAAGAAGAAAAACAAGTGACAGAGGTCCAAAAACTCGCATGTGTTGTCGGCATATTTTTAGGTTATATGTTTTGTATTTTGAAAAGGGGACCTTCCATAGAAATTGTTTCATGAATTTTTTATATTTTAAATTTAATCTAAACATATAGTTTAAAAGATTACATTTGATTTTTAAAAAAAAAAGTAATTTTAAGTTTAAAAGTTTTAAGATATGAAATCAAACCGATCTCACATCCCAAATAGTTTATATAAACGCACCGCACCACAAACCGTGTATCTATCCCGAAGAATAGACACACCGCTTGATGATGGGGCTCGATTAAATAAACTAGGAGATTTGTGACATCCGTTTGGTCTGCGAACCAATTTTATAAGCGGATAAGTTCTTGCTTAATATAAATGAATTAATAGGTTTATATTACCCGGGTTCTTAAAGTTCTCATAAGGGCAAGCCCCTATAGTTAATTACATCTTTAAAAATGACGGGAATCACTTAAGAAAACTCGGATAATGATCAGTGGTTTTGCTCTCAAGAATTTTAAAGTTTAAGGTTTTCAAAGGATTGAATTTTGGAAATTCAAAAGGGAATAGATCAAATTTCGAACAATTTATTTCGTGAGTTCAATGGAAGAAAAGTAGGAGAAGTTAAGGATACAAGAAGAATTTGGCAACTTCTCAAACTATCCTATTGTTTGGCTTCACCTTGGGGATTCATTTAATGTTTCATCTTGCCTGTTTTAATTAATCAGGACTTATATTCGTATGACACAATCATACAAACAGCCTCGAAGATGTGAGGGTTTATGCCGAACGATCACCTCGGAGTCCTAAGACTGGTTAGGGCTTAATTTACCTGATATGATCATGCAAATGCCTAAAAAAGAGTCGAGGATTTATGTTGCACTAGGCAAATTGCCTCAAAGTCCTATGGCTTGGTTATTTAATTATAAGAAAGTTTTGCTGAGGCAGACTCAGGCTTTGCTGATGACGATGGCCGTGCTGCCCACCATGCTCCGAGTTCCTTGTTGTTGCAGAGGTTTAGTTTTAGAAGTCATAACTCAGGAGATGAGAGAAGTGTCTTGGTTTAGAGAAAATCTTAAAATCCAAGAGTTTTTATCATTTCAATTAAAACAAATCTTAAAATTGTTTAAACAGAAACTGACAAGATCCCACGGTTCCGTCATCCCGACACCGTTATTTCTATCGAATTCACTTAGTCCAGATGAATTTGCTAAGCTCAACTGAATGAGTTCCACACCTTCATTTAGACCGTGGAAATCCCGTTAGCAACACGTGGGTTACATCATCCGAGGTATTCCCGATCATTCAACAAGACATTTTAATTTAGTTGCAATTGCAGTTTTGTGTTCTGTTTGTGATTAAATTTTGAGTTGTTTTATATTTTGAAATATTGTGGAGGTGAATTTTATCTTGTAATGACTTTTAATTTAGTTTTGGTTTCAGTTTAGGGACTATCCTAAAGGTTTTATTTTCATGCTACGCTTGTTTATCATGCAAGAAAAGAAAGTGCAATGCGATTAATTAAGTTGCGAGAAGGTAAATTGCAATAAAATAAAAGCGTACCTGGAGGGTCTTCCTGCCTCATCCCAAGCTGTTTACCTGAAACACATGTTAGGGCATTTAAGTATTTATTGTACCTCACTAGGTAAAGCTAAGGGCAAAGTTTCTGGTTTTCTACCAAGATCCTAGTCATATAGCTAGTCATTCCTATGACGTCTAGGTTCTCAATTTTGTTTATGGATGATTTTCTGCACCAAAGAATAATTAAGTTCAATTTTTCTTATAAAACACCCTGTCATACGTAGGCAAGTAGCTTAAGACGAATCTTAAACATCTTTTCAATATTGCTGGAATTATTCTAGTTCAAACAGATTTAATTAATCAGGTGAATTAATCATCCAAGGTTTAATTAAGTTTTGTTCTTTTGCTCAGTGAACTAGGACATTTGAATATCCTATAAGTGAAGTAACACTTCACTTAATACCCGTTTAGAGTTAAGTGACAAGAGCTTTTGAGGGCAAATTGATGTTTAAGTGATTCGTGATTTAATTTAATTTTAGTTAATGGGTTAAAGTTTGGAATAGTGTTCAAGTTGTTTTTTTAGACCTATTTTGACTTCTTTATGTCTTAGGTGATGTTATATTTATTTCAATTTAATTTAGTTTAATTTAATTTAATTTAATTTGGTTTAGTTTTAATTTTAATTTAATCTTATTTTTAATTTTAATTTAATTTAAATTTTATTTTAATTTGATTTTATTTATTTATTTATTTATTTTTTATTTTATTTTTTTTTATTTTATTCAATTTTATTTTATTACTTATGTTTTAAAGATGATTTAATTTAATTGTTAAAGTATTAATTTAATTGAAATTTTGGAAGGATTTAATTTAAATGCTTTAATTTTAATTTAATTTAATGATTAAGTCTTTTAGTATTTTAAATCTTGAGTTTGGATTATCATTTTATTTGAGAATTATATATTATTGAAGTGATTAATTTAGGATTCTTAAATTAAAGAATAAATGTCTTCTTAATGATATCCCTATTTTAATAATTTCAATTTTTATTAATCTTCCAAATTTCATTAATTAAATGATTAAAGTTTACGCTAATTAATCTTAAGAATGGTTGATGGGTCTCTATCCTTTAATTATTTAGATTTCAATCATCCAAATCAGATTAGGATTAAATATTTTACTTTCTCATTTTATTAAGCCTAATGTTTTAATTAAGGGTTAAAATTTAATTACCATTTTGCCCTTCAAGCTTGATAATTCCATAACTCACTAAATTGAGCTTAAATGAATTTGAAATTTTTATGTGCTTCACTCACATGTCAATTAAGACATTAGAGGAGAAAAATGTGATTTTTTTGTATTTAATTTATTTATATAATTATTTTTATAGAAAATAGGATTTCCAAGGAAAATTCAATAACATGGCCAAGAAAAATGTTTCTGTCCTTAAGAAAATTAAGGGATATTCCTAATGACCAGAGGACCATTTAGACTAATATTGGTGATTTTTATAGAATTATATTTTATTTATTAGAATTATTTTGATTTTTGAGTATTAATTAATTTTAAAATAACATAAAAGTTGAAAAATGATTTTATATTTTTCTTACATCTCTCTGACCTCAAGGAGTTCAGAGAAACAAATTTTATATTTTTATGATTTTTCTTGATTTACTAGAATTATTTTAGTGAAAAGGTTGGAAAATACATTTTTAATATTAAAAATTACATTAAGCCTTTTAAAAATTCAACATTCACCTAGACTTAAGAAAAATATTTGGTTTGTTCCTGAATGATTAGAATTCAAAATGTGACATTTTGGTGATTTTTAATATTTTTATAATTTTTATTATTTTTAAATTATTAAAAATATTAAAATAATGATAAAATTCACTTTTTTTAGAAAATTATAATTTTAATTTTCCTAAGTTCCTCTGATATCAGAGAAGCTCCAAAACTATTTTTGTGAATTTTTGAAAAGCATTTTGTGAGTTATGAATTTTTAATGTTTAATTTTACCCATTTTTGCTTAAGAGGCTTAATCAACCCATTTGGTGGGGTTAATCAAGTCCAATTGATTTCAAATTTTTATGTGGTGTTCTCCTACCCCTAGAGGACAGTGGAGAATTGTTTTTAAGTTAATTCGATGAATTGTTAAACCTAATTATTTAAAGTTCAATTTTGGGTATTTAGGCCAATTAGGTTGTTCAAAGTGAATAAACTCAAAACTTATTTTTCCTAGGCTCGTCATAAGAAACATCACCAAATTTTCTTAGGATTTATTTCTCAACATGCTAATTATTGGAATTAAAATGCTTAAAACAGTAACATGAATTTGAAAAATCAATAACTTCTCATAGAATGACTCTGTCCTTGAAAAATTCAGGGAATGTCCCCAAGTTCAGAGGATTCAAAAAGCCCTATGGTCTCATGCCATGGTGAATTTCCTATATGCATGGAGAATTAAAACAATGTAGAGAGTAAATAAATTATTAAAAATAAAATATTTAATGAAATTACTTGATTTCCTTCACATTATTCTCCTGTTTACTAAGCAAGAGGGTATTTTTATTTTATTTTTAGGATTTTTCTACACAAAGTTATGGATTTTTGTAGTTCTGTAATTAAATAAATAGAAAAATAGCCTATTTATCTACTTATCCACGCGGCACTGACTAACCTCGGCGTCTCCGAAGCTCCACGCCTCGTCTCCCTGATTCGGTGCTACCATCTAATCTCAGCCGTCCCAGGACTGCTTCTTTCACGTAACATCTTCCCGGTCCGACGCGATCCGAGCCGTCCATCCGATACACGCGCGATCCAACGGTTCCCAGTCATCGTCTACGACTGGGTCCGAATTCGTGATCACGACCTCTAATCCCTAATTTCTCACTCGATTCTCAACGGATTTATGTGTTCTTATCCTCTATGGATTCATCTTGAAGAGATGAACACATCCATACGGTAAACATGCACTGAAATTAACTTAAACTAAATGGAGAATCTCTGTAAGCTCGGGAAGAAGAGTGAGTCCATACCTTTGCTCAGAGAAGTGAAGCTTCAATCTGAGGGTTGTGTCACATTCGATTGGGTCCAAGCAAGCTCCAGATGAAGTCCCTTGGCCCGGGTGAATTGTCTAGCTATGATTTCGACCACATCCATTCAGAAAGCTTGGAGGCTAGAAGCAATGGCTGGCCTGGTGAGGGGGCTTTTGCTGGGAAACTTCTCCCTCTTGGCCTGGTGAAGGTGTAGAGTCAATCAATTTGAAGATTGACTCACTTTGGTGAAGTGTCCCTGTTTTGGGCTTGGATTTCAACTATGAAATTTAGCTCACAGAGAGGAAATGGCAGGGATTTCTGTGGGGATCAAGTTCTCTATGTAGAGAGTGGTCTGGGATGATTTTGGCAGGGTTTCAGTAAGGTTTGGTTCAGCACCTCTCATGGCCGAGAGGAGGTGGTGTTGAATAGGCATGGCTGGAGGGCTTCCCAGGGGGGGTTTGAAGGCTGGAGATCAGCTCCTCTGGTGAGGAGAAGAAGAGCTGTGATGTCCATTTAGGTTGAGACAAGTCAGCAAGGGAGAATTGAATTTTTTTGCTCACATGGAGCTCTCAGCCATGGTGTTTTCCAGCGGCCTGGTGGCTGGCCGACCAGGCACTGGTCACCATCTTAACCAATGGGGTCAAGGGTTGGCAATGGTGCAGTCAATTGGAGTTTGACATGTGTAAAGGGGTTGAATTGAAATGGAATGGAGAGGCTCATTTTGGGTTCAATTCTGGTCAACCCATGTGGCTTGGTTCACCTTCCTATGGTCTGATTTTCGGCCAGGTGATCACTGGTCACTGCCATGGAGTGGTGAAGTCTCCATCCATGGTGAGGTGGCTAAACTTGGTTTAGTGTGTGACATGGTTATGGTTAAAAAGGCTAATGAAGGATTAGGAAAGGGGCTCCTCCTTTGCCATTAATGGATTGGTCAGATGTCAAACCTTCCCTGCTTCATATGATGAATGGCTTGCCTCTATGGCTCCATGAGGCTTCGGGGACAAAGCTCGTCATTTACATGAAAGAAGGTTTTGAATTTTTGGGACTTATGGGTGATTTTGCATGAGGCTCAATTTAGGATTATTTTATGATTGATTTAGGACTTAAGGATGATATCAATTAATGGGGTGATGAAAAGAATGTCATAAGGGATTTAGCATGAAGTTTAGGCCTTTGAAATTTAGTGAAGATGGGCTTTTAAAATGGTTTAGGGAAGTGGGCTTTTTGGATTTTAAAAATGGATTTTAGGATGAAAGTTTGGTAAAGTCTTGGGCGAAATAATTGTTGGTTTTGGTTTAAGGATGTGTCATGAGTGATTTGAAATAAATTTGAGGTGGTTCGTCTGAATTGGGTTGGATTTGGGTTCATTTGGTACATGGGCCAATGTAGGTCAAATTGGGGCTAATTTGGGTCAATGTTGGGCTAGGGTTGAAATTGATGTAAAATTAATGTTGAGAAATGTTTGTGGGAGTGTTTCAAAGAGGTTTTAACTTTGGTTGGGTTTTGGTTTTGGGACTTGGGCTTATTTGGGTTAAGTTTGGGTTTAGGTCAAAATTGGGCTTTTGGTTTTAGGTTGAATTTGAGTGGGGTTTGGGTCCAAATTTTGGGACAATTATGTTAGTGTTTTGTTTTTGGGAATGTTAGGGAAGGCTTAGAAAAGGTTTGGGGTCAATTGGAGTTGAATTGGTTTGGTTTGGGTTAAGTTTGGGTCATGGGTCCAAATTCGCTTTTTAAGCTCAAAAGTGAAATTGGATTAAATGTCAATCAAATTGGACTTGGATTTGGTCTAGATTGATATTGTGGATATTGCTAAATTGAAGTTTAGAATTGAATTGGACCAAAATTGGGGTCAATTGGGTAGATTTGGTTTGACATTGGGTTCACTTGGGTTAAGAATGGGCGAAATTTGGGGTTTCGAAAAGTGGGGTAAAATTGACAAAATTGGCCCATGGTGTAGTTTGCCAAAATGAAATTGGAAATATTTGGGATTTTCTGGAATTTTCTGGGAATTTTCTAAATTTTTGGATTTTTTGGCTAAAAGGGGCATTTTGGGTATTTGAGGTATTTGGTGGTATTTTTGGAATTTTTTGGTATTTTTGGCTATGTATGATAAATTTGATTGATGAGGAAATGTTCAAGGTTAATTTTGGGGAATTTGGGTGATTTGGAAATTTTGGAGGATTTCGGCAATTCTAAGGGGGCTTTTAGTAGGTTTGGTTGGTGTATTGTCCCCGGGTCAAAAAGTGAAATTTCGAATACAAAGATTGATCAAATATGAGTGGAATGGAATCACTTTGATTGAGCCATGAAGTCATATTAAGCCCATATGAGTTAAGAGAGGACTCATTTGAGGCATTCACTATGTTGTTCCTAACCCTCTTAACCGTGGGCTTAGGGTTAAGGTCCATCCATATGAATTACCTACATGAGTCAAGGAGTCGTTGGGTATGGGTGTGGTTTTAGGATTTGGATTGTGTGTGTGAGAGTGTAGAGTGTGAGTGTAGTGAGTGTGTAAGTCAAACCCTCACCAGACCAAGCCACCTGTGGTGGTCCTAAGGCCAAAGAGTCCATAGAACTCATCCTTTAAACCTTCACATTTGATTTCAACCGTCTAGGTGATTAGGGGTCTACAATCAAGCTTGTGGGGTTTGCAGGGAGGCAAGAAGTGGTTCAAATTTTTAGGGATGGGTCCCAATTCTAGTCCTCTAAGATAGTCAAAGGAAAGCCCAAGGCTAGATCCTAAGCACTAAAGAGGGAAGAGAAGACCTCTACAAAAAATGAGGTCAACAAATGGACCTCAATAGGTGTGGTGTGCTAACCAATCTCACTGGGCAAAGGTATTATAAAGACCGAAGAAATCAACAAAACCAAACAGATGTCCAAGTGACAAACTTCTAGACAAAGTAGAAATAATTTTCGCTAGGAGTATCAGAAAATCTTCAAGTCCTAAGATTCCGTAACTCCTTAACGGGGGAAAAGGAGGTGAATTTTAGATCACAAGATTTCAAGTAGAGATTGATCTTAGATTCGTTTCATTTTTTATTTCAAGTTTTAATTTCGAGTTTGAATTTCGATTTGAGTTTCAATTTTTAGTTTTATGCGGAGAAAAGAGTAGGCGGAGGCTCAACGAATGCATTTGTATGCAGAGAAGGAAGCAGGACTGAACCTATTCCAATGTGTATGCTGAGAAGGGTTAGGACTGAGCCTATCCTAAATGCTAAGGAAGAATAGTATAAAGCCTCATCCGAATGCAGAGTGCTATACTCAATTTCTTGCTGAGAGGATCACCTTTGAGATTGCTGAGAAAGGAGCACAGGACCTGCCATCCTGAGTGCTGAGAATTGCTGAGATGAGTAGGCAGAAGCTCATCTCGAATGCTGAGATTGCTGAGAAGGGAGGCGGAAGCCTATCCCGAATGCCGAGATTGCTGAGAAGGAGTAGGGCGGAAGACTATCCCTATTTGCCGAGATGGGAGTACGACAATTCTTATCCCGAATGCTGAGGTTGCTGAGATGGGAGTGGCCATAGCCTATCCCGATTGCTAAGATTGCTGAGAAGGAAGTAGGGGCGGAAGCCTATCCCGAATGCTGAGATGAGAATACAAAGGGAAGCCTGTCCCTGATTGCTGAGATGGGAGAACGGCGGAAGCCTATCCCGATTGCTGAGATGGCGGCTGACGGAAGCCTATCTCGATTGCTGAGATAGGAGCACGGCGGAAGCCTATCCTGAATGCTGAGATGGGAGTACGGCGGAAGCCTATCCCGATTGCTGAGATGGGAATACGGCGGAAGTCCCGATTGCTGAGATGGGAGTACGCGAAAGCCTATCCTGATTGCTGAGATTTAGTTTATGCAGTGGTTGTGAAAAATTTTGTTTATATTTGATTTATGCTGTGACTATGAAGAATTTTGCTGAGATTTTGGATTATGTTGAGATCTAAATGAGATATGAAAGTGTTCCATATCCCACGGGAAATCAATCAAAGTCTGATTGCTTAGCAGTGGTACGAACCTATGCCATCCGAATCAAATTGAAGATTTCTCATAATTCTGAAATCATCCTTGAGACGGTTTCAGAGGAGGTCTGATGTAACTGGATTTGAAGAAGGATTTGGAGGATTTGAAAATATTTATTTAAACTTGGAATTCAATTTGAGCCTTAGATTTGTTTTATTTGTTCTTTAACTATTCATTTTTTTTTATTTGGTGTTCATGTGGATTTGAAATTCTTTTTTAATGTTTGATTTTTATGGAAGAGAGTTCTATTTATTTTCTTTTTTCTTTTCTGTTCTTTGTTCTGAAGTTCATTTAATCCTATCATGCTCATCAATTGCACAAAAAGAGGTGAAGGCAAAATGTGACATGGTCACTTTCATTCCAATCTTATTGAAGATACATCATACAATCCTCGATCTGAATATCTTTCATACAATCCATGACTCAAAATGGACTATGTATGATTCTTATATCCATCCAAAAAGTGTCTGTCAAATCCATGTCTGAATAATGAGATACAGCGTCAATAACATCACCTTCCAAGCCATCCTTGGCAGGAATGCCGCATGGATGTGCATTGAGGTGTGCTATTTCCATGGAATCACAGCTCGTAGGGCCGCAGAATCTCCAATTCTAGATCTGGCTGGAAGTGGTATGGTACTTTTCTGTCGTCCATCCTTCAAAAGTGATGGAGATCCGCTCCACTGGTACTCCCGGTATGCAATGCTTTTCATACCTGCTCCATTTTCTTGTAATATCATGACGGAACCTACCGGAAGTGTATCTCCACCGGCCCTCAGAACTTACCCGGGCCTGCTATCCGGAGGTCAAATCCGAACATGATATTGCATTGGTTGACTAAACTAAACTTTTTTTTTTTTTTTTTTTTTTTTTTTTTTTTTTTTTTTTTTTTTTTTTTTTTTTTTTTTTTTTTTTTTTTTTTTTTTTTTTTTTTTTTTTTTTTTTTTTTTTTTTTTTTAGCAAAGGTCTGACAAAGTCATGGTGGTCTATGTGTGGAGGTATGTCACTCCTCTGATAAATGTTGATGATGCAACTGTTGGGTATGCAGTCTGCTGGCAGTACTCCTCCACGTTATCATTCTTTTCACCATTTTTTAATTATTCCTGGCATTGGATCCACCTCTCACTGTGACGGAGTATCCCTGGTGGATTTCCTTTTCTATCCTCTGCGAAGTAGCAACATCCGCATTGTATTGTGACTCTTCCTTTCCCTGGCATCCATTTCTGGGTTCCGAATAAGTCTTTCTCTCGTACGGCCTGCTCGACTCATCTTCTGAAGTTCTAGAATGCAATCACAATCAGCTGTTGCTCGTACTCTGAGAATACATCTGTGTGTAACTCGGGAGGCCTTCCAAAATGTTGATTCTTCTTGCCTCTAATCCTTTCAAAATATTCGGAATGTTTTCCTCAACATTTTGCATTCTTTCTAGTTCATATTTTGGGATGATCTGCAAGTGACGAGGCCTAGTAACGTATTGCAGGATATATGGCTCAATCCCTGTCACGTTTTCCCTGCATACCTTGGCTCTCGGGGATTGTCTCTGTCGGAACATCATCCAAGTTGCTTCCTGCAACAAGGTCTTCAGATATGGTATCTCTGCTCAAGGCCAAGGCATTGATTCTATCTCTCGTCTCTGGTACTTCTCTCCGATCTGTTCTGGATTCTCTCGGCGTTGACTTTCTTCTTCTGGTTCCTGATCAACTGCATATCTTTGAAATGTGTGTCTGCAAAG
The DNA here is from genome assembly GCA_022702705.1 of Papilionanthe hookeriana x Papilionanthe teres. Taxonomy (NCBI): domain Eukaryota; kingdom Viridiplantae; phylum Streptophyta; class Magnoliopsida; order Asparagales; family Orchidaceae; genus Papilionanthe; species Papilionanthe hookeriana x Papilionanthe teres. The sequence continues at coordinate 104,814,787 of CM040424.1, read as the reverse complement.
GTGGTCGTTTCCTGTTGATCTGCTGCAAGTTTAGTCAACATCTTGCGGATACGGCGATTCTTATTTTTCTTTCGAGTAGCGTGAGTGTAGCTCTCCTCACTTCTTGAATTTCGCGGGGCGCGGCGCTGACGAGCCACCGCCGTGGCAACGACTGACTTGATTTTCTTGCTTTCCTCGGTGTTTGTCTTTCTTTTCTTGTTGCTGGATTGGTGGCTTGGGCCACCCATCTTCATTACCTATCGCTATGAAGCTCTTCTCGGTCCACTAGGACCCAGTCATTTTCTTCATACGAAGGCTGGTGTGAAGTCAGAATCAATTTCTATCACTGCTCCATCCTTCACCCTCTTTTCATCGAGTGCGAGACTCGCGCCATTTTTAAAGTTTAGGACCAACCGCCCGTTCACATTTCCCTGCGAAGAAAACAAGGAAAGGATCAGGGGCTGTACTAAGAACAAGAACATTAAGAAAGTATTTATCACTGGAAGATTCTTATTCATTTATTCTAATTTTAATTTTAAGAAAAATAGGAAAAGATAAAGAAAGATCAGGAAGATTTGATTTGAAAGGAAGGGTAAAACTTTATTATTATGATTTGACATATTTTATTTTAGTACATATATATTTTTTTATTTTATCCATTTTTATGTTTTTGGGTTCGGACCCAGTCACAAAGTGATTGTTTCACTAGTGTTTATAGGGATGAGACTCTATCTTAGAGGCTACCCTTCGAAACATCATGTTGCGTAATATTTCTTCAAATATCGTCCATTGATTGGAAGCATTTGTCACCCCTCTCCTTGGCAATTCACAAGTTGGTAGGAGCCTCCTGAGTAGACTGCCTCTACCACAAACGGCCCTTCCCAAGTCGGTTCAATTTTCCCATTCTATGTATGTGCAAGAATAGGTCTTCCGAGAATAAGAACTAAGTCACCAACTTTGTCTGTGGGGGGACCAGTTTATCATGAGCCTGGATCATCTTGGCTTGGTACAGTTCCAAATTTTTTTGTGCTGCAAGTCTTTCCTTCCAAGTTTTCCAGTTCTTCCAAATGTAATCTGGCATTTTCTTCTCGTAGTGACTTTATTTGCAACTGCAATCCTGAGTGATGGAAGCTGGACCTCCGTGGGTCAAACGGCCTCAGACCTGCACACTAAAGCGTAAGGCGTAGACTGAGTAGGAGTACTCGAAAGTCGTCCTGTAGGCCCATAAGGCTTCTAACAACTTCTCGTGCCAATTTCTTCGTTGTCGTCCAAAGTTTTCTTTAAAATTTGAACTGTATTTTTATTAAAAGCCTCAGCCAAGCCGTTTGCTCTGCAGATTGTTGAGTATCGCCAATCGATCCCATGTCTTCTGACAAAATTGTTGATTTTTGCATTTCAAATGCGGACCCATTATCAGAAATGATTCGCGCGGTACTCCGAAACGGTAGACAACTTGATTTTTGAAAAATTGGAGCACATGGTGTGCCTTTACTTCTCTGAGTGGAACTGCTTCGTCCATTTAGAAAAGTAGTCTATAGCTGCAAGGATGAAGCGATGTCCTCTGAAGAAGGTGGTTCTATCAGACCCACTATATCTGTGCCCCAACACTCAAATGGCCACGACGCAATTGTCGGATGTAGCACATTTGAGTGTTGGTGTAGAACCACTCCGTGCACTTGGCACCGGTGACAACTTTTGCAATCTTCATGCAATCGGTCATCATCGAGGGCCAGTAATACCCTAGTCTTTTAATTTTCATTTTCATTTTTGGACCCGATCGATGAGCGCCACAAAGTTCTGAATGCACTTTTGACAATTTCACGAGCCTCAGACCTGTTCAGGCATCTTAACCACATTTGATCAAAAGACCATCTGTATAATGTACTGTTTATTAATGCGTAAGACAGAGCTCTTTTCTTGATTTGATGTGCTAATGACTTATCGTCTGGTAATTTCCCTGTTTGCAGGTAGTCTATTAGCGTTGACGCCTAATCTTCTGTGTTTTCCGTCACTGCTGCAACTGATTCCTCTATTTTTTCTGATTTCCGTATCATATCCATGTCGAGCTGTGATAGGAACTGTCGTCCTTGAACTAACACTTCAACTGACTCACCTTGTAAGCAGGCAAATTCTTTTGCGTTATTAGCGACATTCAAGTAGAGCATTTTCTCTTCTGGGGATCTTGTAGATTGTTACATTCAGAATTTGTTCAACAGTTTCATGGCATACTGAAAGTATTGCTCGAGTCTTGGCTTTTAAAATTCATTATTCGCCACCTGTTGAATAATCAACTGAGAATCTCCGTAGATATTGATATCTGTTACTCCCATTTGAATGGTCAGTTTTAGTCCTGTTATGAGGGATTCGTTTTCTGCCCTGTTGTTTGTGCATGGCTCTGTTAAGTGGTAGGAGTATCTTAACATCCCCACTCCGGTGTTATAAAGATTAGTCTGATTCCCGCCTTACCGGCACTATCTTTTGCAATTCTTTGTCTTTATGTGGCCGGCGGACGCTCCGCTTTAAGTATAGTTCCCAACGTCGATCATCAGTGTCTTCTAGGCTCATTATCTGTTCGTCAGGCAAATCGTCGTCGAGAGGTAAATCTGCCTTCTGGTGAAGGAAGCACCGCAAGGAAGTCGCCTAGCACTTGTCCCTTTACAAAGGACGTAAGAGGAATGAAAGTTATGTCGAATTGCACAAGATTATCGACCACCTGGCAAGTCTGCCAGAAGTGTTGGACGGGTCATCAAATATTGCAACGGATTAACTTTCTTGAGATAAGTTGACCTTATGAGAGAGTACATGTAATGCCTGGAGTTTCTGTGCGGCGAAGATCAGGCCAAGCAATGCTTCTCAATTGGAGGATACTGTACTTCCATCGGAATCAAACGACGGCTTAAGTAGTAGAGAGCATTTTCTTTTCTCTCATCATTGACCTGGGCTAGCAGGGCTCCAAGGGAGTCGTATAGAGCCGTGGTATAAAGTATCAACGGTCTACTTGAGACTGGGGCTGCTAAGGACAGGAGGTGTCATTAAGTATTGCTTAATGTCCTCGAAGGCCCGTTGGCATTTCTCTTCCCAAACGAATTTGGCGTCCTTTTTAACTAATGCCGAGAAGGGCTGACACCTACCTGACAAGTTCAAAATAAAGCGTCGAAGATATGCCAACATCTGAAAAGATCGTAGTCAAGCGAAGGTTTCCTTGGGAGGCGGCATTTCTAAGATAGCTTTAATCTTTTTCGGATCAATTTCAACTCTGCGATGTCGGACAACGAATCCTAAGAATTTCCCGAGGTAACGCCTCGAAGGCGCATTTTAAGGGATTCATCTTAAGGTTGTATTGCCTTAGTAGCTCGGTCAATTCTCAAATCATATAGGTGATCTTCCTCTTCAGTTTGCTTTTGATGACCACATCGTCCACGTAGCACTCAACTTTGGTTGTGAATGAGATCATAAAAAATCTTTGTCATTGCTCTTTGGTATGTTGCTCCTGCGTTCTTTAGTCCGAATGACATTACTATGTAGCAATACAGTCCAATTGGTGTTCCGAATGCCGTGAGCTTTTCGTCTTCTGGTGCCATCTTTATCTGGTTGTATCCTGAAGATCCATCCATGAAAGAGAATATTTCATGTGTCGGTAAAGGATGTCGATCATTAACTCTGGAATTGTCAGGGAAATTCCGTCCTTCTGACATGCTTTGTTCAAGTCTCCGAAATCCATGCGCATTCCGATTTTGACCATTCTTCTTCCCTACCTGTACCACATTGGCTAGCCAAGTAGGGTATTGTTCCTCACGGACAAATTTAGCGTCGATTAGCTTCTTAACTTTAGCTATTACTTGTTGTTCAATTTCCAAACGCATTCTTATGGAAGCTTGTCTGATCGGAACGGAAGTAGGATCCACTCCTAGCCTGTGAACTGCGACTTCTAGAGCTAATCCCGGCATTTCGTCGTAACTCCAAGCAAAACAGTCCTTGAATTCCATTAATAGCTTGATCATTTCCTCGGAATCTTCTTATTGAGTAAGGAGCTAACAAAGGTTGGTCTAGGCTTTTCGTTAGTTCCTAAGTTAACTTCCATTAACTCATCTATTGTAGATTTAATTTCTTCTTCGAACTCTGGTGGAGTGTCTCCAATTTTCTCGATCTTCAAGATCTTCCGTAGTTTGCAAGCAGTCTTCATTAGGTTCGCAAGTGACAACCAAACAAAATTCTGTATCTTCAACTGAACCTAACAGCCGAATCCGAGACCATGTTTTGAATTGGGAGGCCGACTGGCATTATTCCATAATTTTTCGAAGTGTTGTGATCGGCCTTTATCCAATGTCGAGGTAAGACACCACGCTGAATTAAATTTTGAACACAAGGAGAGTAACACTCAAAAGTTAATTTATTAATTCGGAGGAAGTGACATCTTCAAATTGTACATTGTTTTCGCATTGGAATAAGACAGCGCCACGGGTAAAATTGATTGGCTGCTTGCACCGCCACATGTATTTCCTTTTTGACCACCATACCCTCGATCTTAATCGGATCGGGTCAGGGTCATAGTGTGTACATGGTGATTAATCTTCTCGTACATCGATTTGTATTCTTCTCGCTCTTCCCATCTTCGAGAGAAATCTTGAATTGTGGTTTCTTCTCGTTTATTGTAGTCAGTTTCTTCTTGACTTCCTCTTCTTCCTCAGAGTTGTTCTCCCAATCAACGTTGATCATCGGCTTTTTTCTGTCCAACTGTCCCAGTGTCTCTTCCACGACCTCATCTCCGGCCTCGAACTCGATGCGAGTTCTGAGAAACCTTCACCATCTCGCCGTAAGGGAGTGGTGAGTGACTGTTGGACTAGAACTTTAGGTTCTTCATCGTCTCAAATTTCTTTTGCTTCATTTGGCACGGTGTTTCTAGAGAAGATTGTTTTCTTCGGAGGTGCGTAATAAGCTGCATCTTCATGGATTCCAATCTCATGTACGGAGAAAGGTTGTAAATCACCTTTAATGCACTGTTCTCCTCCTTCTTAGTATTTTATGCACTGATGCAGAGACGATGGTACCATCCGGTTTTCATGGATCCAAGGTCGGCCCAGTAGAGCGTTGAACGATGTCTCAGAGTCAATTATGTGGAATTTTGCGGTTGTCTTTGCTAAGTCACCGCCTTCATCAACAGTGTTATTGATCCAAGGGCTCTTTCTCTTCTCGTTGAATGCTCTTAGTAACATCTTGTCCGCTTCAAGCTCGCGAGCATCAATTTCCAAGTATGCTAGCGTCCGAAGGTTCATTATGTTGATTGGACGCTCCTGGATCCACCAATACTCTGGAGAGCGAATTTTCCGGATTAGAATTGAATGTACAATGGTTGTGATCGGTTGTCCCAAGTAGTAGATCACTGTCTGTGAAGGTAACACTGGTTGTTCCTTTAGCGAAAGCAAACCTCGTCTAAGGAATCTCCGGCCATCTGAGCTAAATAAATTTCTGGATCAAGTAAGGCCTTGATCAGAGCTTCATCTCTTTTGATAAGATGAGAGCATCGTAGATGCCTGCTTTACCGGTAGTTTCCTAAGATGGGCTAGCACGTTATAAACCACTTTGTTACCATGTGTCTCAGTTTCTTCCTGAATGGGCAATTCTTCTACTGGGGTTGATTCTTCCTGAACAACAACCTGCTTTCCTTTGTCTTTGACCCCATTCTCGGAGGTAGAACCCTTCGGCCCTTAAGTTGACTTCTGTGATTTCTCTAAATCTGGTACCGAGTTTACTGGTGTCTCCTTTTGAATCGGCATGACAGCTTCTTCTGGAGTCGCTTCGGAATCTGAAAGCTCTAACTCTATTTTTATTGGAGTTCCTTGAATTCACAAATAGATTCATCGCTTGTTGAACTTTCGTAGCCTTTCTTGATGAATGTCTTCTTTGTCATCATGATTGTCGAGGTTGTGTATGATTTGAGAATTGTTATTTGTATCAGAATCGAGATCCGGATTAGATTGGTTGTCGTTAGTTACGTAATCGTTAGAAATAGTCAAAACGTAGCCAACGCCATAACTCTTATCATTATAAGATTCTGCCGCGAGCGAGCAAATAATCATATAGAGTCAGAGGTTCGATGAATTTTTCCCCCGAATCGAAACAACCATCCCAGGATAAGCAGCCCCTAGTCTAGCCTTAGGAGCCTCGGACCTTTCTTCTTCTACGATCTCCTTCTTTTCTATGATCTTTTCTTCCTGGGGCGGTTCTTCAATTGCAAGCGATAATGGCTGCTTGGCAGGTTTCAAACTCCGAGTTGAAGCATGCTCCGAAGCGGCCTGGATGCGATCCAAAATTTTCTTCGATGACTTCGTCCAAGCGGTACTCCATCCATCATCAGTCATGTAAGGGCTCATCGAACAATGGGATCCGCAAAATAACATTGACAAAACCTCCTTTCTGGGGTTCTTTCATGTATTCTTTTGGGATTGTTATGTTCCCTTTTGAGATTGTTGTCAAGCCAACTTTTGAAGGTGATGCAATCCTCTATCTTATGTCCAAGCATCTGGTGGTAAGGACAGTAGTTGGGATGGTCTTTCTTGTTGACTTCTTCTCGCTTCCTGGGTTCTAGCAGTCTAAAATCCGAAGTCTTCATCAAACTGCGGAACATCTTTGGCACTGTCTCATTCTTGAATGGATATTCTTTATTTATAAGCTCCTTTAACGCGGCGCTGTGGGCGAGAAGTGTTGCTCATATTGTTGAGTTGGTTGATAACCGGATTGAGGTTGTTGGTAGTTTTTGTTGAGGTTGTTGATAGCTGGGCTGGCGGGTTGCCCGTCAGATTGTGATTGGCTGCTTGCCCTTATCGACTGCAGCCACGATCCCGGATTTCTTTTCAAATGTTCACAGGCTTCTGTTTCTGTTTTGTCAACGAACTTAGTTGCTTCGGGCTTCCTCGGTAATCTTCCGGCCTTGCTTAACAACTTCTCAAAAGTCTTAATCTTAAATCCCTTGAGGAGTAGTGCTATCGGGCCGCGGAATGCTTTTAAGCAAGATACCGACTGCATGCTGCTCTTGTAGCTGTGGCTCACACTTCATGTTTAGATTTCTCCATCAAGTATGTAGTCCACTAAAGTTTTGTTCATTTTCTGTTTCTCCACCACTAAGTCACCGATGGTGATATGGTGCTGAGCTCCAGCAAACCGTTTCACGAAATGGCTTTCTAATTTGAAAATGTCTTTAACGAAACGTTCGGTAACTCTGCGTACTAATCGAAGGCGATCCTCGACAGGCTGCTGACGAATTGTCGGAAGAGTAAGGCGTCACTTCCACCGGCGTTGCAACAACTAGCACGAAAATGTGCAACATGCTGTCGAGGGTTTCGGTACCATCGAAAGTCTTGAACAGAGGTGGCATGGAAGCCTTTGGGTATTGTACTGCACTCAAATCTTCGGGGTAAGGTCTACCCGTCCGAATAGATGTTCCGCTCTTAGACTGTGCTAAGGCTTCTCGCACCTGCTGTTCCACCATGTTCTTGATGTCCTTCTCTGGAATCATATTCTGGGTAGAATCTTTTTTCGACTGATCGTCTCCGTTAACAGATGTAATCTCTTTTCTTTCGTCCGTAATATGAATAACTTCTCGGAGGCGTTTCTCTTGGGGGGTTGAGCCTGACTCCTCGAAGAGTGGCTAGGGATGGCCATCTCTTCCATCCTTTTTGCCATTTGAGAGATCGTATCATCTTTTCTCGAATTTGTGCTCTTAATGCTTCCGGTTCATCTCTCTCCAGCCTGCCGGGGCACCTTGCGAAGCTGATGATGCTCGTGTTTCAACCATGTTGATCTCCACAAATTCGTCATCCATGAACTTCGACGAGTCAACTTCATCTCCAAACTTTTCTTTCTCTTTCTCTTGTTAATCGTTGAATGTCTGTTCTTATCTTTTCCATAGCGTCTCACAATGGTCTTTTTCGTGCGGTTTCGTCAGCTTATCATGTGATGGCCGTTGGGTTTCCTTCTTGGGAGTCTCTTTCATTGCAGTGGCGCCTTCTTCAGACTCGAGTCTCCTGACAAGACTTTCCTTTTCTGATCGTTGTTTCGGTCTTAATTGGCCGTAGTAGGACACCATACCATCCTTCTAAAGAGTGTACAAGGCCTAGGACCGGATGGTCCGTCGGCCGAATGCTGGAAGGTGGTATCCTCTCTAGCCGTCATCTTCTTATTCAGCTTTTCTGTGGCGATAACGGGTTCTACTCGCAGCCCAAGACGGGACTTGGCTGGCACCCGCCTTATTCTTCTTAAAATCTCTAATACAGGACATCTCTCTTTCTTTGCTAACTTCTCTATCACAGTTTGTAGTCGGGTAAATGGTGTAACCCTAGCCCTTTTCTTTTCGGCTGTCGCTATAGTATGCAGGTCGAGGTAATGTAGAAGCAATCCTGCGGACATTTTCCTCGTCACTGCGGCGGAGAGGGGATGGAATCTACTTCCTTCAAAAGCGGTGTATACTCGTGCAATGGCATATACTCAAGTAGTGGTGTGTACTCAAGGATTTCTTCTAAGAAAGTGACTTCAGCAGCTCTGCCTTTCTGGCAATCTTCCTACCTCTGTTTCTTCTCCGAGTCCGTGTTAGGGATGGAACCCTTGAGCTGGACCCAATTTCGAAAACAAGGTCTCGCACGAAATCCGTACCTCCACGGTAACATGCTCGTTACAAATTTGAACTTCCTTCCCCTTCAGTTTGCGGAAGCCGGGGTAGGTGCAGAGATGACTAGCCCAAGGTGCAGAGATAACAGTCCTCTTATGGACACGTAGTATTCCTCTTCAGCCGGAACCTTTGCGGTGGGAGGGAATTCTTGGGCTGGACTTGAGGTTGAACTCGATAAAAGGTCTTTCAGTTTCAGATACTTTGTTTGTAAGTGTGAAAAGGGTAACGTCAGTGATCTTGACATTTGTGTTCTCGAATCCTTGTCCAAACTGGATGATCCCATTGTCAGGCAGCTCATCCTTGTAAACAGCGAAGTCCAGTCCATTGGTGAAGGAGAAAATCAGCTTTGGGGCAGACATGTTCTGCAAGGTAGATTCTGATTGTTAGTCCCAAGTTATGCTTCTTCTCATCAGGACGAAAAGAAAGGAATCGAAAAGAGTCCTGAACACATTTTTGTTCATTTATTTATAAAAGGAGTTATTTGTTAAAAAGAGTCATTCATTAGAGGGTTTGTTTATTAGGAACGTAATGTTCAAAAGTGTAGAGAAGGTAAGGAATCCGATTCAGAATTGAAAGGAAGAGAAAGTCTTATGCAAGACTTCTCACTAGAAGGACCGCTCCCAAACTAATACCTATTGGGGGTCCACCCCACCTCAGAAAAGAGGTAAAAGGATCTCGAAACCTCTCTGTTTAGGGGTGTCTAAACAAAGGGCTCCCAAATCAGAGGAGTTGGCTATACTCGTTCGAGATAGAAATGAACGGGGTATTCCAACGAAAGAATGGTAGTTTGGTCCACTAGGGGCACGGGCTTACTACTGATTTATGAAAGCAAAAACCATCTGATCAAAATGGAGAGGAACTATTCCCTCTGTAGCCGGAGTCACCAAGTTGCCGCATATTTTTAGGTTATATGTTTTGTATTTTGAAAAGGGGGTCGCCACAGAAATTGTCGGCGAATTTTTTATATTTTAAATTTAATTTAAATATATAGTTTAAAAAGATAACATTGATTTTGAATGTAATTTTAAGTTTAAAATTTTTAAGATATGAATCAAACCGATCTCACATCCCAAATATTTATATAAACGAGCACCGCACCATAAACCGTGTATCTATCCCGAAGAATAGACACACTGCTTGATGATGGGCTCGATTAAATAAACTAGAGATTTTTGACATCCGTTTGGTCTGCGAACCAATTTTATAAGCCGACAGTTCCCCTGCTTAATATAAATGAATTAAGCAGGGTTTATATTACTCGGGTTCTTAAAGTTCCCTATAAGGGCAAGCCCCTATAGTTAATTACATCTTAAATAACGGGAATCACTTAAGAAAACTCTCGATAATGATCAGTGGTTTTGCTCTCAAGAATTTCAAAGTTTAAGGTTTTCAAAGGATTGAATCTTGGAAATTCAAAAGGGAATGGATGAAATTTCAAGTAATCTATTTTAGGAGTTCAAAGGAAGAAAAGTAGGAGAAGTTGAGGATACAAGAAGAATCTTGACAACTTCTCAAACTATCCTATTGTTTGGCTTCAATTTTGGGGATTCATTTAATGTTTCATCTTGCCTGTTTTAATTAATCAGGACTTATATTCGTATGACACAATCATACAAATGCCTCGAAGATACCGAACGATCACCTCGGAGTCCTAAGACCGGTTAGGGCTTAATTTACATGATATGATCATGCAAATGCCTAACAAAGAGTTGAGGATTTATGTTGCACTAGGCATACTGCCTCGGAAGTCCTATGGCTTGCTATTTAATTCTAAGAATGTTTTGCTGGAAGTAGACCTGTGTTTTGCTGATGACGATGGTCGTGCTGCCCACCATGCTCCGAGCTCCTTGTTGTTGCAGAGGTTTAGTTTTAGAAGTCATAAATCAGGAGATGAGAGAAGTGTCTTGGTTTAGAGAAACTTAAAATCCAAGTGTTTTTATTACTTTTTAATTAAAACAAATCTTAAAATTGTTTAAATAGAACTGATTAAGATCCCACGGTTCCGTCATTCAGACACCGTTATTTTCATCCAATTCACTTAGTCCAGATGAATTTGCTATACTCAACTGGAATGAGTTCCACACCTTCATTTAGACTGTGGGAAATCCCGTTAGCAACATGTGGGTTACATCATCCGGGTGTATTCCCGATCATTCAACGAGACGTTTTAATTTAGTTGCAATTGTAGTTTTGTGTTCTGTTTGTGATTAAATTTGAGTTGTTTTATATTTTGAAATGTTGTGGCAGCGAATTTTATCTTGTAATGACTTTTAATTTAGTTTCGGTTTCGCCTTCGTGACTACTTCTAAAGGTTTTGGTTTTCATGCAAATGTATTTGTTTATCATGCAAGAAAAGAAAGTGCAATGCGATTAATTAATTGCGAGAAGGTAAATTGCAAAAAAAATAAAAGCGTACCTGGAGGGTCTTCCCGTCATCCCAAGCTGCACTTGAAACACATGTTAGGGCATTTAAGTATTTATAGCAACTACCTAGGTAAAGCTAAGGGCAAAGTTTCTGGTTTTCTACTAAGATCCTAGTCCTATAGCTAGTCATTCCTATGACGTCTAGGTTCTCAATTTTGTTTATGGATGATTTTCTGCACCAAAGAATAATTAAGTTCAATTGTTCTTATAAAACACCCCGTCATATTGAAGAAGTGCTTAAGACGAATCTTAAACATCTTTTCAATTTTGCTGGAATTATTCTAAGTCCAAACGGATTTAATTAATCAGGTGAATTAATCATCCGAGGTTTAATTAAGTTTTGTTCTTTTGCTCGTTGAACTAGGACATTTGAGAATATCCTATAAGTGAAGTAAGACTTCACTTAAAACTCCGCTTATGAGTTATGACAACAAGAGCTTTTGGAGGGCAAATTGATGTTTAAGTGATTTGTGATTTAATTTAATTTTAATTAATGGTTTAAGTTTGGAATAGTGTTCAAGTTATTTTTTAGACCTATTTTGAATTCTTTGTCTTAGGTGATGTTATATTTAATTCAATTTAATTTAGTTTAATTTAATTTAATTTACTCTGGTTTAGTTTTAATTTTAATTTAATCTTATTTTTAATTTTAATTTAATTTAAATTTTATTTTAATTTGATTTTATTTATTTATTTATTTTTATTTAATTTAATTTAATTTAATTTAATTTAATTTTATTTTATTTTATTTTTTATGTTTTAAAGATGATTTAATTTAATTGTTAAAGTATTAATTTAATTGAAATTCTGGAAGGATTAATTTTAAATGCTTTAATTTTAATTTAATTTAATGATTAAGTCTTTTTATATTTTAAATCTTGAGTTTGGATTATCATTTTTATTTAGAATTAAATACTATTGAAGTGATTAATTAAGGGATTCTTAAATTAAAGAATAAATGTCTTCTTAATGATATCCCTATTTTAATAATTTCAATTTTTATTAATCTTCCAAATTTCATTAATTAAATGATTAAAGTTTACTCTAATTAATCTTAAGAATGGTTGATGGGTCTCTCATCTCAATTATTTAGATTTCAATCATCCAAATCGATTAGAATCAAATATTTTACTCTCATTTTATTAAGCCTAAAGTTTTAATTAAGTGGTTAAAATCTTAATTGCCATTTTACCCTTCAAGTTTAATAATTCAATAACTCACTAAATTGAGCTTAAATGAATTTGAAATTTTTATGTGACTTCACTCACATGTTAATTAAGACATTAGAGGAGAAATGTGATTTTTTTCCGTATTTAATTTATCTATATAATTATTTTTATAGAAAATAGGATTTCCAAGCAAAATTCAATAACATGACCAAGGAAATGTTTCTGTCCATAAGAAAATCATGGGATATTCCTAATGACCAGAGACCATTTGAACTAATTTTGGCATTTTTAGAATTATATTTTATTTATTAGAATTATTGCTTTTGGAGTATTAATTAATTTTAAAATAAAATTAAAGTTAAAAAATGGATTTTATATTTTTCTTAAATCTCTGACCTCAAGTAATTTAGAGAAATAACTTTTTATATTTTTATGATTTTTCTTTGATTTATTAGAATTATTTTAGTGAAAAGGTCGGGAAATACATTTTTTAATATTAAAAATTACATTAAGCCTTTAAAAATTCAATATCTTACTCCTAGGGACTTAAGAAAAAATATTTTTTGTTCCTAAATGATTATAATTCAAAATGTGACATTTTGGTGATTTTTAATATTTTTATAATTTTTATTATTTTTTAATTAGTAAAAATATTAAAATAATGATAAAAATCAACTTTTTTAGAAAATTATTATTTTAATTTTCCTAAGTTCCTCTGATATCAGAGAAGCTCCAAAACTATTTTGGTGGAATTTTTGAAAAGTATTTTGTGTGTTATGAATTTTTGAAGTTTAATTTTACCCATTTTTGCTTAAGAGGCTTAATCAACCCATTTGGTGGGGTTAACCAAGTCCAATTGGTTTCAAATTTTCATGTTGTGTTCTCCTACGCCCAGAGGACAGTGGAGAATTGTTTTTAAGTTAATTCGATGAATGGTTAACCTAATTAATTAAAGTTCAATTTTGGGTATTTCGGCCAATTAGGTTGTTCAAAGTGAATTAATCAAAACTTATTTTTCCTAGGCTCTCTGGTCATAAGAAAAATCACCAAATTTTCCTAGGATTTATTTCTCAACATTCTAATTATTGGAATTAAAATACTCAAAACAGTAACATGAACTTGAAAATCTCAATAACTTCTCATAGGATGGCTCTCCGACCTTGAAAAATTCAGGGAATGTCCCTGCCCTAGAAGAGGTTTCAAAGTCTTATGGTCTCATGCCATGGTGAATTTCCTATATGCATGGAGAATTAAAAACAATACAGAGAGAAAATAAATTATTAAAAATAAAATACTTAATGAAATTACTTGATTTCTTTTCCACATTATTCTCCTCCGTTCACTGAGCAAGAGGATATTTTTTTTTTTTAGATTTTTCTACATAAAGTTATGTGATTTTTAAAGCTCCTGGTGTAATTAAATAAATAGAAAAATAGCCTTGTTATCTACTTATCCACGCGGCGCTCGATCGAACCTCGGCGTCTCCGAAGCTCCACGCGTCGTCTCCGATTCGGCGCCGCCATCTGACTCAACCGTCCAGGGACCCGCCTTTACGTAACATCTTCTGGTCCGAAGCGATCCGAGCCATCCATCTGATACACGCGTGATCCAACTATTCCCAGTCATCGTCTACGACCGGTGCGAACCCGTGACCGTCAACCTTCTAACCCTAATTTCTCTCTCGATTCTCAACGGATTTATGTGTTCTTATGCTCTATGGATTCGTCTTGAAGACGAACACATCCATATGGTAAACATGCACTGAAATTAACTCAAACTAAATGTAGAATCTCTGTAAGCTTGGGAAGAAGAGTGAGTCCACTGTTCTAGGCAGTTTTAAAGCTCAATCTGAGGGTTGTGTCACGTCTGATTGGGTCCAAGCAAGCTCCAGATGAAGTCCATTGGCCTGGTGAATTGTCTAGGTATGATTTTGACCACAGCCGATCACAAAGCTTGGTCGCGCCTTTGCCAGAAATTAAATTTTCTAGTAGTGGTAACAAATTATTGTATTTGGAAATACAAAAAATCGTGTCACCTTACATTTTTCTTGCTGATGCTTTTCCATTATATAATAAAAAAATATCCATCTGATAGCATTTTTCTTTATTAGGATACCTCATTGATTTCAGAACATTGAATGTTATCTCTTGATCATTAACTCTCATCGTTAATTCTCCTTTTTGCACATCAATCATAGCTCGACCGGTAGCTAGAAAAGGTCTCCCTATAATGATAGGTATTTCTTTATCTTCTACCTTATCTAGAACAATGAAATCCACATGGAAGATAAATTTATCTACCTTAACAAGAACATCCTCTATAACTCCTTTAGGATAAGTGATCGATCGATCAGCTAACTACAGAGTTACAGTGGTAGGAGAAATCTCTCCTAAATCTAACCTTCAAAAAATTGAAAATGACATGAGATTAATACTATCTTCTAAATAACATTAGGCTTTTCCACAGAATTTTTCTCCAATAGGACATGGTATAGTGAAACTTCCAGGGTCTTTAAGTTTTTGAGGTAATTTCTTCTGAATTATTGCACTACATTCTTCACTTAATGCAACAGTTTCATAAGCGTCAAATTTTCTCTTCTTGCCTAAAATATCCTTCATAAATTTTGCATAGCTTGGCATTTGCTCCAAAGCTTCAGCAAAAGGATGTTGATGGTAAGTTTTTTAAAAATTTTAAAGAACTTAGAAAATTGATGGTCAAGCTTCTGCTGTTTAAGTCTTTGAGGAAAAGGTGGTGGTGGTCTTTCAACTTCCACTTCAATAGGTACAACAGTCTGATCTTTACTTGGAGAAAGGGTATCTTTAGGTTTTTCAATCTCTTCAACTTCTTTCTCTTTTTCAATCTCATTCCGTATTTTCTCTGTTAATTTCTTTCCACTTTTGAGTTGTACATCTTTTGCTTGTTCATGTTCTTTTCCAGATTCTTTAGGATTAACTTCGACATTGCTAGGCAGTGTTCCTTGAGGTCTGTAATTAATGAAATTAACGATTTGACCCATCTGATTCTCAATATTACAAATAATAGTGTTTTGACTTTGTAGCTAATTGCTTAGTTGCAAGATCAATTCTTCTATAGACAACTTTTTCTGCCGATTGTTATAACCTGGAGGATAAGTTGGTCTATAGTTTGAATTTCCTTGATTGTTCCAATTTGGATTAACTTGATGTCCATTACTCTAATTAAAATTAGGATGATTTTTCCAACTAGCATTATAGTAATTAGAAGAAGGGTTATTAGTTTTACTAGCAATAGCTTGCGAAGTTTCCATTGTTTGAGAGTCATCAGAATTTGCAAAATTGTCATTACTTACATGCGATATATTAATAGCAAAATTATCTAATTTCTTAGATATCGCAGCCACTTATGAAGCTAAAATAGAAAAGGCTTCATTATCTTGAATACTGGCCATTCTTTTAGGATTAACCATTTCAGAAGGCCATTGAAAATTATTATTAGTCATTTCTTCAATTAAGGTGTAGGCTTCTTCAAATGTCTTAGCCATTAAAGAACCACCAGTAACAACATCAATAATAGATCTAAGTGATCCAATAAGTCCATTATAAAATGTTTGAATAATTAACTAATCTGGTAAAGCATGATGAGGACATTTTCTTAATAATTCTTTAAATCTTTCCCAAGGTTCATAAATTGTTTCTCCATCAAATTGCGTAAATGAAGTAATGTCATTTCTCAATTTAGCAGTTTTAGAAGGAGAAAAATATTTAGCAAGGAATTTTTGTGCCATATCTGCCCATGTTTTATTAGAATAAGTTGCTAATGAATTAAGCCACATCTTGCTTTATCTTTTAAGGAAAAAGGAAAGAGTCTAAGCCTAATAGCATCATCAGAAACATTATTATATTTAAAGGTAGCACAAAGTTCTAAAAAACTAGCAAGATGTAAATTTGGATCCTCATTAGGTGTTCCTCCAAATTGATTATTTTGAACCATTTGAATAATAGAAGGTTTAAGCTCGAAAGAATTAGCATCTACAACTGGAATTTGAATACTAACATGAAGTTCATCAATTTGTAGGGTTTCGCATATTCCCTTAATGGTTTATAATTATTTTGTTCATTAATTTTGATTGGATTTTGATTATTGCTATGTAAGTTAGCCATTTCTTGATGTTTTAAAATTTGTTTTCCTTTTTTAATTCTTTTAATTGTTCTTTCAAATTCAGAATCAAAAGGTAGTAATCCTTCAAATCCAGAACTACGCATAAAAAAGAAATTTTTATTTTGTTTTGTTGTTTTGGTTTTATATTTATATTTTTATTCTTATTTTATTTTATTTAATCTTTTTTTTTTACTTTTTATTTATCCTATCCTATCCAATCCTATCCTATCCTATTGACCCTCGATCCGTAGTAATGCACCAAAAACTTGGTTTGCAATCGCCAAACAATGCAGTAATTTATGCTATCAAAAATATGTTATAGCCAATACTTTGACTTAAATAATAATAGCGACTAGTGTATATAAATATAATTTTATGGAAAATATTTTACACACTAGGGATACTACGCAAGTATACGTATCGTTTCAAGTAATATAGGGCTTTAAATAAAGACCCCAGTATCGTTCCCACGAGGAGGATTATAGAATTTTTTTAAATATTTTGATTTTATTTTTATGTATTTCTTTTAGAGTTAAAAAGTTGATATTTAATTTACTAGATGCAGAAATAAAGCAGTAATAAAGTAATGATTGATGTATATAAAAATAAGCAAATAACTTTCTTCCTTTCAATTAATCCAAGACTTTTTAGATAATGTAATATTCGTGGAGAATATAAATTTATGGTATTGTGCGAAATAGAAGCATTCCTATTCTTTACCTTCGCTCGATAGTATAAAGAACATTGGCTAATCTATAGATCAGGTCTGGATGTATTGTTAGTAGAATGGGTTAATCTAGGCTCACACTACTAGATGTCCAAGGGTGGCTATGGTTGGCCCTACTAGTAACCCTTTCCTTCTCTATAAACCAAATTATAAGAATTTAGCGTGTCACTCTAAAAACTTATCAATTCTACGCCCATTAAATAATATCTTCCTATTTATTTGCACTTCACCTTGAATAACCCGCGCAAGGCCTTCGAATACCTAAGGATTCATGTGATATCTTCTAGTTAAGAATTCATCTCCTTCTAGGTCTCAAAACTCTTGACTGATTTTAACAATTTAAATGGCCAATTTAAATAGTAAATTAAGATCCAGTATTAATATCATCATAATGTTTAAAATATATATATAGTTTTTAATTTTCCAACGAATTTTATATTATCTTATTTATCTTTTAATAATTGAAAGGAGAAAGTAAAGTAACTACTCAGAACACAATGAATTTAAACAAAAAAAACATATAAATAAAACTTTGAATCAAAATACAAATACTTATTTCAAGTGTTTCTCCAACTGAACCTCTGAATCCTTCTGACTTTAAAGCAAAATAGACTTCAAAAGCACCGACTCTTCAAAACTCTCAATACAAACTCTAAATAAACTCACTAATTAATAAAATAAACTATAAATATGGCCCTTAAAATATTTCTCTAATTTCTCTCTCTAAATGGACTATGGGGCTAGGGGACTTGGTTGGGCGTTGGTGGTTTATGGGCCTTTTTTCTGAAGGAGTGGACTCCTATTTATAGGCTTCAAGGGTTGCCTTGAGGCACCTCTTCAAAATTATTCCATGTTCAATGAATCTTCTAGAAGGTGTGTCTGGCGCCTAGGCACTGGAATCTGGCGCCTAGGCGCCGGACTCTGCGTCTAGTTCTTCACACCTCTTCACTTTGGATCGCACCTCTTCGCAATCCTAACCATTTCCAAGCATCCAAATATAATGTATCACATGTCCTATAATCCAGGAATAACTGCCAATCTTCTAGATGGTCCAATAACCGCTAACACCGTCAAAATAACAGTCCAAAAGTCGTCAAAAATCTTACGAGTGCAGTATCGAGCGGCGCTTAGGCGCCGGATCTCAGCGCCCGGCGCCAGGCCAATTATTTTGACAATTTTGCATTTTGGCCCCATTTTTGCTCATTTTGCTCCTTTTTCATCCTTTTTTCCTTCTTGAACATTTTTGCATCACCTACATCCAAAACACAAAAATACCCTTCATTAAAGCATAATATTCTTAAAAATTTGATAAAAATCAAGGCATAAAAATAGGTATTTTTTTCATGGATCACCTATCCTATCCTATCCCCGACAATGGCGCAAAAAACTTGATGTGATGCGACTTTATATATGCTTTAAAATACAAGAATTTGATACCACTTTTTAGAATATTTAATTCCTGTCAAATGGCTTCAAAAACTTGATGTGCGAGGTTTACTTTTATTAATTTGTATTTAGATTTTATAATAATTATTGTAAAATTCACAATTTTAAATGCAAGTATACGTATCGTTCAAGTAATACATGGCTCTAGTGGAGTCATGGTTATCGATCCCACAGGGATAGTGAATTTATAAAAGTAAGAAATGTAAGAAATATTTTGGAATTTTCAAATTAAATGCAATTTATATATACTTTCTCTTTTTTTTATATTTTCAATTTTAATTTACTAGCAATTTTTACTAAAAGTAAGTAAGCAGTAAGCAGTAATAATGTAAAGTAAGCAATAATTAAAATTCAATGCAAGTATAAAAAATGACTTTCTCTTTTTCAACTAATCCAAAATTTATAGAATAATTATCTTTTGTAGGGAATTTATGTGCCAAATAGAAGAATTCATATTCTTTACCCTTTGGTCTAGGTGCAAAGAACATTGATTAATCTATAGATCGGCTCAGGATGTTTTATTAGTAGAATGGGTTAATCTAGGCTCACACTACTAGATGTCCAAGGGTGGCTATGGTCGACCCTACCAGTGACCTGTTACCTTTATATAAACCAAATTATTAGAATTTAGTCTGTCACTCTAAAAACTAATTAATTTTACGCCCATTAAATAATATCTTCCAATTTATTTGCACTTCACCTTAAATAATCCGCGTATAGCCTGCGATTACCTAAGGATTCATGTGATATCTACTAGTTAAGAATTTATCTCCGGATAGGTCTCAAAATTCTTCAACAGGTTTTAACAATTTAAATGGACAATTTAAAAAGTAAACTAAGATCAGGTATTAATATCATCACAATGTTTTAAAATATTTTAAAGTTAATTCTCCTACAAAATTTAATTAATTTATTATCTTTTCATAAATGAAATGAGAAAGATAACTAACTACTCAGAACACATTGAAATAACACAACAAAACATATTTATAAAACTTTGAACCAAAGTACAAATACTTATCTGAAGTGTTCCTTCAAGTGATCCACTGACTTCTACTGACTCCAAAGCGATGATGATAGACTCCAACATCAATAACACACAATAAATACTCAAAATAAACTCAATAGATACAAAGTAAAGTGTCACCCTAAGTATGGAAGAGACTAAATAAAACTAATGAGAGGAGAGAAGATGCTAAAATGGGTATGTGTACTAAGAGGGGGGGGGGGGGGTTGGTGCCCTTTTTATGTAGAATGGGCTCCTATTTATAGAGCTCTTAATTTCTCCAGGGGTTGCTTAAGGCACCTCTTCAAAATTCGTCTAAATTCAATGTATCTTCTAGAAGGTAACTGCCGCGCCTAGGCGCCGGGATATGGCGCCTAGGCGTCGGACTCCGTGACCATGTCTTTCGCACATCTTCACTTTGGATCGCACCTCTTCACGATCCAGACCGTTTTCTTGTGTCCAAATACATTGTATCACATGTCCTATATATTAGGAGTAACTTCTAGTATTCTAGAAGCTCCAATAACCACTTAACACCGTCAAAATAACTGCCCAAAGTCATCAAAAAATCTTGACAGCGTCTGTATCGAACTGGCGCTTAGGCACCAGATTCTGGCGCCTAGGCGCCAGGCCAATAATTCCAATATTTTGCTTCATAAGCTCCATTTTTTCTCCTTTTTGCTCCTTTTTCCTTCTTTTTCTTTCTTGGACTCTTATTAATCATCTACATTCAAAAACATGAAAATACCTTTCATTAAAGCATAACATCCTTAAGAATTGAATCATAAATAAGGCATAAAATGGGTATTTTTTAGGTAGATCAGTGTTGTGATGCTTTTATTTGATATATTCATATGTGATGTGATGTATTTTGATATGGACTCTAATGTTGTGTAGATTAGAGTTGGACTATTTTCTATTATACACATTCATATGTTTTATGTTGTAATATGTGATATGTTTGTGGTAGTAAATGTTTTTATGTGTTTCTAGTGTTTAAGTTTTTAGTAGTGTCTAATTTAATTTCTATAAATATTAGAAAAATGTAGATCACTATTAGAAACCACTATTTATATAGCATGTTTAAACTTTTCAAAATTTGCTACCATTTATTTTCTAGTATGTTGTGATTTATGGTGTGTGTTTGCTTTGAAAACCTTCACTATTGTAGAAGTCCTTTGAAATTTTGAAATTTCTATTTTATGAAAAACTGAAAAACTGAATTTGATTTCTTTTTACTCCTTGTTTTTAAACTGTTATACTTGCATATTTAGAATATTAAGATTCCTGCAAGCATGTTATTCTAGTTTTTAAATCTTACCGATATATCATTTCTTATGTTTAAATATTTTATCCTACTAAAAAATTAAAGTTGTGGCGGAATTTTAAAAACAAATTTTCAAAAAACTAAAATTTTATTTATTCTCAAGAATACTTAAATAAAATTTGATTTTTGATTGAAAATAATTATGTATATGAAGTTATATTAGGGAAGCAAAATTTTGAATATAGAAATGAGTAAGAGAATTTAGTTAAAATTTATAGTAATGATGAAAAATTTAAAGTTAAAATTTTCTTAGTAAAGAAATGTTAAATATAGTTAAACTATCTTTAGTAAGAAGTGTTGTTTTTTTGGATAAATAGAAGGTTTGACTTTTATTTTTTAAAGCTTAAATTTCTTTTATTGAGAAATAATTTTCAACACTATTATTATGATTTTTAAGTGAAGGATATATATAAGACTTTTTTTGTAAATAAAAAGGATAGAATTCAAAATCATTAAAGGCCTATCCAGATATAGTAATCATTGCATTATATAAAAAAGAGAAAGGAAAAGAGAAAAAAGAAAAAAAAAAGAAAAAAACGAAAGAAAAATAGAATGTAAAAAGGAAGGAGAAGCTTGAGGATTTAAGGTCCTAATAAAAAATTGGTTCCACACCTAAAGTTTAAAATATAAGTTTTAAGAAAATCTAAAGCTTAAGGTTATAATATAGTAAGTAAAATTATTTCCAAATAAAAATTTTTTGAGTGAGAAAGATGAAATGTTTGAATCCTATATTTTGAAAAATCAAAAAGTATTTCTGAATTAGATAGAAACTAATATTTTTCATTATCTTTTACTTAAGAATCTTCTAAACTTTATGCTGGTCACATTTACTAAATTTTTTTCTAAATTGGACTATTTTCATGTCTAGAAAAAAATGTTGAAACCTTCCTAAAGAAACTCATTTACATAATTTGCATTTTAAGATTTTCTAAGTGATTAAGTGTCACTTGAGGACAAGTAACACTTTAAATTTGAGAGATTTTGATATACCTAAAATATATAGTGTTTTTAAGCACATTTTTATACCTATTTTTGATGATATTGCACTTTAATGGAAGTTATTTTTGTGTTTTTTTTGCAGGTATGATTAAAATGAGTGATTATTATGAAATGAGCAATAAAGGATAAAATTTGGAGCAAAAATTGAAAGATGTGCAAAATTGGCCTCTAGCGCCTAAGCGTCGGATGGCTGGCGCATAGGCGCCATAGTTAAAGTGACGAATTTATTTGATTTTGAGAAGAATTTAAAGGGTTTTTTGAAGCATCCTTTAGTTTAAACTCTACTAACTTTCCATCAGCGCCAAAACTCATTTAAAATTTGAACGGATGGATGTATTCTTGGTGGATACATTGAATCGGAATATAATTTGAAGAGACACCAAGGCACCTTTTGGAAAATTTTAAAAAGAAGACATGAAGATCAGAAAAATGGGTTGTCGTTGGAGGGTGTAATTAGTGTTAAGAGTCAAGTTTATGTTAGAGAGAGTACACCTTTCCACTTCACCACTTTTATTTTCAATTGTATCTAATTTTTATTAAGAGTAGAATAGAGATTTGGAGTTAACAGAGTTGCGAACCAACCTTTATTGTGTCCTGTGAGGGGAAAGTAATGTTTCAAAGGAACTTCAAGAGTCTTGTGGAGAGGATTTTTAAATAAGTGTTTATCTTTGTTTTATATTTAGTTTTTAAGTAAAAATTGGTGTGTTTTCACTATGATTTCTACTTTTAAATCAAGTTGTGATTATGTTTTCTCCATGGATTATGAGTAGTTTTCTTTATCTTTTTTTAAATGATGAAGTAATTAAATTATGGAAGGAAGTTGTGTGAAGTATAAGATTTCATTGTTGAAAGAAGTTGTGATGATTCACTACCTTGCACTTCATTTACTTCTTGATTTGACCAATTAAGATGTTAAAACTTATTGGAAGATTATGTAAGATCCATTATTGTATTGTCTTAATCAATAATTGGATAGAATCACATGCAATTATATGGATAAGAATTGTAATCCATATGATTGGGTGCAAATAAATAGGAAGTTATGCTTATAATAAGGAGTAAAATTAGAGGACTTTAGAGTGACAAGCTAAAACCCCCTAATTTGGTTTGATGTGAAAATTTTTTTTATGAGTGTTAGCCTCCAGGTTGAAGGAATCGAGGGAACTCTAGAGTGAGAGCTAGTATCTTTCCTGCCTAACCTATCTACAAGATTTCAAATCAACAAATTAACCAATGTTCTTTATAGAACCAAGTAAGGGCAAAGAATATAATTGCTTCTATTTGGCACAACACATTTAGATACTTCCACAATGAAATTCCATAATTATTATTGATTTATTGAAAGAAGAAAAAGATATTTTATTCTCATTTGCTTTCAGACTATTTTAAAGTTGTGTTAACTTTAGTTGTTTGCTTTACTTTTTATTCAGAAAATACCAAAAATAAATTTGAAAAACTTTATATCTTAAAACATAATTTACAAAATAATTTTAAAAAGTAAAAAGTTATTTTTTTTATTTCTTTAATTTTTTAGACATTTCCATGTGCGTTCGATATCTCAGGGCTTAATTAAAAAGTCATATATTACTTGATAAACGATACGTATATTTGCGTAGTATCCCATATTATAAATAATTAAAGTATAATTTCATATCTAAAATGTAAGGGTAAATATTCGGGAATCAATTATAGATCTCATCCTCTTTACTAATTCATCAACGCTGCAATGTTCTTCCTTTGCTAGCTTCTCAAATACTGATCGGTCTCAAGATAGCGGGGATGTTCTCTCTCTCACCCTACTCTGTTTGTGAAGTGGTGGTAATGCTACGACAATTTTGTAGGGGCTTTGTTCAGTGGAAGCAGCAGAAAGTGGGTGAAATCTACTCCCTTAAAGAAGGGGAGAGGTTTCAAACACTTCCATCTCTTTTGACTGGAGAGATCTATCATCAGAGGTAACCTTTGCAGCTTCAACTTTAGCTGCCTTACGAAGTTTTTGTCAATCTATTCCTTCTTTGTGACCGTGTTAGAGGTATGGATCGTGAACTAGATCTTACCTCAAACACAGAAGGAGCAACAAATTTTTCAGGTTCTATCTCCCAAACTATTCTCTTTCCCTTGTCAGGAGCAGAAGGTCTAGTAATGGATGGAGCAATTGCCTTGGTGGTTGGCAGAACAACTGGTTGAAAAGACTTAGGAGCCTCAGCTGACTTCATCGCTTTGATAGGAGGAAAGCCTTGCTAAAAATTCAAGTTGAACTGGGCAGCAAGCTCAACTATTTCAGAAGGGTTTGACTTGAAAATGACACGTGGAACCCTTTCCAAAAACACCTCAACTTCATCAAATCCG
This sequence comes from Papilionanthe hookeriana x Papilionanthe teres, assembly GCA_022702705.1. Lineage (NCBI taxonomy): Eukaryota > Viridiplantae > Streptophyta > Magnoliopsida > Asparagales > Orchidaceae > Papilionanthe > Papilionanthe hookeriana x Papilionanthe teres. Next base: position 104,790,565 of record CM040424.1, on the reverse strand, counting down.
AACCCAAACCTGATCATGGATCCCTGGCTAAGTGTAGCCTCGTCATAGGGTGAACTGTTTGCAAAGCTGAACTACAACTTTGGAGTTGACATTGTTAGTCTCAATTGAAGATTGGAACATCAGAAAAGACCTAATCCTTTGCTAAAATTGGTAATGAATGTCTGTTTGCTGGGTAAAAGTTATAATTAAAGTGAATTGAAGTGTATTTTGAATTGTAATTAGTGTATAAAAATAAACTGGCAAAAATAAGTGTGAAGAATTGAGTTTAACCTGGCTAAAAGCAATGGGATGTGGTGTAATATTCAGACCCAATCCGAAATCGAAGATATGAAATATCATTTTGGTGAATATAATTCACTACCACACCTATCGGGGTCCGACCCCACAAAAGAAAATGAAAACCCAAAGGATTTCTGAACTTTTTGTTTATGATGTTTAAACAAAAAGTCTTGGAATCCAAAAGAGTTGGTTATGCTCGGTTAAGAAAGAAATGGACAAAGTAAACCAATAGAAAAGAATGGTAATTTGGTCCAAGAGAGAAATGGACATATTACCGATATATGAAAATAGTTATTCATGATTATTATGGAGAGAGGAACTGATCCGCAGCAGAGTCACGAAAGTTTGTCTGTCGCTATGCAGCTGGATGCGGTTTTATTTAGTGTAATATAGTATTTAGAAATTAGGTATTTTAATGGGGTCAAACTGATCCCATTGATTCCTAAAGTTTGAATAATCGAGCTAATCAAGAGTAATGTACCACCCTGAAAGGTAATACACTACTTGATGATAAGCTTAATTAAGTAAACTATATAAATAAATTACTCCCGTTTGATCTGCAAGTTTGCATGATGACCGACAGAATCCCCTATTCGATATGTGAATCTAATAGGGTTTATTTTAAGTCTGGGTTCTTTTAAGTTCTCTATAAGGGCAAGTCCCTATAGTTAATTACATCTTAAGCAAATGAATCACTTAAGAAACTCTCGATAAAAATCAAGACTCTTTTGTTTTCATGAATTTAAAAGGAAGGGTTTTCAACGAACATGGTTATTAAATTTCCAATAGGGATTAGTTCAAAGGTGAAAGATTTTATTTAAGAATCAAAGTAAGAAAAGTAGGATAGATTAAAGATCCAAAAATAGGTTCTTGGTAATCCCCCAAACTATCCTAACGTTTGGCTCAATTTAGGATGATATTAATTTATGTTAAATCATGTCAATTCTATTAATTAGGGCTTAGATCTGTGTAATGATGATTTACACAAAAAGCCTAGAAAGATAAGAGGTTTTATATCGAGTGACTACCTTAGAATCCTAAAACAAGTTAGGACATGTGGCATATCGGGACAATGCAAGAGCCTAACAAAAAGAGAGATTTTATGTCATAAACGACAGCCTTAGAATCCTAAGGATTGTTATTTAAACTAAAGAAAGGTCTTGAACGAGCTGCCCACGAAGTCTGCTCCAAGTTCCTTGTTGAAGTTTCTTCAAGTCTTCAGGTCCTCCAATCTTATTGTTAAAAGTTTTACTTGTTTCGATAATTTTATAGTGAGTTAATTAAAGGGTAGGGAAGGAAAAGTACAATTGTAGGCCAAGTTTAAGTTCACTTAAGCTAGGTAATTCCCTAGTGTTATGATTTCTACATTCTCTCTAATCTAAATAGCTTTTATTCCATCATTATTTGTCCTTAAAATGTGAATTCTATGTTTTATAAAAGTAGTAAAAGCATACATAAAGCAATAGGTAAGGAAAATAAAGAAAACAATATTTTATCAAAATTTTTATTTTATTTTATTTTATTTGTTTAATTAGTGGTAATCGGTCAAGATATCAATGGCTCCATCGTCCCGGTTCGCCGGGTGCCCTTATTTACTTAGTTCGAAAGGTGGTTACCCACTAGGACCAGAAGAATCTTGTCAACATCCTCAGAATGCATCGTCCAAGAAATATTCGTAAACTAGAATCAAAGGGGTTAATGTTGCATTATGTGATCTTTGTGATTAAGATTTAGGGACCGTTTGGGGGCAGCTTATTGAGAGCGGTGGCGGTTTGAAAACGCTACTGTGACGTTTGGATAGAGCTTTCAGTGTTGCTTAATCCCACCGCTTATAATCGCGTCCTGTATTTTGTTAAGGGACCTCGCCGCGCTCCCGTCCCTACGTCCCGCATCCAAATAGAGCGTTAGGATAGGAAATCGCTCGCTCACCCCTACCCTCCCCGATCGCTGCTCATTCTCACCCTCTTCATGTCGTTTCAGTGGTGGAGTCTGTGGATCGCTGCTCATTCTTGTCATGCCGTTCCAACTGTGATTTTGATTTCGCAGCGCCGATCGGCGAAGTTACACCACCTCTCTGATCTCTCGCCAGATTCACCCAACTCATTAGACACCTAAGCTCCACCTTCTTCACTCACTTTTTTTTCCCTATGAACTCCTCTGGCCCACCGATGGCAGTCCTGTCGTCCATCATGTTGAAGCCCAGCTCCACAGCGTGCAGTCTCTTGCTCCCTTAACTTTTTGTAAGCTTCCTCCTCCCGTCCCTTCTCCAAACCATACTCTTCACCCAACCGTCTCCTTTTGGTATCAAAGTTCCTCACACAAACCCATCTACCAACCATCCAAATTCTTTCGCGCACAATACCCTTCACTTGAAACCTCTGTCGGCTCTCAAGCTTATCAGACAAATCTCATTTAAAACAGAGGGATTTCAAAAAATTTTGTTTGATTCATAGTTATTGTTTTGACAGGTTTTGGTAAGGATAAATGTGTTATAAGATTTTATTGTGGCTGTCATTTCTAGTTATATTTTTTTTAGGAAATAAATTGGATAGGATTTGAAACTATTGTTAATGCTAGTTTGAGAGTCTCATTTACATTCTGCTCAAATTTATTACCCAAGCAGCCATTTCATTAGGGTTTTAAGCCATCTTATTTGGATTCAAATGTAAGGGAAAATGTGGGGTTCAAGACACCTTTGGAATCTATATTCTTCTTTTTTTGCCCGATTTTATATAAGTTTATTGTCATTTGCTTTTGCTAGATGATATTATAGGTTTCAAAGTCTATAATAGTTTATAATTTATTAACTTTTTGCTATGTTGCTAAAGGTACTGTTTGATCCCGTAGAAGTTAGAGTTGACATTGTGGCTGGTAGAATATATTGTGTTGCCTTAAAAGCCATGTATAAAATGATTGTTTTGTCGTTAATATTTAGTTTCAAGTGTAGTTGAAATATGATTTTTGATTTTGGATTAGATAGAGGAGTCTTATATAGCATTAAGGTTCAAATATGGATATTTATAATAAGCATTACTTGACCATCATTAAAGCTTGAAATGAATAGAAATTGAATGGATTCCGTATAGGTTTGAAAATATAATTTTATATTTTAAAATACGATTTTATATTTGAAAATAAGATTTTATATTTTAAAATAATTATAGCAATAAAGAAGAGTGGAAAAAGTTTTTTTTTCTACAAACAACTGCAAATAAGCCATTCTTAAACAGCAGAAACCAAACAGTTTAACAGCTTATTCATTTCAGGGGCATAATAGTCATTTCTCCACAAACAGCTGCGAATCAGCTGTTTTCCAAACGCTCAAACCAAACAGACAGTCAGTTTATCCGAATCAGCTGCTTATCAGCAGATTATCATAATAAGCAGGTTATCTGAATAAGTTGGATAAGCTGCAGCTGCCCCAAACAGACCCTTAATTGATACTTGAGTTACTTTATCAATTTTAGGGTTGAAAATTTTTAGGTTGTTTACATCTTGTTATCGGATTTTAAGTGTTTTATTTTAACTATTTTTGTTTACTTGTTATAATTAATGTGACGTTGACGACTTAGAAGCTGACTTAACCTACAAAACCTTGCTTCAAAGCCTTGTTGTGTTCAGTTTAGTTTAAGTTAAAATTTTAATGTGTTTTATGTGAATTTTACCCATCCCAATGTGTTTTATGATTAACAGTTGATGTTTCAATGAAAGGGTTTAGGTTTGACTTAGGTTTAATATTATACTTGAAAGATTCTCTTATGTTTAACCTATGGGTTAAGTTCTAACCTAAGGTTTATGGTAGGTTTAGCTTAAGATAAACTTTGATTTTGGTTTGTTTTAACTAGAGATTAGGGTTGGATTAGGGTTAACTAGCATAGAATATAGGCTAACTAATCCTACGGGTTTAGGGTTATCTAACCTAAGGTTTAAGTTAACTAATCCTATTGGTTTAGAGTTAACAAACCTAAGGTTTAGGTTATCTAATCCATTTAGTTTAGGGTTAACTAACCTAAGGTTTAGTGTTAACTAATCCTACAGATTGAGGTTAAGTAACCTAAGGTTTAGGTTAACTAATCATATTGGTTTAGGGTTAACTAACCTAAGGTTTAGGTTAACTAATCCTATTGGTTTAGGGTTAACTAACCTAAGGTTTAGGTTAACTAATCCTATTGGTTTAGAGTTAACTAACCTAAGGTTTAGGTTAGCTAATCCTATTGGTTTAAGGTTAACTAACCTAAGGTTTAGGTTAACTAATCTTATTGGTTTAGGGTTAACTAACCTAAGGTTTAGGCTTGCTAATCCTATTGCTTTAAGGTTAACTAACCTAAGTTTAAGTTAACTAATCCTATTGGTTTAGGGTTAACTAAACTAAGGTTTAGATGAACTAATCCTTTAGATTAGGGTTAACTAACCTAAGGTTTAGGCTTAGCTAATCTTATTGGTTTAGGGGGGTTAACTAACCTAAGGTTTAGGTTAACTAATCCTATTGGATTAGGTTTAACAAACCTAGGTTTTAGGCTTAGCTAATCTTATAGGTTTAGGGTTAACTAACCTAAGATTTAGGTTAACTAATCCTATTGGTTTAAGTTTTAGGTTAACTAATCCTATTGGTTTAAGGTTAACTAACATAGAGCGTAGGCTTAGCTAATCATATGGGTTTAGGTTTAACTAACCTAAGGTTTAGTTTAACTAGTCCTATTAGTTTAGGGTTAACTAACCTAAGGTTTAGGTTAACTAATCCTATAGGTTTAGGGTTAACTAATCCTATAGGTTTAGGGTTAACTAATCCTATTGGTTTAGGGTTAATTAACCTGGGGCTCAGGCATAGCTAATCCTATGGTTTTAGGGTTAACAAACCTAGGGCTTAAGCTTAGCTGATCCTATGGTTTAAGGTTAGCAAATCCTAGAATTTAGGATAACTAATCCTAATGATTAAGGTTTAGTTTATAATGAACCCTATGTGTAGATTGAACTAAACTGAAGTTCGTATTGACTGGCCCTAAACTCCAAGAAGTTCAACTTGAATTGAATGATAGGATGACTTAAATCCTAAGTTTAAAATGGTCCAACTATTCGAATTGGACTCATCTAAAGGCTAAGTTTACCCAGGCTAATCGGCTAAAGACTGGCTAGCCTAAAAGCCCTAAATGACTAAAATTGAACTTAGTGGGTGATTGAATCAACCCTTTGGTTGGCTGACCAGGTCTATGATTAGGTTGAACTTGACCTAAACAGAATTAACTAGGTTGGACTTGGGTTGAGCTTGGGTTAGGCTAAGCTATCCTAAATTAAACTTAAACCCTAATTAATGCATTTTAATTATAAAAAATATTTTAAATAGAGTTTTGAAATGTTTAGTGTCTTTTTTTGGTCAAAAATACAATCAGAAATAGTTTTTACAATTTTCATAATTTTTTTATTATTAATTTAAAAAATAGGTCATTTCATTCAAAAATTAAAATACAGAGACAGAGACATTAAAATGGCTTGAAAAAAATTAGAGAAGCTTCCCTCAAGGCCATTTAATATCTCAGCCAAATTTCATATTTTTCCCATTTATATTTTAAATTTTTTTTATCCAGAACTACAAAATTAATTCAAAAATATTTACTAAATGAAAAATCATGATTTTAATTTTAAAAAATTCTTCTCAATTTCCTGAGTTCATAGCATTTTTTGGTTTATTTTTTTTGAGTTTTTTACTAAAAGTTATGTAATTTTAAAGTTAAGTTATAGTTTATGAAATATATATATATATATATATATATATATATATATATATATATATATATATATATATGAAATAACAAAAAAAAAGTCTGCGCCTCCTTCTTCCTCCGACCCATGCACGCACGACGGGGAAGAATTTGACAACTTGAAACTTACATGGCTTCGTTCTCTTCCGATTCTCAACTAAATTTCGCGTTCTTGGGCTCGTTTTGTTCAGCTCAAAGAGTATATCACATTCATACGGATACTTGGGTGTTTTGTAATATACTTTTTGATCTGTAAGGGAGGATAGTTTGGGATTATCATTTCAATTTAAGAGATATACCTGAGCCTAAGAGGTTTGTCCTCAATTAGGTTTGAATAAGTAGGCCTCCTTGAGCATATCCATGTCCCTAAGACCTCAATTTGACGTGATTTTCACATCGGTTGGAGGTTCATTGGAATTTGGCTCAGCTTCAGCTTTTCCAATGATGTTGACAGTTTTCAGAGAGAGAGGAGGTGGGCGATGAGTTTCTTAGGTTGAGGGGTACAAGTTTCGTCAAGGGTGCATAGAGTTTAGAGGGCTCTAGTAGAAGTTGGAATTCCTCCCCTCCTCTTCTCCATTTAGGTTTTTAAGCTTTCATGGAGCATGAGGGGAGTTGGCTAGTGTGGAAAGGGGGCTTAAGTATCCAAATTTGATAGGTTGAAGTTGAGGTAGAGCCAGAGGGCGGCATGATACAAGTTGGGCCAGAGTTTGGCATGTAGTTTGCTTTAGTCTATTCAAGAGTAAATGAAAATCTTCCACAATAACTCCATGGTTTCTCCTTGGATTTGGATCTCAAATGGTAGCTGGGTTTAGCCAATATTAAAGTCTAATTCTCCAGCAAATGGCTGATGGCAATGTGGGTTGATGAGCTTGTGCCACCTCAAAATCTCTCATGATGACATTGGTGGAAAAGTAAAAAAAAGATGCATAACATTTGAATTCATGAGCTTAAGGGCTAAGCAAACCCAACCCTCTCATGAAAATGATTTAGGGATTAAAATTAACCCCTAAATCAAGGCCCACTACAAGAAACAAGGGCTAGCCTAAAGGCAAGGAGATTGGGTTCAAATGTGAGCATGAAAAGGACTCATGTGCATGATATTTTCAATTTATGAATATGATGTATATAACCACCATAATGATTTGATTGTTGAATAAAAATGCTCATGAATATATAAATTATAACGAGGATGTGAATTAATATGATATTGATCTCTAATTATATGAAATTGAAAGGGAATAATATCAAGAGAAGCTATATGAGGGGTGATTTTCATGAAAAAATGAATGGTGCAATTTTGTTAAAATTTTTGAATGATGATGTTTATGATGACGTAAAACATGATTAGGATAAGTTTTATGCAAATTTGAGATCATTTGACATAAAAATCGATGATTTAATGAGATTTTAAAATTTCCCCAAGAGGGGTGATATTTGAACATGATGTCTATGAATCAGTGATCTGATTGGCCCAAAACATGTAAAATTGTGTTAGAAATATCCTAAGCATTTATCATGATGACTTTGACATGATCTTCAATAAATTTGAATATGATTATGCCATGCACAAGGATGCCTAAAAAATAGTGCTTTGAACATGAAGTGTATGAAATCATGATGTGATTGACCAAACTTATAAGCAGTGATGTTAAGAACATTATAGAACATCACCACACCAAATTTGGAGTGATTTGGGCTTCAATTGATGCATGAATGAATGTGATCAAGATAAGTGCAAAAAGCCTATAAAATAGGTTTGTCATATGATCACCATGATATGACCCTGGGCATGACCAAAATAATGTATTTTCAGGTAAAACAAGATTTTAACTTCAATGTCCAAAATTTGGGATTAATCGGGGGTCGTTTGGGTTCAATTTGGGTTGATTTGGCTAAACATATCAGAAATTAAGTTAAAAGGGCATATTGGTAATCTTGGCCAACTTTGGTCAAAGTGGTCAAAAGGTTGATTTCAAGGCTCAAGGTGATTCAGTAAGAAATTTAGAGTCAAATGACAGCGTCTAGGGTCATTTTCGATCAATGTGAAAGCTTTTATGATCCTCAGAGCATTTTAAGTATTCGTAATTTTGGTGTCGAGGTGCTAAAAAGTTGTCTGGAAGTATGAAAATAATACAATCAAAATTCTCAGTGCGACATAGGGAATGTTTTGGTATCATTTTTAGGACTTATTGATGACTCTAAGAAATTTTGGAAAATTGGGTATTTTTGGGGGTCCAGGGTTATTTTGGTAAGTTTTGGGAAAATTGGGTTTTAAATGGTCTAAATTATAATATCAAATGATTTGAACTGGATTTTGTGATTCAATGACAGTTTTGGGGAATTTTGAAGAATTAAAATATTCAAGTGGGGTATTTTAGGGGAAACAGGGTTCAAATAACTTTGGTCAGCTCCATGGGTACAATGATTATGATATGAAAATGCAATGTTTATAATGATCATGGTGATTATGAAACACGATGCAATGTATTGAAGTCCAAAAAGGTATAACAGTGCAAGGCTTTCCTATGGTCCTTGGGTTCTATAGGAATTCTCATTAGGGTTCCCTTATGTAGTCTCTAATCTTTGTATTAAAGATTATTGATCACATATAGAACTAATATAGAGAACAGAAATTTGGTTGAAATGTCAAAGGAGAAGGTGGTACCATTTCTAAGATGCTAAGATAGTCATTAGGAAAGTCTTAAGGCTAGACCCTAGTCACTAAAGGAATGACCCAAAACCCTCATCCAAAAATGAAGTCAACACCTGGATCCATGAGTACCGGATGGTTCCATCGTCTCTGCACCAGTGTATAAAATACTATGAAGGTGGTCAAGAGCGGTGGATTAAAGGAGATTTGCAGCTTTTTTTCGTGCATGAAATAGGAATCCATGAGGATGCCACTTATTACGCAAGCCCCGAAGAAGGCAGTTTTGTCCAGAAAGTAAAAGAGTCAGAAAAGAAACAAGATGAAGAACATCTTATTCTATCTCAACAAGATCCCACCACTCTCCTAAGGTGAGATGGTAAAATTTTCTCCAGAACTCGCATCTGAGGTCGAGGGCGGGGACGTGGTCAAGGAAGAAACGATGGAATTGTTGGACAGAGGAATTTAGTGATCAACATTTATCAGGAAGGAAATTCTAAAGAAGAAGAAATCAAGAAAGAAGCCATGATGATAAATCAAAAGAGACCTCAGTTTAAAATCTCTCTAAAAGATGAAAAGAATTAAAAATACAAATCAATGTTTGACAGGATTAACAGCTATGTGCAGACTGTGACCCTAACCCCAATCCATTCTAATAAGGTCGAGGGTTTGGTGGTCAACGAGTATATGGTGTTGGAGCTAAACTAATTAAGTTTACCGGGGCTCTTCTTCTTCTAATGCCAAAATGATGTAAAATTGGAAAATAACGCTTCATCAGAAATAATGGAATTGCCTTTTGAGTGGTATTCTTCTTATGTTCAAAAATTAATTCAACATGGTATCATGCCTAAGCAGTGGTCAAAAGACCGATCAAACCTCTTTAAGAAATTATGGAGTAATGCCAATCGAACTTTCACCTCAAAACAGGGTCTTAGATTCGGCACAGTAGGGTTATTGGATGATACAGAATCTTGCCTGGTTGTTACTACTGAACCTAAAGAAGATTGTTTGGAAGCTTCAGATGACCTTGAAGATTCTCCAGTCAAAGATGCTCTGCCAAAATTTAAAGAAGAATATAAGTCAACGATCGATGAGCTAAATAAAGTTAACTTAGGGACTAGCGAAGAGCCTAGACCGACATTTGTCAGCTCCTTGCTCAATGAAGAATACTCCACCAATATGATCAAACTATTAATGGAATTCAAATATTATTATACCTGGAGTTATGAAGAGATGCACAAACTAGCTCTAGAGTTTGTAGTTTCATAAGTTAGGAGTGGACCAAATTGTCGCTATAGTCAAACAAGCTCCAAGAAGAATGCGTCTAAAACTTGTACAGTAGGTCATAGCAGAAGTTAAGAAATTAATAGAAGCTAAGTTTTTCTGTGAAGAATAGTACCCGACCTGGTTGGCCAATGTGTTGCCAGTTAAAAAAAAGAATGGTCAAATTCAAGTATGCTTGGACTTCAGATATTTGAACAAAGCGTGTCCGAATGATGAATTCCCACTACCAATTCCAGAGTTGATGATTGATATCTCTTCGACCCAAGAAATTTTCTCTTTTATGGATGAGTCATCTGAATATAATCAAATCAAAATGACACAAGAAGATGAGAAACTCATAGCTTTCAAAATGCCGATTGGAGTGTTTTGCTACATGGTAATGTCGTTTGGGTTGAAGAACGCCGGTGCAACCTATCAGTGAGCAATGACGCGACTCTTCAATGATCTCATCCATAATCAAGTTGAATGCTACGTGGATGACCTGGTTGTCAAGAGCAAGTTGAAAGACGATCACCTGTACGATTTGAGAATTGTTTTCGGGAGGTTAAGACAGTTTAACTTTAAGATGAATCCCTTAAAGTGCGCCTTCGGTGTCACCTCCGGGAAATTCTTAGGGTTTTTTGTTTGGTGATCCACTAAAAATTTGATAGCTTTTTAATGTCTATTTCATACCTATTTTTGATGATATTACACTTTAAAGAAATTTATTTTTCATTATTTCAAGTAGTATAATGATTTTAGGCCTTTGGAGCAAAAGAAAGCAAAAAGGAGCAAATTTGGAGCAAAATGAGGTAAAATGCAGATTTTGAACTGGAGCTCTGGACGACACTGTCACCAGTGCCAGACCGCGCTAATTTACAGAGAGTTTTGACCAGAAGGTTGAAAATAGCACCAGACGACACCCTATCCTGCGCCGGACCGCGCCCTATCCCGATTTAAAACCATATTCAATTTATTTGGCCAGATTTTGGAGGGGTTCTTGAGGAAACTCTTAGAAAATCAGTTGTAGCTGAATTTAAACTGTTTTGGAACCATATATATATATATATATATATATATATATAAATATATATATATATATATATATATATATATATATATATATATATATATATATATGACTTTTGAGTGTGTGAGTGAAGAGTGTGAGCGTCTTCTCATTTTTTTAGTGTAGAGAGTCCATTAGAGAGAATCTAAGGTTTGTGTGTGTTCTCTTCTAAGGAGTGTAGGAGGAGAGGAAAAGAGAGAGATTTCTTCTTCCGTACTTATCTAAAGAGAGAATTGTGTGTTGTTGTAAAGAAAGAAGAAGAGTCAAAGAAATTCATTAAGAGTCGCTTGGGGAAGAGTTTGAGATAAGTTGTATTTTCTTTACTCTATTTGTATGATGTTGTTTATATATATATATATATATATATATATATATATATATATATATATATATAATCCATCTTTTGTTTTCTTTTCCTCATGGGTCTTGAGTAGATTTCTTTTTCATGTGATATGTTGTTGTTGTGATATAGAAATGATGTGTCGATTTATTATGGAGAATTTGTGATGATATTTTCACTTCGTACTTCATTTAATTTTTAATCTTGGTAATTCAATTGTTAAAATTTATTGGGAAACATATGTTCCGAAAAGATTATGAATTCCACAACAAAAGTGAAGATCCCATCCAGAGACTGGGCTGAAGAAGAAGAAGATGATGATGATGATTAGAGTTGTTGTGTTTAGTTTGTTTTGTTTTGTGATTTCTTATGTGTAGTTATGATTTTATTGTGATGTTTTTATATGTGATGTTATGATTAATTGTTGTGTGATGTATTATATAAACAAGGCACATAAGGTTGATAGGGCATCTCAGCAGATCGTGATCACCTCTAATCACTCTATCCATGTACTGCTGATAGTTCTCCTCATATTCATCATGCTCAACAATATACCTTTCAATATTTTCAATCATACCTTCTATATCTCTAACATGCTCTCGGGTAAGACTCACTTTCTTCAAAATCTTCTTTGATAATCCAGTTTGTGAATCACTAGATGATGATGCTCTAGAAGTAGTGGCACATGAAGTAGAAGCAGCAGAAGCAGAAGCAGTAGAAGTTCTAAATCCTCCTCTCCAGCCAAACTCTGAATGTACAGTGTAAGCACCAACATTTACACTGGTAATAGGTCTTAATGGCTGAAGAACTTCCTCCCATGTTTCAAACTTCACACCAGATCACTCACAAATTGAATGAATTAAGGATGGAAATCCCATAACTGAAGTAGTAGCAGATCTGGCACAGTTCATCACATAATAAAAAATAATAGCCCCTACATCAATACGCTTTCCTAGATGAATACAATGGTTCAGAACAGCTCTCTCCCTCGTAACTTCACTAGTATGACTTGAAGGCAACAGTTTAGATGAGATAAAATAATGCCATGCCTTTGAAATGGCATTCAACTTAGAGGCCTAAAAAATTTACTCTTCTTTCCATTGTTATCTTCCATAAACCTCTTCCATCAGTCAGAAAAGATATGATATCATCTAATTCTCCTTCAGGAGGATGATAATTAGCATAAAAACAAAATAATGCAGGAGGCAAGTGGTAGAAGTCATTGATTACCGCAGGTGAAAAATGCACTTGTTCACCTCTAACCATCACCAAATTCTCTTCTACTGCAGGCAAGTTCACATAAAACTCTCTGACCACAGAAACAACAACGACAGCGGAGAAGTAACAATAATCTTCTCAATTCCTTATAGTAATCATTTCTTCAATAACTTCTCTTGGCTTACTAAATCTCGTTCTGGAATCAATTTATGTGACGACAGTGCGTCGATATATCGATCCTCTGCTCTTGCACTAACAAATTTGTTGGAATCAATTTTTTTTATCTTTCGAATGCTTTAACTTTGGAGCCATCTCTAAAAAAAATCACAAAATTTCATCATAAATTCCAAAATTAAACTAAACTTGCTAATTTAACTTCCAAAGGTAATTTCCACTAAATCCAAGCAATTTCTCATGCTTTTCCTCAAATCTCACCATAAATAAAAATTTTAAGATTTTTCAATAATGTATGGTGAAAATAAAAAAATTTTACTTAGGAGTAGTGCTCATACCTCAAGGAATTCAAATCTGATAAATCTCGTTGAAATCGGCTCTTAATTGATCCAATATAAGGATGCCCTAAATCCTATTTCGCGATTTTGAGTGGTTGAGGGTGACGGGAGGTGTTAAAAATGTCAATTTCTGGATTTTTAACTGTAAAAAACCAATTTTTGCCAACCGGCGCTTAAGCGTGAGGCTTCGGCTTTTAGCTGCGAAGTCTGGCACTTACGCGCCAGAACCCTAATTTTCACAATTAATTTAAAAATGTACTAAACCCCTTGGTTAATCACCCTAAATCACTTCAAATAATCATTTCTCCCCCATAAACTTTTCTAATTCTCCAAAGACAGTTAAATTTCCATCAATTCCAAACAAATTTCACACAAACACAAACTTTAATTTAATTAAAACAATCACACATAATATAAACTAAAAATTTCTATCCAAACACTTTGGATGAAATTTCCCTATACAAAATAATTCAAATACATAAAAACAAAGACAAATTTACATCATTAAGATGTAACAAACACACTTAAAAGTTCAATAAAACACAAACATATAACACTAAACACAAAACACTTAACACATAAAACCACAACACTAGACTATACTCAAATTAATTACAATCTCCATTAGGTGGAATATATCCAGAACCACCATTAGTTCCATTTGAACCATCTAGAATATAAATCTGATAAAACGGGCGATGGTTGAAAACTTTCACATCTTCTTCTTCTAATCATTTATTTTTTAGAAACATCACCTTATCCGCTTCTCCCACATGACTTGTATGACTGAATTGCATTTTAAGTTGCCATCCCATATGCACTAAATGAGCATTAGTTTCATTTATTTTTGCTTCAATTGACTCCACGTTGGCTTCAATCTTCGCAATCCTTTCTACAATACCTTGAATACTAACTGCTAGGAATCCGTTGTATAACTCTTGCACACTTTCACTAATAAATTTCTTCTTGTTGGCTTCCTCCTTCTTCTTAATTTCACTCTCCCAAGAAGACATTTTTGCACTCAAAACACTCTTCTTAAGACTCAGGAATGAAAATAGGTACTGGGCAAGTGTTTTTCTTAATCTAGGACCTTTTTATAGACATGGAAAGCACTAAAACCGACCCTAGACATTTTCAAACTCCAAAATAACTTCTAAAACCACCTCCCCACGACTTTGGCTTCTAGAAATTCATTTATCACGTTTTTCTTAACTGCGACGCTTAAGCGCCAACCAGGTGGCACTTAGCCGCCAGTGCACATTTTTGCACAGATCTGCCAAATGTCCAAATTTTTCATTCTGACTCTTTTAAGTCTTCAATTAATGTCAAATAAACACCACTATAATCAATCTCTTCAAAATACCACCACATAATCATAAAAACAAACCAAAAAATTCACACAAAGCAAACATAAAGCAAAGCACACCGATAAATATGGGTTGCCTCCCACAAAGCGCTTGTTTTAATGTCTTCAGCCTCACATACCCAAAACTTATTCCGAGTGACCCAACATCAGATTCTCATCAAGTTTAAGTTGATCGACTGAAAAATAAGGTTTAAGTCTATGACTATTAACTTTGAATATTTTTTTATTCTTAGGATCTTGAATATCCACAGCTCCATAAGAATAAACTTTTATCATAATATATGGACCCATCCATTTGGACTTAAGTTTTCCAGCAAAAATTTTCAACTTGGCATTATACAACAAAACTTTTCTTTTTGAATCTTCCGATCATGCCATAACTTCATCTTCTCTTTGTAAATCTTAAAATTTTCATAAGATTCATTACTTATCTCTTCAAGCTCATTTAATTACAATAATCTCTTATGAGAAACATCCTTTAAATTATAATTGAACTCTTTAATAGCCCAATATGCTTTATGCTCAAGTTCAACAGGTAAATGACAAGCTTTTTCCAAAAAATTAGCCTATACCTATAAGAGTTCTGTAAGTAGTCCTATAGGCCCATAAAGCATAATCTAGTTTGAATGACCAATCCTTTCTATTTGCATTAACAGTCTTTTCCAATATTCTTTTAATTTCATGATTGGATAATTCAACAAAACCACTTATCTGCGGATGATAAGCAGTAATAATGCGATGGTTAATATGATATTTCTTTACTAACTTCTCCATAATAGCATTTCTAAAATGACTTCCCCCATCGGTTATGATTACTCTTGGTATTCCAAATCTACAAAATATATTCTTTATTAAAAACTTTGCAACACTTTGAGCATCACATTGAGGTAAAGCAAGATCTTCAATCCTTTTGGATACATAGTCTACTACTATTAAAATATAATTCTTTCCGAAAGATGGTGTAAATGGTCCCATGAAATCTCATCCCCAAACATCAAATATTTCAACTTCCAACATATAATTGAAGGGCATCTGGTTTCTTCTAGAAATATTGCCTACACACTGACATCGATCACAATTTTTAATTTATGCATTAACATACTTTAAAATTGTAGGCCAATAAAATCCAGATTGTAAAATTCTATAAGCAGTTCTATCAACTCCAAAATGTTCCCCATAATCAAAATTATGACATTTTTGAATAATTTCATAAGTTTCTTCTAAAGGCACACATCTTCGAATGATAAGATCCTTTCTTTGTTTATATAAAAATGGGTCATCCCAAAAATAAGTTTTAGCATCAGATAAAAATTTCTTCCTTGTCAAACCATATGGTATAATATTACTGATAATAAAGTTTACAATGTCGGCATACCATGAAATACGCCACTCATTAATAGTGAACAATTTTTTATCAGGAAAATGTTCATTAATTTCTTCAATATCACTAAGAGATTTTTCAGTTTCAAGCCTAGATAGATGATCAGCAATTTAATTATCAGCACCATTCCTATCTACTATCTCAAAATCAAATTCATGCAGAAGAAGAATCCATCTAATCAATCTTGGTTTTGCATCTTTCTTCTTCATTAAATATTTGATAGCAGAATGATCAGTATGCACTACACATTTAGTTCCAATTAAATATGATCAAAATTTATCAAAAGCAAATACTATAGCTAATAACTCTTTCTCAGTAGTGGTATAATTAATTTGAGCTTCATTAAGAGTTTTACTAGCATAGTAAATTACTTTGAAAATTTTATCATATTTCTGACCCAAAATAACACCAATAGCATATTCACTAGCATCACACATTAAGTCAAAAGGTTTTTCCCAATTTGGTGAAATTATAATAAGTGCAGCGATTAATTTTTGTTTTAATGTTTCAAAAGTTTTTAGGCATTAATCATCAAAATAAAAAATTACATCCTTTTCTAATAAACGACATAAGGGTTTTGAAATTTTTGAAAAGTCTTTAATGTAACACCTATAGAATCTACCATGTCCCAGAAAACTTCTAATTCTCTTTACATTCGTTGGACAAGGTAAATTAGAGATAACTTGAATTTTGTAGGATCTAACTCGAAACCTTTTTGTGATATTCTATGTCCTAATACAATTCCTCCTGCTACCATAAATTGGCATTTTTCCCAATTAACGACCAAATTAGTTTCTTCACAGTGTTAGAACTTTAGATAAATGTTCTAAACATGATTCAAATGAACTTCCAATCACTGAAAAGTTTTCCATAAAAACATCAATCTATTTTTCAATTAAATCACAGAAAATAGCCATCATACATCACTGAAAAGTAGCAGGGGCATTACATAAACCAAAGGCATTATTCTAAAAGCAAACGTACCATAAGGACTGGTAAATATTGTTTTCTCTTGATCCTCGGGAGCAATTTAAATTTGTTGGTACCCTGTATATCCATCCAAAAAATAAAAGTATTTGTGCCCAGCCAGTCTATCCAACATCTAATCTAGAAATGGGAGTGGAAAATGATCTTTCCATGTAACAAGATTTAATTTTCTATAATCAATGCATATTCGCCGACTTGTAATTTGTCTTGTTAGTTTAATCTCATTCTTTTCATTAATAGACACAGTTACTCCTCATTTCTTAGAAACACAGTGAATAAGACTAACCCATACACTATCTGAAATACGGTAGATAATCCCAGCATCCAACCACTTTAAAATTTCTTTCTTAACAACATCTTTCATAATAGGATTTAATCTCCTTTGAGGCTCAGCCTTAGGTTTGCAATTATCTTCCATAAGGATTCTATGCATACAAATTGAAGGACTGATTCATTTAATATCAGCTATCGTCCATCCAAAGGCTTTCTTGTACTTCTTCAAAACATCAAAAAAACTCTCTTCTTCTTTTTTTGTTAATTGAGAGGAAATTATCACTGGCAAAGTTGAGGACTCACCTAAAAAAATATACTTCAAATGATCAAGAAGAATCTTTAACTCAAGTTCAGTAGGTTTTTCAATTGATGGACCAAAAGATTTATCTTTTTCAGTCATGTCCAACAGTTCAAAATTTTCATAAACATAGTTTAGATCTTCCTCATGAAAATATTTAGAATGATGTAACTCCTCTTCTTGCTCATGTTCTAATTCTTCTCTTTCAGATTTCTATTCATAAGTTCATTTGAAATGAAATTCACTCAAATACTTGATAACATCAATCCTATAAAATTCATCATCTTTACCTCTTGCAGGATGTCGGCATATTTTTAGGTTGTGTTGTACTTTAGAAAAAGGGGTCGCCTAACAGAAATTGTCGGCGAATTTTAGATTTTAAATTTAATTTAAATATATATGTAATTTTATAAAGAAGCATTTGATTTTGAAAATAATTTTTAAGTTTGGAAATTTTAAGATATGAAATCAAACCGATCTCACATCCTGAATAGTTTATATAAACGAGCACCACATCACAAACCGTGTATCTATCTCGAAGAACAAACACACTGCTTGGCGATGGGGCTCGATTAAATAAACTAGAAAATTTGTGACATCCGTTTGGTCTACGAACCAATTTTATAAGCCGACAAGTTCCCTGTTTAATATAAAGGAATTAAACGGGGTTTATATTACCTGGGTTCTTAAAGTTCCCTATAAGGGCAAGCCCCATAGTTAATTACATCTTAAATGATCGGAATCACTTAAGAAAACTCTCGATAATGATCAGTGGTTTTGCTCTCAAGAATTTCAAAGTTTAAGGTTTTCAAAGGATTTGAGTTTTGGAAATTTCAATAGGGAATGGATCAAATTTGGAACCGTTTGTTTTGGAATCCGAAGGAAGAGAAGTAGGAGAAGTTGAGGATCCAAGAGGAATCTTGGCAACTTCCCGACTATCCTATTGTTTGGCTTAGATTTGAGAATTTACTTAATGTTTCAATCTTGCCAATTTTAATTAATTAGGACTTATATTTTCATGACATGATCATACAAATAGCCTTGAAGATATGAGGGTTTATGTAGTGTCGGCATATTTTTAGGTTGAGTGTTTCGTTTTGAAAAGAGGTCGCCTACAGAAATTGTCGGCGAATTCTTAATTTAATTTAAATAAATAATTTGAAAAGTAGTATTTTATTTTGAAAATAATTTTAAATTTGAAAATTTTAAGATATGAAATCAAACTAATCTCACATCCCGAATAGTTTATATAAACGAGCACCGCACCACAAACCAGTATATCTATCCGGGAGAATAGACACACTTGCTTGATGATGGGGCTTAGTTAAATAAACTAGAAGATTTGTGACATCCGTTTAGTACGCGAACCAATTTTATAAGCCGACAAGTTCCACGCTTAATATGAAAACATTAAACGAGGGTTTATATTACACAGGTTCTTAAAATTCCTATAAGGGCGAGCCCCTATAGTTAATTACATCTTAAGTGACGGGAATCACCTAAGAAAACTCTCGATAATAATCGGTAGTTCTGCTCTCGAGAATTTCAAAGTTTAAGTTTTCGAAAGGATTGAATTTTGGAATTTCGATAGGGAATGGATCAAATTTGGAACATTATATCTTGGGAATTCAAAGGAAGAAAGGTAAGAGAAATTACGGATTCGAAGCGAACTTCGGTAATTTCCGACTATCCTATTGTTTGGCTTGAATTTAAGAATGCCCTAATGTTTATTTAATATTTTGATCTTGCCGATTTTAATTAATTAGGACTTATATTCGTATGATGCGATCACACGAAATAGCACTCGAAGATAGGAGGGTTTATGTCGTACCGAACGATCACCTCGGAGTCTAAGACCTAGGTTAGGGCTTAATTTACATGACATGATCATGCAAATGCCTAACGAAGAGTTGAGGATTTATGTTGCACTAAGCAGAACTACCTCGAAGTCCTATGGCTTGGTTATTTAGTTCTAAGGAAAGTTTTCGTTGAAATAGACTCGGTGTTTCTTGATGACGATGGCCGTCTTTGCCCACCATGCTCACGAGCTCCTTGTTGTTGTAGAGGTTTGGTTTTAGAAATCATAAATCATGGGATGAGAGAAGTGTTCGGTTTAGAGAAGATCTTAAAATCCAGGTGTTTTTAATATTTTAATTAAACAAATCTTAAAGTTGATTATAACGACACGGTTAAGATCCCACGGTTCCATCCTTCCGGCATCGTTATTTTTATCGGATTCACTTAGTCCGGATGAATTTGCTAAACTCAATCTGAATGAGTTCCACACTTTCATTTAGACGCGTGGAAATCCCGTTAGCGACACGTAGGTTACATCATCCGAGGTATTCCCGATCATCCAACAAGACGTTTTAATTTAATTGTAGTTGTAGTTTTGTTGTTACGTTTGTGATTAAATTTTGAGTTGTCTTATATTTTGAAATGTTGTGGCGGTGAGTTTTATCTTGTAATGACTTTTAATTTAGTTTTGGTTTCGGTTTTAGGGACTATCCTGAGGTGTAGGTTTTCATGCAACGGTTGTTTATCATGCGAGAAGGGTAAGTGCGATGCGATTAAATAAATTGCAATAAGGTAAATTTACGATAAAATAAAAGCGTACCGGAGGGTCTTCCCGTCATCCCAAGCTGCACTTAAAACACGAGTTAGAATATTTAAGCATTTAAAGCGAGTTCCTAGGTAAAGCTAAGGGAAGGGTTATGGTTTTCTACCAAGTTCCTAATCCTATGGCTAGTCGTCTCCGATGACGTACAGGTTCTTGTATTTTGGTTTGAGGACGATTTTCTTCATCGAAGAACAATTAAGTTCGATTGTTCTTATAAATATCCTATCATATCGAGGAAGTGCTTAAGACGAATCTTAAAACATCTTTTCAATATTTCTAGGATTATTTTAAGTCCAAGAGAATTTAATTATACAAATGAATTAATCGTCCGGGAGTTCAAGTTTGTTGTCTTACTCAGTGAACTAGGACATTTGAATATCCTATGAATGAAGTAACACTTCACTTAACGCTCCTTTTAAGAGTTATGACATCACGAGCTTTCGAGGGCAAATGGATGTTCAAGTGGTTTATGATTTAATTTTAGTTAATGGATTTAAGTTTGGAATAGTGTTCAAGTTGTTTTAGATTTACTTTTGAATTCTTTATGTCTTAAGTGATGTTATATTTATTTCAATTTAATTTAATTTAACTTAATTTAATTTAATGTGGTTTAATTTAATTTAATTTAAGTTAATTTAATATGATATGCTTTAGCTTAATTTAATTCAATTTGATTTAATTTAATTTGATTTAGTTTTAATTTAATTTAGTTTAATTTAATTTTATTTAATTTAATTTAATTTAATTTAATTTAATTTAATTTAATTTAATATGTTTTAATTTAATTTAATTTAATTTAATTTTAGTTTGATTTAATTTAATTTGTTTTAATTTAATTTAATTTAATATGTTTCAATATAATATAATTTAATTTAATTTAATTTATTTTTTTTAATTTTAATTTAATTTTTTATTTTAAAAGGGTTTGATTTAAATAATTTAACTTTAATTTAATTTAATGATTAAGTCTTTTAACATTTTAAATCTTAATCTTGGATTATCATTTTAATTAGGAATTAAATATTATTGGGATAATTAATTTAGGGATGCTTAAATTAAAAAATAAATCTCTTCCTAATGACATCCCTATTTTAATAATTCAAAATTTATTATTCTTCCCAAATTTAATTAATTATTTTAATTAAAGTTCATTTCAATTATTTTGAATTATTTAATAGGTTTCTACCCTTTAATTATTAAATTTCAATCATCCAAATCATATTAAGATCAAATATTTTACTTTTTATTTTATTAAGCCTAAAGTTTTAATTAAGGATTAAAATTTTAATTACCATTTTGCCCTTCAAGCTTAATAGTTTCATAACTCACTAAATTGAGTTCAAATGAATTTGAAATTTTTATGTGACTTCACTCATATATCAATGAAGACATTAGAGGAGAAAATGTGATTTTTCTGTATTTAATTTATTTATGTAATTATTTTTGGTGGAAAATAGGGATTTCGAGGAAAATTTAATAATATGACCAAGGGAAAGTTTCTGTCCTTAAGAAAATTATGGGGCATTCCTAATGACCAGAGGACCACTTGGACCAATTTTGATGATTTTTGAATTATATTATTTTTATTATAATTATTTTGAGTTTTGGAGTATTAATTAATTTAAAAATAAAATAAAGGTTGAAAAATGAATTTTATATTTTTCAAAAATCTCTTTGATATCAAGGAAAACAGAGAATCAATTTTTATAATTTTCTGATTTTTCTTTGATTTATTAGAATTATTTTAATAGAAATGCTAGAAAATACATTTTTTTTAATTTTAAAATTACCACTAGGGCTTTAAAATTTAATAACTCACCATAGAGACCTAGGAAAAATATGGGATTTGTTCCTATGTGATTAAAATTCAAAATATGACATTTTGGTGAATTTTATTATTTTTGTGATTTTTATTATTTTTTAATTTTTAAAACATTAAAATAATGCAAAAAATCAGCTTTTTTAGAAAATTGAAATTTTAATTTTCTTAAATTCCACTAATATCAGAGAGGTCCAAAACCAATTTGGTGAATTTTTGAAAAGTATTTTGAAAGTTATGAATTTTCAAAGTTTAAATTGGCTAAATGGCTTAATCGGCCCATTTGATAGAGTTAACCGAGCCCGATTGACTTTAAACTTTTATGGTGGATTCATACTGATCCTAAAGGTCGATGGAGAATTGATTTCTAGTCAATTTGATGTATGATTAGCTCTAATTAATTAAGAACCTATTTAGGGTGTTTAAGCCGATTAGGGTTATTCCAAGTGAATTAATTCGAAACCTATTTTTCCTAGGGTCCTACGGTCGTAAGAAACATCACCAAATTTTCCTAGAATTTATTTCACAACATGCTAATTATTGGATTTAAAATATTGAAAACGAGCAACATGAATTTGAAAAATCGATAACTTCTCATAGGGACGGCTTCGACTTTGGAAAATTCGGGGAATGTTCCCGAATTCGGAGGCTTGAAAAGCCCTATGGTCTCATGCCATGGTGAATTTCCTATATGCATGGAGAATTAAAACAATGCGAGAGGGTAAATAAATCATTAAAAATAAAATGCTTGGATGAAATTAAATGATTTCTTTTCTACATTATTCTCCTACGTTCATCGAGCAAGAGGGTATTTTTGTTTTATTTTTCGATTTTTCTACACAAAGTTATGAATTTTCCAAGTTTAGGGAATTAAATAAATAAGAAAATACCACTAATTTTCTATTTAAAACGGCGGCCGACTCGACCTTGGCGACTCCGAACGCACACGCGTCGCCTTCGATTCGGCGCCGCCATCCGACTCGGCGCTCCGGGGGCCCGCCGTATCATTCCGTCTCCTCGTCCGGCGCTATCCCGGCCGTCCGTCCGCGCGTGTATTAAATGAACGACATCCGTTCATCGTCCCCAAGCCTCCTAACCCGAGAACCGTCCACACTAAATCCCTAATATCTCACTCGATACTTAACGGATTTTCGTGTTCTTGTGCTCCATGGATTCGTCTTGAAGAGACGAATACATCTATACGGTGATCATGCATTGAAATTACGGCATTTGAAATGGAGAATCTCCGGAAGCTCGGGATAAAGAGTTAGCTCATACCTTTGCTCGGAGAAGTGTGGCTTCGATCCGAGGGTTGTGTCACCTTCGATTGGATCCCAGCAAGCTCCAGATGAAGTCTCCTGGTCTGGTGAATTGTCTAGGTATGATTTCGACCAAGCCCGATCACAAAGCTTGGAGTCTGGAGCAACTCGGTGGCCTGGAGATGGGGCTATTGCTAGTGGACTTCTTCCCTTGGTATGGTGAAGGTGAAGGACCAATCAATTTGGGGATTGGCTCACTGTGGAGAAGTGTCCTGGTTTTGGGTGAAATTTCAGTTGAGAAATTGGATTCTGTTGGTGGGGATCAGGGCAAATTGACACTGGGGATCAACTGCTCTAAGTATGGAGTAGGGTTTGGAATAATTTTGGCAGAGTTTCGGCAAGGTTTGTGCAACTCTTCTCTCATGGCCGTGAGGGGGTCGGGTTTAAATAGAGGTGGCTGGAGAGCCTCACAGGGATGGCCAAGGGTTGGGATCAGCTGCTCTGGGCATGGGAAGAACAGCTATGGTGGCCATTGGGCATGGGGCGGCTCGGCGAGGTGGAATTCCAAAGTTTGGCTCCTCCCGAGGTCTCGGCCATGGTGTTTTCCAGCGACCCGGGCGGCTGGCCGGCGAGGCATGGGTCACCCTCGGGTCCGGGTGGGTCGGGGTTGGAGGTTTGTGCAATCGATTGGCCATGGACATGTGTAAAGGGTTTGGATTAAAATGGTATGGGGAGAGACTCATTTTGGGTCCAAATGGGTCAAACCACCATTTTGGGTTTGGTGCACCCTTCCATGGATGATTTGGGCTGAGGGAGGATCAGGTGAATCAGCTAGAAAAGGGTGGAGAGGTCACCATCCATGAATATTTTGATTAATCATGGATTAAGGTGAAGCATTAAAAGGGTTAAAACCTTTTTAAGAAAGCTTAAAAGAGGCTCCTCCTTTTGCCATTAATGGCTTGATCACATGTCAAACCTTCCATGGCTTCATGTGGCTTGTTCATGGCTTGCATTTGGCTCCATTTGGCTTGGGAAAAGTTTAGTCAACTTCATAAAAATGGATTTTAAAGATTTAGGATATTTTGGTGGAAATTTGGATGAAGCTTTATTTAGAATTATTTGATCATTGGATGAGGTCTTAGGGATGATTTTAATTGAATGCATGATGAAGAGAATTTGTCATATGGGTCTTGGATTGATTTTCCCCCTTTGGATTTTGGTGGAGATGGGCTTTTAGGAAGGTTTAAGAAAGTGGGATTTTGGTTTGGAAATAAATTTATGGATGGGAAATTTGTTAAGGATTGGGCCAAACAAATGTTGGTTTTAGCTCATGGATGGGTCATGAGTGACTTGGAGCAAATTTGGGGTGGTTTGGGTTTGAATTGGGTTGGATTTGGACTTTTTTGGTGAATGGGCCAATATAGGTCAAATTGGGCTAACTTGGGCTAATGTTGGGCTAGGGTTGAAATTGATGTAAAATAAATGTTGGGAAATGTTTATGGGAGTGTTTTAAAGAGGTTTTGGCTTTGGTTGGGTTTTGATTTTGAGGTTTGGGCCTATTTGGGTTAGGTTTGGGTTTAGGTCAAAATTGGGCTTTTTTGATTTTGGGTTGAATTTGAGTGGGGTTTGGGTCTAAATTTTGGGCAAATCATGTTAGTGTTTTGTTTATGGGAATTTTAAGGAAGGTTTAGAAAAGGTTTGGGGTTAATTGGAGTTGAATTGGGTGAGTTTGGGCTAAGTTTGGGTCATGGGTCCAAATTGGGCTTTAAGGCCAAAAGTGAAATTGGATCCAAATGTCAATCAAATTGAACTTGGATTTGGTCTAGATTGGTGTTGGGGATGTTGAATTGAAGTCTAGAATTGAATTGGACCAGAATTTGGGTCAATTGGATAGGTTTGGTTTGACATTGGGTTCACTTTGGGTTAAAATGGGTCAAATTAGGGGTTTTGATAAAAGTGGGGTAAATTGACAAAATTGGCCCATGGTGTAGTTGAATAAAATGAAATTGGGAATATTTAGGATTTTCTGGAATTTTTTGGGAATTTTCTGAATTTTTGGATTTTTTGGCTAAGAGGAGTATTTTGGGTATTTGGAGGGTTTAGGGTCCCGGGGGTCAAAAATTGAAAATTCTGGAAAATTGAAGCTTGGGTGAATGTAAGTGGAATGAAATCATTTTGGTTGAGCCATGAAGTCACATCAAGCCCACATGAGCCATGAAGGGGCTCATTTGAGGCATCCAGCTATGTTGTTCTTAACCCTGCTTGCGAGGGCTTAGGGGTTAAGGACCATCCATGTGAATCACCTTCATGAGTCGGGAGGTCGAGTTGGGTATGGGTGTGTTTTTAGGAGGTGTGTGAAAGTGTAGTGTATAGGTGTAGTGTGTGTGTAAGTCGGCCCCTTCACCGGACCGGGCCGCCGGGGCGGTCCTAAGGCCGAAGAGTCCTATAGGAACTCATCCTTTAAACTTCCACATTTGATTTCAACCCTACAGGTGATTAGGGGTCTACGATCGAGTTTGTGGAGTTTGCTGGGAGTTAAGAAGTGGTTTGAATTTCTAAGTGGTGGGTCCCGATTCTAATCCTCTAGGATAGTCGAAGGAAAAGCCTAAGGCTAGATCCTAAGTACTAAAGAGAAGAAGAGAAGACCTCACCGAAAATGAGGTCAACAAATGGACCCCGATAGGTGTGGTGTGCTAACCGAGCACACCGCGCGTATTGGCGTTGACCGAAAAGATCAACAAAACCAACACGGATGTCCAAGTGACAAACTTAGGACGAAGTAGAAGAATTTCCGTTGGGGAGTGTCGAGTATATCTACGAGGCCGGAGATTCTCGAACTCTCGGCAGGGAAAGGAAAAGGAGGTGAGTCCCAAATCACATGATGCGGGGAATTTCGATTTAGATTTTCGTTTTGTTTTAGTTGAAGTTTTGATGTGTAAGTTTAGATTTTGAGTTTTAATTTAGATTGAAGTCTGGTTTAAAATCAATTTGAGAAAAATTGGATTTGAAATGAGAATTGAAACCTAAGTTCCAACCTCGGGATTGCAAGGAAAACTGGAATTTAGGTCCCAGCTTCGGAGTGAGAATCGGAGTTTAAGTGTTGATTGAAAAGGATGAGAATCAGAATTTAGCTACTGATCTCGAAAGTTTAAAGAGAACTGGAATTGGGTTCTAGTCTCGAAGGTCTAAAGAGAAATGGAAGCTGGTTCCAATCTCGAAGGTCTAAAGAGAAATGGAAACTGGTTCCAATCTCGAAGGTCTAAATGGAAATGGAAACTGGTTCCAATCTCGGAAGTCTAAAGAGAAATGGAAACTGGTTCCAATCTCAAAGGTCTAAAGAGAAATGGAAGCGGTTCCGATCTCGAAGATCTACAGAGAAATGGAAGCGGTTCCGATCTCGAAGGTTTAATGAGAAATGGAAGCTGGTTCCAATCTCAAAGGTCTAAAGAGAAATGGAAATTGGTTCCAATCTCGAAGGTCTAAAGAGAAATGGAAACTGGTTCCAATCTCGAAGGTCTAAAGAGAAATGGAAACTGGTTCCAATCTCAAAGGTCTAAAGAGAATTGGAAATGGATTCCAATCTCGGAAGTCTAAAGAGAAATGGAAACTGGTTCCAATCTCGAAGGTCTAAAGAGAATTGGAAATGGATTCCAATCTCGGAAGTTTAATGAGAATTGGAAATGGATTCCAATCTCGAAAGTTTAATGAGAATTGGAAATGGATTCCAATCTCGAAAGTCTAAAGAGAAATGGAAACTGGTTCCAATCTCGAAGGTCTAAAGAGAATTGGAAATGGATTCCAATCTCGGAAGTTTAATGAGAATTGGAAATGGATTCCAATATCGAAAGTTTAATGAGAATTGGAAATGGATTCCAATCTCGAAAGTTTAATGAGAATTGGAACGAGGTTCCAATCTCGGAAGTTTAAAGAGAATTGGAAATGGATTCCAATCTCGAAAGTTTAATGAGAATTGGAAATGGATTCCAATCTCGGAAGTTTAAAGAGAATTGGAATGAGGTTCCAATCTCGGAAGTTTAATGAGAATTGGAAATGGATTCCAATCTTGGAAGTTTAATGAGAATTGGAACGAGGTTCCAATCTCGGAAGTTTAATGAGAATTGGAAATGGATTCCAATCTCGAAAGTTTAATGAGAATTGGAACGAGGTTCCAATCTCGGAAGTTTAAAGAGAATTGGAAATGGATTCCAATCTCGAAAGTTTAATGAGAATTGGAAATGGTTCCAATCTCGGAAGTTTAATGAGAATTGGAACGAGGTTCCAATCTCGGAAGTTTAAAGAGAATTAGAAATGGATTCCAATCTCGAAAGTTTAATGAGAATTGGAAATGGATTCCAATCTCGGAAGTTTAAAGAGAATATGAACGAGGTTCCAATCTCGGAAGTTTAATGAGAATTGGAAATGGATTCCAATCTCGGAAGTTTAATGAGAATTGGAACGAGGTTCCAATCTCGGAAGATTAATGAGAATTGGAAATGGATTCCAATCTCGGAAGTTTAATGAGAATTGGAAATGGATTCCAATCTCGGAAGTTTAATGAGAATTGGAACGAGGTTCCAATCTCGGAAGTTTAATGAGAATTGGAAATGGATTCCAATCTCGGAAGTTTAATGAGAATTGGAAATGGATTCCAATCTCGGAAGTTTAATGAGAATTGGAAATGGATTCCAATCTCGAAATTTTAATGAGAATTGGAAATGGATTCCAATCTCGAAAGTTTATTTGTGTGAAGAGGGACCCAGTCTCATGCCATCAGAACCAAATCAGACAAAGCTCGTGGCTCCGTGTCAATAGACCTAGTCGATCTCCATACGGGAAGAAAGGTAGGCCACAAAAGTCGAAATGATTTCGATGTGACGAAAAAAAGGTTTAGGGTTACGAAATTGAAGTGTAGGTCTCTTGTGAGGAAGAGTTGTCCCGACGAGAGAATTTCAAAGCTTCTTGAGATAAATTTCGATTTGGAGTTGATTTGAAATATTTGAAAAGATGAATTTAGAGTGGGATCCGATTTGAGATTCATTTTCATTTTGTTTGTCCTTTAATTTTCCAAAAAAAATTTTTTTAGCTGTGTATTTAATGTTCATGTGAATTTTATTTAGCGTTCACGTGGATTTTGAAGTTATTTTTATGTTTGGATTTTTAAGGAAAAATAATTCTTATTTATTATTTATATTTATATTTTTCTTTTTTTTTTTATTTTTTTCTTTTTTTTTCTTTTCTGTTCTTTGTTCGAAGTTCGTTTAACTTTAATGGCGTTTCCCAGTCAATTTGCACAAAAGAGGTGAAGGCCAAAAAATGTGACATCATCACTTTCATTCCAATCATGCTTTGAAGATACATCATACAACTCGATCCGGAATACATCTCATACAATCCATATAGACTCAAAACGGACTATGTATGATCTTTGTCGATCCATCCAAAAAGGTATCTGTCAAAAATCCATGTCTGAATAGTGAGGTACATGGTCAATAAAATCACCTTCCAAGCCATCCTTGGCGAGGATGCCGTATGGATGTACGTTGGAGGTGTGATATCTTCCATGTAACTCACAGCTCGTAAGGCCGGAGGCTCTCTAGCTCCGGTGCGGTTGGAAGTGGTAAGGTGCTTTCTGTCGTCCATCTTTCGAAAGTAGCGAGATCCGCTTCATCGGTACTCCGGTATGCAATGTTTAGCGACATACCGCTCCGTTGCCCTTCGGTATCATGATGGAACCTACCGGCGATGGTATCTTTGCTGGCCCTCGGAACTCACACGGGCTCGCTATCCGGAGGTCGGATCCGAACATGATATTACACTCATTCGAAAGAAGCGTGCAAAAGGTCGACAAAGTCGTGGTGATCTATGTGCGGGGGTATGCGGTCACCCTTCTTGTAAATGTTAATGATGCAAGCTGTTGGGTATGCAATCCGCTGGCGAGTACCCTCCATGTTATCATTCTTTTTACCATCCTTTTAATGACTAATGGCA
Source organism: Papilionanthe hookeriana x Papilionanthe teres (assembly GCA_022702705.1). Taxonomy (NCBI): domain Eukaryota; kingdom Viridiplantae; phylum Streptophyta; class Magnoliopsida; order Asparagales; family Orchidaceae; genus Papilionanthe; species Papilionanthe hookeriana x Papilionanthe teres. The sequence continues at coordinate 104,761,490 of CM040424.1, read as the reverse complement.
TTGGATCCACACGGCCATGACGGAGTATCCCGGTGGGTTTCCCTTCCTGTCTTCTGCGAAGTTGTAGCAGCATCCACATTGTATTGTAATTCTCCCTTTCCCTGGCATCCATCTCCGGGGTTCCGAGTAAGTGTTTTCTCTTAAGCGGCCTGCTCGGCCCATCTTTTTTAAATCCCGGATGCAGTCCACGATTTGTTGTTGTTCGTATTCTGAGAACACGTCTGTATGTAACTCGAGGCCTTCTAGTATATTGATTCTCCTGCCTCGATTCTCTCGAAGTATTCAAAAGTTTTCTTCGGACATTACGTATTCTTTCTAGCTCGTATTACGGGATAATTTGCAAATGGCGAGGCACTGGTGACGTCTTGTGGGATATATGGCTCGATCCCTTCACGTTCTCCTGCATACCTCGGCTCCTCGGGGATGATGTCCGTCGGGACATCCTCCGGGGTTGCTTCTGCAACAAGGTCATGCATTACTGGTGACTTTATCTGGTGGCGTAGTAGCCATCTTTCTTCTGTTCTTCTCGAGATTTCCCTGGTTTCTTCTGTTATCCTCGGAGCTGGCCTCCTTCCTTCAGGTTCCTGGCGAACCGGTATCCTTGAAGTATATGCACTGGCGAGTAGTAGCTCGTCTCGTCGCGCCGGTCCGTTGCTAATTTAGTTAATATCTTGCGGATACGGCAATTTTTGTTTCTTCGTTGAGTTCGTTGTGAGAGTAGCTCTTCGTATTTCCCGAATTTACGTAGGCGCGGCGGCGACAAGCCTGCCCTCTGTCGTAGCGACTACGGACTTGATTCTCTTGTCTCCTTCGATGTACCGTTTTTCTTTTCTTCGTTCTTTGGATTGGTGGCTTGGGCCACCCACTTTCATTCTTGTCGACTAGGCGAGTTCCTCTCGATCAGCCGGGACCCGGTCACTTTCCTCGTATTGCGGGCTGGCGGTGCGAAGTACGAGTCGATCTCTATTATCGCTCCATCTTTCACCTTCTTTTCGTCGAGTGCGAGGCTTACGCCATTTCTAAAGTTCGGGACCAGACCGCCGCTCGACATTTCCCTGCGAAAAGACAAGGAAAAGGATCAGGGGCTGTACTAAGAACAAGAACATTAAGAAAATGTTTATTAAAGACAGTTTTTTTTCTTTTTCTTATTACTCTCATATTTTTAAATTCAACAGGAATGAAGTGGGAAAAGATAAGGAAAGAGATTTTGATATGGAAGAGAAAACAAGGAAAACTTTATTATCATGATTTTGTTTATTTTAGCACATTTTTTATTATTTTTTTTTTTGGGTTCGGACCCAGTCATAAGTAATTACTTCACCCGTGCTTCTAGGGATGGAAAATTCATTCCTTCGAAACATCAGGTAGCGTAATACTTTTTCAAGTATCGTCCATTGATCGGAAGCATATGTCGTTCTCCTTGGCGATTCACTAGGCTGGTAGGAGCCTCCCGAGTAGGCTGCCTCGACTACTGAACGGTCCCTCCCAAGTGGGTTCAAATTTTCCTCCTATCTTGCGGTGTGCAAGAATAGGTCTTTTGAGAACGAGAACTAAGTCACCAACTTTGAAGGTTCTTGGGCGGACCAGTCTGTCATGGGCTAGAACCATCTTAGCTTGGTATAGTTCTAAATTCTGCTGCACTGCAAGTCTTTTCCCTTCCAGGCTTTCCAATTCTTCTAATCGTAATTTGGCATTGTCTTCTGTCGTGATTTTGTTTGCAACTGCAATCCTGAGTGAAGGAAGCTGGACCTCTAAGGGTAACACTGCCTCGGACCCATACACCAGAACGTAAGGTGTAGCTTGAGTAGGAGTTCTAAAGGTTGTCCGGTAGGCCCATAGGGCTTCTAACAATTTCTCGTGCCAATTTCTCTTATTGTCGTCTAAAGTTTTCTTTAAAATTTGAACGAGAGTTTTATTAAAAGCCTCGACAGGGCCGTTTGCTCTTGGGTAGTAAATTGTTGAATACGCCGAGTCGATTCCGTGTCTCCGACAAAATTGTTGATTTGCGTGCTTCTAAATTCGACCCATTATACGAGATGATCTGCGCGGCACTCCGAAACGGTAGACGACTTGGTTCTTGAAAAATTGTAGCACGTGATGTGCTTTCACTTCTCCGAGTGGAGCCGCCTCTGCCCCTTGGAAAAGTAATGCGTAGCCGCAAGAATGAAGCGATGTCCTTTTGAAGATGGTGGTTATATGGACCCACTATATCCGTGCCCCGACATTCAAATGGCCACGACGCAATTGTCGGATGTAGCACATTTGGAGGTTGGTGTAGAACCACTCCGTGCACTTGGCGCGCAGTGACGGTTCTTGGCGATTTTCATGCGGTCGGTCATCATCGAGGGCCGGTAGTACCCTAGTCTTTTAATTTTCATTTTCATCTTCGGACCCGATGGTGAGCGCCACGGAGTCTGAATGCACCTCTTTAACAATTTCACGGGCCTCGGACCCGCTTAGGCACCTTAGCCGCATCGATCGAAAAGACCTTCGTATAATGTATTGTTTATTAATGCGTAGGACGGAGTTCTTTTCTTGATACGAAGGGCTAACGACCTATCGTCCGGTAGTTTTCCCGTTTGCGGTTAGTCTATTAATGGTTGTCGCCAGATCTTACGTGTTTTACATCATCTGTTGCAATTGATTCTTTTTCCTTTTCTGATTTGTGTATTGTGTCTATGTCGAGCTGTGATAGGACCTGACGTCCGTGAACCGACACTTCCACTGATTCATCTTGCAAACAGGAAAATTCTTTTGCGAGACGGGCTAACGCATCTGCTAAAGCGTTTTCTTTTCTAGGAATTTTGTAGATTGTCACATTCGGAATCTGTTCCAACAATTGTATGGCATACTTGGAAGTATTGCTCGAGTCTTGGTTTTAAAATTACGTCTTGTCCGACGATCCGTTGAATGATTAACTGCGAATCCCCGTAGATGTTGATGTCCGTTATACCCATTCCGATCACTGTTATGAGGGCTTCGTATTCACTTCGTTATTTGTACACGGCTACGTCAAGTGGTAGGAGTATCTTAACATCCCCGCTCCGGTGTTATAAAGATTAGTCAGATCCACCGCCTTACCGAGCACTTATCACTTGCGATTCTTCGTCTTTGTGTGCTGAAGATGCTCCGTCGAAATATAATTCCCAACGTCGATCATCGGGGTCTTCTAGGCTTATTATTTGTTCATGCGGTAAATCGTCATTGAGAGGAGATTCGCCGGCAAAGGATGTCTTGCGAGGAAGTCTGCTAAGACTTGTCCCTTTACGGCACGAAGAGGCACGAAAGTTATATCGAATTGCGATAATATCATTGACCATACGGCGAGTACTGCGGAAAGCGTTGGACGGGTCATCGAGTATTGCAATGGATTAAATTTCGAAATCGAGGTTGACCTTATGAGAAAGCATGTAATGTCTGAGCTTTTGAGCGGCGAAGATCAGGGCCAAACAATGCTTTTCAATTGCGGGATACCTTATTTCCGTCGGAAGTAAACGACGGCTTAGGTAGTAAAGAGCATTTTCTTTACCCTCATCATTAACTCAAGCTAACGAGGCTCCGAGAGAGTCGTCTAAAGCCGCGGTATAAAGTATCGGCGGTCTACACGAGGCAGGGGGCTGCTAAGACGGGAGGTGTCATTAAATATTGTTTAATGTCCTCGAAGGCCCTACGGCATTTCTTTTCCCAAATAAATTTGGCGTCCTTTTTAACTAGTGCCGAGAAAGGTCGACACTACTCGACAAGTTCGAGATAAAGCGTCGAAGATATGCCGGCTTCCCTTGAAAAGATCGTAGTTGTTTTAAGGTTACGGGAGGCGGCATTTCTAAGATGGCTTTAATCTTTTCGGGTCGATTTCAATTCCACGATGCCGGACAACGAATCCTAAGAATTTCCGGAGGTGACGCCGAAGGCACATTTTAAGGGATTCATCTTAAGGTTAAATTGTCTTAATCGTTCGAAAACAATTCTCGAATCATACGAGTGGTTGTCCTTTACTTTGCTTTTGATGACCACATCATCCACATAGCATTTGACTTGATTGTGGATGAGATCATCAAAAATTCTTGTCATCGCTCTCCGGTAGGTTGCTTCTGTGTTCTTCGGTCCGAATGGCATCAATCGTGTAGCAATATACTCCGATAGGCGTTCGAATGCTTGTAAGTTTTTCATCTTACTGGAGCCATTTTATCTGGTTGTATCCTGAAGATCCATCCATGAACGAAAATATTTCATGTGTCGAAGCAATGTCAATCATTAATTCTGGGATCGGTAGAGGGAATTCATCTTTCGGACATGCCTTGTTTAAATCTCTGAAATCCACACAAATTCGATCGACCATTCTTCTTCTCGGTCGGTACCACATTGGCTAACCAAGTCGGGTATTGTTCTTCACGGACAAATTTAGCGTCTATTAGCTTTTTAACTTCGGCTATGACTTGTTGTTCTATTTCTAGACGCATTCTTACGGGACCTTGTCGGCTGGAACGAAGTACGATCCACTCTAGCTTATGAATTGCGACCTCCGGAGCTAAACACGGCATCTCATCGTAGCTCCAAGCAAAATAGTCTTTAAATTCCATTAATAACTTAATTATCTCTTCGGAGTCTTCTTTATTGAGTAAGGAGCTATCAAAGGTAGGTCTAGGTTCTTTGCTAGTACCTAAGTTAACTTCCGTTAACTCATCTATTGTAGATTTGATCTCTTCTTCGAACTCTGGTGGAGCATCTCCAATTTGTAAATCTTCGAGTTCTTCGTAGTTTCCATGCGAGTTTTCATTAGACTCGCAAGAGACAACCATGTAAAATTCGGTATCGTCGAGCGATCCTCTTGTGCCGAATCCGAGACCATGTTTTGCATTGGGTGGACGACCGGAGTTATTCCATAATTTTTCAAAATGTTGTGATCGACCTTTCGTCCATTGTCGAGGTAAGAAACCACGCTGAATTAAATTTTGAACACGGGGAGAGTACCACTCGAAAGGCAATTCCATTAATTCGATGAAGTAGCATTTTCAAATTGTACATTATTTTCGGTTTTGGAGGAAGGAGCACCACGGTAGAATTTGATGGGCTTTGTACCACCGCTACGTACCTCTTTGACCTCCATACCCTTGATCTTATTAGAATGGATCGGGGTCAGGGTCATAGTATGTACACGATGGTTAATCTTCTCGTACATCGATTTATATTCTTCGTTTCTTTCATCTTCGAGAGGGATTTTGAATTGCGGCTTCTTCCGACTTATTGTCGCTGCTTCTTGTTTGATTTCTTTTTCTTCTTCGGAACTATCTTCCCGATCGACATTGATGGGCTGGTTTCCTCGTCCAATCATCCTAATGTCTGCGCCACGACCTCGTCCCCGGCCTCGACCTCGGATGCGAGTTGTGGAGAGACATTCACCATCTCGCCGTAAGGGAGTGGTGAGTGGCTGTTGGACTAGAATTTCGGGTTCTTCGTTGTCCCAAATTTCCTTTGCTTCATTTGTTATGGTATCTGCGGAGAAGATTGTTTTCTTCGGAGGTGCATAATAAAGTTGCATCTTCATGGATTCCGATTTCATGTACGAAGAACGGTTGTAAGTCACCTTTAATACACTGTTCTCCTCCATCGTAGTATTTAAGGCATTGATGTAGAGATGATGGTACCATCCGGTTTTCATGTATCCATGGTCGGCCCAGTAGAGCGTTGAACGACGTTTCTGAATCAATTATGTGAAATTTCGCGGTTGTCTTTGCAAAGTCACCGGTCTTCATTAGCAGTGTTATTGATCCGAGGGCTCTCTCTCCTTTACGGTTGAATCCTCTTAATAACATTTTGTCCGCTTCGAGCTCGCGAGCATCGATTTCCAAATATGCTAGCGTTCGAAGATTCATTATATTGATTGATGCTCCTGGATCCACCAATACTGCGGAGAGTGTAAACTTCCCGATTGTAAGCTGAAATGTACAACGGTCGGTTGTGGTCTCGCATCCTGAGTAGTAGGTCATTGTCGAGTGAAGGTAACACATCGTTGTTCCTTTAACGAGCAAGCCTCATCTAAGGACTCTCCGGGCATTTGAGCTAAGCAAATTCTGGATCGAAGTAAGGCCTTGATCAGAGCTTCTCTCATCTCCTTTGATAAGATGAGAGCGTCGTAGATGCTCAGTTTGGCTGGTAGCTTCCTAAGATGGGCTAGCACGTTGTAGTCCACTTTGTTTTCATGTGCCTCGTTTTCTTCTCGAATGGGTATTTCTTCTGCAGGGGTTGGTTCTTCACGAACAACCACCTGCTTTCCTTTGTCCTTTGGACCCATTCTCGGAGGTAGAACTCTTCCACTTCTTAAGTTGACTTCTGTGATTTCTTCTAAGTTTAGCATTGAGTTTGTTGGTGTCTCCTCCTGAATCGGGACGACAGGTTCTTCAGGATTAGCTTCGGAGTCTGAAGGCTCTAACTCTATTGTGATTGGAGCTCCTCGAAACTCGCAAATAGATTCGTTGCTTGTTGAACTCTCGTAGCCTCCACGGTGGATGTCTTCTTTGTCATTGTGATCGTCGAGATTGTGTATGATTTGAGAATTGTTATTTGTACGGAATCGACGTCCGGATTAGGTTGATCGTCGCTAGTTACGTAATCGTTAGAAACGATCAAAACGTAGCCAACGCCATAACCCTTATCATTATAAGATCCCACCGGAGTGGGCAAATAATCATACAGAGTCAGAGGTTCGAGGGATTTCTCCCCCGAATCGGAAACAACTACCCTAGGATAAGCAGCCCCTAGTCTAGACTTAGGTGCCTCGGTCTTCTCTTCTTCGTCAATTTTCTTCTTTTCTTCAGTCATCTCTTGTTGAGGTGGTTCTTCTATCGCAAGTGATAGTGTCGACTTGACAGTTTTCGAACTCTGAATTGAAGCTCGCACCGAAGCGGTTTGGATGTGATCTAAAACCTTCTTCGAAGACTTTGTCCAAGCGGTAGTCCATCCATCATCAGTCGCATAGGGATCTATCGGAACAATGAAATCCGTCGAGATAACATTGACGGAACCTCCTTTCAGGGTTCCTTCATGTATTCTTTCGGGATCGTTATATTCCCTTTCCGAAGATTGTCGTTGAGCCAACTCTTGAAGGTAATACAATCTTCTATCTTGTGCCCAAGCATCCGGTGGTAAGGGCGAAAGTTGGGATCACCTCTCTTGTCGACTTCTTCGGTCTTTTAGGCTGCGGCGGTTAGAAATGCGGAGTCTTCATCGAGTCACGGAACATTTTCGGCCTTGCCTCATTCTTGAACGGATACTCCACGCTTAGGAACTCCCTAAACGTACGTTGTGGACGAGGCGATTATTCATACTGTTGAGATGACGATAGTCTGGGTCGGGGTTGCTTGGTAATTACGTTGAGGTTCTCTGCGGCCGTTCTGACGATATTTGTATCGGTTGCTTGCCTTTATCGACTGCTGCGACGATCCTGGACTTCTTTTCAAAGGTTTTCACGGGCTTCTGTTTGTCTGTTTTATCGGTGAAACTTAATTGCTTTGCCTCCTCTTGCAAGCTTCCGGCCTTGCTTAACAACTTCTCGAAAGTCTTAATAGTAAATCCCTTGAGGAGAAGTGCTTATCGGGCCATGGATGCTCTTAAGTAAAATGCCGGTCGCATGCTTGTTCTTGTAATCGTGGCTCACATTTCATACTTAGATTCCTCCATCGAAGTATGTAGTCCACCAAGGTTTCATTCGGCTTCTGCTTCTCTACCACTAAATCACCTATAGTGATGTGGTGCTGAGCTCCGAGCAAATCGCTTGATGAAGAGGTTCTCTAATTCGAAAATGTCTTTACCGATCCGTTCGGTAATTCCGCATACCAATCAAAGGCGATCCACGACGAGTCGCGACAAATTGTCGGAAGAGTAAAGCATCACTTCCGCCGGCATTGCAACAACTGGCACGAAAATGTGCAACATGCTGCCGAGGGTTTCCGGTTCTATCAAAGGTCTTGAACAGAGGTGGTACAAAGCCTTACGGATATTGGACAGCGTCGAATTCATCAGGGTAAGGTCTACCAGTCTGAAAGGATGTCCCGCTCTTTGATTGTGCCATGGCTTCTCGCACCTGCTGTTCCACCAAGCTCTTGATATCCTTTTCTGGAATCATGCTTTGTGTTGCATCCTTCTTTAATTGATCACCCCCGTTGATGGATGTAATCTCCTTTCCTCCGTCTACAATGTGAATAACTTCCGGGGGTGTTTCTCTTTGGGGTTGAACCTGACTCTGGAGAGTGGCTAGGGCTACAGCCATCTCTTCCATCCTTTTCGCAATTTGGGCGATCGTATCATCTTTCTCTTGAAGTTGCCTCCTCATTACTTCGGCTCCTCTCTTCTGCGCGCTGCAGGAGCACCTTGTGAAGTCGACGAAGCTCGCGTTTCAACCATGTTAATTTCCGCATATTCATCATCCATGAACTCTGACGAGTCAACTCCATCTCCGAATTTCTCTTCTCTTTCCCTTGCTAGTCGCCGAATATCAGTTCTTAGCTTTTCCATAGCATCTTCTAGTGGTCTTTTTCGTGCGATTTCGCAGTTATCATGCGATGGCTGTCGAGTTTCCTTCTCATGAGTCCCCTTTACTGCGGTAGCACTTTCTTCGGACTCGAGTCTCCTGACGAGACTTTCCTTCTCGGAGTCGTTGTTTCGGTCTTAATTGGTCGGTAGTGGGACGCCATACCAACCTTCTAGCGGCAGAAGGCCTAGGACCGGATGGTCCGTCAGGTCGAATCTTTGGAAGGTGGTATCCTCCACGATCCGTAAACACTGAAACAACAACGAGGTGGACTAGCCTTCATCTTCTTATTAGGCTCTTCTGCGGCGATAGCGGATTCTACTCGTGGCCGAAGACGGGATTTGGCGGCACCCGCCCTATCCTTCTTAAAATCTCCGATACAGGGCATTTTTCTTTCTTCGCTAACTTCTCAATCACAGTTTGTAGTCGGGCAAGTGGTGTAACCCTAGCCCTTTTCTTTCTGTTGTCACTATAATATGCGGGCTGAGATAATGTAGAGGCAATCCTGCGGACATTTTCCTTGTCAGCTGCGGCGGAAAGGGGATGGAATCTACTTCCTTCCAAAAGGGGTGTATACTCAGACAATGGTATGTATTCAGGTAGTGGTGTGTACTCATGGATTTCTTCTAGGAAAGCGACTTCAGCAGCTCTAGCCTTCCTGGCAATCTTCACGCTCTCTGTTTCTCCTGCGAGTCCGGTTTAGGGGTGGAACCCTTGAGCTGGACCCAATTTCAAAACAGAAGGTCTTGCACGGAAATCTGTACCCTCCACGGTAACATGTTCGTTACAAATTTGAACTTCTTTCCCCTTCGGTTGGCGGGAGCCGGGGTAGGTGCGAGAGACGACTAGACCGGTGGGGGTAGAGATAACGGTCCTCCTTTGGACGGCGGTATTCCTCTCGATTGGAACCCTTTGTAGGGGAGGAAACTCTTGAGTTGATTTAAGGTTGAACTCAATCATGGGTTTCTCAGTTTCTGGCACTTTGTCCATTAGTGCGAAAAGGGTAACGTCAGTGATCTTGACATTTGTATTCTCGAATCCTTGTCCAAACCGGATGATCCCATTGTCGGGCAGCTCATCCTTGTAAACGGCGAAGTCCGATCCATTGGTGAAGGAGAAAATCGGTTTGGGGCTTCCATTTCTGCAAGGTAGATTCGATTGTCGATCCCAAGTTATGCTTCTTCTCATCAGGACGAAAAGAAAGGAAACGGAAAGTGTCCGAACACATTCTTGTTCATGTATATTTGTTAAAAGAGTCATTCATTAGAGGGTTTGTTTATTTAGAACGGAATGTTCAAAGGTGTAGAGAAGGTAATGAATCTGATTCAGAATTGGAAGGGAAAAGAAAGTCTTATGCAAGACTTCTCGACTCGAAGGACTACTCCTAAACTAACACCTATTGGGGGTCCACCCCACCTCAGAAATGAGGTAAAAGGATCTTGGAACCTCTCTGTTTAGGGGTGTCTAAACAGTGGCTCCTAGATCCGAGAGAATGTTGGCTATACTCATTCAAGGTAGAAATGAACATAGTATTCCAACGGAAAGAAGGGTAGTTTGATCCGCTAGGGACATGGATACACTACCGATTTTTGAAAGCAGAACTATTTGATTAAAAATGGAGAGAGGAATCATCCCCAGCGGAGTCGCCAGAAATTGTCGGCATATTTTTAGGTTGAGTGTTTTGTTTTGAAAAGAGGTCGCCTACAGAAATTGTCGGCGAATTCTTAATTTAATTTAAATAAATAATTTGAAAAGTAGTATTTTATTTTGAAAATAATTTTAAATTTGAAAATTTTAAGATATGAAATCAAACTAATCTCACATCCCGAATAGTTTATATAAACGAGCACCGCACCACAAACCGTATATCTATCCCGGAGAATAGACACACTGCTTGATGATGGGGCTCGGTTAAATAAACTAGAAGATTTGTGACATCCGTTTAGTCTGCGAACCAATTTTATAAGCCGACAAGTTCCACCGCTTAATATGAAAACATTAAACGGGGTTTATATTACTCGGGTTCTTAAAATTCCCTATAAGGGCAAGCCCCTATAATTAATTACATCTTAAGTGACGGGAATCACCTAAGAAAACTCTCGATAATAATCAGTAGTTCTGCTCTCAAGAATTTCAAAGTTTAAGTTTTCAAAGGATTGAATTTTGGAATTTCAATAGGGAATGGATCAAATTTGGAACATTATATCTTGGGAATTCAAAGGAAGAAAGGTAGGAGAAATTACAGATTCGAAGCGAACTTCGGTAATTTCCCGACTATCCTATTGTTTGGCTTGAATTTAAGAATGCCCTAATGTTTATTTAATATTTTGATCTTGCCAATTTTAATTAATTAGGACTTATATTCGTATGATGCGATCACACAAATAGCCTCGAAGATAGGAGGGTTTATGTCGTACCGAACGATCACCTCGGAGTCCTAAGACCGGTTAGGGCTTAATTTACATGACATGATCATGCAAATGCCTAACGAAGAGTTGAGGATTTATGTTGCACTAGGCAAACTACCTCGAAGTCCTATAGCTTGGTTATTTAGTTCTAAGGAAAGTTTCTGTCGAAATAGACTCGAGTTTTGTCGATGACGATGGCCGTACTCGCCCACCATGCTCCGAGCTCCTTGTTGTTGCAGAGGTTTGGTTTTAGAAATCATAAATCATGGGATGAGAGAAGTGTTCGGTTTAGAGAAGATCTTAAAATCCGAGTGTTTTTAATATTTTAATTAAACAAATCTTAAAGTTGATTATAACAACACCGGTTAAGATCCCACGGTTCCATCCTTCCGGCATCGTTATTTTTATCGGATACACTTAGTCCAGATGAATTTGCTAAACTCAACTGAATGAGTTCCACACTTTCATTTAGACCGTGGGAAATCCCGTTAGCAACACGTAGGTTACATCATCTATTCCCGATCATCCAACAAGACATTTTAATTTAATTGTAGTTGTAGTTTTGTTGTTCTGTTTGTGATTAAATTTTGAGTTGTCTTATATTTTGAAATATTGTGGCGGTGAGTTTTATCTTGTAATGACTTTTAATTTAGTTTTGGTTTCGAGTTTAGGGACTATCCTAGAGGTGTAGGTTTTCATGCAACGATTGTTTATCATGCAAGAAGGGTAAGTGCGATGCGATTAAATAAATTGCAATAAGGTAAATTTACGATAAAATAAAAGCGTACACTGGAGGGTCTTCCCGTCATCCCAAGCTGCACTTAAAACACGAGTTAGAATATTTAAGCATTTAAAGCAAGTTCCTAGGTAAAGTCTAAGGGAAGGGTTATGGTTTTCTACCAAGTTCCTAATCCTATGGCTAGTCATCTCCAATGACGTCTAGGTTCTTGTATTTTGGTTTGAGGACGATTTTCTTCATCGAAGAACAATTAAGTTCAATTGTTCTTATAAATATCCTATCATATCGAGGAAGTGCTTAAGACGAATCTTAAACATCTTTTCGATATTTCTAGGATTATTTTAAGTCCGAGAGAATTTAATTATACAAATGAATTAATCGTCCGGGAGTTCGAAGTTTGTTGTCTTGCTCGGTGAACTAGGACATTTGAATATCCTATGAATGAAGTAACACTTCACTTAACGCTCCTTTTAAGAGTTATGACATCACGAGCTTTCGAGGGCAAATGGATGTTCAAGTGGTTTATGATTTAATTTTAGTTAATGGATTTAAGTTTGGAATAGTGTTCAAGTTGTTTTAGATTTACTTTTGAATTCTTTATGTCTTAAGTGATGTTATATTTAATTCAATTTAATTTAATTTAACTTAATTTAATTTAATGTGGTTTAATTTAATTTAATTTAAGTTAATTTAATATGATATGCTTTAGCTTAATTTAATTCAATTTGATTTAATTTAATTTGATTTAGTTTTAATTTAATTTAGTTTAATTTAATTTTATTTAATTTAATTTAATTTAATTTAATTTAATTTAATTTAATTTAATATGTTTTAATTTAATTTAATTTAATTTAATTTTAGTTTGATTTAATTTAATTTAATTTAATTTGTTTTAATTTAATTTAATTTAATATGTTTCAATATAATATAATTTAATTTAATTTAATTTAATTTTTTTTAATTTTAATTTAATTTTTTATTTTAAAAGGGTTTGATTTAAATAATTTAACTTTAATTTAATTTAATGATTAAGTCTTTTAGCATTTTAAATCTTAATCTTGGATTATCATTTTAATTAGGAATTAAATATTATTGGGATAATTAATTTAGGGATGCTTAAATTAAAAAATAAATCTCTTCCTAATGACATCCTTATTTTAATAATTCAAAATTTATTATTCTTCCCAAATTTAATTAATTATTTTAATTAAAGTTCATTTCAATTATTTTGAATTATTTAATAGGTTTCTACCCTTTAATTATTAAATTTCAATCATCCAAATCATTTTAAGATCAAATATTTTACTTTTTTATTTTATTAAGCCTAAAGTTTTAATTAAGGGTTAAAATTTTAATTACCATTTTGCCCTTCAAGCTTAATAGTTTCATAACTCACTAAAGTGAGCTCAAATAAATTTGAAATTTTTATGTGACTTCACTCATATATCAATGAAGACAGTAGAGGAGAAAATGTGATTTTTCTATATTTAATTTATTTATGTAATTATTTTTGGTGGAAAATAGGGATTTTCAAGGAAAATTTAATAATATGACCAAGGGAAAGTTTCTGTCCTTAAGAAAATTATGGGGCATTCCTAATGACCAGTGGACCACTTGGACCAATTTTGATGATTTTTTGAATTATATTATTTTTATTATAATTATTTTGAGTTTTGGAGTATTAATTAATTTAAAAATAAAATAAAGGTTGAAAAATGAATTTTATATTTTTCAAAAATCTCTCTGATATCAAGGAAAACAGAGAATCAATTTTTATAATTTTCTGATTTTTCTTTGATTTATTAGAATTATTTTAATAGAAATGCTAGAAAATACATTTTTTTTATTTTAAAATTACCCTAGGGCTTTAAAATTTAATAACTCACCATAGAGACCTAGGAAAAATATGGGATTTGTTCCTATGTGATTAAAATTCAAAATATGACATTTTGGTGAATTTTATTATTTTTGTGATTTTTATTATTTTTTATTTATTAAAACATTAAAATAATGCAAAAAATCAGCTTTTTTAGAAAATTGAAATTTTAATTTTCTTAAATTCCCTAATATCAGAGAGGCTCCAAAACCAATTTGGTGAATTTTTGAAAAGTATTTTGAAAGTTATGAATTTTCAAAGTTTAAATTGGCTAAATGGCTTAATCAACTCATTTGATAGGGCTAACCAAACCCAATTGACTTTAAACTTTTATGGTGGATTCCTCTGATCCTAAAGGTCAGTGGAGAATTGATTTCAAGTCAATTTGATGTATGATTAGCTCTAATTAATTAAGAACCTATTTAGGGTATTTAAGCCAATTAGGGTTATTCCAAGTGAATTAATTCAAAACCTATTTTTCCTAGGGTCCTCTGGCGGTGAGGGGGTCGGGTTTAAATAGAGGTGGCTGGAGAGCCTCACAGGGATGGCCAAGGGTTGGGATCAGTTGCTCTGGGCATGGGAAGAACAGCTATGGTGGCCATTGGGCATGGGGCAGCTCAGCGAGGTGGAATTCCAAAGTTTGGCTCCTCCCAAGGTCTCGGCCATGGTGTTTTTCGGCGACCCAGGCGGCTGGCCGGCAGGCATGGGTCACCCTCAGGTCCAGGTGGGTCAGGGTTGGAGGTTTGTGCAATCAATTGGCCATGGACATGTGTAAAGGGTTTGGATTAAAATGGTATGGGGAGAGACTCATTTTGGGTCCAAATGGGTCAAACCACCATTTTGGGTTTGGTGCACCCTTCCATGGATGATTTGGGCTGAGGGAGGATCAGGTGAATCAGCTAGAAAAGGGTGGAGAGGTCACCATCCATGAATATTTTGATTAATCATGGATTAAGGTGAAGCATTAAAAGGGTTAAAACCTTCTTAAGAGGGCTTAAAAGAGGCTCCTCCTTTTTCCATTAATGGCTTGATCACATGTCAAACCTTCCATGGCTTCATGTGGCTTGTTCATGGCTTGCATTTGGCTCCATTTGGCTTGGGAAAAGTTTAGTCAACTTCATAAAAATGGATTTTAAGGATTTAGGATATTTTGGTGGAAAGTTGGATGAAGCTTTATTTAGAATTATTTGATCATTGGATTAGGACTTAGGGATGATTTTAATTGAATGCATGATGAAGAGAATTTGTCATATGGGCCTTGGATTGATTTTCCCCCTTTGGATTTTGGTGGAGATGGGCTTTTAGGAAGGTTTAAGAAAGTGGGCTTTTGGTTTGGAAATAAATTTATGGATGGGAAATTTGTGAAGGATTGGGCCAAACAAATGTTGGTTTTAGCTCATGGATGGGTCATGAGTGACTTGGAGCAAATTTGGGGTGGTTTGGGTTTGAATTGGGTTGGATTTGGGCTTTTTTGGTGAATGGGCCAATATAGGTCAAATTGGGCTAACTTGGGCTAATGTTGGGCTAGGGTTGAAATTGATGTAAAATAAATGTTGGGAAATGTTTATGGGAGTGTTTCAAAGAGGTTTTGGCTTTGGTTGGGTTTTGATTTTGAGGTTTGGGCCTATTTGGGTTAGGTTTGGGTTTAGGTCAAAATTGGGCTTTTTGATTTTGGGTTGAATTTGAGTGGGGTTTGGGTCTAAATTTTGGGCAAATCATGTTAGTGTTTTGTTTATGGGAATGTTAAGGAAGGTTTAGAAAAGGTTTGGGGTTAATTGGAGTTGAATTGGGTGAGTTTGGGCTAAGTTTGGGTCATGGGTCCAAATTGGGCTTTAAGGCCAAAAGTGAAATTGGATCCAAATGTCAATCAAATTGAACTTGGATTTGGTCTAGATTGGTGTTGGGGATGTTGAATTGAAGTCTATAATTGAATTGGACCAGAATTTGGGTCAATTGGATAGGTTTGGTTTGACATTGGGTTCACTTTGGGTTAGAATGGGTCAAATTGGGGGTTTTGATAAAAGTGGGGCAAATTGACAAAATTGGCCCATGGTGTAGTTGAACAAAATGAAATTGGGAATATTTGGGATTTTCTGGAATTTTTTGGGAATTTTCTGAATTTTTGGATTTTTTGGCTAAGAGGGGTATTTTGGGTATTTGGAGGGTTTAGGGTCCCGGGGGTCAAAAATTGAAAATTCTGGAAAATTGAAGCTTGGGTGAATGTAAGTGGAATGAAATCATTTTGGTTGAGCCATGAAGCCACATCAAGCCCACATGAGCCATGAAGGGGCTCATTTGAGGCATCCACTATGTTGTTCCTAACCCTCTTAGCCAAGGGCTTAGGGGTTAAGGACCATCCATGTGAATCACCTTCATGAGTCAGGAGGTCAAGTTGGGTATGGGTGTGTTTTTTAGGAGGTGTGTGAAAGTGTAGTGTATAGGTGTAGTGTGTGTGTAAGTCAGCCCCTTCACTGGACTGAGCCGCCGTGGGCGGTCTTAAGGCCGAAGAGTCACTATAGGAACTCATCCTTTATACTTCCACATTTGATTTCAACCCTCTAGGTGATTAGGGGTCTACATTCAAGTTTGTGGAGTTTGCTGGGAGTTAAGAAGTGGTTTGAATTTCTAAGTGGTGGGTCCCAATTCTAATCCTCTAGGATAGTCAAAGGAAAAGCCTAAGGCTAGATCCTAAGTACTAAAGAGAAGAAGAGAAGACCTCACCAAAAATGAGGTCAACATGTAGTACCAAAAAACTACCTCGGAATCCTAAGACCGGTTAGGGCTTAATTTACATAATATGATTATGCAAATGCCTAACGAAAAGGTTGAGGATTTATGTTGCACTAAGCAAACTACCTCGAAATCCTATGGCTTGGTTATTTAAAACTAGGAAAGGTTTTACTGAAGTAGATCCAAGTTTCTTGATGACGATGGCCGAGCTGCCCACCGTGCTCCAAACTCCTTGTTGTGGCAGAGGTTTAGTTTTAGAAGGTGAAAATCAAGAGATGAGAAAAGTGTTTTGGTTTAGAAATCTTAAAATCCAAGTGTTTTTTAATATTTTAATTAAACAAATCTTAAAGTTGGTTAAACAGAACCGATTAAGATCCCACGGTTCCGTCATCCCGGCACCGTTATTTTCATCGAATTCACTTAGTCCAGATGAATTTGCTAAACTCAACTGAATGAGTTCCACACTTTCATTTAGACCGTAGGAAATCCCGTTAGCAACACGTGGGTTACATCATCCGAGGTATTCCCGATCATTCAACGAGACAATTTAATTTAGTTATAATTATAGTTTTGTTGTTCTGTTTGTGATTAAATTTTGAGTTGTTTTATATTTTGGAATGTTGTGGTGGTGAATTCTATCTTGCAATGAATTTTAATTTAGTTTTGGTTTCAGTTCAGAGACTATCCTAAAGGTTTTGGTATTCATGCAACCGTTGTTTATCATGCAAGAAAAGTAAAGTACAGTGCATGTAAGTAAATTGCAATAAAGTAAATTGCAATAAAATAAAGGCGTACCTGGAGGGTCTTCCCGTCATCCCAAGCTGCACTTAAAACACATGTTAAGACATTTAAATGTTTCAACAAGTACCTAGGTAAAGCTAAGGGAAAGGGTTTTGGTTGTCTACCAAATTCCTAATCCTATAACTAGTCATCTCCTATGACGTCTAGATTCTTGTGTTTTGGTTTAAGGATGATTTTCTTCACCATAGAATAATTAAGTTCAATTGTTCTTATAAACATCCCATCATATTGAGGAAGTGCTTAAGACGAGTCTTAAACATCTTTTCAATACCTCTAGGATTGTTTTAAGTCCAAGAGAATTTAATTATACAAGTGAATTAATCATCCAGGAGTTTAAGTTTTGTTCTCTTGCTCAGTGAACTATGACATTTGAATATCCCATAAGTGAAGTAACACTTCACTTGATACCTCATTTAAGAGTTATAATAATAAGAGCTTTAAAAGGGCAAATCAACTTATTAAGTATTTTAATGATTTAAACTTAATGATTTAATTTTAATTTAGACTTAATTATAAAAAATTAGTTTAAGTTTGGAATAGTGTTCAAGTTATTTTAGATTTAATTCTTAATGATTTCATTTAGGTTTGTTGTTAAAAGATTTTAATTTAATTTAATTCAATTTAATTTTAATTCAATTTAATTTTAATTCAATTTAATTTAATTTTAATTTAATTTGATTTGATTTTAATTTAATTTAATTTAATTTGATTCAATTTAATTTTAATTTAATTTAATTTAATTTTAATTCAATTTTAATTTAATTTAATTTTAATTTAATTTAATTTAATTTAATTTAATTTTAATTTAATTTAATTTAATTTAATTTTAGTTTAATTCTAATTTTACTTTAATTTAATTTTAATTTTAATTTAATTTAATTTAATTTAATTTAATTTTAATTTAATTAAATTTAATTTAATTTAATTTAGTTTGGTTTAATTTTAATTTGGATTATTATTTTAATTTTTTTAAGTAAGAATTAAGTATTATTGAAGTGATTTATTTAGGGATTTTTAAATTAAAGAATAAATATCCTCTTAATAATATCCCTACTTTAATAATTCCAATTTCTATTATTCTTCCAAAATTTCAATTAATTAATTAATTAAAGTTTTACTTTAATTATATTTGAAATGATTAGTAGATTTCTACCCGCAATCATTTAAGTTTCAATCATCCAAAATCAGTTTAAAATCAAATATTTTACCCTCCCCTTTTTTATTAATCCTAAAATTTTAATTAAGGGTTGAAATTTTTAATTACCCTTTTGCCCTCCAAGCTTAATAATTCTATAACTCACTAAATTAAGCTCAAATGAACTTGAAATTTTTATGTAACCTCACTCAAATGTCAATTAAGACATTAGAGGAGAAAATGTAATTTTTCTGTATTTAATTTATTTATGTAATTATTTTTAATGGAAAATAGGGGTTTTCAAGAAAAATTCAATAACATAACCAAGGAAATGTATCTGTCCTTAAGAAAATTATGGGATGTTTCTAATGACTAGAGGACCATTTGGACCAAGTTTGGTGATTTTTTGAATTACATTTTATTTATTAGAATTAATTTGAGTTTTGGAGTATTAATTAATTTTAAAATAAAATTAAAGTTGAAAAATAGATTTTATATTTTTCTTAAATCTCTCTAACCTCAAGGAGTCAAGAAAAATAAATTTTATATTTTTCTGATTTTTCTTTGATTTATTAGAATTATTTTAGTGAAAAGGTTGGAAAATACATTTTTTAATATTAAAAATTTCATTAAGCCTTTAAAATTCAATATCATATCCTAGGGACTTAAAAAAAATATTTGGTTTGTTCATAAGTGATTAGAATTCAAAATGTGACATTTTGGTAATTTTTAATATTTTTATGATTTGTATTATTTTTTAATTATTAAAAATATTAAAATAATGATAAAAATCAACTTTTTTAGAAAATTATAATTTTCATTTTTCTAAGTTTCTATGATATCAGAGAAGCTCAAAAACCATTTTTGTGAATTTTTAAAAAGTATTTTGTGAGTTATGAATTTTTAAAATTTAATTTTATCCATTTTGCTTAAGAGGCTTAATCAACCCATTTGGTGGGGTTAATCAAGTCCAATTGACTTCAAATTTTTATGTGATGTTCCTCTAATCCTAAAGATCAGTGGAGAGTTGTTTTCAAGTTAATTTGATGTGTGGTTAAACCTAATTAATTAAGGTTCAATTTTGGGTATTTAGGCCAATTAGGGTTGTTCCAAGTGAATTAACTCAAAACCTATTTTTCTTAGGTTTCTCTAGTCATAAGAAATATTACCAAAATTTCCTAGAATTTATTTCTCAACATGCTAATTATTGGAATTAAAATACTCAAAACAGTAACATGAACTTGGAAAATCAATAACTCTCATAGGGATGGCCTCTGACCTTGGAAAATTTAGGGAATGTTCCCTGGATCAGAGGCTTCAAAAGCACTATGGTCTCATGCCATGGTGAATTGTCTATGCAAATGGAGAATTAAAATACCACAGAGAGTAAATAAATCATTAAAAATGAAATACTTAATGAAATGACTTGATTTCTTTTCCACATTATTCTCCTCTGTTCACTGAGCAAGAGGGTATTTTTATTTTATTTTTAGGATTTTTTTACACAAAGTTATGTATTTTTGATGTTCTGGGTATTTAATAAATAGGAAAATAACCCTATTTTTCTACTTATCCACGCGGCGCCGCGTCAACCTCGGCGGCTCCGAAGGGGTGCGTGTCACGCTGTGATTGGGCGCCGCCATCTGAGTCAGCCGTCCCGGGGCCAGCCTTTCACGTAACATCTTCCGGTCCGACGCGATCCGAGCCGTCCATCCAATACACGCGCGATCCAACGGCTCCTGGTCATCGTCTATGACTGGTGTGCACCCGTGACCGTCACACTAAAACCCTAAGAACTCACTCGATTCTCAACAGATTTTTGTGTTCTTATGCTCTATGGATTCGTCTTGAAGAAACGAACACATCCATACGGTAAACATGCATTGAAATCGATTCATATAAAATGGAGAATCTCCAGAAGCTTGGGAGGAAGAGAGAGCTCATACCTTTGCTCAGAGAAGTGAAGCTTCGATCTGAGAGTTGTGTCACGTTCGATTGGGTCCAAGCAAGCTTCAGATGAAGTCCTCGGCTCGGTGAATTGCCTAGGTACAAAAGTGACCACGGCCGATCACAAAGCTTGGAGGCCGGAAGCAATGGCCGGCTCAGGTGAGGGGGCTTTTGGCCGGGAAACTTCTCCTCTTGTCCGGTGAAGGTGTAGGGTCAATCAATTCGAGGATCGACTCACCGTGGTGAAGTGTCCTGGTTTTGGGCTTGAATTTCAACTCCGAAATTGAGCTCGCGGAGAGGAAATGGCGAGAGGGATTTCGAGTGGGGATCAAGTTCTCCAGGTGTGGGGGAGAGTCCGGAATGATTTTGGCGAGTTTCGTATGGTTTGTTTCAATGCCCCCTTGGCCGAGAGGAGGTGGTGTTTAAATAGGAGTGGCTGGAGGGCCTCCGCGGGGGTTTGATGGTTTGGATCAGCTGCTTAGGTCAAGGGAAGAACAGCCATAGCAGTCATTGGGCGTGGGGCAGCTCAGCAAGGGAGAATTTCAATGTTGGGCTCCTCCTAAGGTCTCGGCCATGGGGTTTTCCGGCTTCTGGGGTGGCTGGCCGGCCAGGCATGGGTCACCATCTTGACCAGTGAGGGCAGGGCTTGGCAATGGTGAAGTCAATTGGAGTTGGCCATCTGTAAAGGTGGTGAATTGAAATGGAATGGGAAAGGGGTGATTTTGGCTAGGTTTGGGTCAACCCTTGGTTTTGGGCTAGGTTCACCATCCAAGGCTTGACCTTGGGCTGAGGGAGAATCATTTGGGTCAGCTGAATTGGGGTAGTGAAGTCCTTATCCATGGTGAGGTGGCTAAACATGGTTTAGTGTGTAGCATAAATAAGGTTAAAAGGGTTTAAGGGAGGTTTAAGAAAGAAGGCCCTCCTTTTACCAATAATGGGATGGTGAGGTGTAAAGTGGCTTTCATGGCTCCCATGTGGCTTGTGCATGGCTTTATGGCTTGCACATGGCTTAGGATGGCTTGGCTTGGTTTCATGGAAATGGGTTTAAGGAATTTTGGTATTTTAGTGTAAAATTTGGATGATTTGTCATATGGCTTTGTTTAGAAAGGTTTGATTGCTGATTTAGGACTTAGGAATGATTTTAATTAAGTAAGGATGAGATGAGATTGTAGAGTGGGCTTTAGGATGGGTTTGGGCTTTTGAGTTTGGTTATGAATGGGCTTTTGAATGTCTTTTGGAAGTGGGCTTTTAGATGAAAATTTTGCAAAGGGCCATGCCAAATAAATTTTGGGTTTAGTTTAAGGATGTGTCATGAGTGATTTGGATCAAGCTTGAGTTTGGAATTGAATTGAGTCTAAATTGGGTCTCTTTAGTGATAAGGTCAAAATAGGTCAAAATGGACTAACTTGGGCTAAGGTTGGGCTAATGTTGAAATTGATGTAAAATTAATGTTGAGAAATGTTTATGGGAGAGTTTCAAAGAGGTTTCATCTTTGGTTTGGTTTTTGATTTTGGGATTTGGGCCTATTTGGGTTAGGTTTGGGTGTAGGCCCATTTAAGGGATTTTGGGTTTGGGTTGAATTTGAGTAGGGCTTGGGTCCAAATTTTGGGCAAATTATGTTAGTGTTTTGTTTTTGGGGATGTTAGGAAGGTTCTAGAAAAGATTTGGGTCAAATTGGGATTGAATTGGGTTGGTTTGGGCTAAGTTTGGGTCATGGGTCAAAATTGGGCTTTAAGCTTAAAAATGAAATTGGATTTAAATGCCAATCAAATTGGGCTTGGATTTGGTCTAGATTGATATTGAGGATATTGAATTGAAGTTTAGAATTGAATTGGACCAAAATTGAGGTCAATTGGGGTGATTTGGTTTAACATTGGGTTCATTTGGGTTTAAAATGGGCTAAATTGGGGGTTTTGGTAAAAGTAGGGTAAATTGACAAAATTGGCCCATGGTGTAGTTGAACAAAATGAAATTGGGAATATTTTGAATTTTTGGGTCAAGAGGGGCATTTTGGTAATTTGGAGGGTATTAGGGGGTATTTTTGGAAATTTTGGTATTTTTGGTTATGAATGATCAATTTGATTGGTGGGGAAATGTTCAAGGTTGATTTTGGAAAAGTTTTGGGTGATTTGGAAATTTTGGTGGTTTTGGGTAGTTCCAAGGGCTTTTAGTAGGTTTGGTGGGTCCGGGGCCCCGGGGGTCAAAAATTGAAATTTTGGAAAATGAAGATTGATCAAATTTGAGTAAAGTGGAATCACTTTGGTGGAGCCATGAAGCCATATTAAGCCCATAGGAGCCATGAGGGGACTCATTTGAGGCATTCACTATGTTGTTCCTAACCCTCTTAGCCAGGGGCTTAGGGGTTAAGGACCATCCATATGAATTGTCCACATGAGTCAGGAAGTCAAGCTAGGCATAAATAGTTTTAGGATTTGGAATGTGTGTGAAAGAGTAATGTATGTGCAGGTCAGCCCTCACCAGACCAAGCCACCCAGGGTGATCCTAAGGCCAAAGAGTCCTATAGGGAACTCATCCTTTAAACCTCCACATTTGATTTCAACCCTCTAGGTGATTAGGGGTTTATAATCAAGCTTGTGGGGTTTGCAGGGAGTTAAAAAGTGGCTGAGCTTCTAAAGGGGTAGGTTCCATCTCTAGTCCTCTAAGATAGTCAAAGGAAAAGCCTAAGGCTAGATCCTAAGTACTAAAGAGAGAAAAGAAAGCCTCATCAAAAATGAGGTCAACACAGGATATTTCATTGATTTTGAAATGTTGAATGTAATAGTCTGATCATTAATTCTCATTGTTAATTCCCCTTTTTGCACATCTATCATTGCTCTGCCTGTGGCTAGGAAAGGTCTTCCTAAAATTATGGGTATCTCTTTATCTTCCTCCATATCCAGCACAATGAAATCAACATGAAAGATAAATTGATCCAATTTTACCAAAGCATCTTCTATAACTCCTTTAGGATATTTGATCGAACGATCTGCTAATTGTAGAGTTACAGTAGTTGGAGTTATTTCTCCTAATCTCAGTCTTTTAAATATTGATAGAGGCATAAGCTTAATGCTTGCACCCAAATCACATAAAGCTTTTCCATAAAATCTGTCTCCGATTGTGCATGAAATTGTGAAACTACCAGGATCTTTAAACTTTTCAGGAAGCTTCTTCTGAATTATTGCACTGCACTACTCACTAAGTGCAACAGTCTCATTATCTTCAAACTTCCTTTTTTTGTTAATAATATCCTTCATAAATTTCACATAGCTTGGCATCTGTTCTAAGGGTTCAACAAATGGAATGTTGATTGTTAGCTTCTTAAATATCTCTAAGAATTTTGAAAATTACTTATCCAACTTTTGCTGACGATGTTTCTGAGGGAATGGAGGTGTTGGTTTTTCTAAATCTTCCTTAAGTGGAGAAATAGGTCTTTCCAAACCTTTCAGAGCGTTCTCTTTTGGTTCTTCAATCTTTTCTTTCTCTACTTCAATTTCTTTTTGAACTCTACCTTCCAACTCTCTTCCACTTCTCAGTTGAATTGCATTTACATGCTCTTTATTCTTATCTCTTGGATTTACTTCAGTATTACTTGGAAGCATACCTTGGGATCTATTACTTAATGTATTGGTAATTTGCCCCAATTGATTTTCAATATTTCTAATTATAGCTCCTTAACTTTGCAATTGATTTCCCATCTGTAACACCACTTCTTCAATAGACAACTTCTTCTACTTAAATTGTTAAGCATTGTTATAACCTGGAGGATAGGTTTGTCTATAATTATTATTCCCTTAGTTGTTCCAGTTCCCCAATGGGTTTACTTGGTTTTTCCCCCATTATTGATTAATACCACCCTGATTATTGGTATTTCAGTTAAATTTTGGATGATTCTTCCAACCTAGGTTATAATAATTAGAATAAGAATTATTAGGCTAACTTATAGCATTCAAAGTCTCTGGTGAAGTATGAGAATCAACCATTTGACTTAATGAATTTTCTTCAATCATGGTAATTGGCTGAGAAAAATTCATCCCAAATTGGTCTATCTTCCTTAAAGTTGTAGCAACTTGATTTGCTAACATCGCAAAAGCATCATTTTCATGAATATTGGCTACCTTTTTAGGATTTAACCTTTCAGAAGGACATTGAAAATTATTAGTAGCCGTTTCTTCTATCAAAGCATAATCATCAGTAAACTGTTTAAACATCAGTTATCCTCCCACAGGAGCATCGATAATAGATCTAAGAGATCCAACTAATCAATTATAAAAGGTTTGAATTATTAAACAATCTAGTATCGAATGATGAGGACATTTTTTGAGGAGATCTTTAAATCGTTCCTATGCCTCATATATATATTCACCTTCAAACTGACAAAAAGATGTTATATCATTTCTAAGCTTCGCAGTCTTTGATGGTGAAAAATATTTAGCAAGGAATTTTTGTGCTAAATCACCCCAAGTTCTGATAGATCCAGGTGCTAAAAAATTTAACCATATCTTAGCTTTATTTCTTAGTGACAAAGGAAAAAGTCTAAGTCTAATAGCATCATCCGAAACACCATCATATCTAAAAGTAGCACACAACTCTAGAAAGTTAGCAAGATGTAAATTAGGATCTTCAGTTAGTGCTCCTCCAAACTGACTATTAGACACCATTTGGATAATAGCAGGTTTAAGCTCAAAGGAATTAGCAGCTATAGCAGGGGGTTGAATACTACCATGAAGTTCATCCACTATAGGGTTAGCATATTCTCTTAAAGGTCTAAATTCTTGATGGATGTCAACATTTTGATTTTGATGATTTGTCATTTCTTAAATATTTTTATCTTTTTCAGAATTTTTAATTTTTTTGATCTCTTTCTAGTTTAGAATCGTAAAGCACAAGTCCCTCAGACCCTGCACTACGCATACAATGTTAAATAAAATAAAACAAAACACACTAACAAAAGCAAAGAAAAGTAAAAAAAAATTATTTTTCTTAATTTTCTTTAAATGAAATTTTAATCAATTTCCCGGGTGACAGTGCCAAAACCTTGATCGCCGAAATATTTATGCATACGATTTAGATAGGAATTTTATGATTTATAATATGGGATACTACACAAGTATACATATCGTTTATCAAGTAATATAGGACTTCTTATTAAGTCCTGAGATATCGAACCCACATGGAAATGTGTAAAACTTTAAAGAATTAAGAAAAATAACTTTTTACTTTTTGAATTGATTTTTGTAAGTATGTTTTAAAGTTTTAATTTCGAAAAATGGTATTTGATATTTTTAATAAAAAGTTAAGCAGGAAATAAAAATTATCAATACTCTAAACACGATATAAAAGTTATAAGAATCAAATATCTTTTTCCTTATTCAATGAATCAATAATAATTATGGAATTTTATGTTGTGGAAGAATTTAAATGTATTGTGTCAAATAGGAGCAATTATATTCTTTACCCTTAGTTGGTTCTATAAAGAAAATTGGTTAATTTGAAAATTTGAAATTTTGTGGATGGGTTAGGCAGGGAAGATACCAGCTCTCACTCTAGAGTTCCCTCTATTCCCTCCACCTTGGGGCTAACAACTCATAAAAAAATTTAAAATAACAAACCAAATTATTGGGTCTTTAGCCTGTCACTCTAAAGTCCTCTAATTTTACTCCCCAATAAAGCATATCTCTCTATATATTTGCATTCAATCATATGGACTACAATTCTCACCCATAAAATTTCATGTGATTCTTTCCAATTGTTGTTTGAGACAATACCACATTGGATCTTACATAATCTCACAGCAAATTTTTAACATCTTAATTGGCCAAATCAAGAAGTAAATTAAGTTCAAGGAATTGAATCAACACAATTTATTCCAGCATTAAACACTTATACTTTCCACAACATACTTCCATAATTTAATTACTTCATCATCTAAGAAAGAAAAATATATAGTAAACTACTCAAATGTCATGAAGAAAACACAAATACAACTTGACTTAAAAGCATAAACCATAATGAAAACACAATAATCTTACTTAAAAACAAAATGTAAAAATAAAGATAAATACTTATCTGAAAATCCTCTCCACAAAACTTTGGAAGTTCCTTTAGAATCTTGCTTTCCATAATACAACTCTACAGAGGTTGGCACCCAACTCTGATGACTCTAATAAAGACTTTAAACTTCAATAAAATCTAGATATAAGAATAAAAGAAAATTGGTGAGAAGAAGGCTTCACACCAACCCTTTCTCATTTCTTACTCTTTACTCTCTATTATAGAAAAGAACTCTAAAACACACTTTCGATACTAAAAACTACCACCCTCTTCAACACACCCTAGCAATAATAAGAATAATCACACACTCATTATGAGGCTTCATTTTTATAATTTTTCAAAAGGTGCCTTGGTGTCTCTTCAATTCATGTACAGATTCAATGTATCGACCAAACGATGCATCCCTTCAATCATATTTGCCACCCAAACGAAGTTAAGGAAGTCACCACCAAAAGTTGCTTCAAACACCCCTAGAAAATGGTGCCAAATTTGATTTAAATTCTATTTTTAACTGCGACACTTAAGCGCAGGCACTTTGGCACTTAGGCGCCAGAGGCCAAATTTCTCAAACTTCATAATTTTGCTCCAAATTTGATCCTTTTTCGCTCCTTTCATCATAATTAATCATTTTCATCATACGTGCAAGAAAAACACAAAATACCTTCCATTAAAGTGAAATATCATCAAAAATAGGTATAAAATGTGCATAAAAACGTTATATATTTTAGGTGCATCAGCCCCTAGGTGGAGGGAATAGAGGGAACTCTAGAGTGAGAGCTGGTATCTTCCCTGCCTAACCCATCTACAAAATTTTAAAATTTCAAATTAATCAATTTTCTTTATAGAACCAAGTGTAAAGAATATAATTGCTATTATTTGGCACAGTACATTTAAACACTTCCACAACATAAATATCCATAATTACTGTTTCATTGAAGAAGGAAAAAGATGTTTGATTCTTATAGCTTTTATATCGTGTTTAGAGTATTGATAATTTTAATTTTCTGCTTAATGATTTATTAAAAATATCAAAAACAACTTTTCAAACTTTGTACCTTAAAACATACTTACAAAAATCAATCGATAAAGTAAAAAGTTATTTTTCTTATTTCTTTAAAGTTTTAGACATTTCCCTGATGGTTCGATATCTCGGGGCTTAATCAGAAACTCTTATATTACTTGATAAACGATATGTATACTTGTGTATTATCCCATATTATAAATCATACATTTCCTATCTAAATCATAAGCATAAATATTCGGGGATCAAGTTTTTGGTGCCGTTGATGGGGAATATTAATTAAAATTTTATTTAAAGAAAATTAAGAAAAATTTATAAATTTTTTACTTTTCTTTATTTTTGTTAGTGTGTTTTATTTTATTTTATTTATATTTATATGTTTAGTTCAGGGTCTGAGGGATTTGTGCCTTAAGATTCTGAATTAGAAAGAACAATCTAGAAAAATAAAAAAAATTAAAAATTATGAAAAAGATAAAAATATTCAAGAAATTGCAAATCATCAAAATCAAAATGTTGACATCCATCAAGAATTTAGACCTTTAAAAGAATATGCTAACCCTACAGTGGATGACTTCATGGTAGTATTGAATAACCTGTTGTAGCTGCTAATTTCTTTGAGCTTAAACCCACTATTATCCAAAGGGTGTCTAATAATCAGTTTGGGGGAGCACCAACTGAAGATCCTAATTTACATCTTGCCAACTTTCTAGAGTTGTGTGCTACTTTTAAATACGATGGTGTTTCGGATGCGCTATTAGACTTAGACTTTTTTCTTTCTCACTAAGGGATAAAGCTAAGATATAGTTAAATTCGTTAGCATCTGGATCTATCAGAACTTAGGGTGATTTAGCACAAAAATTCCTTGCTAAATATTTTCCACCATCAAAGACTGCGAAGCTTAAAAATGACATCACATCTTTTTGTCAGTTTGAAGGTGAATCTATATATGAGGCATGAGAACGATTTAAAGATCTCCTCAAAAAATTTCCACATCATTCGATACCAGATTGGTTAATAATTTAAACCTTTTATAATGGATAAGTTTGATCTCTTAGATCTATTATCGATGCTGCTGTAGGAGGATCACTGTTGTCTAAACAGTTTACTGATGCTTATGCTTTGATTGAAGAAATGAATACTAATAATTTTCAATGTCCTTATAAAAGGTTAAATCCTAAAAAGGTAGCCAGTATTCATGAAAATGATGCTTTTGCGATGTTAGCAAATCAAGTTGCTGCAATTTCAAGGAAGATAGACCAATTTGCGATGAATTTATCATGGCCAATTGCCATGATTGAAGAAAATTCATTAGGTTGAATGGTTGATTCTCATACTTCACCAGAAACTTTGAATGTTATAAGTAAGCTTAATAACCCTTATTCTAATTATTATAACCTAGGTTGGAAGAACCAACCAAAATTTAACTGAAATACCAATAGTCAGGGCGGTAGTAATCAACAATGGGGGAACAACCAAGTAAACCCATTGTGGAACTGTAAAAACCAAGGGAATAATAATTATATATCAACCTATCCTCCATATTTTAACAATGCTTCACAATTTAAGGAGAAGAAGTTGTCTATTGAAGAAGTGGTGTTACAAATGGGAAATGAATTGCAAATTCAAGGAGTTACAATTAGAAATATTGAAAATCAAATAGGACAAATTGCCAATTCATTAAGTAATAGATCCCAAGGTATGCTTCATAGTACTACAGAAGAAAATCCAAGAGATAAGAATAAAGAACATCTAAAAGCAATTCAATTGAGAAGTGGAAGTGAGTTGGAAGGTAGAGTTCAAAATGAAATTGAAGTAGAGAAAGAAGAGATTAAAGAACCAAAAGAGGACACTCTGAAAGGTTTAGAAAGGCCTATTTCTCCACTTAAGGAAGATTTGGAAAAACCACCACCTCCATTTCCTCAAAGACTTCAACAACAAAAGTTGGATAAGGAATTTCAAAGTTCTTGGAGATATTTAAGAAGCTTACAATCAACATTCCATTTGCTGAGGCTTTAGGGTAGTCTCAAAAGGGTTTAGGGTATTCTTAAAAGAAAAAGGAAGTTTTAAGAAAATGAGACAGTTGCACTTAGTGAGGAGTGTAGTGCAATAATTCAGAAGAAGCTTCCTAAAAAGCTTAAAGATCCTGGTAGTTTCACAATTCCATGTGCAATCGGAGACAGATTTTATGGAAAAGATTTATGTGATTTGGGTGCAAGCATTAACCTTATGCCTCTATTAATATTTAAAAGACTGGGATTAGGAGAAATAACTCCAACTACTGTAACTCTGCAATTAGCAGATCGTTTGATCACAAATCCTAAAGGATTTATAGAAGATGTTTTGGTTAAAGTGGATCAATTTATCTTTCCTGGTGATTTCATTGTGCTGGATGTGGAGGAAGATAAAGAGATACCCATAATTTTGGGAAGACCTTTCCTAGCCACAGGCAGAGAAATGATAGATGTGCAAAAAGAGGAATTAACAATGAGAGTTAATGATCATACTGTTACATTCAATATTTTAAAACAAATGAAATATTCTGCAAGAGGTAAAGATGATGAATGTTATAGGATGGATGTTATCAAATATTTGAGTAAGTTTTATTTCAAATCAACTTATGAAGAGAATTATGAAAGAGATGAATTGGAACATGAGCAATAAGAGGAGTTACATCATTCTGAAAATTTTCATGAGGAAGATCTAAATTATGTTCATGAAAATTTTGAACTGTTGGACATGACTGAAAAAGATGAATCTTTTGGTCCATCAATTGAAAAACCTCCTGAACTTGAGTTAAAGATGCTTCCTGATCATTTGAAGTATATTCTTTTAGGTGAATCCTCAACTTTACCAGTGATAAATTCCTCTTAATTAACTAAAAAAGAAGAAGAGAGTTTGTTTGAAGTTTTGAAGAAGTACAAGAAAGCCTTTGGATGGACGATAGCTGATATTAAAGGAATCAGTCCTTCAATTTGTATGCATAGAATCCTTATGGAAGATAACTGCAAACCTCAGGCTAAGCCTCAAATAAGATTAAATCCTATCATGAAAGATGTTGTTAAGAAAGAAATTTCAAAGTGGTTAGATGCTGGGATTATCTACCCTATTTCAGATAGTGCATGGGTTAGTCCTATTCACTGTGTTCCTAAGAAAGGAGGAGTAACTGTGACTGTTGATGAGAAGAAAGAGATTATACTAACAAGACAAGTTACAGGGTGGTGAATATGCATTAATTATAGAAAAATAAATCTTGCTACAAGGAAAGATCATTTTTCCACTCCCATTTCTGGATCAGATGTTGGATAGACTGGCTTGGCATAAATACTTTTGTTTTCTGGATGGATATACTGGGTACCACCAAATTCAAATTGCTCCTGAGGATCAAGATAAAACAACAGTTACCAGTCCTTATGGTACGTTTGCTTTTAAGAGAATCTATTTTGGTTTATGTAATTCCCCTGCTACATTTCAGAGATGTATGATGGCTATTTTCTATGATTTAATCGAAAAAGGGATTGAAGTTTTTATGGATGACATTTCAGTGTTTGGAAGTTCATTTGAATCATGTTTAGAACATTTTTCTAAAGTTCTAAAACGCTGTGAAGAAACTAATTTGGTCCTTAATTGGGAAAAATGTCAATTTATGGTAGCAGGAGGAATTGTATTGGGACATCAAATATCAAAAAAAGGTTTAGAGGAAGATCCTGCAAAATTTAAGTTATCTCTAATTTACCTTGTCCAACTAATATAAAGGGAATTATAAGTTTTCTGGGACATGCTGGATTCCAGAGGCGTTACACTAAATACTTTTCAAAAATTTCAAAACCCTTATGTTGTTTATTAGAAAAGGATGTAATTTTTTATTTTGATGATGAATGCCTAGCTTTTGAAATATTAAAAGAAAAATTAATCACTGCACCTATTATAATTTCACCAAATTGGGAAAAACCTTTTGAATTAATGTGTGATGCTAGTGATTATGCTATTGGTGCTGTTTTGGGTCAGAAATTTATATTAGTAAAACCCTTAATGAAGCTTAAATTAACTATACCACTGCTGAGAAAAAGTTATTAGCTATAGTATTTGCTTTTGATAAATTTCGATCATATTTAATTGGAACTGAATGTGTGGTGCATACTGATCATTCTGCTATCAAATATTTAATGAAGAAGAAAGATGCGAAACTGAGATTGATTAGATGGATTCTTCTTCTGCATGAATCACTATTAATGAGTGATGTATTCTGTGGTATGTCGACATTGTAAACTTTATTGTTAGTGATATTTTACAATATCGTTTAACATACCAGGAGAGGAAGAAATTTTTATCTCATGCTAAAACTTACTTTTGGGATTACCCATTTTTATATAAACAAGGTAAGGATCTGATCATTCGAAGATGTGTGCCTTTAGAAGAAACTTATGAAATTATTCAAAAATGTTATAATTCTGATTATCTTGGACATTTTGGAGTTGATAGAACTGCTTATAGAATTTTACAATCTTGATTTTATTGGCCTACAATTTTTAAAGATTGTAATGCATATATTAAAAATTGTGATCAATGTATGCGTGTAGGCAATATTTCTAGAAGAAACGAGATGCCCCTCAATTATATGTTGGAAGTTGAAATATTTGATGTTTGGGGATTAGATTTCATGGGACCATTTACACCATCTTTCAGAAAATTTATATTTTAATAGTAGTAGACTACGTATCAAAATGGATTGAAGCTGTTGCTTTACCTCGATGTGATGCTCAAAGTGTTGCAAAGTTTTTAAGAAAGAATATATTTTGCAAATTTGGAATACCAAGAGTAATCATAACCGATGGGGGAAGTCATTTTAGAAATGCGATTATGGAGAAGTTAGTAAAGAAATATCATATTAACCATCACATTGCTACTGCTTATCATTCGCAGACAAGTGGTTTGGTTGAATTATCCAATCATGAAATTAAAAGAATATTGGAAAAGATTGTTAATCCAAACAGAAAGGATTGGTCAATCAAATTGGATTATGCTTTGTGGTCCTATAGGACTGCTTACAGAACTCCTATAGGGATGTCCCTATATAGGCTAATTTTTGGAAAAGCTTATCATTTACCTGTTGAACTTGAGCATAAAACATATTGGACTATTAAAGAGTTCAATTATAATTTGAAGGATGTTACTGAGAGAGATTATTGCAATTAAATGAGCTTGAAGAGATAAGGAATGAATCTTATGAAAATGCTAAGATTTATAAAGAGAAGATGAAGTTATGGCCTGATCGGAAGATTCTTACTATAAATCTTGAGCCAGGACAAAAGGTTTTGTTGTATAATGCCAAATTGAGAATTTTTGCTAGAAAAATTAAGTCCAAGTGGATTGGTCCATTTATTGTGATAAAAGTTTATTCTTATGGAGCTGTGGATATTCAAGATCCTAAGACTGGAAAAATATTCAAAGTTAATGGTTATAGACTTAAACCTTACTTTTCAGTCGATCAACTTAAACTTAATGAGAATCTAATGTTGGGTCACTCAGAATAAGTTCTGGGTATGTCAGGCTAAAGACATTAAACCAAGCGCTTTGTGGGAGGCAACACATAGTTATCGTTGTGTTTTGCTTTATGTTTGCTTTGTGTGTTTTGTTTGGTTTGTTTTCATGATTATGTGGTAGTATTTTAGAAAAATTTGTTATAGTGGTGTTTATTTGACATTAATTGATGACTTAAAAGAATCAGAATGAAAAATTTGGACATTTGACTGACCTGTGCTAAAATGAGCACTGGTGGCTAAGCGCCGCCTGGTTGGCGCTTAAGCGCCGCAGTTATACAAAACGTGATAAATGAGGTTCTGGAAGCCAAAATTATGGGTGAGTAGTTTTGGAAGTTATTTTGGAGTTTTAAAACGTCTAGGGTCGGTTTTAGTACTTCCTATGTCTATAAAAAGGCCTGAATTAAGAGAAACAATTGCCCCAGTCCTTATTTTCATTCCTGAACCTTAAGAAGAGTATTTTGAGTGCAAAAATGTCTTCTTGGGAAAGCGAAATTAAGAAAAAGGAGAAAGCCAATAACAAGAAGTTTATTAGTGAAAATGAGCAAGAGTTATTCAGCAGATTCGTAGCAGTTAGTATTCAAGGTATTGCATAAAGGATTGCGAAGATTGAAGCCAATGTGGAATCAATTGAAGCAAAGGTAAATGAAACTAACGCTCATTTAGTACATATTGGATTGTAACTTAAAATTTAATTCAGTCATACAAGTCATGTGGAAGAAGCAGATAAGGTGATGTTTCTGAAAAACAAATGGTTAGAAGAAAAAGATGTGAGAGTTTTCAACCATCGCCCGTTTAATCAAATTTATATTCCATATGGTTCAAAAGGAACTAATGGTGGTTCTGGATATATTCTACCTAATGGAGATTGGAATTAAATTTGAGTGTAGTCTAGTGTTGTAGTTTTTATGTGTTAAGTGTTTTGTGTCTAGTGTTTTATGTTTGAGTTTTGTTGAACTTTAATGTGTGTTTGTTACATATTAATGATGTAAAGTTATCTTTCTTTTTATGTACTTGAATCTTTATGTATTGGGAAATTTCATCCAAAGTGTTTGGATAGAAATTTTTAGTTTGTATTAAGTGTGGTTGTTTTAATTAAATGTAAGTTTGCATTTGTGTGAAATTTGTTTGAAATCGATGGAAATTTAACTTTCTTTGGAGTATTAAAAAAGTTTATGGGGGAGAAATGATTATTTGAAGTGATTTAGGGTGATTAACCAAGGGGTTTAGTACACTTTTAAATTAAATGTGAAAATCTGGGCACTGGCGCCTAAGCGCCGGAACTTCGGTGCTTTAGCTCCAGATTTTGTGGCTAAGCGTCGTATGCCTCGCGCATAGGCGCCGGATTAGCGAAAATCAAATTTCTGCAGTTAAAAACCAGAAAATTGACATTTTTAACACCTCCCGTCACCTTTAACCTCACAAAATCGCGAAAAAGTATTTAGGGCATTGTCGGCATATTTTTAGGTTGTGTGTTGTATTTTTTCTAAAAAGGGGTCGCCTACAAAAATTGTCGGCGTATTTTAGATTTTAAATTTAATTCAAATATATATATAATTTGAAAAGTAGCATTTGATTTTGAAAATAATTTTAAGTTTGAAAAATTTTAAGATATGAAATCAAACCGATCTCACATCCCAAGTAGTTTATATAAACGAGCACCACACCACAAACCGTGTATCTATTCCAAGGAATAAACACACTGCTTGATGATGGGGCTTGATTAAATAAACTAGAAGGTTTGTGACATCTGTTTGGTATGCGAACCAATTTTATAAGCCGACAAGTTCAACTGCTTAATGTAAAGGAATTAAGCAGGGTTTATATTACCTGGGTTCTTAAAGTTCCCTATAAGGGCAAGCCCCTATAGTTAATTACATCTAAAATGATGGAAATCATTTAAGAAAACTCTCGATAATGATCAGTGGTTTTTCTCTCAAGAATTTTAAATTTTAAGGTTTTCAAACAACTTGGATTTTGGAAATTTCAACAGGGAATAGCTCAAATTTGGAACAGTTTATTTTAAGAGTCCAAAGGAAGAGAAGTAGGGGATGTCACGAACCCGAAGTGAACTTCGGTGACTTCCTGACTATCCTATTGTTTGGCTTCAATTTGAGTGAATTGTTTAATGTTTCAATCCTGCCAATTTTAGTTAATTAGGACTTATATTTACATGACATAATCATACAAATAGTCTCGAAGATGTGAGGGTTTATGTCATTCCAAACGATTACCTCGGAGTCCTAAGACCGGTTAGGGCTTAATTTGCATAACATGATTATACAAATGCCTAACAAAAAGTTGAGGATTTAGGTTGCACTAGGCAGAGTACCTCGAAATCCTATGGATTTGTTATTTAATTCTAAGAAAGATTTTGTTGAAGTAGACACAAGTTTTGCTGTTGAAGATGACCGTGCTGCCCACCGTGCTCCAAGCTCCTTGTTGTTACAAATGGTTTAGTTTTGTAAAGTGAAAATCAGGAGATGAGAAAAGTGTTCTGGTTCAGAAAAGTCTTAAGGTTCAGGTGTTTTAACATTTTGTTAGGGGAATCTTAAGGTTGGTTATAACAACACCGGTTAAGATCCTACGAGTCCATCATTCTGGCACCGTTATTTTTATCGGATTCACATAGTCCAAATGAATTTGCTAAACTCAACTGAATGAGTTCCACACTTTCATTTGAAATCCCAATAGCAACACGTAGGTTACATCATCCGAGGTATTCCTGATCATCCAACAAGACGTTTTAATTTAGTTGTAGTTGTGGTTTTGTTGTTATGTTTGTGATTAAATTTTGAGTTGTTTTATATTTTAAATGTTGGGTGGTGAATTTTATCTTGTTGTGACTTTTAATTTAGTTTTGGGTTTCAATTTTGTGGCTATCCTAAAAGTTTCAGTTTTCATGCAGGGTGACATTCTTGTTTAACATGCAAGAAAAGTAAAGTGCGATACGATGTAAGTAAATTGCAATAAAGTAAAAGCGTACCTGGAGGGTCTTCCCGTCATTCCAAGCTGCACTTAAAACACATGTCAGAGCATTTTAAAATTTCAAGGAAAGCACCTAGGTAAGGCTAAGGGAAGGTTCTGGTTGTCTACCAAAATCTTAATCCTACTGCTAATCAATTCCTATGACGTCTAGGTTCTTTTGTTTTATGGATGATTTACTTCACCAAAGAACAATTACGTTCAATTGTTCTTCTAAAACATACCATCATATTGAGGAAGTGCTTAGGACGAGTCCTAAACATCTTTTCAATACTTCTGAGATTATTTTGAGCCCAAATGAATTTCATTGTACATGTGAATTAATCACCCAAGAATTTAGTTAAGTTTTGCTTCTTGCTCAGTGAACTTAGACATTTGATTATCCGATGAGTGAAGTGACATTTCACTCAATACTCCATTTAAGAATTATGTGGGTGGAAGCCTTTAGGGCAGGTTAGGTTATTAAGAAACTTAACCATCTTATTTAGATTTAAGTTGGTTTTTTTTTAAGATTGATTCAAATTAATTGTAATATTTTAGTTTAATTATAACTGTCTTATGTTATTTCAATTTGATTGTGTAATTTAAAAAGTTGATTTAGCTATTTTAAAATTGTCTTAACTTTAATTTAGTTATATTTAATTTAATTGTATTGATTTGAAGTTGATTTTAATTTATTTATATTAATTTAATTATTTTAAAATTTCTTTAATTTAATTATATTTAATTTGAATTGTTTTGCATTAATCATGTCATTTTAAAATTATTTTTAATTTAATTAATTATATTATTTAAAATTTTATTAAACTATCTTAGAAATTATTTTAATTTGATTATTTAATTATCTTAGTTTTCATTAACGAGTTATTAAATTAATATTAAGTGGTATTTGTTATTTATCATTAATTAGGGGTTAAGATTAATAAATTAATATCTTCCAATGTTAAACCCCTTCACGTAATACATTCTCCTTTAATTAACTTCAAATTTTTAATAATTTAAGAAATTATAATCATTTTTGTTTATGTTGGAAAAGTGATAAATGGGTTCCTACCCTTTAATTCCTCATGTTTCAATCATCTAAGGAGGTTAATTAGGATCATTCATTACCCATTACCCATAATTAAGCCTAAATATTGATTAAGGCTAAATTTCAATAATTACCATTTTGCCCGTTAGGCTTGTTCACTTCATAATTCATTAAATATAACTCAAATGACTTTGAAATTTATATGTCACCATACTCATGGGTCAATTAGAATATCAAAAGAGAAAATGTGATTTTTCTATTTTTAATTTAATTTTATTAATTATTTTTGTGGAAAATAAGGGGTTTTCAATGAAAATTAAATAACATGACCAAGGTAAGGTTTCTGTCCTTAAGAAAATTATGGGATATCCCTACTAATGACAGGACCATTTGGACCAATTTTGATGATTTTTTGAATTATATTTTATTTATTATAATTATTTTTATTTTTGAGGTATTAATTAATTATAAAATAAAATTAAAGTTTAAAAATGGATTTTATATTTTTCTTAAGTCCCTCTGAACTCAAGGAGTCTAGAGAAATAAATTTTATATTTTTCTGATTTTTTCTTTGATTTATTAGAATTAATTTAGTGAAAAGGTTGGAAAATCCATTTTTTAATATTAAAAATTGTCTTAAGCCTTCAAAATTCAATATCTTAACCTAGAGACTTAGGAAAAATATTTAGTTGTTTCCTAAGTGATTAGGGGACCAAATATGACATTTTTATGAATTTTAATATTTTTGTGATTTTTTACTTTTTTTATTAAAATATTAAAAATATGGTTAAAAATGAAAATTTTTAGAAAATTCCAATTTTAATTTTGTTAAACTCCCCTGACATCAGAGAGCCCACAAAACAAGTTTGGTGAATTTTTAAAGTGTATTTTGGGTTTTATGAATTTTTTAATTTTAAAAATGACCATACAACTTAAATAATTCATTTAATGGCTTAAATTATTTCCAATTGACTTGAATTTTTTATCGAGGTTCTCTACATCCTACGTGACAGTGGAGAATTATTTTCAAGTGATTTTGATGTGTGGTTACTCCTAATTAATTAAAGTTTAGTTTTGAGTGTTTAGGCTAATTAAGGTTATTTTTAAGGAATTAAGTCAAACCATAATTTTCTTAGGGTCCTCTAGTCCTAAGATATTTCCCCTAATTTTCCTAGAATTTTCTAAGCAATATGCTAATTAATGGAATTAAAACATCAAAGCAGACACATAAACTTGGAAAATCAATAACTTGCCACAGATATGGCCTCTGGTCTTGAAAAATTCAGGGAATGTTCCCAAGAACAGAAGCTACAAAAGTCCTATGGTCTCATGCCATGGTGAATCATACGCATGAATGGAGAATTGAAATACTTAAAATAGTATTAAATTAATTAAAAATAAAATACTTAACAAAACAGCTTAATTCCATTTCCACATTATTCTCCTTTGTTCACTGAGCAAGAGGGTATTTTTCTTTTATTTTTGTGATTTTTCTTTGCAAAGTTATAGATTTTTGAAGTTCAGGGCATTTAAATAATTCAAAAATACCCTAATTTCCTACTTAACCACGTCGGCACCGTGTCATCCTCGGCAGAGCCGAAGCTCTACGCAGCGCGCCTCCCTTTGACGTCGTCATCTGACTGGGATGCCACGCGGCCCGCGGTTCATGTTCCGTTGCTTCATCCTGCGCGATCCTGTGAGCCGTCCACCTTCTAACCCTGATATCTTACTCGATACTCAACCAAAGTACGTGTTTTTAGGCTCTACGGACTCATCTGAACAAGGCAAACGCATCCATATGGCTATGATGCTATGAAATAGACTTAAACAAAATCGAGAATCGAAAGAAGCTCTCGGGAAGGAGGAGTTCCATACCTT
Source organism: Papilionanthe hookeriana x Papilionanthe teres (assembly GCA_022702705.1). Lineage (NCBI taxonomy): Eukaryota > Viridiplantae > Streptophyta > Magnoliopsida > Asparagales > Orchidaceae > Papilionanthe > Papilionanthe hookeriana x Papilionanthe teres. Next base: position 104,722,825 of record CM040424.1, on the reverse strand, counting down.
GGCTCTGAAAAGTGAAGCTTCAATGAGAGGGGCTCGGCACATTCGTTGGAGCTGGAGGAGCCTAGGGATGAAGCCTCTGGTCCTGGTGAAATGTCTAGACCCGATTTCCACCAAGCCTGATTTCAAAGCTTGGCCGATAGAAGGAATGGCCAGCTCGGTGAGGGGCTTTTGTCGGGGAACTTCTTCTGTTGGTCCGGTGAAGGTGTAGAGTCAATCAATTTGAGGATTGGCTCACTGTGGTGAAGTGTCCTGGTTTTAGGCTTGAGATTGAACTCTGGAATTGAGCTTAACCAGTGGGGATTAGGGCTGGATTTCAGTGGGGATCAACTCCTCTATGCAGAAGAAGAGTTTGGAGCAATTTTGGCAGAGTTTTGGTAAAGTTTTTTTCAACACCTCTCATGGCCGTGATGATGGTGGGTTTAAATAACCATGGCTGGAGGGCTTCGCAGGGGCAATTGGAGGTTGGGATCAGCTACCTAGGGGAGGAGAAGAACAGCTGCAGTGACCATTTGGGTTGGGACAACTCAGTAAGGTACAATTTGGATTTTGAATCAAATAGGTGCTTACGGGTATCGTGTTTTCCGGCTGTTGGGGTGGTGGTCCGGCCAGGGTCAGGTCACCATCTTGACTAGTGAGGTCAGGGCTTAAGGATTGTAAATTCAATTGGGGTTTGACATGTGTAAAGGGTTTGATTTAAGTGGTAAAGGGGGAAGGGCTATTTTGAGCTTGGTTTGGTCAACCCATGGAAATGGGCTTGGTACACCCACCAAGGTCTAATTTTAGGCTGAGAGAAATTAGTGGGTTCAGCCAAGAGAAGGTGGTGAGGTCTCCATCCATGAATATTTGGATTAATCATGGGTTAAGGTGAAGCATGGGTAAGGTTAATGACCTTAAGGGAATCAATAAAGAAGCTCCTCCTTTTGCCATTTATGGAGTGATGAAAAGTCAAAGCTCTCATGGCTTCATGTGGCTTGTCCATGGCTTGTTCATGGCTTCATTTGGCTTGGGAATGGCTTGGCTCACTTGCATGAGAAAGGGATTTTGGGATTTTTGAAATTTAGGGGTATTTTGGCATGAGGCTTGATTTAGATTAATTTGATGATGAAATTGGAACTTAGGAAATGATTTTGATTAAAGAGATGATAAATGAAAAAGTCATGCGGGCTTTGAAATATGTTTTGGGCTTTTAAATTTATTAAAAGATGGGCTTTTAAATGCTTTAAGGAAATAGGCTTTTATGTTTTAAAAATGGACTTTTGGATAAAAATTTGGTAAAAGGTTGTGTCAAATAAATGTTTTATTTGGCTTAGGAATGTGTCATGAGAATTTTAGAAAAGATTTGGTGTCATTTGGGGTTTAATTGGGTTTAATTTGGGCTTCTTTAATAATAGGGTCAAAGTGGGTCCAATTGGGCTAACTTGGGCTAAGGTTAGGCTAATGTTGGTTTTGATGTAAAATTGATGTTGCAAAATGTTTATGGGAGTGTACAAAAGAGTATTCCAATTTGGTTGGGTCTTGATTTTGGGATTTGGGCCAGTTTGGGTTTATGATTGGTTTAGGCCAATTTGGGAAATTTTAGTTTGGGTTAGGCTTGGGTGGAATTTGAGTCCAAATATTGGGTAAATTAAGTTAGAATATTTTTTGCAGGGATGTTAGACAGATTTCAAAACAAATTTAGGGAAAATTGGGTAACATTTGGGTTGAATTTGGGATGGATTGGGTTAATTGGCCATTTTGGGCCTCAAGAGCCCATTTGGGACTTTTGATCAAATTGGATTAAATTGACAAATTGGGGTATGTGACAGTTGAACAAAATGAAATTGAAAATATTTGGGATTTTCTGAAATTTTTTGAGAATTTTTAGAATTTTTGGAATTTTGGGTTAAAAAGGGTATTTTGGGTATTTGGAGGGTATTGGGGGTATTTTTGGAAATTTTGGAATATTTGGCCATGGATGATCAATTTGAGTGGTGGAGAATATTTAGGATTGATTTTGAGGAATTTTGGGTAATTTAGGCAATTTTGCAAATTTTGAGCAATTTCAAGGGCATTTGGTAGGTTTGGTAGGTTTAGGGCCCCAGGGGTGAAAAATTGAAATTTGGGGAAAATGAAGATTAATTAGGTGTGAGTAAAATGAGACCATTTTGGTTGAGCCATGAAACCATATTAAGCTCACAAAAGCCATGAAGCCATATTAAGCTCACAAGAGCCATGAGAGGACTCATTTTAGGCACTTAATATGTTGTTCCTAACCCTCTTAGCCAGGGACTTAGGGGTTAAGGTCCATCCATATGAGTTACCTAAATGAGTCAGAGAGTTGAGTTGGGTGAGAGTGTGGTTTTAGGGTTTAGAATGTGTGTGAGAGTTTCGTGTGTGCAAGCTTGCCCTCACCAAGACCAGGCCACCCAAGGTGATCCTAAGGCCAAAGAATCCTATAGGAAACTCATCCTTTAAACCTCCACATATTGATTTCAACCCTCTAAGCGACCTGGGGGTTTACAGTCAAAATTGTGGGGTTTGAAGGTAGTCAAGAAGTGTTTGAATTTCTAAGTGGTCGGTCGTATTTCTAGTCCTCTAGGATAGTCAAAGGGAAAACCTATGGCTAGATCTTAAGTACTAAGGAGAGAGATCAGACCTCACCAAAAATGAGGTCAACAGGCATCTTTAGATTGGATCAATTAAGAGACGATTTCAATGTGATTTGTCAGATTTGAATTCCTTGAGGTATGAGCCCTACTCCTAAGTAAAAATTTTTTATTTTCGCCATATATTTTGAGTACATTATTGAAAAATCTTAAAATCACTGTTTATGGTGAAATATGAGGAAAAGCATGAGAAATTGCTTGGATTTATTGGAAATTACCTTTGGAAGTTAAATTAGCAAGTTTGGTTTGATTCTAGAATTTATGGTGAATTTTTGCAATTTTTTTAGAGATGGCTCCAAAGTCAAAGAGTTCGAAAGAGAAGGCAAGATTTGATTCCAACAAACTTATTAGTGCGAGAGCAGAGGATCAATATGTCGATGCATTATCGACATGAAAATTGATTCTTGAACGTGTGTTTAGTAAACCAGGAGAAGTTATTGAAGAGATGATTAATAGAAGGAATTGGGAGAATTACAGTTACTTCTCCGCTGTCGCTGTTGTTTCTGTGGTCATAGAGTTTTATGCGAACTTGCTACGTAGCAGAAGAGAATTTGGTGATGGTTCGAGGTGAACAAGTGCATTTTTCACCTGGGTTAATCAATGTCTTCTACTACTTGCCTCCTGCAATGTTTGGTTTTTATGCTAATTATCATCCCACTGAGGGAGAATTAGATGAGATAATATCTTTTCTGACTGATGGAAGAGGTTTGTGGAAGATAACGAATGAAAGAAGAGTAATTTTTCATGCCTCTAAGTTGAATGCCATTTCAAAGGCATTTTATCTCATCTAAACAGTTGCCTTCAAGTCATGTTAGTGAAGTTACGAGGGAAAGAGTTGTTCTGAACCATTGTATTCAGCAAGGAAAGACTATTGACATAGGGGCTATTATTTTTTATTATGTGATGAACTGTGCCAGATCTGCTACTACTACATGTATGAGATTTCTTTCCTTAATTCATTCGATTTGTGAGTGATCTGGTGTGAAGTTTGAAACATGGGAGGAAGTTCTTTAGCCATTGAGACCTATCACCAGTGTAAATGTTGGCACTTACGCTGTGCATTCAGAGTTTTGTTGGAGAGGAGGATTTGTTAGAGCTTCCACTGCTTTTATTTTTGCTGCTTCTACTTCACATGCAACTACTTCTTGAGCATCATCATCTAGTGATTCACAGACTGGATTATTAAAGAAGATTTTGAAGAAGGTGAGTCTTACCCTAGTGCATGTTAGAGATATGGATGGTAAGATTGAAAATATTGAAAGGTATATTGTTAAACATGATAAATATGAGGAGAATTATCAGCAGTATATTGATAGAGTGATTAGAGGTGATCACAATGCCGAGATGCCCCCTCATCCATATTATATACCTTATGTGCCATCCAGAGACTGGAATGAAGATGATGATGAGGATGATGATTAGGATTGTTGTGTTGGGTTTGTTTTGTTTTGTGATTTCTTATGTGTTCTTATGTTTTTATTTGATGTTTTTATATGTGATGTGATGTTTAAATTTTTGTGTGATGTATTTATTATTTGAACTCTGTTATTGTGTAGAGCGTAGTTGGACTATTTCTTTTTATGCGCATTCAGATGTTTATGTGATAAATTATTGTTTTATGTTGTAGTTTGTGATATGTGTGTGGTAGTAAATGTTTTACTGTGTATTTAGAGTTTGAATTCTTAATAGTGTAAATTAATTCCAAATCTGTTAGGAAATGTAGAACACTATTAAAAACCACTATTTAAAAATTGCATGTTTAAAACTTTTCAAAATCTACTATCAGTTATTATCTAGTATTGTTGTGATTTTGGTTATGTTAAGTTGGTATGTATTTACTTTGAAAACCTCCACTACTGTAGAAGTCTTTTGAAATTTTCATTTTAAGAAAAACTAAATTCAATTTCTTTTTACTCCTATTTAAAAAAAAAACTGTTATACTTGCTTATTTAAGATATTGAAATTCCTGCAAGCATGTCACTTTAGTTTTTAATTCTCATATATCATTTCTTATGCTTAAATGTTTTTATCCTAACTAAAAATTAAAGTTTGGGGGGATTTTAAAAAAACTAAATTTTTTAAAAACCTAAAATTTTATTTGTTCTCAAGAATACTTAAAATAAACTTGGTTTTTGATTGAAAATAATTATGTATATGAAGTTATATTAGCGAAACAAAATTTTGAATATAGAAATGAATAAAAAAATTTAGTTAAAATTTATAGTAATAATGAAAATTTTAAAGTCAAAATTTTCTTAATAAGAAATGTTAAATATAGTTAAACTATCTTTAGTAAGAAATGTTGTATTTTTGGATGAATAGAAGATTTGACTTTTATTTTTCAAAGCTTAAATTTCATTTATTGAGGAGTAATTTTCAGCACTATTATTATGATTTTTAAGTGAAAGATACATATCAGACCTTTATTTTAAATGGAAGGGTGGAATTCAAAATCATTAAAGGCCTATCCAGATACAGTAATCTTTGCCTTATAAAAAAAAAAGAAAAGAAAAGAAAATAGAATGAAAAAGATAAAAAGTGAAAAATAGTATGTGAAAAGGAAGGAGAAGCTTGAGGATTTAAGGGCCTAATCAAAAATTAGTTCCAAACCTAAAGTTTAAAATATAAGTTTTGAGAAAATTTAAAACTTAAGATTATAATATAGTAAGTAAAATTATTCTCAATTAAAATTTTTTACGTGAAAAAAGTAAAATGTTTGAATCCTAAATTTTGAAAAATCTACAAGTATTTCTGAATTAGATAGAAACTTATATTTTCATTTTCCTTTACTTAAGAACTTTCTAAACTTTAAGTTGGTCTTATTTACTAAAATTTTTTCTAAATTAGATTATTTCATTTCTAGAACAAAATTTTAAAACATTCCTAAGAAACCCATTTACATAATTCACATGTTAAAATTTTTATGGTTAAGAGTCACTTAAGGACAAGTAACATTTTAAGTTTGGGGGATTTTGATACACCAAAAATATATAGTGTTTTTATGCACATTTTTATACCTACTTTTGATGATATTGCACTTTAATGGAAGGTGCAGGTATGATGAAAATGATTAATTATGATGAAAGGAGCAAGAAAGGATCAAATTTGGAGCAAAATTATGAAGTTTGAGAAATTTGGCCTCTAGTGCCTAAGCGCCAAAGAGCCGGCGCTTAAGCGCCATAGTTAAAAATCAACTTTTAATCAAATTTGGCACCATTCTCAAGGGGTGTTTGAAGCAACTTTTGGTGGTAACTTCCTTAACTTCCTTTGGGCCGCAGATGTGATTGAAGGGATGCATCTTTTGGTGGATACATTGAATCTGGACATGATTTGAAGAGACGCAAAGGCACCTTTTGGAAAATTATTAAATTTAAGCCTCATAATTCGTAAGAGGAGTTCTTTTTTTTAGAGAGTTTCTTAGAGATTCTTTTGAAGTCTAAAGAGTATGTGAAATTAGTGTAGTGTAGTTCTATAGTTGTTAGTAGAGAGTAGAGTTTCTCGGCTAAGGTGGTCACTCAGCTGAGGTGGTCGGTCAGCTGAGGTGGTCGGTCAGCTGAGGTGGTCGGTCAGCTGAGGTGGACAGTCCAGGGACTGGCTAAAGTGGCCGGTCTTGGATGACATGGAGAGCTTCTAGACTTTTTTGTCCCTAGCCTAGTGTTTGGTTGACCTTAGATCATTAGCTTTGAGTGACCTTTGGTCGGCTTTTGTGACCCTTGTATTATTTCTTCTAGCTTTAGTTTTAATGGCCTTCACTACTGTAGGATGTCATCAAGATCAACGTAGACATTTTCTTGGACATACATCAATGGTATAAAATATGTAAAATATAAAGTTAGAACATAATACTATTTCAGGTATAATAATTAAGAAAGACTTTGTTCCAAGGAAAGTAGTAAATACTACACTTATGGTATGAACAAAAGAGCTTCACGTTCTTAATGATCGATCTAGATGAATTTATCATGTAAGGGGTGTTAGAAGTATCCAATTATTCTTATAAGTAACTCCAATAGGAAATTTCAAAATCGACATAGATGTAACCTAAGGTGCCAAGAAAATTAACCATATGTGCTCCTACATGAAATAATATTATAGTAGAAAAACAAATCAATAGAACATGAATAAGAAAATGGGCATTGTTGACCTCATTTTTGGTGACGTCTAATCTTCCTCTTAGTGCTTAGGATCTAGCTGTAAGACTTCATCTGTGACTATCCTAGAAGACTAGAGATGGAACCCACCATTTAGAAATTTGCACTACTTCTTAGCTCCTTTTGGAATCCTACATGGATGGTCAAAGACTTCCCAATCACTTAGAAGGTTAAACCCAACATGTGGAGAACCAAAGGTGAGTTCCTATAGGAATGATTTAGACTTAGGGCAAGCTTGGGTGACTAGGGCTTGGTCTTGTACACACACCCCTAATCCCTTGAACCCCTCATTTGTTCCAAAAATCTAAACCAATTCCCCTCCACCCTTTTAGAAACTCACATGGGTAGTCCCAAGCCTCTAGTCTTTGATTGAGATGGCTAGGATCAATATGTGAAGGTTCATAAAGTGGTGACCATTTGGCTAGGCCAGGTTCCCTGAGTGGCTAGGCATGGCTAAGGCCAATGAGCATGCCCCTAAATCTTTATTCCATTCTAAATTCCAATTTTCAATTCAAAATTCCCAAAATTTGCCAAAATCCCCAAAATTATTTCTAAATCCTACCTAAATTAAGTTGAACCACCATTTGGCCCAATTACACCCAAACCCACCAAAATTAGCTAAATTACCAAAATACCCCTCAAATGCCCAAAATTCCAAAAATCTAAATTGTATCCAATTAAATTGATGGCGGTGTCATCGCCGTGTCGGAGATTTTTCTGGGTGTCGATGACGATTTGGAGTCGCCACTTTATTTATCTATAATATTGCCCTAATCTTTAATAATTCTTATTTCTTTATGTTCTGTAAAAGAATCCTTAGATAATCAGATTTTTGAAGGAAATAAGGGCTAATAATATAGAAAATAGTAGAAAAAGAGGTGTCGGTGATAATCCCTATAAAGAAAATTCTAGAATGCCTTATCCTAGAAGTTTTCTTGTAAGGATATGTAAACTTTTGATAACCAGAGATTTCTAGGTGTAATACCTATTCTGACTTCTTTAAATCTCCTATAGGAGCAAGCTCCTATAGTTAATTACATCTTAGGCAATTTATAATTGTCTAAGAAAACTTCTCATTAATATTAGTCACTTGTTTTCTGAAGAGTTTTTAAGGAAAGATGTATCAACTATCAATCTTAAATGTCATTTTGTCTTGTCAATTTTGTTTTGTCGTCTTTTATTTTGTCATGTCATTCAGAAGTTATTTAGTTGGAGATGTTAATTTTATCATTTTGTTGTGCTTCATTTTGTTTTGATTTTACGGATATCCTAAAAGTTTTAGGTTTTGTGTCTATCCTAAAAGTTTCAGGTTTTCATTTTGTTTTAGTTTTGTCATTTTAATTTTGTTTGTTTTGTTTTGTTTTGTCAATGTCGTTGTTTTGATGTTACTGTAATTTTGTTTTATTTTTTTATCGTTTGTCTCATCTTTGGAATGTTGTCCTGCAAAACAGAGTTATCACACCCTATAACATGCAAAACAAATTTAAAACAAAATTTGTCTCCCTCCTGCAAAGAAAATATTGTCAGAAAATTACTCTGGTAAATTATCTTTTTACTTTATTGGATGTCCAGATTTGGTTGAAATGTCGCTTTTAGATTTATGTCAATTTTAATTTTTGATTTATCTTGAATGTCGATTTAGATTGGATTCTGGATTTTATGTCGATTCTTGTCTGATTTAGATTTTGTATGTCAGTATATGTCGAGTTATGCTTAATTAAATTCGGTTAAGGTCAATCTTATAATTTTTGTTGATTTAAGTTCGATTTAAGTCAAATTTATGTTGAGTTTTGGTCGAACATTTTGAGTTAGGTTTGTTTTAAGTCGACCTTAATATTTTAAATCAAATTTATTTTTGTCGAAATAAGTTCAATTTAGATTGAAGTTAATATTGAATCAAGTTCAATTTGGGTCGAACTTAATGTCGAGTCAAACTTAATAAGTTCAATTTAGATTGAACTTAATGTTGAATTAAGTTCGATTTGGGTCGAACTTAATATTAAGTTGAGTTTGATTTAAATTAAACTTAATATTTTTTGTTAAGATAAGTTCAATTTAGATTGAACTTAATGTTGAATTAAGTTCGATTTAGGTCGAACTTAAAGATGAGTTGAGTTTGATTTAAATTAAACTTGATGTTTTTGTCGAGATAAGTTCAATTAAGATTGAACTTAATATTGAATTAAGTTCGATTTGGGTCAAACTTAATATTGAGTTAAGTTTGATTTAGGTCAAACTTGATATTTTGTCAAGTTAGATTCAAGTTAGGTTGAACCTGAACTTATGGTTGATTTAACATGGATTGATTTCAAGTTTGATTTAGGTTTGATTTAAGTTAGGTTCAAGTTAGATTAAGCCTAAACTTAAGGTTGACTTAAGTTCAATATGGGTTGAACTCAAGTTTGATATAAATTTGATTTAGGTTAGGTTCAAATTAGATTGAACCTAAATTTAAGGTTGACTTAAGTTCAATATGGGTTGAACTCAAGTTTGATTTAAAATTGATTTAAGTTAGGTTCAAGTTAGATTGAACCTAAACTTAAGGTTGACATAAGTTCAATTATGGGTTAACCTCAAGTTTGGTTTAGATTTGATCTAAGTTAGGTTCAAGTTAGATTGAACATATACTTAAGATTGACTTAAGTTCAATATGGGTTGAACTCAAGTTTGGTTTAGGTTTAAGTTAATTTGAATTAAAATTAAATTAGGGTTAAGTTCAATTGGTTTAGGGTTAATTAAACCTAATTTGGATAAGGCTATGGGTTAAGTCTAATTGGTTTAAGACTAATTAAACCTAATTTGGGTAACGTTTAATTGATTAATTAGACTTAATATGGGTTAAGTCTAATTGGTTTAGGATTAATTAAACCTAATTTGGGTAAGGTTTAATTGATGTAAGGTTTAATTGATTAATTAGACTTAATATGGGTTAAGTCTAATTGGTTTAGGGTTAATTAAACCTAATTTGGGTAAGATTTAATTGACTAATTAGACTTATAATGGGTTAAGTCTAATTGGTTTATGACTAATTAAACCTAATTTGGGTAAGGTTTAATTGATTAATTAGACTTAATATGGGTTAAGTTTAATTAGTTTAGGGTTAATTAAACCTAATTAGGGTAAGGTTTAATTGATTAATTAGACCTAATATGGGTTAAGTCTAATTGGTTTAGGACTAATTAAACCTAATTTGGGTAAGGTTTAATTGATTAATTAGACTTAATATGGGTTAAGTCTAATTAGTTTAGCGTTAATTAAAACTAATTTGGGTAAGGTTTAATTGATTAATTAGACTTAATATGTGTTAAGTCTAATTAGTTTAGGATTAATTAAACCTAATTTGGGAAATGTTTAATTGATTAATTAGACTTAATATGGGTTAAGTCTAATTGGTTTAGGGTTAATTAAACCTAATTTGGATAAGGTTTAATTGATTAATTAGACTTAATATGGGTTAAGTTAAATTGGTTTAGGACTAATTAAACCTATTTTGGGTAAGATTTAATTGATTAATTAGACTTAATATGGGTTGAGTCTAATTGGTTTAGGGTTGATTAAACCTAATTTAGGTAAGGTTTAATTGATTAATCAAACTTAATATGGGTTAAGTTGTTGACCTCATTTTTACAAGAGGTCAATACCTTTTTACCCAAAATGACAATTTTGGTCAAAATGGTCAATACGGACTGATGACCGACCACTGTTGACCCCGGAGTCGACCTTTTTACCCAAAATGACAAATTTGGTCAAAATGGTCAATCCGGACCCTATGACCAACCCTGTTGACCCACGAGTCGGCCTTTTTACCCCAAAATGACAATTTTGGTCAAAATGGTCAATCCGGACCCAATGACCGACCACTGTTGACCCCATAGGTCGACCTTTTGACCCAAAATGACAATCTTGGTCAAAATGGTTAATCCGGACCCAATGCCCGACCACCATTGACCCCACGAGTCAACCTTTTTACCCAAAATGATAATTTTGGTCAAAATGGTCAATCTAGACCCAATGACCAACCCTATTGACCCCACAGGTCAACCTTTTTACCCAAAATGACAAATTTGATCAAAATGGTCAATCCAGACCTTATGACCAACCCTGCTGACCCTACAGGTCAACCTTTTAACCAAAAATGACAATTTTGGTCAAAATGGTCAATCCTGACCCAATAACCAACCCTGTTGACCCCACAGGTCAACCTTTTTACCTAAAATGACAATTTTGGTCAAAATGGTCAATCCAGACCCAATGAGCGATCCTGTTGACCCCATAGGTCAACCTTTTGACCCAAAAAGACCCAAAAAGACAATTTTGGTCAAAATGGTAAATCCTGACCCAATGACCAGCCCTGTTGACCCCACAGGTCAATCTCTTTACCTAAAAAGTCAACTTTGTTAAAAATGGTCAATCCAGACCCAATGACCAACCTGTTGACCCCATAGGTCAACCTTTTGACCTAAAAAGACAATTTTGGTTAAAATGATCAATTTTTTATCAAATAAACAATGACATGACAAAAATTAATCAAATTAATTTCAAAAATTATTATGATTGGTTAAATTGACTAATAATTTAATTTTCAATTTTTTAATTAATCAAATGACATGATTAATTAAAATAAAAATTAAATTAAAAGTCATAAAATGATAAAATTAATCAAATAATTGATCTCAAAATTATTTTGATTAATTAATTGGCTAATGAATTAATTTTCAAATATTAATTAATGACATAATTAATTAAAATGAAAAATTAAATTCAAAAGCTATAAAATCTCAAAATCCACGAATTGATTAAAAATAATGGAATTAATCAAATGATTAATTCCAAAATTATTAATTAATTGATCAATGATTTAATTTTCATATTTTAATTAATGACATAATTAATTAAAATGAAAATTAAATTGAAAAGTCATGAAAAGAGACAAAAATCAATTTTAATGACATGGTTATTAATCAAATAATTAATTTGGAATTTTTTCTAATTAATTATTGATTAATAAAATAATTTCCAATATTTATTTAATGACATAATTAATTAAATATGGAAATTAAAATGAAGAGGGCATTAAATAGAATTTTTAAAACATATGACATATGGTTTTCTAAAAATTCTAAAAACTCTTTTATGTTCATTAAAGAGAAAACAACCCATGAATTACTCACATTTAACCATGGTTAAAGGCCATCATGAAAAAATCATGAAAATGAAATGAGGTGTCATCTCCCCTTCATTTCAAAGCATGAGTCACCTCTCTCTAAGATGAGGTGGCTAGCCACTTTAAAAATAATTTTGATCACTACCCTAAGCATCCAATGAGAAAGGAGGTTAGCATGGATTAAACATTAACCATGGTAAAATTAGGTAATGATGAAATCATGCATGAAATGAGTCATGGAGCTTATTTGTCATGCTCTTATTAAATCCTAAGTGACATGGTGAATGAAGAAGAGCTTTCATACTTTGAGTCATCACTCACCTTCTCCATAACCAATGGGAGAGAGACAAAATTTAAACCCATGGTTAAGTGCAATCATGGCAAAACCATGCATGAGGTGAGTAAGAGGGTTAAGTGTCACCTTTCTCCTAAATCTAAAGCATGAATTGGATGAACAAATATTCAGCCCAAATATGAAATTCCCTCCACCTCATAGATGAGCCAATGGAAGCAAGCCAAATAAAGAGTTAAGCTCTCACCATAGCTAAACTCAATATGAGTTAACCTTGAGGAAGTGATATAAACTTATCCTCAAGCTGAAATTCAATCCTCAGCAATCATGACATCAGATAACACCTCCCCTAAATGGATTTAAGCTTAGTCAAGCCTCCCCATGGCTATATATACCCCATACCCGAACCCATACACAAGAAGAAAAAAATTGGTAGAGACCCATAGACATAAATTCGACATTTCAAACAACAATCGCCATAGTCAACATAAATTTGACATTTCAAACATAAATCAACATAATCGACATAAATTTGAAATTTTAAACATAAATCACCATAAATCTGCCATTTCAAATAAAAATCGACATAACCGACATAAATCTGACATTCCAAAAGAAACTCAACAAATTTGACATTTCAAATGAAATTATTCGACATTAATCAACATTCTTAAACACAAACCGACATTAATCGGCATTTCAAACTAAATTCAACAAACACCGACATTAAATGACATTAAATGACATTTCAAACCAAATTAAACAATCACCGACATTAAATGGCATTTCAAACCAAACTCAACAATCACCGACATTAAATGACATTAATCGACATTTCAAACCAAATTCAATAAAAACCGAAATTAAATGATATTAATCTACATTTCAAACCTAACTCAATATAACTCAACATAAATTGATATAATTCCACATAAATCGACATGATCGAATTTAACACGACATGAACCAACATAATTCTTAAGTTCGACTTGTATCAAATTTAACGTAACATACGACATCATAATTCTTAAGTTCGACCCACATCGAACTTAACTCGACATAAAATTAAACTCAAATTGACATAAAACGCAAAATCAAACTCCAATCGACATAAACTAACATAAAACCCAAAATTAAATCCAAAATATAACTTAAATTAACATAAATCTAAATCGACATCTCAACCACATTTGAACATCTAATAACTCTGGATCAACAGACACTTTGACCAGGTAATTGAAATATCTTGATATGACATTATTTCTAACTTTGTTTTCTTTGCAAGATAAAGACATGAAGTTTCGTTTAGATTTTCTTTGCATGTTACAGGGTGTGCTAACTCTGTTGCAGGACGTCGACGACGGAACATTGATAACAAAACCAGCACTTTAGGATAGCCACAAAATCTAAACTTTCTACAAACAACAAAACAAAAATGACATAACAACAAAGACAATTGGACTTTTAGGTTAGCCACGAAATCTGAAATAAAACGACAAAATCATTAACATTGACATCGACATAACATCAACATTAACAAAAACATACAACGACATTTCTATACCACAATAAAATGATGGCATGATACTAAACCAAAATAAATACATGACAAAATGACATGACAAAATAAAATTGAGACGACCACAAAACCAAAACTTAAAACAAAAGGAAATCATAAACAAAATAACAAAAATAAATAAATAATGATATCTTATTGACATCATTGAAGGTATCTCATGACATAATAACGACATCTTCTTATTGGAGATAAAATATCTCATGACAAATCGAGATATTAATTACGACATCTTATGATATTACAACATCACATTAAGACATGACATAAAATGACATGATATGATGATTCACATTAAGACATGACAAAATGACATGAAACTACAAAACTAAAATTTAAAACAAAAGGGAATCATAAACAAAATAAAATAAATAAATAAATAATGATATCTCCTTGACATCATAGAAGGTATCTCATGACGTAATAACAACATCTTCTTATAGAAGATAAAATATCTCATGACAATTCGAGATATTAATCACGACATCTTATGACATTACAACATCACATTAAGACATGACATAAAATGACATGACATTATGATTCACTTTAAGACATGACATAAAATGACATGACATTACGACATCACATTATGACATGACATGACATACAAACTATGATATCCCGACATAACACATGACATGATATGATACTAAACCAAATAAAACAAAAAACCGACACTTGACATGACACGACAAAATCATTGAAATTGACATCGACATGATATCTAACATAAAACCGACACTTCTAAAACAAACGACAAATCAAAATAATAACAACAAAAAAAACAATGATAAATCAAACGAAATGACAATAAAATATAACGACTACAAAATGACCTTAATAAACATAAAACAATGATGAGATTAAAACAAACAAAACAAACATGATATAAAACCAAATGACACGACAAGACAATATCATGACATCATGATGACAATATAGCATCTTGACAAAACGACACCACGACATCATGACATAACAAAATGCAATATGACTAAACGACACCACAACATCATGACATAACAAAACGCAATATGACAAAACAACATCATAACATGACAAAATGACACAAGGACATGACATTGCGATATCACATGACATTACATACAATAATATGACACACATATTAAGACATCTTGACATGACACCCGACATGACATACAAAATGACAAAATGACAAAATGACAAACATTCAACATAAACAAAACTTTCTAGTAGTATCGATTCTTTAGAAACGCACTGTCACGACAACACTTACACTTTTTCGAGAATAAATGTTAAACTTAATCGGGAGTTTTCCTAGGCAGTATTAATTGCTCAGGATGTAATTAACTCTAGAAGCTTGCTCCTATAGGAGATTAAAGAACTCAGGATAGGTATTTCACCTACAAGACCTCTCTGGTTACCCAAGATCTTCCTATGATTTTCTTATATGAAAAACTTCAGTAATTACCCAATCTGAAGACTTGTTCTATGAGATTATCATTTGATCTCCTTTTCTCTCAATCTCTATCATGATTAATCCTTCTTCAAATTATCCAAAGACTTCTGACAATAAATCTAGGAAGGATAAGAATTAGGGTGATACATAGAGAAAGAGAGTGGTGACTCCTTGACATTGACATAATACAGGAATTGACGGCGACGACATGCCATCCATATATTCGATCGCCATCAAAGAGTGGCGACTCCGCTGGAGACATTCTCTCTTCCCATCTTCGGTTAATCAATTTGTCCTCGTGACTATGATAGTATGTCTTTTGAAGGGCTAAATCATCCTTTCTTTTGTTCTATATCTTACTCGATCTCGAGTAAAATAGAACTAACACCTCTTCGATTCAAAGATTTGTTCGTGACGAAGAAATCCTAGAATCTTACATTTCCATAATCGACAGACCAAAATGACATAAAAGACATACAAAAACAACATGTGTTCCCTTCCTTCCCACCCAGTTTACATTACAAGTCCTCACATACTGTTTCGAATATGATCAGGTATGGAGTTTTCATCGATTCTATTGTTAGACAGATCGATATTGCCGTTTTGAATAAGTTCAGGCAAACACTTTCTCAGCCGAACTTGTTTATTTTATTTGGCTTCATGGTTATGCTTTTTACAGCCTCTGAACCACTCCCCTAGGTTATGCCTTTATGGCCTTTGAACCTATTCTTCGTGGTTATGTTTTTTACAGCCTCTGAACCACTCCCCTAGGTTATGCCTTTATGGCCTCTGAACCTATTCTTCGTGGTTATGCTTTTTACAGCCTCTGAACCACTCCTTTAGGTTATGCCTTTATGGCCTCTGAACCTATTCTTCGTGGTTATGCTTTTTACAGCCTCTGAACCACTCCTTTAGGTTATGCCTTTATGGCCTATGAACCTATTTTTCGTGGTTATGCTTTTGCAACCTCTGAACCACTCCTCTGGATTCCCCAAAGTTGATCTTCTTCCCTGCCTTCAAGGTTCTGATTTGTCAATCGACCAAATAGTCTACTATCAAAATTGTTAATCAAATTTTGGAAGACGATCGTTTTTGGATGAATTCCATCAAGGATTTTCCTTTCTCATTAGGACAACTTGACAAAAAGAAAGAAATCAATTAGAATGAAAATCAGATATGTGTTGAATGTTGAGTCTAGTTCTAGCACTAGTTAACTAACATAGAGAAATGAAAATTGATCTATGACGAGGGATGAAATTTGAAATCTCTGGATCTTTGGAAATAAAATCAAAATTGATTTGTGACAAGGGATGAAATTTGAAATCTCTAGATCTTTAGAAATAAAATCAAAATTGATCTATGAGGAGGGATGAAATTTGAAATCTTTGGATTTAATATCTTTGGAAATATTCTTCTCATCCACCTATTGACAGAAAGACAATTCAGAAAGGAAGAATTCAAGACAAAAATTCTGAAATTTTGACAAGAAAATTATGATTTCAAGAGGAAAATGAAATTAATGCCCTAATAATTGGGCCCTTTATCTTAAATCTTTGGACTAGGTCCTAAATAAAAAAAAATATTGTGATCAAAATACAAGTAATTGACTAAAGATGTCATGAGTTTCTTAATCTTCTGCCATGTAATTGGGTCCTGACTTCTAAATGAGTTATAATATCCCAGAATTCGTCTTAAGAAATATTTAAGAACTATGAATTAGGGGATTTTGGACATTCAAAATCATTAAAATATGCTCCACCATATATAGTAATTCTCTGAGAAGAAGCTTGAGGTGAGTACCCAAAATTCGTGTTTGAGTTCAGGCATTCAAAATCATTAAAGTATGCCCTACAAAAAAAAAGAAAAGAAAAGAAAAAAAACATGTTTCTGAGAAGAAACTTGAGGTAGGCACAAAATCAAAAATTGGTGTCTCAATTCAAACATTCAAAATCCTTAACATGCTCCACCAGATATAGTAATTCCCTAAGAAGAAGCTTGAGGTGAGCATAAAATCAAAAATTGGTGTTCAAATTCTCCCCTAATTGATAAATCTTGAAAAGCTGTCTTAAGAAAATTCTTTCGATATTATATTCAGGAAAGAATAAAGTGAACTCTTTTGGTTGACTATTAATTGGCTCAGACATATCTTTAGAAGATAAAAGATATTTTGATCGCATAATTAAAATTTTGAAAAATTCTTAAGACCCAGAAAGAAAGAATTAAGGTAAA
The DNA here is from genome assembly GCA_022702705.1 of Papilionanthe hookeriana x Papilionanthe teres. Lineage (NCBI taxonomy): Eukaryota > Viridiplantae > Streptophyta > Magnoliopsida > Asparagales > Orchidaceae > Papilionanthe > Papilionanthe hookeriana x Papilionanthe teres. The sequence continues at coordinate 104,705,324 of CM040424.1, read as the reverse complement.
TGGCTTTGTTATTGGAGATTAATGGAAATTATACTACGAAATCATAATTTTCCAAAGATTCAATCCCAATCCCAATTTAGAAATGTCAAAGTGATTTTTGAAATACAATCTGAATGATCTTTATAGAATTGGTGATTAATGGAAGCTTTATAAACCTACATGACCGACATCATTTGCTCTAATGAACGGGCCCTAAGTTGTGCTTCCACTTGAAGTGCAATGATCTTACTTATAAATGACATTAGCAGATGAAATAACAAAAGAAAATATGAAATTACAACTCAGAGAACTTGGAAGCTTGGAAGGCAAGCACACTCAACAAAATTTGGAATTATATGGGCCCATGATAATTTGGTTCACCCTAGGACACTCAGATTAGGGATTTGGATTTAGTACTTCAAACACCTATCTTAATGGGAGGGCCCATATGCTTGTTAAAAAGACACATTTTGGGAAATCCTGTCAGTTGGTAGGCTACCAAGAAAAGCATAATACACCCAATCAATGGGTAGTATTTGAAAAAGATGCGACATAGACGAAAATGCATGACTTGTTTTGTAAACTGGGAAACAAACAACCAAAACAAAAAGAAAACGACATTGAAATTTCTAAGAGATAGTGTAAGACCTCCTTAAATGGAAGATGGCATCTACTCTCTTTCTCTCTATTGGATATAAGACCATCATGACATTAACTTTCCTTTAGCAATCTTTCTTTGGATAGGATATAAGTCTCATACGCATTCCTATTCCAAAATTGATATTTTGACATTGACATTTCTAAGAGATAGTGTAAGACCTCCTTAAATGGAAGATGACATCTACTCTCTTTCTCGTTATTGGATATAAGACCATCATGACATTGGCTTTCCTTTAGCAATCTTTCTTTGGATAGGATATAAGTCTTATATGCATTCTTATTCCAAAACTGACATATCAACATTGATATTTCTAAGGGATAGTGTAAGACCTCCTTAAATGGAAGATGGCATCTACTCTCTCGCTATTGGATATAAGACCATTAGACATTGGCTTTCCTTTAGCAATCTTTCTTTGGATAGGATATAAGTCTTATATGCTTTCCTATTCCAAAACCGACATATCGACATTGATATTTCTAAGAGATAGTGTAAGACCTCCTTAAATGGAAGATGGCATCTACTCTCTCGCTATTGGATATAAGACTATCATTACATTGGCTTTCCTTTAGCAATCTTTTTTTGGATAGGATATAAGTCTTATATGCATTCCTATTCCAAAACCGACATATCGACATTGACATTTCTAAGAGATAGTGTAAGACCTCCTTAAATGGAAGATGTCATCTACACTCTTTCTCGCTATTGGATATAAGACCATCACACATTGGCTTTCCTTTAGCAATCTTTTTTTGGATAGGATACAAGTCTCATACGCATTCCTATTCCAAAATTGACATTTTGACATTGACATTTCTATGAGATAGTATAAGACCTCCTTAAATGGAAGATGACATCTATTCTCTTTCTCGGCTTATTGGATGTAAGACCATCATGACATTGGCTTTCCTTTAGCAATCTTTCTTTGGATAAGATATAAGTCTTATATGCATTCCTATTCCAAATCCGACATATTGACATTGACATTTCTAAGAGATAGTGTAAGACCTCCTTAAATGGAAGATGTCATCTACACTCTTTCTCGCTATTGGATATAAGACCATCACACATTGGCTTTCCTTTAGCAATCTTTTTTTGGATAGGATACAAGTCTCATACGCATTCCTATTCCAAAATTGACATTTTGACATTGACATTTCTATGAGATAGTATAAGACCTCCTTAAATGGAAGATGACATCTATTCTCTTTCTCGCTATTGGATGTAAGACCATCATGACATTGGCTTTCCTTTAGCAATCTTTCTTTGGATAAGATATAAGTCTTATATGCATTCCTATTCCAAATCCGACATATTGACATTGACATTTCTAAGAGATAGTGTAAGATCTCCTTAAATGGAAGATAGCATCTATTCTCTTTCTCGCTATTGGATGTAAGACCATCATGACATTGGCTTTCCTTTAGCAATCACTCATTGGATTTGATATAAGTCTCATACGCATTCTTATTCTAAAATTGACATTTTGACATTGATAGTGTAAGGCCTCCTTAAATGGAAGATGGCATCTATTTTCTCGCTATTGGATGTAAGACCATCATGAAATTGGCTTTCCTTTAGCAATCACTCATTGGATAGGATATAAGTTTCATACGCATTCCTATTCCAAAATCGACATTTTGACATTGACATTTCTAAGAGATAGTGTAAGACCTCCTTAAATGGAAGATGACATCTATTCTCTTTCTCGCTATTGGATGTAAGACCATCAAGACATTGGCTTTCCTTTAGCAATCTTTCTTTGGATAGGATATAAGTCTCATACGCATTCCTATTCAAAAATCGACAATTTAACATTGACGGTATAAGACCTCCTTAAATGGAAGATGGCATCTACTCTCTCGCTATTGGATATAAGACAATCATGACATTGGCTTTCCTTTAGTAATCTTTCTTTGGATAAGATATATGTCTCATACACATTCCTATTCCAAAATTGACATTTTGACATTGCCACCTTTTAAAAAAAAATTAACACGACATTTGCTCTCTTTCCTTAATTGTCTACAATACATCGACAGTTCCAAAAATGCCAAAATAAGGACTTTGAATTAAAAATGACATAATAAACAACTTGTGTTGATTAACATCTATAAAGGCTAAGTCCTCAGTGGATACACTCTTCGTTTTGAGTTTGCCACTCTCTTTATAGTTAATGGATATAAGTCTCTTCCTGACACTGAAATGTGGCATTCCATTAGCTATAATTTTGAGATAGGATGTAAGTCGCATAGCATTCATTCTCAAAGTCGACATTTGACATTTGCAGAGATAGTACGACATATACTTTCTCTCCAGCAATGGATATAAGTTCATTCCTGACACGGAAATATGGCATTCCATTAGCTATAATTTTGAGACAGAATATAAGTCACATAATATTCCTTCTCAAAATTGACATTTGACATTTTCAAGAAAAAGTACGGCATATACTCTCTCTTTAGTTATCGGATGTAAGTCTTTTCCTGACACGGAAATTATGACATTCCTATAACTCGACATTGACATTTGACATTTCTGAGAAATGGAATATGACGTCCATAACTTTCAGATGAAAGTCCTTTCCTGCCATGGAAATTATGACATTCTCATAATTTAACATCACCACATTTGATAGACATTCTGAAATTTGACATATCGACATTTTGACATTTGACATATCAACATCTCGACATTTGACGTATCAACATTTCGACATTTGACATATCGATCTTTCGACATTTGACATATCAACAATTGTTATCAAGATTTGAGAAATAGATCTTTCGACATTTGACATATCAACATTTCAACATATCAACAATCGCTATCAACATTTGACACATCAACATTTCGACATTTGACAATTGTTATCGACATTTGAGATATCGACCTTTCGACATTTGACATATCAACAATTGTTATCAAGATTTGAGAAATCGATCTTTCGACATTTGACATATCAACATTTCAACATATCAACAATCATTATCAGCATTTGACACATTGACATTTTGACCTTTAATATATCAATAATTGTTATCGACGTCTTACATATCAACATTGAGACATTTGACATATCAACGTTTGACACTCATCCTCTCCTTTGCTATCGGGTGTAAGTCCTTTCCTGATAGGGAAATGACATTCCTTTAACACGACATTGACATTGACATTTCGAGAAATGGAATATGACATCCATTTTATCTTTCGAATTAATGGATATAAGTCCCTTTCCAGACACTAAAAGGACGTTCCTTCTCAGAACCGACATATGAGACATCTGACATTCCTTAAGAACGATATGACACCTACTCCTTTCCTGATTACTATGAGACATTTCTTAGGACCATTTGGTCAACGCCAATATGTGAAGAATACTTTTGCAGTATTTCACACATATTGGGGGCCCTTTTGTTGACCTCATTTTTACAATGGGTCAATACCTTTTTACCCAAAATGACAATTTTGGTCAAAATAGTGAATCCAGACCTAATGACCAACCCTGTTGACCCCACAGGACAACCTTTTTACCCAAAATGACAAATTTGGTCAAAATGGTCAATCCACACCCTATGACCAACCCTGTTGACCCCACAGGTCAACCTTTTTACCCAAAATGACAATTTTGGTCAAAATGGTCAATCCATACCCAATGACCAACCTTGTTGACCCCATAGGTCAACCTTTTGACCCAAAATGATAATCTTGGTCAAAATGGTCAATCCAGACCCAATGACCAACCCTGTTGACCACACAGGTCAACCTTTCTACCCAAAATGATAATTTTGATCAAAATGGTCAATCCTAACCCAATGACCAACCCTGTTGACCCCACAGGTCAACCTTTTGACCTAAAATGACAATTTTGGTCAAAATGGTCAATCCTGACCCAATGACCAACCCTGTTGACCCCACAGGTCAACCTCTTTACCGAAAAAGTCAACTTTGGTCAGAATGGTCAATCCAGACCCAATGACCAACACTGTTGATCCCATAGGTCAACCTTTTGACATAAAAAGACAATTTTGGTCAAAATGGTCAATCCTGACCTAATAACCAACCCTGTTGACCTCACAGGTCAACCTTTTTATCCAAAATGACAACTTTGGTCAAAATGGTCAATCCTGACCCAATGACCAACCCTGTTAACCCCACAGGTCAACCTTTTTACCCAAAATGATAATTTTGGTCAAAATGGTCAATCCTGACCCAATGACCAACCCTGTTGACCCCACAGGTCAACCTTTTCATCCAAAATGACAATTTTGGTCAAAATGGTCAATCCAGACCTTATGACCAATCCTGTTGACCCCACAGGTCAACCTTTTAACCTAAAATAATAATTTTGGTTAAAATAACCAATCCAGATCCAATCACCAACCTTATTGACCCAATGAGTCAACACATGACCCAAAAAGCAAATTTTGGTTAAAATGATCAATTTTTGATCAAATAACTAATGACATGACAAAAAGTAATCAAATTAATTTCAAAAATTATTTTGATTGGTTAAATTGACTAATAATTTAATTTTCAATATTTTAATTAATCAAATGACATGATTAATTAAAATAAAAATTAAATTAAAAGTCATAAAATGATAAAATTAATCAAATAATTGATCTCAAAATTATTTTGATTAATTAATTTGCTAATGAATTAATTTTCAAATTTTAATTAATGACATAATTAATTAAAATGAAAAATTAAATTCAAAAGCCATAAAATCTCAAAATCCACAAATTGATTAAAAATAATGGAATTAATCAAATGATTAATTCCAAAATTATTAATTAATTGATCAATGATTTAATTTTCATATTTTAATTAATGACATAATTAATTAAAATGAAAATTAAATTGAAAAGTCATGAAAAGAGACAAAAATCAATTTTAATGACATGGTTATTAATCAAATAATTAATTTGGAATTATTTCCAATTAATTATTGATTAATAAAATAATTTCCAATATTTATTTGATGGCATAATTAATTAAATATGGAAATTAAAATGAAGAGGGCATTAAATAAAATTTTTAAAACATATGACATATGGTTTTCTAAAAATTCTAAAAACTCTTTTATGACATCACACATGACTCATTAAAGAGAAAACAACCCATGAATTACTCACATTTAACCATGATTAAAGGCCATCATGAAAAATCATGATAAATGAAATGAGGTGTCATCTCCCCTTCATTTCAAAGCATGAGTTACCTCTCTCTAAGATGAGGTGGCTAGCCACTTTAAAAATAATTTTGATCACTACCCTAAGCATCCAATGAGAAAGGAGGTTAGCATGGATTAAACATTAACCATGGTAAAATTAGGTAATGATGAAATCATGCATGAAATGAGTCATGGAGCTTATTTGTCATGCTCCTATTAAATCCTAAGTGACATGGTGAATGAAGAAGAGCTTTCATACTTTGAGTCATCACTCACCTTCTCCATAACCAGATGGGAGAGAAAAAAATTTAAACCCATGGTTAAGTGCAATCATGGCAAAACCATGCATGAGGTGAGTAAGAGGGTTAAGTGTCACCTTTCCCCTAAATCTAAAGCATGACTTGGATGAACAAATATTCAGCCCAAATATGAAATTCCCTCCACCTCATAGATGAGCCAATGGAAGCAAGCAAAATAAAGAGTTAAGCTCTCACCATAGCTAAACTCAATATGAGTTAACCTTGGGGAAGTGAATTAAACTTATCCTTCAGCTGAAATTCAATCCTCAGCAATCATGACATCAGATAACACCTCCCCTAAATGGATTTAAGCTTAGCCAAGCCTCCCCGTGGCTATATATACCCCATACCCGAACCCATACACAAGAAGAAAAAAATTGGTAGAGACCCATAGGCTGCTCAAACCACTTGTTCCCCAACACGAAAATTCTTCCTAGGAACCTTAGCAATATATCCCAACCAAACCCAAGCCATAGGGTTAGCCCAATCAAGCCAATTTGATCAAAATCCAAAATCAGCCCAGATTAGCCACTTTCTCAAAATTCTCCTCCAAAGCTAGCTATAAAACCAAATTGGAGCAGCAAAGATCTTCCTTAGGAGTCCTAGAAGCCAACCATAAGGTCTGATCAAGCTTGATACACTTGTGGCCAAGGTATGGATTTATTTTCTCCAAAATAATTTGTATTTTCGAAATATAATGGGTTAAACTAGCCCAAAAATGTATCATCACCTTATAGATACATTTTATACGTCCAGATGATTCCATAGCTTCAAAAATCACTCAATTTCGTAGAGAAATGAGTGAGATAGTGAAGTTTAAAGTTTAACCGTTCGAAATTTTTTGAATTAAATGGGGAATTATCTCCACCGTCCATTCCCGTATTTTGGAACGGCCGGCGCTGATCTATGCATCCCGTGTTCGATGTTTCGCACCGTGCACCGGATCCTCCCGCCCGTTCGACGGTACGAGGATGCGCAGCAGCGCTTGGATTTTTCTGGGCTGGATTAATTCAGGGAAACCTTAATAACTTCAAAAATCCATATGTTTTGATCCAGAGGTCACAAAAATAAAATAAAAATACCTCTGGAAAGCTCTTGAAGAGAAGAAAATTATGAGACCAAAATCAAATTTTATTCTCAGCATTTAATTTTTAATTAATTAAATACTCTATGGAGTATTTTAATTATTAAAAATTATTTACAAGTCAGAAAAATATGAAATTTTTAGGGAATTACCTTTGAGTCCTTAGGCAGATCTTCTGATTTTTCTAAGGCTAGAATAGCTCTCTAGGATATGATTTCCTAATTTCTATGATATTTTGTAATTATTTTCACAAATAATTATAAAATTTGGAAAATTGGAAAATTTAAATGCAAAATGATTGAGAACAATAGGATAACAGACAACAATCATAAAACAACAATTCTCAAGTCATCAAAACATTCTAAAAGACATTTTGAAATAAGGTTAAGATTTATTAATTTTAAAATTAATAATTCAAAACCTTCTCTTTACATATTTAATCAATCTCATCATGGATTAAGCAAGTAATGAATCCAACTCAAATCAAATAATAATTAGGTTTAAAGACAACTTAAACCTAGCTAAACCATTAAACCTTAGGGTTTAAGACAAAAATCAAACCTTTAATTAAGTTTAAGGACATATTAAACTTAATTAACCTCCTTAAACATTAGGTTTAAGGCAAACACAAACCCTAATTAGGTCTAACCGATTAGACCTAATTAAACCATTAAACCTTAACTAACTAAGGTTTAATCAAACATAAACTCTAATTAGGTCTAACCGATTAGACCTAATTAAACCATTAAACCTTAACTAACTAAGGTTTAACCAAACTTAAAACCTAGTTAGGTCTAACCCATTAGACCTAATTAAACCATTAAACCTTAACTAACTAAGGTTTAATCAAACATAAACCCTAAATTAAGTTTAAGGACATATTAAACTTAATTAACCAAAAATAAAAAACCTTTAATTAAGTTTAAGGACATATTAAACTTAATTAACCCATTAAACCTTACCTAAATTAGGTTTAATACAAAAATCAAACCTTTTAATTAAGTTTAAGGACATATTAAACTTAATTTACCAAAATCAAACTCTTTAATTAAGTTTAAGGACATATTAAAGTTAATTAACCAAAATCAAAACTCTTTAATTAAGTTTAAAGACATATTAGACTTAATTAATCAAAATCAAACCTTTTAATTAAGTTTAAGGACATATTAGACTTAATTAATCAAAATCAAAATTTTAATTAAGTTTAAGGACATATTAAACTTAATTAAGTTTAAGGACATATTAAACTTAATTAACCCATTAAACCTTACCTAAATTAGGTTTAATACAAAAATCAAGCTCTTTAATTAAGTTTAAGGACATATTAGACTTATTAATCAAAATCAAGCCCTTTAATTAAGTTTAAGGACATATTAAACTTAATTAACCAAAATCAAATCTTTAATTAAGTTTAAGGACATATTAAACTTAATTAACCCATTAAACCTTACCTATATTAGGTTTAATACAAAAAATCAAGCCCTTTAATTAAGTTTAAGGACATATTAAACATAATTAACCAAAATCAAACTCTTTTAATTAAGTTTAAGGACATATTAAACTTAATTAACCCATTAAACCTTAACTAAATTAGGTTTAATACAAATCAAACCTTTAATTAAGTTTAATGACATATTAAACTTAATTAACCTCCTTAAACATTAGGTTTAAGGCAAACATAAACCCTAATTAGGTCTAACCCATTGAATCTAATTAAACCATTAAACCTTAACTAACTAAGGTTTAATCAAACATAAACCCTAATTAGGTCTAACCCATTAGACCTAATTAAACCATTAAACCTTAACTAACTAAGGTTTAATCAAGCACAAACCTTAATTAGGTCTAACCCGTTAGACCTAATTAAACCATTAAACCTTAACTAACTAAGGTTTAATCAAACCTAAACCTTAATTAGGTCTAACCCATTAGACCTAACTAAACCATTAAACCTTAACTAACTAAGGTTTAATCAAGCACAAACTTTAATTAGGTCTAACCCATTAGACCAGATTAAACTATTAAGTCTTAACTAAATTAGACTTAGTCAAACTTAAACTCTAATTAAGTCTATCACATTAGACTTAATTAATTATTAAACCTTAACCAACTAAGGTTTAACCAAACCCAAACCCAAAATAAACTTTCAATCTTTAACTTAGGTTCAACCCGACATGAACCTAAATCAAACCTAAACTTAACTTATGTCTAACCCATATTAGACTTAAGTCAAACCATACTTAGGTTCAACTCGACATGAACCTAAATCAAACTTAAACCTAACTTAAGTCTAAACCCACATTAGACTTAAGTCAAACCATACTTAGGTTCAACCCGACATAAACCTAAGTCTAACCTAAACCTAACTTAATTTTAACCCACATTAGACTTAAGTCAAATCATACTTAGGTTAAACCGGACATGAACTTAAGTTTGACCTAAACCATAACATAAATTTTAGGTTCAACCAGACATGAACCTAAGTTTAAACCTAAACCTAACTTAAGTCTAACCCATATTAGACTTAAGACGAACCATATTTAGGTTCAACCCGACATGAACCTAAGTCTAAACCTAAACCTAACTTCAGTCTAACTCATATTAGACTTGAGTCAAACCATGCTTAGGTTCAACCCGACATAAACTTAAGTCTAACCTAACCCTAACTTAAGTCTAACCCACAATAGACTTAAGTCAAACCGGACATGAACTTAGGTTTGACTTAAACCAAGACATAAACCTTCGGTTCAACCCAAATTGAACCTAAATCAACAACATTGAACTCAAATCAAAATAAACGATGTAAATTTGACAAAATCGACATAAGCGACATAAATTTGATATTTCAAACATAAATCGACATAACCGACATAAATTCGACATTACAAACCAAAAACGACATAACCGACATAAATTTGACATTTCAAACCAAAATCGACATAATCGACATAAGCGACATAAAATAGACATTTCAAAACAAAATCGACATAATCGACATAAATCCGACATTCCAAACCTAAATCGACATAATCAACATAAATTTGACATTTCAAACAAAAATCAACATAATCGACATAAATTTGACATTCCAAACCTAAATCGACATAATCAACATAAATTTGACATTTCAAACGAAAATCGACATAATCGACATAAATTCGACATTTCAAACAACAATCGTCATAGTCAACATAAATTTGACATTTCAAATATAAATCAACATAACCGACATAAATTCGACATTTCAAACATAAATCGCCATAAATCCGACATTTCAAACAAAAATTGACATAACCGACATAAATCCGATATTCTAAAAGAAACTCAACAAATTCGACATTTCAAATGAAATTATTCAACATTAATCAACATTCCCAAACACAAACCGACATTAATCGGCATTTCAAACTAAATTCAACAAACACTAACATTAAATGACATTAAATGACATTAAATGACATTTCAAACCAAATTAAACAATCATCGACATTAAATGACATTTCAAACCAAACTCAACAATCACCGACATTAAATGACATTAATCAACATTTCAAACTAAATTCAACAAACACCGACATTAAATGATATTAATCGACAATTCAAACCTAACTCAATATAACTCAACATAAATTGATATAATTCGACATAAATCGACATGATCGAACTTAACACGACATGAACCAACATAATTCTTAAGTTTGACTTGTATCGAATTTAATGTAACATACGACATCATAATTCTTAAGTTCGACCCACATCGAACTTAACTCGACATAAAATTAAACTCAAATTGACATAAAACCCAAAATCAAACTCCAATCGACATAAACTGACATAAAACCCAAAATCAAATCCAAAATCTAACTTAAATTAACATAAATCTAAATCGACATCTCAACCACATTTGAACATCCGACAACTCTGGCTCAACAGACACTTTGACCAGGTAATCGAAATATCTTGATATGACATTGTTTCTAACTTTGTTTTCTTTGCAGGATGAAGACATGAAGTTTCGTTTAGATTTTTTTTGCATGTTATAGGCTGTGCTAACTCTGTTGCAGGACATCGACGACGGAACATTGACAACAAAACCAGGACTTTTAGGATCGCCACAAAATCTAAACTTTCTACAAACAACAAAACGAAAATGACATGACAACAAAGACAACTGGACTTTTAGGTTAGCCATGAAATCTGAAATAAAACGACAAAATCATTAACATTGACATCGACATAACATCAACATTAACAAAAACATACAATGACATTTCTATACCACAATAAAATGATGACATGACACTAAACCAAAATAAATACATGACAAAATAAAATTGAGATGACCACAAAACCAAAACTTAAAACAAAAGGAAATCATAAACAAAATAACAAAAATAAATAAATAATGATATCTTCTTGACATCATTGAAGGTATCTCATGACATAGTAACGACATCTTCTTATAGGAGATGAAATATCTCATGACAAATCGAGATATTAATTACGACATCTTATGATATTTCAACATCACATTAAGACATGACATAAAATGACATGATATTATGATTCACATTAAGACATGACAAAATGACATGACACCACAAAACCAAAATTTAAAATAAAAGGGAATCATAAACAAAATAACAAAAATAAATAAATAATGATATCTTCTTGACATCATGACGTAATAACAACATTCTCTTATAGAAGATAAAATATCTCATGAAAAATTGAGATATTAATCACGACTTCTTATGACATTACAACATCACATTAAGACGTGACATAAATTGACATGAAATTATGATACACATTAAGACATGACATAAAATGAGACATTACGACATCACATTATGACATGACATGACATACAAACTATGATATCCCGACATAACACATGACATGATATGATACTAAACCAAAATAAACAAAAAAATGACACTTGACATGACACGACAAAATCATTGACATTGACATCGACATGATATCTAACATAAAACCGACACTTCCAAAACAAACGACAAATTAAAATAACAACAACCAGACAAAACAATGATAAATAAAACGAAATGACAATAAAATATAACGACAAAAAATGACCTTAATAAACATAAAACAATGATGAGATTAAAACAAACAAAACAAACATGATATAAAACCAAATGACACGACAAGACAATATCATGACATCATGATGACAATATAGCATCTTGACAAAACGACACCACGACATCATGACATAACAAAATGCAATATGACAAAATGACACCATGACAATATAGCTTGCTCCTATAGGAGATTAAATAACTCAGATTAGGTATTTCACCTACAAGACCTCTCTGGTTACCCAAGATCTTCATATGATTTTCTTATATGAAGAACTTCAGTAAATACCCAATCTGAAGACTTGTTCTATGAGATTATCATTTAATCTCCTTTTCTCTCAATCTCTATCATGATTAATCCTTCTTAAAATTATCCAAAGACTTCTGACAATAAATCTAGGAAGGATAAGAATTAGGGCGATACATAGAGAAAGAGAGTGGCGACTCCTTGACATTGACATAATACAGGAATTGACGGCGACGACATGCCATCCATATATTCGATCGCAATCATAAGTTTAATTGGTTTAGGACTAATTAAAGCTAATTTGGGCAAGGTTTAATTAAGTAATTAGATTTTATATGGGTTAAGTATAATTGGTTTAGGGTTAATTAAACCTAATTTGGGTAAGGTTTAATTGATTAATTAGACTAATATGGGTTAATTAGTTTAGGATTAATTGAACATAATTTATGTAAGGTTTAATTGATTAATTAGAGTTAATATGCGTTAAGTCTAATTTGTTTAGGGTTCATTAAACCTAATTTGGATAAGGTTTAATTGATAAATTAGACTTAATATGGGTTAAGTCTAATTAGTTTAAAGGTTACTTAAACATAATGTAAGTAAGGTTTAAGTTGATTAATTAGGTTTAATATGGGTTAAACCTGATTAGGGTTTAAAAGTTACTTAAACCTAATGTAAGTAAGGTTTAAGTTAATTAATTAGATTTAATGTGGGTTAAACCTAATTAAGGTTTAATGGTTACTTAAACCTAATGTAAGTAAGGTTTAAGTTAATTAATTAGGTTTAATGTAGGTTAAACCTAATTAGGTTTAATGGTTACTTAAACCTAATGTAAGTAAGGTTTAAGTTGATTAATTAGGTTTAATGTGGGTTAAACCTAATTAGGGATTAATGGATACTTCAACCTAATGTAAGTAAGGTTTAAGTTGATTAATTAGGTTTAATGTGGGATAAACCTAATTATGGTTTAAAGGTTACTTAAACCTAATGTAAGTAAGGTTTAAGTTGATTAATTAGGTTTAATGTGGGTTAAAGCTAATTAGGGTTTAAATGTTACTTATTAAACCTAATTAGGGTTTAAAGGTTACTTAAACCTAATGTAATTAAGGTTTAAGTTTATTAATTAGGTTTAATGTGGGTTAAACCTAATTAGGGTTTAAAGGTTACTTAAACCTAATGTAAGTAAGGTTTAAGTTGATTAATTATGTTTAATGTGGGTTAAACCTAATTAGGGTTTAAAGGTTACTTAAACCTAATGTAAGTAAGGTTTAAGTTGATTAATTAGGTTTAATGTGTGTTAAACCTAATTTGGGTTTAAAGGTACGTAAACCTAATGTAAGTAAGGTTTAAGTTCTTTAATTAGGTTTAATGTGGACTAAACCTAATTAGGGTTTAAAAGTTACTTAATCCTAATGTAAGTAAGGTTTAAGTTGATTATTTAGGTTTAATTTAAGTTGATTAATTAATTAAATCTAATTTGATTTTAATCTTTATTTTAACCATATTTTAATTAAGGGTTAATAGAGTTAATTAAAATTAAAGTTGGATTAATCCTAATTATGTTTTAATTTAAGTCCATTTAATGTTTGAACTCAAATTTAATCTAACTCATAGTGACATGAGTTAAGTAAAAATGAGTTTTAAATTTTAAAAGTATTTTAGGGTTTTAAATGTTAAAACTTTAAAATTTTAACCCTAATAATAAAATTGTCATTTTAAATTTTTAAAAGGTTAGAGTTTGACTTTTTAGGGTTCAAATTTGTTCTGCTAAATTTCTAACCAGTTGCCAATTCAAATTCCTTATTTTCTGATTTTTAAAATTATTATTAAAAATAATTACCAAATGTCATTAAAATCAAGAAAATTTACTTTAGAGAATTTTTCTAACCTTGGAAAAATCAGAGATTGTTCCTAAGGATCTAAAGATTAATTCCCCAAAGTTTCATATTTTTTTACTTATAATTAGTTTTTAAATTTAAAATACTCCAGAGAGTTTTTAATTACTTACAAATAAAATATAAATAAAAAATTCACAATTTTAATTCCACATTATTCTCCTCATTACCCTGAGTTCAGGGGTATATTTATTTTATTTTTATGATTTTTGTACAAAAAGATATGAATTTTTTATTTTGTTAAGGTTAATCTGTTTTTATTAACCTTAAAACAAATCAGAAAAGGAGGGAGCGCCGCGTGTCTTCGGCTGCATTGAAAATGCGCTTAATCCCTTATAGGGATCCGAACAGCAGATCCGCGGGGATTTAATCTCGATCGTCCATTCCCAAAACATGAGAATGGACGGTCCTGGTTCATCGTCTTCATCCCGCCTGATCCCGTAGACCGTCCATGGTCTAGGAGCAATATCTCGCTCGATTCTTAATGAAATCGATTGAGGTTTGTTCCTACACGATCTTCTTAAGCAGACAAACATATCCATACGGATATGTGGGGGTCTTGAAATGATTTCTTTCATAAAGTGTGAAACCCGAAAGACATTAAAGGGGAAAATTCATACCTTGGCCTTAGTTGATTTGAGCTCGATTTGAATGGTTCTGGAGCTTCGTCTTGACTTTAGAGAGCTTCTCTGTAAGTCAATTTGAGTCCAAATCCTATATGATTTTATTAGAGAGGTGCTTGGTCTAAATGGGTTTGATTAATCAGTGGCTTAGGCGCTATGGGGATGCCTGATTTTGATTGGGCTTACCTTTGTTCAGTCCCTAAATGGATTTGGGATGGCTAATTTGAATATTTATGGAGGTTGGTTTCTAACTATCAAGCTGTTTTGGTTTTGGCATATTTGGGTGCTCTTGGGTTGACTAAATTGAGGAGATATGGTGGGTTGGTGGTGATGAAAATAATAACCATTTATTTCGTTGTTGGATGGGGTCATGTCATCGCCATCCATTTCTGTATCATGTCAATGTTAAGGAGTCGCCATCTAATATTAGCCTAGTTTATTCATATAAATCCTATGAAGGATTTAGAGAATTTTTAGGACTAATAGTAGAAAATGATGTTTATGATAATTCTTATATGAGGATATTCTAGAATTTTCATATTAAGAAAATCATGGTAAACCAGAGATTTTTATTTCGGGTTCTTTTAGATCTCCTATAGTGGTAAGCCTCTATAGTTAATTACATCTTAAACAATTTTCAATTGTTTAAGAAAACTTCTGATTAATGTTAATCATTTGTTTTCTAAGAATTTATTTTAAGGAGAGATGTACCCACTATCACTCCCGAATGTCGTTATATCATGTTACTGAATACTTTAGGTATTATGTCTAACCTAAAGTTTCTGGTTTCGTTTCTGTTGTCAAACGTTTCAGGTTATATGTCTAACCTAAAAGTTTTATTTTTGTTTTTGTTGTCAAAAGTTTCAGGTTATATGTCTAACCTAAAAGTTTTGGTTTTTTTTTTTGTCAAAAGTTTCAGGTTATATGTCTAACCTAAGAGTTTTTGTTTTGTTTTTGGTTCGCCTAGAATGTCGTCCTGCAAAACAGAGTTAGTACACCCTATAACATGTAAAGAAAATCTAAGTGAAATTCTCGTTTTCACCTACGCAAAGAAAACATTGTCGAAATAACATCACGAGAATATTTGGATATGTCTTGGATGTCGAGTTTATGTCGAATTATTTTGAAATGTTAATTTTTTTGTTGATTATGTCGGTTTTGGTTTAAAATATTGAATTTATTAACTTAAGTTCATGTCACGTACGAACTCTAAGTTAAAAAGGTTTGGAATTAGATTCAATATCGATTAAATTAACTTGGGTTCATGTCCGGTTGAACCTAAGTTAGATTCAATGTTGATTGAATCTATTTAACTTGAGTTTGTGTACGTCGAATTCAAGTTAAAAGATTTGAAATTAGATTCGATATTGATTGAATTGACTTGGGTTCATGTACGGTTGAACCTAAGTTAGATTCGATGTTGATTGAATCTATTTAACTTGAGTTCATGTCTGTTTGACCTTAAGTTAAAAGGTTTGAAATTAGGTTCAATATTGATTGAATTGACTTGGGTTCATGTCTGGTTGAACCTAAGTTAGATTCAAAGCTGATTGAATTTATTTAACTTGAGTTCATGTCTGTTTGAACTTAAGTTAAAAGGTTTGTTTTAGAATAGATTTAATTAAGTTTTAAGTCTTGTTTAAATAGGACTTAAAGGTTAATCAAGTCTAATAAATTAGACTCGATTAGATTTGCAGACCATCTAAGTCCCTTTTAGATAAGACTTAAGTTTTAATTAAGTCTATTTAAAGTTAGACCTAGATTTAGGATTGAACTTAAGCCAGGTTTTAGTTTAGATTCATGTTAGGTTGAACCTAAGACTTAGATTAGACTTAGGTTTATATCGTGTTAAACCTAAGTATGGTTTGACTTAAGTCTAATATGGGTTAGACTTAAGTTAGATTTTTGGGTTAGGTTCATGTCAGGTTGAACCAAAGTTTGGTTTGACTTGAGTCTAATGTGGGTTAGACTTAAGTTAAATTTTGAGTTTAGATTAAGTTAGGTTCAAGTCAGGTTGAACCTAAACTTAAGGTCGATTTAAGTTCAATATGGGTTGATCCTAAGGTTTCAAGTTAAGTTAGGTTCGATGTGGGTTGAACCTAAGGTTTAGGTTAACTTGAGTTCAATTTAGATTGGACTCAAGTTAGGTTAGGTTTAAATTAGGTTCAATGTGGGTTGAACCTAAGGTTTTGGTTAACTTGAGTTCAAGTTAGATTGGACTCAAGTTAGGTTAGGTTTAGGTTAGGTTCAATTTGGGTTGAACCTAAGGTTTAGGTTAACAAAGTTAGGTTGGACTCAAGTTAGGTTAGGTTTAGGTTAGGTTCAATGTGGGTTGAACCTAAGGTTTAGGTTAACTTGAGTTCAAGTTAGGTTGGACTCAAGTTAGGTTAGGTTTAGGTTAGGTTCAATGTGGGTTGAACCTAAGGTTTAGGTTAACTTGAGTTCGAGTTAGGTTGGACTCGAGTTAGGTTAGGTTTAGGTTAGGTTCAATGTGGGTTGAACCTAAGGTTTAGGTTAACTTGAGTTCAAGTTAGGTTGGACTCATGTTCGGTTAGGTTTAGGTTATGTTGGACTTGGACTAAAAGGTTGGATTTAGATTTAATTAGACCTTAGTTGATTAAGGTTTAATAATTAATTAAGTCTAATATAGTAGACTTAATTAGGATTTGTGTTTGATTAAGTCTTACTTAGTTAAGACTTAATAGTTTAATTAGGTCTAATGAGTTAGACTTAATTAAGGTTTATGTTTGATTAAACCTTAGTTAGTTAAGGTCTAAGGGTTTAATTAGGTCTAATGGGTTAGACCTAATTAGGGTTTAAGTTTGATTAAACCTTAGTTAGTTAAGGTCTAATGGTTTAATTAGGTCACATTAGGTTAGACCTAATCGGGGTTTAAGTTTGATTAAACCTTAGTTAGTTAAGGTCTAATGGTTTAATTAGGTCTAATGGGTTAGACCTAATTAGGGTTTAAGTTTGATTAAACCTTAGTTAGTTAAGGTCTAATGGTTTAATTAGGTCTAATGGGTTAGACCTAATTAGGGTTTAAGTTTGATTAAACCTTAGTTAGTTAAGGTCTAATGGTTTAATTAGGTCTAATGGGTTAGACCTAATTAGGGTTTAAGTTTGATTAAACTTTAGTTAGTTAAGGTCTAATGGTTTAATTAGGTCTAATGAGTTAGACCTATTTAGGGTTTATGTTTGTTTTAAACCTAATGTGTAAGAAGGTTAATTAAGTTTAATATGTCTTTAAACTTAATTAAAGGTTTGGTTTTGATTAATTAAGTTTAATATGTTCTTAAACTTAATTAAAAGTGATGATTTTTTGTATTTAAACCTAATTTAGGTAAGGTTTAATGGGTTAATTAAGTTTATTATGTCTTTAAACTTAATTAAAAAAAATTTTAATTTTGATTAATTAAGTTTAATATGTCTTTAAACTTAATTAAGATTTGATTTTTATATTAAACCTAATTTAAGTAAGGTTTAATGAGTTAATTAAGTTTATTATATCTTTAAGCTTAATTAAAAGGTTTAATTTTGATTAATTAAGTTTAATATGTCTTTAAACTTAATTAAGATTTAATTTTTATATTAAACCTAATTTAAGTAAGGTTTAATGAGTTAATTAAGTTTATTATGTCTTTAAACTTAATTAAAAGGTTTAATTTTGATTAATTAAGTTTAATATGTCTTTAAACTCAATTAAGATTTAATTTTTATATTAAACCTAATTTAAGTAAGGTTTAATGAGTTAATTAAGTTTATTATGTCTTTAAACTTAATTAAAAGGTTTGATTTTGTTTAATTAAGTTTAATATGTCTTTAAACTTAATTAAGATTTAATTTTTATATTATCCTAATTTAAGTAAGGTTTAATGAGTTAATTAAGTTTATTATGTCTTTAAACATAATTAAAAGGTTTGATTTTGTTTAATTAAATTTAATATGTCATTAAACTTAATTAAGATTTAATTTTTATATTAAACCTAATTTAAGTAAGGTTTAATGGGTTTAAATATTATTTTAAATTTAGTTAAGTCCAATTTGGTCATTTTAGACTCAAGTGAAATTTCTCATTAGTCTATCATAGACTAGAACCATTTTCAAACTTTGATTGTTGATGAAAATAGGTTAAATTTATAAAGGGGTATTTTTAGGATTAAAATTATTTAATTAATAAAGGATTTTTAACCCTAAATTTCAAAATACCATTCAAAATGATTTTTATGACTTAGAAATAATTTTCTTAGGGTTATTGTCTGTTGCCCTATAATTTCTAGCCATTTGCATTTTTATTTTCCCTAATTTTCAATTTTTATATTTATTATTTGAAATAATTATAAAGAAACTTGAAAATTAAAGAAAAGTGTCCTAGGCATGTTTTCTGTCCTTGGAAAAATTATGGAAGGTTCCTAAGAACATAAAGATAAATGCCTCAAAGTTTCATAATTTTTTTATTTATAAATAATTTTTAATAATTAAAATACTCCAGAGAGTATTTAATTAATTAAAAATTAAATACTGAGAAGAAAATTATGATTTTGGTCTCATAATTTTCTCCTCTTCATGAGCTTTCCAGAGGTATTTTTATTTTATTTTTATGACCTCTGGATCAAAAGATATGGATTTTTGAAGTTTTTAAGGTTTTAAGGGATATTCTATTAAATCCCGCCGCCAAACTCACCGCCGTTCGACGCGTGTCCTCGTACGGGTCGAACGAGTGGGAGGATCCGCTGCAAGCAGCCGAACAGCGGACACCGCGGGGAATCATCCGCGTCGTCCATCCCTAAGGTGCGGGATCGGACGGCCGAGATAATTCGGATAAAAATCCGAATTATTTCGAACCGTTAAACTTTAAACATCAATATCTCACTCATTTCTTGATGAAATTGAGTGATTTTTTTAAATGATCATCTGGATGAGAAGTATCCATCGATACGGTGATGATACACTTCTGAGCTAGTATAACACATGATATGTCAAAAATATGATTTATTTTGTAAAGAAAAATTCCATACCTTTGCCACAAGCAAATCAAGCTAGATCAGACCTTATGGTTGCCTTCTAGGACTCCAATAGAAACAGGTGGATTTGGGCAGCCTATAGTTCTCCCAAAATTTTTTTCTTCTTCTTACTAGGTTCGGCCATGGGGTCCTATTTATAGCAAGGGGAGGTTATGGCTTAACTTAGGATGTTCTAGGGGAGTAGTTACCTCCTCTATCAGCCCATTGGGTGAAGGAATTGGCTGAAGATAGGCATTGATGCTTCTCCCTAAGTTTTCCATGATGATCTTCATTGTTTTGTCTCTCACCCATTGGCTCATGTAAGAGGTGCATGGTGAGCAGCCTCTACTCTTCTTAGGGAGCTTACACCTCATCTCTTAAGCTTGGCAAATGGTGACACACAAGCTCATCCCTCATCATTGCTTCTAATCATGGTAAGGGGGGTTTCATGCATGGTTTTCCTTCCATTAGGTGGCTTGGGAGTTGGGAGGTGAGGCCTCATGTTGGCCGGCCACCTCATGGCTAAATGAGGCTTAGGGTGAAGGAGAGAGTGACACCTCACCCCATGCATCATGATGGGTATTAACCCATGGCTAAGTGGTCTTAATGTAGGCTTAATTATGTGTTAATTAAGCCTTAATATGAATTTAGCCTAATTAATTATGAGAAGGTTATATGTCATTTCATTTCCTCTTAATTTCCCATTTTAATTAACTATTTTATTAATTAAAATTGTTGGAAAATATTTTATTAATCAATTTATTAATTGAAAATAATTTCAATTTAATTAATTGATTAATTTTATCATTTTTTCATTTTATGATTTTAATTTAATTTTCATTTTAATTAATTATGTCATTTAATTAAAATATTGAAAATTAAATAATTAATCATTTTAATTAATCAAAATAAGTTTGAAATTAATTATTTGATTAATTTTGTTGTTTTTATTTCATTTTTATCTAGTTTAATCAAAATAGATAGGTGTTGACCAATTTTGTCTTGGTTGACTAAGTCACCTAAATTGATCAATTTAATTTTAAAATGTCCGATACTTGTGATTTTGTCATTGTGGGGCTTTAAATGTGTCATTGGGTGAAAGGGTTGACTTATGGGTCGACGGGTTTGGTCATTAGGTGCGGTTTGACCAATTTGATCGAAGTTGACTTTTTCGGGTCATAAGGTTGACCTATGGGGTCAACAGGGTAGGTCATTGGGTCTGGTTTGACCATTTTGACCAATGTTGACTTTTTAGGTCACAAGGGTGACCTATGGGGTCAACAGGGTTGGTCGTTGGGTCTGGTTTGACCATTTTGACCAATGTTAACTTTTTAGGTCAAAAGGGTGATCTATGGGGTCAACAGGGTAGGTCATTGGGTCTGGTTTGACCATTTTGACCAATGTTGACTTTTTAGGTCAAAAGGGTGACCTATGGGGTCAACAGGGTAGGTCATTAGGTCTGGTTTGACCAGTTTGACCAAAGTTGACTTTTTAGGTCAAAAGGTTGACCTTTGGGGTCAACAGGGTTGCTCATTGGGTCCGGTTTGACCATTTTGACCAATGTTGACTTTTTAGGTCAAAAGGGTGACTATGGGGTCAACAGGGGTCGGTCATTGGGTGCAGTTTGACCATTTTGACCAATGTTGACTTTTTAGGTCGAAAGGGTGACCTATGGGGTCAACGAGGTTGGTCATTAGGTGCAGTTTGACCATTTTGACCGATGTTGACTTTTTAGGTTAAAAGGGTGACCTATGGGGTCAACAGGGTTAGTAATTGGGTCTAGTTTGACCATTTTGACCAATGTTGACTTTTTAGGTCGAAAAGGGTGACTATGGGGTCGACGGGGTAGGTCATTATGGCCAGGTTTGACCCGGTTTGACCAAAGTTGACTTTTAGGTCGAAAGGGTGACTATGGGGTCAACGGGGTTGGTCATTAGGTCTATTTTGACCATTTTGACCATAGTTGACTTTTTAGGTCAAAAGGGTGACCTATAGGGTCAACGGGGTTGGTCATTAGATGCAGTTTGACCAAATTGACCAATGTTAATTTTTAGGTCAAAAGGTTGACCTACGGGGTCAACTGGGGTTGGTCGTTGGGTACGGTTTGACCATTTTGACCAAGGTTGACTTTTTAGGTCGAAAAGGGTGACCTATGGGGTCGACGGGGTTAGTCATTGGGTCTATTTTGACCAAAGTTGACTTTTTAGGTCGGAAGGGTGACTATAGGGTCAGCTGGGTTGGTCATTGGGTACGGTTTGACCATTTTGACCAATGTTGACTTATTAGGTCAAAAGGTTGACCTATGGGGTCGACGGGGTTGGTCATTGGGTACAGTTTGACCATTTTGACCAAAGTTAACTTTTAAGTCGAAAGGGTGACCTATAGGGTCGACGGGGTTAGTCATTGGGTACATTTTGACCAATGTTGACTTTTAGGTCAAAAGGGTGACCTATAGGGTCAACGGGGTTGGTCATTGGGTGCAGTTTGACCGATTTGACCAATGTTGACTTTTTAGGTCGAAAGGTTGACCTATGGGGTCAACGGGTTGGTCATTGGGTCCGGTTTGACCATTTTGACCAAAGTTGACTTTTTAGGTCGAAAGGGTGACCTATAGGGTCAACGGGGTTGGTCTTTGGGTGCGGTTTGACAAATTTGACCAATGTTGACTTTTTAGGTCGAAAGGTTGACTATGGGGTCGACGGGGTTGGTCATTGGGTCTAGTTTGACCATTTTGACCAAAGTTAACTTTTTAAGTCGAAAGGGTGACCTATAGGGTCAACAGGGTTGGTCATTGGGTCTGTTTTGACCAATGTTGACTTTTTAGGTCAAAAGGGTGACCTATAGGGTCAACAGGGTTGGTCATTGGGTCTGGTTTGACCAATTTGACCAATGTTGACTTTTTAGGTCAAAAGGTTGACCTATGGGGTCAACAGGTGTTGGTCATTAGATGCAGTTTGACCATTTTGACCAAAGTTGACTTTTTAGGTCAAAAGGGTGACCTATAGGGTCAACAGGGTTGGTCTTTGGGTCTGGTTTGACCAATTTGACCAATGTTGACTTTTTAGGTCAAAACGTTAACCTATGGGGTCAAAAGCATTGGTCTTTGGGTCAGATTTGACCATTTTAACCAATGTTGACTTTTTAGGTCAATAGGTATTGACTCATTATAAATGAGGTCAACAAAAGGGCCCCAAATATGTGTAGAATACTATATAAGTATTCTGCACATATTGGCGTTGACCGAAATGGTCTAGGAGATGTTTCATAATGGTCAGGAAAGGAGGGGATATCATATCACTCCCGGAGGATGTCAGATGTCTTTCATGTCGGTTCTAAGAAGAGATTTTCTTCTTGTATTTGAAAAGAGATTTCTTGGAAGGGAAAATGGATGTCATATTTCATTTCTCGAAATGTCGATGTCGATATTTTGCTAAAGGAATGTCGTGATTTCCGTGTCGGGAAAGGACGTATATCCTATAACGGGAGGGAGAAAATGGATGTCATTTTCCATTTCTCGAAAATGTCGATGTTGATATTTGGTTAGAGGAAAGTCATGACTTCCGTGTCAGGAAGGGGCTTATATCCAATAACCGGAGAGAGAAAATATATGTCATTTTCTATTTCTCAAAATGTCAGTGTTAAGATTTGGTTAGAGGAAAGCCATGATTTTCACATCAGGAAATGACTTATATCCAATAACCGAAGAGAGAAAATAGATGTCATTTTCTATTTTCCTCAAATGTCGATGTCAAGATTTGGTTAAAGGAAAGTTGTAATTTCACGTGTCGGGAAAGAACTTATATCCGATAGCCGAGAGAGAAAATAGATGTCATTTCTATTTTCCTCGAAGTGTCGATGTCGAGATTTGGTTAGAGGAAAGCCGTGATTTCCACATCGGGAAAGGACTTATATCCGATAGCAGAAGAGAGAAAATAGATGTCATTTTCTATTTTCACGAAAATGTCGATGTCAATATTTGGTTAGAGAAAAGTCGTGATTTCCGTATCAGGAAAGGACTTATATCCAATAACCGGAGAGAGAAAATAGATGTCCTTTTCTATTTTCCTCAAAATGTCAATGTCAATATTTAGTTAGAGGAAAGCCATAATTTCTTTATCCGGAAAGGACTTATATCTAATAACCGGATAGAGAAAATAGAAGTCATTTTCTATTTCTCAAAATGTCGATGTCAAGATTTGGTTAAAGGAAAGTCGTAATTTCCGCATCAGGAAAGGACTTATATCCAATAACTGGAGAGAAAATAGATGTCATTTTCTATTTTCCTGAAAATTTCAATGTCAATATTTGGTTAGAGGAAAGTCGTGATTTCCGTATCATGAAAGGACTTATACCCAATAACCGAAGAGAGAAAATAGATGTCATTTTCTATTTTCCTCAAAATGTCGATGTCAAGATTTGGTTAAAGGAAAGTCGTAATTTCCGCATCAGGAAAGGACTTATATACAATAACCGAAGAGAGAAAATAGATGTCATTTTCTATTTTCTTCAAAATGTCGATGTCAAGATTTGGTTAGAGGAAAGTCGTAATTTCCGCATCGGAAAGAACTTATATCCGATAGCCGAAGAGAGTGGCGAACTCATTAATATTTTTGGTGGGAATATCCGTTTGGGGTTTTGACTATATAGGTCGAAAGTTAATTCTCATGTTTGATATCATAAATTATTCATTTTGTCATTTATTGATTTCGGGACACTGTCGACATATCACGGACGATGGGGATATATTTTTCTTCGACGCTTCATTTTATTTCCATAAAAAGTCACCGAGTACATATTTATTGCAAACAAAAGCTTACGGTACATACATATGTACATATCATATAACATGACTGCAACAAACTACGATATTTTACATGTCGACGACTACGATATATCACACATCGACAACTATAGATATATTATATGTCAAGAGTTCTTCATATCATGTCATAGATTTGGAGATTGTCAGATCGTCCATAAACGTCCTACACTCCAAAATATGATTCGTCGAACATGTTTCAGGTGTTCAGACATTTATGGGATCACAGCAGTTCCGAAGGCTTTAGTCCTTCGAGCTGCGAGTATTGGTTGATATCACGTACGGTCGTTTGTCGGGTTTCATTCGTCGCGAGGTGATGAAGATTCGTGGCATGTTAACACTTGGGTATGCGGTGTTTTACAAAATACGCACCGTTCCCTTGGAACAGAAGAGGCGATCCTCGGGTTAAAAGGACGCGGCATGTCCCTTCAAATTCTCCGGGTCCCAAGATTTGTATCTCTCTTACGAATATCACGGAGCAACGATTCATTAAAGACAGAGTACAAAATGGTCTTTCAAAATCATGATTTGTCGATGTGAGGAGGAATACAATCCCCTTTATTATACATATTAATGATGCGGTATTGGGAACACAATCCGCGAGTATGATCCCCAAGTAACAAGTCGCTCGATAATTTGGATTATCACAACGGGTAAAGGGTCGACTTGTTCATGTCGTAGAATCCCGGGAAGATTTCCTTCTCTTGTCTCTTGCATAGTTATAGCAATATCCGTATTGAATGGTTTGCTACCCTTACCAGTGAGTCCATTTACTAGGTTCGGAATAGGTCCTCCTTCGAAGGCGTCCAACCTACCACTGATCTCGGGCTTCTATGATGTGGTTGATGATAGCGGCTTGTTCGGTTTCATCAAATATTCGGTAAAAGTTTAAGACCATCTAGAATATTTATTGTTCTTTTATTCACATATTTATATTGTTCGAAGGTTCTCCAGCTTAATGGCGCGAATTCGTCGTATCTCTTCCTCCGAGTGATTCTTTTTGTCGATACTCTTAAACATTGAGCGGAGTTTGACTAATGGTGGAGTGACGACTGCTTTGCCATCCTCTTTTTCTGTAAGGTCTAGATTTGTCGTTTCCGATATTATTTCCTCAAACGGAGTATTGATAGTTCGCGATTTTAACTGACTCATATCTTCCATGTCTTGTTTTCTTGTAATTGTTTTTGTCGTTTTAGTCGTTTATTGCGATTTGTCTTTGCGATCTGGTGAATCCTGTCATCGGATTTTTGGTTCCTGACTTGATGCTCCTTGTACCGGGGCAGTCATGAATTTTGTTTCATTTGAGCTATCACTGATTGTGAAGTCATATTCTTCGGGTTGTCGGAGTTTGAATTCTATCAAAGGTGTTTGCAGATTAACTTCATCGTGTTTCACCGGATAAAGTAACGATCCATGATATATGGATTCAGCACTGCAACGAGTCAAAATCAAAGTGAATTCCGGTCCCAGCGTCTATATGTCGCCGGTCCGAGGCAAAAGTCATATTATTTCGGAATGACAAAAATAATGCTGTCTTCGGGCATTTTTCTGAAAATATCAAGACGAGTATTATTTTAGATTTTCAAATGTTCGTTTAACAAATGAAAGAGATGTCACAAAACATCAAATATGATTTTTGAAAGGAGAATTTATTGTCCCAGTTTATAAAAAAGTCTTTATTCATTTCATTTTTTTTATGTCGCGTAATATTTCTTTAGAAAACGCCCATTGATTGGAGGTAGGATTCTTTCTCCTTGACAATCCACCAATTGGTAGGATCCTCTGGAGTATGTCTTTTCAATTACATATGGACCTTCCCATATCGGTTCGAATTTGCCACCTATTTTTCGATGAGCTAGTATAGGTCTTCAAAGAACTAAAACTAATTCACCGATTCGAAAGGTTCTAGGGCGAACTAGTTTGTCGTGAGCTCGTATCATTTTTGCTTGATACAATTCAAGATTTTGTTGGGCTTGCAGACGTTTGCCTTCTAAATTTTCAAGTTCTTCACGTCGCAACTTGACATTTTCTTCTTCAGTTATTTTATCGGTTATTGCGATTACGAGAGAAGGAATTTGGACTTCCGGAAGGCAAACGGCGACGAACCATATACCAAAGCAAATGGTGTAGACCGTGTTGGAGTTCGGTATGTAGTTCTATAAGCCCATAAAGCTTCTATTAGTCATTCATGCCATTGTCTCGGGCTATTACTTAATGTCTTTTTCAAAATTTGAACCAATGTTTTATTGAAAGCTTCAGCTAATCCATTGGCTTTAGGGTAATAGATTGTGGAATATCTCCAATCAATCCCATGTCTCTGGATAAAGTGATTCATTTTTGTGTTTTTGAAGGCCGACCCATTATACGATATGACTCGTTCGAGGAATCCCAAATCTATAAACGATATGTGTTTTAAAGAATTGGAGAACTTGTTACGCCTTGATTTCTCGAAGGGGTATTGCTTCACGCATTTAGAAAAATAGTCGGTAAGTTTGCCAGAATAAATTTATGGCCCTTGGAGGATGGAGGATCTATAGGGCCCACTATGTCAGTACCCCACATTCAAATGGCCATGATGCAATTGTTGGGTGTAGGACACTTGGAGGTTGATATAAAACTACTCCATGTATTTGACATTGATGACATTTCTTTGCGATGTCGAGACGGTCGGTCATCATTGTTGGCCAATAATAACCCATTCTTTTTATTTTCATTTTCATTTTGGGCCCAGATTGATGTGCACCACATAACCTGAATGAACTTCCTTAACAATCTCTCGATCTTCAATTTAGTTTAAACATCTTAACCACATTTGATCAAAAGATCGTTTATAAAGGACGTCATTTATTAGAGCATATGATAATGCTCTTTGTTTAATTTGATTGGCAATAGAACTATTTTCGGGCAATTTTCCGGTTTGTAAATATTGGATGATTGGTTGTCTCCGATCATCCTTCTCGTCACTTATTGTCATTGTCATATTTTCACCGATTTTATGCAAATTATCCATATCGATTTGAGAAAGAACTTGTCGCCCATTTATAGAAGCGGTATGTCATCTTCTTACGGACACGCAAATTCCTTTGCAAGTTTTGCCGAGCATCCAGCTAGAGAGTTATCTCGTCTCGGGATTAAGAAAAATGTTACATCGGGAATTTGTTGAAGTAATTTCAAGTGTAACAAGAATATTGTTCAAGTCGTGGTTTCAAAATTTTGTATTTGCCGGCAATTTGATTGATAATTAGCGGGAATCTCAGTAGATATTAATATTCTTAATTTCCATTAATATTGTCGATTCTAGACCGGTTATGAGCGCTTCATATTTGGCTTCATTATTCGTGCATGGTTACGTCGAATGATAGGAAAAGGGCATCATCATTTTGTACGGAGTAATGAAAATTAATCTTACTCCGGCTTTGCACAGTATGATTGTATGTTTATCTTTGTCTATCCATGCGGATGATGCTCCGTCGAAGTAGAGTTCCCATCGTTGCATGTTAGAATCTTTTACTTCTGATATTTGTTCATCAGGTAGATCGTCGTTAAGGGGTGATCTTGCTGGAATTGGGTGTGCCGCTAAGAAATCTGCTAGGATTTGTCCTTTGATAGCGCGTAATGGTACAAATGTTATGTCAAATTGTAACAAGATCATTGCTCATCTTGCTAATCTCCCAGAAAGTGTCGGTCGTGTTATTAAATATTGTAATGGGTTAACTCTTGAAATAATAGTTACTTTATGAGAAAGCATATAATGTCTTAGCTTTTGAACTGTGAAGATCAGGGCTAAGCAATGCTTTTCAATTGTTGGATATTTTATTTCCGTTGGAACTAAACAACGACTCAAGTAGTATAACACATTTTCTTTTCCTTCATCATTTACTTGTCTTAGTAAAGCTCGAGTGAATTGTCCGATGCCGCGGTGTAAAGGATTAAAGGTCTTCCCTAATACGAGGCTGCTAAGACGAGGAGGGATTGTCAAATATTGTTTAATGTCTTCAAAGGCATGCTGGCATTTTTCATCCCACACGAATTTGGCATCCTTTCTATTAAGGGCAGTAAGGGTTGACATCTACCCGATATATTGGAAATGAAACGTCGTATATATGTTAATTTTCCTTGAAAGGATCTCAATTGAGTTAGATTTTTAGGAGGAGGCATATTTAGGATAGCTTCAATTTTGAGAGGATCGAGTTACTATCCACGATGTCGAGCTACAAATCCTAAAAATTTTCTGAAGTGACACCAAAGGCGCACTTTAAAGGGTTCATTTTAAGATTATATCGTCGTAGTCGTTCGAAGACAATTCTCGAATCGTATATATGATCGTCTTTTTGTTTACTGTTGACAACCGGATCGTCGACATAACATTCGACTTGATTATGTATTAGTTCATCAAAAATCCGTGTCATGGCTCTTTGATAGGTTGCACGGCATTTTTTAGTCAAATGGCATAACATTATAACAATATATGCCCATGGGTGTTCGGAAAGTCTGTATTTACTTCGTCTTTCAAAAACATTTTTATTTGGTTATATCACGATGATCCATCCATGAAAGAAAATATTGCATATTTTGATGCAATATCAACCATTAACTCGGGAATTGGTAAAGGAAATTCATCTTTTGGACATGCTTTGTTCGAGTCACTGTAGTCTCATGCATACTCTTATTTGTCCATTTTCTTTTTAACTCGCACCACATTGGCTAGCCATGTTGGATAGTTTTCTTCTCGTATGAAGTCAGCCTCTATCAATTTCTTGACTTCCGCAATGACTTGTTGCTCTATTTCGACACGCATCCTTCTTGGAGCTTGATTAAGTCTATCCCGAGTTTATGGACTGCGACTTCTGGAGATAAACCAGGCATTTCATCATAAGTCCAAGCAAAACAGTCTTTATATTCCATCAATAATTGATTTATGTCTTTTATTTCCTCATCATTAAGGAATGAACTAATAAAAGTCGGTTTTGGATTTACATTAGTTCCTAAATTTATTTCTTTTAGTTCATCAATTGTCGATTTAATTTCTTCTTCCAACTCAGGAGAGCATTTTCGATTGGAAGATCGAGGCAATGATTCGGAATCACATTCTTACGTGACGGTCAAACAAAATTCAGTATCATCTAATGGTCCCAAAATTCCAGAATCCAACACCTTTTTTAGAGTTAGAATTTCGTTTATTATCATTCCACATTTGTTTAATGAAATGCGGTTGTTTTAAAGACCATTGTTTGAGCATTAAACTATTTTGAATGAATTTTCGTGCCCGAGGAGAATACGACTCAAAAGGAATTTTCATTGATTGTGGAAGATTTTCATCTTCATTTTTACATCATTTTTAGTACAAGAAGAAGTAGAGCCAAGTCTAAACTTAATTGGCTTTTTGTCATCATTATATACTTCTTTGATTATTAGATTCTCAATCTTAGCGAGTGGAGATTGGAGTTAGAGTCATAGAATGTATATAATGATTGATTTTGTCATACATAGATTCAAATTGTTTCTCTTTATCTTCCTCTTCTAGAGATATTTTGAATTGGGGTTCCTTTGCAACCACAGATGTCGTTTCTTCTTCAGAATCCAGGTGGATTTTGAACTTTAGTGGTTTCTTCATTGTGACAATTGGATCTTCTCTCCTTCGTCCTCGTTCTCGGCCTTGACCTCGAGTGCGAGTCTGACGGAAATTAGTCTCTTTTGTATTTATTGAAGAAAAATCCTTTTCATTTATTTTCTTTTCTTTGTTCTTTTCTTCCATATTTACCGTTGTCTCTTTGGAAGATATTATTTTATTTATAGGAGCATAATATGCTGCATCTTCATGTATACCAATTTCATGGATTGAAAACGGTTGCGAGATCTCTATAATACGAAATTCTTGTCCTTTTCGTAAATATTTGATACATTGATGTAATGAAAAGGGTACCATTTTATATTCATGGAGCCATGGTACGCAAGTAAGGCATTAAAAGAGGTGTACGAATCGATAATATGAAATTTTGTTGTTGTTGCCAAGTCGGCTATTTTTAAGAGCAATGTTATTGATCCGAGGGCTAGTTCTCCTTGTTGATTGAATCCTCTTAACATCATTGTATCTCTTGATAGTTGAGAGGCATCAATGTCTAAGTATGCAAGAGTTCTCAGATTCATAATGTTAATTGAAGCATTTGGGTCAATAAGAACTCTCGAAAGTATCGTGTCATTGATGTTTACTGTAATATATAGTGGAGGATTATGTTCAGTTGTTCCGAGCAACAAGTCATTGTCAGAGAAGGTAATCTTTGTTGATTCCTCTAATGAGTAAGCTTCGTTTTGGGTAGTACTAGCAAGTTGAGTTAAACGAAATGTCGGGGTCCGAAAGGGCCTTAATTAATGATTCTCTCATTTCTTTGGAAAGTATGAGAGCGTCATAGATGCTTAATTTTGCGAGTAATTTTCTCGAATGGGCCGGTACATTATAATCCACCTTGTTGTGAAGATCATCCTTATTTCCTTCGAAGTTCGGGGATATATTGGAGGAATGATCTTATCCGGAGTAATTATTTGTTTTTCTTTTTCTTGTGGAATTATCCTAGGAGGTAAGATTTTTCCACTTCTCGAGTTAATTTCAATTATTTCCTCGGGTTGATTATCCGATTCATTTGTTTACGAATCCGAAGATTCCAATTTTATAGAAATCGGAATTCCTTGTAATTGAAGCGTAGAAATGTCATCTTCATTTTTGTCGTTGTCAGATTTCTCATTTTCATTTTCATTAGTTTGGTTGTCTTTAGATTGATCATATACGATTTGAACATTTTCTATAGGGTTAGAATTCAAATGGTCGTTTCTCGGAAGCATCATCCAGGAATAAACAAAATGTACGCAAAACTAGGATTGTTATTATTCATGGTAAAAAGAAAGTCATACAAAGTTATCGGCTTGAGGATTTTCGTCCTTCGGCGAGACGGAACTATCATAGTACAAAAGTGAAATGAACTAGAAGGTACAAAAGGAGTTGCGGCCCACTATGTACGGAAGACCTCTAATCTTTTCCATTTTCTTGATTTTCTTTTTCTTTTCTTTCTTGGGAGATTTTGTAACTTGGTATTTAGCGAAGATCTCTTCAGAAATGCTATCCTTGTTTTTAGGATTAAGTTCCTCTATCGAAATCATATTGACTGATCCCTTTTCAGGGTTCTTTCAAGTATTCTTTCGGGATGACTTATTTCCATCTTTGAAATTACGCTCTAACCGGTCTTTGAAGACAAAACATTCTTCAATTTTATGTCAGAGCATCTCGTGATAAGGGCGATAATTAGGATTGTCCTTCATGTCAATTTCTGCTGGTCTCTTAGCTTACGGTAGCTTAAATTCGGGTATTTTAAGCAAGCTACGAAATATTTTCTTGACGCCTTCGTTTTAAATGAATATACTTTATTCATTCTTTGAGCCATTGTTTTCTTTTCAGTTGATACTGGGATTGGTTGTTGAAGTTGTAATTGAGGTGATGTCTGTGATGTCGAAGGATTTTGTCGTTGCTTCTTTTTCTCCAGTTGGATTTGCATCATCTGTTTGCCTTTTTCTACAATATTCCCAGGTTTCTTTTCAAAAGTTTTGATAGTTTTTGTCTTTTTCAGTTTTCTCCATTACACTCATATGCTTAACCTCTTCTTGAAGATTGGCAGCTTTACTGAGTAATTTTTCAAAAGTTTTTATCGTAAATCCTTTAAGCATAAAAGCTATAGGACCATGGATATTTTTAAGCAATATTCCAACAGCATGTTGTTCTTGTAACTGTGTCGCATTTCATCTTTGAGATTTCTCTGAAGTAATCAAAATATAATCTACCCGAGGTTTCTCCCCCGGTTTTGTTTCTACACCACCAAATCACCAACGATTGGTATGATGTTGTCTTTCCTGCAAAGCATTGAATAAAAAAGGCTTTCAAGCTCTATAAAGGTTTTGGCAAGATCCATTGGGGAAGTTACGCATACCGGTCGAAGCGACTCCGGTAATTTGTTAACAAATTGTCGAAATAGAGCATCATTTCCTCCGTATTACAGCAGCTTGCTCTAAAATGTGTCGGATGTTGTCGGGGATTTCTGTCACATCGAACATTTTAAAGACAGGAGGAACAAAACCTTTAGGATATTGAACGGAATCATATTCCTCTACAGGTATGTCTACTTTGGAGTTAATGCTCCGACTTTTGCACAGGCCATCGTTTCTTTAATTTTGTTCCACTATTTTTGTAATATCCTTTTCTGGAGTTTCGTTATGAGGAGCATTCTTTCTCTTTCAAGTTCTTTCCTCGACATCCATTAGTTCTTCTCTGCTTTCGGTGATGTGAATATTACTCTAGGTCTAATGATTTCGATAGTTGGAGAAAGATCGGCGGGGTGACGGTTTTTGCAAAAGTCGCTACTAGTTCTTCCATTCTTTGGTAGACGACTTATTTGTTCATCTAAGTTTGTCGTATCACCTCTCACAATTCCTCTTCATTCGATTCTCGTACTAAAGTAGATCGAGTTTGCCATGTGCTCTTGTGACATTCTCATTGGGCTGACGAAGTATTCTTCTTTTCTCGTCTTGAAAGTTGTTTAATATCTTCTTTTAATTTCTTTGCAATCTTTCTTGAAATGATTTTGTGGAATGTTTTACAACGAATCTCTTCTTGTGAACTATTTGCGGGAGTGTCGGTGGTATTAGAATTCCTTTCAGATGATTTTCATCTCCATACATTATTTTCGAAGTACGGGGGCGAGAATTCTCAGGTGGTGTATCATATCCGGTATAAGGACAGTTGCTTTGTAGCATGCAGACCAAAAGTGTTTGTCATTTTCGCAGTTGTATCTTACACTTCGACATTAATTTGTCATATCGAGTTTTGTCATTGGTGACCACTACACATCGTTTATTCTAGGGCCCGATCGAAATTTTGCGGCACTCGAACACGATGTTTATCGAGTTGGAAATTGATAGTCGGTTTCTTGATAATCGAGATTTTCCATTGCTAAAATTCTGTTTTCATGGTGTTGAGTACCCATGACCCATTTTATCTAATAACTTAGATAATGAACATTTTTCTTTTTCGTCTTAATCTCTTAAACACTTGAATGTACATCACGAAATGGGGAGATCTTTTAGGTTGAAAGGAATTGTCGATTGTATTGACGAGGTGGAATATATTGATTTTCTTCTAAAAAGAGGAAGGATTTCAAAAATGTTACGTTGAAATTCGGGTGTTTCAAAATTATCATTTCGTTCCACCTTTTCTTTCTTTTAAATGAAGGAGTTACATGAACGTTCCTCGAAGAAGATCCGATTTCATACATAGATGATGGTGGAACATCATCTTCCTCGTAAACTTGTTTTCCTTTCTTATCACTACATCTTCATTTCTTCGAGGACATAAGAGTTCTTAGGGTGTATATTCGAGTAAATTGTACGCCAAATTCAAAAAGTCTTCATAGGTTGCAAATCAATTCTTGAGAAAGATTGAGTATCGATTTGATATGGATTATCTAATATTAATTCCGTTTCACTAAACAATGTGTCAGTGTGATAAAAAGGAGGATTTTCCTACATTGGTATGTGAAAGTCTTGAAAGTAGAAATAATCGAATTCGGAGAATCCATTGATATTTCTGTAATTTCGAAAAAGTATTATTGACTTATTTATAAGCCAGGAACTTTTTCATTTCAAAATTTTTAAATGAAAACAAATGATAACAGATGAGAAGAAAGATTCTCCTCGTGAATTAAACGCTCTCTTTGGTGGCGGTTAGAAATTAATAAAGTGTCGATAGTGGTGGGGGTTATGTCATCGTCATCCATTTACGTATCATGCCAATGTCGAGGAGTCGCCATCTAATATTAACTGGTTTATTCATATAAATCCTATGAGATTTAGAGAATTTTGGTA
The DNA here is from genome assembly GCA_022702705.1 of Papilionanthe hookeriana x Papilionanthe teres. NCBI lineage: Eukaryota > Viridiplantae > Streptophyta > Magnoliopsida > Asparagales > Orchidaceae > Papilionanthe > Papilionanthe hookeriana x Papilionanthe teres. Next base: position 104,670,533 of record CM040424.1, on the reverse strand, counting down.
CTAATAGTAGAAAAGGATGTTTATGATAATTCTCATATGAGGATATTCTAGAATAACACTTATTCTAGAATTTTCATAATAAGAAAATAATGGTAGGCTTGAGAGATTTCTATTTCGGGTTCTTTTAGATCTCTTTATAAAGGCAAGCCTCTATAGCTAATTACATCTTAAACAATTTTCGATTGTTTAAGAAAACTTGATTAATGTTAATCATTTATTTTCTAAGAATTTATTTTAAGGAGAGATGTACCTATCACTCCCGAATGTAGTTATATCATTTTATTGAATACTTTAGGTATTATGTCTAACCTAAAGGTTATGGTTTCATTTGTTGTCAATGTTGTTGATTTGTTGAAAAGTTTCGGAGTTATGTGTAACCTAAAAGTTTTGGTTTTTATTTTGTTGTCAAAAGTTTGAGGTTATATGTCCCAGCTTACAAAGTTTTGGTTTTTGTTTTGTTGTCGAAAGTTTCGGGTTATATGTCTAACCTAAAAGTTTTGGTTTTATTTTTGTTCGCACAGAATGTCGTCTATGAAAACGAGTTAGTACCTTTTATATAACATGTAAAAGAAAATCTAAGCGAAATTTCTCGTTTTCACTAAATAACGAAAACGTTGTCATAAATAACATCGCGAGAATATTTGAATATGTCTTGGATGTCGGTTTATGTCGAATTATTTTGAAATGTCGATTTTTTTGTTGATTATGTCGGTTTGGTTTTAAAATGTTGAATTTATTAGCAGGTTCATGTCTGTTGAACTTCTAAGAAGTTAAAAGGTTTGGAATTAGATTGATATTGATTGAATTAACTTGGGTTCATATCGGTTGAACTGGTTAGATTCGATGTTGATTGAATCTATTTAACTTTGAGTTCATATGCCAATACCGAACTTAAGTTAAAGATTTAATTAGATTGATATTGATTGAATTAACTTAGGTTCATGTACGGTTGAACCTAAGTTAGATTCAAATGTTGATTGAATCCATTTAACTTGAGTTCATGTCTGTACGAACTTAAGTTAAAAGGTTTGAAATTAGATTGATATTGATTGAATTGACTTGGGTTCATGTTTGGTTGAACCTAAGTTAGATTCAATTTTGATTGAATACATTTAATTTGAGTTCATGTATGTTTGAACTTAAGTTAAAAGGTTTGAAATTAGATTCGATATTGATTGAATTAACTTGGGTTCATCATGGGTTGAACCCTAAGTTAGATTCAATGTTGATTGAATCCATTTAACTTGAGTTCGTATGCAATAGGAACTTAAGTTAAAAAAATGTTTAGTTGAGAATCGATTTAATTAAGTTTTTAAGTCTTGTTTAAATGGGACTTAAAGGTTAATCAAGTGTTAATAAATTAGACTCGATTAGATTCTGAGACCATGCAGGTCCTTTTGGATAAGACTTAAGTTCTAATTAGAATACATTTAAAATTAGATGGGATTGAACTTAAGCTGGGTTTTAGTTTAGATTCGAGTTGGGTATAGCACAGACTTAGGTTAGACTTAGGTTTATATCATGTTAAACTGTAAGTATGGTTTGACTTAGTCTAATATGGGTTACACTTAAGTTAGGTTTTGGGTTAGGTTCATGTCGAGTGAACTTTAAGTTTGGTTGACTTGAGTGTTTGTGTGGGTTAGACTTAAGTTAAATTTTAAGTTAGGTTGAAGTCGAGTTGAACTTCAGACTTCGTCGATTTAAGTTGATATGGGTTGAATTTAAGTTAAGGTTGACTTGGATTAGATTAAGGTTCTAGTTGGATTGAACTCGAAGTTTAGTTCGGTTTAGGTTAGGTTGATATGGGTTGAACTTTAAGTTTTGAGATTAAGTTAGGTTCGATGGCAGTTTGAACTGGGACTGAGTTAACTTGAGTTCGAGTTAGATTGGACTCGAGTATGGTGAATTAAATTAGATTCAATGTGGGTTGAACTGGAGTTCGAGACAACTTGAGTTGAGAGAGTTAGATTGGACTCAGGTTAGATTAGGTTTAAGTTAGGTTCAATGTAGGTTGAACTGGGTTTAAGGATTAACTTGAGTTGAGTTAGGTTGGACTCGAGTTATGTAGATTTAAATTAGGTTGATGTGGGTTGAAGCTGGAGTTTAGTTTGACTTGGTTGAGTTAGGTTGGACTCGAGTTAGGTTAGGATTTAGGTTAGGTTCGATGTGGGTTGAGCACAGGTTTTAGGTTAACTTGAGTTGATTAGGTTGGACTCGAGTTGAGTTAATTTAGGTTAGGTTGATAATGGGTTGAACTGGAGTTTAGGTTAAATTGAGCTCGAGTTAGGTTGAACGAGTTAGGTTAGGTTTAGGTTAGGTTGATGTGGGTTGAACTTTAAGGTTTAAGTTAGCAGGTTGAGTTAGGTTGGACTCAAGTTAGGTTAGGTTCGTTAGGTTGATGTGGGTTGAACCTAAGGTTTAGAGTTAACTTGAGTTGAAGTTAGGTTGGACTCGAGTTAGGTTGGGGTATGTTGGACTTCGACTAAAAGGTTGGTTGGATTTGAGTAAACCTTGGTTGATTAAGGTTTAATAATTAATTAAATTAATGTAGTGAGCTTAATTAGGATTTGTGTTTGATTAAGTCTTACTTAGTTAAGACTTAATAGTTTAATTAGGTCAATGGAGTTAAACTTAATTAAGGTTTATGTTTGATTTAACCTTAGTTAATTAAGGTGTTAATGGTTTAATTAGATACAATAGGTGAACCCAATTAAGGTTTATGTTTGATTAAACCTTAGTTAGTTAGATTACAATGGTTTAATTAAGTCTAATGGTTTAATTAAGTCTAATGGGTTAGACACAATTAGGGTTTATGTTTGATTAAACCTTAGTTAGATTGATCTAATGGTTTAATTAGATCTAATGGGTTAGACCTAATTAGGGTTTATGTTTGATTAAACCTTAGTTAGTTAAGTTCTAATGGTTTAATTAGGTCTAATGGGTTAATTAAGGTTTATGTTGCTTTAAACCTAATGTGTAAGAAGTTTAATATGTCTTTAAATTTAATTAAAGGTTTAGTTTTGATTAATTAAGTTTAATATGTTCTTAAACTTAATTAAAAGTGTTGATTTTTGTATTTAAACCTAATTTAGGTAAGGTTTAATGGGTTAATTAAGTTTAATTTATTAACACAAACTTAGTTAAAAATTTAATTTTTGTGTTAAACCTAATTTAGGTGAGTTTAATGGGTTAATTAAGTTTAATTTGTCTTTAAACTTAATTAAAAGGTTTGATTTTGGTTAATTAAGTTTAATATGTCTTTAAACTTAATTAGATTTTATTTTATATTAAACCTAATTTAGGTAAGGTTTAATGAGTTAATTAAGCTTAATTTATCTTTAAGCAATTAAAAGACTTAATTTAGTTAATTAAATTTAATGTGTCTTTAAGCAATTAAGATTTTGATTTTTATATTAAACCTAATTTAAGTAAGGTTTAATGGGTTAATTAAGTTTATTATGTCTTTAAACTTAATTAAAAGGTTTAATTTCGTTTAATTAAGTTTAATGTATCTTTAAACTCAATTAAGACTTAATTTTTATAGTTAAATTATGACATAAATAATACTTTTAAAAAAAATTATAAACAAAGATAAAAATTTATATAATATTATTTTTATTTTAAATGTTTTAAGTATATAATATTATTTATAAATATAATTTAATTTAAAAATTATTAATAATTAAATAACTTATAGATAAAAAAATATATATAGTTATATATAAATATATATATATATATATATATATATATATATATATATATATATATATATATATATATATATATATATATATGTATATATATATATATAATATTATTTTTTTATTTTAAATGTTTAGAGTATAGTATATTATTTATAAATATAATTTAATTATAAAAATATTTAATTATTAAATAAATTATAAATAAAAATATATATAGGTATATATATATATATATATATATATATATATATATATTTATAAATTTATTTAATATTATTTTTTATTTTAAATATTTTATGTATAGTATATTATTTATAATTATAATTTTATTATAAAAATATTTAATATTTAAATAAATTATAAATAAATAAATATAAATGTGTATATAAATAAATATATATATATATATATATATATATATATATATATATATATATATATATATATATATATATATATATATATATATATATATTTATATTATATAATTTCTTGTTTTAAATATTTTAGGTATAATATATTAACTTTAGAAATATTATTTAATTACAAAACTATTTAATAGTTAAATAAATTATAA